>JAEIGO010000626.1:5000-1275252 GCA_018903765.1 Drosophila aff. chauvacae BK-2020
TTTCGTTTTTTTCGTTTTTTTCGTTTTTTTTCGTTTTTTCGTTTTTTTTCGTTTTTTTCCGTTTTTTCTTTTTTTTCGTTTTTTTCGTTTTTTCGTTTTCGTTTTTTTTTCGTTTTTTTGTTTTTTTCGTTTTTTTTTTTTTTTTTTTTTTTTTTCGTTTTTTTTTTTTTTTTTTTTTTTTTTTTTTTTTTCGTTTTTTTCGTTTTTTTTTTTTCGTTTTTTTTTTTTTCGTTTTTTTTTTTTCGTTTTTTTCGTTTTTTTTTCGTTTTTTCGTTTTTTTCGTTTTTTCGTTTTTTTTCGTTTTTTTCGTTTTCTTTTTTTTTTTTTTTTTCGTTTTTTTCGTTTTTTTTTTCGTTTTTTCGTTTTTTTTGTTTTTTTCGTTTTTTCGTTTTTTTTTCGTTTTTGTTTTTTTCGTTTTTTTCGTTTTTTTTTTTTTTTTGTTTTTTTTCGTTTTTTTTTTTTTCGTTTTTTCGTTTTTCGTTTTTTTTTTCGTTTTTTTCGTTTTTTCGATTTTTTTTTTCGATTTTTTTTTCGTTTTTTTTTCGATTTTTTCGTTTTTTTTCGTTTTTTCGTTTTTTCGTTTTTTTTTTTTTTCGATTTTTTCGTTTTTTATTTTTTCGTTTTTCGTTTTTTTTCGTTTTTTCGTTTTTTTCGTTTTTTTTTGTTTTTTTTCGTTTTTTTTTTTTTTTGTTTTTTCGTTTTTTTTCGTTTTTTGTTTTTTTTTTTTCGTTTTTTTTTGTTTTTTTTTTTTTTTCGTTTTTTTTTTCGTTTTTTTCGTTTTTTTCGTTTTTTTTTTTTTTTGTTTTTTTTCGATTTTTTTTTTTTTTTTTTTTTTCGTTTTTTTTTCGTTTTTTTTCGTTTTTTTCGCTTTTTTTTTTTTCGTTTTTTTCGTTTTTTGTTTTTTTCGTTTTTTTTTTTTTTCGATTTTTTTTTTCGATTTTTTCGATTTTTTCGATTTTTTCGATTTTTTCGATTTTTTCGATTTTTTCGTTTTTTTCGTTTTTTTCGATTTTTTTGTTTTTTTTTTTTTTTTTTCGTTTTTTCGTTTTTTTCTTTTTTTTTTCGTTTTTTCGTTTTTTTTTTTTTTTCGTTTTTTTCGTTTTTTCGTTTTTTCGTTTTTTTTTTTCGTTTTTTTTTTTTTTTTTTTTTTTCGTTTTTTTTTTTCGTTTTTTTTTCGTTTTTTTCGTTTTTTTTCTTTTTTTCGTTTTTTTCCGTTTTTTCGTTTTTTCGTTTTTTTTCGTTTTTTTTCGTTTTTTTCGTTTTTTTTTTTTTTTCGTTTTTTCGTTTTTTTTTTCGTTTTTTCGTTTTTTTTCTTTTTTTTTCGTTTTTTATTTTTTCGTTTTTTTCGTTTTTTTTTTCGTTTTTTCGTTTTTTTCGTTTTTTTTTTTTTCGTTTTTTTTTTTTTTTCGTTTTTTTTCGTTTTTTTCTCTTTTTTTTCGTTTTTTTCGTTTTTTTCGATTTTTTTTTTTCGTTTTTTTTTTTTTTTTTTTTTCGTTTTTTTCGTTTTTTTTTTCGTTTTTTTTCGTTTTTTTCGTTTTTTTTTTCGTTTTTTTTTTTTGATTTTTTCGTTTTTTTCGTTTTTTTCGATTTTTTCGTTTTTTTCGTTTTTTTTCGATTTTTTCTTTTTTTTTCGTTTTTTTTTTTTTTTTTTCGTTTTTTCTTTTTTTCGTTTTTTTTTCGTTTTTTTTTTTTTTCGTTTTTTTCGTTTTTTTTTTTTTTTTTTTTCGTTTTTTTCGTTTTTTCGTTTTTTCTTTTTTTTCGTTTTTTTTTTCGTTTTTTTTTTTTCGTTTTTTCGTTTTTGTTTTCGTTTTTTTTTTTTTTTTTTTTTTCGTTTTTTTCGTTTTTTCGTTTTTTTCGTTTTTTTTTTTCGTTTTTTTTTTTTTTCGTTTTTTTTCGTTTTTTTCGTTTTTTTTTTTTTTTTTCGTTTTTTTCGTTTTTTTGTTTTTTCGTTTTTTTTTCGTTTTTTTTCGTTTTTCGTTTTTTTTTTTTTCGTTTTTTTTTTTTTTTCGTTTTTTTTTTTTTTTCGTTTTTTTTTTTTCGTTTTTTTTTCGTTTTTTTTCGTTTTTCGTTTTTTCGTTTTTTTCGTTTTTTTCGTTTTTTTCCTTTTTTTTCGTTTTTTTCGTTTTTTCGTTTTTTCGTTTTTTTTCGTTTTTTTCGTTTTTTCGTTTTTTTTTTTTTTTTTTTTCGTTTTTTTTTTTTCGTTTTTTTCTTTTTTCGTTTTTTTCGTTTTTTTCGTTTTTTTTCGTTTTTTTCGTTTTTTCGTTTTTTTCGTTTTTGTTTTTTTTTTTCGTTTTTTTCGTTTTTTTTTCGTTTTTTTTCGTTTTTTTCCGTTTTTTTCGTTTTTTTTTTCGTTTTTTTTTTTCGTTTTTTTTCGTTTTTTCGTTTTTTTCGTTTTTTTTTTTTCGTTTTTTTCGTTTTTTCGTTTTTTTCGTTTTTTTTTTTTTTTTCGTTTTTTTCGTTTTTTTCGTTTTTTTTTTTTTCGTTTTTTTTCGTTTTTTTCGTTTTTTTTCGTTTTTTTCGTTTTTTTTTTCGTTTTTTTTTTTTTTTTTTTCGTTTTTTTTTTTTTCGTTTTTTTTCGTTTTTTGTTTTTTCGTTTTTTCGTTTTTTTCGTTTTTTTTCGTTTTTTTCGTTTTTTTCGTTTTTTTCGTTTTCGTTTTTTTCGTTTTTTTTTTTTTCGTTTTTTTCGTTTTTTTGTTTTCGTTTTTTCGTTTTTTTCCTTTTTTTTTTTTTTTTTTCGTTTTTTTTCGTTTTTTCGTTTTTTTCGTTTTTTTCGATTTTTTTTTTTTGTTTTTTTCGTTTTTTTTCCTTTTTTTTCGTTTTTTCGTTTTTTTCGTTTTTTTTCGTTTTTTTTTTTTTTTTTTTTTTCGTTTTTTTTTTTTTTCGTTTTTTTCGTTTTTTTCGTTTTTTTTTTTTTTTTCGTTTTTTTGTTTATTTTCGTTTTTTTCGTTTTTTTTCGTTTTTTTTTTTCGTTTTTTTTTGTTTTTTTCGTTTTTTTTTTTTTTTTTTTTGTTTTTTTTTTTTTTTCGTTTTTTTTTTTTTGTTTTTTTGTTTTTTTCGTTTTTTTCGTTTTTTTCGTTTTTTTTTTTTTTCGTTTTTTTTTCGTTTTTTTCGTTTTTTTGTTTTTTGTTTTTTTTTCGTTTTTTTTTTCGTTTTTTCGTTTTTTTCGTTTTTTGTTTTTTTGTTTTTTTTCGTTTTTTTTTTCGTTTTTTTTCGTTTTTTTTCGTTTTTTTCGTTTTTTTTCGTTTTCGTTTTTTTCGTTTTTTCGTTTTTTTTTTTTTATTTTTTTTTTTTTTTGTTTTTTTCGTTTTTTTCGTTTTTTCGTTTTTTTTTTTTTTTTTTTTTCGTTTTTTTCGTTTTTTTCGTTTTCGTTTTTTTTTCGTTTTTCGTTTTTTTCGTTTTTTTTCGTTTTTTTCGTTTTTTTTTCGTTTTTTTCGTTTTTTTCGTTTTTTTGTTTTTTTTCGTTTTTTTCGCTTTTTCGTTTTTTTTTTTTTTTTTTTTTTCGTTTTTTTTTTCGTTTTTTTTTTTCGTTTTTTCGTTTTTTTGTTTTTTTCGTTTTTTTCGTTTTTTTCGTTTTTTCGTTTTTTTCGTTTTTTTCGTTTTCTTTTTTTGTTTTTTTTTCGTTTTTTTCGTTTTTTTTTCGTTTTTTCGTTTTTTTCCTTTTTTCGTTTTTTCGTTTTTTCCGTTTTTTCGTTTTACCCGTTTTTTCGTTTTTTCGTTTTTTTCGTTTTTTGTTTTTTTTTTCGTTTTTGTCGCTTTTTCCCGTTTTTTTTTCGTTTTTTTTCCGTTTTTTTCTTTTATTTTCGTTTTACCCGTTTTTTTCGTTTTTTCGTTTTATTTTCGTTTTTTTCGTTTTTTTTCGTTTTTCCTCGTTTTTTTCGTTTTTTTATTTTTTCCCTTTTTTTCGTTTGTTTCGTTCTTCGTTTTTTTGTAATCAACAAAAATACGAAAAAAAATGAAAAACCGAAAAAAACGACAAAAACGAACAGCCATGCTCCGGTAATCGAATTCGGTAAATTTTTACGATTTCGAATTGAAATCGTAAAATCGGTGCTCCGGCTTTCGAAATCGTAAAATTTTACCGAATTGGAAAACGGGCACCTTTGTCTGCCCGAAATGAAAAGTAAATGCCTTTTTTTATATCAAATCATATCTAATTTACTAAGGGGAAAAAATAGTTTACTCAGTGGTCTATTGATGTTTATTCCACACCACCACAAGATCATTCGGGCACGTAGTTATTTTATAAAAAATTTATTTCTGACCCCACCTCAAATTTGACACACCAAATTTTGCCGTCGGCAACAAGCAATTACGATTTGGCCAAATGCCGATAATTAACTCGCCGAAAGTTATCGCGAAGGTTGCCATACTGTGGTAAAACGAAACAGGCAGGTAAAAAATTTAAAATTTAAATGAATTCATTAATAAATTTAAAGGAGTGGCCCTCCTTTGTTGTTTATAATGTTATAGTGTTGTTTATAAATAATGCTATTTAGTTTAATTACTTTTATGGTGAGAATACAGTAAAAAAGTTATTGAAAACATCGAAATTAAGACTTCGAAAAATGTGGCAGCCCTTTTGTGTGGAAATCCGCTTAAACAGCTGTTTACTGTTGACCTCAAACAGCTGTTTTACCGACGATAGCAAAAATTTTACGAAAACCGGAGCACCTAAAATTGAAATCGTAAGATTTTGGCCAAATCGAAATCGGGAAAAAATTACGATTACCGGAGCATGCCTGGAAAAGAATACGAAAAAAAAACGAAAAAAACGAAAAAAACGGAAAAACGAAAAAGAACGACAAAAACGACAAAAACGAAAAAAAAACGACGAAAACAAAAAACGGAAAAAAACGAAAAAAACCAACAATACGACAAAAAAATGAAAAACGAAAAAAAAACGACAAAAACGAAAAGAATACGAAAAAAAAACGAAAAAAAAACGGAAAAACGCAAAAAAACTAAAAAAAAAAAAAAATCGGAAAAAGAAAAAAACGAAAAAAATGCAAAAAAAGAAAAAAAGGAAAAAAACGAAAATAAACAAAAAACGAAAAATACGAAAAAAATAACGAAAAAAGCGAAAAAAACGGGAAAAAATGAAAAAACGAAAAAAAAACGACAAAAAAGAAAAAACAAAAAAAGACTAAAAAACGAAAAAGAACGAAAAAAACGACAAATAAAAAACCAAAAAAAAAACAGGAAAAACAAAAAAAAGGAAAAAACGAAAATAAAAACGGAAAAAAAACAAAAAAAGGAAAAAAACGAAAATAAACAAAAAACGAAAAACAAACGAAAAAGTAAGCAAAAATAACAGAAAATACGAAAAAAACGAAAAAAAAATGAAAAAAACGAAAAAAAACTACAAAACGAAAAGAAAACGACAAAAACGAAAAAAAAAGAAAAAACGAAAAAAAAAATTTTTTAAAACGAAAAAAAAAATGAAAAAACGAAAAAAACAAAAAAACCGAAATAACGAAAAATACGAAAAAAAACTATAGTGTTTTTATTTTTGGTATTTTTTAGTATTTTGTAGTCTTTTTTAGTATTTTTTAGTATTATTACGTATTTTTTAGTAATTTTTTAGTATTCTTTAGTATTTATTAGTATTTTTAGTGTTTTTTAAGTATTTTTTTTTGAATATTTTAGTATTTTTAGTGGTTTTAAGTAGTTTTTAGTATTTTTTAGTATTTCTTAATAATTTTTAGATTATTTAGTATTTTGTAGTATTTTTAGTATTTGTAGTATTTTTTAGTATTTTTTATTACTTTTATTTTTCGTATTTTTTAGTATTTTATAGTTGTTTGGGAACGAGACACCCTGTATGCGCGCGAACAAGACACCCTTTATCTTTGTTTACCTTTTGCATTGTCCGCCGCTACAGCGATATCAGCGATATCAATGCAAGCATCCCACCGCTGCGCGAGCTTGCCCAGTACTTTTCCATAACTCCTAACTGTAACTTGTTTACTTTTTAAGCTAGCTTAATCGTATGGAGTGTTCACCGTCAAAGCCTAGCTCAGTCACATTTTGCTTCTCAAATCAATCGTGCGCAATCAATTTCGAGCGTCTGGAATTAACCAATAAATTAACTTAACAGTATACACTGGCGGTTTCATTTATAAACAATAGTATTTTTAGTATCTTTATTTTTCGTATTTTTATTTGTCGTATTTTTTAGTATTTTTAGTATCTTTATTTTACGTAATTTTATTTTTCGCATTTTTTAGTATTTTGTAGTATTTTTAGTATTTTTATTTTTAGTATTTTCTAGTATTTTTTAGTATTTTTAGTATTCTTTAGTATTTTCAGTATCTTTATTTTTATTATTTTTAGTATATTTATTTTTTCGTATTTTAGTATTTTATAGTATTTTTAGTATCTTTATTTTTCGTATTTTTAGTATTTTGGCCGTCAGCCTGCGGGCGGACGGGGGGAATAATGGGTGAGAAATCACCTGCCGTAACTGTTCGCACCGTTGGAAGTGCGACTATACTCTCCCCGGGAGGGCGGCTGGAAGCAGGTCCCAGTACGGTCATGTCTCTGCTGAGGATGCTGACGAATGGTAGTCGGGCGGGGAGAAGAAAACTCCTGCCCAAAAAATTACCCCAATCCAAGGTGGAACAGCATATGCCGAGGGATGCGTGTCCAGGGGGCACTTGGACATTAGTATGCGGACTCTGGTGGACCGGCCGACCCATCAGTTTTAATTAGGCTTACCACGGTATGCGGGCTCTACCGTGGCGGACCATCCCCTACACAGCATACTCGTGGGACCAAAACATGAACTCCAATAAATTAAACAAGCAAAACATAGATGATCGCCAAACCTCAAAGGCGAAAGGGGGTATCCCCCCCGCAAAAACCACCTCGAAGACGCCTAGCGGTCGAGCGTGCATAAAAGAGGAGGAGGAGAGCTCTTCAGAGCGCCTTCACCCGGGGGCCGGAGCCAACGGAAAGGGCGAACCGATGGGCCCGCCGAGCGGCGTGATCGGGGGCAAGTCCCTCGACGTCACCGCAGGCGGCTCCAGAGGCAATCCCAATCCAGATAGCCCGGCCCAGAAGCAGCAGAGGAAGAAGTCACTCTATCACGAGCGGAGAAGGGCGGCTTTTAGCCTCGCGCGAGCCAATCCAGCCATGGAGGCGGACCCGGAACAAGCGGGTCTCATTAAGTGGGCAAGAGGTGTCCTGCCGGACTTCAAGCCTGAGAAGGCGGGAAGGGCAGTAGCTCCCAGTGCCCACCCAACTAGCGCGAACGCGGGCAGAAGCGCTGCCAAACGCCAGCGCTCATCTGAGGTGCAACCACCGCAGCCGAAGCGTACCAAGGTGCAGCCCCAGCGGTCTTTCGCCGAGGTTACCAAGGGCAAGATCCTGATTGGAGTGGTGGACGAGGGCTCCAGTGACGGACAGATCCCGAGGGACCAATGGCGTTGGATCGTTGGCGAGCTGCACAACAGGCGACAAGGACATTCTGGAGGAAGGGTGCGACGCAAATGCCCATCACCATCAGTGGGGCAGCACTGACACCAACGATAGGGGTGAGTCTCTTTTTGATTTTATCCTCTCATCTAACCTACTGGTGGGTAATTCGGGAAATGAACCCACCTTTATTATCAAAAACCGAAGGGAGGTACTTGACATCACCCTTCTCTCTGAATCCCTGAAGGACTCTCTTAAGTCGTGGAGAGTGCTGGAGAAGCACTCATTCTCTGACCACAGGTACATCCAATTCACGCTAGGTTTCCAACCCGGGCTTCGTCAAGTGTCCTGACGATAGCTGGACGACCTCCAGTGAGGAAACCCTCGGGATTCTCCTGGATGCCCACTTCCCCGCTAGCTCCTCTCAGAGCAGCCCACCTAACCCCCCGACACGGCGGGGTCCCTTCAAAATGGCATACCTCCTTACTGATAGGAACATTAAATGGGCAATTAACAGCTTCAGCCCTTACAAATCCCCAGGAGTGGACGGCATCATACCTGCACAGCTCAGCTACGCAGCCGAGCTATCCGTTCCCTGGCTTCGACTGATCTTCTCGATCATCCTCGATACAGGGGTCATTCCGAATGGATGGCTCCGCTCAAAAGTTGTTTTCATCCCCAAGGCAGACAAGCCATCGCATTGCACGCCTAAGGATTACAGGCCGATAAGCCTCTCCTCGTTTCTACTCAAGACGCTGGAGAGGCTCATCAGTCTGCATCTTAGAACTAATATTCCCCAATCATCCTTATCAGGATCTCAACACGAGTATAGGAGGGGCAGATCAACAGAGACAGCACTCCATTCGCTTACAACTATCATAGAAAAATCGCTCCACGAAAAGGAGTTCACACTCGTCGCCTTCCTGGACATAGAGGGCGCCTTCAACAACATTCTCCCAGACTCAATTACGACAGCACTGACAAAGCTGGGGATTGATCAACACTCGGTGGGTCTAATTGACCGGATCTTGCGCAGCAGAACGGTGGAGGCAACACTGGGGGGGTCAACCATCTCCAGACAAGTCAACAGAGGCACACCTCAGAGCGGTGTCCACTCCCCTCTCCTATGGAATGTGGCGGTCAACGAACTGCTCCAGGGCATATAAGAGGGCGGCTGTCGTGTTGTGGCCTACGCGGATGATGTTGCCTTTTCATTTACGGGAAAATACCCGCAAACCCTCTGTGACAGGATGAGCGACAGTCTTCGGTTCCTGGCGGATTGCGGAACCCAGCAAAGACCGAGCTGGTCCTTTTCACTAGGAAATACAAGATCCCCAAAGTGATACCCCCTAATCTTTGTGGGATACCTCTACCCCTTAAAAATCAGGCCAAATATCTAGATCTAATCCTGGACAGAAAACTAGACTGGGGCCTCAACACGGACAAGAGGGCCAAAAAGGCCACTATCGCGCTCTACACCTGCCGCAAGGCTATCGGGCTAAAATGGGGAATGACCCCAAAAATAGTCCGTTGGCTGTACACGGCTATCATTCGCCCGATACTCCTCTACGGAGTGGCAATCTGGTGGCCAGCTATAAAGCGGTCCACCTGCCTGGGCAAATTAAGAAAAATCCAACGCATGGCTGAGATCTGCATGACAGGCGGCCTGCGCACAACTCCGGGAGACATCTCCTGGACATCCTCCCAATTGAACTAATGGGAGAGATGACCGCGTCACTCTCGGCATTAAAGCTGAAGGGCGCGGTTCTGTGAAGAAGATTGAGTTTCGGACACACGAACCTCGGCTCTTCTCCACACCTTACTGAGGGAAACACCGACTACTGTGTCCCCACTGAACACCCCATCACACCCTTCCAGGTTTACATCCCCGACAGAACGGAATGGAACTTAGGACCCCCTGGACCGCTAGGGTCCCTTCACATCAACACGGATGGCTCAAAACTGGACGGCCGGGTGGGAGGAGGTATATACTCTGAACACCTGGGATTAAACGTCTCGTTTAGGTTACCCGACCACTGCAGCGTCTTTCAGGCGGAAGTTTACGCCATCAAAGAAGCCCTTGATCAGCTCCCCCCAACTAGGGGCACAGCTCCCTTATGCATTTTCTCTGACAGTCAGGCCGCCCTGAAGTCACTCGAATCTATTTCTTCCAACTCGAAGACCATCAACGACTGCCGCAGATCTCTTCACGAGATGGCGGAGCAGTACGATCTCCACCTCATCTGGGTCCCAGGACATAGGGACATCGAGGGCAACTGCGCTGCCGATGAGCTGGCCCGGCAGGGTACAACCTCCCCTCTTCAGCCGGAGAGGGAGTCAGTTGACATGCCCTTGGCCACTCGCAGACTACTCTGTAGGGAGTACTTCCACCTCCTCGCGGACGGAAAATGGGAAAACCTCATCACCTGCCTCCACTCTAGAATGATCTGGCCACGCCGTTCAGCGAAACGCTCAAAGGAGCTATTGTCACTAAGCAGGGAAAGGTGCGCCCTGGCCGTTAGGGCTCTTACTGGTCACTGGCTGCTTGGAACACATGCGTCCAGGCTGTTGGTGCACCATAATGACTTCTGTAGAAGCTGTAGGGATGAGGAGGAAGAGGAGACCGTCCTCCACCTCCTCTGCCACTGTCCGGCCCTAAGCAGACGAAGACTGCAGTACCTGGGCTTCCATCACCGAGACAGATAATCCGATTCATCCAAGGATCGGGTTGGTCCTCTCTTACGTAGCACTGGTCATCGGCCCATGAGTACCTGCATCGGACGGGGACCTAAGCCTATGCTTTCAGTATTTTTTAGTATTTTTAGTATTTTTGGCATTTGTTGTATTTTGTAGTATTTCATAGTATTTTTTAATATTTTGTTGTATTTGTTGTATTTTTTTAGTATTTTATAGTATTTTTAATATTTTGTAGTATTTTTTAGTATTTATTAGTGTTTTTATTATTTGTACTATTTTTTTTAGTATTTTTAGTATTTTTGATGGTGGCACCCCTTACATTTTTTTCAAAAAATGGGTCGCATTTTTTGCTTAAAAAACGCGGAGAACTTCTATGGTTTTTTAATCATAACTTGGCTTAAACTCAACCAATTTAAGTCCGGATTTAGTATTCTTAGTATTTTTAAATATTTTTTAGTATTTTTTGTATATTTTACTATTTTTCATTTTTTGTAGTATTTTTTAGAATTTTTTAGTACTTTTAGTATTTTTTAGTATTTGTATCATTTTTTATTATTTTTAGTATTCCTTAGTATTTTTTAGTATTTTTTATATTTGTAGTATTTTTTAGTACTTTTTAGTATTTTTGATTATGTTAAAAGCGAAAAGATTACCAAATTATAAGTATTAAATCAAAATTATGTCGGAGGTAGGCAAGATAAGAAGCCAATGTTTAGTAGTGGAAAGAGGTGCAAAAAAGAGATTGTTTGCTACAACTGCGGTGAAAACGGACATCTTTCTAATAGCTGTAACAATAAAGAATGTAAGGATGTGTCTCTGGCCGGGGTAAACCTTAGCGGCTCCAGAGGTCCTCACAGTAATTTATTAATTGCTGCGACAGCCAAGACATAAACGGTGCCGAAGTTTTAGCTATTTTTAGGGGCCGAGCGGAGTGGGGCCTAGAGAAAAAAGAAGCCTCGGAACCGCCGTGAGACTTTCCGATCGGCGGACCCGGAGGAATTTCCGGTCGGTCCGCCTGTGCGCCACGCCTGGAGGGATTTCCGAGCGGCGTGTGCCCCCCTGGACCCGGAGGAATTTCCGGACGGCCACCTATGCCCCGCCTGGAAGGATTTCCGCGTGGCGGGACACCAACCGGCCGAATCGCGCGCTGGGCTCTTGAGCAATTCCAGTACCATGTCCACTACCGGAAAGGAGCCCAGAACCTGGTGGCTGATGCCCTTTCTCGTCACCCGCTGCCCACGGCACTACAGCCTCAAGTACGGGAGACCAACTGCAAGTGGCTCGCGAGGACGCTCCCGCGAAATTCCCGGATTTCAGGGAGGAGAATGGCCAGTTGTATCCCCGCATCGGGTCACGACCAGAAGAGGAAGAGTACACACCATGGAAACTCTGCGTAGGAAGTGACTACCGGCAACGAGTCCTCGAGGAGTGCCACGACCACCCTACCGCCGGACACCTGGGAATCTGGAAGACCAGCAACCGCGTGGCCCAGCGCTTCTACTGGCCGGGTTTATTTCGCGAAGTCGCCCGCTACGTAAGCCGGTGCCAGAACTGCCAGAAGTACAAGGTGAGCCAGGAGAAGCCCGCAGGCAAGATGTTCACCCGTGTAGTCGAGGAGCCGTTCTACGTCCTCTGTGCAGACTTCGTGGGCCCGCTTCCCCGTTCCAAACAGGGCAACACAATGTTATTGGTGTTACTGGACGCTTTCAGCAAATGGGTAGAGCTGGTCCCGCCGAGGAAGGCAACCGAAACCCACCTCGAACGTGCTTTTCGGGAAAGAATCTTAAGCATATTTGGTGTCCCCAGGACCTTCGTGTGCGACAATGGCACCCAGTTTACGGGTCGCTCGTTCAGGAATTTCTGCAAATCCTTGGGCATGGAGCTGCAGCATACGGCCCCGTACACGAGACGATGATCGCCCAGTAGCAATTCATCCTCATTATAATATTTACTTATATATCAAACTAATATTAGTTAACATTTTCTTTCAAATTTGTAAGCAAAAAATAACAACAAAGACGACTAACGATCAGGAAGAGGACGATGAGGATACGAAACTATTGCACGGGTATGTCAGTTATAAATATACATATATATTCAAGAAATTGACCTTCATAATCCTTCAGATTTTCCTGCCTAAATGGAGCTCCAATGAGGATCAGGGTTCAGGGATCAGGGTTAAAAAAGGTTCATACCCCTAAACAAGACCGGCCTTGTCTTCTCGCGGATGTCGTATATTTAGGATTTAGGTTTTAATTTGCTTGGACACGTGCTTGGATTACATATTTGATTTTGTGTTGAGTTTTATGTTTTTTATATCGTAATTATATTTAATGCATTATCGTGTTACGTGCCTTCGGTTTTAATCAACGTTTATGTGCTATTTTAAGATTCTATTGTCTTTTTATAAATATGCGTGTGTTCTTATGGCATGTTAATAGCCACCAAAATAAATAAAGAAATAATTACACACAGACGAATAGATCACATATTTTCACGAATAATTTTAGCACTGACACATAATAAATAACACTTAAATAAATTAAATAAATAAATAAATGTATAAATGTGGACTAAATAAATAAATAAACAACTATCCTAATTATTCTAAATTTCTGCCGAACTTTTCCCGGGCGGGTTTGCTTGCTTCCGAGTGGGGCTTGAGGTTAGAATCAAACCATAAGGCCACGGGTCCAAGAAAAGGGATCTCGGATCCAAGAAAAAGGACTCCCCGGGTCCAGAATGAAGATATCCCGGAGTCGAGAAAATGCGTTTCCGCCCTTCTAAAACCCAGATATATTTTATTCCTATTTCTGTTCCCTTTGGAACAGACTCACTTTTCTTTCCTTCCTCCTGGCTGGTATCTTCCTGTTCCTGCCTTCTTCTCCTCGTCGATCTCTGGACCGGGTTTTTCTTTCCTGAACAATTTCCCTACAACAAAAATATCACTAACGATTATATTGGAGCTTTCACCTCCAGAAGACCGACCGAACTCACAAGTTTATTTGCGCCACACGATTTTTGAACACGACCGTTAGTATCGACGTCACGGACAGCGGTTCGTCCGATTTGCAAATTTTCACTGGCTTGTGTTGTTTTTCACCTGACTGGGTGTGACCGGTTTGAACTTGGGCAGCGGTTGGATTTTGGGCGGGGGAAGGCGGCTCTTTAAAGCGCTTCCTTCATCCAACGACTTGGAGCGTCTGCGGCGAGTAGTGACATTATTTGTGTTGATTTTCACCTGACTGGGTGTGACCGGTTTGAACTTGGGCAGCGGTTGGATTTTGGGCGGGGGAAGGCGGCTCTTTAAGGCGCTTCCTTCATCCAACGACTTGGAGCGTCTGCGGCGAGTAGTGACATTATTTGTGTTGTTTTTCACCTGACTGGGTATGACCGGTTTGAACTTGGGCAGCGGTTGGATTTTGGGCGGGGGAAGGCGGCTCTTTAAAGCGCTTCCTTCATCCAACGACTTGGAGCGTCTGCGGCGAGTAGTGACATTATTTGTGTTGTTTTTCACCTGACTGGGTGTGACCGGTTTGAACTTGGGCAGCGGTTGGATTTTGGGCGGGGGAAGGCGGCTCTTTAAAGCGCTTCCTTCATCCAACGACTTGGAGCGTCTGCGGCGAGTAGTGACATTATTTGTGTTGTTTTTCACCTGACTGGGTGTGACCGGTTTGAACTTGGGCAGCGGTTGGATTTTGGGCGGGGGAAGGCGGCTCTTTAAGGCGCTTCCTTCATCCAACGACTTGGAGCGTCTGCGGCGAGTAGTGACATTATTTGTGTTGTTTTTCACCTGACTGGGTGTGACCGGTTTGAACTTGGGCAGCGGTTGGATTTTGGGCGGGGGAAGGCGGCTCTTTAAAGCGCTTCCTTCATCCAACGACTTGGAGCGTCTGCGGCGAGTAGTGACATTATTTGTGTTGTTTTTCACCTGACTGGGTGTGACCGGTTTGAACTTGGGCAGCGGTTGGATTTTGGGCGGGGGAAGGCGGCTCTTTAAGGCGCTTCCTTCATCCAACGACTTGGAGCGTCTGCGGCGAGTAGTGACATTATTTGTGTTGTTCTTCACCTGACTGGGTGTGACCGGTTTGAAATTGGGCAGCGGTTGGATTTTGGGCGGGGGAAGGCGGCTCTTTAAGGCGCTTCCTTCATCCAACGACTTGGAGCGTCTGCGGCGAGTAGTGACATTATTTGTGTTGTTTTTTACCTGACTGGGTGTGACCGGTTTGAACTTGGGCAGCGGTTGGATTTTGGGCGGGGGAAGGCGGCTCTTTAAGGCGCTTCCTGGACTTCCTAATTAAAGCTAAATTTCTAATTAAATCTAAATCCAACTTCATTGCCTTCATGGCTGGTTTTCCTCTTGGCCTTCCTGGCCGGTTTACCTGTCTCTGCCTTCATAATTGTGAGGCCCATTTATGGGTCCTCACACCCCTTTCCTTCTCTGGGGTGGCGAAGGGAGACGGTAACATATCGTCTGGCCGAAATGGTGATTCGGAACCGGTTCCCGCCGAGGGTCCGTAGGAACCGCACGCTGGCCCTTTCGTGGTTCAAGATAAACTCAATCAGCGCTGCCGGGAGGCGGCCCCCCCTGGACATTACCCACCACCGGCGTATCGTTGAGCATCCGTAACAGATCCGCCATGTCACTCTCGTCCAAGTCCAGCTCGAGGCTTGGCGACGAAGGGCTTACTATCGACTCCAACAGCGCCAGGCCGTCGCCCTCGCTGACATCCGACGGCTCCTCAGACCTCCGCAGCCCGGCCTGGACGGGCTCCGCCCCAGCAGATCCGGGCCTGATCTCGCCTGCCGCGAGGCTGCCGTGGGTCGAGCTGCTTGCCCGGGTGTCCTCGCTCTCGTTACCTGGCGGATCGGCCTGGTCCACGTCGCCGGCATCGGTAGAGCCATCCTCGCCCTGGCTATCCGCCAAAGCCGAGTCGCCACTGGGTCCTGCCTCGCCTCCAGACGGGATGTCGTTGCTGGACTCGGAGCCGTGGCTTCCACTCGAGATTGACCATGCCCTGTTGGCCCTAGCCACCTCTTCCGCCGAGGGAGGCACCGGCTCCCAGGAGTGGGAAAGCCCGTCGTCCTGTGACTCCGAGCTCGCCCAGGACGCCTCACTGCCTCTCGTGCTAGCGATCGGGGCCGGGGCCACCACCCGAGTCTGCCGCAGGCTCTCTTCCAGAAGCTCGGGAGCGAACGCCGGGCACCCGATCTCGTCCAGCCAGCTGCTCACGGTCCCTGTTCGGGCGCCATCTGTAAGGAAGTCCTGGGCCAGGATGTGTCTCAGTCCTGCCAGGGTTACTCACAGAAAATTTGTTGAGTTACAAGGAGTACAAGGGGGGATTAGCGGGGTGCCGAACTAGCAAAACTTCCCCTTCCGCGTCGCCCTGCTTGCCGCCGTCGGTTGCGGCTGGTTTGCCACAGCCCCGGCCAGGAATCCCGTAGTGCCTGCTGCCAGGATCGAGTGAAAGGCCCCACGAGAGAAGGAACCGGGCTGGCGCGATCGCTCCGCTTGTCACTACCGGTTGCGGAAAATCTCCCCAAACAACCGGCCCGAGCCCAAGTCAGACCCGCAGCCAGGGGCAAAGGGGAAGGGAGGAGGGGGGTCCTAGATGCCGCCGCCGCTCGCGGAACTTCGTTTCCTAACGGCCGGCCAAGCCACCGCTCGCACTAAGGCCAAGGGGGAGCGCATAAAAGGGTGAGAAGCGCAGAAGGGAGGGGAGTGGGGAAAAACCCTCCGGTGTACGCTGCCCTCCAGAAGCTCGGCTTCCCTCTGCTAGGACCCGTTGCGAAAGTGCCCGCCAACGTGTCGGTCGCAAAGAGGCGGCTCGCTCCGCCGATTACGAGCCTCTTCCACGAGCAGAGGAAACTTCTCGGAAACTCGTGGCTGAGGAACCCGAACCGGCTGAGTGTCCTGGTTGCGGAGGTATAGAGCGGAATATAGGCGGGAGGGGGTTAGGGCGGAGAAAGGAAAAAAAAACCCAACGTAAAAGGCGAACACACACACTTCAGCAATTTAAGTTCACAAAATCCATCATTTATTTTATTACTATCTACGATTATTCCTTAAGGCTGTAGCCCCTCCGCGTGTGCTAGCGCGGAGGAAACCCAAGCGTGCTTACGTGCAGTATTCCCGGGGAGAAGTTGGCTCGTAGCATAGGTTCTCCATGTCATCTCCAGTTGCAGACATCTCCAAGTTTTCACCTCTTTCGCACACAAGAAAAGCTTGACTTCCCGGTTTCAGATCGCGTCGTTGATTCATTCGCTCCTCCTCTGACCCAGATTTCCCCATTGTCGCTGGCGCCGACGTCGCTGCCGTGCCCGAACCTCCGCTCCCCCTTCTCCTACGTCATCTCGGGAGTTTCGGGAGTTTCGTTCCCACATTCCTCGGCCTCTGCTTGCAGTCGCTGGGCAGCAGCGGGGGCTCGGCTGTAGCGGTGACGTCTTTGCTGGCGCTCAGCGCCGCTCTCGTGCGCTGGCTGCAGCGGCTTCCCCCAGCTTTGTTGTTGCGCCGCTCGGAGTTTCCGTCCGGCACAGCTGCACCTGCTCGGCCTCGGTGACTCACGGGTTCGGCTCAGCGCTGCTCTCCCGTGCTCGGCTGCCGTGGCTTCCCCAAGCTCCGCTTTAGCGCTGCTCGGCGTTTGGACAGCAGCTGGGCCTGGCTCTCTGGGTGCAATGTCCGACTCTCTTAGCCGCCCATGCTGATCGCTCTCTTAGCAGCCGGCGACAGTGGGCTCCCGGCTCCATATTACATCTAAATTTCTAACTTCCTAATTAAAGCTAAATTTCTAATTAAATCTAAATCCAACTTCATTGCCTTCATGGCTGGTTTTCCTCTTGGCCTTCCTGGCCGGTTTACCTGTCTCTGCCTTCATGATTGTGAGGCCCATTTATGGGAAGTCCTGGGCCAGGATGTGTCTCAGTCCTGCCAGGGTTACTCACAGAAAATTTGTTGAGTTACAAGGAGTACAAGGGGGGATTAGCGGGGTGCCGAACTAGCAAAACTTCCCCTTCCGCGTCGCCCTGCTTGCCGCCGTCGGTTGCGGCTGGTCTGCCACAGCCCCGGCCAGGAATCCCGTAGTGCCTGCTGCCAGGATCGAGTGAAAGGCCCACCGAGAGAAGGAACCGGGCTGGCGCGATCGCTCCGCTTGTCGCTACCGGTTGCGGAAAATCTCCCCAAACAACCGGCCCGAGCCCAAGTCAGACCCGCAGCCAGGGGCAAAGGGGAAGGGAGGAGGGGGGTCCTAGATGCCGCCGCCGCTCGCGGAACTTCGTTTCCTAACGGCCGGATAACTATAATTTTACATACAACTTACGATTATGTACGTCTACATACGTTACAAATCCCGCTACATTTCATTTCATTTTATTACAAACTGAAAACTCACCGAAAAGAAAATTGATTGATAAAATTCAACAAAAATTAACTAATGGAATTCCTCAAAATATGGAATTACCTTGACAACAACGAATGCCAAATATCAAAATTGGTCTTCTTCTTCATCATATAGTTTGTGTGTTTTTCCTTGTTTACACACGTATGGAAAATATACATGTTTTCTTCATCTTAAAGAAAACAATTGCTGCATGAAGAGCTGAACAAAAGGAATTTAAATCTGCTATTCGAATTGACGACTATTACAACGATGGATCGACTTTTACAACGCTGGACCAGTGCTACATGCACCGACTCCCATTCAATATATATTTATATATATATATTCTGGGTAATGTGTTGTCTTTTAAATAAAACAGACACCACAGGGCTAGGCAGTTTCTTGCTAATGCTCTGGGCCGTTTGTGTGTGCTGTGCTCTCGCTGTGCGTCCGCGCGCGCCGGCTGCCTGAATACGATTCTTGGAGTAGGACCGCATCCTTGCTGCTGGGCGTCTTTTATTGTGTGTGCTGACGGTTCCCTTTCCTACTTCTATTTCCTCTTTTTCTCTCTCCCATAGATCGAGAACCGACTTCAAAGCCAGTGCTCTTGTCCCATATCAGTGTGCGTGGATGCACTCCATCCGTGTTCTCCCTCTCCCCACATGCCATCCACACTTCCCCTTTTCTTATGTGTAGACGGTAGGGGGCGCTCTAATTGTTTTCTCCTCTCCCCTCCTCCTCGTGGGACTACCAACCTCGCCTACTGGGTGAAATTTCCCCTTCGACTCTGTCAACCCACTTTCGGTGGGACGATATCCAGACGATATTTGTTTCGCCCGCGGCTATCGATCACAGTCAGAATGCAACACCACGCGAAAATTCGCCAATCGTACAAGGAGGGGAATATTCGAGAACATTTCACACACTAAAACGTAAACAAACAAAATTAAAGTTGAAAAACCTCGGACACGCTTCGCGCTGCTCACCCGGCGGTCGGCCCTTGCCCTGTATCTCCTGGGTTACCCCCACGGTACATATCCTACTCTGGCCCTATTTTCAGCGTGTCGTTCCTTCTTACAGCCGCAAGTCTTTAGCATGATAGATGCCAATAGGCTTCCCCGCCAGGTCTTCCAGTTCGAAGGCCAGTCGGGCGAACTTGGCGTTGTAATTTTTCCCAAAATCGATCAAGGTTAAGTTTGGCCGGAATACTTCCTGGTTTCACGTGGAATTCACGGGCGCGCTTGTTGTATTGCCGACTGCTCCACTCGTAGGCCTGATGTAGGTGTCGGCTGATGCGTTAACGGATTAGGTTCCTCTTGTCCTGCGAGGTCAAAGTGACTACCTCGTGATTCGTCATTGACCGCAGTTTCCTGGCTAATTTGTAGCAGCTGCCGTGGAGGTACATCTGCTGCCCGAATACCGCGAAGAACGGCGTCACGCCCCTCGCTTCGTGAACGGAGTTCCGTATTGCGACTTCAATCTCCGGCAGGTATGCGTCCCAGTCTCGGTGGTCTTGCTCCAAATACGTTCGAATCGCTGCCAGTACCTTTCAGCAGCGTTGCTTTGCGGAGAGTATACCGCAGTCCGCATATGCTGGATCCCGTACGCCTCCATCATCTCCTGAAAGGCCTTGGCGGTAAACTGCTTGCCATTGTCGGAGTGGATTACCTCCGGCACGCCAAACTTGAAAAAGACGTCGTGGAAGCTTCATGGACTTCAAGAAGGTAAACTTGGAGAAATGGTCCACGACCACAAGTATCCAGGCCTTCCCTCGCTTGGATCGCGGATATTTGCCTAGGAAGTCGATGTATAACTTCTGGAATGGCCTCTCCGTCACCACTTCCTGCCCTATCCCGACCTGAGTGCGGTAATTAGGCGCCTTCGGCTCCTTGCATTGGATGCAGTGCCCCACGAAGTCCCGGACTTGGATTGTCATTACCGGCCAACAGCGAACGGCATGCCCTTAGAGGAGGCCAAAAGGCTCGCACAGAAGCCTATGGACCCTCCTAGGGCAGTGCCTAGCAAGAGTGGCGGGACCAACAAAAGAGGTAGATGGGCCAACACGACCCCAGAAGAGGCGTCGAAAAAGAGGCCCATGACCAGAACCGCGGCACCTAGTGCCTTGACGAACCTTGACGAAGGGTCCTGCAACAGTACCGCTTGCCACGGAGGCTCCAGCAGCCTCCACATCCGCTGCTGCGGCTGGGCAGGCAGCACTGGAGCAGTCGATCCAAGTCGGTGTCATGGCCTCCTAGTAGAGGTGCTAACATTTGAAAATTTCCGAAACATTGATGTTTTCGATCGACTATCGATGTTTTTGGTTTGTCACTATTTCAAGAACAAGATGAAGAGGTACAACGCTAAAGGTATGCAATTTAGAAGAATTTGTTTAAATATTTTAATTTCCACGCGTTCGGACTCCATTTTTTTGCTCCGGCAGCATCTTGTGATGGCGAACGAGCCAGAAAAGTGCGAACCACTCATTTTTTGGAAGGTACATTTTTGAATTTCGTATTATGAGCTATTTAAGTTAATATTTTTAATTTAAGGAGAGTTCAAAAAAAGTGATTACATAAACAATATGTACTCATTATAGATAGACTGTTGAAACAGATCTCTTATAAGTTTAATTTCCTATTACATTGTGAAAAGAATTCGCATTGTTTTTAAGTTTTTTGATTTGTTATAAAATTTAAAATAAATTTATTTTAATAATGAATAAATGTGTTTTCTTTTTCAAGTGTTAATTCAAATATAAATTTTGTTAGAAAAACATTTTGTGAAAAACATCGAAACATCGATGCATCCAAACATCGATGTTTCGGCACCTCTACCTCCTACAGGGACGTAGCCAGCTCACCAACTACCCAAAAAGTCTGGTCACGACGGTGCAGCTAAAGACGGTACAATCCGCCATTTTGTCGAGGGTGATGGCTCTGAAACACGGCTCTGTGAAGTCGTTGTTCTCTGGCTGCACCTTCCGACCGGGCTGGATGGCCATAACGTGTGGAGACGCGAAGACAGCCGAGGGGTTGATCACCGAGGTGCCCAAGCTCCGGTTGTGGAAGGACGCCCACATTAGAGTAGTCCCCGAGGCAGAGGTTCCACGTGCCGCTGTCTACATCGGCTACTTTCCGGTTCTAGACCTTATCGAAGGCCAAAACAGCGGTCTAAGCGTGGGAGACTGGCGCGTCTTCCATCGCGAAATAAGGCAGAGCACGGGCGTCATAACAATCGCGCTTGACCCGGTCTCGGCCAACCGGCTGAAAGAGCTAGGGCATCATCTAAACTTTGCGTTTGGCACGGCTACTCTTAAGCCAAAGGCCAACACGCAGGCAAAGAGACAGGCAGTGGCTCCAGTTCCAGCAGCGGAGGAGCCCACCTGCTCTACTGCCAGTGCTCCTGCTGTGGCTGCTTCGACACCACAGGGCACCGCAGTGGCCCAGGAGCCCGCAGTACTGCGGAAGTTCCTGCGCCCTCCACTTCATGGGCCCATCACGCGCGTAACCGGGCGCAACACTCGAGGCACCGGGCGCGTACCCAAGAGTGCGAGGCGCACCCAGGAGGAGGAGGCCCTTCTAGGCACTATCCGCGGCCTGAAGATGGCGGCCAGGCTCCGCAAGAGGGCGGACTAATGTCCTCTCCCTACTCCCCCCAACACCAGGAGACACCTCCGATGTCTCCACGCAAAGACCGCATCCGACGTACTTTGCGAGAGGTTTGCTACAATGGACATAGCGTTCATCCAGGAGCCCTGTATACATTCTGGACGTGTCTTGGGGCTCAGCACCCCATCCGGTAAGTTGCTGTATGCAAATGACCAACCTCGCCCTAGATCGGCGTTGTTAATTATCAAAAACTTAACATTTGTACCCCTTTCACAGTTCATAACTGAGGACCTGGTGGCGGCTTGGGTTAAAATACCCACCGTCCACGGCGAGCAGGAGGCAGTGCTCCGCCTCCGCCTGTCTACCCGGCGACTCGGAGGATGTGCCTACGGCGGCTACTTGTGCCCTAATTGAGCACTGCCAGAGAAACCGGCTCGGATGGATAATCGCCTTACAACAGCCATTGAAAAGGACATTGGCGCTCAACAGATAGCACTAGGTGCCTTCTTAGACATCTCGAAGGCTCCTCGACAACACGTCATATGAGGCTATACGTGCCTCTCTTGTACGTAAGAATGTCTGTACACCTTTTATTAGGTGGATTCTTGAAATGCTTAAATCCAGAATCATAACTGTAGACCTTGGAGCAACTATGACCTCAATCACAGCCACACGGGGGTGCCCTCAAGGGGGAGTACACTCTCCTCTCTTGTGGACTCTGGTCATCGACGAGCTACTTTATGAGCTCAATAATTTGGGTTTTCCCACTCAAGGCTACGGTGATGATTTAGTCATCTATATAGTGGGCTGGCATGAGTAAACCATCTCGGACCACATGCAGCAAGCCCTTGATATAGCCAACAGATGGTGCCAGGACAAAGGACTGTCCATAAACCCATCAAAAACAGTTTTAGTCCCATATACCAGGAAAAGGTCTCTCTCCTTAAAAAGACCATCCCTATATGGGTCTATAATTGACTTTTCGGTTGAGACCAACTAATTAGGAGTCACACTTGACTCCAAGCTCAACTGGAATACACACCTGGAAAAGACCATAAACAAAGCCACTCGAGCACACTTTGCTTGTAACAGGCTCTACGGTAGAACATGGGGCTTAAGTCCCAAAATGATCTACTGGTCTTTTAACACTGTGGTAAAACCGATCTTAACCTATGAATCTCTTGCTTGGTGGACGAAATCTTCCCAGAGGACAGCTGCGGCTGAACTTACCAAATTACAACGACTGGTCTGCATAGGCATCACTGGAGCCATCCGGACATGTCCCACTGCAGCACTAGGAGTCATAACTGGCATACCCCCTTCACCAATTACATTGAAAAAGGAGGCCAGCCTGGGGGCACTTCGCCTTCAAAACATTATCAATATCAAAAGTGCTGATCTTACCGGGAATCTTAGGGTCATTGAACCCCTAATAAATGATCCCATTCTGCGCGTAACTGACGAGCAGAAACCAAAACTTGTTCTCCACAGAAACTTCTCTGTAGTCCTATACACTAGGAATGAATAGAAAACAAAATCAATATCTCTACCCAGTGGATCACAAACATGATAACCTGATGGGTCAAAACTGGAAAACGGTGACACCGGGGCTGGTATTTTCAGACCAAGGTTCAACAAATCCAGGAAAGTCGCCCACCATTTTCCAAGCAGAGATACACGCCATAGAAATCTGTGCATGTGAATGCCTTCGCAGGAAAATGCAAGGCGCACGGATTTACATCTTCTCTGACAGTCAGGCAGCGCTCATAGCGCTGAGTTCCTTTACGATCTCGTCCGGACCTGTTTCCAGTAGCTGAATGCCCTTACCTCCAAAAACACTCTAACGGTGGGCTGGGTGCCAGAGCATGAAGGTCATTTAGGAAACGAGGTGGCAGACTCCCTAGCTAAACGCGGGGCAATGACACCTTTTATCCGCCCTGAGCCGTTCTGTGAACTATCGAAAGGACACAAAAGAGAACTACTCATGAAATGGGAGGAAGCGGAGATAAATCGTCACTGGACCGACAGTGCAGGGCTGAGACAAGCCAAACAATTTCTCGTCCCCAGATGATGCGATCAAAACGCATCATCAACCTACCAAAGAGCGAAATTCGGTCTCTAACAGGTTACCTAACGGGTCACTGCAACCTTAGGTATCACCTTAAGAAATTAAAACTTTCAGAAATCGACACATGCAGATTCTGCGAGATGGAGCAAGAAACATCAGAACACATTCTATGTAAGTGCCCCTCGCTAATCAGACGTCGACTTCAACATCTAGAAGGTGAACTTATTCCCCCCTACAGGATTTGGGAACAAATAGACCCTACCAAAGTGCTCTCTTTTATTAGAAGCCTAGGTATAGGGGCTTCACCCTAATCCTACAGGCCGGCACAAAAGACCTAACATCTGGTCGCAGTGCAACAAGGCCCTTGTATTAATAATAATACTCCTCAGCATCGTTGGCGTCCAGCTTCAGCTCCTCTACGCATCTGGAAAGCGTGTTGGGCACCACATTTTCGGATCCCTTCCAGTGCGCTATCTGGAAGTCGGAGCTCTGCAACCTTAGAGACCATCGTGCGAGGCGCCCACTAAGATCTTTCATGATCATCAGCCACTTCAGACTGGCCTGCTCGGTCATGATCGTGAACTGCATCAGTTCCACGTACGGCCGGAATTTCTCTATGGCAAGTACTGGTGCCAAGCACTCCTTCTCCGTAACTGAATAATTTATCTGGTGCTTGTTCAGCTTTGCAGAGAAGAAGGCAATCGGACGCTCGTTCTTCTTCTCGTCGTACTGGAACAGGACTGCTCCAACTCCATAGTGAGACGCGTCACACTGGACATAAAACGGTCGTCTAAAATCGGCGTGTATCGCGTCCTTGGCCTCGTCGTTCAGCATTAATCGGGTGTTCTTTCCCTTTTTCAGGGCGTCGGTGAGCGGGGCCGCCATGGTTGCGAAGTCCTTGATGAACCGGCGATACCATCACGCTGTTCCCAAAAAGCTTCGTATCTCCTTCACCTATTTCGGCTCAGGAATCTTTTGGATTGCGACGATCCTGTCCCTTTCCATCCGAAGGGTCCCTCCACCGATAATAAAACCTAAGCATTTTAATGCCTTATAGCAGAATTTTGACTTTTTCAGTCCTATTGTCAAATTTGCTTTTTTCAGGCATTCCGCTACCAACCGGAGATACCTTAGATGAGTCTCGAAGTCCGGTGCGATGATAAGCAGGTCGTCCAGATAAACAAAAACGTTCGACCTCAACTGCGCTGGAATCACCTTGTCCATCAGCCGACATAGCCGCTGCGCCGCATTGCACAGGCCGAACGGCATCATGGCGAATTGGTACATGGGCCTCCCAGCAACCGTAAACGCCGTGTATGGACGACTTGCGGGATCCAGTTCCACCTGCCAGAATGCGAATTTCAAGTCGACACTTCAAATATAGTACGTCTGCTCGATTCTGGACAGGATTCCCTCGATGCATGGCATCGGATAAGCGTCTTTCACGGTGAGGTTGTTGAGCTTCAGCGCATCTAAGCAGAATCTGTTCTTGTCCGGCCTTCGCACCACTGTCGTGTGGTTACTCCACGGACTTTCGCTAACCTCGATCACTCTAAGCTCCAACATCTTATCCACTTCGGCCCACACAATCTCCTCCGCTGGCGCCTTCCACGAGCTGGATTCGATGCGTCTCAACCGATGTCTTGCCCAGACCGACGTCCTCGAACGCTAAGAACTCCTTCTTCATCGCTTCTAATCGCTTTTGGTCCTCTTCTTTCAGATCCCACTGCTCGATCACGGACTCTTTAGCCACGGATTTATCGCGTCCCACACCTCCTCTACGTTTGCTTTCGAGCCAACGCGAATTGCCTCCAAAAATCGACTCCGAGGTACAGTGCTTGCTCCAGGTACGGGCACACGTAAAGGGTAAGTACCTTCTCCACTCCCTTGAACTGCACCGGAACATGTACTCGACCTATAATTGACCGATCTTCTCCCGCAGCAGTCCTTACGATCGACGTGTACTTGTCCTCCAGCAATTCTCGGCTGCCTTTTCCCAGGACATTTACCGATGCGCCGGTGTCCAGCAACCCGGAAATGGGCTTGCCTTTTATCCGGACCTCGAGGAACACTCTGGGATCGCCACCCATCCCACGGCGGACGGCTTCCACCACGTTACGTCGCGTCTGATGCCTCTGCCGAAATCTGCCTCTGGCCTTTAAAAGCTTTCGGCTGACGCTCCGCATCCCGTCTATCTGGTGGGTCGCAAAAATCCGGTTCCGAACCTCGAGGTACATCCGCATCCGCTCTTCTACTGATAAATATATTAACCTATTGTTTTGAATATTTTCCTGATTGACGATTTTATTATTTTCTAATCTAGGTGGCTTCGGTAGAGAGCTTAAAAGGCTTAAGTCGGGCCTGTACTTCGAGCGCGGGTATCCCACCTTCCCGGCGCTCGTCCTCCCGTTTCCCGCACATACCGGGCAGTTTGGAGTGACCACCTCCGGCTTCCCGCAGCGGTAGCAAAATATCTTCCGCTCTGACGATGCACAGTCACGCAGTCACTTCCTCCACCTGTCGTCCGCTCGTCGGAAACTTGGCCGGCCCGCGGTATGTAGCACAGCTGTCCCGCTTCATGAAGGCCTCCTCCACTTCGAGGCACTCCTCCCGCAGTTGATCCATGCTGAACACCCTCAGAGCGTACACGAATCGAGCGATCTCTGCGGTAAGGCCCTTCTTCACAATTGGGATCATTTCCGTCTCCGTTATCGATGCCACCATTCTGTTTCCGAGTCGCCGCATCGCTCGGAAATAATCCTCCACGGACTCGCCCTGCTGCTATGGTCGATCCTGGAGGGCCCGTCTGCGCTCGAACTTGCCGCCGATGCCACGGAACCTTGCCAGCAGGCTCTCTTTTAGGTCCTCCCACGTCTGCGGAGGGCTCTCGCGGACGTATTGCCAGTACCACTCGGCGGCCTGGCCTCGCATCAGCTGGCAGAAGCTACCCAGCACCTGGTCCCAAGAACACCTCGACTGCCGCTGTAGGTATTCTACCCGGAAGACGAAATCCTCTACGGCGAGTTTGTTATGGTCGCCGTCGAAGAAGATTTCCCACTTTTCAATCCTGACGCCTCTCACCACCTCTTCTTTCCTTTCAGGACCTCGGAGACCTTCCGTGCTGCCTCTTCGATCCTCGTACTCCGGCCGGAATTGATGCTGCTCTCCGCCACTCCTGCGCTGCTGCTCTCCCGGATGTCCACCGGCGTCGCCATCCCTCTCCGTGGGTACGTCGCGTGCCCTTGGAGGTTTGGGTGGAGTCCAAGGGTTCTTTTCCTCTGGCTTGGACTTGGGATACGCGCCCGTCGCCTCTTGGCGTCCGCGTGTTTCACCACGCTCGTGACCACCTCTGGGGTCATCTTGCATCGCCTGCTGCTGTATCGATTGCACGGCGGCTGCGGTGTGTTTCAGCGGCTGGACAACCTCATCTATCACGGTCATCATCTCGAGGAAACCGCGGCGAATCTCCTCCTGCAATGACCGACTAATGTTGTCGGACAACGCCGCCCTTTCGATTTCGCTCGGAATTCCATGACGTGGTGGAGAAAATTCCCATCTATCGCCGGCTGCACCGCCTGCCGCGCCATCTTCCTCTCTATGTAGCTGACCTTCTGACGGGGGAGTTCTTGTGTCATCTTCTTAGCTTTTGACCGCAAGTTGTATTTTCTAAACATTAACCTACTCTAATTCTATCTGCTAAATTATATTCCTAACACTAGACACGCTTTTGACTTTCTTTTTCTGGACGAAAACAACCAACACAAAAACTCAATTGGACAACAAAGGGGGGAAAAGGAGTGAAGCCTAACCGGAGCCAACTTCCACATGCTTTCCTGTGTCTTCAACCTACGTCTGCGATCTACTGTTTGTTATGGCGAGCTCCATCGGATCCTCTATCTTCTTCATGGAAGATAGGGCATCGAGGGTGCTCACGTACCTAATCTGCTTCATGTCCAGTTGGGCCGCGGATGCGCTTGCGAGTTCTTTGGCCGTCCCGGTTGCATCGCATGGTGAACCCTGTGTTCCCATGGGCCACCCGAAGACCAGCCATTCCCTCGCGCACATTCACGCCGCAACCAGCAGAAGCCTCTCTTCCTAACTCATCCCATTGCGAGTCCTCCGTTCGCCACCAGGCACCGAACAGGTCACAAACCAGCTGGCGGTAGTCGCCGCCAGTGACATACCCTTCCGTTGGAGGATCTCTAGATTTTAGGTGAGTACAAAAACAAAATTACAACAAATAAGAACAAATACATTGTGGTGTAATTCTTTTCCAGCATCCCAGGACTTTACGCGGCGAGCAATTATTTTCAACTTCTTGGATTGCCGACATAAGCAATCGCACACGTTCCAACTTGGTCTGCCGGCACCACTGGGATTCCATCCCTCCGCTGGATTTATTATTTATTTTTATTTTTTTCACCGCGTATGGGCTCGAATGTCCTTTTTCGAGGACCTTCGCCACCCCACTTCTGGTTTAGTTCGGGCGCCATTATGGTTGCGGCCTGCTTTTTTTGATAGGGCAAGGCTGGCTAGCCAGTCATCATCAGTGCGGATTTTTCCCCTGTGTCCACAGGTTGCACCATACATTCCAATCGACATGGAATCCACAAAACAACAACAAACGACATATCATCCGCGAAATACATCAAATAAGAAATAATTACAACTGAAATACGACAAAACTAACACGAACTTCGATCTCTTGAACGTGGGCTCGTGGTGTGGATGTTAACAACCCCTTTTACGCACCCTCCCTGCCTGAGATCCGGACTTGTTCCATTTTGGGATCTCCCTGAAATGTTTCCGTTGGCTTCTTCCAGGCTACCGGCTCATCCGCTCATCTTCCCCTTTATATTCCTTAATGGAGCTCCAATGAGGATCAGGGGCTGTCACGGGTCGTGTTGCTTAAGAAAGTTTCATACCCCTACACAAGACCGGCCTTGTATTCTCGCGGATGTCGTATATTTAGGACTTAGTTTTTAATTTGCTTGGACTCGTGCTTGGATTACATACACTGACGAGCAAAACTGTAACACGAGTTGCATATTCTAACTTCAACGGTCAGTATCTTCTCTCCTATTTCATGTATGATAATAATCTTAGTCTTGTTTTGTTGCTACTACATTTGACTATCGATTGTACAAATATGAAGCGATTTGATCATCTGGAACAAATATGCCGAAGCAAAATGTAAAAAAAGTCAATTGTTACAGTTTTGCACTGGTGTTATATATTAAACGAAATTTTTTTTTGAGATTATTTTAATAAAGAGTCCGCAGTCCTTTTGATTTTTTAGCTCCCCTATGCGATTTGGCATACTTTGTATAGCGTAGCACCATTTCAGGAGGAATAGCGTACCAGACGTCCTTTGTGCTTTCCCACAGCTCCATCATTCCACTTGAAGGGACTGCATATTTTGCCAGTTGGGATTTTATATGGCTCCACCAATTTTCTATAGGAATTCATATCAGGAGATTGCGGTGGCCACTTCAGCGACTGAAAATTTTGCTTTTTCATCAAATTTTTTACCAAAATCGAAGATTTTTTGGGATCATTGTCTAGCTGAAATATGAATTTTTTGCGGCAAACTCCATATTTTTAATTACTTTTGGAAGATTTTGTTGCAAAATGGTTAAATACTGTTCCTTTCACATTATTCCTTCAATTAAGACCAAGAGACCAACTCAGTTTTATGTGTATACAACCCCAAACCATTATTGATCCGCCACCGTGCTTCACGTTACATGGTGACTGGATTGTGGGATCTCTAGTCCAATACCAAGAGCGTCCATTTGACTTGAAACGATTATTTTTTGTTTCATATGACCATATAACCTGAAAAACCAAACCAAAACCAAATAAGGTGGATGTATCTATGTATAAATGTGGATTAAATAAATAAATAAACAACTATCCTAATCATTATAAATTTCTGCCGAACTTCTCCCGGGCGGGTTTGCTTGCTTCCGAGTGGGGCTTGAGGTGCATTTCCGCCCTTCTAAAACCCAGGAATGAAATATTCCTAATTCGGTTCCCTTTTGGAACGGAATCACTTTTCTTTCCTTCCTCCTGGCTGGTATCTTCCTGTTCCTGCCTTCTTCTCCTCGTCGATCTCCGGATCGGGTTTTTCTTTCCTGAATAATTTCCCTACAACAAAAATATTACTAACGATTATATTGGAGCTTTCACCTCCAGAAAACCGACCGAACTCACAAGTTTATTTGCGCCACACGATTTTTGAACACGGCCGTTAGTATCGCAGCCGCGGACAGCGGTTCGTCCGATTTGCAAATTTTCACTGGCCCACATGGCGGTCACCCTATATATGGGCTCGGTTCTGACGGTTCCCTTTCCTACTTCTATTTCCTCTTTTTCTCCCTCCCATAGGTCGAAAACCAAATTCAAAGCCCATGGCTCTTGTCCCATATCAGTGTGCGTGGATGCACTCCATCCGTGTTCTCCCTCTCCCCACATGCCATCCACACTTCCCCTTTTCTTGGGTGTAGACGGTAGGGGGCGCTCTAATTTTTTTCTCCTTTTCCCCTCCTCCTCGTGGGACTGCCAACCTCGCCAAATTTCCCCTTCGGATCTGCCAACCCACTTTCGGTGCTCATTCCAGACGATATTTGTTTCGCCCGCGGCTATCGATTACCGTCAGAATGCAACATAGTGATTCCGCTAACCGACAAATGAGCAACCTTTCTAATAGCTTCCTATTTGTTCCAGCGGTTCAGTCCTCGTACCAAGCCCGCTGAAGATCCTTTGGATCTTCAGCCCGTCACTTCACATGCTGCTACCAGTGTGTCGTCCGAATTGGATGCCCAACCTTGGGTACCTTCGGCGGTCTCAATTTCAGTGCCGCCAGTCACCAGCCGTGCACCCCAACATTCGGCAATTACAGGAGTTGCTCCAAAGAAGCTGATTTTTGTTTCCCGCCTCAATCCAGGAGCCTCTGAAATCGATGTAAGGACACATCTGAGCAACAAGTTGAATGTTTCTGGTACCGAATTTAAATTCACTAAATTCAGTTTTAAGCAAAGACGTAATATATCTTCGTTTAAAATTGGAATTTCTGATGTACTATTTTCTAGGGTTCTTGATTCTTCCGTATGGCCTGAACACGCAATTGTTCATGAATTTGTCAACAAGAGTGACCCTCGGGCTCGCGGGTCACGGTCTTCCTCGGCTAGAACTCCAAAAAACTAAAAGATTCCTTTATCCTACAATACCAGAATGTTCGCAGCTTACTAGGCAAACTTAGTAAACTACATGTCAACAGTGTCTCATTTGATGCCAATCTCATTGCCTTTACTGAAACGTGGCTCAACTCCTCTGTCTCTGATAGCGAATTATTTGCAGGAAACTATCTCGTTTATAGACGTGATCGTCTTATGCATATCGGCGGTGGTGTTCTTATCGCTGTTAAGTCCGAGCTTGTTTCTAACTTGCCCTCTTCAATGCCCCAAACCCCTCGGGCCCGCCGCGCTCGCCTTGCCGAGCAAACCGGGGATTATGACCATGGAACACAACAACAAATCCGCTTCGGACCTCACGGGTGAGGTAAAACCACAAAAAACCATCTCCGAAATCGGCGAAGATGAGTTATTGCGCTCGGATGACGAGACATTAATTCCGTCGAGTTCGGTGGGGACTGCTAAGTCGAGCACTCCCAAAACTTTACAACCGACCATTACAACCACCAAGGCGAGCCACTCCAAGGTAAACGGGGGTAACGAACAGACAAAGTCATTCACCCACGAACAGAGGAAGGCGCAGGCCAGCAAGGCCCGTTTCATTCTGGCAATGATCACTAAGAATGAGAAGAATGAGAATAAGATGACCAGCGAGATCAGCAGGACAAAGCACGATTCAAGGCAGTTGTCGATGATTTCGATTTTCACAATAAAACTTGCTTGATTTAAGTAAAATTTTTTTTTCTTAATTCTTAGTTATAAAAAACATAATTTATTCTATATACATTTCTTTTAATTCCCAATACTGTTTTCTGAGATCAAAATGTGGCATCAATGAACCCGATTTCGAAATTTAGAATCTATCGATGTGGTAGCATCGAAAATGACGTCACGTTTTGTTGACGTCACGAAAAATATTTGTGTGGAAGTGCTGTGGCACCGTGGAATCATTTTTCAGGGTTTTTGCAGCGGAAGTGGTTTCTGTGGCACCCCTTCTTGACTGATTGGATCGCCACCTACTTATCCAACCGAACTCAAAGAGTAGCCTTCAAGGGTTCTTTTTCAGACTGCGTCCGCGTAACTTCGGGTGTTCCGCAAGGGAGTCACCTTGGGCCACTTCTGTTGGGCATTTTTATTAACGACTTGCCTAATGTCGTTCTTAATTTCCAAGTTATGATGTAAGTTAACACCAGCAGTTTTCACGAAGTGAAACTACCGAGTTGCGGGCCATATCCGGTGGCCTGCACGCGCATTGAAAAGACCGCTGATCCCGCACTTGCGCAATTGCCCGGAGTCCGAGCCAAACATTCGCGGAGCGAGTGATCGGTCGGATACAGAAGTGCTGACCTGGCCCTCTGCCGGCAGCGCTGCAACTAACCAGAGGCCTGGAGTTGCATTAGATCGTAAACTTAAGTTCAGTAAATAATTGTACTCCAGGGCTTACGCTCTGTATTCATTGTAATAACCCAATATTAATTAATCTCTCACCCTAACGGGGGAGTATAATAAATGATAATAAAACTAACCAACCGACTTATAATTTGTACGCTGATGACGTCAAACTATGCTTGCCACTGACAAACTCTGACTCTTATATACTTTTACAATCTGACCAAAACAAGGTGCAGTCCTGGTGCATTAATAATAATAATAATAATAATAAAAGTTTACGAGAGGTTAGTGCATTGCGACCACTAGGGTCTATTGTGCCCTCGTCCTAGTGTATGAGCTTTAGCTCATCGAACAGTTCAATCGATCGCAAAAATGCGATGATGTCGCCTGGTCGAAGAGCCCTCATTTCCTGTGTGGTGAGTGAAAGGCCCCCAAGTGGCCAACCCTAACCGACTGATAGCCGTACACTCCTCAAGTAGGTGTTCCGGAGTCTCGTCTCCTTCCAGACAAAGTCTGCAAAGACTGTCCTCTCCTATCTTGAGATTGTACAGATGCTTGCGCAGTCTGCAGTGCCCGGTCAGGAAGCCCGTTACTATTCGGAGAGATCCTTTGCTCAACTTCAAACAGTCCTTGGTCCTCTTGCTATTGTAGCTACCTAGCAGACGTTTACTCTGCCTTGCCCCTTCCGACGACCCCCAGAAGTCATCGCAGGCAGTCACGAGATCCACACGACTGCTCTGGCTGATGACTCCTGGCCCTAGTCCACAGAAGGGCTCCGGACCATAGAAGGGCGTACTCGCCCCCTTTCTAGCCATTATGTCGGCCACTTCATTGCCGGGGATCCCCGCATGCCCTGGTACCCAGTATATGGTTACCTTATTGTTTGCACCTATACATTTTCATACTAGTCTGGAAACATTCTTATGTGCACTGGGTGCTCTATTTGCTGCCTGACTATCTGAGAAAATGGCTATGTCTCACCGATTGTAACCCCACAGCCATTTTAAAATCATATGAAACAAATTTTTATTGTGAAAATTGTGTCCAAACCCGGTGTGGAATCTCAAACATAACTAAATTTTACTTGAAAAAATCTATTGCACTCTTCTTCTTAATTAACAAACTTGACACGGTGACACTTTTAAAAACGTGCAATAAAACTTTTGTGATTTTTTTCACGGTGAAAAAAATCATTTTTCCGGGACCCAGAGTAGACGCGTCAGTTCCCTTTGGTGTTGGTGACGAAACAATTGAGCTTCAATAGCGCACACATGACATTTGACAGATCAGTCATACCTGTCCTGTTTCAAAAGTTACACAGGGGTGTCCACAACTGCCACCCTAACCCTATCGATAGCGAGTCAACACAATCGATAGTGAGGTAAATTTTCGACTATCGGTACTATCTATAGTCCTATCGATTGTTTCTGCAACACTATCCCATGATACAATCATAGTAGGTAGTCTCGTCGGCTGTGACAGCTCGGGTTTTGATTCAGTGCGTGTTTGCCTTTCGTAGTGAGCGGTCAGGTTACGGACAAATTTTTCGACAAAATTAACCCTTGTGTAAAATGATTTTTAACAAAGAAAACGAACCTGATGATTTTTTTTATTGATATTTCAAACATCGCAGAGGGAGTGCACATATTTGATGAGCTTACAGAGGATGCAATTTAGTATGTCGCGGGCTATATCATACAAAAATTGCACCTCTCAAATGAGTTAGCCGAAAATGGGACATTCACCTATGTCGATGAAGTGTCTCACGGAGGGCTCAAGAAACCATCTATACAGTTCATAGAAGAAATTAAGAAGTTGGAACTTATATTTTTATCTTTTGTCAATAACACATTTACAATAACAAAAAATGTAAAAGAAAAATTGATAAAAGCGGCCGAAAATGTAAATATTAGCTAAACTGTAAAAAAATTATTTTTTAAGACTAGAATATATTTTAGAATTATGAATTTAAACAAAAGATTAGCAACACAAAAACAAAAACAACGCATCATGTCCAATACGAAATTGTTAAAAATAAAAATATAAAAAAACAATTCAACTCGTTTTATTATGAAAGGAAACTTAAAGCCCCTTACACCATATAAGGGTTAATCAACACATCTATTGTCGTTTCGCTCGCACTTACTAGGTTGAGCCCCTCTCACTCGCACTCATTGTAATGATTGAAGAGGGACCAGACTACCTACTATGATTGCATCATGCACTATCCTAGACAAGCGATTGCTGTGGAGACCTGTGGAATATGCTGTTCACCAGGCCACCAGGCCAGGTTGCTAAGGTGAGGCCCATAGTCAGCTACGGGGATGCGGTTTGGGGAAATCGCGCTGACCTTGATGTCACGAGAAGGCAACTGAGCAAACTCTAGAGGCCTGCCTGTACGTGCTAGGATTGTTTGGAATTCAGCAAAGGATCCTTCCGAATAGCCACGGGTTTCCTGACCGGGCTGCGCAAACATCTGCATAATCTCAAGATAGGGGAGGACAGTCTATGCAGACTTTGTCTGAAAGAACACGAGACTCCGTGGCACACTTAAAGAGTGCCCAGCTATAAGTCGGTTGAGGTTGGCCCACTTGGGGGGCCTCACACTCACCACGCAGGAAATGAGGGCACTTCGACCAGGTGACATCATCGCATTCTTGCGCTCGATTCGGATTTCGTATTAAAAAAATCCCAAAAGAGAAATACCCTCATTAGAAAAAAGCACCGAATTTTATAATGAACGGAGCGGCGTTCGATTCAGGTAACTGAATCGCTCGCTTGTCACCTTGCTGAAGTGGGGATCATACGACAAGCCATCCTCGTTCGACATAGATATCTAGGCACCGCATGAAGAACTTATATCAACGTGTGTCCCATACACCATTTTGGCCGCATATAGCTTTTAGAGAAAACATCCTGAACATCCTAATTCCCCGGCAATATTCAAAATTCAGTTTGATATTCTTATTTTATTTGACACAACAAAGCAACAATGGTAAATTCTTATGGTAAGATTAGAGAAGCTCTCTGCTCTGAAACTCTATAAGCATATGATGTATTATTTAGGTAAGTATAAAGACATATTTTTATATTACATTTGAATTGTGATTTCTCATTATTCTATTGTTTTAATAATCTCTAAATAATTATTATAAGTTATTACAAAAGTTTATAAAATAACTAAATAAAGTCAAAGAACGACTTATATTATAATATTTAAATATTTGCGATTCGATACTTGAAGTTTTTATTTTTGATTTAATTTTTTTAGCCTAAACTAATGGATGAAAACAGGACTTTGGTCAGTTAATAACGTATTATGGATACATGTAGACGAAACATTGATAAAATAACTCACATATAGATATTAATTTGTTTACAAACAGAATATTCTTATCACTTTTGATATGGTGTCAACGTTGTTCTACTTTTTGAGTAAGTACTCCATAAAAAACACTTAAAACCATTTTTTTTAGACTAGTTGAAATGTTTTTTAAGAAACTATTAAGATCAAAAACAGCAAAAATTGATTCAAAAAATATTAAGGAGACAACATATATTGACCAATTTATGATTAACATGAATATAAAATGCTAAACGAATTAGTAACCTTAATGTTTTCTATAAGTTATCTTAGGATAAATAAATATTTATAAAGAGAAATCAACTTCCTTAGCATAAGCTTCCCTTTGCATTTTCTCTCGTAAACGGGAGACATCTTCATCTATCCGCACAATAGCACGAATTTTCTATGATGAGAAAATTATAAGAAATAAATAAATAACGAAACGAACAAATGTTTAAGCTTATGTTACCTCACTCAGGTCACCAGGCGTACGTTTCCACAACCAAAACATATAAACTGGTATATAAAGCATCGATGATAACGCTGTAAACCAACCAAATGCATGCGCCCACCACGGATAGCTATAGTCCAAGTACTTTATAGGCGTCCATTGCACAATATTAAAGAAAAATACGCCCTATAAAAAATAAAACTAATATAGATATATTATAACGGTTATTAAAAAAATACCTACCACACATATAGCTGGTGTGGTGACGCACCAACAGAACTTCCACCAAACTGTTGGATAGTAACCAATCATATCTTTGATACCATCATAAAAACGATCAACGCCATAACACCATGATATAGAAACGCATTCAAAAAATATTAGCCAAAGCAAGCAAAAGCCGCTAACAGCATATGAATCCAATATTTGGAATATATACATGCCACCCTAGAGGAAATAAACCAATAAAACTAAGTCAAATAACAACTAATATCACAAAGTAAGTATTTACAGAAAAAAAGAACAAGTAAAAATGTACGGTCGAGTGTGGCAACTGTGAGATACCTAGTGATTGCGAGAGAAATGAAAAGGAACATAAGTAGATGTAGCTAAATAAAGAAAAATGTAGCTAAGAACATGATGCGCAACCTCCCATGCGCAATAACATTTAAAGAGAAATGTTGCAGTTTGCCGAAGACCAAAATGTCTACTATTAAAAACATTAAAATCTTAGTTTTATAGGTTATTTTTCAGTTTTTTTCAGGATTTGCGAGGGCGGGAATGGGCGTGGCCAAGTTTTAAGCAAATTTGATCTGCGTCCATCAGATATAATTGTTGTCACCAAATTTGTTAGTTCTAGTTCTTATATATAATCTTATCTTCTGACGCCTCCTTCTCTCTGTTGCCTTCATTTACTGATGGCACTGAATTTGAATACTACGACTTTTAAAATCTCAGATGTAAAACTGTTACAGTAGCGATGGGGGTTTTAATATACATATAGCTGATACTTATAAAATGTATTTTTCACTATCAGGGTTACAACACAGCAAAAACAAGTTCGGAAAAAGTCATATAACGGATAATCCTAGGGTCCCGCATATGCGTTCTATTAGGCTTTAAAAAGAGTAAAACCAGCTGTTTTTGATACTTTGACTGCGATTTTCTCTAAATTGATAAATTTATTTCTCTAAATTGATTTTGTTTTCGACTTAGTAATGTATAGACAAAGATTCTTTTAGAATCAGTCTTCGTATAAAAAAAGTTCTAAGTTCCTTTTGACTTCACTCATGATGCTTTGGGAACGGGGTATCTCACTGTAGGTCACACTCGGCTTTTGTTTCTTTCTTTCTTTCTTTTTTAAATTATTACCAAAATGGAAGGATTTTTAATGATACAATTGCAAACTTCAAGGGCGTACCCTTGTTTCGATATAATTTTAAGAGCCATATATTGAATCGGACCTTAATTTAACTTACTTGAGTAATACAGGTTAATCCAACCAAATAACTTAAAGCACACACAACGGCAATAAATATTTCTTTTCGTTTTCTCAATAATTGTGGCCATTCATCAATAATTGCGGTTATAAAACCCTCCATTGTACAAAATTGGGAATCCAAGCCGATAAGTAAAAGCATAAAAAAGAACAAACAAGACCACATGGGAGACCCCGGTAATTGTAATACCGCTGATGGATAGACCAAGAAAGCAAGCCCAGGGCCTAATTAAATAGTTCACGTTATTATAAAAGTTTTTATAATTCATTTGTCAGTTTTTATGCCTACCGGATGCTGCCACTTCGGCCACTGGTCGCTGCTGTTCGTGAGCCATAAATCCAATGACTGAAAATATTACAAAGCCAGCAAACATGCTTGTGCTTGAATTAACTGTGCAGACTATTAGGGCGTCTCTGAAACATATATTTTTCTATTATATTTATCTGTATAATGCAATAAAACGAACCCACTTGTAAACATTATTTGTGAATTTGTTGTAACTTCCCAAGGCCACCAGAGTACCAAGACCCAAGCCATATGAGAAAAATATTTGAGTGACAGCATCAATCCAGACCTTGAAAAAATGTTGACAGTGTTTCTATTCTCAGTATGTATTTATTTATAAAAATTGTTTCATACTAACCTCCGAGTGACCTAACTTGGTGAAGTTAGGTATCACATAAAACTTGATACCCTCGAAAGCACCAGGCAAGGTTATACCCCGAATCAACAAGACAGTCAGCAGAACGTATGGAAATAGAGCTGTGAAATATACAACTTTCCCCGTCCACTTGACACCCTTCCAAATGCAAAAATAACATAGAATCCATACAAGCAGCAGAGTTCCGGCCAGTTCCCAACGAATATTACCAATTTCTTCAATGCCATGCGATATTTGAAGAGCTCGTCGTCTGAAAAACGTTAAATTAAAAATAAACAAGAAAGGAAGCTAACTTAGGCACGCCGAAGTTCTTATACCCTTGAAGCTTGCAATTGAACCATTATAAATTAATTAAATTTGATCAAATGACAACAAAAACTAACAGGAATGATGTAATACATTTTTACGTACCAAAAAATTCGGTTTTAACGGTTTACTTGTCTTACTACATTTACAGTTACAGTTTTGCATTTTCCTCTACGTGTAAAGATCGTTTCTATGGCAGCTACGTATATACAAAAAATTAAAACCGAAATTCTTAAATATTATAAAATGACTACATCTCTGAGCAGATAAAAATATGTTGCAAAACAGCGAAATTAAAATGTTCTTCAATATATTACTTGAAAGTTTCTGTGGCAGCTATATGATATAGTTGTCCGAAATTCTAGAATAATATGTCTCAAAGTATATGGAAATTTGTTGAAAACTGTTTAAGTTAAAATTTGTTTCACGGATTATGTCTCAAATGACATATCTCCTCCGAATTTTTATTATGACATACTCTTACACTAATGCTAGGAATTATGTCGTTTTCGAAGAAAAAAATTTAAGACATACTCATCCGCTTATTATGGCGGAGATGTGTGTTTTTGGTTTAGGGTTATTACAAAAAGGTATCACGAAAATTGTGAATAAAGTCCGCGTAGGGATTGACGCTTTGAAAATTTGTCATCATATCTAACTGTCGAAACATATCAAACAGTCCGCAGTGGCGTGAGAAGATTAGGAAGTTTAAAATATATATATATATCCTAGAATGTTTTTGATTTATGTCGTTTTGAAACTTTTTCTCTGTGGGAGGAGATATGACGCTTTCAAAACGACATAGCTCCGTCACAAAAAAAGCGACATAGCTCCTACACGAAAATGTACTGGGAGGAGATATGTCGTAGGAGATATGTCGCTATGCCTTGTCATCAACAATTCATCAACAGCCGTCGCTCTCTTTCGACCATCGTGTAAAAACCCTACATTCTCGCGCACTCATCTTTCTCTCTTCAGAGTGATTAAAAGTTGTTGACGAATAGTAATAAAAATGTCTAAATTAATCAGTAAGTCATCAACAAAAAATGGCACGTAGGCTCTTGCTCTCTTAAACTCATGCTCTCGCAAACTTTTTTCTTTTTTTTTATATATATATTTACTGTTTATTTTTTGTAGATGCAGTCATCTGAGCAACCAAAACGGATCCTAACAATATATATACATACATATATTGTTTTTTTGAATTTAGTTTCCTTCTAATTTAATATGAATTTTAATTATTATTATTACTATTATAAGATATTAATATTAATTGTTAGTTATTAATTTGTGATGACAGAAGCGGCCATTCCATTCAAAAATTCATCAGTAATTGTATGGGCTTGTCATCAACTTTTCATCAACACACCCCCATATGCGTTGATGAATCGTTTATGAATTGTTAATGCAGTCAACTGCAATGTATTTTCAAAACTGAAGGACTAGTTTGCGTAGAAACGGACAAATGGACAGAAAGACAGACGATCAGAAGGACAGACAGACATGGTTGACTCGGCTGTTGAGCTGATCAAAAATATATATACTTTATAGGGTCGGAAATGTCTCATTCACTACTTTGCAAACTTCTAACTAAAATGAGAATAAAAATATATAAAATTATAATAAATGTCAACCTAAGGAGCACAAAAAGACTAAAAATCTTTTGAATAATATACTCCTCACAATATTTAATAGATGATTTAAAAAGTATCGTTATTTGGCAGCTCGAGAGGCATGATATTAGGTATGTTACTACTTACTCCCAAAACTCTTTAACTGGATCCGTAAGTTCTGAAGATGTAATATTTGCAGCAGCTACAGTACACACTTTTTTGGACGTTCCATTTATTATTTTATCCCAACAGTTTAGATTTTTTCGTTCGTATTGACTGACACAGTTGACGGTATTCCACCAATTGTTGCAAGATCGCCAGGGGACATCTATATCATTTACAAAACATATACCAGGTATTTAATAATTATTGTATAATGCGACAATGGAAGCTAATTTTGGTAAGCCAACGTTGGAACATCTTTGTTTTTTTTTTGTAGTTCTCATAAAAGATCGACCAATTTTAATGATATGGAAACTAAATTCTAGTGTGGTCGACTGTGAGACATCCGGAACCGTCATTTTTGTGCGTTAAATTAAACAAGAACATAAGAAGAAGAATAAAATAATCATGCTGTCCTCTTCTCACAGACTCTCTGATTTTAATGAAATCCAAGGCAATATATATTGTATTGAGTTAATTAGCCCACAACAATTTTTCGGCATAGAATTTCTAGAACACTTCAGTATGTGCGTTTCCATTTTATACAGGAAGTGAGGTTTGTTCGTCGGCCACAACCAGCAGAGTGAGAAAGAGGGACACCTAGATACATAAGTCTGAGTTCAATTTGTGTTGCGGAGACGAGCAGAACTTGCTGTTATAAAATTTAACCCGGATCTAGCTCGCTACCTAATGAAAATGAAATTATAATAAACAAGAAAGAAAGCTAACTTCGGCATGCCGAAGTTTAAATACCCTTGCAGTAAGTAAGTAAGACTTTTTCGTTTTCTCGGGTACTGACATAAATGTTGCGAGCTAAAAATATTGCGAACGAAAATGTTGCGGACAAACTAAATGAATTTATATATATATTCCTATGGCAGCTATATGATATAGTGGTCCGATTTTGATCAAATTAAAACCGAAGTTCTAAAATAATACAAAATGGCCATGTCTGAAAATATGTTGAAAATTGCCTAAGTTATAATTTTTTTCTTTAAAATTTTCCGATCGTTCCTATGGCAGCAGCTATATGATATAGTCGTCCGATCCGGCCCGTTTGACATATATAGTAGTGAGAGCATGTAAAAGCATATGTGCAATGTTTCATTCAGATAGACGGACAGACAGACAGACAGACAGACAGACAGACGGACAGACGGACATGGCTAGATCGACTCGGCTGTTGATGCTGATCAAGAATATATATACTTTATAGGGTCGGAAATGTCTCCTTCACTCGTTGCAAACTTCTGACTAAAATTATAATATCCTGCAAGGGTATAAATATATGTTGTTGAGCGAATTATAAATATAGTACTGTTAATTTTTTTATATTCATTTCCCTTATAATAAACTTAAACGTACAATTCTGTAATACAGAAAAAAACAAAGTGCAGACATGGGGAGTTGGGATAAAGAGTCTCGCGCCATGCGGTACCGCCGTCCGGCATTGCTTCGCGTCGGCGGGGTACCTGCCCGTGTTCCATCCCCATCACGCTATGTTTGGGTTGAGGGTGTGCGTCCAGCGGCCTGTTAATGAGGAGTACCAACCGGTCTGCCAGTTCTAAAAGCACCTTTTTGGGCAGCATTTTTCAGCTCGGCGGAGGAGACCTTCTTCCGAGTGGTTTTGACTCGGGGGCGAAATGTTCGCTTATTCAAATGCTGCTATATTTTCTTAGATATCCGAAAATAAATGTAAAGTATAAATTCGGAAGAGATATGTTAGTTGCAGACTGTATATCACGGGCTTAACTACCAGAGGAAGCAGAAATTCCAGAACTTGCTAATGTAATTCATATAATAAACAATTCAGCCTGCCTATCACGTTTAAAAATTCACATCCAAATTACATTTCAAACATTTTGTATTTCGCGTTTGCAGGCTAATAATACCGACTAAATTGCAAAAACAAATCCTGAAACCAGTCCATGAGTTATTAAAAAAACATAAGCTCGAGTACGAATACTTTACTTTTGGCCAAACATGAGCTTTTATATTAATGAAATGGTGTATGCTTGTAAAATATGTGAACAATTTTTTGGTTGGTCGGCTTAATGAAAAGCCAGTCATCATAAAATTAAAAACATTTTATAGTTATGGTTACCCGTCGAAACTTAAATGTAGCAATAATCCTTTAAATTAATTTCTGTTTAGAACCTTTGCGAATGTTATATATTACTGCAATATTTACGTCCTAGGTAGCCTCAGAACCTCGAGCCTCGAGTAAAATGCCATTTAAAAAACCAAATCAAATAGAGAAGGGAAAAAATTGCAATGAGATTTGTTAACAAAGAGCCCAAACAAAGAACTTATGATATGCACAGAAAAAGAACACTAAAATTTAATTAATTAATTTAAGAGAAAATGAAATGTTAATTTAAGTGAAAACGAAACTGACAATGATAGCGAAGGGACAGTAAATACATATGTTTGAAGAACTAGTAAAAATTACGAATTTTGATCTAAGACTAACAGATAATTAAAACACAGATGAAAACATAGACACATTTTGTGATATGACAATTACCACTTAACCTCCTAGCAGATATGGCTGGGGGCATAATTAATTAATCAATTAGGCCCGGTACTAAAATAAGATTAATTTGCTTTTAAAATGTTGCAAAATTGATCTTATGTCCCGCGAAAGCGAAAGGTCAGAAAGTTCTTTCTCTTTTCGCTCTGCTTTTTTATGTAGACTTTTTTTGCTTTCAGAAAATTTATCGAATGTTAGTACCAGGCGTTAATTGAAATTATATTATAAACTGTGAAGTATATGAAAAACAGTGGAATTTAATGTTTTACGCGGACTTTTCTCTTTTGGGTAATATTTTCTTTTTTCAGTCAGTCAGTCAGATTCATCTCAGCAACCTACATATAAAGATCCTAACAATACTATATATATATATGTATGTATTGTTTATTTGAATATAATTTCCTGTTAATTCAATATGAATTTTAATTTATTGTTATTGTTATTATTACTATTATAAAAAAAAATAAATAAATAAAGATTTTAAAAATCCTTGATGATTCCTTGATTTATCGGTGATGAATCCTTGATGAATTATTGATGAATCGTTGATTAATTATTGATGAATTGTTTATGAATTCCTCAACAATTTGTTTTTATTTTTATGAAAAACAGATGATTATATAAAATTGTTACCAAATACATATATCTTTAAATATCTTTTTAACTTAAATACCCTGCAGTACCAATCATCAACAAGCATGCGATTCTTAATTGTGTTTCGAAGCGGAAAAGAGTTTATTATTTTGAGGTGTGACCGCTTTTTCTGCTTGTTGTTGGCAGGAATTTTTTAGGGCAAATTATGCGGTCATACTTTGTTGACAACCGGCAATATTTGAAACACAAGACACGATCATCTTTTGATGATAAGTTTTAGAATAATTGTCCCTATGATATTGGCATGCGTTCTTGCGGCTGCGGCTGTCTTGGACTGCTTCCAGTACATGTCAAATGAACTGGACATTGGAACTGGACATTGGATCTGAATATTGGATATGAGCTCTATTAGGCAAAATTAGTACTTCGGTAAAACAGGTATGCCTGCACGTGCAAAAAACATTATAATCTTATTCTACCTTGGTTTTACCGAGATTTGATGATCCTTTCGATAGAGACCATAACCATGCCGGTCGGTTACATATTTTATCTAAAAATCGACTGCAAAGTCAGATTTTTTCTAAAAAACGACATGTTTTTTTGCAACCCAAAAGAGGTTCAACTTTGAACACGTGTAACTTCTAAAATACTGAACCGATTTGAATAATTTTATGGATTCAACCCTTTTGAACTATTACCTGTCGAATGCAAATTTTACGATCCGTTGTCATCAAAAAGTTGATTTTTGCAATGTATCTCTATCTTTCCGTCCATTGTGCGACATACAGTGGCGCATTAGATACATTAGGGTTGCAAAAATCATAACTCTTGAACCTGTTGAGATATTTTCATAATTTTTAAATGAAAGGTAGTTTTAGTACCTTTCGATTGAGTGGTCACACTATATGGTGTGATATATAGTAGATTTTATACTCGAAAATTAATGTTTTTTGAGGCAGGTTCCTCAACTTTTATCCAATTCCGAACAGGACTTTTCATTTGTTTTCACTGATAATGATAATATGGTGCATATTTAATGTTTTAAAAACTAAAAAAGAATAAATTTGAAAGAAAAAAAAAATTGTTTTTTGTCGACCAAATTTTGGACTAATTTTCAATCATTTATGCACTTTTTGTTCAAAATAATCATTCAATTTTACATTATTTAATAGAATAATTATGAAGAATAATTAATAATTATACATTCATTTCAAATCATTAGGTGTCCTTACAAAGTCAGGAATTGAAAAACAAGCCGCCAATACAGGAAAAAATTTATGCCCGCCATACAATTTCATACTTCGCAGCGACTGTGCTTGTACCAGAATTTGTACGAAACAGCGCGTTTTTTACGCTGAGTTGAAAGTATCTTTTGCCTTGGAAATTCGGGGTGGCAGTTTGGGGCAGCCGATCTTTTTTGAATATGATAAAGAACATATTCAGGAACAACACCTCATACGCCAAACCCATCATCTCGTGTAGTCTCATTTTTGACATTCCATCAAAGTTGAAAAATAGGTGAAAATTAGTACTTCCGTAAAACAGGTATGCCAGCACGTGCAATAAACATTCTAATTTTATTCTACCTTGGTTTTACCGAGATTTGATGACCCTTTCGATAGAGACCATAACCATGCCGGTCGGTTACATATTTTACCTAAAAATCGACCGCAAAGTCAGAATTTTTCTAAAAAACGATATGCTTTTTTGCAACCGAAAAGAGGTTTAACTTTGAACACGTGTAACTTCTAAAATAATAAACCGATTTGAATAATTTTTTGTATCAATCCTTTTGAACTATTACCTGTCGAATGCAATAACAAATTTTACGATCCGTTGTCATCAAAAAGTTGATTTTTGAAACCTATCTGTATCTTTTGCGCCATTGTGCGACATGCAGCTTTTTAGTATTTTAGAATCTTTACTGGATAGCGACTATAAAACGACGTTCACGAAAAGCGTTTCTTGCCATATTTGTTTACATTTTTGTTGTGAATGGTATAACTGTCACCGACAAGAAGAATTCAGAGTTGCTCCGAAAACCTACCCCCAAACTATTGGCAAAACAAAATCACAAATTTTGGAACGGCAAAGCCTTATGGCCACTCCGTGCAACGGACGGTGAATGGAAGATGAATCTTTGGGGGAAGACTATATATAAATATGTTAAAAACTGGCACAGCTGTAATTTCATTTTCCTCAAAATTTCCGACTGGTCCTATGGCAGCTAGATTAGTCAGAAGACAAACTGCAAAGATTCATTTAATTTCAGCTTTAAAACTAAGACTAGTTTGCATAGAAGAAGTTTGCAGATGAAGAATATATGTCTATACTTTATAGAGTACAAATTTCTCTTTTACTGTGTGGCAAACTTCTGACTAAAATTGTCTTTTAAAACTAAAGCGAATGATCCGCAATTTTCCTCCAGAGAGTTGGGAGAATGTTTGTGAAGAAACTGACAAACGAACTGACAGATGGACGGATGAAAAATTTAAATTCAACGTCGTTGATGCTAATCAGCGTTTAAAGTGTTTCCTTCACAAATTTTGTTTCCTGTAAGAACATACCCGATTTCATTGACATGAAGAAGTAAAATACTGCCCAGGCCAGAATAACAATGTAATAGACATTCATCCAACAGGACATGACGGCTGCAGCATATCCAATTCCTGAAAAGAAAAATATAAATACAATGAATAATAAAATAGTTAAAGGAAAAAATCTAAAAGCTCGAGTTTATTAGACTGTGATATGTTGATGTTGAGGAACAACACAACCCTTTTGTCTTTGGTTTCTTTAAAGCTAGGTACTGACATAAGATAAATTAACTTTCGGAGCGCTCTGAGCGAAATTGCTCTATATTTCGCTCGGAAACCAGTGTAACCAAATAGTTTAAAGAAAATGCAAAAAACGTGTAAAATGAGATCATACTGCCACTCATGCACAGCTGTTTTATGTAAACAAACTTAAAAAAATTAAATTACAATGAACATGAACGGATTCAATATTGAAATACTATTTATTGATGTATTCGGAACTATATAGCTCCTGTTAGGACGCACAAACGCCGTCGCCGCCCACAGATGGATTTTTTCCTTATTTAAAATGACTTTTGTAAATGAAATCCCATATAATAACCCTTATCATTACGGCTTTTATACAATTAACCTTTTTCTGGGGACAATAAAAGCGGCCCATCCGAGTAATGTTTTATGTTTTGAATTTCCCTCCATATCTAGCTTTTGAAATATATAAATTTATATGTCCGTCAAATTAGCGTCGGTGAGTTAGCCTCGAAATGGCACGGTGGGAAAATGGAACACTGGGGAGTATTTTATTTTTTATTTATTTCGTAAATAAACAACTAAATCGAACAAAATAAAGTTTATATATACTAAGAAATAAATTGACTATCGTTTTCTATTGGGGTTTGGGAGCATTTGGCCATTGGATCCATTAAAAAAAGCCTTTGAAAAATCGTGTTTTCACAATTTTCTTAATATCACGGCAATGCACACAGTGTGTGCAATATGCCAGGATAAAGGATATTTATTGTAGTTTTACCCTGCAGATTTCATTTCATTTTAATATTTGGTGAAAATTTCATTAGATTTTAACCGTCAGTTTTTGAGAAAATCGCTCGAGGCTCGAACTATGAAAACGGAACCAGATGCAAACCAGCTGAGAACCAGTTGCTGAACCAGACAACGGAACCATTAAAGAAAAAATCCTAGATTTAAAAACATTACGAATTTATGTAATTAAATATAAACTACAGCGATTTTCCCAGAAACATCGTCATTCTCAGCCTTTTTGCAAGGTTAGGTTACGTTAGGTCGGAAGGCCCTCACGGGGCCACGCATAGGCCAATATGGCCCTTAGCTGTCCGAAAGATTTTTCTGAATGGACCTAGAGAGTGTTTACGCGGTTTTCGAAATCATTAAGGATCGAGGTGTTTTTCGCGAAGGCAAGTAGTTCGCCTGGCTTCTTCCTGGAGGCATCTTCTAGCGATGCCAGAACCGGAGCGCCTAGGTATTTTATTCTTGCCCTTGCTAGGGCCGGACATTTGCAAATGAGATGCTCCAAGGTTTCATTTGCCTCGGATTCATCGCATTTCCGGCATTTGGCGTTTTCGGTGATGCCCAGCTTGACTGCATGTGCCGCAGCTAGGCAGTGACCTGTGAGAATTCCCACTAGCAGTCTGCAATCTTTCCTTGGAAGATGCAGCACGTAGTGACTAAGTTTTGCGTTGCGCTCTTTGCACATGATTTTTGATATTTTGCAGGTTGTGGAATTACTCCTCCACCTGCTGTTAGCTCGTATGTCGGCCCGTCTCTCTAGCTCGCTTTGGAGCGTTCTTAGGGAGACAGCCTTTTTGCAAGCGTTTCATTAAAATCCATGCAGTCGTTGCAATTTTTCACTTTATGCAATTATATTGTATATACCACGGGGATATCACTATGCATCCCAAATACCGAACCGGGCATGAATTCGACGCTAACTTTCAAAAAATTTTTACAGACTTTTCCGAGTGTGTGCAGATATGCACGGTATCTCAAACGAAAGATGAGAATATTCCCTAATTCAATTTAAAAGCAATTTAACCGACAGTTTTCGAGAAATTAAAGTGTTTCTCTTTTCCGAGCCGATTAATCAACACTGGCAGCATATGACACTAACGCCACATGGCGTGAGACACAGAATATTTTCGACGCTAAAGCACGGTATCCAGAGAGTAGAAAACTGTTGCAAAGAAGTAAGAGAGAGCGAGAGGCAAATAGTTTGAAACAGCTTGTCACCTAGGTCTGTTTCAAAGGGTGGCGCCAGTTCAGGTTTGAAAATACTAGAAAGTGGCATGGCGTTACCAGATTGCTTCATAACGCGTAGAGAAAAAAATAAAAATTTTAATAAAACTGACTGCCACCAATGTTTGCCTCTCGCTCTGCCCGTCACGTGGAAAAGTCGAATTAAAAGAGCGAATACAGTCCTAATTGACTTGATAAAGGCAAATACAATATTTTTAGGAATCGGGAAATTATATGAATTTGCATTAAGGGGGTCTTCTACTTACGATTTTTTTTATTTTCGATTTTTTTTTAAATTTTTTTTAAATACTAGAGGATCTGAGGAATACGCCATATAAAGGGTTTTTGTAAAATTCGAATTCCTTCATGGGTAAACGAAGCCCGAAAGATTGCCACCTCCATACGTTTGGACCATTTTTTCTATCTTCAAACGCGTTTTCCCGAAAGTAGTGTTTTTCCAAAGTTTTGGCACAATTTTGACGAAACCATAGAAGATATCCTAGATCGGTAAAGCGTTACTTATTCACAAAACATCTCGCTAGGTCTAGACACAAGCTTTTTTCAAAAAATTTTTTTTTCAATTTTTTTGTCATTTTTAGATTGAAAAACATGGTCAAAAAATTCAACTTTTTTTCAAATCGCTGCCAATTTGTGAAATTTGCAATTATTAAAAAAAGCTTGTGTCCAGACCTAATCGACGTTCTTAAAATTAAGTTAAAAAAAATTCTTGTTGTTTGCAGGTTCTGAAGCTGAGATTTCTTACTAGCCGTTTGACTCTGTCGCGCCGGCAGTGGTTTATTCAACGACGCGCCAATGGCAAATTTTATGATAAATTCATGTGGTTTTTTTTTCAAGTTCAAGCATTAATTAATCAAATAAAAAAAATTTTGTTCGGATATCATGTGTAGTTTTTTTGCAATCCATCCTTGCAAAATAGGACCTAAATTTGAGCGCGAAGGTAGAAGACCCCCTTAAAAGACCTTGGACCTCCTCCATGGATATGGAACTGGTGTCATCATGTTTCTCCCTGAACGGAAAACTTATCCCACTCTTGTCTAAAGAGCCCATATACAATAATCCGAGCTCCTTGGATATGTACTGGAAGCTGTCCAAGGCATGCGCAGTCGTCAGAACGCATGTCAATAGCCATGGGACAATTATTAATCTACAACGAATCATAACAAGAAAGAAAGCTAACTTCGGCACGCCGAAGTTTAAATACCCTTGCAGTAAATAAGTAAGACTTTTTCGTTTTCTCGGGCACTGACATAAATGTTGCGAACGAAAATGTTGCGAACAAAGTAAATGAATTTATTTATATATTCCTATGGCAGCTATATGATATAGTGGTCCGATTTTGATCAAATTAAACCCGAAATTCTAAAATAATACAAAATGGCCAAGTCTGAAAATATGTTGAAAATTGCCTAAGTTATAATTTTTTTCTTTAAAATTTTCCGATCGTTCCTATGGCAGCAGCTATATGATATAGTCGTCCGATCCGGCCCGTTCCGACATATATAGTAGTGAGAGCATATAGAAGCATATGTGCAAAGTTTCATTCAGATAGCTTCAAAACTGAAGGACTAGTTTGTGTAGAAAGGGACGGACAGACAGACGGACATGGCTAGATCGACTCGGCTGTTGATGCTGATCAAGAATATATATACTTTATAGGGTCGGAAATGACTCATTCACTGCGTTGCAAACTTCTGACTAAAATTATAATACCCTGCAAGGGTATAAAAAGATGCATGTGTCTGAAGTTTCAAATTTTGCCGGTTGTCAACAAAGTATGACTTCATCATTGGCCCTCAAAAAATGCCGAGGAACGAGTAGAAAGAGCGGTCTTCAAAAGAATAAACATTTTTGCGCTGCATTACAACTTTTCTCTCTGGATACCTAGCTTTAAGCTAGGTACTAACATAAGATAAATTGTCTTTCAAAAAGTTCCGAGCAAAATTGCTATATATTTCGCTCGCGAAGCAGTGCGACCAAGTATCTTAAGGGGGGTAACGCACCGAGGAATTTCAAAATTTTCGATTTTTTTTTTTTTTATTTTCTTAAAGTTCGATATATTAAGAATGTCTGGTCCAAGTTTCAAGTCGAAATTAAAAAAAATAACGGAGTTAGGGCCGAAAATGTATGCCTTCGTTACACGTGCGCTTACCCATTGACAAATTTTCAAACGCGTCTCGAAATCATGTTTTTGAAGTCGGTGCGCACGATATCTCGAAAACTAATAAACCGATTGACTTGAAATTTTCTGTGGCTATTCTATACATACATAATTATATAGTCTTTGGCCGTCAGCCAGTGGGCGGACAGGGAATAACGGGTGAGAAATCACCTGCCGTAACTGTTCGCACCGTTGGAAGTGCGACTATACTCTCCCCGTGAGGGCGGCTGGAAGCAGGTGCTGAGGATGCTGACGAATGGTAGTCGGGCGGGGAGAAGAAAACTCCTGCCCAAAAAATTTCCCCAATCCAAGGTGGAACAGCATATGCCGAGGGATGCGTGTCCGGGGGGTGCTTGGACACTAGTATGCGGACTCTGGTGGACCGGCCGACCCATCAGTTTAAACTAGGCTTACCACAGTATGCGGGCTCTACCGTGGCGGACCATCCCCATCCCAGCATACTCGTGGGAATCAAAATGAACCAAGCAAATCATAATAAAAACAAAAACAAAAAAGTTGACCGCCAGACCTCAAAGGCGGCTGGGGAAACCCCCTCACTAGCACCAACTCGGAGACGCTAAACGGCCGAGTGCTTAAAAAGGAAGAGGATAGCTCCTCGGAGCGCCTTAACCTGGAGGCCAGTGTCACTGTGAAGGGCGAGCCAATGGGCCCACCGAGCGGCGTGATCGGGGGCAAGTACCTCGACGTGACCGCAGGGGGCTCCAGAGGTAAACCCAACCCAGGAGGCACGGCCCAGCAGCAGCAAAGGATGAAGAAGACGCTGTATAATGAGCGGAGACGAGCGGCCTTCATCCTTGCGCGAGCAAACCCAGCCATGGAGGCGGACCCGGAACAAGCGGGTCTCATTAAATGGGCGAAAGGCGTTCTGCCAGATTTCCAGCCTGTTAAGGCGGGAAAGGCGGTTGCCCCCAACGCCCAGCAAGCCAACGCATACGCGGGCAGGAGCACCACTAAACGTCAGCGGTCTACGGAGGTTCAACCTCCGCAGGCAAAGCGTTCCAGAGTGCAGCCTCAGCGGTCCTTCGCCGAGGTGACCAAGGGCAAGATCCTGATTGGAGTGGTGAATGAGGGCTCCAGTGACGGACAGATCCCGAGGGACCGATGGCGTTGGATCGTTGGTGAGCTGCACAACAGGTTCGTGGAAGAGCTGTTGGCGTCAGGTGGGGCACTGCCCCGTTGTGAGGATGCCGGCTGGCATTAAGGAGGCGTGAAGGTGATCGCGTGCGAAGACGCAGCGTCGGTCACCTTCTACTAGAGAGCGATCGCGGGATTGGGAGAGTATTCCAAGGCGCGAAGCTCGTGGCTGTCGACTGGGACAAGATCCCCAGCAAGGCAAGGGCCAGGGCGTGGCTTACGCACAAGCCGGCAGAGCCTGAGAAGATTCTCAAGCTTCTGCAGCTGAGCAACCCCGACCTCCCCTCCTCTGATTGGCGAGTAGCCAAGGTTGAGGAGGCCGTTGGTCCGAGGCGCCAGGTTGTCCTGACTCTCAATGAGGGGACAGTCGAGGCGCTGAAGAAAAATGGGGGGGGCGCTTCGAGAGCGTAGCCGTCCGCATTTACAAGGCAGACGCGAAGGCGGGCCTTAAGGAGGAGGACCCTGAAATAGAGGGACCTCGCATCGAGGAGGCGCCCGAAGGATTGTCCGACGAGGAGGACATCCTGGAGGGGTACGTCTCCGAGGAGAGCGAGCTCGCCAGGGGCTTGCGCGACGTCGGGATGTCCGAGGACGAGGACGGGTTAGACGAACTAACCTCGGACGCCGACATCACTGTGGTGGAGGTTAAGACGCAGAATGTCTCTAACGTTCCTGCAAATAAACCTCCACCACAGTAAGGCAGCTTCCGCTGCCCTACTTGTCCACCTGGCGGAAGGTGGTATCGACGCTGTCCTCATCCAGGAGCCCTTTTTTCTGTGTGTCGTTGCTCTCGCATGCGTCCGCGCGCCGGCTGCCTGCAAGTTGGTCTGGCTGCCGGGCGTCATTTATTGTTTACAGGATGTTGCTTCTTTCATAAATTATTTAGAATTAATTAACAGGTATGACAAAATAGTTAACATGGGTAAAAAGATTTATACAAAATCAATCAACAAAAAACAATTAAATAAATAGATAACAACAAACATAGATTTTTGAATTTTACTTTAAAAAAATACTAATTAGACGCACTACATTGGGCTAATGTTGGGGTTGCTGCTGGCTCTCTAGTTGCAACCCCGAAGGGCCACCGCTGAAATCTTATCCTTTTCTTAAGGGAAGTGCCCCATCATCGGCGTTTAGGTCGGCATGGCTGAGAGATACTCCCTGCCAGCCAACCTTAACGCCTAGCCAGTAACGGATGATGGGGCACCGACCAGCATCCGGACGCCTTCCTTTTGGCTTGACCAGTGATATGTTCCGGATTTGTTGGATGGGCCGTTCTGCCCCCTTGCTTATAAAAACTCGTATTGCACAGAATTGTATGGATGTTAGATTTACGAGAAAAATGACAAGGGGGCAGGAAGGGCAGTGTGGGGGCAGTCGTCTCTGCCGGCTGTCAAACTCCGCTGCTCCTCTGCTTCGCTGCTCTAGCTCTGCTGATGGTTGATGCTGCGCTCTGCCACTGCGCAGCCGCTACTATCTGTTGCAGAAATCTACTACGTTTTGCCTTGGTTGATGTAGTTTTAGTAGCAGATTCTGTCAGGTAAGTAATGGGCCGAAGTTGTTGGTGCTATTTGCTGCCGTTGCAGCCGGATAGTGGACGCCGGTTGTGTGTTACTGCCGCTGCTGCCGAGGTAAGTTGTTTTTGTTGCTGTTGCTGTCGTCTGTGGGCCAGGATCATGTGCGCTGAGCGCTTTACGGCCGTTGTGTTTGGCCAGGCGCAGGCGCACTCCCACTTTGCAGTGCCCACTGCGTATAGGGCAGCCAGTTTTAATTGCCCATTAATGTTAAAGATGTATGCATGGCTACTAGCAGTACATCTCCTCCTCCACTTGGAGCAAAGGAGCATCCATTCATGGGGAGCATTCTGCCGGCTGTTAGGGGTCCTCCAGGACCTGCCAGAATTGTTGGAGTAATTACTCCATCCACATTTGCCGCCAGTTTTGTGGCCCACGGCCGTCTCCAAGTGTGTGTGTTTGGCTCGGAGTGGTGAGTCGTCTCTGTCCACTTTACCGCATTTGGAGTCCAGTTAATTATTAACCATAAAAGCCTTGGTAGTAGCCAAGGTTGAGGAGGCCGTTGGTCCGAGGCGCCAGGTTGTCCTGACTCTCAATGAGGGGACAGTCGAGGCGCTGAAGAAAAATGGGGGGGGCGCTTCGAGAGCGTAGCCGTCCGCATTTACAAGGCAGACGCGAAGGCGGGCCTTAAGGAGGAGGACCCTGAAATAGAGGGACCTCGCATCGAGGAGGCGCCCGAAGGATTGTCCGACGAGGAGGACATCCTGGAGGGGTACGTCTCCGAGGAGAGCGAGCTCGCCAGGGGCTTGCGCGACGTCGGGATGTCCGAGGACGAGGACGGGTTAGACGAACTAACCTCGGACGCCGACATCACTGTGGTGGAGGTTAAGACGCAGAATGTCTCTAACGTTCCTGCAAATAAACCTCCACCACAGTAAGGCAGCTTCCGCTGCCCTACTTGTCCACCTGGCGGAAGGTGGTATCGACGCTGTCCTCATCCAGGAGCCCTGGGTCTGTGGCGACAGAATCCTAGGGCTGAGGGCAGCCGACTATAGGCTGTACGCAGCCCCAACAACAGGTAAAACGCGAGCTGCATACTCGCCAGGAAAGATTTAACTCTTTTCATGCTTCCAAATTTCAGCAATGAAGACACAGTAACAGGATGTCTAGAGGGACCAAGTGGATCCCTCCGGATATGCTCCGCATACCTGGGGCACGACCAGGACCCCATCCTCCCAACCATGAGAAGAGTCACCGAGGACAGTAAAAAGCTCATCATCGGGTGCGACGCAAATGCCCATCACCATCAGTGGGGCAGCACTGACACCAACGATAGGGGTGAGTCTCTTTTTGATTTTATCCTTTCATCTAATCTACTTGTGGGTAATTTGGGAAACGAACTCACCTTTATTATCAACAAGAAAGGAAGCTAACTTCGGCATGCCGAAGTTTAAATACCCTTGCAGTAAGTAGAAGTAGAAGAAGAAAATGTTCAGACTTTCCGCTTTCTCGGAATGTTGCTAGCAAAAAATGTTGCTAGCGAAAAATGTTCCAAACGAAATACAAATGTTGCGAACAAATTAAATGAATTGATATATATATTCCTATGGCAGCTATATGATATAGTGATCCGATTTGAATAAAATTAAAACCGAAATTTTGGAATAATACAAAATGGCCATGTATTAAATTATATGAATATATTGAAAATTGGCATAGTACAAATTTTTTTTCTCAAAAATTCCCGATCGTTCCTATGGCAGCTATATGATATAGTCGTCCGATCCGGCCCGTTCCGACATATATAATAGTAAGAGTAGTAATAATACCCTGCCAGGGTATAAAAACCGAAGGGAGGTACTTGATATCACCCTTCTCTCTGAATCCCTGAAGGACTCCCTTAAGTCTTGGAGATTGCTGGAGAAGCACTCATTCTCTGACCATAGATATATCCAATTCACGCTAGGTTTCGATAGGTTCAACCCAGTCACTTTCCGGAACCCCGGAGGACTGACTGGGGGAAATACAGATCCCAGCTGAGTAAGATCCTAAAGCCCCCTCCAGCCCCAACCCTCTCGGACTTCTGTCCAGAGGGGCTGGAGCGTCTCGTTGAAACTTTCACCGATGCTTGTAGCACGGCTCTAGATAGGTCCTGCCCCCGTAGCAAGAATGGGGGGAAGACTGGGAAGAAGCCACCATGGTGGTGTAAGGAATTAAGCTGCCTCAAGAAGACCACGAGGCAGTCCTTCAATACAGCCAAGAGCGCCAACACGGACGCATCTTGGTGTCTCTATAAATCGAACTTGTCCCTGTACAACAGGGAATTAAGAAAGGCCAAAAGAAGGGCCTGGTCCGACTTTTGCTCAGGAATCCAGGACTACTCTGAGGCGTCTAGGCTGAGGAAGGTCCTCTCGTCGACGCCCTCCAACCCGGGCTTCGTCAAGTGTCCTGACGACAGCTGGACGACATCCATACCTGCACAGCTCAGCTACGCAGCCGAGCTATCCACTCCCTGGCTTCGTCTGATCTTCTCGATCATCCTCGATAAAGGGGTCATTCCGAACGGATGGCTCCGCTCAAAAGTTGTTTTCATCCCCAAGGCAGGCAAGCCATCGCATTGCACGCCTAAGGATTTACACAGGCCGACAAAATTTTGACCCAGAAACCAGTATATACTTTTCCGAAGGTTTCCGGTGCGCTGAATCCGAATCCGAGATCGAAATTTCCGAATTGGCTCTGGTTTCCGAGATATCCTAACCTAAAAGTGCAAAAACAGCGTTTTTTGCCTATATTTGAGGTTATGTAGCATCGAATTTGTTCTTTTACTGAAAATACTACAAAAGCCATCTTAAAGTCTAACCCTTGCCCTTTCAAATGCTGTTGAGTTTGTTTAAATATCTTTTTTTTTTGCTTAGATATCGTACTTTGAAATTGATAAAGAGTATTCTTTGTCGAGTGAGCTGTCTGACATTCCCCGCCATTTCGTTTATGGTCGTTTTATGGTCGCCATATTGAATTTTTTACTTACATCTAACATCTAACATCAAATTTGATCATCAAATTTCAGAATTTTATCTCAGGTTGGTAAATAGCGACCCCGAAGACCCCCATATACCCAGTTTCAGCTTGATTCAGTAACTTTTTACGAATTTGGTCCGCCATATTGGATCCGCCATCTTGAATTTTGAAAATTTGAGTCCGGATTCGGGATCATCGACCCCAAAAACCCCCGAGTAACAGATTTAAGCTGTTTTATGTGCAAAGAAAAATGTTTGCTTCATAGGGCCTATCCATAATGTTTTTTTGAGGTAAATTCATTAACATGAAAATTTCAAAGTACGATATCTCAACGAAAAAAAAAGATATTTAGTCAAACTCAACAGCATTTAAAAGGGCAAGGGATATACTTTAAGATGGCTTTTTTTGTATTTTCAGTAAAAGAACAAGTCGATGTTACATAGCCTCAAATATTGGCAAAAAACGCTGTTTTTGCACTTTTAGGTTAGGATATCTCGGAAACCAGAGCCAATTCGGAAATTTCGATCTCGGATTCGGATTCAGCGCACCGAAAACCTTCGGAAAAGTATATACTAGTTTCTGGGTCAGAGGGTTGAGCTGATTTTATCGGCCTGTGTTATAGGCCGATAAGCCTCTCCTCGTTTCTACTCAAGACGCTGGAGAGACTCATCAGTCTGCATCTTAGGACTAATATTCCCCAATCATCCTTATCAGGATCTCAACACGCGTACAGGAGGGGCAGGTCGACAGAGACAGCACTCCATTCGCTTACCGCCATCATAGAAAAATCGCTCCACGAAAAGGAGTTCACACTCGTCGCCTTCTTGGATATAGAGGGCGCTTTCAACAACATCCTTCCAGGCTCAATCACATCAGCACTGACTAAGCTGGGGATTGATCAACACTCGGTGGGTCTCATTAACCGGATCTTGCGCAGCAGAACGGTGGAGGCAACACTGGGGGGGTCAACCATCTCCAGACAAGTCAACAGAGGCACACCTCAGGGCGGAGTCCTCTCCCCTCTCCTATGGAATGTGGCGGTCAATGAACTGCTCCAGGGCATAGAAGAGGGAGGCTGTCGTGTCGTGGCCTACGCAGATGATGTCGCCTTGGCGTTCCCGGGAAAATTCCCGCAGACACTCTGTGACAGGATGAGCGAAAGCTTTCGGTTTCTGACGGACTGGACCGCAAGGTCTGGTCTGGGGGTAAACCCAGCGAAGACTGAACTAGTCCTTTTTACCAGGAAATACAAAATCCCCAAGATGACACCCCCAAAACTGTGCGGGGTACCTCTCACCCTTAAAAATCAGGCCAAGTATCTAGGTCTTATCCTGGACAGAAAGCTCGATTGGTCCCTTAACACGGACGAGAGGGCCAAAAAGGCCACAATCGCGCTCTACACCTGCCGCACGGCTATCGGGCTAAAATGGGGAATGACCCCAAAAATAGTCCGTTGGCTGTAAACGGCTATCATTCGCCCGATACTCCTCTACGGAGTGGCAATCTGGTGGCCAGCTATAAAGCGGTCTACCTGCCTGGGCAAGTTAAGAAAAATTCAGCGCTTGGCTGAGATCTGTATGACAGGCAGCCTGCGCACAACTCCGGGAGACGCCTTGGACGTTCTCCTGGATATCCTCCCAATTGAACTAATGGGAGAGATGACCGCGTCACTCTCGGCATTAAGGCTGAAGGGCGCGGGTCTGTGGAGAAGACTGAGTTTCGGACACACGAACCTCGGCTCTGCTCCACACCTTACTGAGGGAAACACTGACTACTGTGTCCCCACTGAACACCCCATCACTCCCTTCCAGGTTTACATCCCCGACAGAACGGAATGGAACCTAGGACCCCCTGGACCCCTAGGGTCCCTCCACATCTACACGGATGGCTCAAAACTGGACGGCCGGGTGGGAGGAGGTATATACTCTGAACACCTGGGATTAAACGTCTCGTTTAGGCTACCCGACCACTGCAGCGTCTTTCAGGCGGAAGTTTACGCCATCAAAGAAGCCCTTGATCAGCTCCCCCCAACTAGGGGCACAGCTCCCTTATGCATTTTCTCTGACAGTCAGGCCGCCCTGAAGTCACTCGAATCTATTTCTTCCAACTCGAAGACCATCAACGACTGCCGCAGATCCCTTCACGAGATGGCGGAGCAGTACGATCTCCACCTCATCTGGGTCCCAGGACATAGGGACATCGAGGGCAACTGCGCTGCCGATGAGCTGGCCCGGCAGGGTACAACCTCCACTCTTCAGCCGGAGAGGGAGTCAGTTGACATGCCCTTGGCCACTCGCAGACTACTCTGTAGGGAGTACTTCAACCTCCTCGCGGACAGGAAATGGGAAAACCTCATCACCTGCCGCCACTCTAGAATGATCTGGCCACGCCGTTCAGCGAAACGCTCAAAGGAGCTAGTGTCACTATGCAGGGAAAGGTGCGCCCTGGCCGTTAGGGCTCTTACTGGTCACTGGCTGCTTGGAACACATGCGTCCAGGCTGTTGGTGCACCATAATGACTTCTGTAGAAGCTATAGGGATGAGGAGGAAGAGGAGACCGTCCTCCACCTCCTCTGCCACTGTCCGGCCCTAAGCAGACGAAGACTGCAGTACCTGGGCTTCCCCCACCCTTGTGGATCTCGCAGAGCTATGCGAGACATCACCGAGGCAGATAATCCGATTCATCCAAGGATCGGGTTGGTCCTCTCTTACGTAGCACTGGTCATCGGCCCATGAGTACCTGCATCGGACGGGGACCTAAGCCTATGCGGAATCACAAAGAGCCTCCTCAGGCTCAAGTGGATGGTCCGGCTCTCTGAGCCGGCCATCACAGCCCTAACCTAACCTAACCTATATAGTCTTTATCGTAGGATTTTTTTTAAAGATTTTTAGTTCTTTTTATGAAATAAATAAATTTTTTTTTTTCTTAAAAATCGCAATTTTCAGTTCAAACGGCCGCCATTTCCCCAAAAATCAATATTTTCAAAAAATCCTACGTTAAAGACTAGAAAAAGATCTATAGGGGGCGTTCCACGCAAAATTTGCCACAAATTGTTGTATCTTCATTAGTTTTCTCAGTATATGCGGTTGAAAAAAGTATCTTTTTTAAAAATGGGAAACTTTAGAAAATTATTTCTCGAAAATTCCAAGTATCAGATTGAAATAAAAAAATACGTATCGAATATTTTCAAGTAATAAACCGAAAAAAAAATATAAGAAGGAAAAACAAATTTTGGTGGCAAATTTTGCGTGGAACGCCCCATAGATTAATAATCTTGTTGTTTTTTTTTTATTTGGATAATTACCGATGAAGCAGGAGTGCGCACCGCGGAGGTCCTTTAATTTTCAGGACGTTACGGGACAAAGGATAACTCGGAGTATATTTAATATTTTTAAATAAAAAAGTTATGAGATATTAGTTGAAATGTGTGCTTATCATTTAAAAAAAAATTGGTTTGATTACTTTTATAGGTTGCCAGGAAAAAATTTTACAAAAATTGCCTTTTTTTGCGTTTCTCGGTGCGTTACCCCCTTAAGCAAAAGATGGAAAAGGCGTAAATGGGGTCATACTGACATGTATGCATAGCTCTTTTATATAAACAAACTTTATAAAATTAAATTACAATGAAAACTTAAAAATTAAATTATAATGAACCTGAACGGATTCAATAATGGAATACTATTTAATGATGTATTCGCCACTATGTATCACAAGGCAAATAACAGGACGCACCAAAGCCGCTGCCGCCTACAGACGGATTTTTTCCTTATTTAAATGTCTTTTGTGAAATATAATAACCCCATATAATAACCCTATCATTACGGCTTTAATTAAATAAACATTATCCTGGGGACAATAAATGCGCTCCATGCAAGCAATGTTTTTATTTTTTTTAATTCCCTCCATATCTAGCTTTCGAAATAAATACATTTATTTATTTCGCTGCGTAATCACAGCTGTTTTGTTTCCTGATCTGGCAACGCGAAACTGGTGAAAGTTTCGCTAGCTACATTTATCTTATGTTAGTACCCGAGGAAGCGAAAAGTCAGAAAGTTCTTCTTCTTTAGCGTCGAAAATATTGTCTGGCTCACGCCATGTGGCGTTAGTGTCATATGCAGCCAGTCTTCATTAATCGGCTCGGAAGAGAGAAACACTTTAATTTCTCGGAAACTGTCTGTTAAATTGCCTTTAAATTTGATTCGAAATTAGAGAATATTCTCATCTTTCGTTTGAGATACCGTGCATATCTCCACACACTCGGAAAAGTCTGTAGAAATTTTTTGAAAGTTAGCGTCGAATTCATGCCCGGTTCGGTATTTGGGATGCATAGTCATATCGCCGTGGTATATACAATATAATTGCATAAAGTGAAAAATTGCAACGACTGCATGAATTTTAATGAAACGTTTGCAAAAAGGTTTCGAATGGCGATGTTTATGGGAAAATCGCTGTAGTTTAGATTTAGATTTAATTACATAAATTCTTAATGTTTTTAAATCTAGTATTTTTTCTTTAATGGTTCCGTTGTCTGGTTCAGCAACTGGTTCTCAGCTGGTTTGCATCTGGTTCCGTTTTCATAGTTCGAGCCTCGAGCGATTTTCTCAAAAACTGACGGTTAAAATCTAATGAAATTTTCACCAAATATTAAAATGAAATGAAACTCTGCAGAGTAAAACTATCATCCTGGCATATGTCATTATATTGCACACACTCTGGGAGCCGTGATATTAAGAAAATTGTGAAAACACGATTTTTCAAAGGCTTTTCTTAATGGATCCAATGGCCAAATGCTCCCAAACCCAATAGAAAAGGATAGCAAATTAATTTCTTAGTATATATAAACTTTATTTTGTTCGATTTAGTTGTTTATTTACGAAATAAATAAAAAATAAAATACTCCCCAGTGTTCCATTTTCCCACCGTTCCATTTCGACCGACGCTAATTTGACGGACATACATTTATTTATTTCGCTGTGAAATCACAGCTGTTTAGTTTCTTGATCTGGCAACGCTTTTATCCTTTTCGCTCGCTACATTTATCTTATGTTAGTACCCACGAAAGCTGAAAGTCATAAAGTTCTTTTTCTTTTCGCTCCGTTTTCATACCCTTGCAGGGTATTATTATTTTAGTCAGAAGCTTGCAAGGCAGTGAAGGAGACATTTTCGACCCTTTAAAGTATATATATTCTTGATCAGCATTGTAGTATGAACAAATAGTGATATACCACTGCAATGAGAACATACAAACACATTTTAGCACTCTGTTGCAAAGTGTACATAAACAGTCCAGCCCAAGTGCACGCGTAATCCGAGCGTCTACTTGAGGCCTGTAAAAGATGTGATGTTCAGGATTTTATAAGATTTTATTTCAGGCACTTTTCACGTGTCCTCTTGTTAATGTGCCCTCTCACAAATGATCAGGGTTGCTTTCGATAATCTCTTCTTAGACTTCGATTACATTGTTGCTTTGACTTACATCGATAGTTATATTTAATACTTATTACAATATTTAATACTTATTACACGCTTTCTTTTTTAATCTTAATCCAGCCATATCTACTAGGTGGTTTAATTAATCTGCCTGATCGAGATACTTTTTCATTTTGTATCCTAGGTTCATTTTCTTCTTCTGACGTATCCGCATTTGGAGTTTCATAGTCATCTGATGATACACTAGTATTGCCAGTTTCATTGTTATTTGCTTCATTTTCATTATGATGGCTATTATGATCTAGATTTAAATTTACATTTTCATTTTGATTTACATTTATTATTTTATTTTCATTTGGATTTACATTTTCATTTTGATATACATTTTCACTTTGATTTACATTTTCATATTGGCTTATGTTTACATTTTCGTTTTCATCGATATTTAGCTTTTTATATTGGCTTATATTTACATTTTCATTTTGATTAATACTTACATTTACATTTTTATCTGCATATGTATTTACATTTTCATTTTGATTAAAATTTTCCTTTTCATTTTTACTATTTCCGGACTTGGTCATAAGTTTTCTATTTCTTCTTATGTAAGTAGTTATTAAAATTATCCTTTATAATGTAGAATCTTTCATTTACTCTTTTGTGAACAATACCATATGACCATTCATTAGCTTTTTTACGAAATAGAACATGATCACCTGTGTTAAATGGTCGTAAAGTTTTCGAGTGCATGTTATAGTAGTATTTTTGTTTAGCTCTTTTATCCTTAATTTTTTTTTATTATGGATTCTTCATCTATTATGGGGTTACACCAGTGTAGAATTTTTTAAAAATCGAACTTTTTTTTTTATTGCTAAAGGTCATTTAGGGTCTTAAGAATGATATATGTACTAAAAGATGAAGTCCGGGAAAAATGCCTAAATTTCGAGTTCTACCGCACGACCTCTCACGATTTTACACACGATTTTACACACGATTTTACAGCCACTAAAAATTTAAAACGCGTTTATCTCAATACCACTTTTTTTGAGCTGGCCTGAAACATAAATCGAACAAATATTTACCGATCGATTCCAAATTTTTACAGTACGTTTGAAATTGTTGTCCGCAGGGAACTACGTAGGGGTTTTTTGAAAAAGTGAATAGTTTATTTTTATACCATGTACCGTAGGTACAAAGGTATATTAATTTTGTGCAAATGTATGTAACAGGCAGAAGGAAGCATTTCCGACCCCATAAAGTATATATATTCTTGATCAGCATCAACAGCCAAGTCGGTATAGCCATGTCTGTCTGTCCGTCTGTCCGTCTGTATGAACTGTAAGATCTCAGCAACTATAAGAGCTAGAGCCACCAAATTCGGTATGTAGGTCGGAATGTTTTGCACGCAGATCAAGTTTGTTTCAGATTTAAAAATTTCCCTCCCACTCCGCCGAAAATCAATAAGAACGTTTTGCAGCCACAAATATTTGTGAATTCTATACTGGTAACTGTTAAGTTCATAACAACGTTTTAGCCATAGTTATCAAACGTTGTCCTTAATTCACCAATCACACACCCCACTGACTTGTTTTTAAGCTGATTAACAATTAAAAAGTTTGAATAAGCATCAAAAATGGATAAAAAGTATCTTCCTTCATACTCAAATATATCAGTTCCCGCCATATGAAAAGGATATTCAGGCATTTAATCTTCTATCAATGGTTCCTTTTGATTATTTCTCCTGAATCTTTCGCATATTTCACACGCATATACCACTTCCTTAATTTGTACATTCATGTTCGGCCAGAAATAAAGTTTACGTGCCCGCGCGATGCCTAAATGTGACTCATGCATCTGCTTAATAATCTGGCCCTGCAATTTATCTGGAATTACTAATCTACCTGAACGAAATAGAAGGCCTCGTTCAAAATGCAACTCTGATTTGATTTTGAAAAATGCTTGACTAAAGTTTTTTAATTTGTGAAAAGAAGGCCATTTTCAACAAAATTACAAATGTTTCTTTAAATCTTTTTCCAGAATTCTAAGGTAACAATTGCAGTTTTCTTTCGATAAATAAGCTGCACGAGTTATTACATGAATGATATTAGCCAATTCTGGTATTTCAATTTCTTCAGGTAATTGAGCTCGTGATAAACAATCTGCTACTAACATATGTATCCCTACCTGGTTTGTATTTTACAGACATTTTTGGGCATTTAAGCAGATACAAAAGCATTCTTTGTAATCGCATTGTCACTTAGTCAATATCCCGGCCAAGAAGGACTTCAAGAGGCTTATGATCACTTTCCACTACAAATTCTCGGCCATAAATGTAGTAATGAAATCTCTCACATGCAAAAACAATTGCAAGAAGCTCCTTCGCAATCTGTGCCCACTTTTGCTCACTCTTTGTAAGCGTGCGAGAAGCAAAACTAACAGGGTGGCCATTCTGTATGATGACGCATCCAAGACCATCCTTAGAAGCGTCAGTTTGAATAGTTACATGTTGTGAATTATCATATACAGCTAGAACAGGGCCACTCGATATAATTTTAAGCAAACCACTTAAATGAGGTGTCTATTCTAGTCAGATTCCTAAGGTTTGCCGTTCTGGATCACAAATCTGGAATGAATTTCGCCAAATATTTGAACAAACCAAGAATACGCAACACACCTGACTTGTTTTCCGGAGTTTTAATATTGTGAATTGCTTCAAGATGTTTTCTTTGAGGTTTAATTTTTCCCTCAGACAGAATATGACCCATAAACTCAACCTGTTCTTTCCTATATTGAACTTTTTCCGAGTTAAATCTCACCCCATTACTCTTGGCACGCTCTAACTCTTTTAGTAATGTTTCATCATGTTCCTCATATGTTTCTCCTAAGATGCCAATATTATCAAAATATATAATAACATTCGGTATATCTCCGAAAATTTGCACCATATTGCGTTGAAACATCTCCGGGGCACTATTAATTCCAAATGGAACCCGGTTAAACTTATACCTTCCAAATTGGCTCATAAATGTCGTTAAGTCAGAGCTTTTGTCATCTAATTCCATTTGCCAGAACCCATGCGACAAATCTAGAATAGTAAAAACTTTCTTTTTGTTTAATTGCATCATAAAATCATCTATGGTAGGAATTAAGTAATTCACTCTTTTAATTGCATTATTTAATGGTTTTGGGTCTAAACAGAGTCTGAGTTTCACATTCGGTTTTTCTACAATTTGCAAATTATTCACCCAACTTGCAGGATATGTAACCGGCGAAATAATTCCACTCGCCACCATAGCACTCGCTCTAATGCACCCAACAAACTCGACGGAAATCTCTTTTTATAGTGCAACACAGGTTTAGCATCGTCCCTCAAAACAATAGACTGCTTATTTGGCAGCTTGCCAAGCCCCTCAAACAATTGCTTATATTTTTCCACAAATTGTTCCCTGGTAATAAGTAGACTATGTAAACAATCAATATTTAAATGTTTTATTAAATTTAATTCTAACGAAGATTTCAGACCGATAATTGGTTCACATTTTGAATCAACTACCAAAAACTCAATACTTTTACACGTTGTTGAATTCAGATCAGAGCAACTTACTTGAACTAATCCATAATTATTTACTTTCACATTATTGTAGTCAAAAATAAGACAATTTTTCCTTTTAACTTCAAGATTTAAACTCTTAACAATATTCAACGGAATGCAATTAACATCCGCTCCTGTATCCACCTTAAATGTGACAGATTGTCCATTAACTTGAAAAGTTTTCGTCCATTTAACTTTTTTAAATCCGCACTCACTTATTCTAGGAATTAATGAATTATTATTACTATATTTACGTTGTACCAGTTTGTTGTTGTTGTTGTTACCTGATTCTATTCAGTTGATTGAAGCTCCAGTGCCTCTTTTGTTTCTTCTGTTTTGTTGCATTTGAAACAGGTTATGTCCTTAGCGCGACACTCAGCCAAGTGCTTATTGGACAGTTGTATCACCGGCGAGAAACAGCATCTACTGTTCCATGTTCCAATGCATCGTTGCTCACAGCGTTCCTTCGTAGAAGTTCGTTGTTTTGCGCAGCAGCTTCAAATGCTTTGCACTCATTTATAATGTCATCCAGCTCTTTATTTTTTGATTCAAGCAGCTTCAACTGAAGTTTCTTATCGTGCACACCAATCACACAACTGGACTTGCTTTCGAAGTTGTGTCTCGAATTCCATGAACGGCTGTCGTTCAGTCTGTGTGATGTTATGATACTTATATGATTCCATTGTCACGTTCTTAAATGGAATGCTCTATTCATCAAAAACTTTGAAAACATCTTTCATCGATCGGCTAATAGCTACTACAGAAGATGATGACGCACCGCACCAACCAACATGGAACCAACCATGCCGCTTGCAGTTCCGTCATTTGGAAATATTGTATTGTATATTTCCGTCGCTTTTGAACCTGCTAGCCATAGGAATGTAGCTATTTTTTTAGGCTCAGGTAATTCTTCTTTGCCTGAGGCCATCATGTACATTAAAAATGACGCTTTCCACTTTAGCCACTCGGTTGCCAATACTGCGCAGTCAATTTCTGGTAATACGCGCTCCATTATATTCCTTAGTACTTTAATATACTTTAATACACTTCTGACATGTAAAAGATGTGATGTTCAGGATTTTATAAGATTTTATTTCAGGCACTTTTCACGTGTCCTCTTGTTAGTGTGCCCTCTCACAAGTGATCAGGGTTGCTTTCGATAATCTCTTCTTAGACTTCGATTACATTGTTGCTTTGACTTATATCGATAGTTATATTTAATACTTATTACAGGGCCAACATACATAATTGCATAGTCAGCATTTCCACGCTGGCCAAACGCTGATCGCTACTATGTGTGCCTACAGCACTCCGCCTCCGCCAGCGACGCCGCTCGGCGATAATTCATATATACATATGCATATATAGCCATATATATGCATATAAGGCTGCGCCGGCAGCGCTGCTCCTCGAATTAGGATAAGAATCCTTTGTATGTAAAATATAAGAACATTAACAAATTTACTTTTGAATGGAGCGGGACCTTCCCTGCTCCATAAAATAAATTTAAAAAATCAAATACAAATCGTTTATTATTATATGGCGACCTTGACCCCGGAGCCAAATACAAAGTTGTAATTATGTGAAAAGGATTATGTTGAAAACACAAAACGTTGGGCAGAGATGATCAAGGAAAACGTATATCAAAGGAAAGGTTTATCTGAGACACAGCCAGAATTGAGCGAGAGTAAAAAGTTGGAGCAACATCGAGTGAACAAGTTAACAAATATTAAGATAATGAACAACAAAAAACTTATCTAATCCAAAAGTTACAAAATCCAGCGCAAGCACTCAAACAGGATGTAGTGTGTAATGCTCGACTTGCAGCTAAAGATACATCCGCAATGGCATCCTTCATTGACCAATTCCTCATCGTCGCCGCTCTGACCACCGCCGCAGACCATCCAACTGAAACCCACTCAGGACATCCTCATCCCGGTATCACTAACCGAGAACATCCGTATGTGCAGCAGGAGATAAATAGTCTGTGCGAGGTCCAGCTCCGGCGCCGCCTGAGCCCATAGGCCCAGGACAGCAGCAGCCGAAAACGAGTGCGGGAGGCATCCCGCCACCTGCGCCTTCGAGGGAGTGTCAGCGACATCCAGCTGCCACAGGAGGAGAGTATCTGCACCAGAACCGGCACCGCCCGGCGCGCCAAGCCGGGCTAAGGATAATGATCCGACAGCGCTTCCAAGAGCGCACAATGAAATACAATTTTTTTTTGTTGCCCTGCGTGGCACGCCCAAATTCGATGCACTGCGCTGCATATTAGTCTAAACAAAATATTGTACCATTGGGCGGAACTTTTTCTGCCCGATGAGGTGTATGGCCCGTAAAGCCGTACGAAAGAATAGGTAGGATTATTGTACATTCACCCAGGAGTGGATTAATATTAAATTTCTCTCCGACAGCCGGCGTTAAGCAACCAAGACAATTTTTCTTTCATATTGACGTTAATCGTCCGATTTCAAATTTTACAATGGGCGGAAGTGAGTCCAAGGTCGACGTAAAAGATAAGAACGCCAACGTTTTTAATACCGTTGTGGTTGACACCACCCCACATCTAGTGTCTCAGGTTAACTTGTTGCTTATTTTTGCGGTGCTAATCGCACTAAAATTATTACTTAAAGTATATCTCATGTACAAGAGAACATTAAGAAAAAGATACATGAGCCGAGCCGATGGACTCGACAAAGCTTAAAGAAAAACAAGAAAGGAAGCTAACTTCGGCAAGCCGAAGTTTAAATACCCTTGCGGTAAGTTATTTTCGCTTTCGCGTGTTCTAAGATAATATAAATGTTTAGCGAAACATGTTGACATTGGAAAATTTTGCGCAACAACTAAATGTTGCTAGCAACAAATCATTCAAAATAAATTAATTGATATACATATTCCTATGGCAGCTACATATTATAGTAGTTCGATCTTGATCAAATTAAAACTGAAATTCTAGAATAATACATAATGGCCATATCTCAAATTATATGCAAATATGTTGAAAATAGGCAAAGTTATAATTTTTTGCCTCAAAAATTTCCGATTGTTCCAATGGCAGCTATATGATATAGTCGTCCGATCCGACATATATAGTAGTGAGAGCATATAGAAGACTATGTGCAAAGTTTCATTCGGATAGCTTTAAAACTGAGGGACTAGCTTGCGTAGAAACGGACGGAGAGACAGACAGACGGACAGACCGACAGACGGACATGGATAGATCGACTCGGCTGGTGATGCTGATCAAGTATATATATGGGGCGTTCCACGCAAAATTAGCCACCAAAATTTCTTTTTCCTTCTTATATATTTTTTTTCGTTTTATTACTTGAAAATATTCGATACCTATTTTTATACAAAAGTAGGTACAAAGGTATATTAATTTTGTGCAAATGTATGTAACAGGCAGAAGGAAGCATTCGACCCCATAAGGTATATATATTCTTGATCAGCATCAACAGCCAAGTCGATATAGCCATGTCTGTCTGTCCGTCTGTCCGTCTGTATGAACTGTAAGATCTCAGCAACTATAAGAGCTAGAGCCACCAAATTCGGTATGTAGGTCGGAATGTTTTGCACGCAGATCAAGTTTGTTTCAGATTTAAAAATTTCCCTCCCACTCCGCCGAAAATCAATAAAAACGTTTTGCAGCCACAAATATTACCATAGATCTTACTTTTTGTGCATAGGCATGCATATGTAGAACATGTATCAATACCGAAAATCTGGTAAAGATCGGGTGAAAAACACAAAAGTTATTTACTTATCAGTGTGCTATCTATTTGGCAGCTAGCAACAGGTGCATCCCAAAAAACAACAACAAAACTGATGAGCGCAAGAAACTAACTCCCGTGCTCAAAAAAGAGAGAGGGGTTATCTCTTTCTCTGTCTTGCACACGCAAGTGCATGAGACGGTGGTGGTTTTGCAAAGAGCGAGTTTGTTTACATTTCTCTAATAGCCAAAAGTCGCGATCAACTGACTTTTGTTTATCGTTGTCAAAGAGCTAATTCGAGCAGCGATATATTTTGGTACATGGTATATAACAGTCGTTCACGAACGACTGTAGCTTTCTTACTTGTTTTTATTTCAATCTGATACTTGGAATTTTCGAGAAATAATTTTCTAAAGTTTCCCGTTTTTAAAAAAGATACTTTTTTCAACTGCATATACTAAGAAAACTAATGAAGATACAAACATTTGTCCAAGACATGAAATGTGCGCCCTTTCCTTAGCTTTCCAATAAGTTACACTAAAACAAATTTTTGTTTAATAAAAAAAATTAAAATTTAATGAAAAATTTAAAAAAATTTCAAATTTAGACCTAATTTTTTTTTGTTTAATTTTAAAAGGTAGCTTTAATGTTGGTTTAAATCCTGAGAAAATTTCAGAGTGGAGAAATTAATACTTTCGGTGCATTAGTGCATTTTTTAATCACCGTTCGCGTGGTTGTATGCCAAGGTCCATAAAGTAAACCTTAGTCTCAATGTATTTATAATACTAACAAATGTAGCCACTTGCAAAAAGCTCACATTTTTAATTGACACTGGTGCAGATATATCCCTACTAAAAACCGATTCCGATGTCTTTCATGACAACAATAGGGATAAAATAGTTTGTATTCAAGGCATAGGCGAAGGCCAAGCTTCCGTAGAGCTACAGACAGAAAATTATATAAACAATTTTCACTTGGTAGATTTTAATTTACCACTACCAAGCGATGGGATTATAGGTTTAGATTTTATAAAAAGATTTAATTGTGTTCTAGATTTTCAATAGTTAGAGGATTGGTTTACACTGAGACCATCTAACTTACAGTTTCCAATTAATGTTCCCATACAGTTCAACTCTGGGAATAATTCAATATATTTACCAGCAAGAACGCAAGTCGTTCGAAAAATAGAGCTAACATCAAATGAGGATAGCATATTGATTTCTAATCAGGAAATTCAAACAGGCATTTATGTTGCAAACACAATTGCAACAGGATCAAATGCATTTGTCCGTTTACTGAATACAACCAGTACTGAGCAGTTAGTTAACATCAACAACTTGCAATATGAATCGCTTTCGAAGTATGAAATAGTTCAAACTACTCCAAGCCATAGGGAAAAAACTGTCCTAGCTCAACTAACTAAGAATTTTCCACCCCAGTTTAAAACAGAACTCCTGGAATTATGCACCATATATAGTGATGTGTTTGGTCTAGAAACAGAGGCGATCACAACCAACATCTTTTATAAACAAAAATTGAGACTGGAAGACACAGAACCGGTGTATATTAAAAACTACAGAAGTCCACATAGTCATCTGGAAGAGATCCAGAAGCAAGTAGGGAAACTGATTACGGATCGTATAGTCGAACCATCCGTAGCAGAATATAATAGTCCACTCTTGTTAGTCCCGAAAAAAAGCCCTTCTGGGCTCATTAGAGAAAAAATGGCGATTAGTAATTGACTATCGTCAAATTAACAAAAAACTTTTGGCTGATAAGTTTCCTCTGCCAAGAATCGAAGATATACTAGATCAACTTGGCAGAACAAAATATTTTTCATGTCTTGATTTAATGTCAGGATTCCATCAAATTGAACTTGATAAAAATGCAAGAGATATAACGTCGTTTTCAACGAGCAATGGCTTTTTTCGCTTTACGCGATTACCTTTCAGATTAAAAATAGCGCCAAATTCATTCCAGAGGATGATGACTATAGCATTCTCAGGTCTTGAACCTTCCCAAGCGTTCCTTTATATGGATGACTTAATAGTTATTGGATGCTAAGAGAGACAAATGATCAAAAACTTGACCGACGTGTTTGAACTGTACAGAAAAAATAACTTAAAATTACATCCCGAGCTAAAAAATATCAATGCAAATGTTTTAAAAGTCACTACCCGAAACCAAAGTAAACATAACAAATCCTACGCAGGAAATGAACAATTACAATTGCCAAAGCAATCTATTGTCAACGCTTCTAAGCTCAACGTATATGAATTCATAACAAATAACGAAGTACGTAAAGTAGTGACCTTGCGAATTACCGAATCCAAATGTTTTTTAAAACATGGAAATAAAGTTGTTGCGAGAATTGATGTTAGCGACCTGTATACCAATGGAATTCTAGACTTAGGTCAGTTCTTCCAAAGGCTTTAAACGCAAGCCGGTAAACTTAAGATCAGCCAACTCAAAGTGGCACCGAGCGAAAAGATCTTTGAATTAACTTCAATGGAATCTTTTATTAAAATGGTCAATAACATACTAAATACATTAAGAGTAGCGCTACTCAAGCCGGTCACCCTAATAAAATGTACAAAAGATCAAGAAGCGATCCTGTATACAAATCATGACGATCCGGTACAAGGTGGTCATACAGGCATTACAAAAACATTGGCCAAAATAAAAAGACACTACTATTGGAAAAACATGACACGTGATGTCAAAGAGTACGTACGTAGATGTCAGAGATGCCTAACGTCAAAAACAACGACGCACACAAAAACACATATGACCCTGGAACAGAATAAAAAAATTCAATAATCAATGACTTGTGCAGTTATATGAAAATTGTTGTCTATTTTAGGCATAACGTCTACTGCATATCATCTCCATACTTTGGGTACCGTTGAAAGAAGTCATAGAACGTTTAACGAGTACATTCGTTCATATATCTCAGTTGACAAAACTGATTGGGACATATGGTTACATTATTTTGTGTATTGTTTTAATACTACACCATCAGTAACACATAATTACAGTCCGTATGAACTAGTATTTGGTAAGCCAAGCTAAGATTAGATAGAAAAGACCCGTTATATAAAATAGATGATTATGCTAAGGAGGTTAAATTTAGACTAGAAAAAGGGGAAAAGAGGGGCCGTATAATGTTAGCAAATAAAAAAATAAGACAAAAACTAGCTTATGACAATAGATCAATCTATTGACAATAGACAATCAGATTTTAAATTGACGTAGGCGATAAAGTTTTATTGACAAATGAAACAGCACATAAGTTAGAATCAGTTTATATAGGACCCTTTGAGGTCATTAGAATAGAAACTAGTCCTTCAGTTTTAAAGCTATCTGAATGAAACTTTGCAGATAGTCTTCTATATCCTCTCACTACTATATATGTCGGAACGGGCCTGATCGGACTACTATATCATATAGCTGCCATTGAAACGATCGGAAATTTTTGAGGAAAAAAATTATAACTTTGCCAATTTTCAACATATTTGCATATAATATGGCCATTTTGTATTATTCTAGAATTGCCGTTTTAATTTAAGCAAGATAGGTATAATTTATCATATAGATGCCATAGGAATTTGAATATCAATTAATTTATTTTGAAAGCTTTGTTGCTAGCAACTTTTAGTTGTTGCGTAACATTTTTCACTGTCAACATGTTTCGCTTAACATTTATATTATTTAAGAACACGCGAACGCGAACAGAACCGCAATCCTTAAATATACAACATTTTAAATACTTACTGCAAGGGTATTTAAACTTCGGCCTGCCGAAGTTAGCTTCCTTGCTCCTATCTTGTTTTTATGTGGAGTTTGGCCGCTTTAAGAAAATTTATTTTATGTCAGTACCTAGCTTAAGAACCTTGTGTGAAAATACCCTAATTCACGTAATGTAATGTCAAACCTCAATAAAGCAATACGTTTTTATTTTTGATTAAAATCATATTATTTATAAGGGTACACAAAAGTAATAAAATATGAAAAACTAATATAAAAACTAATCTTACCTTTAAATATTGGAGCAATTTTGAATACACCCAAGCCTCCGATGGTCAACATCTGACCTAGAGCCAATTCCATAAAAAACATCGGTATTCCGGCTAAGAACAAAGTCAATATATATGGCAATATGAAGGCGCCGCCACCATTTTTATAGCACAAATAAGGAAATCTCCACACATTGCCCAAACCAATGGCTAGTCCAACTACAGAAAGTATGAAATCCATTTTTGAAGACCATGATCCACGTTCCGGTAAATCAGATTGAACCAACTGAAAATATTGCATAAAAAAAATACTTTCTTATTAAATATAATGCAGTTTTATCAACGATTATTGCAGTACCTATATATAACAATAATAATTCAACAAAAAAACAAGATATACATAGTTATTTTCTGCAATTGAAAAGCGGAACAAAAATCATAAGAAATAAAAGGGATCCTACATTTAAACATTGAAAATATAAAACTGGAGTGTTACAAATCAGGTCTGGGGTTCGCCCAAAGTAATATTTCGGATTAAGAATGAAATATTCAGTCATTCTCAATCTGACAATGGAGGAGCTTGCAAAATGGCTTTTCGTGAAGCGAGTGCCGTTGACCGGTGAGGAGACCATTCACCAGCTGCAGGGAATGGTAAAGGCTATGGTGGTAGACCAGGATTATGCCATAAAAGAAATCGGAGATCCGATTGAAGCTGAGAGCGTGGCGGAGAGCGTCGTGGGAAGAGAGTGTGAGCAGGAGGAGCGGGTGCCGGACGAGTTGGCCGAAATTACGAAGCAGATGACGTTGTATACAGCATGAAAGGATCTCGTGGAGTTGAAAGCGAAGGTTGCCACCTTGGAAAGCAATTCGCTTAACTGCAAGCCCATGGTTGAGATCAGAGTCATTAAGGATAATTTACGAACATTTTCTGAAGACGACAACATGTCTGTGCACCCATGGATTCGTGACTTCGCAGTTATGTACGGACTAGACAGCTCTCAACGTTGGATGCTGGGAAATCGAATGCTGGAGGGATCGGCTCGCTCATACATTATGCTCGAAAAACCAACTACTTGGAATGAGCTAAGCGAGAGTTTGCGAAAACTTTCGGATTCCAAATGACGAATCACCAGGTGGCAAAGCAGTTGCAGAGCGTCATATTGTCGAGCAAGGGACCTTTGAGGACGTGGACATCGTAAAATACATCGTAGATGGTCTGCAGGACCATACCGGATGTGCAGCTCCATTATATTACTGTGCTTCCCTCGAAGAGCTGCATGAGAAGATTATGAGATACCAGATGGCACAGGCGGAGAACAGGCGAAAGACACCAGTTACACCATTGAGGCAGGTGACTGTAGCGAAACCTGCACATTGCCGAGCGATGGGGCAATTCAGTAGTCAGTGTAAGAAGCCGAAGCGCCCGGAAGGAGCTTGCTTCCATTGTTTCGAGACTGGACATCATTATCGATGGTGCCCGAAGCGTTTGCAAGCGGCTGCCCCTTGTAATGATGACGTACAAGACGAGAAGGAAGACGACGACAATTCAATTGGCGGAAATTCTTATACTCAATTTGTAAGCATACGAATACTTAGTAAAGAGTGATGCATTGATATTGATAACATTTTTGCCTTACTAGATACCGGAAGCCCAGTAAGTTTTATCAGCGGGGAACTTATTCCGCAAGCAGTGAAGGATAAACATTTAGTTAAAAGTATATTTCGCGGACTGAGCGGCCAAAACGTTTTGACATTTGGGAAAATTAAGATTGTCCTTTTGTTCCAGGAAGAGTATTACAGCATTGAAGCTTATGTAATTCCTAATTTTATATTACCAACGCCTATATTACTAGGTAGAGATGTACTTAGAAAGTTATCACTTAAGTTAGTTAAACGCAAAAATGTTATTAAAAAGAATCTCAATCAATTACACAGGCCGACAAAATTTTTACCCAAAAACCAGTATATACTTTTCCGAAGGTTTTCGGGGCGCTGAATCCAAATCCGAGGTCGAAATTTCCGAATTGGCTCTGGTTTCCGAGATATCCTAACCTAAAAGTGCAAAAACAGCGTTTTTTGCCTTTATTTGAGGTTATGTAGCATCGTTTCGATCCTGCGAATAGATTACCTAGATTATGATGTTAGTGTTAAAGGAATTTTGCCTAACGATACACATTTAACTGCTATAAAACAATACCCGAAACCGTTTAATAGCAACCCTTGGATTCCTGTCTAGGTTTATTCTCATATTTTAGAAAGTTTGTTCCAAATTTTTCGCGTGTAGCAAAGGCTTTAACTGACTTTCTTAGAAAAGGGAGGCCATTCCCCATGTCGGGTTCCGAAAATGATGCATTCCTATAGTTAAGAACAGCGTTATCGAGTCCTCCCGTCCAGTCAATTTTTAATCCTCATTAAGAAACCGAATTGCATACGGATGCGAGTTCCCATGGATTTGGGGATGTTTTATTGCAGCGACAGCCGGATAATAAACTTCAGCACTGCATCCGAATCTCGTTATCATAGTTTTGAACTTGAGACCTTGGCAATCATATATGCCCTGCGCCGTTTTCGAATATATCTGGAACATAAACCCTTTTTGATAGTAACCGACTGCAGTTCCTTGGTTCAAACTTTGAGTAAGAAGGCTATAAATCCTCGTATCGGCCGTTGGTCCCTTGAGTTGGAAAGTTTTAATTATTCAATAGCCCATAGGCCGGGGTCAAACATGGCCCATGTAGATGCGCTTAGTAGGCAAACAGAGTTGCTAAGAGAAGTGGAGAGAATTTCCGATCCGTGTCCGATTCCGTCAAGAGATCTTGAACCTTGTGAACCTTGTAAACCGTGTGGATCTTCTGAACCTTAAATTCCATGAAAAATTGGGACATTTTGCGACAGATAAGAGTGTCAATAAAATGAGAGAAAAATATTGGTTTCCTGGTATGAGAAGTAAGGTTGATCTGTTTATAAAGAATTGCAGAGCATTCACAATAGAACGTCTCATAGTATACCTAAAGTTCCGGTCCCGTTTGATACGATACATATTGACCACCTAGGTGCCCTTCCATCTATTAATTCGAAGAGAAAGCATTTGTTGGTGATTATTGAGTTTCTTAAATTATACTAATACTATACTAATACTATACTACGAATACTATAGTCGGCCTCGTAGAATCATTTCCGATAGAGGCACGTGTTTCACTTCCTTTGAGTTTCAAGAGTTCCTTAAGTTCAGAAATATTGACCATATTAAGGTAGCTACAGCGGCCCCTCAGGCAAATGGGCAAGTTGAGCGTGTGAACCACGTTCTAACACCAATGTTAAGAAAACTATCAGAGCCCCAAAATTAAGCTGATTGGTATAAGCTGCTTAGACGTGTTGAATTCGCTATAAACAATTCAGTGCAGTGTAGTACCGGAAAGAGCCATAGTATGTTGTTATTTGGATGTGAGCAACGTGGCCCAGTACTGGATGAGCTTACCGAATATTAGGAAGAGAAATTTAGTCAAGAGAAACCGCGATGTCTAGATACCGTAAGGGACGAAGCAAATGGGAATATACGTCAATCACAGATCCGAAATGAAACCGCATACGGCTTAAAGCATAGGGCACCGGCGTTGTATAAGGTAGATGATTTTGTTGCTATTCGTAATGTTTATGTGACTGCAGGACATTGTAAGAAGTTTGCACCCAAGTATCGTGGACCATATACATAGAGTAAACAGTGTTTTTCCTAATGACCGTTATGAAATAACTGATATAGACAATTGTCAGCTGACGCAACTCCCATATAAATGTCAGGTTGCCCGAATGTAAACATCCCATTTTGAGTCGCAGCTCAGTGCAACCGAACAGTGTTACCAATGTAAGATATCGATATAGAATGTTATCGATTTATTGTATAGAATTAAGCTAGATTATAAGAATATAAGAAAATAAGAAAAAAAGATCGACGCGCAAATTAAAAGAGCTGAACAAAAATCATAAGAAATAAAAGGGATCCTACATTTAAACATTGAAAATATAAAACTGGAGTGTTACATAATGAACAATTGTTATTTTTGTATTTAAGTCTCGGCCGTCAGCCGATTGGGTATACAGGGGGATCAACGGATGACCGAGGCTTCTGCCGTAACTCTCCGTCGACTCTTCAGACGTGGTCAGGAGGTACCAGGTCATCAAGTGCGACCATGGGTTTTCCAGTAGCTTCCTGACGGAGTATGTGGCTAACATTAGCGACACCTGGGCTGGCCTTAAGACTAGTTCACACCGGGGAGATTCCCAGGAGGCCAAAGCCCACATCTGCTTACCGATGGGGCAAATTTACCACGAAAGGGTGATTGCCTGTCTGAGGTCTCAAAACCCGGATATCCAAGCAGAGGACTAGACGATCATCAAGGCGGAAAGAGAGATGAATCCGAGCCAGGCATTCATTCTGCTCATCAACTGAGCGATCTCATGTCTTTTAACACAAGCTATGGGACCAGGAAATGGGAACCATACAAGGAAGCACAAAAAGCCTAGAAAAAAAGCAGTATACTCCAAGAAGGAACCTTGAAGAGCAACCGCGAAATTCTAGAAGGCATGAAAGATACGGCAAGATTAAGTAAAATCCTTGCCAAGAGGCACTCAAGCCCCACTCAATCAATAGACCAGGCCATGATGGAATAACTATAAGGAGGTCTCGATAAAAAAAGCTCGCTGCTCATCTCTAGCTTATGGGGTCAGTGCTCATTCTGCTTCCGTCGTGAAAGGTTGTGTTTTTTTTATTTGTTAACGTGCTTAAGAAAATGTTTTTATTTTGCTGATTTTTTGTATTTACTACTTTTTCTTGGTTTTTGAAAGGCAAGCGTTACTTTCTACTCTTGCAGGAGGTATTATAGTATGGCTGTACACTGCGGTAGTTTGGCCAATTTTAACATATGTACCTAGTATGTTGGCCAACACCATGATACAATTAGAAAGGTAGTCCAGTCAGCTCTCGTCGCTCTCTCGTCAGGCACTGAAATCAGTACATGTTTGATTGTTGACAGGAAAGGTTGTGCTTGGACGATTTTGTTAAATTTGAAATCTTTAACCCTTGTGTCAACATGGCATATTGCTCTAATTGCCTGCAAGCATGTACTTGGTGTGACATTATTGACAGCAGCGCAATGTGAAGAATAAAGAAAGTTGTGGGAGCAGTCTCTAGGCTGTACCCTGACTGCGAGCTCAATAATAAATTAATAACAATAAAACTATAAAAAAAACCAAATTCACCTCTTTGATATCTAGTAGGCTAGTTTGAACTACAAGGGCCAGTTAAGGGTTAATAAGCACACTCTATTTGTCAGTTCAGTTCAGTGCCTTTCAGTTCATTTCAGTGCCTGTCAAAATCTAACTGGACTACCTTTCTAATTGTATCATGGCCAGCACTAACTAAAGCCTATAACATCTCAAAATTAACAAGGATACAGAAAGCAGCGAGCACGGGCGCAGCGGGGGAAGGAATACGGCGCATGCAGGGCAAGATACTTGAAAGATATACTCGTATAGCCAAGCGGCAATAAATTTACGGCAGATTTACGGTGGTCTAAACAGGTCATTGAGCGATCGGAACGCACGCAATGAAGATGGCTAGGAAATCACGGAACAAGAGATACCAGAGCACCTGATCTGTCTCTGCCCAGCTGTATACCACATCAGACTACGTCACTTCGGTGCCTACTAGTTGACGTCACTAGAATGCAAAGGAAAGCTGAAGGTCTCAGCAATCCCATGCTTTCTCATCGACTCAGGATTGTACTAAAGAATGACTAAGACTACAACAGGATAACAGAGGGAGTGGGCCAATAAGTAGCTCAGCTCTAATTGTACGCTCTAGACAAGGGCCGTACCACTGTTACCATATATGGCTCATTTTCTGGAAAGTAAATTCGTGGATACAACCAGTTTCCTAAAATGATTTAGTTCAGCATAGTTGTATTAGGAAATGTTCCAATTTATCAAATTTAAAGGACTTTATCATGTTGTAAAACAAATTAAAAATATTTGAATGCAAATTCATGTTATATACCCTTGCAGAGTATTATAATTTTGTAGAGGAAAATGCTAAACTTTTAATGTAAAACTGTAACTGTTAAACCGTAAATATAATATGTATAGGAAAATATTAAAAGCGAATTAATGGTAGCTTCCTTTCATGTTTTTTTTTTTTTTGTTAAAAACTTGAAAAGCAGAGGCATTATGCCTTGACTTTTGCTTTCTAAAATCACTCGGAGAATGCAGAGTCAAAAGAAACCGCTCTTATGATTATCCAGTTTTTTTAAAAAGAAGTAAAAAACATTAAACAAAGTACGATGAGAAAAATTACGCGTGCGACAGGGATTAAAATTCAACTTAAAAAAAAATACTTCATATTTTTAAGTCAAACAAAATTAAAATTAATTGCATTAAAAACTTTCATCACGCTTCGTTGAAATTAGTGCTTGAACTGGTTTTCGAAAAAGAGACTTTTATCTGTGTCATGGCTTAAATTTTTGTAAATATCTTGAACATGAACAATTGGCTATAATCGATCTTAGCACTAATAATAGTGTTAACCAAGAGCTATTAGGTAAAATTTTTGAAGATTAAAATAAAGTGTAAACATATTTTTTATCGGAGATACACAAAATAATGGAGATATTTCTGTTAAAACTCTTTTTTTAATTCAGGTTAAATTATTGGTTGTCCTTATGTTAAAGTAAAAAAGGACAATTGAATTTATATATATGTCAATGTGAGAAATTACAAACCTGTTTTGACTTTTCCGTAGTTTTTTCTGGACTAGACGGGGAAATTGTGGAATGATCCAGGTGTTGGCACATTTCAATTTCGTTTTTACGAACATCTCCTCCTCCGCCGTCAGCATCGCTGGTACTGTACATATTTTCACGTAGTACTATTTACTAGAGATATAAGAACGATGAGTCCCAGGACCCTCTCTAAATCACAAACTGTTCACGTCCTCGTCCTTGTTCTCGGTTTACGTTAAAATTTACGAGAAATAAGAGAGCTCAAGTGTCGTAGCCCTACCAAGTCAATAGCAAGAATCCAACTGAATATGCCTATTGTATCTTTCAGTTGAGGTATTTCCCCTGTGTGATATAAGCTAAGTATATAAAACGCTGCTTAAATTTATTGGGGACTCACCCAGTTGTGTTGACATTTTGTGCAAACAATTTAATTTAATAATGATTTAGAAAGAGGGTCCGAGCCCCTATTAAAGCACTGGCATGTTTACTTATGCGGGCACAGCTCTCGCTAGATATTAATGGACCAAACATTGTGGGTTTGTCAGGAATATCCATATAACTTAGGGTTTACTGTACCTACCAGTGGGTCCCCTAGCGTTGGTCAATTATGTGACCCATTTTACAAAAAACTTGCATTGTAATAGCTAGATATCGCAAAGGCCTGTTCTTTATATTAGTTTTTTTTTAAGATTTTTGTGGAGTTTATATTAGTAATACAATTCAGATAGTTATGTTGCTTTTAAAGTTATTTGATGAAGTATTTTAAAAAACATAGATATGAATATATTTTATTATTATTATTAAATATGTATTTAATTCCGAATTGAAGAGTATACAACGTTTTTGTTAATTTTGAATATATATTATTTGTATGTGCATATGTATGTAAGAATGTAAATATGTATATATATATTTTATATGTGTGGACATAGATTCCATGTACAGTTTGTAATGAGCGGACGTTTCATTTATGTATATTTATACCCTTGCACGGAATAATATATTATAATTATCCATGAAGTATATACATATATTCTTGATAAGCATCCACAGGCGAGTTCATTTGGACATGTCAGTCTGTTCGCTTGTCTTATATCCGCCAAATGTACGATCAGTAAATGTACAGGAAAATGTAAAAATGTAAATATACAATATAAAAAGTTTATGTACAACTTAGATTAATCAGGCCTTCTGCAGGTTTCACTCACTTGCAAGAATCAGTGAAGATTTTGCTTTCGAAAACGGAAATCGGCCACTTTGTCTTGTCGAAATGAAAAGTAAATGCCTTTTTATACCCTTGCAGAGTATTATACTTTTAGTCAGAAGTTTGCAACGCAGTGAATTTTCGAACCTATAAAGTATATATATTCTTGATCAGCCGATTCGATCTAGCCATGCCGGTTTGTGTGTCTGTCCTAGTCCTGAAACTTTGCAGATAGTCTTCTCTCTCTCTACTATATAAGCCGGAACGGGACTTACCATATACATAGCTGCTATTGGAACAATTGAAAATTTATTAGGAAAAAAATTATAATTTCAGTTTCCAACATATTTTTAAATAATTTGAGATGTGGTTATTTTGTATTAGAATTTCGGATTGAATTTTATAAATATCGGATGTCTATATCATAGGAACAATCGGAAAATTTTGAAGAAAAAATGAGAGCTTAGCCAATTTTCAACAAATTTTCATAAAATTTGAGACATGGCCATTTTGTATTTATATTATTCTAGAATTTTAATGTTAATTTGATCAAAATCGGTTATATCATAAAGCTGCCATAGAAGAAAAAATTATAACTAAGCCAATTTGTAACATATTTTTATATAATTTAAGACACGGCCATTTTGTATTATGCAAGTATTCCGATTTTAATTTTATTATTCGTCCGATTTTTTTACTTTGTACACGGTACATGGTATATGTACAATTGTATAGGAAAATATTAAACGCGAATTTTTATGGTATGTACAAATGATTTATATAATTCCTGTTAGTTTTTGTTTTTATTTAATAATATTGGATTGAATTATAATGATTCAAGCAAGGAAAAAGAAGCTTCGGCTGTTATCATTTATTGTTGTTCTTGAAGAATTACTTGCTTCATTCTTGCATTGATTTCTCGGCCTCGATAAAGTTTTTCTTCCATGTTGTATGTTGAAAAAATGTATACTGTATTTATTCGAGGAATGATCCCATTCGATAATGAAACTGTCCTGGTAACATCTCTACAAACTAAAAACCAGCCACATTTTTCGGTGTAAGAGTTGAGAATAAGCTTATTTAATACTCAAGAATAAATAGATATAATAAGTTATAAGCGAAGTAATCATCAATAAATAAACCTGTTGTTTTGCGTTGCTAATTATTTATTATTGACCTCTATTGTTCGCTCGACGATTTTTGCTTTGTTCTTTTTCAATCCATTAATCTGCTGTATTTCGTGTACTTCTTGCATTACGGCTATGTAGGGAAATATTCTATTGTCTTCGTCGCGGCATGGGTATAAAACTTCACTTCACGTTAAGTTACCTAAAAAATTATTTCAAAATCCAACTTTTCAACCATTCATTCATACTTAGCTTTTCGATATGCGCGCTTTGTTATTTCAAGTCTGAAGTTACATATATGTAATGGACTTTACTGAATTGCAGAATTCAACTTTAATTCCCGCCTGAAAGGCAAAGGGTCAACCATGTTGCCCAGGCCTCAGATAATTCGGACACGGCCTATGCCGCCGCAGCCTCCAGTGCAGTCGACGATGATTCCATACTAGAGTATGACTCTGATGCCATTAATTTTTTAGGGGAAAATCCCTGCTACCCGTCATCAGACGAAGAGTAGCGGGGATCGACATGAAACTGCTGGTTGACACGGGCGCGTCAAAAAATTTCATCCGACCATTTAAGGGGTTGAAAGGCGTCCGCCCGGTGGAGTCCCCATTTACAACAGGCTGGCGCGTCGCTTCGCCTAGCTTCCGGTCAGCTCAAATGGGGCTCAGAAGCAGAGCAAATTGATTTTCACACTTGCCCCGATGTCAATTTTACCAAAGTAGATTGCTTGGACGCACCGCCCTTAATTTAGGGGGCTTTTTTAAAAATGCTCGGGAATAGGGAAAAAGCTTTTGCTGATCCTAATGAAGCTCTTCCTTACAATACGTCGGTGGTAGCCACCATCCGGACGATTGACGAATTATACCCATACCCCATGGGAGCGGCTTACTTCGTCAACGGCGAAATTCAGAAACTTCTTAAGAATGGCATAATCCAAAAGTCGAAGTCCCCCTACAATAACCCAATATGGGTCGTAGACAAAAAGGGCACCGACGAGGCGGGCAACAAAAAAATGGGTTTGGTACTGGACTTTCGCAAGCTGAACGAAAGGGCGGTACCAGACAGATACCCCATGCCAAATATCTCAATACTGGGGAATCTCGGAAAGACCAAATATTTCCCGACACTCGTTCTGAAGTCTGGCTACCACCAGACATCATTCTCAGTGAACGGAGGGAAGTATGAGTTCCGAAGAATGTCATTCGGACTCAGGAATGCTGCAAGCATCTTCCAGAGAACAATTGACGATATTCTGCGGGAGCAGATCGGCAAGTTCTGCTACGTTTACGTCGATGACGTCATCATCTTTTCAGAAGATGAAGATGCCCATGTTAAGCACGTAGATTGGGTTCTGAAGAGTCTATTCGATGCTAACATGAGAATATCGGCAGAAAAGTCACGTTTTTTTAAGAAAAGCGTGAGCTTCCTAGGGTTCATCGTCACCAACAATGGTGCGGCGACTGACCCAGAAAAGGTCAAGGCCATAAAAGAATTTCCAGAACCCAAAAACGTATTTGAGGTAAGGTCATTCTTGGGCTTAGCCAGCTATTATCGGTGCTTCTTCAAAGATTTCGCATCAATAGCGAGGCCCATTTCAGACATACTGAAGGGCGAGAACGAGAGTGATTGATCTAACGGCAGATGCTTCGGCCTACGCCATTGGCACAGTGGTGTCCCAGGAGGGACGTCCGATTACAATGATCTCTAGGACATTGAGCGACAGAGAGGTTAACAACGAAAGGGAGCTGTTAGCCATAGTCTGGGCACTAGCCAAGTTGCCGCACCACCTGTATGCGGTCAAAGAAATAAACATCATTACCGACCACCAACCCTTGACGTTTGCGGTATCGGAAGCCAATCCGAACGCCAAGATCATGAGGTGGAAAGCACGCATCGATGAGTCCGGCGCCCGAATGTTTTACAAGCCCGGAAAAAAAACCTCGTTGCAGATGCACTCTCCAGGCAACAACTCAACGTTGTTGGAGACCAAGAACCACAGTCGTTCGCGGCCACGGTCCACAGAGACCTTTCGCTCACACACACAATCGAGTCAACGTACAAACCCGTGCATTTCTTCTAGAACCAGATAATTTTAGAAGAGGCGCGCTCCCCTTGGTAACGCACTTTTATATTATTTGGGAATAAGAAACGTCACTCGATCAATTTCTCGTGCAAACAAACTTTGCTAGAGGAAATTAACAACACCATTATCCCTAATGGTGTAAACGCCTTCCACTGTGATCTTCACACGCTGGCGCTAATCCAGGACGATGGGGTTCGACAATTTCCAGCCACAAAATTCTGGTATTGCAAAAAAAGGGTCACCGCCTTTAACGCGGTCGAGGAGAGAAAAGAGATCCTCACCGCAGAGCACAACAGAGCTCACAGGTCGGCCCAAGAGAACGTGAAGCAGGTACTCTCCGAGTACTACTTCCCCAAGATGACTAAATTGGCGAGCGAGAAAGCCGCCAATTGCAAAACCTGCGCCAAGGCGAAATATGATAGACATCCAAAGAAACAGGAGCTCGGTGAAACACCAAACTCGGGCCATGTATTAGAGATAGACAAGTTTTCGAAATTCGCCATGGTTCAGCCGATCCCGTCTAGAACCATAGAGGATCTAAAGCCACCCCTGCTACAACTCATGAATGTGGAAAGCTTCCACAGAACGTTTGTTGAGCTCGCTAGATGCATACAAATCGACAAAGGCATAAGTGACACAGTGGAGTTGATTTTGCTGGCCACTGCTAGGTATAACAAGTCTATCCATTCTGTCATTGACAAAACACCGGCCGAGGTCATGCGGGCAAGTCCAGACAATTCACAAAATGATGTCCAGGAAAAAATTAAAAACGCCCAAAATAGGACCATAAATCGAGAAAACGCTTCTCGGCGGAACAGAGTGTTCCAGGTCGGCGATAAAGTCCTAGTAAAGTCAAACAGACGACTAGGCAACAAACTCACTCCCTTATGTGAGGAGAGGACCATCGAGGCGGACTTGGGAACCACAAACCTAATTAAAGGGAGGGTGGTCCACAAAGACAACCTCAAGTAACCCGAGCAGGACCCCAGTTGAATATAAAGTTCACTGAAGCACGATCCGAGCACACAAGAGTCAGATTGAAATTAATACTAGAACACAAGTTCGCAGTAACGAACTCACAACCACCGTAAATCCAATCTTAAAATTCTCTACAAGGGCACAAGTTGATTCAGGACATCTATACGAGATGTTATTAACTCGTAATAGAATCATTGTTATGGAACTACAGAATTTGATGTTAACAATCACAGTCGCAAAAATTAACGTTGTTAGTCCAAGCATCTTGGACCATGCAGATTTGGAGAATGTTTGGGTCGAGGAGCCCACCGACACCCCCAGAAGGGAAATTTTGTCCGTTGCGTCCGTTAAAGTCTTACAATCTCCTAACATATTGCATTTCTTAATAAAATTCCCCAAGATTAAGATAGCCTGCAACAAGATCACCATTCTTCCGGTGGCACACCACGATACGGTGTTAAGGTTAGAGGATAATGTGGTGGCGGAGTGTAACGGAGAAGTCCACGCCGTCAAGAACTGCTCCATATCACCCGGGGCAACGTTCTGTCAGTTATCTTCGGTGAGCTCGTGCGCCCAAGAACTCCACGTTGGAGTCGTGGCGATACATAGCAGAGCGATCTTCATCCGATCACCTATGTCGACGAAGGAATAATTGTCATCAATGATAGACCAACACTCGTGCGCGTGGATAATGCAACGAACATCCACATTAGAGGCACGCTCCTGATAACATTTACTGAGAGTGCTATGGTCAATGAGACCGTCTTTATAAATCAAGACATGGTCCAGAAAACGGCACCGGGAGTAGCTAACTCTCCTATCCTGAATATCTCGATGAAACACGTGATCCTGAGCCTCCTATATCTTCAAGCAATGCATTATTATAATTATAATACCCTGCCAGGGTATAAAAAGCAGAACAAAAATAATTGAGACCACTGGAATTAAAACGGCATGCAAGTTGGCAACCCCTTAATGTAAATAAATAAATAAAATAAATTAATAAGCAATTGCTGCAATTTAACAACTGAAACATATTTTACCATTTCGATAGCATTTCGATAACAAAACTTAGAAAATAGATCGAATGTTATTACCCAAATTTTACCCGTATATTTACCAATTTTATTTGGCCGAAATGGATCGATTTCAAATGATTTAGTTGCAAACTGCGAAGTATAAAATCTTTGGGATCCCGGAATTAATTTTCCTTTTACAAAGTTGGATATTATACATTTTTACTAAATCGTTACTACACTCCTGCCCAAATGCAGGCATGACGAAAAACGGGCACTTGTGCTTTATTTACTGCTGCTTGAAAAGGCAAGATGCAGTCAGAGATAGAAATATCTAATTTTAATCAGAATTGATTCAGGTTTTGCTTCTGCATACTTGATTTTTTTGTATTATGCTTCTCCATCGACCTACGAGGGTCGAAACAAAAATGTTTGGGGTGTCGTCGGAGTGTAAAATTACGTGTTTTTAGATATGTTCTGTTTGAATGTATGGATATATGTATTAAACTTAAGTATGTGTATGGTATATTTAAATATTATACGGTCGGATATGCATTGTTTCGATTACGTTTTCTAATTTGACTAAAGAAATTTCGAACAATTTATTTATTTATTTGATATGTTTAGTCTTTCACTTTAATCAATTGATTGTGAAAATAGGCTCAAAAGGTGTGTATTTCAAAAACCTTTCGTCCCAAATGGTTGTAATGGGTATTATTGTAATAAATTATTGAAATAAAATATATTTCACATAATACTTCTTAAATTGTAGTTTTATCGGTATAACCCTTATTTTAAATAAAAATTGTTTAATTGTTTAACCGAATGGAGCTAGGTATTAAATGTTGTCGCTTGTGGAGCTTTCTATTTCGTTTTTCTACTACCAAATTATTGGACATTTTTGCGTCAGAATTGTCGATATCTTTCAAGGCCGTTGTTGTAATATTTTCTATAAATTGGAAATTATACACAGAAACAATAAATAATTAATTATTTGAATATATAGAAAACATATAAGTATATTTACCCCTAATTCCAAGTGATTTCAATTTTTCCGGCAATGATATTTTCAAGCTTGCTGTCAAAATTTTATCTTTATCTTCTTGCCAGTGTCTATTAACACCTAATTCCTTGTCATAATTGGTATTTTTACTTTTGTGTGTTTTGTTGTCAAGGATTTGATCGCTATAGTTTAATCAACATTATTTTCTTATTAGTGTTCATTATAATCATTACCAATAATACAAACCGATGACTTTCTTTTGGAGTATTTTCAAAGACATCGTCTGACAAACTCGCTGCTTCATTGCAATTTTGGAAATCGTCTAAGTGGTGATGCAGATTCCTATAAATAAAATAATATAATATAGGAATGATTTACAATTTGGCAATATAAAGATTAATTCCATTCTAATAATAATCTGTTATATCGAATTATAATTTTAATAATTAACCGTACCATTGAAAAATATGTGCTTTTGTGGATATCAGTTCATACAACTTATCGGGACATACATCTAGCATTTGCGCATAAAGGACGTCTAGAAGTTCTGCTGGCATTTTAAATATTTCCTCATAGTGATCAATCAAGGTCCTAAAAAAATAATATTAAGTTATTAAGTTTCATTTTCTTCTGCAAATTTTATTCAATATTTATTAATTTTATATAGCCGTATAGATCTTTCTGTTTGTCGTTATTACGTAAAATTTTTCATTCGAGAGCGGGATATGAAAAAAAATTAAGCTTTTTTTACAATATTGCGTAGTCTTGCTGTAGTTTTGCGCATTAAATATACATTCGAAGCCCTCTAAAATTTCTATAGGTAAACAACAAAATAAATTGTTTTTTTATTTTGCTTTTGCAAAATGCACAAAAATAATTCAATTTTCGCCTTGGTGATCATCGACACCAATCAAAATGGTATTTGTACAAAATGATCTGCATTTTATTTTTGTAAATATACCTGATTACGTTAATTGCATCACTCATCTGCTGCTGTTCTCTATTTTTATCCAACAACAAAGTTGTATTGCGCAAAATGTTCGGAGCAAAGACTGTTGCGAGGTTACTGCTATCCATTTTGTTGCCATTTATTAAACAATTTCCATCAGCATCGCATACATCGTCGCTGTGAGCTGCTACTTTGGCAAGAAATACGAGTAAAACATACAACGTATCTCTATGGGGAATCGGAAGTAGTCTTATTAAATGTGATATAGCCTCAAGTTGCAATCGCCGATTTCGTATACCTGAAAATTTCAGTTTGTTATTATTATAAAACGAAAATGAAAGCTAACTTCGGAAAACATGAGCTTGGATATCCAAACAGCTGAAGGTGTATAAACAGTTTATATTACAACACCGAACTTCTGTCAGATTTTTGTTTAGATTCGCAATGAAAAACGAGATTTCTTAAAATCTAAACAAAAATTGTATTAATTTGATATTTAAAGCCTAGTACTTACTAACAAAAGATAAAATTTGTAAAAGCATAAAAACTCAAAAATAAAAAAAAACATTCCTAACATGGAGAGCTTTTCTTGGCGTCGGGAACGGGTTAATTTAATAAGAGCCGTAATGAAAAGGGTTTTTATATAAGATTTAATTCACAAAAGACCCTATATTCTTTAAATTATTTAGTAACACTTGATCCCTAACAAAATAAATAGCAATTTCGCTTGCAACATTTCGAAAGCAAATTTATCTTATGTTAGTACTATGCCTTAGGAAGGTGCGAAATGTAATGACTTCATTTTGAGCCGAACTTGTCAAATTACTATCAAAACAATTCAAATTTTTTTATTTGAAGACTGACTAAACTTTTCTGATTTTAAACAAGAAAGGAAGCTAACTTCGGCAAGCCGTAGTTTAAATACCCTTGCAGTAAGTATTTAAAATATTGTATATTTAAGGATTGCGATTCTTTTCGCTTTCCCGTGTTCTTAGATAATATAAATGTTAAGCGAAACATGTTGACAGTGAAAAATGTTACGCAACAACTAAAAGTTGCTAGCAACAAAGCTTTCAAAATAAATTAATTGATATTCAAATTCCTTTGGCAGCTATATGATAAATTAGTCCTATCTTGATAAAATTAAAACGGAAATTGTAGAATAATACAAAATGGCCATATGTCAAATTATATGCAAATATGTTGAAAATTGGCAAAGTTATAATTTTTTTCCTTAAAAATTTCCGATCGTTCCAATGGCAGCTATATAATATAGTCGTCCGATCCGGCCCGTTCCGATATATATAGTAGTGAGAGGAAATAGAAGACTATCTGCAAAGTTTTATTCAGATAGTTTTAAAACTGAAGGACTAGTTTGCGCAGAAACGGACGGACAGGCAGACGGATAGACGGACATGGCTGGATCGACTAGGCTGTTGATGCTGATCAAGAATATATATACTTTATAGGGTCGGAAATGTCTCCTTCACTGCGTTGCAAAATTCTGACTAAAATTATAATACCCTGCAAGGGTATAGAGATATTGGTCTGTACATTGCAAGATCGAAGTCAAAAAGTTTTCATCTCTTACCAAGTTAGAGAAAATTGCGCTCATAGTTTTAAAAGCTTGTTACTTAAAAATAAAATATTAGGTTTTAGACAATGCACAGAAACTAATTTTTTGTTATTCAATGTGAAATTAATCATTTTAAAAGTTAGACGGCTGTTCAAAAAATATCGGTTTGGCCACCAGAATTTACATATACATAAAAAAACGCTCATTAACTTAACTTATGCATATTCAACTACGGAACCAATAAAAAAGCTAGGTACTGACATAAGATAAATTGGCTTTGGCGAGCGGAATTTCTCTATATTTCACTCGGGAACCAGTGTAACCAAATAGTTTAAAGAGAAGGATGAAAACGCAAAAAATGGGGTCATACTGACACATATGCAAAAATTAAATTACAATGAACATGGAAACTTTAAAGTTAAATTATAATGAAAATTAAGGGATTCAATATTGGAATACTATTTATTGATGTATTCGCCACTATATAGCCCAATACAAATAACAGGAGGCACCAACACCGTCGCCGCCCACATATGGATTTTTTCCTTATTTAAAATGTCTTTTGTGAATTAAATCCCATATAATACCATTACAGCTATAATTAAATAAACCTTTTCGTGGGGACAATAAAAGCAATCCTGCGAGCAATGTTTTTATTTTTTGAATTGCCCTCCAATCTAGCTTTCGAAATATATAAATAGATTTATTTCGCTGAGAAATCGCAGCTGTTTAGTTTTTTGATCTGGCAACGCTTTTACCCGTTTTGCTCGATACATTTATCTTATGTTATTACACGCGAATTCGAAAAGTCAGGAAGTTCATCTTTTTTTCGCTCCGTTTTATTTTATATGGAGTTTGGCCGCTTTAATCAAATTTATCCTATGTCAGTACATAGCGTAAGTTAAAAAACCATCTGACCTCCTATTTAACTAAATTCTATTTTTTCGTAAATTTAGAAAATTTTAATTTGTTGTTTTGTATCTAGTAAACTGCAAAGGTATACAAACTTAAATTTTTCAGTTGGTTTCCTTTCATGTTTATTTAGAAAATATATCGTATTTACGCACGTTGAGTTTCTAGAAATGTTGAATATAGCCTCAAACACAGAAGAGGTTCGGGAAGGTCTCGTAAAAATTCTTTAAGCAGGGTGGCAACATCGTGTGGACATGTATTGACAGGAAGTCTCAAATATCCATTATCGTTATCGAATTCTTCTCTCAACTAGAGTAATATTGGACAAATGGTATTAAAAGTCTTTTACGGATACAAAGACATACCTGCTTAATACGCTTTTTGGATGAGCTTACACGAAAAAGACCGACCTTTTGCAATCCATTTTCCTCTAAATGTTCGATGCAGTTATAAACAAATATGGGCACCATTAGATCTTGATAAGGTCTATTATAATTTTGTTCTGATTGTTCTGCTTTAAGGGGGTCGCAAAATCGCTCGCAGTTTTCCATAGGGCCATTTTCCAAAGACTTGGTTGGTAAACTTTCACAAGATCGTACCTAGAAAATATATAATCAAATAATATCTATATGTTGTACAAATTCATACGTATATGTTGTACAATTTCATACGTATATATTCATACATATGTATACATACATAGTACATATACATAATATAGCATTAAAATAATAGTAGCCTCAACCATGATACAATTAGAACGGTAGTCCAGTCAGCACTTGTCGCTCTCTCGTCAGGCACTGAAATCAGTACATGTTTGATTTTTGACAGGGAAGGTTGTGCTAGGACGATTTTGTTAAATTCAAATTTGTTAACCCTTGTGTCAACATGGCATATTGTTCTACTTGCAGCAAGCAAATTGTTAAAAATAAAACTATAAAAAAACAAAATTCACCTCTTTGATATCTAGTAGGCTAATTTGAAGTACAAGGGCCAGTTAAGGGTTAATATTAGTCAGTTCAGTTCAGTGCCTCTCAGTTCATTTCAGTGCCTGTCAAAATCTGACTGGACTACCTTTCTAATTGTATCATGGCCTCAACCACTATTAATACGCACGGCCAGCTTTTTTACCCGATGTTTATGTTTAGTAAACGATATTGTTAATAAAACATAACACACCAAACGTTTTTATAATTGAACAAATATTTCATTCTCTTAATTTTTTAACAGAAAAATGATATTAAAATGCATGCTTATTATTATTTTTTTTTTGCCATGTAGGTTGACTATTGATAGAGCGGACTCTCGAAAATGTATGAGGTGCTTCTTTTAGTCTTTTCTTAGATGCTGGGGACCGGTGAGTCATTTTATTCGATTTAAAAATAATGTTTTTGTTATTTTGTGACACGTACTACGCACATTAGGAAATAGAATAAAGATGAATAACTTAATAAGATAGGTACTGAAATCAACTAGGGAATAAGGAAAAGTAAAAATATCGTAAGGCAAGTCACCTCTTAAATTGAATTAGAGTGCAGTAAAAAAGTAATTAAAAAAATCGGAATTAAAATTGGGAAAAATGTGGTAACCATTATGGTGTGGAAAATTGCTTAAACAGCTGTGTACGCTGTTAAAATGTATGTATAAATACGTTATTTGTTTTAATTCGAGTAAACGAAGAGCTATTGTTTTAGGGGAAAGCGCAATTCAAGCAGTAAGAGGCAATGAGAAAATTAAACATTCGATAGCAAAACGATAGGAAAAATTTTGCGAAAACCGGAGCACCTAAAACCGAAATTGAAAGATTTTGGCCAAATCGAAATCGAAAGAAATTACGATTACCAGAGCATGTTTGATTGATAGGTTTTCTAAAAGTTATAGTGAGCCAAAGAATATAATGTGCATTCGTCTTACTGATTCTACACTATTTTATTGTGCACATAGAAGATTGTCATATCGTGAGGGAGAAATAGTTTCCGAGACCGTTAATGACCTTCAGCTAATATAATCATCCGACCTAGTAATTCGCCGTATGCCTCAGCTGTGGTTTAGTTAAGAAGAAAGATGGAAACGTAAGGATGTGTGCTGATTACGGTGGATTGAATAAGAAGACCGCTAGAGATTTTTTTCCGCCAACCCTTATCGAAGATTTTCTTAAAAGTGTCTTGTACCACATAGGTGTTGAAGCAGAATCCATGAAATATACCGCCTACGTAACTCCGGATGGGCAGTTCAACTACTTGAGGATGCCTTTTGGGCATAAGAATGGTCCCGCCGTTTTCCAAAGATTTCCGACACCCTGAGAGACTTTGCAAAAAACCGTCAGATCGTTGTTTATATGGATAATATTATTTTAGCATCCATAAAAGAACATCGATTGCTAGAAAAATTCTGACTTTGCGGTCGATTTTTATGTAAAATATGTAATCGACCGGCATGGTTATGGTCTCTATCGAAACGGTCATCAAATCTCGGTAAAACCAAGATAGAATAATAATAATAAATGTTGGGCTCCCCCCAGAGACTTAAGGCACTGCGACCGAGTGGTCTTTTGTGCCTGTGTTGCTCCCTATTGAGACAAGAGTTGCTCAGCCTCCCTTATGAAGGCTAGCAGGTCTCTGGTCGAGGCTTGCCTGATCTGCGAAGCTGTCAAGAGCTCGCTATGCAGGTGCCTCCTTCTGGACCAAATAATGGCTGGACACTCACAAAGAATGTGTTTGGTCGTCTCGTCGTCTTCTTTACAGAGCCTGCACTCCGTATCCGAGGACAGACGCATCTTGTGAAGATGGTAGTTCAGGACATGGTGGCCGGTGAGGTAGGCTACCAATAGTCTTAGGTCCATTCCTGCCCAAAAGCGAATGTATCAGCTCTTTAGCTGGACGACATCCTGAGCTGGATATCCAATGCCTGGACTTAGCTCCTTTGACCCATCATCCAACCATATCGTTGGCAGCGGCCCACCCTAAGCCACAGAAAGGCTCCGGACCGTGTAAAGGAGTCGCTGAGCCGGCTCTTGCCAGCTCATCAGCGTTTTCGTTTCCGGGAATTCCGGCATGACCGGGAACCCAACACAAAGTTACCCTGTTTTCAGTGGAGAGTTGCTGGAGGCTGGTCCAGCAGTCCGCGACGAGTTTGGAGCTTATCCTCCAAGAGGATAGCGCTTTGATCGCCGCTTGACTATCCCAATAGATATTTATTGTAGCTTCTCTTATTCTTTTGGCAAGGATGAGTTTGGAGCAGGCCTCAATGGCATGAATCTCTGATTGAAAAACACTGGGCCATTTACCTAGTGGAATCGAGACTCTGGTGTCTGGTGTTAAAGCTCCTGATAGAGATGCACACACTAGTCGCTGCAACTTGCTACACTTCTGAATGGCCGAGACCTGCTGTACCTTGGGCCACCACACAAGAGCAGCATAGGTCAAAACAGGCCTGACCATCATGCAGTAAAGCCACATGATGGATTTGGAGTCAAGGCCCCACGTCTTAACATATAGTCTACGACATGCCCATAAAGCATTAGTGGCCTTGGTAATCGTCTTCTTGAGGTGAGAGTTCCAGTTGAGTCGCTTATCTAGAACAACTCCCAGATATTTGACCTCCCTGGAGAGTTCTACGGGGCCAATGTCATTGGTGTACCGTTTGGTAAACGGTACGACAACCGCCTTGTGCGGATTGATGTTGAGACCCACGTTTGTGCACCAGTCGAGGATCAAATTGAGTGCCCTTTGCATCAATTCGGAGACAGTGTTGCCGAACTTCCCTGTGACTACAATGGCCAAGTCGTCGGCATACCCTATGGCATCGATTCCCTGGTTGTGTAGTTTTTCTAGAAGTTCGTCCACCACAAGTGACCATAATACCAAGACCATACCAAGATAGAATAAAATTGTAATATTTTTTGCACGTGCTGGCATATCTGTTTCACCGAAGTATTAATTTTTCACTTAGTCAAAAATGGGATTACACTGGATACATAATCCATAGTTTGGTATATGAGGTGTTGTTCTTGAAATGTTCTTTATCATATTAAAAAAAAAACTGGGGGCCCCGATCTGCCACCCCAAATTTCCAAAGCAAAAGATACTACAAGCACAGATGCTACGAGTACGATATTGTATGGCATGCATTTTTTCCTGTCTTGGCGGCTTGTTTTTCAATTCCTGACTTTGAAAGGACACTTAATGATATGAAATGAATGTATAGTGAATAATTATTCTGCAAAAATATTAAATGATGTAAAATTGAATGATTATTTTCAACAAAAAGTGCATACATAATTGAAAATTGGTCAAAATGAAAAAGTTGCAGCGTTATTTTAAAATTTGTTTTGTTTTTTCTTCAATTTTTATTTTTTTTGTTTTTAAAACATTAAATTTAAAACATTAAATAGCATTTTCAGAGAAAACATGTGAGGAGTGCCTCACCCCTACGGTGTAGATATTCTGTATATATATAGTTAAGCTAGTTATAAGTTAGTTTTAAGTGTCATAAGAAGACCCACGAAGGGCACCTGTACATAATTAGTTAGGAGATAGGGAAAACCAGACACCCGCCAACAACATCGACAGCCAGTCGGGCATCACTGGCACCACCACGACGACGCCTCATCACTGGCCACATACGCCAGCAACACACGCCCGCAGCACACGCCCGCAGCACACGCCCGCAACACACGCTAGCAACGACCCGCAACATTGCGAGCACACACGCCCGCAACATCGACCCGAGACATCGCAAGCAGACACCAGCAACATCGCCTCTCGGAGAGAGAGAGCCCGACCGCAACATGGCCGAAGAGCCCACCACCACACAGACAGAAGACAGAGAACGAGCAACCCAAAAGCTCAAGAAGAGAGAGCCCCGATCGGGAAGCGCGCATGCCGAAGAGAGACGGCAAGAACATACGCCGCGGCAGAGGCCGAAGCTTCTGCGCCAGAACGTTGGCAGAGGAAGGGCCCGAGCTGCATCGCTGCCAACGATCGCTCTCTTACTTCGGCGGCCCTCAAGCGGTACAGACGTGCGACGCTATTCCCGCAGGAAAAACACGTGGAGTAAAAGTACCGACGGCTTTTCAATTTTGGGCCACATGGACATGGAGTCCAGCGCCCAGGGCTAAGGAGGGTGAGCCGGCCAAGCGGCCTCCCACGGCATGGGAGCCGGCGGTGTAGGCAAGAGGTAGGAAAACGAGAGTAGGGAAATTAGACTGACAATAAAGAGCAAATCATAAAATCCCGACGGCATTTTGGCATTCCTCCTTACAGCTCCCCCCTCCTTCTCCTCTTCCCAAGAATCCACTCCTGGGCGGACTTGGATCCGGCACCATGGTAAACAGGGCCGGATCTCAAGTTCCGCAGCGGCGGAGGCCGAGACTTGGAAGCCGGCACCATGGTAAACAGGGCCGGCTCTCAGATCCCGAGATCACCCTCCACCTTTGGCTCCGGATCAGGGCAATCGGTACCACGGTAAACGGGGCCGATTTCCCGGTTCCGCGGCTTCACTCGGGGTCGAAGCGCCGGCACCATGGTAAACAGGGTCGGCACTAAGATCCCGGGATTCCTTCCCAGCCTCGGCTCCGGACCACGGCATCGGCACCATGGTAAACAGGGCCGGTTCCGGGTTCGCGGCTCTGCTCCGGATTGGGCGTCGGTACCACGGTAAACGGGGCCGATTCCCAGTTCCGAGGCTCCGCTCCGGGATCAGGAGGCCGGGACGACGGTTACGCGTTCGACCATCCTGACCTGGGCATCTTCCCCGGCGCGGCCAGCGGCCCGGCACCATGGTAAACAGGGCCGGGTACCTGGCCACGCCTCCAATGGTTCCAACGCGGTTCCCGGCTGTTTATCTCAAAACCACTTTTTTTGAGCTGGCCGGAAACATAACTCGAACAAATCTTTACCGATCGATTCCAAATGTAAAAAGTGAATAGTTTTTTTTTTAATAAAAATGTGATGAATTTCATGGTCAAATTGTGCATTTTTTTTTTTTTTAACTGTAGCCATTTTACGAAAAGTTTATTTTAAAAAACCCTTAAATTCCCTGGGGACATCAATATGGATTCAGAAAATGTTTGGTTTTTTGTTCTAGATCAAAAATTGTAGAAGATACGTTTCCGGCCGTGGACCCATCTGAGAAAAAACATGCCACCGCAGAACTGCTGCGGAGTCACCTTTTTTTTAATTACTTGAAATGTATGTTTTTTTGTAGTTTAATATTGATATTATATAATACTTTTTACAACATTTCAATAACTCCATTGTGTTTACCTACACAAATTTGGAAAATATGCCTTTTTTTTTGTATTTTACAGTGGTGTAACCCCTTAATGTATTTTAGTACTAATTTACGATTTCACAAATAAAGACGCACGTAGCGTAATACCCCGAAAGTGTTCTTCCGTGTTTTACTTATCGAGTGTTCCAGGTTAAAGCCATCCTCCTCCGAACAGAATGCATACCTGCAGTTAAGAATCTTTAATCCTCATTATGAAACCGAATGCGAGTTTTCTTGGCTTTGTGGCTGTCTTCCTGCCTTACCGTCTGGACGACGAAATCCGGGCACACTATCAGAAGGCCCAGGAACCCTTCAAGGAATATCTAGTCGAACTCCGACTAAAGATGCGACGTGCCAGACATTCACGGGAGCAAGAGCTGGAGCGTATATACGAGAATATGCAGCCGGAATATAAAATGTTTAGCCGTCGCCAGGAGTTCTGGACTTTGCCTTAGCTAACTCAACTCGTGGTAAACTTCGAAGTTGCACGCAGCCGCGGAGGCCGAGCTATACGAGTCATGAGCTGACATGGAGAGTTATACTAATAGCCATGACTCCCGGATCAGGGGAAGGGATAGACGCGCGCACCGCCTGTCAGAACTGCGGCCAGACCGGCCATTTCTCTGCGGAGTGTCGCACCTCCCGTTCTGCTGGGATTGTGTCGAGGCCGACTCGGAAGAGGAGCCTCTCCCCTGCGTCCAAACTGAGATTTTCCCAGAACCCTGGAGCCTGCAAGGGCAAGTGCAGGACAACAATAGGACGACGCAATTCCACAATTGGGCAATAAGAATAAATAACATTCACCCAGGCAACAAGCGAATGTGTTAATAATGACGGAACGCGAGGAACACTTGATCACCATTATGGAAGCCACCTGCTCGCCCCCATTCAGCCCCGCTTGGTGTGAGGAACTAACCTTGAACACATAAATTTCCGATGAATTGGGCAGCGAGGAGGAAGACGCCTCATCCCGGGATCAATAGGTAATTTCGATATCCGACCAGGAGACCTCTGAAGCGCGCACCCCCGAGAAAAGGAGAACCGGCGACACCTACAGCACTAGTCCGGTCTAGGCACCACCAACGCCCGGCCGGGGGCTAGTTTTCGTTCACCACTCCACCGGAATACGAGCAGGGATCGCCTCAGCTTTTGGCACTCTAGCTGCCGGCGCAGCCCCACCCGGGACCACCGCTGCCACTCGCCTGCCAGAGTCACCGCGACCGCTGCGGCCGACTCACCTCCGGCCCCAAGCCAGGACCACCGAGCTGCAAGGACCCGAGCCTTGGCCCGTGCCCTTTACGCAGGGGAGACCCCAGCACGGTCCAAACGTTCCCTGTCGCACCCAGCCACCGGGCCACCGCACTAGTACGGGAAAGGAGAGAGATATTCTACGTCACACAGGATAGGGTGGCAGTGCTGCGGTCCAGCGCCGAGCTTAAGGCTGACGCTAGGAAGAGAAGCTTGGAGAGTTGGCAGTCCAGATGAGATTCCTCTTTAAAGGGCCGATAGACACACACCCTCATCCCAGACCTGGAGCAATGGGTGCAGAAGCCGTACGGGCAGGTTGATTTTTACCTAACCCTGGCGCTTAGCGGGCACGGTTGCTAACTGAAACACTTCGGACACGAGACGGAGGACTGGTGCACGGAGTGTGGCTCGGACATCGTGGAGGACGCGCAACACGTCATCTTTGAGTGCCGCAGGTTCGGTTTCGAGAGGCAGGAGCTAGAAGCAGTAGCAGGTTGCACTATCAGCACTGATTCTTTGGTGCCGGTGATGCTGAGGGAGCAGAGACTGTGGGATGCGGCAGTCACTTTTGCCTGTCCTGAAGACTCTCAGGACACTGCAGAGATGGCGGAAGGCGCAGACGGATTAGGGGTCCCCGCACACGCGAAGTAATGCCAGGCGGCGGTACAGCACAGCGCGTAGCCCTTAGTCCTTAGTTCAAAGTCTACCGTCTTCCCTCAATGTTATTTATGTTAATGTATGTAGCAGAAGTTTTTAGTTATTAGTGAAAATAAACAGCTCCGTCGGGACGCCTGGCAGGTATACTGGTCAACAACCAGCGAGAGGCCTCATCGGAGGACGAGACCCCGTCAAGCGAAGAGGAGGACGAGCCCGACCCAGATCCCTACATCCGAGCCCCCCAGTGGTGCAAGTAGGATACGTTACTTAGACGAAGTTGGGGAACACCGGATCAAATTATCCCTCGACGCCTATCGCGTCCGCATCTCCTGCAACCCCCGAAGTAGGATGGGTAGTGGTTCCCCACCTGTATATATATAAACATTAGGATAGTTAGAATATTTTTTAGTTAGTGCAGGGTTTTGGGGTATTAGTTAAGCCATTAGTACAAGTATAGTATATTAGTCTACAGTAGGAGAAAGGACCAGACCCAAGAAGGGCAGCTGTGCATAGTTAGGGTTAATCATTATCAGCACACATACACACACGCCCCGGCAAGACCCCACTCAACACAACAACTAGAGGTGGAGAACAATCGATAGTCAGTACCATCGATATTTGACGATAGTAAATTTTTAACAATCAATTGTCGTCGATAGTACTTCGATAGTCGTCAATAGTATCGACCCAAATAAATTGTTATTTCCTTAAATAAAAAAAATATAAAGATTTGGATTAAAAATCAGAGAATGTTTACGTTTTCCCCTTTTGGGACGGAGAGTTTTAAAAATAATAAAATGTTTACGTTTTCTTCTTTAAGACGGGTTCGCCTCTCTGAGACAATTTGACCAGCCTTGCTGAAGACTCTTTCCGATTCCACGGAAGTTTCTGGTATGCACATACGGTCCTTTGCTCATACAAGGAAAGCCGTACTTTTATTGACTTAATTAAGATATTTTGCATATTTTTTCCTTGCAACTTTTCTAGTGAAACACTAGCTATTTTTCTGGACAGTCCATATGCCATAGGTATAATTAGTGGTATGGTTACATACTTTCCGCCAGAAATTTTCTCGCTTGCCTGCTTGAACAAAGCCAATATTTTTTCAATATCCTTTAGTATTAGTAAGTATTTCCTCAGCAATAAGTGGTAGCGGTGCATTCGTTGTTTCCAATAACACCTTGGCAATGGCATCTTTGATTTTTAAAATGCGCTCAATCATTAAATAAAAGCTATTCCATCTTGTTGGCGTTTCTTGTAATAAACTATATTCCGAATCTTCTTCAGCCAATTTTAATTTTTCGGTCGCTACGCTGCTATGCTTAAAGAAGCGGACTAATGATTTGCACTTGGAAAATAAGCCTTTTAGTGCCCCGTCATTGAACTTTAACGCATCTCGTACCACCAGATTTAGAGTATGGGCAAAGCATGGCAGATTGGTAATCTTTAAAATTTCGCATGCTTTAAGCATGGAACTTGCATTATCCGTCACAATGCACACAGTTTTTTCAAGAATATTCCAATCAGTTAATACTTTTCGCAAAGTATCTGCAATATTTTGTGAACAATGATTAGTTGTTCGTATAAGTTTTGTTGTAGCCAAAGATGCTGTTTTCAATTCATAATTATAAATAAAGTGACCCGTCACAGTCAAAAAACTGGCATTGGCAAGTGATGTCCATATGTCGCATGTTATTGAGATATCCGAGATACCTTTCAGTATTATTGATAATTTTGCAGAAGTGTTTTTGAAATTGTTGACCATCAGCACATCCCTTAAGTGTGTCTAGCTTGGTAATTTGTATCTGGGATCTAATATCTGAGTATAATTAACAAATCCCTCATTTTCTACAATGTTAAATGGTTATATATCCTTGCAATCAGTTCAGTTAAAGCATTGTCAATATCAGTTTTTCGTTGAGAATTCGACTCGTAGAAAGCGGCTCTCTTGAAGTCAGAGTGCGTAGAGGACTTAAAGCTGCTGCTTGTAGATGCAGTATTGTCGCTATCAGAGAGTAGAATGGCTGTGCTTGTGTCTGGTTTGTTTCTTCCCAAGCCAGGATGAAACCGCTTAAGATGGTCGTGCAAATTCGAAGTATTTCCGCTTGTTTTATATTCCTTACCGCAGTACAGACATTTTGCCAGTTTTTTGTCTTCCGATCTTTGGAAATATTCCCATACTCTTGAAATGTTACTTTTTTTAATTCTCTGCCTAGCGGGTTCCTTTTCCGTGTCTGAGCTGCTGCAGTCTTGCTTGTCTAAACAAACACATTATTTATCTAATTACTAATGATTAATACACTAAAAATACCTATTTTCACAAAACGCTCCATATCTTTCGGTTGAATTTTTCCTTTTAAATTACTTTACAACACGAAAAGAACACTAGATCACTATCGATGGTACTATCGAAAAAAAATCTATGGTTTTTTGTTTCCATCGATTGTGGTTCGATAGTGTCAAACTATCGATAGTGCCGATAGTGCCATCGATTGTTCTCCACCTCTAACAACAACACGACAGAGCCAGCAACACCGGCAGAGCCAGCAACACTGAGAGCCAACAACATCGAGAGAACCAACAAATACCGGCAGAGCCAACAACATCGAGAGAACCAACACATACCGGCAGAGCCAACGCACGGCAGAGCCACACAAATCGGCGGAGCTACACATCGGCAGAGTCAGCAATATGGGCAGAGCCAGCACACGGCAGAGCCACCCCGGCAGAGCAAATGCATACCGGCAGAGCCAACACACTGCGCGAGCTGAACGGCGAGGTTGTGTTTCCCGGGTGCTCCTCCGAGAAGGTGGAATAACTGCCAAACCTAGGTCGGTAGTGAATCATGAGTGTGTGTGAAGGTACGCTGAACGACAGGCAGTACATACCTGGGCGGATCAAAAACCTCGGACTACGGTCCGCCCTCCAGAGTGTCCAGTCGGTGGCCACCGCTGCGGCGGCAAGGGTGAGTGGGGGGCAACTCTCTCAGTGGGCTTGTTTCCACTTTCTCTTTCTTACTCATACAAAGGTGGCGACCCGCATGAAGTGGCAGATCATGCCAGCTGATCGACAGGTCAGCTGTTGGACCAGTGTTCGAAAAGGGCGTAATCACGTAAGTTTACATCTTCCGTAAGCTGAAGCTTCCAACAGGGGGCCGACAGGGGGCGCTTGTAATCGTATTTGAGTAGGCTGACCTAATATACTCGCTACGATAGGCACTTGTGGAAATGCAGCAATTTGCTACTAATCTCAATAATAATAATAATTCAATTGCAACAGCATCAAATGCATTTGTCTGTTTACTGAATACACCCAGTACCGATCAGGTAATTAATATCAACAACTTGCAATATGAATCACTTTCGAACTATGAAATAGTTTAAAGCCCACCAAGTCATAGGGAAAAACCTGTCCTAGCTCAACTAACTAGGAATTTTCCATCCCAGTTCAAAACAGAACTGCTGAAATTATGCACCATGTATAGTGATGTGTTTGGTCTTGAAACAGAGCCGATCACAACTAAAAACTTTTACAAACAAAAATGTAGGCTGAAAGACACTGAACCGGCGTATATTAAAAACTATAGAAGTCCACATAACCATCTGGAAGAGATCCAGAAGCAAGTAGGGAAACTGATCGTATAGTCGAACCATCCGTATCAGAATATAGTATTCACGGCACAGAACAAGATTATGTAAACAGAATGTTCCTTTAAAATGGTCAATTGAATGCCAAAATGCATTCGAGTACCTTAAAGACAACCATATGCAGACAACTCTTTTACAATATCCTGATTTTAGCAAAGAATTTTGCATAATCACTGATTCAAGCAAACAAGTGTGTGCAGCGGACTCCAACTTCCAGTTGCATATGCGTCAAGAGCCTTTACAAAAGGCGAAAGTAACAAGAGTACAACGGAACAAGAGTTAGCAGCAATTCACTGCGCAATAGTGCACTTCAGACCATATATTTATGGCAAGAACTTCACTGTCAAAACAGATCACAGACCACTCACGTATCTGTTCTCCATGGTATATCCTACCCGAATGCGGCTAGAATTAGAGGAATATGACTTCACTGTAGAGTACCTAAAGGGCAAAGACAAAAAAATCCTGCGCAGGAAATAAACAATTAGACTTCCCGAAGCAATCTTTTGTCAACGCTTCTAAAACCAACGTATATGAAGTCATAACAAATGACAAAGTACGAAAAGTAGTGACTTTTCGAATAACAGAATCCAAATGTTTATTGAAACATGGAAAAAAGTTGTCACGAGAATTGATTATAGCGATCTGTACACGAATGGAATTCTAGACTGCAATAGAATCTTGTATTAAAATGGGCAATAATGTGTTAAATACATTAAGAATAGCGCTACTCAAGCCGATGATACTAATAAATAATACAAAAGATCAAGAAGCAGAGGGAAGCTTACCTGGGCCGAGCAAAGGGTCGCCAACTCGGCCAACACTTCGCCAACCTCCGCGACATGACATCCACGGGCGGATTCGCCAACAAGGTGGAGGAGTCGCTTGCCAACAAGAGGCAACGCTCAGCCGAGAGCGCCATTAAGGACGCACCGGGGAGCAAGCGGCGACGCGGGCCTAAGGAGGCAGGCCGTCCCCAGAAAGCGAAGAAGCACGACACGAAGCAAAAAGTTAGTGAGGTGACCAAACGACATTTGACCGTGACACCCATTGACCGAAGCGATGAAGCCAGGAAAATTAACCGAGCCGTGGTGGAAGTTGGTGCATGCGCGACACGTTGAGTCATTGTTTGCACGGATGGAGGAAGACCCCGAGGCCCCCATGTCCACATTTGATGGTGCCGGGTGGCTGACCGGTGTAAAAATCCTTAAATACATAGATGACCCGACGAGAAAGTGGCTGAGGCAAACGGTCTACCAATTGGAAGCGTTGTGGGAGGGGGCCCAGCTGGTGGTAGTGGATAGGGAGCTAATCCCGTCCATTCCTAAGGCAGGTACTCTTCCTCATCGCAATCCAAGGGGACCGGGCGCTGAAGCTGCTGCAGCGGCAGAATCCGGACATCCCAACCGCCGACTGGTTCTGCACCTTGCGACCCCATTACCCAAGGAGAGGGGCCAAAGTGCAGTCCTCCAGATAAACAAGGAGGAGGAAGACATCCTTTATTCGAGATACGGGACGATGGGAGGTGGAGAAGGACCTAGGTCTGGAAACCATCGTGGACGCCGCCCAGGGACTGTCGCTGGACGAGGCTGACGCGGAGGACGGTGATCTGACGTTGACAGTCAACCCGTCGAATGGAGATGAGCCCAGTACTCATGACACTCAGGGTGCTGCAGCTAAATCTTCATTATAGCAAGATCGCGTCGGCGGAACTCCTCATCGCCTTGGAGCAAGGGTCCGGCGAAAATGTTTTGGTCCAAGAGCCATGGATTGCCTCGGGCAATGCCGTCGCCGGATTAAAGTTCTCAAATTACAACCTGTTCTAACCACCATCGGTAAGCAGAAACAGAACCGCCATAGTGTACAGAAGGATCTGCATGCTAACCTTATATCTCATTACAGCACGGATGACCTGACTGTTGTGATGCTGGAGAGCTAGAAGAAGTGCCTTCTGGTAGCTTACTGCTGGTCACCACAGCCCTCCGGAGCTCATTCAGTTCAGCCAACCTGAACGGCCTCTCCAACCATTCTCACCTGGGTAGACCTGAACGGCCTCTCAAACTTTCCCTACTAACTGGTAGACCTCAACGGCCTCTTAACTTCTCTCCCGTTCACAGAAGTTGGAAAACTCGCAACCGTGAGCCCGAAAGGCTATTAGGCTACCGCCTCGGGAGTCTTTTTGTGCGAATCCGTGCACGCCTTCCCGGTGAACCGACCATTGTTCGACCCGACAGGACGACCACGAGGCCGAACGACCTTCACATCCGCCACGAAGACAGCCGTCTACCTAAAGACTACTGTAAACGTATTAATTTACGAATAAGGACCCGATAACCAATTACTGTGTAATTCCCTCGTCTTCTCCTCTGGGACCGGGTCGGATTTTCTTCCAGCAACCCCACCTGAACCAAATATTAATTCCCGATACGAATCCAGGCCATCCCTGAGCCATCCAAGCACTGACAGTTCGTCACAAAATATTGGTTTCCTGTTATGAGAAGTAATGTTAATCTGCTTACAACGAATTGTTTACATTCAATCCCGAAGAGTATTCACAATAGCAGGCTTTATGGTATACCTAAAGATCCGGTCCCGTTTGTTACAATATTGACCACTTAGGTCTCCTTCCGTATATTAACTCGAAGAGAATGCATTTGTTGGTGATCATTGTTGCTTTCACAAAGTTTGTTAAATTATATCCTGTCAACTCCAATACTTAAGTACTAAGGAAGTAAATTGTTCATTAGAAAAATATTTTGAATACTTAGCCGGCCTCTTAAAATCATTTCCGATAGAGGCACGTGTTTCACTTTTTGAGTTTCAAGAGTTCCTTGAGTCCAGAAATATTGATCATATTAAGGCAAATGGGAAAGTTGATCAGAGCCCCTGAATCAAGCCGATTGGTATAAGTTGCTTAACCGTGTTGAATTCGTTATAAACCACTCCGAGCAGTGTAGTAGCGGAAGAACCTAATACATTGTTATTTGGATGCGACAAACGCGATCCAGTAGTAGGGGAGCTCACCGAATATTTGGAAGAGAAGTTTAGTTAAGAGAAAGCACGATTTATGGATATTGTAAGGGACAAAGCAAACGAGAATACGTCAGTCACAGGTCCGAAAAAAAAACCGCATACGGCTTCAGGCATAGAACTCGTGGGTTGTACAAGGTAGATGATTTTGTTGCTATGTGACTGCTGGGCATAGTAAAAAGTTGGCACCCAAGTATTGTGGCCCATATAAAGTAAATCGTGTTTTTCCTAATGGCCGTTATGAAATAACTGAGATAGATAATTGTCACCTGACGCAACTTTCATATAAGGGAAACCTTGAGGCTGCTAGGGTTAAACCGTGGTTGCAAGTGCGTAATAAGACTATGTGTATGATTCTGGTACAGATGAGCTAGTGAGATGGTTCTCAGGTGGGCAAGCTGAAGCCACCGCTCAACACCCTCTTCCGCAAGGTCGAGGCAGCAGACAAGGAAGCAGCCTGTTCCGGATGCAGGCCAGCCTGGGGGAGCCGGAGACCCGCTGAGGCAAGGCCTTAGTGGAGCCGGAGACCCGCTGAGGCAAGGCCTTAGTGGAGCCGGCCGAAAGTGGTACCTCCGGTATCTCGAGCATGGCTTGAAACCGGAGGAGGGTCGCTGAAGGGCGCTAGAGCACCGTGCGCCTAACGTGACTCCGGTGGAGAAAGTCGGCGGCCAGGCCGTTGTGGGGACGAGCGTGTCTCCGGTGGAGAGAGTTGGCGGCCAGTAAAAGGCAGCTGCACCATAGGTGACTTCCTCAAGACTGAGCCCAAGAAGACAAAATGGAAGAACAGCGCTGGAGGGCTCTAAAGCCTCACAAGTCGCGAAGCGTCCGAAGACGGCCTCGTACGCCATTGTTGCCAAGGTCACAAACTTGGCCATACTGGCCCGGGATTTCCCGAGGAGACTCCTGACGAAGGAGGAGCTGTCGGCGGTGGAGAAGATGAGGAAAGGCGGCATCAAATTCCGTGAAGGTCGGGTCCTAGTGGACAACATGGACGGCGATGCCAAGAACTGGTAGGAGCTGACGGTTCCCAGCATCAGCACCAAGGTGGGTGTGCAGCTCCACACCTGCCTGCAGGAGCACCTGCCGGTGACAAACATCGTCACGATCTACCTGCCCCGAATGGCAGGTGAGACAATGGATAGGTCACTTGGGCTGCTCAATGAGCAGAACAAGGGCCTGCTTACCGAGACCTGGAGTCAAAGGACCTAGAGTCAAAGGGCGGCAAGATACTGATGCTCGGCCTGGATGAGGACACGCTCACGCTCCTCAAAAGGCGTGAAATGCAGGTTTCAGGTTTGAGCTGCCCCTCGGACGACGCAGCGAAGGCTGAGAACTTAGCTGCAGTGGAAGCCGAGTTGGACTCAGTATCTCTACAGGGGCTGGACCTGACGCGCCTGCACACGGGCGGCGAGGAAGAGCCAACCAGCAACGAGGAGCCATCCGATGATGAGCAGACACCCACCGGGATGCAGTCAGAGTCCTATCTGACGCTCTCGGAGGGTGAAGAAGAGCTCTAAGGATAAGGTCACGATCATGGCATAGATCAACCTGCATCACGCGAGGGCAGCTTGGGCTGTTATCGGCATGTTGGTCTCCTTGTCTTACCTGGGGCTGGCATTAACTTTCTATGTCTCTCTAAAATTTTCTACAGAGATCTAGGAGCGGTGATGATCACTAGCAAGCACAGAAGTATTGTGGTGACGTCTGCATACTTTTCAGGAGACCCCCAACCAGAGGTTCACGATCTGGTGCAACACTGTAGCAGCAAAAGGCTAACCCTACTGGTAGGGTGTGATGCCAACGCGCACAGTGTTGCATGGGGAAGCACGGACAGCAACAGCAGAGGTGAGTGTTTACTAGATTATCTTGTATCTAGGGATCTTACAGTTCTTAATGTGGGGGCTAAACCCACATTCATTACCAAAACCAGGGCTAAGTACTGGACATCACTTTTGGCAATGAGGGGTGCTCCCGGTTGATTCGCAACTGAAAGGTCTCCTCAAAACCATCAATGTCGGATCACAGGATTATCCTATACGACATTCAGAGAAACCTAATTTCAGCAGGGTTATCATAAATCCAGGACGGACTGACTGGCCAGTCTATCTGTCCTGTCTGGAATTAAATCTGAGCAGACTGAACAGAGTATGAACTCTCAACATAAGTAGGTAAGACAATCTTGGATGCATATCATGCAAGCTGTCCCGAAAAAACTATAGAGTCCAGCAGGGCCAAGGAAAGTCGACAGAATCGGCTCTCCTGAGCGTTGTTGACAGTCTCTAGCGCACTGTAAAGGCCAAAGAGGTATCTGATTGTGCCTTTATGGACATAGAGCTGTGACGCGCCGAACACGCACATAGAATAAGATAAATAAAAATATTAAGTATCAGAAACATTGGGAAAAACATGTATAGCATTAGACGTATACAATTAGGAAATAAATTGAATAAGGAAATAAACTGAAGTCTGGAACAAAAAGGAGAAAAGAACAAACACACAAGCCTCATTTAAATTCAAACTGTCTTCGACTATCTCTCGTTGCGAGCGGACGTCTCTTATCTCCCAACAGCGGTTAGCGATCGGTCTCTGTTCTTATCTGACCCACGTGGTCCTTAATTTTCATACCTCTACTTCTAAAGTTTTTGCATTAATTTTTCAAACACTGCTTAAAAAAAAAAAACCCAAAGTTATAAAAATCCAAAAGCCCCATTATGGCCCCTGGGCCTCCAAACCTGGGCGACAACCGGTTTGCACCGCTTGCCATTAGCCCCCCATCGAAAAAAAGAAGACAACCCCAAAAGCTGGATATTGCATTTCCTGACCTTCCACCAACCTCAGTCGACAATCCTAAGTATATTATAATTGCCTCCACCAACACCGAAAAGACAATCTCCCAATTTTCATGCTTTGCCGTCCATCGTGCCTTAAAAATGATCTCTAAAAACATCGTGTCAATTTCGAACCTCAGAGACGGAAATTTACTAATGCTAGTTAAAACCCAAGCCGATGCTGATAAATTCATTAACACCACCGACCTTACTGGTATATGCAAAATAAAATGCAAGCTTCATGAGGCCCTTAATTTTGTAAAAGGTACTGTTTATGCCCCATATCTCTGCGACATCCCTGAAAACGAAATTGTCAATGAACTTAAGTCACAAAAAGTGACTGACGTGTACAAATTTATGAAATCCTACGATGGTGTGTCCAAACCGAGTGGAGTTATCCTACTGACCTTCGAACTATATAATCTCCCATCGAAAATCGAAATCTCTTGGCACTCTGTTAAAGTTCGCGAGTATACACCAAACCCTATGCGTTGCAAGTCTTGCCAATTGCTCGGCCACACGGCCAAGCATTGCAAAAATTCTCCCCGCTGCTCTGATTGCTCCCTTCCACCACACTCTCCAACTAAATGCACAAAAATCAACTGCGCCAATTGTTCTGGTGAGCATTCAGCCTCTTCCCGACAATGCCCAAAGTACCAAGAACAAAAGGAAATTCTAAGAATTAAAACCGTTAAAAAATGCACTATGCGTGAAGCGAAAACAATATTCAAGACAACATCACACACTCCGGTTATCACCGCTTCATACTCATCAGTAGCCAAAACAACACATCAACGCAGCGATATCGCAAACCAAAACAAAAATGACAAAATTATAAACGCCTCCATCGACGTAGCCCCGAATAACTCCCGCTCCCATTCCCCTTCCCCTTCCCTTTCCTCTTCCCCTTCCACCATTCCCCAATCCCCTATCCCCAGTACCCCTCACCAATCTAAACAATCTAATATAAACAAACATAACCTGTCCCCTGCCTCATTTGAACTATATCAAAAAATTCATGCAGAACATGATACAAACAGCCCATCAATATCTTCTATTCAAAATAAATCAACATTGCATATAAATACTTTAAATACCCACAAACCGAACAATGAACCTTCCGACGAATCTATGAGCGATTCATAAGCTCGTAGTCCCCAAATCACCTTAAGTCTAACAAAATAATATCCGCCTTCTCTTCCCGCTCATGTCCATTACACTAGTTCAATGGAATATGAATGGTTACTTTAACAATTACCACGAGCTACAACTCTTGATTAACGATACCAACCCGGATGTTATTTGTCTTCAGGAAACTCATCTAAATGCTTCCCTAACGAATATAGCTTCCCCTAAGCAATTTACTGGATATTTCCATAACTTTATTTCTAATACCTATGCCAAGCAAGGTGTCTGCATACTCGTCCGTAAAGACATTCCACACAGACCAATAACAATAACAATAGTACATGCTCTTTAGGTATTGAAATCCTAGCTCTACCCAATATCTGTATTTTCAATACATACATACCTCCATCTCAATCCGTAGCAGCCAACGAAATTCTAAATATAGTGGATCTCACTACCAAGCCAATCGTATATGTTGGTGATTTCAATGCCTGGAGTCCAATGTGGGGGTCCCCCTCATATAACTCTAGAGGGCATCAAATTGAAGAAGTCATAAACAAATCAGTCTTAACTGCCCTCAATGACGGCTCTGCCACCCACCATTCCACTCACAACTCTTTCACGTCTATTGATCTTACATTAGCCTCCGCATCACTGCTTCCTTTCTGTACGTGGTCCGTAAAAGACTATCTGTATGGGAGCGACCACTATCCCATAATTACAGATATCTATTCGCGAATAAATATTAAAACCCATCCCCCACCACGAAAATTTAAGATAGATAAAGCCGATTGGGATCTGTACCGTACTCTTTGTAAAGATAGCTTCAATTTTCCAGCAACCAACGATTTAAATCTGTTCGCCGCCAGAATAATAAAAGGTATTAAAGCGGCAGCCAATGTAGCAATCCCGCAAACCAAACCATAGGTACGTCCGAGAAGCGTTGCTTGGTGGAGCCAAACGCTCCAAGATCTTAGGCAACAAAAGCAATCCCTTTGGCATGCATACAAACAAACTCGAAGCACCGCTGCTCTGATCTCTTACAGAAAATCCAATGCTCTATTCAAGTACAGATCAAAATTAGCTAAAAGGGAATCCTTCGAAAAATTCACAAGGAACATAAGCCCCCAAGCATCTACTAAGAAGACTTGGGCCGACCTAAACCGCCTAATAGGTAACTCCTCGAATTCCCTCAGAACTATGAATTATAAAAATGTAGAGCTACATCACTCTGTAGACATTGGCGATGCTTTTGGAGACTTTTGGTCGGACTATTCCAAGGACGACAATTTCTCCCACCAATACAAGACCCTTAAAGAAACATTCCTGTCTCAGGAATACAATCCCACTAAACTGTCCGCTGCAGCTGTAGATCTCGACTCCAACTTCACCCTTAGTGAACTTGAATATGCCCTCCAGTATGCGAAAGGAAAAACACCCGGTTTTGACCGTATTTCCTATCCAATGCTTAAGCAGCTACCTTCCGAAGCTAAACACCGCCTATTAGAAATGTATAACACAATGCTCGCTCGGGGCTCCTACCCCCATGTGTGGAAATCCGCCATTATTATACCAATTATAAAACCTAATAAGCCAACACACGAAATTACATCTTTTAGACCTATTTCCCTACTTCCTTGTTTAAGCAAAACACTTGAAAAAATGTTAGCAAAAAGGCTTATGTGGTTTATTTGTAAACATAAACTTATCAGCCCCCACCAAACTGCATTTAAACAACATCATAGCACTCTTGATTCGCTTTTGCAGCTCCACCATTATGCATCTGACGCCCTTTCCACCAAAAATCATGTTACCATACTGGCAACTGATTTTGAAAGGGCGTTCGATCGCGTAGGGGCGCATACTGTACTGGATCAACTTTCCCGGTGGGGGATAGGTCAAAAGACCTTCAACTTGACGAAGGCTTTCATGATCAATCGCTCAATCCGAGTCAGAGTAAACAACACTCTGTCTAAATTCTATTCCCTCCACAATGGCATCCCCCAAGGATCGCCTCTCTCTGTAGTATTGTTCATGATTGCCTTCCAGTCCTTTAATAACATTATTCTAAGATATAAACAAATTAAACTCTCAATATACGCAGACGATGCCATAATTTTTAGCAAGTGTAAGAACACTACTACACTAAATAATAAGTTTAAAGAAATGCTGAACGAAATTCAAATTTGGGGCAACACTTCCGGTGCAACCCTCGCTATAAACAAATGTAAAATGTTCCATATCTGTAAGAAACAACGCTGTACTTACCCACCATTAGCTTTTAATAATATAGATATAGAACGCGTTCCTTCCCTTAAAATCCTCGGCATAATAATCGATAAGAGACTCACATTTAAACAACACTGTAATGAACTTAAGATAAATCTCAACAATAGACTTAACATTATAAAATTCCTAACAACTAAGCGTTCCCTCATCCACCCCACAACACTTATTCAAGCGACAAGAGCTCTGTTGCTGTCAAAAATTGATTACGGCCTCCCTATATATGGGTGGTGCGCTCCGTCAAATTTAAAGAAAATCCTGCCTCCCTATCACGCTGCCGTTAGGCGCAGCATTGGCGCATTCCCAACGACTCCAACTAAATGCTTATTGGCGGAAGCAGGACTACCAAACATTAAAGACAGAGTCGCCCAAACAACCTTCAAACTTATCCCAAAACTCATGTGCTCAACTAACTCTATCCTGCACAAAGACTTTCAAATTGCTTTGAAACATCGTCGGAAATTCAAAATCCAATCTCCGATACGAAGATGCATACAATTTATAAAGAGATACAACATTGAAACACCCTATCGTTGGAATAAAGTCATCCCGTCGCCCCCTTGGAAATTACGTTCTACGGCCATCGACACTACACTTCACGATTTTCAAAAATCTGGGACTCCTACTACAGTGTTTAAACAGCTATTTGAAGAAGCTACCCATAAATACGCAGATCGGAAATGGCTGTACACAGACGGCTCAAAGTCCGACGCAACGACCACATTTGCAGTAGTAGATGAATGCGGATCAATTGTTTCATGGGGTCAGCTACCCCACCACTTCTCAGTTTTTACCGCTGAAGCCGTAGCGATCATCAAGGCAATTAAATTTGCCCTCGAAGTCAAGGGAAGACATATTATCTGCAGTGATAGTCTGTCCACCCTGGAAGGAGTCCAAAACTTCTACAACAACAACAACCTATTATGCGAAATTAGTCACCTGATCATAAAAAGCAGTTGCAAAATTAAGCTATTATGGGTCCCTGCTCATATAGGAATTAATGGAAACGAGTTAGCCGACAAAGCCGCTAAGCTAGCCGGTCGGGCTCCGTGCCATTCAATTATACCTGGAGTACAACAGGACATCTGGAAACTCATTAAAAAGATATTGCTCGACAACGAGTTAGAAGAATGGTCATCTTTTAACCACTGGTACAAACAATCCAACCCAGACAAAAAAGTCACCAATTTCCCTGCGTCGTGCAACAAAAGGGAATGCGCCATACTCACTCGGTTAAAAACTGGACACACAAACATCACACATAAGCACCTGCTCAACGGCGAAAGGCGACCGAGCTGCCGTTACTGCGGGGACGAACTATCCGTCAAACATATACTAGATACATGCCGACAACACCATAACCTCAGAACAAACCTCTTCGGCCTTACGCCGCCATCAAATCTATTAGCCAACCTAACATCAAACAACTGTAACCTAATAATATATTTCTTAAACAAATGTAAATCTATTCACCTAATCTAACATAACTACCTAACTACTAAGTAGTCGAGTCGATGGCCACAGTAGCTAGTTACTCCCCACTTTAAATTAGTTATTATATTATAAATTCTGTTTATGTATAGTAATTAATATTGAAATAAAAAAAAAAAAAATAAATTAAACTGAACGCGCGCGCGCCAGTGATCGTGCGCGACGGGTCACACTTGCCCGAAATGAATTTTGTACACACTAATGCGGCCAAAATTGGTTGGGATAGGCGGGCACACTACGCCTCACCAAGCCGCTATATAAAGCGGAACACAGCTCTTCGGAGCTCATTCAGTTCGGCCACCGATCGGCGATAAGTGAACTAATTCGCCCGTCTTCTCCTCTGGGACCCGGGTCGGATTCTCTTCCAGCAACCCCACCTTATTTGGCTTAAGTGCTAAATGTCTGAGACGAATCCTGGCCATCCGAGCACTGACAGATCGTCACAAAGCTTTAATGTGGTAAAAGCACTCTATAGAAGGGGAGTCATGACCTAGCTGGGCAAACTCCTCGATATCAGAATAGGGGAAGTCACTGTCAACAGTGTGAGAACTCAAACCACCAGAGGCTGGCCGCATGGTGGTGTCTTATCACTACTACTCTGGAGCCTTGTGGTGGATGAGCTACTAGTTAAAATTACAGCAAATGGGTTCGAATGTCAAGGCTACGCCGATGACATCACTCTAATCTGTAAAGGTAATTTTGAGAGCACATTGTGCCACAGGATTATACTGAGCCTAAGACTCAGCCTAGACTGGTGCAGAGAAGTGGGGCTGAATATCAATCCAGCGAACACCACAATTGTCGCCTTTACCAATCGCTACAATCGCTGAAATCCATTCGGCCAATAGCCATTGGGGGCTCAGTGATACCGATCTCCACTGAAGTCAAATATCTGGGAGTTATCCTAAGAGATTGCTGGGGAGACAAAATGTGCCACAATGGCCCTAATGAGCTGTAGATCCTTTGCAAGGAAACATTGGGGAGTGTCTCCAAAAATTCTACTGTGAACTGATGAACGTTGCTATTGTGAGGCCCATATGCAGCTACGGGGCTTATAGTCAGGCAGCAACCAAAGTAGTCAGATTGTTTCCAGACTAGTATGGCAATGTATAGGAACACTCAATGAGTTGGATGGGAACAATAAAGTAACCATATACTGGGTACCAGGGCATGCAGGGATCCCCGCCAATGAAGTGGCCGACAGCATGGATAAAAAGAGGGCGAGTACGCCTTTCTATGGTCCGGAACCTTTCTGTGGACTAGGCCCAGGAGTCATCAGCCAGAGCAGTCGTGTGGATCTCATGACTCCCTTCGAAGACTTCTGGCAGTCGTCGCAAGGGGCAAGGCAGAGTAAGCATCTGCTTGGTAGCTACAATAACAAGAGGACCAAGGATTGTTTGGAGTTGAGCAAAGAATCTCACCGAATAGTCACGGGTTTCCTGACCGGTCCCTGCAGACTGCGCAAGCATCTGTTTAATATCAAGATAGGGGAGGACAGTCTATGCAGACTTTGTCTTGTGCCCAGCTATCAGTCGGTTAAGGTTGTCCAACTTGAGGGGCCTCGAACTTGGACCAGGTGACATCTTGCGCTCGATTGAACTGCTCTGGGAGCTGTAGTTTAGGAACTAGGACGAGGGCAAAATAAACCCCAGTGGTCCCAGCGCACAACCCTCTTTTTGCTATTCTCTTTATTATGTGTATGACCGACGTCGATCAAATATCAGGTTGCCCGAATGTAAACATCCCATTTTGTATTATGCGCCATGGTGGTTGTAACGATGTTATGATATAGATTTTAATGTTAGGGTTCTATAGCATAAAAGTAAGAAGATTATAAGAATACCAGAAGTCGGTCACTTTGGTTTTGACAATGGGAACAAGAAAGAAAGCTAACTTCGGCATGCCGAAGTTTAAATACCCTTGCAGTTAGTAAGTAAGACCTTTTCGTTTTCTCGGGTACTGACATAAATGTTTCGAGCGAACAATGTTGCGAACAAAAATGTTGCGAACGAAAAAACTAAATGAATGAATGAATAATATGATATAGTAGTCCGATTTTGATCAAATTAAACCCGAAATTCTGTGACGCGCAGACGCGCACATATATATATATAATATAAGGCTGTCAAATATCTCCCTTCCGCTTTTTTGCTCTGTATTCAATGCTTTATAAAAAGTGTTACAGTGATCGGATTTAGTTCAAATATGCGCCGTTTTGTTCGTAAATTTGTTGCCAACGATATGCCAACTTCAATATACCCGTCTTGTAAAAGGCTGCGTCCCTATTGGCAAAAACTCGAGAGCCAATTTTACAGGCCTCTCTTGAAGCCAACTTTTCACCATTAAGCGCGTTCGCCATGGACAGGAAAAGGTGGTATTACTGGTGCCAGGTCCGGACTATAAGTTGGGTCCATTTGGACCTCCCATCCGGGGTCCCGGAACTTCTGGCGCGTCACAAATGTTGTGTGTGGCCTGGAGTTGTCATGTTTTTAGGGTTAGTTCGTGTGTCACCCAAACATCGATTTTTTTAAATCCAAGGTTATGCAAATAGTCCAAACGGGTTTCTGGCTTATCTTGGGTTCCTCAGCAATTGAATAGGTGCTCACGTGCTGATCTGTTTCCACTATTTCCATGATTTTATCGCAATTTTCGACGACAGGTCTCCCGCATCTTTGAGATCGAAACTCCCGGAACGGAACCTAACAAACCACTTTTGCGCTACACGTTCGTTTACAGTATCGGGAGCATAAACTAAATTAATTTTTTCAGCCGCTTTGGCTGCTTTTTCCTTTAATCGAGGACAAATTGTAAAATGTAGTACATTTTCTATTTTCTGAAGTCCATCTTTGATGAGCGCTCACAACGTACTGAGTCGATTAATCGAAAAACCGTCAAAGACAAACTTGTAGCGCGAATGAACACCTTTTAACGCAGTAACGTATGACATGATACGAGCTCTGTAGCGCTTTGTACATAGCCGCAAAATTCAAAAAACGAAAAGGCGGAAGGGAGATATTTGACAACCTTATATATTAGGCATAAATAAGTAATAGGAACGATTGAAGACATAAGAATGGAATTTGATTTGAATTAAATGCGCGCGCGCGCCAACGATCGCGCGCGGCTGGGCACACCGACCGCGATCGGCAGGGCACACTAATGCGGCCAAATGCGGGCGGCGATGCGGGCACACTAGCCCCGCCGAACCGCTATATAAAGCGCACCCCAGCACTACGGAGCTCATTCAGTTTCGGCCGGCGATCGGCGAAGGTTCACCTAACCGGGACCAGCGGAAAGGACTAAAGGAACCACAGGAGACGGGTAAACGGCGTGGTAACGAACTAATCACAGTAGCCTTTGCGTATTACTTCTCGATATATAGTAGACCAGAACGGCCTCTAAACTCTTCTCGATATATAGTAGACCAGAACGGCCTCTAAACTCTTCTCGATATATAGTAGACCAGAACGGCCTCTAAACTCTTCTCGATATATAGTAGACCAGAACGGCCTCTAAACTCTTCTCGATATATAGCACACCAGAACGGCCTCTAAACTCTTCTCGATATATAGTAGACCAGAACGGCCTCTAACCTCTTCTCGATACATAGTAGACCAGAACGGCCTCTAAACTCTTCTCGATATATGGTAGACCAGAACGGCCTCTAAACCATTCTCACTAATTAGTAGACCAGACCGGCCTCTAAACACTCTTCCCAGTTCTCAGGACCTCAGAACGAGCCGATGGAAGGGTCGCATTCGTCACTAGAGCACGACGTTACCAGGCGACGAGAACTGAAACTATCAGTAATCTGTACCCATTAAGTCAATAAACAGAAAGATAATTTGTACCGAATTAGCTAGCGTTCTACTCTGGGACCGGGTCGGAATCTCTTCCAGCAACCACACCTGAACCAAATATAAATTCCTGAGACGAATCCTGGCCATCCCTGAGCCACCCGAGCAATGACAGATCGTCACAATTCTAAAATATTACAAAATGGCTGTTCGGAGCAGACCGCCAGCACCTAGGCATGTGCGCATGGGTGTTCCGCTGCATCTGCAGCGCTCTCCTCTTATCTCTTTTCACCTTCCTCTTCTTTCGTTAAATCTGTCGCGCTTTGTTTTTCTTAAGCTACATATTGTAAACCGCTGCTCTTTTTTGGTATATATTTGGAAGCCGAGCTTCACTTCGCAACTTTTATCTCCGCATCGATCGATCAAAATATAGACCACTTATATATTAATAGAACCTATTCGTGCGTTTTTATTAATTATATTGGTAAGGGTGGCATATTTGTTGTCTTCCCCATAAACAATGGCCATGTCTGAAATTTTATGAAAATATGTTAAAAGTTCCCTAAGTTATAATTTTTTTTATATATAATGTTCCTAAAAATTTTTCGATCGTTCCTATGGCAGCTATATGATATAGTCCGATCCGGCCCGTTCTGACATATATAGTAGTGAGAGCATATAGAAGCATATGTGCACAGTTTCATTCAGATAGCTTCAAAACTGAGGGACTAGTTTGCGTAGAAACGGACGGACAGACAGACAGACAGACGGACATGGCTAGATCGACTCGGCTGTTGATGCTGATCAAATATATATAGACTTTATAGGGTCGGAAATGTCTACTTCACTGCGTTGCAAACTTCTGACTAAAATTCTAATACCCTGCAGGGGTATAAGAATGTGTGTAAAATGTAGAAAAAAACAAATCAATTAAAATAAGAGCAATCCAACGTTAAAATATTTAAAATAAAAGCCTGGAGTATTACAAATATGAAAACCTTTTTTGTTTTTAAAATACCAATCTAGTTTTAATATCCTTTTGTTAAAATCGAAGAACAATATTTGTAATTTTATTTAATTACTAGAGGTCCCGCTATTGCATCCTCGCTTTGATCGGATGCAGATCCACACTTAAAATTTGTATTAAATTTCGCTTTGAAGTCAGCGCACTGAATGAGAAATAAAGATTCTTTGAAGTCGAATGACAAATATAAAATGAGGCAAGGCCTACCTAAGCCTTAGACCAATATCAATATTATCCCATTAATATTATTTTTTTTTAAATTTATGTTTTTTATTTTTTAAAATAGGTTGCAGGTAGAATTAGAAAATTAAAATACCCATACGAATCTAAAATTTTTTTTCTGATTTAAAAAAAAAACTTCAAGTCTCTAAGACATGTGGTTTGGCCATGGCTGTGATATATCAGTCAGTCAGTGAGGACAAAGCATTTTATATATATAGATAAAGACACTTTTATAAAACAAAACATGAGTCATGAAAAAGGAAAGAAATTTGTAAATATTAAGGGCATCTTCTAGTTACAAATTTTGAAAAAAAAAATATATTTTTAAATTTATTTTCAAAATATAGAGGATATGAGAAGTAGCATGTCTTTAAACGCGTTTTTCCGAAAATCGCCCTTTTTCAACTTTTTGCTAAGACTTCAACTAGTAATTTTCATTGAATTTAACCAATTTTTTTTTCTTTTCTTTATCAAACTATTCTCTATGCTTTTCGATTACTTTTTACTAACACAAATTAGATAACATTAGAATTTATAAATTGGAAAACAATTTTTATATTAAAAAAAAAATCTTACTCGGAAAAGCATAGCCAACGTAAAACTGAAAATAAGTAAAATTAATTTTTCCCATTTCAGACAAGTGAAAGGGTAGCTATGATACCAGAAAGTTGACCCCTATAATTTTTACTACACTACTTATCAAAAATGAATGATTCGCCAAACACATTACAAATTTGTTATTTTGTTAAGTTTAAACATGTACAAAACTAATCAAAAAAATTGTCATTATCTCATACAGTTTGTTTTCTCACAATTAATTTTTGAAAATATGCTACATTTTAGGGTTCGTAACTAGAAGACGCCCTTAAGGGGTTACACCACTGTAAGACACAAAAAAGGCATATTTTCGAACTTTCTGTAGGTAAACACAATGGAGTTATTGAAATTCTGTAAAAAGTTTTTTATATCTATATTAAACTACAAAAAAACATACAATTCAAGTATTTAAAAAAAATGGTGGCAGCAGTTCTTCGGTGGCGTGACTTTTCTCGTTTTATTTTTTAAATTAATTTTTCGTAAAATGGCGACATTAAAAAAAATTCACAATTTGAACATAAAATCCATCAGAAATTTGTTAAAAAAAACTATTCACTTTTTCAAAAAACACCTACGTACTTTTCTTGCTACTAAGCTCAAAAAAAGTGGTTTTGAGATAAACGCGTTTAACGTTTTCAGTGGCTGTAAAATCGTGTGTAAAATCGAGAGAGGTCCTGCGGCAGAACTCGAAATTCAGGCATGTACAAATTTTTCCCGGACTTCCCAAAATTACCTTTTGCAATGCAAAATTTTTTTTTGGATTTTTTGAAAATTCTACCCCTTAAGGGAATCAAAAAACGAAGGAAGAAATACAAATTAATCTAATTCTTTTCAACAAATCCAATACAGACTTCATTTAATTTTAGTTATATTTGCATGGAAATTTTCTTAGTCCCGTAATAAAGGGGTAAAAAGACAAAGAATGTGTTTAATAAGTCCGCGTTTTTTGCAATTCGATATATTTTCCATGTATGGTCCTCTCTATATACTTGTATGTCTTTGTTTCGCAATTCTGAAGCTACTTCTAACAATTCTCCAATTAAAAGAAGTGCAAAATTATTCTCATCTGCTCCTCAGATTAAAACTTTTTGCACGAAGGGCGGGAAATAGTACCAATCATACAAACTAAGCCACTTTTTGGCAGTGTAAAGAGCATGTGACGCGTACCGCGCACATTAAGAAATAAGATTATTAGAAAATAAAGAAATGAAGAAAACAAGATCAAAAGAGAATAAAGCAGAATAAAGAAACAAGATCAGCAGCAAAGTCATTTTGGTAAGCCGCCCCAGTTGGTTTGGTAAATATATTGTAGTTAGCTACCCCTAGTAGTTTGCCTTTTCCCCGTTCCCCCTTCTCCCTCTCGGCTCGGACCCCCGATCCGCCTACTCTCTCTCTCTCGGCTGACCTAGCGGTCCCCAGTTAGGGTTCTCTCGCTCTTGCGGCCGACCTAGCGGTCCCCAAGTGATTCTCTCTCTCGCGGCTGACCTAGCGGACCACAAGGGACTTCCCCCTCGCGCTCATGGCCGACCTAGCGGTCCCCGACGTCGGGTTCTGCGACACTTGCGGCCGACCTAGCGGTCCCCAGGGTGCCGGTTCTTCTTTCTCTTGCCAGCGCACATTGGGCAAAATGCCCACATTTTTGGAAAAAACTAAAATAATGAAGTTAGGAAGCTGAAACTTGGCGTACATTATATTTATAGGCCGCTAATTAAAAAATAAAATGTTTGACGACTTTGGTCACGCCTACTCTTACCGACCAAATAAGGCAACATGGCGTATACGTAATTTTAAAGTTTGTAAAGTCTGCAGAGAAGCCTATTGATAACAAAATTGTGTAATTAAGAAACAATATGACAAAATATAATATTTTTATCAAATTATTAACATATTTATTAATATTTTCCGTGCGGATGTTTCTCCATGCTTCAAGTAATTGTAAATTGCTAAAGACAAAAGCACCTGCAAACACATTCAATTTTTCCAAAATGCGCAAAAATGCGCAAATGAAAATCATACCCTCTAAAACTGTATAATTTTATTTAAAACGCAAAATATTTCATTTTTGGCGCAAATTCGCGCCGTGTAAGTTCTATTCCATAAAAGACGAGCACACGGGTTTAGTTATGAACATAAAATCGGTCTACAACACAAGACACACATAAAGCAATTAACATATAATAAACAATTCTAACATACAATTTATATTAAACATACCTGGATCTAGATTTTCCATTAAAAATAATAATTATAAGTTTTTATTTCCAATAGTTATAGACGTTTAAACCTAGCGAAATTTCTAATTGTTCCACATGTAAACAAAGCGCTGAACACATGTTTGACTTTGACGCCCTGGTACAAAACCAGGGTTGCTACTATACAACTTTAATTTACCGCATAAATGATCTTAGGGTATCTACTTACAAAATACAAAATCAAAACACGAAAAGCTTTCCATGAAAATTTTGGGTTTTTTCCAAAAAATCGGGCATTTTGCCCAATGTGCAGCGCCCGGGACACCCAAGCCGACGGACGGCGGCCATCACCCCGGGACGACATCACGCCCCGACGCCACCGCCGCTGAGCAACGCCCTCGCCGGACGACCAAGTTCACCGCCGGAGCCAGTTCCAGACCCGAGGCGACGATCCGGGCCCCCTTTCACACTTACTATCTTGTACATTTACGTCAATAAATAAGACCGATACGCAATTACTAAGTAATTCCCACCGACTTCTGATCTGGGACCAGGTGACCTTCTGTTTCAGCAACCACCTCCGACCCAAATAAATATCTGCGACGACCCTGGGCCACCCCTAAGCTGCCCGAAACCCCGACTTACCGTCACAGTGGCGCCCGAGCGGATTAAAGTGGTTGCAAGAAATAGATAGGCACCGGAAGAGTAATGTCGAGCTGGATGTATCAGGCAGCAAAAAACGAGCTAATAGAATACGCGGACGAGTTCAGATTGGACACTTCAGGAAGAAGCGACGAACTAAGACGATTGTTGGCTGCGTTTGCAAAAAGGACGGACCATACAGGGGCAGTAAAGCAGCAACTCGCACAGTTAGCAGCAAGATACAGGAGGGACAGGAGCTCGGCAGCAAATACGGCACCGGAAATCCTGGTGACACAAACGGAAGAAAAAATCACCAAGATGGAAGGAGAGAAGGAAAGGAAGGCGGACAGAAAAGTGGAAACGGAGATCGTAGACAGAGTCCGAGGCTGGGGCATCCGATACCAAGGAACGACCATCCCATTGGAATTCTTTAGCAAGATGGAGCAATGGGCGGCCGGGTATGGAATACAGGAGGACCAGCTGGTAGAGGCGATGCCCATTATTCTGGAAGGAGCCGCCATCGACTGGTGGAACATAACGCCGTCCAAGATTAACACATGGACACAACTAACAGCGGAGATGCTCGAATATTTCTTACCACCGAGGTACGACGAACATCTGGAGATCCAGATATCACAGTTGAGACAGCGGGAAACCGAACCCGTTAGGGAGTACGCAATGGGACTGCGGAAACTTATGCGGTTTACAAAGTTGTCGGAACAGGAGAAACTAAATCGCGTATACAGGAATTGTAGAAGCAAAAGTTGTATACACGGAGATCCGGGTTCGCATCCCTAACTGAGTTCCTAAAACTAGCGGAGGAAGTGGAGGAGATAGAGGCGGCGGAGAATCATGCCGGAACCAGCCAGGCAGCACAGCAGCAACTCAGAGCGGAGATCTGCATGCGGTTTGGAGGCACCGGACACGCGGCACGCCGAGATTGTTTTGCTGGGTATGCGGACGAAACGGGGTAAGGACAACCGAATGCTGCAGACCGGGGTCGGGAAGCGCAGGAAGCCTGAGCAGGTGGCGGCTCAGACGAGAGGATTGGAGCCAGCACCGGGGAAACAACTAAGCTGCGACGGATTCCAGATAGTGGCTCGGATAAGGATCGGAGAACAGTCGGCCAAGGGAGTCATAGACACTGGAGCATCCCGAAGTGCCATAAGCAAGCGGCAGTACCAGGAGTTGAGGAGACAGGGCAAGAAGAACGGGTCCAGGACCGAGATCACGCTCGCGAACGGAGCAAGCCAGAGGACGGTAGAGAGATTCGATGCGGAGATCCAGTTTGGAGGGAGATCGTTTACGATAGTATTTATGATACTGGAGAGGGTGGCAGGTGGAATCCTCCTAGGCATGGATTTCCTAGCGAAGGCTCGCAGCGTCCTGAGATGCGGAGATCTGAAGCTAGAAATCACAGCGGCAAGGGAGAGCGAAGACGAAGAAGTCCAACAGGAAGAGGACAGACCGAGACCAGGAGAGGAGCCGTCAGAGGAGGAAGTGCAGACTTTCCTGGACAAACAGAGGCAAGTATTCGAGAACATGAGCGGGGTTAGTAATATCACGGAACACAAAATACACCTTAAGGATGACAAGCCGATAAAGCAACAGTATTATCCACGAAACCCGAAGCAGCAGGCTGTCATTAACGAACACTGTTTATGTAGGGGGGTGGCGAGGATCTTCCGCTAAAGGATTCCAGAAAATCTAATGTGTAGATATCCCGCGAAGAAGAAGACGTAGAAAAATATTCGGGGGTCGAGAGTCGACACTGGCATGGAGCGCCCGTAGTGTTTACTTCGCATTCATTTGGTGACTAATCTAAGCTTAAACGTAGAGCCGTGCTCCCGCCCGCTTTACTCCGCTAAAGCGAGAGCGGGAGATCGACAGCGGCCGACTGTGTTCGGAATTATCCCGAGATCGCGGAAGCCCGAAAGACCGGAGCGCAAGAACGGCCGAGCTTTCGGAAGCTCGGTGGCCAGAGGGGGTACAATGGGCCCCTCACGTAAACATTCCGGCCTCCCTTGCAATCGCTCGGATTGCAACATTGTCGTCCTTTTATTGCTGGTGGCAGGATCCGGAGCGGCTTCAGCTGCCGTGATCGATGCGCATCATAGGGCGTTGAGACGGCGAAGCTGATCGGCACGGAGCGTACTGATGCGTTGATCTCTCTGGAGCAGATGGATTCCGTGCAGACTCGGCTTCGGTAGGACTAAGTACCTCGAGAACGTCTGCTTTTCGGCGAAATGTTGATGCTGAATTAAGTTCAGACTCGGCTACGGTAGGACTAGGTACCTCGGGTACGTCTGCTTGTAGAAGAAATTGCGTTGCGTGGAAGTGACGACGTCGGATCTGATCTGGATGAAAAAAAAATGGAGCGTGTGTGATTTCTGATTTGCGAATCAGAAATAAGGAGGTGCTCGATGCTGCGAGTGGGGCGCGAGCTCTGGCTGCACTGGATGCAGGAGCGTATGATGGTGCTGATCGCACGTCTTGCATCGGTCGCCCCTGCGGTAGGTTCCCTCGGAATGTTCGTGGGCCAAAGAGTTGGAACAGTAGCGGTGGACGATAACCGCGCGGAGCCTCTTTTCAGCACTCAGCTTGAGGAACTGTTGGCATTTTCGAAGGGGGTGTATACCGTTGCAGACTCGACAACGGTAGGAGTTAGTGCTTCTGTAACGCCTGCCTCTTAAGGCGGCCGCACTGCGAGTTGCAAGGAGTGTGTCCAACGGACCTTTGGATGAGCAGGAAATTCGCGTGGAAAATACTCGGACATTTGAGTGGTCGTCAGAAACTGCAGCGCTTCGCGCAAGGGGCGCGGGTCGTGGACTAGACGGTGCAGAGGGTCTTAGAACGGTCGCAACCGGACTGTCACGGTGTAGAAGAGTGTGATGCCGGACGTGGCACGAGATGCAGTTATGGGCACTGGTACAGTTCCGGTATTGGTGGCCTCGATCCAAACAATTTAAGCAGAGTTGCTTTCTTCGGGCGAAATTTGAGCGATCATCAACACTCATCGTTAGGAAACGGGGACATGTACGCAGGGGGTGATTTCCCATGGAGCACAGGTCACACCCTCTGGGAGCCGGACCCATCCTGGATTCGTTGGAATTGAGTATGTGCGCGGGTGGGTTGACAATTGTCGGTTTTGGCGGAAAATGCCCAGAGTCGCTAGGCCTGACGTCGTCGATGGCCTCCAGAGTACGATAGCGCTCTGTCAGAAACGCATCTAACTTATACCAGGTTGGAATTTCAGATTTGTTCTGGATCGACTGTTCCCAGAGAGAAAGAGTGAGATTTGGAAGCTTGGAGGAAATCATGTAGACAAGGAGACAGCCCCAGGCCTCGACTTGAATGGAGGATATCTCCAAGGATGTTAGGCAGCTTTGGATGGTGCCCTGAAGCACTTTTAAAGCGGCCCCGGATTCTTGAAGGATCGGCTGTATACTGAAGAGAATCTTCAGCTGACTGTTAACTAACAGTCGTTTATTTTCGAAGCGGTCGGTAAGGCTTTGCCATGCGGAGACGAACCCTTCATTAGTTAGCGGTGCCTTGGAAACAATGGCATGCGCATCGCCACTCGTTTTCGAAAGAAGGTGGAACAACCTTTTCACTGGCGTAAGTCTCGAATTGTTAATGTAAATCGCCGTGAAAAGATCCCTAAACGTGGGCCACCGAAGGTAATCTCCTGTGAAGACCTCTGTGTCCACAGGTGGCAAGTGACATCCAGTATATGTGGACGGTTGGAGAGTTGCGGAAACCTGAGCGGACTGGATGGCGGCTTTTCCTATGATTTCCTGAAGATGGGCAATACACCTCGAAAAGACGGAGTAACAGTAACTGTATTTGGATCCCAGCACTGCTGAGGTGGCTGGATCCTCGGCGGACACGGAAAGAAGGTCCAAACAGCTCTCAAAGCCCTTCTTCACATATTCCCATAAGGCCCGGATTTCGTCCAGATGGACTCGGCACATGTAAGAGGAAAATTCTACAGTTTCAGGGGTGCCCGGAGTACGGATGTCAGCTTCGAAGTGGCTAACTCGGTCCGTTGTGGCAATGAATTTCCTCACGGCAATATCGATGGCAAATGGAGCCATATTGGAAATGGACGGGGTAAGCTTGGGCGAAGGGCTTGAGATGAGACGGGCACGGAGATGCGGAATGGGACCAGTTTAGGCGGATTGACGGAATCGAACGTGGATCGGGCTAATCAACTGATCTGAATTATTCACCGACTTGGAGGGCGCTCAAATAGAAATTTGAGAACTGGACAGATTTGAGAAGAACACAGGTTGGCCGAAGAAGCGTAATTTAAATCAAGAAATAAATTGAATCGAATTGTGGCGTTGGAAACTATTTAAATAATTGTCACTGGCACGTAAAATGGAAAAGCCAAAAGAGGATTACTTTGATTTGCCTCGTTGGAGTTGGTTAAATTCGCGCCGTGAAATAATCGGAGCCAGCGCAAAAAATAAAAATCCAGAAAAACAGAGCGACTGCTACTGTAGGCGGATTATGCCTTATTCGGATTGAAAAGCAGTATTGGGAACAAGAATGTAGACAGGAAGGTCTGAGATCTTGATGTTTTAGGAACCCAATATGTAAATATAAATGGATATATATATTTGGTGTATATATATTGCGTGGCTTGGACGTGGAGTTCACTTATATTTTAGCTGAATCAGAGAAGAGGCAGTAGTAGAAAATAAATTAATTAATAAATGAGGAAATTATTGGCTGTAAAAATAATTAATTACTTTCGATCGTAATTATTACAAAGCCGAAAAGGTGGAATAGAACCCTTGGCTTTGGTTCGGCTGAAAGCTCACTGCTATGGCATCGATAAAGCAGTTCATGCGCAAGGGACGCAAGAGTGGAAAAACCAGCAACAACAATAACGCGGCCGCTGCAGCGATTAACCCTCTCAGCCCATTTGTTGCCTATAGGCAACATTGTAGAAATACGCCTCAGTTACCTGAAATATACATTTTTTTGCTTCGCGCTTTTTTTCAACATCTTCCTTAATGTTTTCTGCAACCAAAATAACTAATAAGTTACTTGTAAGCTGCAAACGTGTTTATTTAGCAGACATTTTAAGTGCAGTTGTATGAAAAAAAATTATTGGCGGGAAAAGTGTTGGAAAAATAAAAATTCATTTTTTTATTTTATTCAATAAATATTTGTTGTAATGGAAAACTAGGTGGGAATTATACATATATAGGGGTAAGTAAATTATTTAAAAATAAAAAAATTTAAAAAAAGTTCATAGTTTGTCTACAAGAAATTTGTGAACATTTTGTGGCAACATCCTGTAACTATCGAACCAGGACACCAAGGACCTTGAAATTTTCGTCAGTTCATATTTGAATAAAGCCAAATACATATCTGTTAAAAAAAATTTTTATCTTGGCTAATTTTAAATGTGGGCTGAGAGGGTTAAGTCGTCAATTTGGCAAAACAGTCGCGGTCCCGCCCGTGTGGATCTGTAATGATGTTTCGTTTTTTAATATTTGTTGTATTGTCTCGGCTTTAATTTGTATTTATGTATGTATATTAGTTTCGTTGCAGAGGTAGTTTCTGGGATCGGAGGCAGAAAATATAAATATGTATGTATAAAATATGTTGGGCATGCAAGCGAATACGGATAATGTATGTATGTGTAGGGCACCAGTTGGCACAGTGGAGCGTCGAGAAGTGGACTGTATTTGAAATGAACGGAGAGAAAAATTATGTGGAGAAAATTGGCACACCAGAAAATAATATCGCGACAGCGGAGGACTGTTCGGCGAACAGGGAACTCCCGATTTAGTGCACGCCGGTTGGCCGATATCAATTGTGCTTTTTTTCTGACCACATAATTTCACTTTTCACTTGGCAATTTTTCGAGGAGGTAAAATTGCACCCAAATATGTGCAGAAATTCGCAAGCGTGGAGGTGTGTGTATATGTGCACATATGCTGCGACCGTTTTCAAGTTGGAGACGAAAAGACCTTGTACTTATCTTTAGCGGCGGCACCACCACAGCTGCTGGTGAAAAAAGGATTCCAGGACGATATCCTTATCCGGCTCGATGGACCATGTTCATGTAGGGGGTGGCGAGGATCCTCCGCTAAAGGATTCCAAATAATCTAATGTTTAGATATCCCGCGTAGAAGAAGACGTAGAAAAATATTCGGGGGTCGAGAGTCCACTGGCATGGACCGCCCGTAGTGTTTACTTCGCATACATTTGGTGACTAATCTAAGCTTAAACGTAGAGCCGTGCTCCCGCCCGCTTCACTCCGCTAAAGCGAGAGCGGGAGATCGACAGCGGCCGACTGAGTTCGGAATTATCCCGAGATCGGGGCGCGGGAGCATCAGAGGGGCGAGGGGCGATCGTTGCCAAGAAAAGTGCCGAGGAGCGGCGGAATAGTGCAGCGAAGCGGCCGGAGATTGCAGCGGAGCGGAGAGCGGGAGAGCGTCGGCACGCTCGACGAACTATGCGCGGAAGCCCGAAAGACGGGAGCGCAAGAGCGGCCGAGCTTTCGGAAGCTCGGTGGCCAGAGGGGGTACAATGGGCCCCTCACGTAAACAAACACCAAGGACCACGAAAGAAGTCCACAGTTTCTTAGGAATGGCATCATGGTATAGACGATTCATACCGAACTTCACCGAAAAAGCGGGAGCCCTGCAAAGTTTGCTCAGGAAAAGGCAGAAATTTGAGTGGAATGAGGAGGATCATTCGAGCGCCTCTGAGGCAGCTTAACAAAGGCCCCAATATTGGCAAGTCCGGGCGTTATGAGGCAGTTTAAGCTACAGACGGACGCCAGCGACCTAGGGATAGGAGCAGTGCTAACGCAGGACGGAGAGAATGGGGAGCACGTGATCTCGTTCGCCAGTAGAAAACTGAGCACGGTGGAGCAAAAGTACAGTGCGACAGAGAAGGAATGCCTAGCCATATATTGGGGTATAAACAAATACAAAATGTATCTGGAAGGATACCATTTTGTGGTAGTGACGGACCACATAGCACTAAAATGGCTCAACTCTATCGAAAGTCCATCAGGAAGGGTCGCGAGATGGGCGTTAGGAATGCAGCCATTCCAATTCGACGTGCAGTACCGGAAAGGCAAGCTGAACGTAGTGGCGGATGCCCTGTCGAGAGCGCCGCAGGCGGAGCTAAAGATAGTTAGCGAAGCAGCAGATTGGATAGACATGAAACGAAGAGAGATGGAAAATAAAACGGGCGAGCAGGAGTGCCGGATGGAAGGGGATAGAATGTACGAAATGAGCGGGAACAAGAAGGATCCACAACCTTGGAAACTGTGCGTCACGAAGAAGGAGATCACGAAGATACTCCTTGAAAACCACAGCACATCGAAAACGGGGCACTTGGGCACGTTTAAAACGCTGGCAGGGTGAGGCATCGTTACTTCTAGCCGCGAATGGCAAGAGACGTCAAGAAGTTTGTACGAGAATGCTGCCAGCAGTATAAGGTGTCACAGCAGAGGAAGGCGGGGAAAATGCTGACGAAGATCGCGGAAGCGCCGTGGGAGACGGTATGTGTGGATTTTGTGACACCTCTACCCAAAACGAAACACAGAAACACGACACTGTTGGTAATCGTAGACAAGTTCTCGAAATGGGTGGAGCTTGCAGCGATACGCCAGGCCACCGCGGAGACGTTCTTATGGATATTCCGAGAACGGGTAATCTCGAGGGTTGGTGCCCCTTATATCAGACAATGGCGTGCAGGCCGGAAGACCAAGGCAGCCATGGAGGGATGGGGCATACGGCAGCAATTCACCGCACCGTATACGCCGCAAGAGACCCGACGGAGAGAACGAACAGGACGATAAAAACGATGATTGCACAGTTGAGCGGGCAAGAACAGACAAAATGGGACGAACACTTACCCGAACTAATGCTGGCGTACAACAGCAGCACATCGGAGTCCACAAAATTTAGCCCGGCGAAATTGATGTTCGGCAGGGAGCTAAGGATACCGAGCATGTTATTTGACAAGGTAACGATCGACTCAGGACTGAGGGAGGAGTCGGTAGAGGCCAGATGGAAGCGATTGCAGGGAATCTGGAAGGAAGCAACAGTACAGATGGAAGATTCGGCGAGGGAGCAAAAGAGACTCTACGATCTGAGGAAACGTGACTGGAGGCCAGGAATGCGCGAACTGGTCTGGTGCAAGACACACCATGTGTCAAATGCAGAAGAAAAATTCAACGCGAAACTGGCACCCAAGTACAATGGACCTTGGAAAGTAGAGGAAATAACGTCTCCAGTAATCATCACGGTAAAAAACCCGACCACGACGAAAACAAAGCGAGTGTATGTAGGGGATACAAAGCCACACCTGGGGTCAGATACACAACAAACTGCACAAACAGAGCATGATCCAAATTCAAAACATAACCGAACATTAAACACGATTAATATATCGGCACTACCAAACATTCGTAATATATCGGCACTACCCGAAACACAAAATACTAAATCTCCACAAAATACTAAACCAACACAACGTACTAAACCAACACTGCACACGAAACACACACCAATACGAAACAACTGTCACAACACTAACACTAACTGACACACAAACAGTTTCATTGCAGATGGGAAGATGAACAAGTTCAACGAGGCAGCAAAAAAAAATTCCGTGACAACCACGGAAAAGTGGCGGCGACGCAGACCAGGAGCTGACGGAGGCAGCCCCGTTGTGCGGGACAGGAAGGAAGCGAACGGCACCAGCAAAGATGTGCACGGCAGCCAGTCGGAAGACTAACCTGGAGGAGGCCGGCGACCCGCCGGCAATAGCAACAACAGCCCGGGTCGTGCCAAGCAAGACACGCCGGCACACGTGCCGAAAGAGCGAGCGACGGAGGGGCGCAGGGAGAGCATTGCACACGGGCCGGCGGAGCGCGGGATGGAGGGACGCAGCGGGACCTAGCGGTCCCCAAGTGATTCTCTCTCTCGCGGCTGACCTAGCGGTCCCCAGGGTGCCGGTTCTTCTTTCTCTTTCCAGCGCCCAGGACACCCAAGCCGACGGACGGCGGCCATCACCCCGGGACGACGTCACCCCCCGACGCAACCGACTTCTACTCTGGGACCGGGTGACCTTCTGTTTCAGCAACCACCTCCGACCCAAATAAATATCTGCCACGACCCTGAGCTGCCCGAAACCCCGAGTAACCGTCACAAGTATATATTCCCAATTTGTCAGCATTAATCCTGTACCCATAACTTGGAGCAATGTTGAACGTCTCATTATAACGCTTTCATCTAAGCCAGTTATTTCCGCTTATAATTACGAATTATTTTTATTATTAGAAAAATCTTCTCTATTTTTCCATCATTAGAAGTCCCGCTGCCTCCACATTTCGGCGGACTCCCTATTAGCTACATTCTTGCCTTAAAGTCTTTTTGGATGCTTTTTTTTTAAAGAAAGGGACATTTTTCCTTTTGTATTCAACGTGCAAAAAATATTTGACGATTTTAATATGTGAGTGTAATGTTGACAAGCCAAACACAAAGCAGTTCTGATCAAGCATTTTTCTGAATTATTAACTTCCGTTGGGATCATCTGAATTGGTAATGAGCTACTTATGACGTAAATAAAAGGGTAAAGTCGCCCAAATAATTTTTAAGCGCTTTTTGTATTCAGCTTCTGATAAAATAATTTCACAGTTCTTGAAAGGATCAAAATAATAAGACCTTCATTGGTTGAGTTTGCGTAAGAAACTCGCTTATCGCAGCCCGCGTCGCGTCTTAGTTCTTGTGCATTATCAGTTCTAATAGTGCAATTATGCAGTGTGTTCGTCTTGATTTATTCTGCTACGTTTGCGGTCATCAAATCATTAAAACAAGAATAAAAAGAGAACGCAAGGAAAAGGAAAAGAATTTATTGACTGGTGAGCTCAAGAGAGCATATAGGTTGTTTTTCGACGAACCAGACACGACCGATGACAATTACACACCTAGTAGTGTGTGTCGCCAGTGTTATAATAATCTCATGTTATGGTTGAAGGGAGGCCAACATAGGGTAAAGTATTGCAAGCCAGTACACTGGATTAATCGCCCAACAGATCATGATGAAACCAATTGCTATGCATGTGTGAATTACACATTTGGGTTAAATACAAAAGCTGAGAAGAGCAAAATTTATAGAGCTACTACAACAGCCACTCTACCAGTGATTGCACCTGAAAATTTTGTTTAATGATTTGCTTCAGTTTTGAACCGTTTGCTACCTATTGACCTAAACAGGGGAAGAACCTAAAGAGGGGAAATGCATTTTTGTGATTTTGACCTTGAAGATAAATTTTTTTTCGATTTTGTGTATATATATTTTGTTGGCCATAGCAAGAGCTACAACTTTGCTCCAGAGAGAAATTCAAAATTCCCAACGGTTTGCAAAATATGAGCTTGATAAAATGAGAATTTTTCCGAAAAATTCGTATTTTGGCCAAAAACTTTGGATACGTTAAAAAAAAAAAAGTTTGACGTGTTGGAGAAAAACGGGAAGACACGTATATTTTATTTTTTTGTGTACTATCACGGGAACATCGTGAACATTGGTTATTTTTCCATGACTTCAAAAATTACACACAGTGTAATCAAACGTATTTCATAAAGTAATGCATCATTTTCACAATAATTGAAGGAATGCAATCCTAATAAAGCTTCTTAAATATTTATATTTAAATAACATTCAGGTCGAACTGTAAGTAGCAGGCATATAAAGTACAATCTTTGGCCTAAGAAAGATGCTCACATTCCTACAGAACTTAAAATTTAAAAACTTACATTATCGCTTAGCTTGATAACACTTCCAGGATTACTACGGCTTCCACGAAACATCGACATTAGGGAATACTTTGAACGATTTTCATTTTCCGAGTAAACATTACGTTTAGCGTCTCTTGCTAAGCACATTTCCAATGATACTCCAAACAGTTCCATTTCTCGGACGTCTTATTAAAAAAAAATTTTTTTTTATTTGTTTAATGTATTCTTTAAGAAAAATTATAAATAATAATAAACTTACGCTGAACATCTCTTTTGCCAATATCAAAAAAGCTGGTAGTAAGGGATTTTTTCTTTGGTGCGAATAGCCTTTTTTCCGACGTTTTTTTTAATTCTAAAAATAATATTTATTAGTATTTTCTGTTTTCTTTGATTTATCTATTTTTTTTTTTTTTTAATTTGCGCACGAATGCAACAACAAACGTCGAAGTTTGTATACCCTTACTTGTTTTCTGTTGGATCATTTTGAATCAATCCATTTTGGTCAACTAAAAAACCAAAACCGGAAAGATTTAAAATTAAAACATTTTTAGGTTGATATATAAACTTTTGCTGATTTTATGTACTATAATTTGCTGATATATTATATAGTAATAAAGTCATTGTTTTGAAATCGTAATAAGTAACTATAGCTCAAATAATATGCTAAGATGTTGGAAAACATAGTGTTCACGCCAGAAGGGCGTTGATTTTCCGGAGGCAGTGTGATCCCCTACACTCGCTCTCTCTCTCCCTCTTCCACTGCACTTTCGTGCATGGAGCTGCTAATCCGCTCTCCCCAAGCTAGTTGTAATCCTTCTTCTTGTAGTTAGTACTAATTTACGATTACCCAAATAAAGACGCACGTCGCGTAATACCCCGAAAGTTCTTCCGTGTTTTATTATCGAGTGCCGTACAGGTTAAAGCCATCCCCCTCCGAACATTTGGTCCTTCGAGCCGGATCTGAACCAGCGACCTATGGATCTACAGACCATCAAATGTTCGGAGGGGGATGGCTTTAACCTGTACGGCACTCGATAATAAAACACGGAAGAACTTTCGGGGTATTACGCGACGTGCGTCTTTATTTGGGTAATCGTAAATTAGTACTAACTACAAGAAGAATGATTACAACTAGCTTGGGGAGAGCGGATTAGCAGCTCCATGCACGAAAGTGCAGTGGAAGAGGGAGAGAGAGAGCGAGTGTAGGGGATCACACTGCCTCCGGAAAATCAACGCCCTTCTGGCGTGAACACATAGAAATAAATTTAATTTTTATTACATTTCCTATACTTCATAAGTTTGAAGATCGTTCCGACATATAAAATAATAATAATAGAAAGAAAACTACCCGCACTTTCATTCAGATAGTTGAAAAGCTAATGCTTTAAAATAAATAAAATAAATTCAAGACATTTCCAATAACTGTTTACTTTTAAGCGATGGAATATTTCGATAACAAGTAATTGACTAATATTCTGCAAAAACACCTAAAAAGTAATTCGCATCGCAAAACCTGAGCACTGCTGTATAAAATTATTTAAGACTTACCTCCAATGTTCCCTATATTTAATTCCTTAATCTTTTCTAAAACAATTTCATTGAGGAAATCTGTTTCGAATTTTGATAACTTTACTAATAGCACATCTTCAATTTGAAACTGTTCGCCATTTTCTGCAACCCATAGACAATTCCCCTGAAAATGTTGGTTTCAATATAAATATAGTATGTTATCTTAATATAATATATGTATGTATTTCCTCACCACAGGATGCCATTTTAGAGAAGGAATGGGTACAAAGTCTTCCAAAACATTGTGCGTATTTTGGCTTTTTGAACGGCTCCGTAATATTTTTGTAGTTACAAATTGCCCAACGTTCGACAATGACTTAGATTTTTGCATATTTGATGTTGTTGCATTTCGGTGATCTACGAAAAAATATATTTTAAAAATTAAAATTAAAACAGAAATGAAAAACACAAGAAAGGATATTAGCTTCGAAAATCCGAAGTTTGTAAAATTTGTAGAAAGATATTTGTCGAGACTTATGAAACGATAGTGTGTTATTGTTTCTTTGGAGAAATTACAACCTTGAATTACTCTTCAGAAGGTCATGCTTGCACTAGATACCCAGCTAGTTTGTGTATGGGTACTTCCATAACTGACCCTATGGTAAACGAAGGCTGAACCATCTACCATCCTGTGGTAACCGAATGTCGATCCACCGGCATAAGGGTACTCCTTTGACTAACATTATTGTAGTAATCTAAAGTTGATGTACCTCTCACCAAAGACTATAGAATTACTAAGACGAGTAACGCCTTCCGATTTTTTTGCAATCGATTTTTTTGCGATGTTTTTATTATCAGGCTCTCTAAAAGTTTGTTCAAAAGCCAATAAGAGAGCGCTCTACAGCTAACCGCTCTCTAGCATGCATTTCGTACGTACAGCCGCCGGCTGTTTGTTCTAGTGTTTACTCATTCAAGCAAACGCATTCAATTTGTTATATTTTTACACTATCAACTTTGTGAGAGTGGAAAAAGTGCGATTATTGTTGCTATAAAAAAATAACTCATATGGCAAAACGAATCTATGGCCGTTACTCATCTTAGTAATTCAATTGCCTTTGCTCTCACCCTCTATTAAACCAACGATGTACCAGTGGGTATATGGGTACATCCATTATTAACCCTACAGTATAAGAACTAGAGCTGGAACAAACATCGATGTTTATTCGATACAATCGATGTTTATTCGATACAGTCGATGTTTTCAAAAACCCGTCAACATCGGTGTTCAATTGTCAAACATCGAATATTCTCACTGTGCTCTAGCAGCGAGCAAAAAGGTTACTAAGTTTGCTTTTAACTTTTATTTATTTTTTTTAATAACAGTTGACCGTTAAAAATATATTTTAGATGAGCCCAAAGAGCATGAGTGCTTTCAAATGTACTGCAAGGCAGTATCTCTGTGTGCCAGCTACATCGTGCGAGTCCGAGAGGACATTCAGCAAGGCTGGAGAAATAATTATCCATCGCAGACCTGCCTGAAGACTACAGTTGTAAAAAAACTCATTTTTCTTAATAAGAACCATTCTCTTAAATGATCTCAAATAAAAATTAAGACTTAACAAAGTCGTTTGTTTTTGTTAAACATCGATTACACAGTGTAACAAATTTTGAAAAAGTAAAAGAACTTTTGAAGTGACCTAAGGTGTACGAAATAAGTAAGTAGGACACATAAACTAATGACTGTTGTGTCCACAAAAATCAATTCCTGGAATTTTGTTCTTGAAATTGGTCGATCGGGCTAGAGTTAGGCATAGGCAAAGAGAATCGAAAAAATACAACGAGGTTTTCGTGTACGATCAAGTTTAGGTAGGTAGGTAGGTGTCAGTGGTGAGGTTACTGCTTGTAACCTCCAATTAGAGCTATGCTCCGTTTTGATCCACACCCTCGTGTTGGTTGTAGTCTGCGCCTCCCATCAGTACCAGCCCGTGTCATTCAGGTAAGCTAGGATGGCACTCACTGGCTGCCTCCCCACTTCCCCTAGTGACCCGAGTTGGTGGGCTCCGAAGTGACGCGCTCTAAGCTGGTTGAAAGCCGGGCAGTGACACAGTAGATGCTCCGGTGTCTCCTGCTCGTTTGGTTCCTTGCAACTTCTGCAGTGTGGGTTATAGGGTAGGCCCATCTTACTGGCATGCGTGCCTATTGGCCGTTTTACTCTTGGAGATCAGCTCTGCAGTCCGTCTCCTATTGTATTCAGGCCAGCACAGTTTCGATCTCCTGTGTTCTGCCTTCATCGACCATTCTTTGCTGGCTAGTGCTTTGAAGTGGTCGTGGATCTCGGCCTGAACAGTGTTCAGAGATACTCGAATATCTGTTGTTACTGCAATTTCTACTGACCCTTTTCTGGCCAGTTCGTCAGCTTTTTCGTTGCCGGGGATGTCAGCGTGCCCGGGTACCCAGGCTATCTGCACCCTGTTGTGTTCCGCGAGTCTGTTTAGTGCCTCTTTACATTTGGCGACTAGTGTGGATGAAGTCCTTGCTGTTGCGAGAGATTTGATGGCCGCTTGGCTATCTGAGTATATCCTTACCTTGGTATTCTGGAGGTCTCGGCCCAATGAAAGTTCAGCTGCTTTCAAAATCCCAAGGACCTCCGCCTGGAACACTGTTGCTGACCCTGGGAGATGGAAGGACTCTTCTATCCCCCAGGTTTCAGCAAAGATTCCGGCCCCTACCCCGCCGCTCATTTTTGAGCCATCGGTGTAGAGTGATACCTCATCTCATCAAGTTTAGTAGTTGACGTTGACTTTTGCGAACGAAATAAATAAGTAGGACAGAACATTTCATTAGTTTACTTAAGGGTTCTGACGCCAAATTGAAAAATTTTATTCTGCATTTATTGCTAACGACGAAAAGAAATAAAATTAAGTGACTTTACCGAGCAAATTATTTTTTTTTTAGTTTTAATTGTCATTTTTACTTTAGATATGTCGACTTTCACTCATTTAAGCGATACAGAGCTTGAAAGGATACTGGGACTTCGAGAAATGGGAATGTCAATACGCAAAATTGCAGAAAAATGTAGCAGAACTAAGCGGACAATCAAAAACTTGCTAAAAGACCCTGCAAATTTTGGAAAGAAACCCACCTTTAGTTGACGAACGGGACAAGCGCAGAATTAAATTTGTAGCAATTAATGAAAACATCAGCGCGTCCCAAATTCGATTAAAATTGAGTCTTCCAGTCTCAACTCGACGAGTTCAACAAATTTTACGAAAATCCGATAATATTTCGTACGAAAAAAAACTGCTAAACCTCAACTACTGCCAAGACATAAAGCTGCCAGATTGCAATTTGCCAACAAATACAAATTGTGGGACGAAGAGTGGAAAAAAATAATATTTTGCGATGAGAAGAAGTTTAATTTAGATGGCCCTGATGGCTACCGGTACTATTATCGGGATACAATGGCACCCAAGAAATTATCGCATTAATTGTGCCGAAGAAAACTCGTCTTCCTCCCCGTAGAGATATCAATAAGAAAAAGAAGTAATGCATATCAAGCCGTCAGCCAGTGGGCGGACAGGGGGACTAACGGGCGAGAAATCACCTGCTATAACTGTTAGCACCGTTGGAAGTGCGACTATACTCTCCCCTTGAGGGCGGCAGGAAGCAGGTAGGTCATGTCTCTGCTGAGGATGCTGACGTATGGTAGTCTGGCGGGGAGAAGAAAACTCCTGCCCGAAAAATTACCCCAATCCAAGGTGGAACAGCATATGCCGAGGGATGCGCATCCGGGGGGTGCTGGACATTAGTATGCGGACTCTGGTGGACCGGCCGACCCATCAGTTTTAACTAGGCTTACCACGGTATGCGGGCTCTACCGTGGCGGACCATCCCCTACCCAGCATACTCGAGGGACCAAACACCCCGACACGGCGGGGTCCGTCTGAAATGGCATACCTTCTTACTGATAGGAACATCAAATGGGCAGTTACAAGCTTCAGCCCATATAAATCCCCAGGGGTGGACGGCATCATACCTGCACAGCTTAGCTACGCAGCCGAGCTATCAACGTCCTGGCGTCGACTGATCTTTTCGATCATTCTCGATACAGAGGTTATTCCAAGTGGATGGGTCCGCTCAAAAGTTGTGCTTATCCCCAAGGCAGGCAAGCCATCGCATTGCACGCCTAAGGACTACAGGCCGATAAGCCTCTCCTCGTTTCTACTCAAGACGCTGGATCTCAGAACCAATATTCCCCACTCATCCTTATCAAGATCCCAACATGCGTATAGGAGGGGCAGGTCGACAGAGTCAGCACTCTATTCGCTTACCACAATTATAGAAAAATTGCTCCACGAAAAGGAGTTCACACTATTCGCCTTCCTGGATATAGAGGGCGCTTTCAACAACATCCTCCCAGGCTCAATTACGACGGCACTGACTAAGCTGGGGATTGATAAACACTCAGTGGGTCTCATTGACCGGATCTTCCGCAGCAGAACAATGGAGGCAACACTGGGGGGGTCAACCATCTCCAGACAAGTCAATAGAGGCACACCCCAGGGCGGAGTCCTCTCCCCTCTCCTGTTGAATGTGGCAGTTAACGAACTTCTCCAGGGCATAGAGGAGGGCGGCTGTCGAGTTGTGGCCTACGCGGACGATGTTGCCTTGGCATTTACGGGAAAATTCCCGCAAACCCTCGGTGACAGGATGAGCGACAGTCTTCGGTTCCTGGCGGATTGGACTGCCAGGTGCGGACTGGGTGTAAACCCAGCGAAGACCGAACTGGTCCCGCCCAAAACCTGGAATACCAGACTTCTTCTTTTGAACTGGAAACCACACTCCACCATGCAAAAGGAAAGACCCCAGGCTGCCTGGGGTGATACCAACTGCCATCAGAAGCCAAACTCATATTAATAGATTTACATATATATCGATATTCTGAGTAAAGGTAACCATACCAATCCCCAAACGAAGTAAGCCACTAAACAAAAGTATCAGCTATCGCCCTATATTCTCTATTACCAACCAAAAATATCAAGAAAATCTACTAATTTTTAAAATTAGACAACATAGCACATAAAATTTTGAACTATAATAAACTGAGAACTCATATACACCAATTAACTCATCAGACTTAATATTGCAAATATCATGCCTAACCCTATAAAGCCATATAAAAACAAGAAAGGAAGCTAACTGTATACCTTTGAAGCTTACAATATGATTATTGTAACTTAATTCAATTGAACAAATGAAAAGAAAAACTAAGAGGAATTATATAAATCATTCATACAAATCATAAAATTTCGCTCTTAATATTTTCCTATTCATATTACATTTACAGTTTTACAGTTACAGTTTTACATTCACAGTTTTTATACCCTGGCAGGGTATTATAATTTTAGTCAGAAGTTTGCAACGCAGTGAAGGAGACATTTCCGACCCTATAAAGTATATATATTCTTGATGAGCATCAACAGCCGAGTCGATCTAGCCATGTCCGTCTGTCCGTCTGTCTGTCCGTCCGTTTCTACGCAAACTAGTCCCTCAGTTTTGAAGCTATCTGAATAAAACTTTGCAGATAGTCTTCTATATGCTCTCACTATTATATATGTCGGAACGGGCCGGATCGGACGACTATATCATATAGCTGCCATAGGAACGATCGGAAATTTTGGAGAAAAAAATTTTTACATTGCCAATTTTCAATATATTTTCATATAATTTGATACTTGGCCATTTTGGCCATTCCCGAATTTCGGTTTTAATTTAATTTAAATCGGACCGCTATATCGTATAGATGCCATAGGAATATATACATATATCAATTAATTTAATTTTTTCGCAACATATTTCGGTAGCAACATTTTTTGCTAGCAACATTCAGAGAAAGCGGAAAGTCTGAACATTTTTCTTCTTCTTCTTCTACTTACTGTAAGGGTATTTAAACTTCGGCATGCCGAAGTAAGCTTTCTTTCTTGTTCATTTTCTTAACGATTGCATTTAAAGATCGTTTCTATGACAGCTATATGATATGATCAGTGTTGCTAGAAGCAAAACCGGATTCCCCGCTAGAGGCGCAATGAAATTCCGCTAAATTCATTTTCATCTTACGATTTCTAAAAAAAAAAAAAAAGGTCGTCAAACTCTCGCATTTGATATTTGATTTCTAAAAAAAAAAAAAAAACTTTAAACTCTCGCAATTGATTTCTCAAAAAAAAAACATGAAAAAAATTTAATAAATGAGGAATATCTAATTAAACATGGGTAAAGAATACAATACAAGCCATTGCACTGTCATTAGTCACTAAATTCGCCTTTTCGTGTTTACGTTATCCGCTAGATTTTCCGCCTTCATCGGTGCCGAAATCCGCTAGAAATTCCGCTAGCCGCTAGGGACATATTTTTGGCCGCTAGCATACCCTGAAATCCGCCAGATCTAGCGGCATTCCGCTAGAAATGGCAGCACTGGATATCAGATACAAATATGTTAAAAAAACAGCGAAATTCAAATTTTGTTCAATAAATTTCTTTAACGCTCCTATGGCACTTATATGATATAGTTGCCCGATCTACTTTTCCCTTTTCTACTTATATACTTAGTAATGAGAGAATATAGAAGACGATCTGCAAAGTTTTATTCAGATAGCTTCAAAACTGAGGGACTAGTTTGCGTAGAAACGGACAGACGGACACGGACGGACTTTATTGGAAATGTCTCATTCACAGCGTTGCAAGCTTCTGACTAAAATTATAATACTCTGCATGGGTATATACAAAAAAAACTATAGTACTCCACCGTTTTTATTTTTTGTTGATTTTACTATTATGAAAATTTGCATTTACTGCTGTACAACAAACACTCACTACATAATTGGAATTCGTGAACAAAAATGTATTTTTTTTTTTTAACTATTGTCTCCTGCAATAGATTGCCTAATTCCTTTTTTAAAGTTAAAACGCAAATTAATAAAAAAACGCAAATAGTAATCGAATATCGATCTACCTCGTATATGACTACTTCCCTATCCTATGATAACACAGGCCGACAAAATTTTGACCCAGAAACCAGTATATACTTTTCCGAAGGTTTTCGGTGCGCTGAATCCGAATCCGAGGTCGAAATTTCCGAATTGGCTCTGGTTTCCGAGATATCCTAACCTAAAAGTGCAAAAACAGCGTTTTTTGCCTATATTTGAGGTTATGTAGCATCGAATTTGTTCTTTTTACTGAAAATACTAAACAAACCATCTTAAAGTATATCCCTTGCCCTTTCAAATGCTGTTGAGTTTGATTAAATATCTATTTTTTTCGCGGAGATATCGTACTTTGAAATTTTCATGTTAATGAATTTACCTCAAAAAAAAACATTATGGATAGGCCCTATGAAGCAAACATTTTTCTTTGCACATAAAACAGCTTAAATATGTTACTCGGGGGTTTTTGGGTCGATGATCACGAATTCGGACTCAAATTTTCAAAATTCAAGATGGCGGATCCAATATGGCGGACCAAATTCGTAAAACGTTACTGGATCAAGCTAAAACTGTGTATATGGGGGTCTTCGGGGTCGCTGTTTACCAAACTGAGATAAAATTCTGAGATTTGATGTTAAATTTTTATTTTTTGTAAGTAAGAAATTCAATATGGCGACCATAAAACGACCATAAACGAAATCGCGGGGAATGTCAGACAGCTCACTCGACAATAAATACTCTATATCAATTTCAAAGTACGATATCTCCGCGAAAAAAAGAGATATTTAATCAAACTCAACAGCATTTGAAAGGGCAAGGGATATACTTTAAGATGGTTTGTTTAGTATTTTCAGTAAAAAGAACAAATTCGATGCTACATAACCTCAAATATAGGCAAAAAACGCTGTTTTTGCACTTTTAGGTTAGGATATCTCGGAAACCAGAGCCAATTCGGAAATTTCGACCTCGGATTCGGATTCAGCGCACCGAAAACCTTCGGAAAAGTATATACTGGTTTCTGGGTCAGAGGGATGATCTAATTTTGTCGGCCTGTGTAATTAATAATAATAAGTTTTGGAGATATATCCCTGTCTTTTGTGCCTATATGACTCCCTATTAAGGCAAGAGCTGCTCGAGCTCCCTTATGAAGGCTAGCAGATCTCCCGTCGAGGCTTTCCTGATCTACGTAGCTGTCAAGAGCCAAATAATAGCTGGACATTCACAAAGAATAATGTGTTTGGTAGTCTCGTTGTCTTCTCTACAGAGCCTACACCCCGTGTCCGGAGACAGACGCATTTTGTGAAGATGGTAGATTAAGACATGGTGGCCAGTGAGATAGGCTACCAAAAGTCTTAGGTCCATCCTGGAACACCCAACAGTGTTCCTGCCTATTAGGGGATGTATCACCTCTTTAGCTTGACGATATCCTGAGCTGGATATCCAATAGCTGGATTTCACCTATATTTCTACCATATCTTTAGCAGCGGCTCACCCTAAGCCACTAAAAGCCTCCGGGTTATTTAAAGGAGTCACTAAGCCGACTCATGCCAGCTCGTCCGCGTTTTCGTTGCCGGGAATTCTGGCATGACCGGGAACCCAACACAAAGTTACGTTGTTCCCGGTGGCTAGGTGATGGAAGCTGGTTCAGAAATCTGCGAAATTGCTATATATTTCGCTCGGGAACCAGTGTGACCAAACAGTTTAAAGAAAAGCTGGAAACGCGTAAGATACTGACACGTTTGCACAGCTGTTTTATGTAAGCAAACTTTATAAAATTAAATTACAATGAACATAAAAACTTTAAAGTTAAATTATAATGAACATGAATGGATTCGATATTGGAATACTATTTATTGATCTATTCGCCACTATATAGCTCAAGGCAAATAACAGGAGGCACCAATGCCGCCGTCGCCCACAGACAGTGTTTTTCCTTATTTAAAATTTCTTTTTTGACTTAAATCCCATATAATAACCCTTATCATTACGGCTTTTATACAATTAACCTTTTCCTGGGCACAATAAAAGCGCCCTATGCGAGAAATGTTTTTATTTTTTGAATTTACCACCATATCAAAGCGGAATCACAGTTGTTTTGTTTCCCGATCTGGCAACGCTTTTATGTTAGTACCCGCGAAAGCAAAAGTCAGAAAGTTATTCTTTTCGCTCTTTTTTTATGGATTTTGGCCGCTTTAAGACAATGTATCTTGTTTCAGTACCTAGCTTTAATTGATGTACAAATAATAACAAAAACAAACCGAGCGAAAAGAGAACGAAGAAGAGCTTCTTGGCTTTTCGCTTTTGGGAGTATAAATGTTGCGGGCTAAATGCCTTGCCATTTTTCTTGCTCTCCATTACAGAGAATAATAACATCCAATTCGTTGAAAAACATTCTTATTTTGCTTTATAAAGTTGTTATGGAAATAGCTAACTTCGGCACGCAGAAGTTTACCCTTTGCCGCTTACCATTGGATCAATATGAATAACCAATTTGATCAAATGAAAAGAAAGACTAACAGAAATTATATAAATCATTTATAAAACTTATACAAATTCGGTTTTAACCTTTACCTATACTTACTATATTTACAGTTTTACAGTTACATTTCCCATAGCTATATGATGAATTCATCCGATTTCCATAAAATGAAAATAGAAATAGTAGATGAAAATATTTTGAAAAACAGCGGCATTAAACACAGTGAAGAAGACATTTTCGACCCTATAGGTATATTCTTTATAGGATCTGAAATGTCTCCTTCACTGCAGTGCAAACTTCTGTATAAAATTATAATACCCTGCAAGTGTAAAATAATAATAAGAACAATTATGTAATATTATCTATAATACTTACATGTATTTGGTATTTTTTCTCTTATCGAAGCCCCTGTAATATTATTATCGTGCCCATGTCCGTGCCATATATTTGAAATAAAGTGAGAGCTGGAAGATAGCAAGCCGCTTGAAGAAGATCCTAACAATTTGTCTTGAAAGTGTTTTGACGGGCTGGATGGGGATGTGGGGGCACATATGCTGTCTAGAAGGGATTCATTTAATTTTTGACTCCTTTTCCATTCCAACGCCTTTTCTTTTCTCTCATCCTCAGACTTCCTCCATTGGATATGGGCACTTTGTAGATTTATGGAAATATCGTTGCCTCGTATAAAATCCAAGGAAATTAGTGGCCAAGCATCTAAGGTTTGAGTGGCTTTATTTGCGCCATCATCTATTCCCGGTGGATTAATTTCACCTTTTGCCTTGATATTTCTCAAAGTTGTATCATAATTTATTGATCTGAATTTATTTGCTGTATCTACATCGTGAACACTTTTCTTTCTTGCCATTTTCAGATATCGTTTAATTGTATCGCTTACGGATTGTGATATATCTTCGTTGTCAATTGAACTTTTACGGTAATTCTGTGTGTCCTTCACCTCTGAGGAGTTCTGAAGAAACAAAGACTTGTATTCTTCCGCTAAGCGTTTTAGTTCACTTAGCTGAATAAAATTAGTTTGGGTTCCCATTGCCACTCTTCCTATTGTTTGTGAAAATCTCAGACTATTGTTAAGATCCAAGTGAAGAGAATTGGGCTTAGCTAAATTGAGTACATTCTTACTAATATCACATTTTTCTAGATTAATGAGATTGGGATTCTTTTGGGATAGTAGTATATTTTTTCTATTATCATATTCTTCTAGATTTCCGGCATTCTTCAGAGGCATTATATCGGGAGAAAGAGGGTTTTGGTTAAATGATTCCCTTGTGATATCTAAACTTTTGATATTCCGATTTTTAGAAAGTGATGTAGTGCTGTAACTTCTATTATTACATTTTTGATTGTTGATTAATTTTGATGGTTCCATGGAATGTAAGACCCGATGTAGCTGATTTTTCTTTAATGTACTATATACCTTCTTTAACAGAACTTTATCTTCCAGAATTTTAGGTGATACATCACCCAAGTCCAATTGTAAACCCTCTTCTTGTCCCAATAAAATGCTTTTAGATAATAGTTTTAGGCGGTCGAGGAGTTCTGTATGCAAGTCCAAACATGCTGGGTCATGTTGAATAACATTCTTGGAAGTTAAGATTTGTGGTCTCTGCGAAGAAGGAGACGATGTTTGATCAGGTCGTATTGTTTTGGTACCGAGTAAAGTTGTTGTTTTATTATATGCGTCACGTAGCTTGAGATAAGTTTGCAAAAGCTCAATAATACGATCTTGATTATTGATATACTTTTGGTAATTTGAGTGTCGCGATAATAGTTTTGAACGTCTTTTGGAGCTCAGAGCGGCACCCGGATAGGAGACTTTTCGCCGCCAGAGTAGAAATCTTGGTTCAGATGCACACACACTTTGAAAATGTGACTCGATGTGGGCTATGCTATCGGTATTACCTTCCGGTATGAGCTTTCGACCGGCGTCTGCCATATAACGCCATGTTTTTCTCGTTAAAAGCCAGCGCTCTCTTTTCTTTTCTTTAATGCTACAGCGACGTAGTTTGTTTCCAATGGATGACGAGTGGTGGGCAATGTCTAATGTTGGAGGGGAGGATACTTGCAATGAATCTTCCTTGTGTAGTTTTTCTAGCGCTTCGTCCAACGGCCCCGACCTTTTTTTCATAACTGGCATAGGACTTCGCAGACTCGAAGAACATTTTTCTTTTTTTTCCATATTATTTTAATTATATTTTATGAATGAATATTGATTAATTATAAAAATATTTCAATTGCACCATCTTTGTACTGCTTTGTATTTGCTGGATATCTTTATTAAAGTTTTGAGTAACTAAAATGTATTTTTTATTTGTTTTTTTTTTTTTATTTAGTTTTGATAATAATTTATTGTACACTAATCACATTGTAATTGTTTACACTAATTGTTTTTAGTCTTTAGTTTATTATTTTATATTTTCTTTTTAAATATTTCACTAAATATTTGTTATATTATTATTAAAATTGGTTTTATTATGTATTTTTGAATTTTTAAACTTAACTGAATTCGTTTTATCAGAAAATAAATCAAATATTTTAAAGTAATATGTATTAAACACACAAACGTGTTATTTATAAATAAATGCTTGACATTCGTTTCTTTAGATATTTCTTTTTTTTGACCGCGTATATATATAATTTGGTTATATTATGCTTATTCAAAATCACAAATTTATATACATTTTTGCAATTTAATGTTTTAATTACAATTATTTATTTATTATGTATCTTTTGTAAACATTTAAATAACTTTTAAACTGTTGCGGGGACTTCTCAACATGAGAATATTAGCACGAAGAATAGACGGCAAAAAGCATATACATATTGAAAGCAAAAGAACTGCCTGAGGAAAATATAAATGGGATGTTATTTCGGAAAAATTTTCAAGAACCAAAAATGTATTTCTGAATTTATTTATATGTATACGAAAATATGCAAGCAGTTTGCTTCTTATATACACAAAAGAATTCTCATTTTTCGAGCAACACACATGGAAGACTTTTGTGTACATTATATGATTTTATATACGATATAAACATATATTCTGTATTTTACAAATATAAGCACAATTATAACCACTAATTTTATCTATATAAATATGTTTATGTATACCTACTTGGAGAATTGTGATGTAACGAAATCACTATCACAATAAAACTGTTGTGTACTTCGGAGATACTTACCATTACTAGAAAGATACTTGCATACACCAGAGGTCAAAATAATATAAATAGGTGGAAAATAAGTTGTGTGTTTTCCGGATAAATTGAGAGTATACAAAATGTTTGACATAAAAAACCATTTGATTCTTATTTATATTTTATAATAATATTTATATTTTTTATATTTATTTTGTATGTATGACTATAGGAATTATAATTAATTGTTTGTATCTGTATTGAACAAACGGGTTCGTTCCATTCGAATATGTTCTCTGCAATTAGAAAAAAACATTATATAGATTAGTAATAAACTGACTTTTAGTGAACATATCAAGCTATAAATAAAACCAGATTTAAGTTAGTAAATACATATATACATATGTATATGTAAATTATCGATAAGCTTCCATTACTAGTTAAGATTTGTTATTTCAAACAAATTTAATCGAGACTGGCATATAAATAAATAAAAAACTTTTCAGTTAATTAATAGTGTACAAAATAAGGCTAATATTAAATTAACAAATTAAACAAATTAAAGTATTTATTTAGTCTATTTATATTTATTTTAAGTATTTTTTTAATATTTATTTTTATTTTGTCTATAAATATTTAATTTATCATTTTAATAAGTTTATATTATAATTGGCAACATTTTTTGCACTATAGTATAATTAATTAAACTAAAATTAGTTTTTTTTTAACACCCAAAGCTTTTGGTACCGGGTATAAGTTTGAAAAAGGAAAAAAAGACCACAGGGTTTCAATATAATATAACACAGGCAAAAAAAAATTCAGAACTAAGAACGGGAATTTTTGTTTTTTTTTAAGTGTTTCGCGTTATTTCAACTTAAAATTGCAAAAAATTAGGTTTTTGGGTTCATTTTAAGTGCTGCAACTTTGTTTTTTTTTTTTGTTATTTGCGAAAATGGTAGCATGCTTTTGCACCGATTTTATTTCAATTTTGTAGCTTAAAAACTCGCAAAATTTATTATTAGAATTGAAAAAAAATTCAAAAAAAGAACAAACAGGTCGTGTTATCATAAATACAGTATTAACTTACCCTTAAAACTATTTTATTAGATTATTTGAAATTTATTTATTTCGTTTGTTTAGTTTAGTCATCTCTCCTTAAAACTTGAAATATATAACAACATTTTGACTGATATGAATTTAATAATCATTGCGGTATTATTAGTCCTTATGCCATTCGCAGCACTAGTTTGCATTGCCGCTGGCTGTTCACCTGAGAACAACAATTTTTTTTAAGGTACATATGTATGTATATACTTTTTAATATTTACCTGTCAATACGTGAACCCTAACTGAAGCTGGAATAGCCCCATTTGGAACGCAAGTATAATTTCCCGAGTCCTTTAAGGAAGCTCGCGTCAACATCAAGCGACTTGTAGTTCCGATATCTGTTTTTTCTGTCTCCAAGCTAATGCCACCGCGAAGGGAATCAAAATCGACAATTGATGCTCCATGGTACCTTTTTAAATATAGTTTTGTTAATCTTCATTAATAAATACATATACAATATTTTATATACCCAATACCCATTGAAGGAAATGACAAGAAGACATATCGTCAATCGAAAGTATAATTAACAGTAGGCATCCAAGGGCACGCATTAGCTCTTTCCGCTTCCGCGGCCTTTATCTTCTTATCTTGATAAAACATTCCAAATTGTAATTTTTCTCTTGTACCTCAGGGAAATAAGTATACACGCATGGTCAAAATTATTTTCACAACGAACGATATTTGCAAACTCCAACTTCTTTTAGTTGTTATTCTTGACTGAATTTCAATTTGACTGAAATAGTTCTTATCGTTCGTTGTGAAAATAATTTTGACTATGACTGTATATGGATGCTATATTTTTTTTTTTTTTTTCAAAAAAATATAGTTTTAACAAACAAATCCGTTTATGCTTTTTTTTTATTTTATACGCCTTTTGAACAGCTAACAGAATATACATATAATAACATAGTTTTATGGAAACTTATAAAAATATTTAATTAAATTTAACTAGTCCTTAGGAAATATGTATGTATATGTGTGTGTGTTTTGCATTTAGGGTTTAAGTCCGGACTGATCGCTGGCCACTCTAGATCTGTTATAGTTTTTGATGAAAAAATGCTTTTGTAGCACGTGAGTTATGAATTGGAGCTTTGACCTGCTGAAATGTACAATTATCGTCGTATAGTAGCTCCGTTGCAAGGTCTATAAATTCTTCTTCCAGCAACTGGGTTTATATCTCGTTGTTTGTTTTGTTTGGAATAAGACCAATGCGAGACTTTCCTGCATATCCCAAAGCATACCAAACCATTAGTGATCCGCCGCCAAATATCCTTTTGTGTCGTATCTCTCGGGGGGTCTAAAGTAACGCCAATACTTTTGACACCGATGGGCCATCGAAATTTAAACTTTTCTCATCCGAAAATACAACACTGCGGAATTCTTCGGTCCAAAATTCGTATTTTTCGGCTAATGACAAAAGTGATCTTATGTGTCGTGGTAGTAGCATTGGTACAGATACCTACAAACTATATATGTATGTATAACGGTCTAATTTTCAGCCAAAAGCTGATGAACCCGTCTCCTGGACACTTTGAGCTTCAAACGACGCACAGTGGCGCATTAGATAGTTTTGGGTTGCAAAAATCATAACTCTTGAGCCAATTGAGATATTTTCATAATTTTTTTTTTAAATGATAGGTAGTTTTAGTACTTTTCGATTGAGTGGTCATACTATATGGTGTGATAAATAGTAGATTTTATACTCGAAAATTTATGTTTTTTGAGGCAGTTTCCTCAACTTATATCCAATTCCGAAAAAGACTTTTCGTTTATTTTCTCTGAAAATGCTAATATGGTGCATATTTAATATTTTAAAAACAGAAAGAGGATACATTTTAAAGAATTTTTTTTTTTTTTTTGTGACCAAATTTTTGACTAATTTTTAATAATTTATGCACTTTTTGTTCAAAATAATCATTCAATTTTACATAATTTAATATTTTTGAAGAATAATTAATCATTATACATTCATTTCAAATCATTAAGTGTCCTTACAAAGTCAGGAATTGAAAAACAAGCCGCCAATACAGGAAAAAATGTATGCCCGCCATACAATTTCGTACTGCGCAGCGACTGTGCTTGTACCAGAATTTGTACGAAACAGCGCGTTTTTTACGCTGAGTTGAAAGTATCTTTTGCCTTGGAAATTCGGGGTGGCAGTTTGGGGCAGCCGATCTTTTTTGAATATGATAAAGAACATATTCAAGAACAACACCTCATACGTCAAACCCAAAATGCACCAAAATGCCATTTTTGACATTCCATCAAAGTTGAAAAATAGGCGAAAAATTAGTAATTCGGTAAAACAGGTACGCCAACACGTGCAAAAAACATTATAATCTTATTCTACCTTGGTTTTACCGAGATTTGATGACCCTTTCGATAGAGACCATAACCATGCCGGTCGGTCACATATTTTACCTAAAAATCGACCGCAAAGTCAAAATATTTCTAAAAAAACGACATGCTTTTTTTGCAACCCAAAAGAGGTTCAACTTTGAACACGTGTAACTTCTAAAATACTGAACCGATTTAAAAAAAATTTTTGGATTCAACCCTTTTGAACTATTACCTGTCGAATGCAATAACAAATTTTACGATCCGTTGTCATCAAAAAGTAGATTTTTGCAACCTATCTGTATCTTTTGCGCCATTGTGCGACGCACAGTGGCAGTTTAGATACTTTTGGGTTACAAAAATCAAACCTCTTGAACCAGTTGAGATATTTTTATAGTTCTTTTTTTATATGAAAGGTAATTTTAATAACTTTCGATTAAGTAGTCATACTATATTGTGTGATAAATAGTAGATTTTATACTCGCAAATTAATGTTTTTTGAGGCAGTTTTCTCAATTTTTATCCAATTTCAAAAAACTCTTTTCGTTTATTTTCTCTGATAATGCTAATATGCTAATACACGAAGCCGCGCGTTTTTTACTCTGAGTTGAAAGTATGTTTTCCTTCGGAAATTCGGGGTGGCACTTCAGGGCAGCCGATTTTTTTTTTTAATATGATAAAGAACATATTCAAGAACAACACCTCATACGCCGAACTAATAATAAAGCGTAATAACATATTTGACATTCCATCAAAGTTGAAAAATATGTGAAAAATTAGTACTTCGGTAAAACGCCTGCACGTGCAAAAAATATTATAATTTTATTCTTTCTATGTTTTACCGAGATTTGATTACCCTTTTTTACCTAAAAATCGATCGCAAAGTCCGAATTTTTCTAAAAAACGACATGCTTTTTTTTGCAACCCAAAAGAGGTTCAACTTTGAGCAAGTGTAACTTCTGAAGTACTGAACCGATTTGAATAATTTTTTTTTGATTCAACCCTTTTGAACTATTACATGTCGAATGCAATAATTCATAATTACGATACGTTGTCATCAAAAATTTGATTATTGTATAGTTTCTGTATCTTTTGCCCCATTGTGCGACGCTTGATGTCGTTACAAGACATTTGATTGTTAACAGCTAGACGATTTATCTCGCCCTTGCTCCTCTCGTCAACGGTACTGGGTCTGCCACTGCGTTCGGCTTTCCCATAATTGGATGTCTCGAAACTCTGCGTCACATTCTCTTAAACCCATTATAAGACCGCTCTCCTCGCCTGACAAATGCGATCCACGAGGCATTCTTATAAGAAAATGCTTTTTTTATAATGCTACATGTGATTAATTGATTACTTACTTATTATTTTTTGTAGTTAATTTATTTTCTTGAAAATACAGTCAATTAATACCAATTTACTCAAACCAAAAATATTACTCTCATTGGCAATTGTACAAAAACGTATGTATTCACATATACTTATTTCCTAAGGAAAACAAATTTCGGCACAAAAATTTTCTATAACGGTGCTGTGAGCAAAGAAGAATGTTGCACTTGCATTATAAGAACAGAAAGCAAGAGTAGAGTATTGCATACCAATAATAGATTGAAGGCTAAGATTATAGAAGCTATAAAAAATAATACATATACATACATATGTATGTACGAGTCGAAAGGGGCAGATCGGATGGCTACTTCATTATCAAAAATTAAAACTATGTTTTTATACCCTGCCATGGTATTATTATATTTGTTAGAAGTTTGCAACGCAGAGGGGGTCCTTTTCGACCGTATAAAAAATATATACCTATTAATACATTTTAGTCATGGGCGCTCTTCCGCCCGTCTGTATACATATGTATGTATAACTCTGACTGTAAAACTGTATCGATAAATGTTAAAAATTATATGTACATATAAATGTTTTATATAATTCCAATTTTATTTAATTTGATAAAGTTTGGTTAATTCTTAAGGATACAGTTGTAAACTGCAAGGATCCACATACAGGTACCGAGTTTAGTTTACTTTGTTGTTTTTCAACATATTTCCGTATATTTCCATATATTGGCATTTTGATGATTTCGAAATTCGCTTTCACTTTTATCAAACAAAAAACCTCATAAAGATGGGAGATAAATCATTATCACATTCGTTGTAATGACATATTTCACACTATAGTACATAGGTGATTAAAAATAATATTAACCAAAAAATATAACAACTTTAATTTTCAAGTTTTGTACTTGCTTTAAAGATATGGGCGTAGAAAAAATAGCTATTCTTATTTTTCCCGCGAAACTAGGGGGGCGAATAACAAGTCTGCAAGGCATAAACGATTTCCACGTGCAATTGGATCATTGAGAACCGAGCCATTTCAGTCAAATGACAAAAAAACGAACATTAAAGATATGATATAGGCTCCAATATGAATAGACCGATCCCTCTTATAACAGCTACTACAGCTACTAAATTTAAAGTGTTATTTTAAACTAGTATAAATATATTCGCATATAGCTCATTATATAAGTTAACACCAAAAGATTTTTTACCTGAACAGTTTATTTTGGAATGAATGCACCTGCGTTGGGGGAAAATCCCAACATATAAGTTATTGCTTTTCATCGTTATTAATTTTTTAGTGTTTAATGTAAAAACAAGAAAGAAAGCTAACTTCGGCATGCCGAAGTTTAAATACCCTTGCAGTAAGTAAGTAAGACTTTTTCGTTTCCTCGGGTACTGACATAAATGTTGCGAGCGAAAAATGTTGCGAACGAAAATGTTGCAAACAAAAATGTTGCAAACGAAAATGTTCCGAACAAACTAAATAAATTTATATATATGTATATTCCTATGGCAGCTATATGATATAGTGGTCCGATTTTAATCAAATTAAAATCGAAATTCTAAAATTACAAAATGGCCATAACTGAAATTTTATGAAAATATGTTGAAAATTGCCTAAGTTATAATTTTTTTCCTAAAAATTTTCAGATCGTTCCTATGGTAGATATATGATATAGTCGTCCGATCCGGCCTGTTCCGACATATATAGTAGTGAGAGCATATATTTTTTTTTTTCTTTTACGCGCGAGTCCCACGCCCACCTCCCGCCCAACCGACCGAGGGGCGCAGCCGTGTGACGTACGGCTCGATCGTGTTCTAGATAGACGCGTGAGAAGGAAAGTATAGGAAATAACGAGGAAAGTTAGGTTTAGGTTCATGCAACATTACGAGCTAATTCTACTAGCAATACAGTTTCAAGGCGAGGGAGGCTCTCAGGTCCCTCTACAAAGTTAAAAAGTCGTTTGTAATCGGCACATAAGACCCTAAAAGGTTCATGTGCCTCAAACTCCCTCCTACAGTGATTTATTGCTAAGGGCATAAAGGTTCTAGATGTTAGTCGAGGAGCGTGAAAGTTAAGCTCTCCTAGCAGGTAGGGGCTCTCTACGTCACCGTGAATTAGCTTGTGTAGAAAGACGACACCGAGCATAGTTCTACGGTTAGCTAGGGAAGGTAGGTTAATTAATAGAAGTCTACTAGAATAAGACGGTAATCTTAGGTCGGCATCCCAGGGTAAGCCACGTAGGGCGAAAAGCAGAAAATTTTTTTGAACAGATTCAATGCGCGTAATATGAATTCCAAATTGAGGACTCCAAACGCAAGAACCATATTCCAAAATAGGACGAACTAATGAAGTGAAAAGAGTTTTAGTTACGTAAGGGGAATCGAATTCTTTCGACCACCTTTTAATAAATCCAAGCATGCCTTTGGCCTTGTTAACCATGCAAAAAATATGTTGCTTACTGGGGAGTGACACGTGAAAATGTCATCAGTTTGCATTTTGAGCTGTTGAGATTTAATAAGTTAACACTACACCATGGCTGGAAGTTGTTAAGATCGGATTGTAAGTCTGACTGGCATGAGCTGTCCTTGTACTGCACGCACAGTTTGACATCGTGTGCGTACATAAGTACCCTAGAGTTGAGTAGCACTAGAGGAAGGTCATTGATGAATAAGGTAAATAGCAGCGGGCCAAGATGGCTGCCTTGTGGGACGCCAGAAGTGACATTGAGGGAGTTGGAAAGAGAATTCTTGAATAGAACTTTTTGAGTCCGGTGACTCAAATAACTCTGAAGCCAATTAAGGAGATCGGTAGGAAACCCTATTAAATCGAGCTTCCTTATAAGAAGAAAATGACTTTATACTAAAGTCCGTATAAATCACATCGGTCTGAGATTTACGTTGGAAGCCCCTTATTACAAATGAGGTAAGTTCCAAAAGATTTGTAGTGGTCGATCTTCGTCTCATAAATCTATGCTGACATGGAGAAATTACGGATCTGCACAAGTGCTGCAGTTGAGGAGTAATTATATTTTCAAAGAGTTTTGAAATTGCCGACAACTTAGAGATTCCTCTGTAGTTACCAGCATCCGACTTGCTACCTTTTTTATGGAGAGGAATAATAAATGATTCCTTCCAAATAAGGGGAAATTCTGATGTTTCCAAAGATATGGTAAATAGTTTAAGAAGGGGGTTACACAGAGCCTCGGCGCAATACCTGAGAACACAGCCCGATATTCCATCGGGACCCGGTGCATAAACTGGCTTTACACGTTGAAGATCCAGCCGAAGAGAGCTTTCGTCTAAGATAGGACTAAAAATTAAGTTCGATTTGGGCATAGGGAAAGAATACGTCTGGTTTATCTGGTTTGAGGAAGAATAAGTAGTTTTAAAAAACTCAGCAAAGAGATCGGCGATTGCCTGATCCGATTTTGCTGAAGAATTTTTAAATGAAAGCGAGGAAGGGTATAGGTTTGGTTTACGCTTGGTGTTAACAAAATTATAAAACTGTTTCGGGTCCTGTGTCAACTGAACCCTACAACGATTCAAATAATTTTTATAAGACCGAGCGTTAAGCACGGTAAATTTCGACCGAGCACTGAGATAGTTAGAAAGGACGGTTCTAGAACGAGTAAGTTTATATTTGTTATAAAACCTAGACTTAACATTTTTTAGACGTGTCAGCTCCTTATTAAACCAAGGTGGTTTACTAGAGACAGACGGATAGGTTAACGGAACACAGGATAAAAAGAACGAGTTCATGGTACTGTAAAAAATATCCACGGCGGCTGCCATGTCAGTACACATGTACAGCTTTGACTAATCAAATTCAGATATAAGATTATTTAGCGCATGAAAGTTAGCTTTACGAAAACAGCGAACCTTATTGGCTAAACAATCAGATTTATTCTTTACAACCGTCCCCGTATCGATAGTCACTTCGAAAGTTGGAAAGTTATTTGACTCGTTGTAGGGTCCAGATCTCTCAGGACCCAAAACAGTTTTATAATTTTGTTAACACTAAACGTAAGCCAATTACGCATCCTTCCTCGCTTTCGTTTGAAAATACTACCGTAAAAAATGATCGGGCTATTGCCGATCTGTTTGCGCAGTTTTTTCAAACCACTTATTCAACTTCAACTGACTGTAATCAGACTTATTCCTACATCATGCCCAAATCGAGCTTTATTTTCAGTCCTATTTTAGACGAAAGCACTATTCTTTCAGATCTTCATCGCGTTAAGCCCATTTATTCGCCAGGTCCCGACGGTATACCTGGCTGTGTGCTTAGGTATTGTGCCGACGCCCTGTGCAATCCCCTTCTAAAATTGTTTACCTTGTCCCTAGGAACCTCCCACTTTCCCCTTATTTGGAAGGAATCATTTATTATTCCTCTCCACAAAAAGGTAGCAAATCGGTTGCCAGCAACTATAGAGGAATCTCTAAGTTGTCGGCCATTCCGAAACTTTTCGAGAAAATCATTACTCCACATTTGCAGCACCTGTGTAGATCAATTATTTCTCCATGTCAGCATGGATTTTAAAGCGTAGATCAACGACAACCAATCTTTTAGAGTTCACTTCCTTCTTAGTTAGGGGCTTCCATAAGGGCCTTCAGACAGACGTAATCTATACTGATTTCAGTAAAGCATTTGATTCTGTCAACCATTCTCTTCTTGTTCGGAAACTCGATCTAATGGGATTTCCGGTTGATCTTCTTAGTTGGATCTCAGTTATCTGAATGGCAGAACGCAAAAGGTCCTCTTTAAAAATTCTTTATCTAATGTTCTCAGGGTTACTTCTGGCGTCCCGCAAGGGAGCCATTTGGGTCCCCTGTTGTTTCATTATTTATCAACGACCTGCCGAAAGTTCTGACTAACTCCAAAGTACTTATGTACGCGGACGACGTCAAACTTTGTGTGCAATATAAGGACGCTTCCTGCCAGTCTGATTTACAAACAGATCTCAATAACTTCCAAACATGGTGCCGTATAAACTTATTGAACCTAAACGGCTCTAAATGCAAGCTAATGATTTTCTCTCGCGTCGCTCCCAAGCTCGCGACTTACACGCTTAACTGCTGCTCTTTGGAAAGAATTAATATAGTCGATGATTTGGGTGTCCGACTGGACCTAAACTTGACTTTATCGATCATATTTCGTGCATGGTGAATAAAGCCAAGGTGTGCTTGGTTTCATTAAACGGTGGTCGAAAGAATTCAATGACCCCTATGTTACAAAATCCTTATATATTTCGTTAGTTCGTCCTATCCTAGAATATGGATCTTGCGTCTGAGCCCTCAGTATGGGGTTCACGGTACACGCATTGAGTCAGTTCAGAAGAACTTTCTGCTTTTCGCTTTACGCGGTTTGAACTGGGATCCAAACCAGAGGTTACCCTCTTACTCTAGTAGACTTCTCCTAATTAACTTACCTTCTTTAGCTAACCGTAGAACCATGCTTGGCTTTACGTTCATTTTTAACCTTATCCACGGTAACGTGGAGTGCTGACTTGCTGGGTCAGCTTAACTTTCACGTACCGAGTAGAAATACTAGATCCTTATTCCTTTAGTTTTGAGCCAATGTAGAACGTCTTTTGAATTGCATGAACCCTTTAGAGTCTTATGTGCAATTATAACGATTTGTACATGATAACATCAAACGTAGATAGCCTTCCCCAACTAAAAACCTCAATATTAACCCACTTAGTACGCATGCAGGCAAACAGTCTGGCAGCACGCCAGTAGTAACTTCCTCGTATTCCTTTTCTATACTTTCATTTGTCGCGCCTACTAACACCTAACACAAACAGGCACGTGCTTGGTGTCAGATGGGCCACTTGAATGTACTGATCGTAGTGCATCAACGTCCGAATATAAGGATCTTCAGGTAGCGTCAATGGAGGAACTCAACACCTAGAGGATCGGATACGAAACAAAGATCCAATAAGCGGTGTAAGGAATTCAGGACATGGTTAACTTGAGACAAAGATATGTCAAGCAGGCCATCAATAAGGTCATGCTGTGCCATAGTCTGAAGGACATTTGACACACCATCAGATGACCAATGAGCTCCATATATATTGAAGTCCCCTAGGGCTACGAGTTGGTCTCGATCTGAAAGCCTGTTGAAAACGGCCTGAATTGCCGCAAGGTGTTTCCAATAAATGGGCTCCTCAGCCGATGGTGGAACATAGGAGCAAGTAATGTAAATATAACTACCTGGAAATGAGAGTTTAACACAAATAAATTCGATATCGGTGATATCGTCAAGGGCAACAAGTTCTGAGATGAGGGAGGAGTCAACGGCAATTAAAGCTCCACCTCCGCGCTGGACTAGTCGGTCAACCCTGTAAGTTGTACAGGGAAAATCTCAGAGGAAAAATCTCAGAGCTAAGGATCTCTGGCTTTAGCCAGGTCTCAGTAAAAACAATTACCTGGGATGCGAAGGAAAAACTGTCAGAATACAATTTAGAGAGCTTGCTGCGTAAGCCTCTAGTATTCTGATAGGAAAGTTGGAAGGAAGTGGTTAGTTTTTTGGGACTGAAGGTGTTGAGGTGGTCTTAGCGGTGGTCCTTGCGGTTTGTGGCGGTATAGGGAGGCGTACTCCCACTGGCCGCTTTTTCTTTGTTTTAGCCTCGAATTCTTTAACTACAACGTGCTCGGGCCAGAAGTCAGAATTCCGCAGACAATATTAAAAGACATTTTCACAAACCTTAGACCACTGTGCGTCTTAGCACAAAAACTAAAAGTGTAATTAAATACAAATTAAACACGAAAAAAGCTCATGCACACGCGGTAGCAAACGGCTGAAGTTAAGTGAGAAGTTTTGTGATGATTTTAATAAAACCCCGGTGGTTTAAAAGGCAAAACAACAAAATATTCGGAGCGCAAAACAAAAACACGACCGTTCACTAAAGAGAATAGACGATAATGATATAGAAGCATATAGAAGCAAAGTTTCATTCAGATAGCTTCAAAACTGAGGGACTAGTTTGCGTAGAAACGGACGGACAGACGGACATGGCTAGATCGACTCGGCTGTTGATGCTGATCACTTTATAGGGTCGGAAATGTCTCCTTCACTGCGTTGCAAACTTCTGACTAAAATTATAATACCCAGCAAGGGTATAAAAACTAAAAGGCGAAACACTTGTAATTTGCTCCAAAGGTTTATATAAATACAGGGGATATCCTACGATTGAATGACTGAATTACTTATAAGGAACGACCCAAAAAAATCTTCTAACATCAAAAGTGCAGTTTGTATTGAAAAATGTGTTTTCAGCAGCTGATTTTCAGTTTTCGGCTGTATAGAAAATTCCCTGACAAACTTATAAAAAAACCAAATCCCCGATCTAATGTAATCCAAGCCTTATCAGCATATCATACCATAATACTGAGGAAGCATGCGTATTCACTGAACACGCCAATGCAATGGTGCTATCACGCTTGACGTGAATTTCTGTTGAGCCCAGGATCTTCGCACGGGCAGCTTATAAAGAAATAAATGTAATAATAAAATCAAATGAATACCTTTATAAAAAAGGAAAGTTTACCTTTTGAATCGTAATACCGTCTATCCGTTTTTATGTTGTGAAATTCATTATCTGCAAAAATGAACATATGTTTTTAAAAATATTTATTAGAGACATTACTTATTTTGTTAAATTTACTAATTGATTATTGAATTTCAGTGAAGTGCAACAAAAAGGCAAGCTAACTTCAGGGCAGTTTTAATAAAAATCGGTTTTTAGATTATTTAGCTATTTACATGTATTCATAAATACAATCATAGTCAAAAGTATTTTCAGAACGAACAACATTTGCAAACTCCAACTTCTTTTAGTTGTTATTAAAAAATAATTTTTTCAGGATTACAAAAAAAAATGTAGACTAAAATACAGCATTTAGACTTTTTCACCAGTTCGTTCGAATTTCCTTCATATTCAGCACTCTTGTTCATTTTTTTTCTTGTTAATTAATCAGCCCAAATCTTCTTAAAACTATAGAGAGTCCAAACCACTGCGATTATTTAAAAATATTCAAAGAACAATTAAATATTTGCATTGTGTAAATACTTTTGAATCGAAAAAACGTGTAAAAATACTTTTGACAACTTGCATGTACATATATCTCTTGCTTCTAGCTTTGTCCTCTAAAGCGTTACCTTTCGCATTTCCTTTCGGCTAGATGCTGCATTGATGAAGCTATGCGATAAGAACTATTTCAGGCAAATTGGTCAACAACAACAAGAATAACAACTAATAGAAGTTGGAGTTTGCAAATATTGTTCGATGTGAAAATACTTTTGACCATGATTGTATGTAGATAAGCTGCGGTACGAGTTATCAGTTATTCATCCGAAATTCATCAATTAAATTTTGATCTACTGAATCACTACGTTGCAAATTCACATATTATCAATTGGCCTTAAAGTTTCGACATCTGAAAATAGGCCCTTAGGCTGTGCACAGAAAAATTAATGCTACCTGGTCAAGTAAGACAACTAATTTTCCTTGTGATCATGTCAAAAATAACGTTCGATTTTTAATTTAATTAAATGTATAATATTTCCCATCTGGTACCGAAGAACTAGTGAGATGGTTCTGAGGTGGGCAAGCTGACGCCACCGGACGGGTCGGGGGACGGGGGGTTGCAGTGCCTGGCCTGCAGCCTGTCCCGGCGGCAGGTCAGCCCGTGGGAGCCGGAGATCCTTTGAGGCAAGGCCTGTGTCTCCAGTAGAGAGAGTATGCGGCCAGGCCGTTGCGAGAAGGAAAAGGCTGCTGCAACACACGTCGCCGCTTGACCTCCCCAAGACCGAGTCCAAGAAGACTAAGAGGAGGAACGTCGCAGCTGGAGCGACGGAGAAGTCCCTTGGGCCTTCTCACCGAGACCTGGCGGGTCATCCGGGACTTGGAGTCTAAGGGCGGCAAGGTGTTGATGTTCGGCCTGGATGAGGAGGCGCCCACACTCCTCAAGAAGCATAAAATGGTGGTGAGCTACAGGTTCGGCCAGCTCAAATGCTTCTGCTGTCATCGGCAGGTTGGTCTCCATGTCTGACCTGGGGCTGGTGCTCATCCGAAGCCTTGGGTCGTCAGAGGCAGGATCTGCGGCCTGAGTGAAGTGAGTATGCAAACTATTGCAGACGTAAGGGAGGCATAACCGAAAGCTTGAATATTGGTGCGGAAGGATATGTTTCTCTAAATTTCTCAACAGAGATCTAGTAGCGGTGATAATCATCATAATCCCAGGAGACGTGACGGATGCCCCCTACCAGACGTTCAAGATCTGGTGCAACACTGTAGCACCAAAAGTCTAACCCAACTGCTAAGGTGTGATGCCAACGCGGACAGTGCTGCATGGGAAAGCACAGACAACAAGAGCAGAGGCGAGTGTTTACTAGAGTACCTTGCATCTAGGGATCTTACAGTTTTTAATGTGGGGGCTGAACCCACTTTCATTACATAAACCAGGGATGAACATTACTTTCGGCAATGAGGGGGGCTCCCGGTTGATTCGCAACTGGAAGGTCTCCTCAAAACCATCAATGTCGGATCAAAGGATTATCCTATTCGACATTCAGAGCAACCTTAGTTTCAGCAGGGTTATCAGAAATCCACCACAGACTGACTGGCCAGCCTATCAGTACAGTCTGGAATTAAATCTGAGCAGAATGAACCAGAGTAGGAGAGTATCCTCTCCAGAAGATCTTGAGCAACTCTCAACAGAATTAGGGGAGACAATCATGGATGCATATCATGCAAGCTGTCCCTAAAATATTATAGAGTCCAGCAGGGACAATCCCTTGTGGAATAAGAAACTAGGGCTACTTCGTGCAGAAGTCAGGAAGCCGGTTAACACAGCTAAAAAGAACAGCGCCAATTATACACCAAAAAGCTGACAGAATATAACAAAGAAATCCGGTATAGTAAGCGTGCTCACTCTCGGAAATTTTGTTTCACCATAGAGCAAGCCGCAACAGCGGCTAGAGTGTTTAAGGCGATCTCAAAAGGCAATGTACTATCTGAGTTAGCTCTGTGTGCCTTTATGGACATAGAGTTTTGATAACACAGCTCATTATGTTGTGGTAAGAGCACTTTATAGAAGGGAAATTGAGACGGGTCTTACGACCTGGCTGAGAAAACTCCTCGATAGCAGAATAGCGGAAGTCACTGTCAACAGTGTGAGACCTCAAACCTCCAAAGAAGTGGGGCTGAATATCCAGCGAAAACCACATTGTCGCCTTCACCAAGCTGAAATCCATTCAGCCAATAGCCAATGGGGGCTCAGTAATACCGATCTCCACTGAAGTCAAATATCTGGGAGTCATCCTAAACAAGCGATTGCTGGGGAGACAAAATGTGCCACAATGGCCCTAATGAACTGTAGATCTCCTGATGAATTGTACTGCAGGGTTGTTATTTACTATGTATATCTTTAAGTTTTCCCGCAGCTCGAAACGCAACCTATATTTCCGTTGGCTACATGTTCATTCTGTGGTCTGGCGCGTTTTTCAATTCCCCAGGTAAATAGGTAGTGTAAATAGGCTAATATTTAGAAAATAATTTTGTATGGAATAAATTCTTACCTGTTATTTCCAAAAAAACAGCTAAATTAATTTTTGGCTCGGTATTCACTTGACACTCATAAACACCGCTATCGCGTGGCTGGGCATAATCAATCTTTAAGTCCCAATCTTCACTGCTTGGTGTATGTATTACTGAAAATCGTTGATCGCCGGTATATGTATATATATTGGTTGTCAAAATGTGAAGATCTCGCTTACGCATCCACGATACCTGACAACAAAATAGGTTTTTAGATGGACATGTAGGTTACATATTTCAAAATATTTAAATTAAATACAATTTTAAGGACTTGGTGGTACCCTATTCCCATGCAGCACAGTTCCGATTTTTGATATATGTGAAACTCCGATGCACTCAGAGAACAACCACCACCCGATTACAGCTGAATAGAGAGGTCTCAACAAAACATAAACAAATATTATTTAAGTGGATTCGGCTAGACTAAGTTGAATAATTTACCAACTACAATACTAAGGCTGCTTTTATTAAATGTATAAACAACTTAGCCTGTCGATTCGTATAGCCTCGACGTTTTTTATATATATATATTTTTATTTGGTTTTCATAATCACTGACAAGAAGGAAAAATTTACAATTGCAACAAAATTATTCACGCCAGAAGGGCGCGAATTTCTGAGCGGCCAGCACTTGCGCCTAAGCTTTCACCATGGGTCATATGCGCCGAATCAAGAACAATAAAGTGCATTGTGTGAAGCCCTACCCCCGACGACTTCTTCTTCTTCCTGAGGGGTCTTCTACCTTCACAGAACGTCCCTCACTAAACTGCTGTTTTTTTTTTTATTAAAAAAAAAAAATTATTTAAAAATAATTAAATAAATTCAAACTAATTATAATTTATTCAATAACCAAAAATTTACAACAAATATACCATCAAATTCATTCGCAGAAACTTTACTAGCTACTTAAATAAAATAAATACATATACCAATTTATACGAACAAGTAAGTATCCACAAAATACACACAAATTATATTAAATATATATTAACAAAATGTATTCAAAATCTTACAAATATATGTACCTATATCCAAAATATTATAAAACTTATCCTATTTCTTTAAGGAAATATTATTTATACAATTAATAACAATAAACCAAACATCCACATTGAAAAAAAAAAAATACCCTTCGTTCCAGCAATAAATAATACATTTTATTCGACATACATACATTGAACCAAACAAATATTTCTTTTTTCTTTCGCTCCTGACCTACAATTATATCTGCCGACTATCCAAATAGTCTGCTGACGACGGTGCAGCTAAGCACCGTCCAGTCCGCCATCCTGTCGAGGGTGATGGCCCTAAGACACTGCTCTGTGAACCCGCTGTTCTCCGGCTGCACCTTCCGACCAGGGTGGATGGCCGTTACCTGTGAGAAGGCGGAGACAGCCGAGTGGCTAAGCACAAAGGTGCCAAAGCTCCGGCTGTGGAAGGAGGCCCACATCAAGGTAATCCCAGAAGCAGAGGCTCCACGTGCCGCTGTCTTCCGCTTCCGAATTTGGAAATGAAAACGGCCGAGATCTTAAATCTCGTGGAATGCCAGAACAGCGGCCTGCGCGTGGGAGACTGGCGTATCCTTCATCGCGAAAAGAGACAAAGCATGGCCATGTTGACAATCGCGCTGGACCCAGTCTCGGCCAACCGGATGAAGTCGCTGGGGCACCAGCTAAACTTCGCGGGGGGCACGGCTACATTAAGGCAAAGGCCGGCACGCAGCCCAAAAAACAGGTGGATGCTCCCGTTCCCACAGCGGAGAAGCCCACCTGCTCCAAGGCCAGTGCTCCTGATATGGCTGCTACGACACCACAGGGCACCGCAGTGGCCCAGGAGCCCGCAGTACCGCGGAAGATCCTGCGCCCTCCACTCTACGGGAGCATCACGCGCGGAACCGGGCGCACCACTAGAGGCACCGTGGGCGTAGCCAAGACTGCGAGGCGCACACCGGAGTAGAAGGCCCTTCTAGGCACAAACCGTGGCCGGAATTAAGTTTCTGCAGTATAAACATGTTTTGCGCTGTCTCAAGCTGGCACGGTGAGAGTGAGATAACTATGTCAGATCACCAGCACATTAGATTTGATATAGATGAGCCTTGGCATTATAGCCTAGTTACTAGATATCCCAAAAACACCAACTCGGATCTTCTCTGCTTTGAACTTGAGCAATCCAGAGACTGTTCCACACGTCCGATAATATACATAGATGAGCTAGAGCGTGAAGGTACTGTGCTTCTTACCAATATTGAATTAGCATATCTCGCCAGCTGCAAACAAAAGGTTCGCAAGGTCAGAAGGGCTGTTCCCAAGTGGAATAAAAGCCCAGACGATCTAAAAAAGACTCACACAAGAGGGGGAGGGCCACATGGGACTCCTACAAATCAGCTTTAACGCTCTATAATAAAGAGCTGAGAAGGTTAAAACGGGCTACGTGACGTAAACACTGCGGGCAGATTTCATCTCTCCTGGAAGCTGCAGGCTACAAAAAGCCCTCTCCAAGGACCACTCAACCGGCATCTGAACGCTGAAAAAGCCAGATGGAACATACACGAACAACCCAAATGAAACGAGCAGCCTACTCCTGGCTACTCACTTTCCTGGGTGTGTGGCTTTGGAGCAACCCATCTCAGAGTGTGAGGCACAAACCTACCTCTCTGAGACTGGAGAGTGCCCGCACCTGCAGGTGACTATGGTGGCAGACTCTAATGGGGCTGAGAGAGGGGAACCCCCCTATCGCTCAGAACGTGTTGGAAACATGCCCTATAGACTGTTTCATCAAAATAGCGTAAAACGGGCATTACAAAATTTCAGCCCATACAAATCACCTGGACCAGATGGGATCTATCCATGCTTGTTGCAGCGGGGCCTGCACCTAATCGGACTCCCCCTGGTCCGTCTATTTCGAGCCAGTCTCCTGCTTGGACACATACCAAGCAACTGGGCTAAAGTAAAAGTCGTGTTTATCCCAAAGGCAGGGAAGAACGATTCCCAATTGCCTAAATCATATAGACCGATTAGCCTTAGCTCCTTCTTCCTCAAAACTATGGAGAAGATAATCGACCAGCACATCAGGGAGGTAAATCTCAGGCAACATCCCCTAAACAAGTACCAATATGCGTATCAAGCTGGTAAATCAACTGAGACTGCCATACATTGCCTTGCAACAACCATTAAATGTGCCTTTTTAGACATCTCATGAGCTTTTGACAACACGTCATTCGAGGCTATTCGTGCCTCTCTTGTACGCAAAAATGTCTCAACACTCATCATTAGGTGGATTCTGGAAATGCTTAAATCCTGAATCATAACTGTAGACCTTGGAGGAACCATAACTTCAATCACAGCCACAAGGTGGTGCCCTCAAGGGGGAGTACTCTCTCCTCTCTTGTGGAGAGCTTGGGAGCTACTGTATAAGCTCAACAACTCTGGGTTCCCGACTCAAGGCTACGCTGATGATCTAGTCATCTATATAGTGGGCTGGCATGAGCAAACCATATCGGACCGCATGCAGCAAGCCCTAAATATAGCCAACAGATGGTGTCAGGAGAAAGGATTGTCCACAAACCCGTCAAAAACTGTCTTAGTCTTATTTACCAGAAAAAGGTATCTTTCTCTGACCATCCCTATCCATCATTGACATTTCAGTTGAGGCCAACTACTTAGGAGTGACTCCAAGATCAACTGGAATGTTCACCTGGAAAAGACCATAAACAAAGCCACTCGAGCAGACTTTGCTTGCAACAGGCTTTACGGTAGAACATAGGGCCTAAGTGCCATAATTATCTACTGGTCTTTTAACACTGTGGTAAAACCGATCTTAACCTATGCTCTTGCTTGGTGGACGAGATCTACCCAGAAGACAGCTGCGGCTCCACTTAACAAATTACAACGACTGGTCTGCATAGGCATTACTGGAGCCATCCGGACATACCCCACTGCAGCACGGTCATAACTGGCATACCCCATTTACCAATCACCCTGAAAAAGGAGGCCTGTCTGCGGGCACTTCGCCTTCAAAACATCACCAACATAAAAAGTGGTGATCTTAGCGGGCATCTTAGGGTTCTGGAACCCCTAATAAATGAGCCCATTCTGCGCCTAACTGACGAACAGAAACCAAAACTTGTTTTCCACAGAAACATCTTCGTAGTCATGTACACTAGGAATGAATGGAAAACAAAATCAATATCTCTGCCCTGTGGATCACAAACATGGTACACTAACGGGTGGAAACTGGAAAATGGTGACCTCGGGACTGGTATTTTCGGACCAAGGTTCAACATATCCATAACCAACCATTTTCCAAGCAGAGATACATGCCATAGAAATCTGTGCTAGTGAATGCCTTCGAAGGAAAATGCAAGCCGCACGGACTTACATCTTCTCTGACATTCAGGCACTGGGATCCTTCACGATCTCATCCAGACTTGTAAAGAACTGATTCCAGCAGCTCCCTTGCCTCCAGAAACATCTTAACGGTGGGCATGAAGGCCATATAGGAAATGTGGTGGCAAAATCCCTAACTAAATGCGGTGCAATGACACCACTAATCGGCTCTGAACCGTTCAGTGGACTATCGAAAGGACACAAAAGAGAACTGCTCAGGAAATGGGAGGAAGCGGATATAAATCGCTACGGGGCTGAGACAAGACAAACAATTTCTCGTCCCCTAGATGTCGCAATCAAAACAGGCTACCTACGGGTCACTGCAACCTTAGGTATCACCTTAAGGGGATCTTCTACCTTCGCGCTCAAATTTGGGTCCTATTTTTCAAGGATGGATTGCAAAAAAACTACACATGATATCCGAACAAAATTTTTTTTATTTGATTAATTAATATTTGAACTTGAAAAAAAACCACATGAATTGATCATAAAATTTGCCATTGGCGCGTCGTTGAATAAGCCACTGCCGGCGCGACAGAGTCAAACGGCTGGCAAGAAATCTCAGCTTCAGAACCTGCAAACAACAAGAAATTTTTTTAAACTTAATTTTAAGAACGTCGATTAGGTCAATTTCTTAAATTTTTTGTCAGTTTCCCAGATACAAAACCCAATAAGATGCAAATTATTTAATAATTACCTCCAAATTTGTCATCTGTTCCAAGCTATTTTTTGGCCAATAATTATTTAATAATTCCGTCCGAATTTATAAGCTTTTCCTACTAGGTTTTTGGTACGACCGTCGCAATGTTCTAGAACCTATTTGTCGTTCCTGAACCAAAGTCAAAGCCGATAATATCCATTAATCGGTTAATAAATTCCCATTCATTTTAATAGCTAGACCTATTTTTTCCAATTCCTTTCGTTATTTTTTAGCTATTTTTTCTGTGATTTCTTTTTGGGTTCCATTTTCCAAGTTTCCAATTCCAATATTTTACTCGAATTCGGGTTTTTATTGCCATCCAGAGCCGGGGTGTTTGGTCATTTCTCTCTCCCACTTTTTTTTTTTTGGCGTGGAGGCCTCCTTGCCTTCCTTTTCCGAGGGCATAACTGAGTATGCCCATAGAGGGAGACAAGAAAGCGACATCCGCGCCAGGAAAAGCAGCCAAACTTAACCTACACTCTCCGCTACCCGCTCACGCTAAGCCAGAGCCCAAGTCCGCTAGTCCAAGGGTCAGACCCCCGATTTCTACTCCACAAGGAAGGGATCTGCCATCGACCAGTTCGAAGATCACTCCAAAAATTTTAATTTCTCGTCCGTTGACGAAAGCGTCTAGCGAGTCTTCACTGGCGTAAAAACCTGAAAATCCCTCTGCAGTCAGGACTAAGTTCCTTAGGGTAACTCGCCACGGCAACGGCCGCCACCGCTGCATTGGACAAATTCATTGCCCTCAGCGATCGCGTCAGCATGTTCGAAGCCAAGATCAACACTGATCAAGCTTCTCCGTCCCTACACATCCTGAACGTCCGTCTGCAACAAGTGCGAGCCTTATGGGACATAGTAGAAAGAGAGTATGAAACATGCTCTGACCTAATTGCCCGAGAACGATCCCTCAGCATATTTCCCCTGCCACTGTCCAAATATGACTACTGCTACTCCGTATATGAGTCATGCGCATCATACCTTTATTTATCCCTTTATTTATCTGCTCGGTCAAGATTTACCGTGTTGAACGCGCAGTGTTACAAGAAATATTTGACTCGTTGTAGGGTCCAGATCTCTCAGGACCCAAAACAGTTTTATAATTTTGTTAACACTAAACGTAAGCCAATTACGCATCCTTCCTCGCTTTCGTTTGAAAATACAACCGTAAAAAATGATCGGGCTATTGCCGATCTGTTTGCGCAGTTTTTTCAAACCACTTACTCAACTTCCACTGAATGTAATCAGACTTATTCATACATCATGCCCAAATCGAACTTTATTTTCAGTCCTACTTTAGACGAAAGCACTATTTTTTCAGATCTTCATCGCGTTAAGCCCATTTATTCGCCAGGTCCCGACGGTATAGACGGTGCTTAGGTATTGTGCCGACGCCCTCTGCAATCCCCATCTAAAATTGTTTACCTTGTCCCTAGAAACCTCCCACTTTCCCCTTATTTGGAAGGAATCATTTGTTATTCCTCTCCACAAAAAAGGTAGCAAATCGGATGCCAGCAACTATAGAGGAATCTCTAAGTTGTCGGCCATTCCAAAACTTTTCGAGAAAATCATTACTCCACATTTGCAGCACCTGTGTAAATCAATTATTTCTCCATGTCAGCATGGATTTTTAAAGCGTAGATCAACGACAACCAATCTTTTAGAGTTCACTTCCTTCCTAGTTAAGGGCTTCCATAAGGGCTTTCAGACAGACGTAATCTATACTGATTTCAGTAAAGCATTTGATTCTGTCAACCATTCTCTTCTTGTTCGGAAACTCGATCTAATGGGATTTCCGGTTGATCTTCTTGGTTGGATCTCAAGTTATCTGAATGGCAGAACGCAAAAGGTCCTCTTTAAAAATTCTTTATCTAATGTTCTCAGGGTTACTTCTGGCGTCCCGCAAGGGAGCCATTTGGATCCCCTGTTGTTTGCATTATTTATCAACGATCTTCCCAAAGTTCTGACTAACTCCAGAGTACTTATGTACGCGGACGACGTCAAACTTTGCGTGCAATATAAGGACGCTTCCTGCCAGTCTGATTTATAAACAGATCTTAATAACTTCCAAACATGGTGCCGCATAAACTTATTGAACCTAAACGGCTCTAAATGCAAGCTAATGATTTTCTCTCGAGTCGCTCCCAAGCTCGCGACTTATACGCTAAACTGCTGGTCCGACTGGACCCTAAACTTGACTTTTTAGATCATATTTCGTGCATGGTGAATAAAGCTAGAGGTGTGCTTGGTTTCATTAAACGGTGGTCGAAAGAATTCAATGACCCCTATGTTAAAAAATCCTTATATATTTCGTTAGTTCGTCCTATCTTAGAATATGGATCTTGCGTCTGGAGCCCTCAGTATGGGGTTCACAGTAAACGCATTGAGTCAGTTCAGAAGAACTTTTTGCTTTTCGCTTTACGTGGTTTGAACTGTGATCCAAACCAGAGGTTACCCTCGTACTCTAGTAGACTTCTCCTAATTAACTTACCTTCTTTAGCTAACCGTAGAACCATGCTTGGCATTACCTTCATTTTTAACCTTATCCACGGTGACGTGGAAAGTGCTGACATGCTGGGACAGCTTAACTTTCACGTACCGAGTAGAAATACTAGATCCTATATTCCTTTAGTTTTGAGCCAATGTAGAACGTCTTTTGAATTGTATGAACCCTTTAGAGTCTTATGTGCAAATTATAACGATTTGTACATGATAACATCAAACGTAGATAGCCTTCCCCAACTAAAAACCTTAATACTAACCCACTTAGTACGCATGCAGGCAAACAGTCTGGCAGCACGCCAGTAGTCACTTCCTCGTATTCCTTTTCTATACATTCATATGTCGCGCCTACTAACACCTAACACGAACAGGCACGTGCTTGGTGTCAGATGGCCCCTTGAATGTACTGATCGTAGTGCATCAACGTCCAATCCAAAAAAAAAAAGATTGACGAAACTATCGAGAGAACAACACCACCAGTCAAGCAAACACCGTCCCAACCGCTAATTTCATCTGGTTGTGCGTACTTCCGTGCGACACGGAAGTCTTTGATGGGAACTACCACCGATGGTCCACTTTCTGGGATCTATTCACGATAGTTTACGTTAATAACCCCAGGCTGCCACCGGTCGAGAAGCTGTTTCATCTCCTCACAAAGACAAGCGGAGAGGCAAGAACCATTGTGTCCAAATCCCCTTTTACCAATGACGGGTTTACTTTGGCGTGAAAAGCTCTTCAAGATCGGTTCCAAAACAAACAACTTTCAGTTAACAGCCAACTCAAGCTCCTTTTCAACTTGAGTTTTGTATCCCAAGAATCTGCGCATGTTCTAAAAGAGCTGCAGTCAACGATTCAAGGGTTCGATCTCGCTCAATTCACAACCCACTGGAGAAGAAATCCGAGAGGCAGAAAGAACTCTGATCTCCCTTGCGCAGCGCAGAGCATACGGGCAAGAGCTGAAGTATCTGGCAGATAAAGGGCCCCTTCCAGTGTCAAGTCCGTTGCTGAATTTGTTTCCAATTATTGACCTACACGGCCTTTTAAGAGCGTTCGGCCGCCTCACTGCCTCCAAAGCCCTTCCCTACGACTGTGGACTGTCGCGCCTTCACATCCAATTTACTCACTAGACGTTTGTGGGTTTTTCCACGAAGACTATCCATTTGGAACCCACCTCCGACCTTACAACCGAAAAATTTCTAGCGGCCTTTGCTCGTTTCATAGATTCATTCGGATAATGGCAAGACCGTTCTGGGGCTCCACATAGGGGGGGTCTATGGGAAGCGGGGGTGAAAAGTTTCAACACCCTTTTCTATAAATCGACATACGTACACAGATAGAAAAGATTATTGAAAAAATCAAGCTTATTTTGCTTGAGTTTTTTGATGTGGAGTCTTAAAATTGTTAAGTACAATTCGGGGTTAAATGGTTAAATCGATCCCGTTTTGGGATTAAAATGGCAAAATAAGCCTAAAAATGCTTGAATTAATCCCGTTTCGGGATTAAATGACAAAAATATTAAGTGAGTTCATACTTCGATTAAGAAAATCCGGCCTTGGGCCGAAATCGTGCCCATTTGTGATTAATTTTTCTATCTGTGTATACGTTTGAGGAGCTGGCGACGCTTCTCGCTAAGATCGAGGCCTTCTTCACTTCCAGACCCCTCTTCCCTATGTCCGAAGATCCCTCAGATTTGCTGGCTCTCACACCTGGCAATTTCCTTATCGGAGGGCCGTTGCTTTCCACGGCTGAGCCCGAGATAAAGGGCGAAGCCAAGTCGATATTAAATCGATGGCAACATCTCAAGACTCAACATCAGCAGTTTAGTGCACGGTGGAAAGAGGAATATCTCAAAGAGCTCCACAAACGCAATAAATGGCATTTTCCGACCAGGAATCTCCAAGTCGGACGAATGGAGACTCGGCAGAATCGTTTCTGTCTTTCCTGGAGCCAATGACCGCATTGGAGTCGTTGAGATGCGTAAGTAAATAAATATAAATAATAAAGCGCCCTGTCTACAGCCCCAGTCGCCAACGATCGCAAGCGTCCGGAGGTCTCCGTCGGTGGCTACGTGGCCGGGGCAGAAGGCTGTCCACATCCTGCCGACAGCCATCGTCGTGCTGGACACGGGCTCGAGGACCTTCGAGGCCGGCGCCATGATCGACCCATGCATGCAGGTAAGCAGCATTGATCCGTCGTTAGCGTCTGCGTTCCGGCTGCCTCCCACCCGGCTGGGAGACGACGAGGTTTGTTCGGTGACTTTCCGGTCCCGGACAAAAAACTTCAAACTGGATATCGTCCTCAAGATCGACCCCAGCCTAAGGATCCGGACATCCATTCGAGCTCTGAGCGACGTCGCAAGAGACAAATACGACGATATTCATCTCGCGAACGACCGCTTCAACCGGCCAGCAACCATCTCCCTCGTGTTGGGGTCAGATGGGTTTGCAAAGCTGATCCAACCGGGGTTTTTAAAACTCCAGGATAGGTTGCCTGTCGTTCAGAACACGTTGTTTGGATGGATGGATGCCGTTCCTGCTGCCAATCCGGCAGATGTTTTCTTTGCCTATGCAAGGAGGGGGAGAATGTTCACGCCAGAAGGGCGCGAATTTCTGAGCGGCAGTGTGAGCGGCCAGCACTTGCGCCCAAGCTTTCGCCTCAGCTCATATGCACCGCTGCTCTCCTCGTCTCTTCTCGCTCTCGGCGGCTTTTCCTATCTTAGTTTTTACTTAGTATTAATCAAGAACTTGTTCGGCAATAAAGTGCATTGTGTGAAGCCCTACCCCCGACGACTTCTTCTTCTTCCTGAGGGACCACAACAACAACGCAGCACTTCAACTTTAACTTAAACTAAGCCAGTGACCACCGACGACTACCAGCCGAGTAAACCGGCTTTCTTTGGCTAGAATTCCGCCCACTCCATTTCAAAAATGTTATAGCAAAATATTTAAGTAAGTAATGAGCTTAAGGGGGGGTAACGCACCGAGGAATTTCAAAATGTTCGATTTTTTTTTTATTTTATTTTCTTAAAGTTTGATATCTTAAGAATGTCTGGTCCAAGTTTCAAGTCGAAATTCGAAAAAATGACGAAGTTATGGCCGACAATGTATGCCTTCGTTACACGTGCGCTTACCCATTGACAAATTTTCAAAAGCGTTTTTCTCCAAACCATGTTTTTGAAATCGGTGGCCACGATATCTCGAAAACTAATAAACCGATTGACTTGAAATTTTCTGTGGCTATTCTATACATAATACATAATCTAGTCTACTACGTAGGATTTTTTTTTTAAGATTTTTAGTTTTTTTTTTATTAAGAAAATAAACTTTTTTTCCCCCTTCAAAATCGCAATTTTGAGTTCAAACGGCCGCCATTTCGCCAAAAATCAATATTTTCAAAAAATCCTACGTAGTAGACTAGAAGAGGATCTACAGATTAATAATCGTTTTGTTTTTTTTGATTTGGATAAATACAGATGAAGCAGGAGTGGCCACCGCGGAGGTCCTTCGATTTTCAGGACGTTGCGGAACAAAGAATATCTCGCAGTGTATTTAATATTTTTCAATAAAAAAGTTATAAAATATTAGTTGAAATGTGTGCTTATCATTTAAAAAAAAAATTGGTTTGATTACTTTTATAGGTTGCCAGGAAAAAATTTTACAAAAATGGCCATTTTTTGCGTTTCTCGGTGCGTTACCCCCCTTAAATGTTTAAAAGTATTTTTAAGAAAATTCGCAAAACGTTTAACGAATTTATAGACAAATATAAATATAAATTTAGAACTCAAATAATGTATTCAAGCATGCTCCGGTAATCGAATTCGTAGAAAATTGTTCAATTTCGATCAAATCAGATCTTATTTACTAAGGGAAAAAAAAGTTTGCTCAGTGGTCTATTGATGTTTATTCCACACCACCACACGATCATTCTGGCACGTAGTTATTTTATAAAACATTTATTTCTAACCCCAGCTCAGATTTGACAAAAGAAAAGTAAGAATCAATGAGAAAATTAAACATTCCGATAGCAAAAATCTTGCGAAAACAGGAGCACCTAAAAACAAAATCAAAAGATTTTGCCCAAATCATAATCGTAAAAAAATTACGATTACCGGAGCATGCCTGATTACCTTTACAAATTAAAAATTGTAAATTTATTTAAATTATTATTTTCCCGTTAATTTACCGATTGTTCCTATACCAGAAAATAGATAAGCAGCGGCTCTCAACATTTATCTTAGTAACATACTACCTGAGAAAGCGAAAAGTCAGAAAGTTCTTCTTTCTTTTGTCGCTCGGTTTTGTTATACGGTTATGTTAGTACTAGGCTTATGGTGGGAAAATGTAAGGAAAAAAATTATCTAGAGTAGAACGATTTTCTTCTCGCGAGGGTAAAGTCGCATTAACAGGTGGGGTAAAGGCAAAGCCCGTGAAATTTAACCTACAAAGGGCATTTTAACTTGATTATTCATATTACTTTTTTAAGTATGTTTACAAAACACATATCTCATTGCTGAAACCCTTTTTGTGGCTCTGCGTAATTTGCTTAACAAGTGAAAGCCATTATCATCTTTTTTCCAAAATACTATCTCGGTGTAGGTGGAAATACCATGCTGAACATTAACAAAGCTGTAGCTTTTGTTCCAAATCAAACATAATTCCCCTGGCGCTTCGAGTTCGGGGTGAAATCGGATAAATATTTCCGAAAAATAAATCGTACTACTGTTAATTATAGTATGGAGAGGGTAAAACAACGTTAAAAATTTTCAATGTTCCTTCTTGAACAAGACACCGATCCCACCTTTGCTTAATACAGCCCAATCATCCACATTCCTTGGGCATGTACTGGGAGCTGTTCATGGCAGGCTCAACGCGAGCCTATTGCTTAGGGACAATTATTTTTCTAAAACGAATCATCAATGGGATAACGAATAGTGTGTTTCAAATATTGCCAGTTGTGATCAAAGTATGACCGCATAATTTTCCCTCCAGAAATGCCTACCCACATGTAGAAAGAGCTGCTACATTACAAAAGAATAAATATTTTTTCGCTGCTAAACAGATTTAACAACTCCATACTGTACTTTAGTAATCATAAGATTGAACTTTATTAAATGAGGATCAGTGTACCAAAGTTAGTAAAAAAAAACAAATCTGCCTTTTCAGTAATTCAGTCGATACTTTCAGCGCTGAACGACTAGAAATATCGCAGTTTTTATATATAGAGTATTTTTATTCAATTCAGTCACTCAATCGTATAGGGAATGTCCTGGATGTATAGCCCGTCCCGACTATTGTATACAGGCCTGTTCTAGTTTCCACTTTCGTAAAATCTACACGGTTTCACATCCGGAAAATACCCACGGTTTGGTATTTCCCTCTGATAGGTTTCTTTTGACTTTCTAAATATCAAATGTTAATTGTTTTTCAATCTCCTATGTTCTGAACACATTATTGAATAATTCATTTAGCAGAATTGTACATACTAGACTTATAAATAATTATTTTTTGGTTGGATCTCAGAATCAGTTCGATTCTAACCCTTCGCATTAATCCAAATCCAAATTTCCAAACGGAAAGTCGAAGCTGAGAGGACAATGAAGGTATACCAAAAATATAAAGACGTTTAATCCTTGTTTTGATTAAATTTTATAATGAGCATTAAGTCATGTATAAAACATGTATGAATTAGCACCTTATTTCAGGTACAACTTTTTTCTCGATTCCGGCCACACTTGTTGCAAATCCCAGCACTGCCACCAAAACAGCTGAAATTGAAAATATTTCAAAGTATCTGCTGGAGAGTAAAGCGGGCCAAGACTTGACGAAGCAAGGAGCAGAGTGCATTTTTTGATATAGCCAATATTATAGGAATATCAAAATGTTATCGAATTCACTTCCGCGTGGAAACTGGAGCGGCTTGATAGTAGATCGTACAAGCAAAACAAAGAGAACTGGAATGTTTCATCCAAGAGATTTAAAATTGAGAAACAAATTGACATATGTAGTTACCAGCAAAGCGGGCACGGCTAGTTTGATTCGGCTCTTGATGCTGATAATTGTTTTAAGGGTATTTACATACTTCTGACTCAAACTATAATACTCCTCAGGGGTATAATTATCTTACCGTGCGGTTTCCCTTGTTCTTAACACGACATCTTAAAATAGCAATTTCATCAACGACAGCTGAGACATTTCGAGGGCTTATATCATCGAAAAAAGGACGATCCGAATTGGCCAAATCTAAATATTCATGTTTATTAAATATGAAAGAATTATTTTTTAAATATATGTATGTACATACTATTAAAGCTTACCATTCAAATTTAAATACGTAGAAGCACTGATATGATGAAGGCATATGTTAAAATTCAGTATCAAGAAAATTAATGGCTTGATTTTACTAATGGTAATTCCATTAGGCGAATACGTATTATTTTTGCCAAGTGTCGTCATATTGATTTTAGTACAACAACCATTGTTTATTATTCAAAATGTAGCGGTTTATTCTGTACAGCTGGCCATTTTTATATCAATTTTGTTTAACACAAAAACGAATGTTGGTAACAAAATGTGTTTAATGGATACTCATTAGCCGACAGAATGTGTTAAATACAATTTTAAAAAACTCGATAGGAGTATAGATTAATAGACGTCCTTCATTTCTCAAAAATACACTTCACAAGGGATAATTTAAATATTTCTTTTTTTGATATAAGCTATATCATTTTAGTTGGTATCGAACACGTATTTTTTTCTGAACATTAAGCTCGATTCAACCCCTAAAATTTCCTAAATAGAATAGAGCTTTTTATGGAAAACTTAAAGTTGTTATCGCAGCCCTGAAAAACATATCTGCGCATGCCCTAAAAAGTCTATAAACATTTTTTTGAGTTAGCATGAGTTATTATTTGGCATACCCAGGAACCGTATATAAGACTTATGATTTTAAAAAATTTAAGTTCTTAAATTTGTCTGAATAATAAGTAAGAGAAAAATACCAATACTTATTTTTAAACGTTAAATTTAAAAACAATATAAACTTTTTATTAATAAAGCTTTTACTCTTCAAATAGCTATTATATGAACATTTTTATTTCAAAAGTAAGGAGTAACCTGGACTTTTTTTTATTTATTATTATGAAAACATTAAGACAACTACTTTATTATTTTTTTTTTATTATACAATCGTAGATAGGTAAAAATTCTCCTCAAATCAAGGAAGCACGCGAGGTCTACAAGTATAAATGTGGGAACTTCAAAAATTTAAAACGGCTTTTCTCCTCTGTTAATTTTTTCGTTTTACCTTTGTTACGATTTACAAAAGGATGTTTATGATCAGCATGAAATAATCTTCTCTTTGAATCTACTTGTTGGTAATAAAATAAAAATGTTCTTACTTTTACCGGGGGTGGGAAGTGAAGAGTAATTTTCTGTAATATACTTTTTTGACACAATTTAATTTGTTTTGTTTTTATGTTCAAATAGAAGATAAATTTAAATAAATACACAGATAAAAATTTTTGTTACGAAAGTAGCGCAAGCATATTTTGGTCTTCTCTTAAGATATTGGTTTTTGATTTAAGAATTTTTGCATTCAAGTTCAAGACTTTTTAAATCTTATTTCAACCCATAAAATAGTTTAAATTGAGAATGATCAACATTTTAATTGGGACCGAAAAATCTTAAAATGTTACCAAAATGGATGTGACCAAAAAAAAATTTTAAAACGATACCCGCACAACTCCATTTACGATTCAGATTTACTAAAACTATATTTCTTTATTGTATTTTATTTTTACAATTAAAAATACATTTATATTTCTTCTTTTTTAAGCTTAGTTTTAACTTACATTTTAAAAAAATCCTGACCTTCTATAGTCCAACTATCATAATTATGTTGTCTTCTATTCCACACTTAAATTGAGACAAAATAAAATTAAATTCTTATTTTTATTTAAAACTAGCAGTCCCGGCGAACGTTGTCTCGACCCTTTTTGAAGTTTTAAACTCTGTTGATGTTTGTCCGTGAAGCAGTTTAGCTGACCTGGCTAATTTTGTTTTGCCTTAAAGCCAATAAATTAGCTGAAATACTACTCTATTGTAGTGTTTCAGTTTTTATTAACAGAAACACACTGTATGTTAATTAATTTAAAACTTTCTCATAAACTATATTTTTTGTTTTGTTTTGTGGTGCATAAATAAACAATGAAGACGGTTTTCTGACGCGCGAATACAATGTTTTTCAAAATTTATATTTCTTACCATTAGCTGTTCGAGATGTGCGGTCCATGCTCGATATTACTTATCTGTTTGAGATTCGCCTTTTGTTTTTCAAAGTCTGATTTGCAGTACTCAACTTTTGAATTCGACTGAATATTTTTAAAACAGACTACTTTACAACAGAATGATTGACAACTCCCTCTTTGCCTACATTTACAAAATTTAAATTCTCTTTTATGTAATATAGAAAAAGGCTGTTTTTGGTTATCCCGAATATTATTCGATCTTTTCTCACCTTTTAAACCTTCCCTAGACCTCCACGAACATTTCAGGACTAAGATTATATAAATCCGTTCCGCGGTTCTCGAGTTTTTGTCAGACAAACATATATGACCCCTCCATTTTTATATATAGAGACTACGACATTTATTAAAACTTAACTCTTTCCTGTTCCAATTTAAACATTTTCTCTCCTAAATACAAAAAACACAATTTTTATTATATAATAGGATATATGTTTTTGCTATGCAGACAACCAAGAAACAAAAGACAGCCGTATCAAAAAGTTATGGCAAGTCATTTCATGCGTTTCTGCACAGCTGAAAATGTGCATTAGGAAATTGGAACATTGCCATTATAAGACAATTTAGATAACTGAGATAATAAATACACACATTTGTTGATAATGTATTTTCGGCTGTCCAGAAGCGCTTGAAAATAATTGTCGCAAAATACCATACATACACACATAAATATGTACATAACTGTAGTTTGCCACGGCATTCTTGGTAAAGCTCTGAAATGTATATTTAGGAAAGGGATTTTCAAACAAGAATGGAAGCTAACTTCGGCACACCGAAGTTTGTCTACCCTTACAGCTTACAATTGGAGAATTATAATTTAATCCAATTCCATGTCATGGCAGCTATGTATGGTACATGATATAGTAGTCAATCTTGATAAAATTAAAACCGAAGTTATTGAATAATACAAAATGGTCATATCCCTAATTATATGAAAATATATTGAAAATTGGCAAAGTTATAATTATTTCCTCAAAATTTTCCTATTGTTCCTATCTTGATAAAATTAAAACCGAAATTCTAGAATGTGCATCAGTTAGCAGGGCAACTTTGGAAAATCAAAATTTTGTTTATGCCATAATTTGCCGTTAATTATTCGTGAAAAAAAAATTTTGCCCTTCAATTTTTTATCCTTTTTTTTATTCCTGCTAAGTTGATATCAAGTTAGCTGGGCAACTCGTGAAAACTTTAAGATTTCTAAAATTTTTTTTCTAAGAATTTGCCGTTAAATATCCGTTTTTTTTTAACACAAAGTTGCCCTGCTAAATTGATATCAAGTTAGCAGGACAACTTCTTAATACTTCAATATTTGCAGAATCTTTTTTAGCCAGAATTTGCCGTTAATTGCACAGGCCGACAAAATCAGCTCGACCCTCTGACCCAGAAACCAGTATATACTTTTCCGAGATATCCTAACCTAAAAGTGCAAAAACAGCTTAAATCTGTTACTGGAGGGCAAGGGTTATACTTTAAGATGGCCTTTTTAGTATTTTCAGTAAAAGAACAAATTCGATGCTACATAACTTCAAATATAGGCAAAAAACGCTGTTTTTGCAAATTTAGGTTAGGATATCTCGGAAACCAGAGCCAATTCGGAAATTTCAACCTCAGATTCGGATTCAGCGCACCGAAAACCTTTGGAAAAGTATATACTGGTTACTGGGTCAAAATTTTGTCGGCCTGTGTTATTCGTAAAAGAATTACTTTTGTCGCTCCATTTTTAATATTGTTTTTTATTTTTTAAAAACACAAAGTTGCCCTGCTAAGTTGATATCAAGTTAGCAGGACAACTCTTGAAATTCTTCACATTTCCAAAATGTTTTTAGACAGAATTTGCCGGTAATTATCCGTTAATTTTTCGTGTGTAAAACTTATTTTTTCTCTCTTTATTAATATTCACTTCTGTTCGTCTGGCGCCTTCTCGAGAGAGTGATCGCACTTCCTCGATCGTGCACGGTCGATTACCATCCTTATTATATTTACAATATTTACATTCGGCCGACCTGACTACAGATCGACCACGATCTTTATAAACAAAGGGCAACAAGTTCGTTAACATTACTGATCCAAGGCAGGTTCTAACACGCCTCTAAATGGCAGTTGAGTTTACTGGCAATCATCAATATTAACTACTTCGTATGGATCATTATCAAACACACGACTTATCCTATAAGGCCCACGGTACTTAGGGGCAAACTTCTTATTAATTCCTGCAGTCATCATCATATCCTTTATTTATATACGATAATATATACATATATATAAAAGTATATAAAACATTCAAAATGAACATTGGGCGTCCTGCAGTAGTATTAACATTTGTTATGGCCACATAATTACCTACTTGATATTCACGAGAAATTCTATGTTTTCTACTATATGACTCTTCATTTCTTAACTGTGAATTCTGGATATTAACAGATGCGTTCTCACGGATGCTTACAAGATCTCTAGGTTCATCATTGAATTTACCCTCTAAGTACTCAGAAAGCTCATCAACTACAGGTCCCTTCTGTACTACTCCAAACAATAAAACACTAGGCGCTACTATGTACTGCGTTATTAGTTGCATATTCCACTTTATTAAGTAATTTGTACCAATCGGACTGTACAATCGGTTTACACGCTCCACCTGGCCATTAGCCTGAGGCGCTCCTGTGGCCACTTTTATGTGCTCAATGTCTCGCTCTTGGCAAAAGGTGGTGAACTCAAGTGACGTAAAAAACAAGTACCGCGATCCGATAAAATCCTATGGTGTCGACTAAAAAATCAAAGTATTTACTCAACGCATCTCTCGCTTCTCTTGTACTATTCGTATTAACGGGAAAAAGTTTGACAAACTTGGTAAAAGCATCAATAACAACCAGGAGAAATGATACTCGGTAAGGTAATGGTCTATAGGGAGTGTATGAAACGGAATACAAGGTTTAGGAATACTATGCAAGGTTCTATTATGAATAGATCTCGGCACCGAATGCAAGATTCATGAAAGACAATTCCTAATAAAATGCTCAACTTTAGTTCTCATTTCTGGAAACCAATAGGTCCTTCTCAAATCCTTAACACACATATCTGCTGCCAAGTGATCTAGTTTTTCGTGAGATTTTCTGTTTAGCTGTTCTTCCATACAAGCAGGTACATACAAACAATAAGAATCGTACCCGTTCTTTCGACATACTTACTAGTCCATCCCTTAACTCAAAGTTACGCACGTTTCCTCTCTCTAGTTTCTCTCTCAAATGAACTATATTTTTATCCCTCATTTGCTCCGTTTGTAGAATTAGGTCTACGTCATCACGTGTTGCTCCTACAACTCCAACTAACGGTATTGATTTTAGAAAAGCGTCCACACGAAACTTCAATTTATCATCTCCCCAGTTACTACCGTTCATGTAATTACTGGCAGCTTTCTCACAATTTATTCCACAATTCTCTTCCGCTTTGTGAAATAAGTCCCCAATGAAATAAGTCCCCAACCGAAAAATGAAATAAGTACACAAACAAAAAATGTTTGATATTATTTGATAGAATTTGGGGACTTATTTCATTTTTTACCAAATTATAAAATAAGTCCCCAAAAAACTCTAATGTCATAAAAATTAATAAAATGAAATAAGTCCTTAAAAATTTGAATGGAATACAACACTTGTCATTCATGCATATAGTGTGATCTGCTCCAGAACATATCAAATAGTGCCTTAGCAGTGGCGTGTGCCACTGCTTCTACGGCGTTTGAAAGTTTTTACTGTATTTTAAACTTTTCAATTTGAAATTTTTTTAATATTTTATTAAATTTTAATTTTTTTTTTTAATATATTTTCTTTTAGTGTAACTTATTGGAAAGCTAAGGAAAGGGCGCACGTTTCATGTCTTGGACAAATTTTTGTATCTTCATTAGTTTTCTCAGTATATGCGGTTGAAAAAAGTATCTTTTTTAAAAACGGGAAACTTTAGAAAATTATTTTTCGAAAATTCCAAGTATCAGATTGAAATAAAAAAATACGTATAGAATATTTTCAAGTAATAAACCGAAAAAAAATATAAGAAGGAAAAACAATTTTGTGGCTAATTTTGCGTGGAACGCTCCGTATACACTTTATAGGGTCGGAAATGTCTCCTTCACAGCGTTGAAAACTTCTGAATAAAATTATAATACCCTGCAAGGGTATAAAAATGGACTTTATCAAGAAAAAGGTCAAAGCTTTCTTGACAAATGTGCAACAAAATATCAAAAAACAAATTATCAAACCCATTATTCTTATAACTGTCACGCGAATATGAACAACATTTTTAAGTTTATAAACTCGATGAAGTAAAAAATGTGATACTTGAAGATGCATACAATACAAAGAACAAAAATGTTCGTAACAGTCAAAGCCAAGACCAAGGCAGGATTGCCAAGTAAGAAGTCTTCCAAAATTTGTTATTGAAGACGGTATTTTTACTGACTGCGCCATAGGAGTGACAATATTTATACCATGAACTCCCTTAACGTCATCAAACTTACCATACGAGTTTAAGCGACTAGAATTTTCTGTAAAGGTTTGTTTTGCCATAATAATAAATAAATTACTAGACCAGACTTTTCAGTTTTACATGTACCGATTTTTAAATTAAAATCGAAATTCTAAAATATTACAAAATGGCAATGTCTCTTCAAGGATATGAAAATATGTTAAAGAAGAAGAAATACTAACTGCAAAATTCAATTAGCTTTAAAATTGTTTCCGTAGAAACGGACAGACGGACGGGCAGAGCGATATGGCAAGATCGAGATCAAGTATACATATATATATTTACTTTACCCTTTGGCTTCAATGCGACTAAAGTTATAATACCCTGCAAGGGTATAAAAACAACATAATTCATATAATTCCATTTTGTTGCATTTGTATTATGCAAATGTGGCAGAACTCAATAGTATCGTGACATTATGTCAAATGTATCAATTGAATAAAAAGGAGAACAACTAAATAAACAAGTAAAATAAAAGTGCATCAGATTTGCGGGAATTATACACAGTTCGATTTTGCAAAATAGGACATCCTTATCACACTAAATATCTATTGTGCAGAAGAAAAGATGTGTCTAAAGGAAAAGCATGATCGGAACAAATTATTCTAGCTAGCTATAAAGCTTTTCATTCGGTGAAATGTATTTAAGCATTAATAATTAAGAAACAAGCCAAAAATAAACAAGTAAGAAAGCTACAGTCGTTCGTGAACGACTGTTATATACCATGTACCAAAATGTATCGCCGCTCGAATAAGCTCCCGATTATAAATAAAATCGGTAACCAGGGAACACCACAGCTGATCAGCTGATCGCGACTTTTGCCTATTAGAGAAATGTAAACAAACTCGCTCTTTGCAAAACCACCACCATCTCATGCACTTGCGTGTGCAAGACAGAGATAGAGATAGCCCCTCTCTCTTTTTTGCGCACGGGAGTTAGTTTCTTGCGCTCATCAGTTTTGTTGTTGTTTTTTGGGATGCACCTGTTGCTAGCTGCCAAATAGATAACACACTGATAAGTAAATAACTTTTGTGTTTTTCACCCGATCTTTACCAGATTTTCGATATTGATACATGTTCTACATATGCATGCTTATGCACAAAAGGAAAGATCTATGTTAATATTTGTGGCTGCAAAACGTTTTTATTGATTTGCGGGGGAGTGGGGGGGAAATTTTTAAATCTGAAACAAACTTGATCTGCGTGCAAAACATTCCGACCTACATACCAAATTTGGTGGGTCTAGCTCTTATAGTTGCTGAGATCTAGGCGTTCATACAGACGGACAGACGGACAGACGGACAGACGGACAGACGGACAGACGGACAGACAGACATGGCTATATCGACTGGGCTGTTGATGCTGATCAAGAATATATATACTTTATGGGGTCGGAAATGCTTCCTTCTGCCTGTTACATACATTTGCACGAAATTAATATACCTTTGTACCTACGGTACATGGTATAAAAATTAATCATGTAGTACGTATGTACCTTTAAAATTCTCTATGTAACGCATAACCGATAGGGTACCGGTGGGGTATCTCACAGTCGAGAACGGCTTTCATTATGAAATAACTCCCCAATTTCCAAAATGAAATAACCTACAAAAAATGACACATGGAAAAATGAAAAAGGTCCCCAAAAATTTGTATGGAAGACAACACTTGTCATTCATGCATATAGTGTGATCTGCTCCGGAACTTATTAAACAGTGCCTTAGCTGAGGCGTGAGCCACTGCTTTTACGCCATTAAGGAGTTTAAAATACAGTAAAAAATTTGTTGTTTGTGTACTCCATACAAATTTTTGGGGAATTATTTCATTTTTCGTTTGGGGACTTATTTCACAGAGCCTCGAGAACACTCGAATCCTTTTAAAACAATTTAAAAACAAAATCAATATAAGTTTCGATGTAGTATCATTTATATTATTTTTACAGATCCCAAAACAAACAAACAAACACAATAAATAAATACATTTAGAACATGTTTATGGTAATATGTCGCAAATCGTTAGGTTAGTGCTCGACGCTTCGCCTTCACGCCTCTCCAACCTCTCCTTAAAAATCCGAATATGGTACTTCAGAATAAGGTAAGTTTCTAGACACAGTTGCCGGCGGGATATATTGACTAAAATAGGTCTGTTGATTTTGCTTGCTTTGGGCTTCGCCCCAACCTCTGGCCAATTTATTAAAGGATTGACCTTGGATCTTTTGTCGATTGCAAGAAGCACTGTTTAGATGATAAGGTTGCGGTGAGGTTCCTCCGATTGGGCTATTGGGTGACCAACTAATGGGAGACCTAGATATGTTTTCATTAAAAGGGGTCCTTTTTGATGCGGAAAATGGTATGGGAGATGCATTGTGCACTTGCGTCTTTTGACTAATATTTAAGTGCTGTTGCTGATTCTGGTTATCAGGGTGATTTTCGTACCGCGACAGTTTATCAAAGGATAATGGTGAGGGATTGTAGTTGTAGTTGACCTGCGGCGCAATATTATTTATGAGTTGCGGAGAAATTGAATGCTGTTGCTTCGGCACTGACGTTGTGTACCCCAAAGGATTGGAGTTAGTCAATGGAAATCTTCCAGCTGAGGACTGCGTATCAGCTGAGGTACTAAAGTTTGACTTTGGCAACGGTTGAAAGTCGTATTTTTGAGATGAAGCAAATGACGGTTGCTTTTGTGGTGGTGGAATATAGCTTGATAGGGAGATTTCCTTGGGTACATATAAACCTGTAGATAAATCAATAAACATATCAAATAGTATTATTTCAAATAAACATTTAAACATTTAACAATAAATTTAACATGTACATATGAATACCACGGCGGCCCGCTGCCCGCTGTCCGCTGCACATACATACATACATACACAAATATATACATAATATTTACAAGTGAATGTATTACAAAAATGGGATTTCCTATACCGCTCCCTGCAGTACCACATGCCATCAATAGGCACTGTCTTCAAAGTTTCATCAACGTGCCGACTGCGACTTTTACCGAGCCGACGCTCTCATTCGGCAATCGGGTCATAAGCGACTCTTTCGCACTCTCAGTTTCTTTCTTCAAAAAAAGGTTGACGAATAGCTGATGACAAATGGTCGAAATTTATCAAAATTGTACCACCAAAAAACAGTCTGTAGGATCTTGCTCCTTCGAACTCTCCTATTTAAACTCTCTTATTTAAAAAAAAAGTGCAACTAAATGAATAAAACAGTGGAATTAAGTGTTTTAAGTGAGGAGAAATAAAAGTTTAAACTAAAGATTATGAATTAAATTATACTTTTAGCAGGGAATTATATTCGATAAATCGATGATACACCAATGGTGATGAATTTTTGGTAAATAGACGATAAATTGGTGATTAATTGTTGATGAATCGTGAATGGAAGAGCTATGTTGAAATTGTCACTGATGACAGCCAAGGACATGCCAATGTTAATGTCATCTGTTCATGAATTACTGATGAATGGTACTGCTGGGCTGATGGTCCGAATTACAAAAATATCGGCGATATATTAAGACCCAATGATTAAAAATATCGAATAAGCAATTTAATTTGTATTTGTTTAGTATTATCTATCAGTCGAATAGGAAATCCCCTAAAACCATACATATACATTTACAATTGAAGGAAAAAATAGGCAAAAACCCAGATTGTGCGTTTACACTGAAGTATGTTAAGATGCTACGTTTCTGTGGTAGTAAAGCTAGGTACTGACATAAGATAAATTGCTTTCGAAAAGCTCTGAGCGAAATGGCACTATTAATTCTCTCGGGAACCAGTGTGACCAAATAGTTTAAGGGGTTACACCACTGTAGAATTTTTTAAAAATCGAAAATTTTTGTTTTATTGCTAAAGGTCATTTAGGATCTTAAGAATGATATACTAAAAGATGAAGTCCGGGAAAAATTTTTACATGCCTGAATTTCGAGTTCTGCCGCAGGACCTTTCACGATTTTACATACGAATTTACAGCCACTGAAAACTTTAACCGCGTTTATCTCAAAACCATTTTTTTTGAGCTGGCTGGAAACATAACTCGAACAAATCTTTACCGATTGATTCCAAATTTTTCCATTACGTTTGAAATTGTTGTCCGCAGGGAACTACGTAGGGGTTTTTTGAAAAAGTGAATAGTTTTGTTTTAATAAATAAAAATGTGATGAATTTCATGGTCAAATTGTGATTTTTTTTTGTAAACTGTCACCATTTTACGAAAAATCAATTTAAAAAAAAAAAACCCTGGGGACATCAATATGGATTCAGAAAACGTTTGGTTTTTTGTTCTAGATCAAAAATTGTAGAAGATACGTTTCCGGCCGTGGACCCATCTAAGAAAAAACATGCCACCGCAGAACTGCTGCGGAGTCAACATTTTTTCTTTTAATAACTTGAAATGTATGTTTTTTTGTAGTTCAATATTGATATTATAAAATACTTTTTACAGAATTTAAATAACTCCATTTTGTTAACCTACACAAATTTCGAAAATATGCCTTTTTTTTGGTGTTTTACAGTGGTGTAACCCCTTAAAGAAATGGCTTTAATTAAATTAACCTTTTTCCTGGGGACAATAAAAGCGCTATATGCGAGCAATGTTTTTATTTTTTCAATTTCCCTCCATATAAATTCATTTATTTCGCAACATTCATCTTATGTTAGTAGCCTCGAAATCGAAAACGCATGTATAAAATCAAGAAACGAAAATGGTCTTGCCAATTTTTTGGGTAAACATTTATCCACATTTAACTCTTGCCTTCATTTTTGTCAATTGCATTTTCACCGTCTGAACTATTTTTTAACGTTTCCATTATGGACTGTTGCTCAAAGGATTGTATCAAGTCGCGCACATGTAGTTTGTCATCTATTTCTATATATTTTGTATTCTGTTTACCAGCAAAATTTTGCTGTTGTTGTTCTAAAAAGAACGTTTGAAATTGTTCAAGTCGAATCAATCGTTTTTCAATATCCTTTGTAAAATTGGCAGACAATCCTTCGCCATTTCCGTATACAAAATTCACATTTTCGCGGTCATACCTTGTGCAGCAAAAGTCACAACTCTGACAAGGAAGCTCATTAAATTCATTTGATTCACAATATTCTGAAAATGTTTCAGGAATAACTATAGTAGGGTCTTCCCACACAGATCCAGCTTCCATCCAAAACCACAAGCCGTTCCAAAATGTAGCATTTTTTCTTTACATTTTATCTGTGGATATTTGTGTTTAACTTTTGATAACTTTTTGGTGTCTTTCACCTTTTAAATGCAATTGGAAATATAATGTTAAGTAAATTTAAATATTTGTTAAATTATTTGATAGAAAACAGATTAAGAACAATATCAACGGATGGTTATTGGAAAAAGGATCTCTGTGCGCAAAACACTATAATTAAATTATATCTTATCCTTATTAATAGCCCATTCCATTGCAATATATTAAATTCTGAATGTACTTTTTCCCACAATAGCAACTACATTATTCGGCGACGTAAGAATGGCACGAGTAAGTGAACTGACTTTGCTTAAGTGCGGTACAGAGAACGAAACACACCGTTTCAAAGCAGTGAAATGTGTGAAGGAGTTGAAGGGCAGAGCAATAGGCAAGCAATAACCTGTGTTATTCCACTTTTTATTCTTAGTCACTCTCCACTCTGGAATACTTACTCCATTCAACTTTCTAGTATTTATGTCTCTCGACTCCGTACAGACTTTTAAAGCGGCGCTGACGAATTGCAGTTTTCAACTATTTGCCTCTCGCTCTCTCTTAGTGCCTTGAAACGATGATTTCCGTTATCCGTACCGGTTTTTATATTTAAATGACGGCTTTCATCATAGCGTTTTCGAACAAAAATTTTGATCTACTCATTTAACATTTAAATATAGAAGCTGGACCAATGTATTTCAAGGAAAATCTGCTGTGTTTCTATCCCAAACCCAAAGCAGAAATATTTATGGCACTTAAAAAATGCTGCATTTGAGTTTGTTTTCATATATCCAAGACCCAAAAAAAAAAACATAATTTCTCGAACAATACGATATTAGAGAACGTTCAAAAAAGCTCTTACCAAATATCGTTATCGTTATGTTATTATATATTGCAGTGGTATCGATCTATTTAATGTATATTATTATTTAAAATTATTTTAAAGTAATTCTGAATTAAATACTAACCTTTTGGCAATTCCACATTACGACCTCCCCAGCCCTGGGCAACGCTTGGCGTATAAGCCAACGCTCTATGGGGATTCGAGGGTGTTGGTGCAATGCTCTTCTGCAAAAGACAAATATGTTATGTCAAATTTAATATTTAATTTGTATTATTACATTTCTATAGGATTCCTCCCTATGCTGTTGTTGGTGATTCGTTCCAAGATCATAAGAAGGCTTTACTGTTGCATCCGGCAAGTCCTTGGGCATGCTCTGTCTATGATACATCGTAGGCGATGACACTACGGGAGATCGACCTTGGTCTGGGGACTCATCCAAAAATGCGGAGCTGGCGGAGCCAGTCTGTAGAGCAGCCTCCCATGGCGACTTGACTACCTGCACTCCGCCCTTTGAATACTTTTCGATTAATTGATTTTGATGCAAATTCAATTGGACGCGATGTTTGCCAGCATCCGAATATGCTGGCAAAATGTTTGGCGATATTGCCTTTGTCCGTGGTTGATATTGCTGATAATCTGGAATACCAGATGGTAGACTTTGAGTTCCAGCATTCGTTTCATCGACAATCCAATTGTCTGCTTTTTTGCGTCGTTTTGCAAAGAGTTCGGCGCCTACGGAAAAGTCAGCGAAATGATGGTTGTGGCGGCGCGATGGCAATAAGCACAGCAAATGAGTAAAAAAATATTCTTACTATTATTTTTAATAATAATTAAAATAATGTAAAATCTAAACAAAATTCCATTAGCACGTAGCACGTTTTGAGTAGATCTGAGGAAAGATCGACTCGTAACGCTTAAATTAGTTTGGATGAATAAATAATTTTTATGTTAGATTTCAGAATAGAACATATTTTAAAATAACTTGAATATATTGTAAAATAATAATTGAATTTTCAAAAGTATGGTGCGGTCGAGAAAAACGGTTTTAGAGCGCAAAAATATGTATTTTTTATAAGTGTGAGCGGACACACTTTTTTTACTAGTTCTTTCACACTTTTAGAGGGCATATGATACGGTTACGGATACTATGTGGCCAACAGACTTTATTTAACAGCTTCACTCCAGCGCACTATATTCAAGGCAACATAGGTCACGAAAATACAAATCATTATAAATCATTATAAATCATTACCCTAATCCCACAATATTGAATTTGGATCTAACAATTTAATTAGCAGACTCCACTTAAGCTTTCTTTCTTCCAATTGAACGGGCGTGTTTTTTTCTTTCGCTCTCGTTTTGTGTTAATTTTGCACAAAAACCACAGGGCTTTTATTTAAATCTTCTATTTAGTGGATAATAAAGTACCCGTTCACTCCGCTTGCATGCAGCTTTTCTGTTTTGTGTATTTAATTGTTATTATTTTCACAATTAAGTTGTGCTGCCAGTGTTTGCTTTGCACTTTTTTGCATTCCTCTTTGTGCCTTCTGCGTTTTGCAGTTGCTTGCGCCATCGCGACAGCTAAAAGTTAGGATTGCTCCCGCGCTCACCCGCTTACCCGCTCTATCGTTCTCTAGCTCTCTCGGTGCAGCTGCACTTTCTTATACCTCCGTACGTAAGGGTACAGTGGTAAGTCCATATAACGCCCGATATTGTCTGCTTCGCTAAAAACTGTAAAAAGGTTATTTCCGCTACTGATCTTACTTTCCACTGACTTAAATCAGACATTCTTACATCATGCCCAAATCGAACCTAATTTTCAGTCCTACTTTAAACTGTGTCCTTTTAGATCTTCACCGTTTTAATACCGTTTATTCGCCAGGTCCCGTCGGAACACCTGGCTGTGTGGTTAGGTATTGGGCCGACGCCCTGTGCAATCCCCTTCTGAAATTGTTTACCTTGTCCTAAGAAACCTCCCACTTTCCCCTTATCTGGACGAAATCTTTGGTTATTCCTCTCCACAGAAAAACAGAAAAGGTAGCAAATCGGATGGCAACAACTATAAAGGATCCTCTAAGTTTTCGGTCATCCCAAAACTTTTCGAAAATGGCATTACCCCAAATTTGCTGCACCTGTGTAGATCAATCATTTCTCCATGGATTTAAAAAGCAAAGATCAACGACAACGAATCTTTTGGAGCTCACTTCCTTCATAATAAAGGGCTTCCATAAAAACTTTCAGAAAGATGTAATCTATACTGATTTCAGTAAAGCATTTGACTCTGTTAACCATTCTCTTCTTGTTCGCAAACTCGATCTAATGGGATTTCCGGTTAATCTTCTTATATGGATCTCAAGTTATCTGAATGGCAGGACACAGGGGTACTTCTGGCGTTCCGCAAGGGAGCCATTTATGTCCCCTGTTATTTACATTTATAAACGACCTGTCCAAGTACTTATGTGCGCGGTCGACGTCAAACTTTGCGTGCAATATAATGGCGCTTCTTTGCCAGTCTGATCTTAATAATTTTTAAACCTGGTGTCGAGTAAACATATTAATCTTAAACGGCTCTAAATGCAAGATGACATTCTCTCGTGTCGCTCCCAAGCTTGCAACTTACACACTGAACTCCTGCTCCTTGGAAAGAATGGTTAGTGATTATGATGTGGGTGTCCGCATGTATCCTAAACTTGACTTTATTAATCATATTTCATGCTTGGTGAATGATGCCAGAGCTGTGCTTGGATTCATTAAACGATGGTCGAAAGAATTCAATGACCCTTACGTTATAAAATCCCTATATATTTCTTTAGTTCGTCCTATCTAAGAATATGGATTTTGCGTTTGAAGCCCTCAGCATGGGGTCCACAGTAAACCCATAAGTCGGTTCATAAGAACTTTTTACTTTTCGCTTTACGCGGCTTAAACTGGGATGCAAAGCAGAGGTTAGACTCCTGCTAATTAACTTACGATCTTTAGCTAAACATAGAACCATGCTTCATTTATAACCATATCCACGGTGACGTAGAATGTGCTGACTTGTTGGGTCATCTTAATTTTTACGTACCGAGTAGAAATACTAGATCCTACTTATATTCCCTTAGTGTTGAGCCACTGTAGAACGTCTTTTGAATTGAATGAACCCTTTAGACTCTTATGCAAATTATAATGATTTGTACATAATAACATCAAACGTAGATAGCCTTAGTAGAAAAAAAATGATTTCTTTTTAAAATTTTTTCACACTCTTCGTTCTAGAAATACTAAAAGTGTGTTCTCGCGCGCCTTTGAACTTTCTAGTATTTTCGTAACACGACTCCAAACATGCCTTTAAAATGACTGACTGCTGACTCACTGAATTGAGCGTTTTTCGTTCTCCATACCGTACTTAAGATTATTTATTGATCCAGATTCCAGATCTGATTTAAAAACGATTTTGGTAATGGAATTGTATGTTATAAATATTTTACCTCGTCCTTGGTGAAGTTGCAATGCAGTTATTAGCTCAGCGCAGTTGTCAGGCGATAAAAGGCCAGTTTCAACATTTATTAACTCTTTGAGCGAATTATAATCACGAACTTGGCCATTCGGATTCATTACAAGCTTAAGCGGCATTTTCTCCAACTTTGTTGTTGCTTCAAATAATGATGGGGAATTTGTTTCGCAATTTGCTTTATATAAAGAAATTTTAAAATAATTTATGAAATTATTCCCTTAATACATCATCTATTTGTTGATAAAAAAGACTAAAAAGTCTAAAGCAGTTAAAAATCAATCAATGAAAGGTCAAAAAAACGCATAAATTGCAATTAATATTTAAATCTGAAATCATTCCTGTGTCGTATAATTATTAAATAGGTTTCAGACAAACTTAAATCTTTCCTATAATGGGTTCATAAGTTTATATACAGTTATATAGTTTATAGTTATATATTGTGACTTCTATTGCATACACAAATTTCCTTGAAAGGCCAATGAATTTTCCTTATTTCCATGTTACGCCAGCTTTTCTGAAGAAAAACCGAAGGCTTTCTCTTTAACACTTATGGAAAAGGGTAAAGTGTTTCTGTGGTATATCAAGATTATCTCATTTAGTTTTAAAATAATTCAGGGATTACTTTAAATTAAGAGGTCTGAAGAATAGAGGGAAATTTAAATCGGGTGGGGTTTTATAAAAGTGAAAACTGAAACTGGTAAGAAAGTCTTCGGCGGCATATCATCTAGATTATTTAAATCTTTTCAAACTTGTATTTTAATGATTCTAAAATTAAGATAATAACAAAGTAATAAATATTTAGTTCAACAATTTTGTTACTAATATAAAATCTTATAAAAATATTTAAAAAATTTGCAGAAATACCATTAATAATTGCGATTTGACATTGAAAGGAAATCCCTAGCATGGAGCGATAGTATATTAATAGTATCGATGTTTTCACAAGTGTGCCCTATTGTGGTATTCACATAATATATATAAAATGAGTAAATATTAAATTATAAAATACGTATCTATTTTAATATATTTAATTTATTATTATTGCATTTTAAAATTTTTTGTGTGTTTTTAACTGTTTGTAATAATTGTTATGATAGGAATACACAATATTTCTTCTTGTGAAATGTCCCTAATATTTTTGTATTGATTGCATCGAAAATGTGTCACTACCAATGTTTTCCAGCCCTTATTTTAATAATAAAAAAATTAAACAAATTAAATAGGAGATCCGGGTTTGATAATTTATCCAATGACTCTAACGCCGAAGTTTGTTAACTCTTGCAGTTTGCAATTGAGTTATTAAGAATAGATCGACAACTACCTAAAGATATATAGGAGATATAATTTTATATAAGATAATAATTTGGTTTTGATAAAAATCCAAAAACAATTTCTTGAAATTGTATCAAATAAATATTATATATTTTAGATTTAAAACATCTAACATGAAATAAATAATAATATGCAGAGAACAAACCATTACATATTGCATTTACAGATTTATATTCACAGTGTATCTGCTGATAAAAAATGTTTCTACTATTTACGGACTAAGATTACTCTTTTACTGCGTTGCAAACTTCTGACTGAAATTGTAATCGTAATACCCTGCAAGCGTATAAAAATGGTTTCATGGTTTCAAAAAGAGACTATTACCTTGACCACCTTCATGTACCCATTTAACAGATCGTTTTTTTCGATTGACATACATTGATTGACCCTTAGATGTTTGGTTTGAGATATCGCTTAGCGAATGCGATATTCTCCGGGCTAGCTCAACCTGGTCTTCCATAGTGGGGTGCAGTGTTGGAGAATAAAATGCGGACGAGGCATATAGCTTTCCTATTCAAAACAAGGTTCAAAATATTGATGAAATCAACTTTATGGCAATATTGCATAGAAACTAAAAAAGGTGATAGGTAACAAAGTTATTTTGCTAAGAAAGCGTTTATATTAGTTTGAGTCATTATATGTACACATAGCGTGATATGAAATCTTACGTAGCACCTTTTTTTTCAATATAAACCAATTCAAGGTATATATACTTACGATTCTTCGGTAATATTTCAGGAGTATCGGTCGCTGGCGTAAATATTTTTCGCAAATCAACATTTGTCTTCGATATATTTGCGGATTCCTAAACAAAAGATCAAAAAATCTGACCGCTTTTAAAAAGTGCGACTACAGTGGCTCTATTGTTTTCATTATAAAAGTCATTATGAAGTCATTACATTTTTATTTTGCCACAATTGTTTACCAAGCTTTACAAGAATGTCTCGTTTTTGTCTATCATGAAGATCACTTGGTCGATATCCTCGCCTTTTCTCTACTATGCAGTTCATTTTTTCAATTTGTAATAATAAATTTTTAAAAAATGTAAACAACAATCAGTACAGAATTATAAATAAAAGCACTTTTGATAGAATCCGCCTTAACGTCCAACATACTCTTTGTTCGCCTCACACTATGCTCTGCTCTCTAAAAGGCTAATTATAGAAATTTGTATTTTAAAAAATATATAGAGTAGAGTACATACAAATGTGAGGGGAGAGCAACACACTCATTTATATATTTGCTTTTGTCAGTCTTTAAATATATACGAAACCTATAGACGAAAAAAACGAATATATCATATAACTGAGAGTGTTGGTCTCTATATGCGTATGTACTTGGTAAGGATTGTTTGCAGTTCTGATCAGTGCTGCCAGTATATCCGGACAAAAAATCCACATTTGGAAACTTGGAAGAACAAGCTTTATAACTGACATAAGATAAAATCGCATTTTCTTAGAGAAATTGCAATATATATTTGAACCAAAGTGACTGGGCAATTTAAAAAAATACTTGCAAGGGGGTCACACTGACTAATATTTCCAGATGTTTTGTTGTAAACAAACTTTATAAAGTGAAATTAAAATTAATTCGAACGGATTGCATGTTGAAATATTATTTAATATATTTATGTGTTGGCTGCTAGGAATATGATGGCAAAACTCAGAGGCACCAACACTCCAATAACAGATTTTTTCCGTATTTACAGTAAATTGAATCTCGTAAAATATATCTTATCCGTAGGTATTTTATAGAATTAACCCTTTCATACTGGCCTAAAAAGCACTCCATCCGAGCAGGGATTAATTATTGATCATTCCGGTCTACCTGTTTTTCGAAATATCCGTAAAATTTACTCGGATTCGGATTTTCCTCTTTTACCCTCTCATTGAATATACATTTCATTTTGTTTTTTATATTTTAATTTTATTAGAAGAGCATATTATGTATATGCGTATTTTTTTAACTCCTTGCATTCTCCGAATGATGTTAGACAGCAAATGATTTAGAAGATTTTATTAAAACAAAAAAATGCCCTTCTCTAAGCTCATAATCGTATTTTATAAATATACAAGAAAGGAAGTTAACTTCGGCAAGCCGAAGTTGGTATACCCTTGCAGCTTACAATCGGATCATTATGAATTCACCAAATTCGTTTAACATATTAAACTACAATTACAGTTTTATTTGCATAGTTCTTCATTTTCCTCTACATTTAACAAGCGTATACAGTTATAATTTTAAACTTTATCATTTTTCAATCGTTCCTATGGCAGCTATAGGCTATAGTCATCCGATTTTAATCAAATTAAACCCGAAATTCTAGAAAAATACAAAATGGGCACGTCTCAAATTTTATGAAAATACTAGCGGGGCAGGCGAACTTTGTCTTGCCCCTAATTGTTGTTTTCTTATATAGTTCTAGAGTGATAATAATACGCAGATAATTAAATTTACTATGTTATTTTTTTTATTCAATTCTAGCTTCAGAATCAGGTAGTAGTTGCACCTTCCCAGAAGCGCAACAAATCCCTGCTGGTTCATTTGTGAATTTGAGAGCATGACAATGCGGGCATTCCTTGTCCATAGCACCAATTATAACCTTTGAATGAAAATAATATTCAATATCGGGCTCATACCGGAATGCAAGACGCACGAATTAATCAAATGTAATTGCTCGATGTACCTGTAGGCGGTGTTGGTCATTGGTCTGGGTCTATCGGCTGTAAACCTACGTTATTGTCAATGTTCTAGTCTTCTTGCTTCATTGCGGGTATTTAAAAACACAAAACTTGACGTAAATTTCGTAGCTACCACATCCATAGATTCCAAATTTCGAATCTGACAGTCAGCAGGCAGCAACTAAAGTTGTATTGCGGACTACCCTTATCACTTAGCGTTGCGAAAAATAGATGTTAGCCTATTCTCAGACCTACTGAATCTGCATATAACATTTCATGAGAATCGGTCGAGCCGTTTCGGAGGAGTTTTGCTGTCCAACACGACGCACACTGGACGGAAAGATACTTTAGGGTTGCAAAAATCATAACTCTTGAACCAGTTGAGATATTTTTAAAATTTTTTTAAATGAAAGGTACTTTTAGTACCTTTCGAATGAGTGGTCATACTATATGGTGTGATTAATAGTAGATTTTATACTCGCAAATTAATGTTTTTGAGGCAGTTTTCTCAACTTTTATACAATTCCGAAAAAGACTTTTCGTTTGTTTTCTCTGAAAATGCTAACATGGTGGATATTTAATTTTTTAAAAACAAAATAAATAAATTTTAATGAAAAAAAAAATTTGTTTTTTTTTTTAATTTTTCTTTTTGACAAATTTTCTAATATTTATGCATTTTTTGTTCAAAATAATCATGAAATTTTATATTTTTGAAGAATATTTAATCATTATACATTCATTTCAAATCATTAAGTGTCCCTACAAAGTCAGGAATTCCGCCAATACAGGAAAAAATGTATGCCCGCCATACAATTTCGTACTGCGCAGCGACTGCGCTCGTACCAGAATTTGCACGAAAGTGCGCATTTTTTACGCTGAGTTGAAAGTATCTTTTGCCTTGGAATTTCTTAGGGGCAGATTGGGGCAGCCGATCTTTTTTGAATATGATAAAGAACATATTCAGGAACAACACCTCATACGCCAAACCCATAAGCCGGCGTAAGTTATATTTTTTATTTTCCATCAAAGTTGAAAAATACTTAGGTAAAACAGGTATGCCAGCACGTGCAAAAAATATTATAATTTTATTCTACCTTGGTTTTACTGAGATTTGATGACCCTTTCGATAGAGACCATAACCATGCCGGTCGGTAACATATTTTACCTTAAAATCGACCGCAAAGTCAAAGTTTTTCTAAAAAACGACATGCTTTTTTTGCAACCCAAAAGAGGTTCAACTTTGAACACGTGTAACTTCTAAAATACTAAACCGATTTGAATAATTTTTTGGATTCAACCCTTTTGAACTATTACCTGTCGAATGCAATAACTAATTTTACGATCCGTTGTCATCAAAAAGTTGATTTTTGCAACGTATCTGTATCTTTCCGTCCAGTGTGCGACGATACAGAATTTTATATATAGAAGAAGATATTGAAAACTGGCAGCCGACAGGTGCGCAGGAGAACCACGTGTAACTACGCTAATAGTACGAGCCGTATCTGAATACATTGTCGGAAGTGCTACTATACTCTCCTCTTGAGGGCGGCTGGAAGCAGACACTTGTGTTAGTAATGTCTCGAACAAGGGTGCTGACTAATGGTAGTTCGGCTAAGAGAAGATAACTCTTTATAAAAATCCCAATCTAAGGTGAATCAGCATATACCGAGGGATTCATGGCCGAGGGGGTGCTCGGTCGCTAATATGTGAACTCTGGATCCCTGTCCTCCTCGTCAATTGGTGACCTCCTTTTCCGTCTACTCGTGGGATTCATTTATGGATCTTCCTATAAAAACTGAGTGTGACAACATTACCCCAGACCGCAAACTCTACTGCACTGCAGCTGGCGGATGCATGCAATCGGATCCAACGGCTGAGGCTGGACTCCGAGGTCGCCTTTGTCAAATTGACAAGCCGCGAAAAGAAGCTGTTTAAGGCAGCTATCGCGAAAGGGCTCCCGAGATCTGAGGCTGCTGGCTGCTCCAGGCTGCAAAAGCTTCCCCTCCCGCTAAAGCTACGACCAAGCTAGATCGGTTTATTGACATGACCCCTGAGTCAGGCTTGCCAAAGAATCCGAAGAATGCTCATTCAGGACAGCGCCATCTTACAATTAGAGTGGTGTCAAGCTCGGCTTTACTTCGACTGACGGGGCGTCGACCGTCTCCTCGGAGACGGCTGGTCTGAAGCCAAAATTCGAGGGATGTGTCCTGAGAACTGGGGGGCTGTTGCTTGTCTGCCATGACAACAACGCAGCCGAGTGGTTCAGGCTCAACTTTAGCCTTATCAAGGCGTGAAGCTGTTGGTGGTGGGTCTGTTCCCCCGGGCCAACCTTGTGCGAGGCTACTTCGTCAACAGTTTACCGTTGTCCAATGAGGAAGTTCTCGCTTATGTTGGTAAGCAGAACGACTAAGGTGAGATGCTGCACCACGCCTTAATGGTGGACCAAGCGTCGCTGCAGTTACTTGCCAAGTGCGGCGGCAAAATCTGGTACTGGTTTGGCAGAACCTGGCTTACACTTAGGACCTCCGGTTGTCCAACGTACGGAATCTCTCCCGGGGATGGTCCTTCCGCAAGCAGGGCTGCTGAGCTCGCTAAGAAGTCCACCCCCGTCCCTGCACCAAGGCGCAGACCACCAGCGAAGGGAGCCCCAGGCGGTGCTACAAAAGGTAGCACTCCCGCCAAGGGCGATAGCAAGGTCATCTAGGCATCTAGGTTGTCGAAGGAAGTGAGGGGGTTCCGACTTATATAGTAGTGAGAGCATATAGAGAACTTTCTGCAAAGTTTCATTCAGATAGGTTCAAAACTGAGGGACTAGTTTGCGTAGAAACGGATGGCCAGGCAGACAGACGGAGAGACTAACAGACCGACATGGCTAGATCGACGCGGCTGTTGATGCTGATCAAGAATATATGTATATACTTTAGAGGTGGAGAAACATCGATGTACATCGATTTACATCTAATATACTTTATAGGGTATCCCTTCACTGCGTTGCAAACTTCTGACTAAAATTATAATACTTTGGTATTTTAGTATAAAACAAGAAAGGAAGCTAGCTTTGGCAAAACGAAGTTTAAATACTCATGCAGTAAGTAATTAAAAATTCGTGTATTTAAGGATTGGGAAGATAATTATGTTTTTGCTTTGAAGGCAGCTCAACGAATGGGAAATTAATATTTCGACAATCTTGATATGTCGCAGGTAAAAAACTACGGGGACCAAAAGCGGCTGTTTCTGAAATAATTTGGTAATATGTTGGAATCAAGCTATATGATATATATATTATTTTCATAAAATGTAAATTCAAGACTAATAAAAAATTCCCATTTCTCAAAGTACGAATCTGGAAATTTTTTTTCTGATTTAAAAAAAGAAACTTCAAGTCTCTAAGACATGTGGTTTGGCCATGGCTGTGATATATCAGTCAGTCAGTCAGGACAAAGCATTTTATATATATAGATTCCTATGGCAGCTATACGATTTTGATCAAATTAAAACCGAAATTCTAAAATATTACAAATATATTACAAATATGTTGAAAATTGCCTACGTTATAATTTTTTTCCTTAAAATTGTCCGATCGTTCCTATGGGAGCTATATGATATAGTCGTCCGATCTGGCCCGTTCCGACATATATAGTAGTGAGCATATAGAAGACTATCTGCAAAGTTTCATTCAGATAGCTTCAAAACTGAGGGACTAGTTTGCGTAGAAACGGACGGACAGACGGACATGGCTAGATCGACTCGGCTGTTGTATACACTTTATAGGGTCGGAAACGTCTCCTTCACTGCGTTGCTAACTTATGACTAAAATTATAATACCCTTTAAGAAAGGAAGCTAACTTCTGTATATGGAAGTTTGTATACCCTTGCAGTTTGAAATTGGAATTATTGAGAATTTATAAATTTGGCTTAAATGAAAAGAAGAACTACATATAAAATAAGTATTATATATATAAATATATATAATTAAATGATTGCAGGATTCGTAAGTTACAAAAAAAAATATGATTTATTCAGCCGAATTGGCCGTCAGCCAGCGGGCGGACAGGGGGACTAACGGGTGAGAAATCACCTGCCGTAACTATTTGCACAGTTGGAAGTGCGACTATACTCTCCCCTCCTGCCCAATAAATTACCCCAATCCAAGGTGGAACAGCATATGCCGAGGGATGCGTTTCCGGGGGGTGCGTGGACACTAGTATGCGAACTCCGGTGGACCGACCAACCCATCTAGGCTTACCACGGTATGCGGGCTCTACCGTGGCGGACCATCCAAAACCCAGCATACTCGTGGGACCAAAATATAAACCATTCAAATATAAACAAAAACAAACAAAACATAGGTGATCGCCAAACCTTAAAGGCGGAAGGGGGTGCCTCCCGGGTCTCATTAAATGGGCGAGAGGTATCCTGCCCTACCAACTAACGCTAACGCGAGCAGAAGCGCTGCCAAACGTCAGCGTTCATCTGAGGTGCAACCCCCGCAGCCGAAGCGTTCCAGGGTGCAGCCCCAGCGGTCCTTCGCTGAGGTGACCAAGAGAAAGATCCTGATCTCCAGTGATGGACATATCCCGAAGGACCAGTGGCGCTGGATCGTTGGTGAGCTGCACAACAGGTTCGTGGAGGAGCTGTAGGAGTCGGGAGGTGCACTGCCCCGATGTGGGGATGCCGGATGGCACCAAGGTGGCGTGAAGGTAATCGCGTGCGAGGACACGGACTTCGTCATCTTCTACAAGCGGGTGATCGCAGGATTGGGTGAGGTGTACCCAGGTGCAAAGTAGAGTTGGGCATGGACCGTGTTTTCTTGGTGTCACATCGTGACACGACGGGCGCACGAGTGTGCGTGTGAAAAAATTAAGATTGTGTCCATGGGCGTGCGTGTTCGTGTTTCGAAATTCGGCACGAAATAACACAAACACATAAAGCACGTAATTTTTACGTTTGCAAAAAATGGTATATAGATTGTTTATGTTACTTGTCGTGAATATAATCTATGTTTCAAAAAGTACTTATAAATACCAACACGAAAGACGCTGTTTGAGCTGCGATCGATAAGTGAAAAGTTAATCGACGTCACTTATTCTGCTTAAAATGGAAAAACTCCAAATTCAAGACGCCATTCGTAAAAAAAAGCGCGTTTTAAGCTTGTTAATAATGCAAATGCGACAAGTACTGTGTGGGCATCATTTAAATTGATTGAAAAGTGTGGAAAGTTAATTGACTATGTCTGCTGTGTAAGATGCCAAACTTGGCGAAAAATGGCATAGGAGCTTTAATAATACACAAATGCACTTCAGTGCAAGAAAAGAATCAACCAACATTGGAAAGATTAGCCAAACAAGAGATACCGACCCGTGTTCTGAATAATTTAGCCAAAAAGCAAATTGCATTTGTGGCAGAAGATCTGCTGCCATTAAGTGTTACAGAAGGTGAGTACCATTGGACGCTTCATGTCTGAGATCTGTGTTCTGCGATTTGAGTCAATTGTAAATTCAGTGTAGATTAAATCTCAGAAGCTCATACATTGAAGTAAAGTCAAAATTCATTCATTTAAGATTTTCTTTTTGTTATAATTTATATTTTCAGGCTCTGGTATTCGCGAGTATGCGCAGGAGCTTATCAACTTGGGAGCAGATTATGGCAAACAACATATTGACAGCCTAATTGTCTCCAGGCGAACTCTCACTAGGAATGTTTTGGAGCAGCAATATGCGGAAATTAAATGCAAGCTTCTACAGACCCTGAAAGATCAAGAAATCTCATACACAACAGATATGTGGACATATTCACATACCCAAAAAATCTTCATATCAGTAAGCGCTCATTAGATAACAGAGTTATTCGAGTTTAAAGTAGCAATTCTTGGAATTAAAGAATTTGAGTTTGACATATTTTCTCAAGTCACTTCTATTCTTAATGAATTTAACTTAGATCTAAAGTGCTCTGTTATAGTAACAGAAAATGGATCCAACGTTGTTTCTGCTTTTAAATCATACAAACGATTATCATGTGCATGTCACAACCTTAATTTAGTGATGAATGACGTTTTTCGACAATTGTACGAAACTAATGAAATATTTTAAGCACTCAGACTTAAATAACAAGTTGTCAAAAACATTAAAACAAGATGTAAAGACATGTTGGAATTCAATTTATATAATGCTCAATATCAGGCTTTACTTCTCCAAAAAAAATGAGCTTAAAAGAGTGGCAGAAATTGACTTTCATGTGATCACTTTACTCCTTAATTTTTTAAAACCCTTCAAAGATTTCTCAGAGCAACTGAGTGCAGATAAAGAACCAACAATACATATTTATGTACTATGGTATGAAAAATTAAAAAAAATTGTCAATGCAACACAATTGATTCTGAGCTTATGGTGCTCTTTACGTAGCACTGTTTTTGAATCCGCCTTTTAAGTGTCTGACTGTTTTAAGCCCAGAGAATAAAGGATTCAGAAAACTGAGGCGGAAGAAGAGTTAGCACGCTATTTTTCTGCTGAAGCCTTGCCGAGCGAAAACGATTTATTTTTTGTTGGAAAAAGGCTAAAGGGCCTGAAGGGCCTTCAGTTACTCGTTCGAAAAATATTAAGTATTCCAGCAAGTTCAGCTACCAGCGAACGTGTATTTTCTACATCAAATTCTTAATGACCGTAGAACTAGAACAAGAATTCTTGGAATGAATACATCCTCGCCTCGATATTTGCCTTGCAAGATGGTTGCAAAGACGCGGCTGATTGATATATCTCAACAAAATTATCACCGAACCAACTTTAAACCTGGTAATTACAATGAATTTAAGGGGAGGTTATTTTGAAATTGGCCAAAATAAGATCAAACTTTGAGAATTTTTCGTGGGAAAATGAAAACACCTACAAAGTCGTGCTTTGAAACATAAATGTATTATTTATTAGTGAATACAAAAAAAATGTTTTTTTCAATATTCAAAATGGCGTCTTTAAAATGTCGGATCTCGCGAGCCTCTGCGGGCGAAAGAACGTCACCTTTTGTCAAGGCTAGGGCTTTTCGTGGTTAACTGAAGTGAGAAATTGTTTTAAATTATTGAAGTACAGGAAATTTCGTATGACATGAACCTAATATGAATGAAATTTAATGAAAAAAATACATAATTTCATGGAAATAAAAAAAGGCAATTTTTTTGTTTTTTTTTTTTTATTTTGATCTTCATTAAAAATTATAAATAAACAATTTTTTATGCCTAAGATAGGTTCATGTCATAAAAAAAGTATCCCCTTTAATAATTTTTTTTTTAATTTGGCGAATCGCATTAATAGAACTAGAGTTACGATTGACAAGAGTTTTTGAAACATGGTTGTGTCAAAAATTTGGTATATTACAAGTGGGAGGGGTTGCGTATGGCTAAAAAACAGGACAGATATGACGGATTTGTCAAATGTCATGTGTGCGCTATTGAAGCTCTATTGTTTTGTGCCGAATACCAAACGGAACGGACGAGTCTGCTTTAAGCCCCGAAAAATTTAATTTTTCTCCGTGAAAAAAATCACTAAAGTTTTATTGCACGTTTTTAAAAGTGTCACCGTGTAAAGTGTGTCAATTAAGAAGGAGAGTGCAATAGATTATTTGACGTGAAATTTAGTTATGTTTAAAATTCCACACCGGGTTTGGACCAAATTTTCACAATAAAAAAATGTTTCATATAATTTTATAACGACTGCTTGAGGCTGTAGTGGACACTTAAATGTCGGGGGTTGTGGACACCCAATTTTTTGTTTGACAAATCTTAAAATATCGCCGTTGATTGAGTTATAGATACAGCTATATAAGTAAATATATTTTAATGGTGTTTATATTCTTTTCTTCGATGTTTGTTGCCAAAAAAAATTTACCGCCTCCAACTCCGTTCACTGCAATGATTGTAATCGGCCAATGCACTTGAAGTGTGCTAACATGCGCGAATTGTGATTCTGATTGGGACTGATGTCATGCGTAATATTTTTTTTGCTTTACAAATGAATAAACTTCCATTTTTTTTTATTTGATTGCGTTTAACTTGATACTTTTCTAATTTTAGCACATTCTACAAAGGTGTCCACAACCCCCCTTAAAATCTAAAATTGGCAAAAATTGCTATTTTACAAAAACTTAAAATTTTTTCTTTCAGTGATAGATAAGATAATAAAATTTTTTTCTTTAAAATTTATTCTTTTTTTTTGTTTTTAAAAAAATAAATAAGCTCCAAATTAGCATTCTCAGAGAAAAAGACGAAAAGTAATTTTCAAAATTGGATAAAAATTGAGAAAACTGCCTAAAAAAAACATTAATTTGCGAGTATAAAATCTACTATTTATCACACCACTTAATCGAAAGGTATTAAAATTACCTTTCATATAAAAAAAGAATTATAAAAATATCTCAACTGGTTCAAGAGTTATGATTTTTGTAACCCAAAACTATCTAATGCGCTACTGTGCGCCGCTTTGTTCTACTTCGAGTTGCAAGATTTTAACGTCGTGGTAGCGCCATTATTTTACTAAGATAAAAACGTTAAAAAAATGTCTGAAAATAAAGCAAATTCAGAAAAAATTCGAACATTTTAGATACATTCAGTTTCTCTTCAAAGTGAACGGCCGTGCCTTTTTCTTGCGCTCTCGTTTTGTGTATTTTTTGCATAAAAACAACCTGGGCTTCATTTAAATCTTATTTTTTGAGTTTAATAAAGTAACCGCTCACTTCGCGTGCATGTGCTATTCTGTTTTGTGTATATAATTGTTATTATTTTCACAATTTAGTTGTGCTGGCGGTGTTAATTTTTGGATACTTTTGCTAGATTTAAAGGTAAATGATGTGTTTTAAACGGCAAACCAGGAACGGTTTTAAGGACGTATTTTTGAGTTTTCGTAAAACTCATTATATGTTCTTGGCGCTTGAATAATGAATAGCTCTAAGCTAAAGTGTCAATATTGGCAATGCAGATAAGCAGTCTGCATCTGCCAAAAGCCCTTATAGTAGTACCACCTACGAAACAGATATTTGTTTCGCGGCTCTCCCCTGCTCAGACAACGGAATATGTTATCCCCTTTATCCAAGGCAAAACTAGAGCCAAACAATAAAAATAAAGGTGGAAAAATTGTAATTTTCTTATGCTAGGTATATTTTATTGTTTAAAAGTATATTAAAATAGGCTTCCTTCTTTGTAAATCGATTTTAACTTAACAATTCTATAAATAAATCGATGAATATCAAAATTAATTCCATACAACTAATTTGTTTCAATCTTGTAGATTCAAAGGTTTTTTATTATTCTTTGAATTTTATCTATGAATATTTTTGTTAAAATCATCTTTTTTTGTGCCATAAAACTTTTATATATAGCATATTCTGCAAAGTTTCATTCAAATAGCTTCAAAACTGAGGGACTAATCACAACTATACAGTGGTGCTCATAGACTTAAGCCACAAGACTTCAACCAAGATCGGCTTAACTGATTTTGGCAATACGTCTATCGTCTTTTAAAGTGGTTTTTTGGGTTTTCTCTTGGAATATTTTCTTAAGTTTCATGTTTCTTATAAAATGCAATGGCATTTATGACTTTGCCACGCAAAAAATCTAAAGTATCACAAATTTGTAAAATACTTGTGATTTTTTTCGTATTATTCTTTAATTGTAAAGTAATGTTTACCTGTAAATGTAATGTGAATAGAGAAATGTTAAACGCCAATTTGTATAATATGTATAAATAATTTGTATATTTCCTGTTCGTTTTTCTTTTCATTTGATTAAATTGGATTCAATTATAATGATTCAAGATGCAAGGGTATACAAACTTCGACGTGCCGAAGTTAGGCTCCTTTCTTGTTTTTCTTAAATATTCATACAAACTTCAAACAAAATGTTTGAATGTTTTCGAAATTCAAGGAAACTAGGCACAACAACGCAGCCTTTAATTTGTTGAGACTATAGCTCGGCGTTTCCCCCAAATTTGGGGAATTTGAATTTTGGTTTAGGTTTACTCTTACCTTTAGGTAGAAACTTATGTAACTTTAAAAGATGACAACCTAATAGTAATTACTTTACCTGTGGTTGGGGTTGTGTAGTAATTGGCTGAAATGGACGATCACTTTGGTGAAATTGTTGAGAATCGAATTTAGATTGTCTTTCAGCTTCCGATTGATTTGGTTGTAGCTTAAGTTTGTTTTGATCACTTAATTGCTGAGCCAATAGCTGTTGCTGATGTATTTGACTAGCCAATTCGTTTTGCTTTTGAATCAACTTCAGTTCCTGCTCTTTGAGCTGTGTAATTCTTTCCTGCGCTTTTATATTAATATCAATGTCAGATATTATTTCTTTAATTTGATTGTTAAAATCTTTCTGAAAGTTATAAATAAATCAATTTAAAAGTTGTTCAAATATATTCGATCCAAAATTTGTGGTCTTGTTTTATTTGAATACAGCTACTGCCTTCTTTATATCTTAGCGAAGCGACTAGATTGCTCATAAGTCTCATTCATTACGGTGTAAACTTCTGACTAAAATCATAACACGCTTTCTAAACTTATAAACAACTTACCTGGTCTGATGACTTTACACCATCATTCGTTTGGGTGTCGGAAAATTCACTGGAAATTTCCACAGGAATGTGTTCTTCCTGTTCCTGCTGGATAACATTTAATAATTTTAAAAATAAGTTCATAACTTGATAAAACAACATTTACAAATCAAATAAATACCTCATTGAACACAAAAATTTAACCTAAAAGCAACAAAGAAATCTTACCGTAGTTTCAATAGGTTTCTTTATCGAAAGTTCCGATTGAAGAGAATCCGAATCCTTTTCTAACTTCTTGTGATAAGTGAACAATAATTAATACAAGAATTAACAGAGTAGATAAGATAAAACATACATCAATAGACAAGTCTTTTTCTCCTTTTTCCTCGAGCTCATTTTCCTAGAGATAATAAAACAAAACAAAATCGTAATAACGTTAACACTCTACTTACGACATATTTTCATACCTTCTCATTAAGCGGTTCGTTTGTTGTGGTAATTTCATTTTTATTGTTGTTTTCAGTAGTCAACTCCGATGACACTGTTCCAGGTTCATTTGGATCCTGAAATATTATATATTTAATATATAAGAACAATCAAAGTGAAAGTATTTAAAAGCTGAGCTGCAAAGCGCGCGAAAAAACGCTATTTCTGATTTCGAATTATTATCTTGCAAAATAATAATAAACTTTTTAAAGGGGTTTTTAATAACCAGTAATTATACTGACATGTAGTTGCCTCACTTTTCCTGTGAGGCCACACAGTATGAGCGCACGTTTTTAAGACTTAAAGATTTAATAAAGATTAATTTAGCAGTCAGCAGCTTTTATAACGTTTTACAAGCGTTTAATTAATAATTTATTTATAAGTAGAACTGGAAAAATACTTCATCTTCAGAAAAAGATTCATCGCCTGATTCATCGTCTCCTGATTCTGCATCTTCGATAATAACATCTTGTTCTTCAACTTCAACATCAGTTGAAATTTTTGGCTTATCATCTTCACTTTTCAATACGCTATCAACTCCTGATGGGGGATTATCAGTAATCGGAGATTCTTCGATAGTTGGGTCTCTAGTTTTAGCATCACTATCTGTGACTGCCTCGTGAGATGAAGTTTCTTCCTCAATAGTATTGGATGGGGATGGGGCAACCGTGATCGACAATTTCTCCTCAACTTGTTTTTGGGTACTTTCAATTTGATCTAAACTTTCTTTTTGTTCGGATTCGGATTCGATAGCTTGACTTTCGGCCTCGCTACCACTTTCTTTGTTATCAAGAGTCACAGTAATGGTAACCTCATCGTTTTTAGGCTCCTCTGTTGAATTTCCATTTTCGACAACGTTTACCTTAAGAATTTAAAATAAAAACATAGGCGTAATCTCAAATATATTTCAGTTTAAGTTCAAAATCTGTGTTTTAAGAAATCTCCTGAAAATGTGTCTAAAAGTATACATTTTTTTTCCAAACTAAATTTATTTTGTAGCATTCTTTTTGACACCATTTTAATGGGATTTGAAAACATTTTTGGATAACGGTTTTTTTTTTGTATTGCTTTTATCTATGATTTAACTCCAACGAGTATACACTTTTAACTGTTATATATTTGAAGTACTTGAAATACTCTTTGGTTACCATATGTTTCATATAAGAACATTTACGTCGTACTTACCACGGGTGCAGAATCCATTTCCAAAATCAAATATTTGTTCAACCGTGTAATAAGCTAATACGCTAAATATATAGAAAAAATAAACTACAATAAGTATTCAGTATTCAAAGCATATAAATAAAAACAGTATAAGCAACAGGTGCCAAAAAATATATAAATAATAGATATGTATATATGTATGTGTACACAAACATCAGGCACAGGTGCAGGTACATTCCAATATACTCAAATGCTAAAAGAGAGTTCATCACTTAAGTACATTTTATTATATAATAAAATTTGTTAACACTACATTTGAGTATTTAATAATACTTTTTTTATCTCCTAACAAGCGGAATAATTTAAAGATATTTTGTATAAATTCTTACCTGATTATTTCCCACTAGTTTTTTTACAACCGTAAAATGATTTTAACTTGACAAAAATGTGAAATCGAACTATATTTGTAAGATAGATAATAATAAAATCAAATATTCTCGAAGGAATGAACCGAAGATATACATACGCCGTTGAATTTCGTCGAATTTGAGTGCACATCAAAGATACGTTCCACACTGTCCACATTTTTTCGCTATTTACTATATCAACTCATTTCCCACATATAAATTTTTCTCACAAAAATTTTATTTTAAAACACACACACACAAACAGTGCGTACAAATACAAAAATAAATATATTTTGTATGTGTATACAAGGCTGACTTTTTGGTGGAAAGACTCAAACACATACATACGAGAAAGTAATTCAAATACAAAAACATAGAAAATGTAATGTGTATTTATATTTTTACTTTTATTTTACGGTTAATTTCCTTTATTAATTATTCCATCTTCACTGTGGACGGCCGTCCACTCATGGGCGATGATCACCAAGAGTGTGCGCAATGCGACTACAACTACAACAATAAGCATGCATATGTATTTATATGTATACATATGTATATGTACATACATCTGAATATCTGAATATCAGCTTACGATTGTCCGATCAAATGGAAATAGATCAAAACATCAATAAACAAGAAAGGAAGCTAACTTTGGAACGCCGAAGTTTGTATACCCTTGCAGCTTACAATTGAATCATTATGAATTAACCAAATTTAATCAAATTAAAAGAAAAACTAACCGGAATTATATAATGCATTTACATATGTACATATGTACATATATACCAAAAAATTCGGTATTAACGTTTACCTATTAACAGTTACAGTTTTAGATTCTCAAATTATATGAAAATATGTTGAAAATTTGCCATGTTCAAATTTTGTTCCTCAAAATTTTCCGTTGGTTTCTATGGTGGTAGCTATGTATTAAAAATGTGTTGTTCTACCACTTTTAGTTTTTCAGTTAATTTAGCGGGAATTCCCGCGGCCATAATTTTTTTAAGGCTAAGGCTACGGAAGCTTTATATCGTTGTTAATCGAAAATGTTTGTTTTGTATAATTCATCTAAATAAATAATAAATAGTGAACATTTTACATACAGTGGGGAGCAAAAGTGATTCCACGATCAACGTTTTCATGTTTGACATACAAATTAAACGAATAAAGTATGTAAATGAGATAAACTTTTTTTTATTGAACACCGTGTTTATTTTTTACAATTTTGCGTACATATATAACAATATTGAAATAGAAGAAATGGCATAGTTATAATTAAAAAACGAAATATGTACTCAGCTTTGCACCTTCCACTATTTGCTCACATTTTTGCTCCTGTTTCTTTCTTCTCAGCAATTGACCTGCAGATTTACCTTTAAATGGCTTTTGCATTTCTTTTTCGTTGTCAGAATCCAGAAAATTACTCTCTGGCACAACTTTATAGTTGATTTGTTGAATTTGGAATTTGGAACTCAAACTATTTGCTGAAAAATGAAGAAGCTGCCTACTGATAAAGAAAATTGTATTGTCTCCCTGACTAAAAATGGGTCTGCGACCCGAAATATTGCTGAGAAGCTGTAAATTAGTCAGGCAGTGGTTCTCAATGACCAATTGAGACAAAGTGTTTGTACTGAAAAGAAGTTGAATGGTCACCGTCGCCTTCTAACAGACTCTGATCACTTTTCAGCAAGATGGCTTTCCCAAGCTCATTGCGAAAATTGTTAAAGAATGGACCTGAAACCAGAATTTTAAGATGATGGAGTGGTCAGCGCAGAGTCCCGACCTCAATCCGATTGAAAACCTATGGTCAATCGTAAAGCGACAACTCGGACAGTATCGATCAGCTTCATCCAACTGGGACAATCTTTGGGGCCGTGTTGAATTCGAGTGGAATAATATTCCGAGAGGAATTGTCGAAAAATAAGTTAAGAGTAAGCCGTAAAACAAATACGAGAAATTTAAACATAAACGGCTCCCCAAATTCGATGACGACCATAGGCATTTCAAAACGGACACGAATTGGACAATGGAACGTTAGAACTCTAAGAGAACCATCTAGGTTAGTACAGTTCGAGGCAGAGATGGAGAAGCTCCACATTGCAATAGCTGGAATCAGGGAGATGAAGTGGGCTAGCAGTGGGGAAACAACAACATCAGATAGCAATCTAGTCCTACACAGTGGCAACAGTGACGGCAGCAAATATGGAGTGGGAATTTACGTGTCTAAGCGCATAAAGAAGGCACTGGTTTCCTGGGAACCCATTTCTGATAGAATCATGACCGCCAGGTTCAGATGTAGAGCTAGATACATAAACATCATTCAATGCTATGCCCCGACGGAAGACGCTAATGACGAGACCAAGGACGACTTCTATACTGCCCTTACAGCAACCCTCAACAAGTTACGGCAAGGTGACATTAACATCCTCATGGGTAACTTCAATGCAAAAATCGGCCCCAACAACACCGGACTAAGATCTGTCATGGGCCAGCATGGAACTGGGATTCGCAACGATAACGGAGAGAGATTAGTGGAACTCTGCCAGCTATTCCAACTGGTCATCGGCGGCACGCTGTTCCCACATAAAGACGTCTACAAATACTCCTGAACATCTCCAAGTGGTAACACGCCAGACCGACCACATATGCATTAGCAGGAAATGGAGACACTCGCTAAAGCTCAACCGCAACCACTCAAGGAACACTGGCAACAGCCAACACCGGCAGGTACCAATCACAGGCAGAACAAACCAGTCAGAGATCTAGAAGGTAACCTCCTATCCAATGGTGATGCACAAATCCGAAGATGGCGCCAACACTTCATGGGAATTAGCCACACCACATCACCAAACGTGGCTCAAGACTATAGGAGTGTAAGAGAAATTGTGAATGCAATAAAGAAGCTGAAGCACAACAGGGCAGCTGGCGAAGACAACATCCCAGCCGAACTGCTTCAAGTTGACACCCAACTGATGGCTGAAACTTTGCATCCACACTTCTCACGCATATGGGAAGACGGAACGGTGCCAGACTCCTGGAAAAGCGGAATCATTGTGAAGCTTCCTAAGAAAGGCGACCTTAGTGACTGCAACAACTGGAGAGGGATAACCCTGCTCAACACCAACTACAAGATCTTAGCTACACTTCTGAACGAACGCCTCCAGGAAAAAAATGAGCCAACAATTCGAGACGAACAGGCAGGCTTCAGACCACACATGGAGAGCCCCGCTTTACCTCCTGTTCATCGACTTCAAGAAGGCGTTCGACTCAGTTGAAAAAGCAGCAATATGGCGAGCACTTGCAAGAAAAGGAGTACCTGCGAATCTCATCGCCATCATCAAATCGATGTATGACGATGCCAACCTGGCGGTACTGCACAATGGAAAAACTAGTGCACCTTTCCAGACGAACACCGGAATTCGGCAAGGATGCCCGCTGTCACCACTCCTCTTCAACATCGTAGTCGACGAGTTAATGAGCGAAGTATGCTCGTCCAAGCGCGGAATCACGTGGAACCTCACCAGACACCTTGAGGACTTGGACTACGCAGACGACATCTGTCTCATATCGCACAGACTCGGCGACATACAGAGGAAAAGTGACGACCTCGTCAGGATAGCCAGCAGCGTAGGACTTGAGATAAACGTAGCGAAAACCAAAGCTATGCGCTTCAACCACTCCAGCCAAGGAAACATCATCATAAATGGGAACCCGATCGAGTTCGTCAGCAGTTTCCCATACCTTGGCACCATCATATCCAACAGTGGTGGAGTGGATGATGATGTCTCCAGTCGTCTCGGCAAAGCCCGATCAGCATTTGGGAGACTATACCGCATATGGAGAGACCGACAAATAAGCAGACGAACAAAGCTCAGGATCTACAATGCGTGTGTGAAGTCCATTCTACTATACGGAAGTGAGACATGGCTCGCCACGAAGAAGATAACGCAGAAGCTGCAGACTTTCAGCAACAAATGCCTGAGAGTCATATGTGGGGTATTCTGGCCAAACAGAATAACCAACACAGAACTGTGGCGCGTTACAGGCGAGTCCCCGATACACACCCAAATAAGGAAGAAAAAATTGATGTGGATAGGGCACGCTCTCAGAAGAAACCCTAGTAGCATAGTGAGGATGGCACTGGACTGGAACCCCCAAGGAAGCAGGAGAGTAGGAAGGCCAAGAGCAACCTGGAGAAGAACCGCTCACCAAGAACTAGCCCAAATAGACAGCACATGGGAAAATGCAAAACAGACAGCTCAAAATAGAGTTAGATGGAAGGCTCTCGTAGAAGCCCTAAGTTCCCGAGAGGAATAAGAGGAATTAAAAAAAAAAAAAAGCCATAACGTATAAAAAATGATATAGAAAATGTCGGTCCCTGAAGAAAATATTAATAATTAATTTATATTGAATTTTTTCTTAAATGGTGCAAAACTGAGTACATGCCACTAGTTTTCGTTTTTGAATCATAACTACTATGCCATTTCTTCTGTTTGAATATTGCTATATATATGTTCAATAAAGAACAAATTTAGCTCATTTACTTTATTCGTGTAATTTTTATGTGCGCTCAAACATTGCACATTGGGCAAAATGCCCACATTTTTGGAAAAAACTAAAATAATGAAGTTAGAAAGCTGAAACTTGGCGTACATTATATTTATAGGCCGCTAATTAAAAAATAAAATGTTTGACGACTTTGGTCACGCCTACTCTTACCAACCAAATAAGGCAACATGGCGTATACGTAATTTTAAAGTTTGTAAAGTCTGCAGAGAAGCCTATTGATAACAAAATTGTGTAATTAAGAAACAATATGACAAAATATAATATTTTTATCAAATTATTAACATATTTATTAATATTTTCCGTGCGGATGTTTCTCCATGCTTCAAGTAATTGTAAATTGCTAAAGACAAAAGCACCTGCAAACACATTCAATTTTTGCAAAAATGCGCAAAAATGCGCAAATGAAAATCATACCCTCTAAAACTGTATAATTTTATTTAAAACGCAACATATTTCATTTTTGGCGCAAATTCGCGCCGTGTAAGTTATATTCCATAAAAGACGAGCATACGGGTTTAGTTATGAACATAAAATCGGTCTACAACACAAGACACACATAAAGCAATTAACATATAATAAACAATTCTAACATACAATTTATATTAAACATACCTGGATCTTGATTTTCCATTAAAAATAATAATTATAAGTCTTTATTTCCAATAGTTATAGACGTTTAAACATTGCGAAATTTCTAATTGTTCCACATGTAAACAAAGCGCTGAACACATGTTTGACTTTGACGCCCTGGTACAAACCCAGGATTGCCACTATACAACTTTAATTTACCGCATAAATGATCTTAGAGTATCTACTTACAAAATACAAAATCAAAACACGAAAAGCTTTCCATGAAAATTTTGGGTTTTTTCCAAAAAATCGGGCATTTTGCCCAATGTGCATTGGAAACATTGATTGTGGAATCACTTTTCCTCCCCACTGTATATAAAATTCTGTATCGTCGTGTTGGACAGAATCGACCGATTCTCATGAAATTTTATATTCAGTAGGTCTGAGAACAGGCTAACATCTATTTTTCGCACCGCTAAGTGATAATACAGCTTTAGTCGCTGCCTGCCGACTGTCAGATTCGAAATTTGGAATCTATGGATGTGGTAGCCACGAAATTTACCTCAAGTTTTGTGTTTTTAAATACCCGCAATGAAGCAAGAAGACTAGAACATCGACAATCACGCAGGTTTACAGTGGATAGGCGCAGAACAAATGGCCAACCCCGCCTACAGGTACATCGAGCAATTACATTGGATCAATTCGTGCGTCTTGCTTTCCGGTATGAGCTCATACATAAATATATTGAAAATAATATCCGATATTGAATATTATTTTCATTCAAAAGTTATAATTGGTGCTATGGACAAGGAATGCCCGCATTGTCATGCTCTTAAATTCACAAATGAACCAGCAGGGATTTGTTGCGCTTCTGGGAAGGTGCAACTACTACCTGATTCTGAAGCTAGAATTGAATAAAATAAATAGTAAATTGAATTATCTCCGTATTATTATCACTCTAGAACTATATAAGAAAACAACAATTAGGGGCAAGACAAAGATCGCCTGGCATGCTAATATTATATATAATTCCAAATCGAAATTACGATTACCGGAGCATGCCTAAGATAATCTTGTTGTTGCTGTTTTGAAGATAATAAAATTGTTCTGCTTAACAGTTAAGAAAATAAAATATTTATTCAGCTAAAAATATGTTTAGTGTGTTATGGAGCTCACTTCCTTCATAATTAAGGGCTTATATTAAGGGACTTATTAAGGGACGTAATCTATACTGATTTCAGTAAAGCATTTGACTCTGTTAACCATTCTCTTCTTGTTCGGAAACTCGATCTAATGGAATTTCCAGTTGATTTTCTTATATGGATCTCAAGTTATCTGAATGGCAGGACCCAAAAGGTTCTCCTTAAAAATACATTCTCTAATGTTCTCAGAGTTACCTCAGGCGTTCCGCAAGAGAGCCATTCAACTTAAACGTCTTTAAATGCAAGCTAATGACATTCTCTGGTGTCACTCCCAAGCCTGCAGCCTGCCTTACACGCTGAACTGCTCTTTGGAAAGAACTGCTATAGTTTATGATTTGGGTGTCCGCCTGGATCCTAAACTTGACTTTATTGATCAAATTTCATGCTTGGTGAATGATGCCAGAGCTGTGCTTGGATTCATTAAACGATGGTCGAAAGAATTCAATGACCCTTACGTTATAAAATATCACAAGGAGCCTCCTCAGGCTCAAGTGGACGGACCACCCTAACCTACTTTATAAAATCCCTATTCATTAGTTCGTCTATCATAGAATATGGATCTTGCGTTTGAAGCCCTCAGTATGGGGTCCACAGTAAACACATTAAGTCGGTTCATAAGAACTTATTACTTTTCGCTTTACGCGGTTTATAAACGGATAAAAACGCTTACCGTACGAATTAATAGTGGTAGGGGCTAGAATTATCAAATACGTTTGTCCTATTATTTATGTATGTAATGTGAATGAAAACAAAAACTTCTTCACAGCAAACTGTAACCTTTTGAATGATACAGGAAAACCTGTCGGAATCATCGGGGTTCGCGGGATGTCAGCGAGCTGTCCGGTCGCTGAGCTAGTGATGAATTTTGATCCTATAATATTGTCTCGTAATTTCTTTATCAAACTTGTGGCCTTGTGCCATGCCACATACTGGCAGGGCTTAAGTTTTTCAATAGTATAGTGGTGATATCTTCTTTTAAATGTCATTTTGATAATCGGTGTACGACAACTCAACTCTAGTCGATCGATCAATTTGAAATGTGACACGAAAATTCATTTAACAAAATCAAATACATATTTTTAGTCAAGGCTTTTAACAGTTTTAGCAAAATGTCCAACAATACTTGGGGGGCTATTTGAAACTGTCGATGATAATTTTTGTCATTAAGGTTATGACTTGAGTGAGGTACTTGAGTGAGCTTAAAGGGGTTGATCTACTGTGATGAGTCAAAAAAATCGGTTTCAAATAGTGTTTTATATATCACGTCTAACAAGAAAGGAAGCTAACTTTGGCAAGCTTTTGGCAAATACCCATGCAGTAAGTTTTTAAAATTTTGTAAATTTAAGGATTGTGCTTCTTTCTTTGTTCTTAGTGTTCAGACGAACATGAATATGTATAAGAATTTACATAAGAAATGTATGTACAGCTAGTGAAGCGCTGCTGCAATGCCTTATCTAAATATAAACAACACTTGAGCGTTAGGCATAGATATCTGGGATAAACAACGAACTCCTGCGTGGGTTTTCATCCCTTAAATAAAGATGCAAGCGATCACGCAGCATTTCCTTGAAGATAAGGAATAAGACCCTTTCCCACATCTGGGGAACAGATGGCCACTGCGTTGGTCTAGTTAGAGATAAGATTAGAATATGTAAATTTCATGTTAGCTACCTAAGCTAGGACTTAGAAAATAAAGATTCAGTTTGAAATATCAACTCAACGAATGAAGGTCTCTTTATTGGATCCCTTTCATTTTGGTCCTTCGAGCCTTAAATCAACTCTGCAGTTTCCCCCTGATTGGTAAGGGACTCAGAGAAAGGCCAGCTCCTTTAAGTATTGCTAAGGTAATCTTGCAGCTAAAGGTAGCGAAAATAATTAACTCTTGTTTGCCCCTGCGTGGTAAGGGACAGAGTATAAAAAAAAAGCAAAAAGATACAAAAGAATCTTTTATGTTTTAAATTAAAACAAACACCTTATAGTATTTAAATAACTAAAGGTCGTTTTGTTTGCCATAATAATTTGTGGTAAGGCGTGCTTGAGGCCATACATCAGAAATTGTGAAAAAAAAGTGCCAAATAAATGTCATAGAGCATTACATAATCAGCTCAGAAATTGAGTGCAGTAATAAATGCCGTTAGAGCATTTAATAAAAAAAAAAAAGTGTCAAATAAATGCCATAGAGCATTACATAATCAGCTCAGAAATTGAGTGCAGTAATAAATGCCGTTAGAGCATTTAATAAAAAAAAAAGTGCCAAATAAATGCCATAGAGCCATTAAATAAACAGCTCAGAAATTGAGTGCAGTGTAAATGCCGTTAGAGCATTTAATAAAAAAAAAAGTGCCAAATGAATGCCATAGAGCATTATATAAACAGCTCATAAATTGAGTGCAGTGTAAATGCCGTTAGAGCATTAGAAAAAAAAGAGTGCTAAATAAATGCCTCTTCTGACTGGACTACAAAAATAATAAAAATGTGCCAAAAACAAAAATCATCTTTAAATCATCTTTAAACATCGACGTCAAGTAAAACATAAAGAAGGAAGGAAGGAAGACCCTGTAAAAATATCATCGCCAACAACAGCAGGAACTACAGCAGCAACAACAACAGCAGCAGCAACAACAGCGCATCGCCACAATCGGACACCAACATCAAAAAGGACGCAAGATAAGCTGAACATTACTTATTTTAATTTTATTGCTCTAAGAATTTTTTTTTTTTGGTTAAAAAAAAAAAAACAAAAAACTGATTCAAGGTCATCAACAAACAACAAAAAACATAATTTCCTATACCTACCATAAACAAAAAAAATAAATCTTTAAATACTAAATAAAAATTCATAATGATGTCCGAAAAAAGCATTCAATTTTTAAAAAAGCATTCCGAAATTATTTTGGAAATTAGGAAGCTGGAAGCAAAACCAACTTTGTCAGATTCCGATTTAGTAAGCTTCAAGGAGCTTAAAAAATGCTTCATTGCTAATCATAGCAATTTAATAAAGATCGGCGTTGTCGATCATGCATATTTTAATTCAAAGCAGTATGACCTAATAATGATGGTCTTAGCTCAAATTAAAATTAAAGCAGAGAAAAGTAAAAGTAGTTCCGTTGAGCACACAGCCCCTGTTTCAAACCCGGAGAAGAAGGGTATTCCAAGAACAGAGGGTATGGCACAAAAGCCAAGTGACAATACTATAAAAATAGAGCAGGCGTTCCGAAATAACGTTAGTCAATTTAAAGAATATTTAGATGAGACGTCAAAAATGATAGATAGTAGTCCAGATTTCCTTAAAATAAGGAAAAACAAAATAGAGTTCCTTTGGAACAAAATATATAACCTGATAGAACAGGTTAATACTTATTTCGAAAGTTCGCTATTTAATGAAGAAATTAGCGAACTTGAATTTGACAGGCAGAATATTTTAGCAGCCATAAATAGTCGACTCAGTGGAGAAAACAGCAAAGCTGAAATGTCGACGGTTGTTAAGGCAGAGGAGTTACCAACCCTGCCTAAAATCCAGATACCCACTTTCTTTGGTGATTCCAAAGAATGGGATCTTTTTAACGAGCTCTTTACAGAGCTCATTCATACGAGGGAGGATCTTAGTCCTTCACTCAAATTTAATTATCTAAAGTCAGCTTTAAAAGGAGAAGTCAGGAATATGGTGACTCATTTACTGCTTGGCTCTGGAGAAAATTACGAAGCCACTTGGGAGTTTTTGACATTTATTGACACGATTAACGAGTCAATTTATATTATAAAATTAAAGGCACAATTGCCAGAAGATGTGGATGCAATTTTAGCTCACATAATTCTTCGAAAATTTAACAAAGAGTCGCTCAATTTATTTGAAAGCCATGTCAAAAAGACAAAAGAAATCCAGGCACTTTCTGATCTCATGGACTTTTTAGAGCAAAGGCTCAATTCTATTTCATAATTTTCACAGGAAGATGAACTTGTAAAGAAGATAATTAATACTAACATTAATCAAAATTATATTGACAATTGTGCATATTGCAAATTACCGGGGCATTATTTAATTCAATGTCACGAATTTAAAGTAAAAAACCCAGGAGAAAGGTTTGACTGGGCAAGAAAAAATCGGATTTTCCTGAGATGTCTTAGGCATCCATTTCATAAAAAATGTACAAGCGAGCAGCTTTGTTCGACTTGTCGAAAACCGCACCACACGTTACTTCACTTGTCAGGTCATAATCAAGGACAAGTGAATACGTGTAGGACAACAGGGCAAGCGTTGTTAGCCACTGCCCTGATCCAAGTTAAATCCAGAAATGGAGATTTTAAAAAGTTAAGAGCTTTGATTGACAATGGGTCTCAAAGTACAATCATTTCAGAGGAAGCTTCACAAATTCTGCAATTACCCAGAAGAAAAGTGTACACAGAGATTAGTGGAGTATCTTCTATTAAAAACATAAAGTTAATCTGCACATTAGAACAATTAATGTTGATCAGGAAAAATGGAAGGGCTTTAAATTAGCCGATCCCAATTTTAACAAACCAGGTCGTATTGATCTAATTATTGGAGCAGACGTATACACTCACATTTTGCAAAATGGAGTTAAAAAATAGACGGGCTCCTAGGGCAAAAAACGGTATTCGGTTGGATTGTGTCGGGCTGCACAAAAACTTCTAGAAAATCATCAATCGTCTCAAGTACGATTGTGGTTAATAACTGCGCTCAACCCAAAATTAAACCAAATGGTTTTAAAAATAAATTCAAGATCTTGAAAAGCCCTGTTCAAGAAAAAGTATTTTCAAAAAGTAAAAGTAGTCGGAATTTAGTTCCCCCGGCAGGACCTCACGTCGGAGGTATTTTTATAAGTAAAGAAATTTCCAATTTTAACCAAAGGCAAAAAATCATCAAAAATGAAAATTGTCATCCAGAAATATCGCCTTTAGGAAAGGTGGGAAAACTCCATAAAGAAAAAAATTATAAGGTCAGAGTGGCTAAAGTAAAGTCTGTTGACAAAGATGAGGCTGACCCTAAGCCAAAAAGACGAACTAGAGCGACATCGTGATGTCTAAGATCGGAATTATCATGGTCTAGTTGCCCACGATAATATTCAATCGTCCGAAAGCAAAGAATCGCTATCAACGCCTTATATAGGGGAGGTTAGTGAAGTTCCGAAGATTATTTGGGATCCGCTAAAACTATCATTATTAAATCATACTGCAGAATTTGAACGATTAAATAATGAAATTAAATATATGAAGGAGCATCATCAGAAATTAAAGGACTTAGATTTCCATCATATTTCCGGACATGCTGGATTAATAATTGCATTAATAATAATGGTAGTATTAATAATATATTTTATACGAAAATGTGCTATTCAACAAAGATTGCAAGCCATAACCTTCGCAGATCCATTGTCAGTAGTGTAAATGCTAACTGTTGATATAAGCAACAAAATTATTAAGAAAATATATATAAACAAAAATACAGTCCACTATATCGTTGTTTGTAACACAAAAAATATGTACTTCAAGAATTGTAAACAAATAAAATAAACATATTAAAAGCCACGGCCGTTGCAAATGTTAGTTGCAAAATAAATTATATCGAATAAAATAAATACAGTTCACTATTTTTATAATGCAACTAATTTAAATATACATCTACTTTTGCTGGCCCTTGGCAGAATGTTCAGACGAACATGAATATGTATAAGAATTTACATAAGAAATGTATGTACAGCTAGTGAAGCGCTGCAGCAATGCCTTATCTAAATATAAACAACACTTGAGCGTTAGGCATAGATATCTGGGATAAACAACGAACTCCTGCGTGGGTTTTCATCCCTTAAATAAAGATGCAAGCGATCACGTAGCATTTCCTTGAAGATAAGGAATAAGACCCTTTCCCACATCTGGGGAACAGATGGCCACTGCGTTGGTCTAGTTAGAGATAAGATTAGAATATGTAAATTTCATGTTAGCTACCTAAGCTAGGACTTAGAAAATAAAGATTCAGTTTGAAATATCAACTCAACGAATGAAGGTCTCTTTATTGGATCCCTTTCACTTAGATTCTATAAATGATGAGCGAAACATGTTGACAGTGAAAAATGTGAAAATGTTGCGCAACAAAGCTTTCAAAATAATTAATTAATAATTAATTGATCTACATATTCCTATGGCAGCTAAATGATATAGTAGTCCGATCTTGATCAAATTAAATGGCAGCTATGTACATATATGATATAGTCGTCCGATCCAGCCCGTTCCGACATATATAGTAGTGAGAGTATATAAAAGACTATCTGCAAAGTTTCAGATAGCTTTAAAACTGAGGGACTAGTTTGTTTAGAAACGGACGGACAGACGGACAGACAGACATGGCTAGATCGACTCGGCTGTTGATGCTGATCAAGAATATATATACTTTATAGGGTCGGAAATGTCTTCTTCACTGCGTTGCAAAGTTCTGGCTAAAATTATAATACGCTGCAAGGGTATACAAATTCAAAGCCGTTTTAAAGTTACACTTATAAATCCGGAGAGTATGCGGATGTGTACAGTAGTGTATAGTAGTGTACTGCCACGATATCTTAAAAACTATTTAAACTTTTTATAGCATCTAGAATACGCCCAAACAAAAATAAATTTCCAAAGTTATATTACTTGAATATTTTTTGAAATAATGATTTTCATAAAAAAAATCACAAAAATACGGCCTTCACCGTAGAAGATCCCCTACTAACGTAGGCACGTGCATAATATGCTTACGTTCAGATATCGATTCTGTATTGCAAAGCATGCACTCTATGACTTGCGAGACGGTCAAAATTTAGAACACAAGTAAGTGCAAGGGTATACAAGGGTAAACTTCTGTAAGTCGCGATTGCGACGCAAATTCTCTCTGATTTGCTAGACGATCTCAATTTTTAGATGATTCTCCAATATCCAATACGTCGGTATTTGTACTAGTCTTGATGGTGACCGAATTTTGGATTGTTCAGACATTTTAATTATATTATTGAGTTGTTTTATAACTTAAAATACTTGAAAAATACTTTTGACGCCTTGAAGTACCTTAGTTAAGTTTTAATAAGGATCTCTAATATTTTATAGACTAGAGGGCCCGCTATTGCATCCTCGCTTTGATCGGATGCAGATCCACACTTAAAATTTTGTATTAAATTTCGCTTTGAAGTCAGCGCACTGAATGAGAAATAAAGATTCTTTGAAGTCGAATGACAAATTTAAAATGAGGCAAGGCCTACTCTAAGCCTTAGGCAAATATCAATATTATCCCATTAATATTTTTTTTTTTAATTTATGTTTTTTATTTTTTAAAATAGGTTGCAGGTGAAATCTGAAAATTAAAATACCCATACGAATCTGGAAATTTTTTTTCTAATTTAAAAAAAAAAAACTTCAAGTCTCTAAGACATGTGGTTTGGCCATGGCTGTGATATATCAGTCAGTCAGGACAAAGCATTTTATATATATAGATATATATAGCGTTTGTAAGTGATAGTAAGTAATATTATAATATGATTTAACGTTGTTTATTGTTTCAAATTCAAAGGTTCTTTTCATACGACTTTTTTTGTTGTAACTTAATATATAAAATTGTAGGTTATGGTCCGTCAACATAATCTCGAACGCCGACATTGATACGGCCCTCGGCGGCTGTTACCGAAAATCCAAGAATGCTCCGTGCATCCATTCTCGTCATCTTACTCTTCTTCACTTTCTTTTGTTTGTTCTTTAGAAATAAGAAAATTAAAACGTATTCTAAAAAAGAATAGTGGCAACGCACCTTATTATCAGTGTTATCATTCGATGATGGAGTTATAGCCGGCGCTGGCTTGCACATGTCATCGTTGTGTGCATTTTGTGCCCGCTGCAAGCTCTTGTATTTGCTGCGACGTTCTAAAAATTGCTTGGCAAAGTCCAATGAATCTTTTCCTTCACCTAAAGAAACAAATTTAGGTATTAGAAGTTTACATTTTGTTTAATACATTGAAAATCAATCAATCAAACCTTGAGGCTTAAGGGGGTCTTCTACTTACGAGGCCGAAATTTTGGCCTATTTTCAGAAATTACATGTGACAAAACTGTACAAAGATAGATAATGAAATAATTGTATTACTTTTGTTCATCTTTAAACTCAACACTATTGAAAATTTAAAGTGTGTAAAGCTAATCATTCTCTCTTTATATGGGGTCAAAGTGGTGGCATACAAATTTTAGGGGTCATTTTTCTGGTATCATAACTACCCTTGTACTTGCATGAAATGAGAAAAATTAATTTTATTTATTTTCAGTTTTACGTTGGCTATGCTTTTCCGAGTACGATTTTATTTTATTAAAAATTGTTTTTAATATACATTTTTTTGTAAAAAGTTCCATTTTCAACCATGTTTTTTTCACCCGTTGGAGGGTGTAAAAATTAAACAAAAAATTTAATAAAAAAACGTACTTGGAGCAGCATAGAGAATTGTTTGATAAAGAAGTGGGAAAAAAATTGGTTCGATTCGATGAAAATGTTACTGGTACTGGTAGAAGTGATAGAAGTGATAGAAAACGCGTTTAAAGATAGGAAAAATGGTCAAAACGTATGGAGGTGTCAATCTTTATATGGCGTATTCCTCAGATCCTCTATACATTAATAAAAAAAAAATAAAAAAAGAATATAATTTTAAAAAATTCGTAAGTAGAAGACCCTCCTAATAGTAAAACTCGTTCTAATATACTTCGCCTTAATAATATACGTTGTTTTAAAGATAATTGATTTTAAATTACCTTATAAGTAGACCTCGGAATTTGCATACTTTCATATTTTACATCCGATTGATGCCAAATTTTGAATTTAGACTTTATAAAATTCACTTATTATTATGCATATTGGATGCATATTGAAAATATGCATAATATATGCAAAAGATATGCAAAATAATATTCCAAAAATATACAAAGTATATGCAAAATATATGCAAAATATGCAAAATATATGCAAAATATGCAAAATATATGCAATCAATTTGAATAGAACAGACATACATTAATTAAAGTGTTACCATATTTTACCAACATAATGCATAGTTTGCCGCCGGCGACATACGAAAAGTAACAAATGAGTTTACCTTCAAGTCATTCTAACGTTATTCGTGCGATTTGTTTGTTTCGTGTGTGCTTCAACAAATTATTGGATAGTTAAAGCTAAAAAAAAAATAATTATTGAGCCTAAAATAAATTTAACTCGCGAAATGGGAAAGATAAACAAATACAAAAAGAAGCTGGTAGACATATGGTTCGCCGCCATTCCCGAAAAGTGTTTTACAGTTGAGGGAAATGAGGTAATATGTACTACTTGCGAGAAGAAGGTATGTCTTAAAGTTAGGCCTGTGGCTGATTGTTAAAGTTTGACTACATGCTAATGGGTTTTATATTTTAGATTACATGCGACAAAAAATTTCAATTGCAACAGCACATGGCTACTGCTCTACACAAAAGGTCCAAAGCAATAACCAATAAAAAAGACAAAACTCAAGATAGCAGCGGTAGCACCTCTAGTAATGAATTCAAAATGGATTTATGTGACGCGTTGGTTGCCGGAAACATTCCATGGAATGTACTTAATAATGAAACTTTTTCTAATTTTTTACAAAAATACACTGGCCAACAAATTTCAGATGAAAGCTCCTTAAGGAAAACATATTTATACTAATGCTACCAGAAATCAATACAAAAAATACGTGACAATATTAAGGACGAAAGCGTATGGATATCGGTGGACGATATGTCGCGAATTTGATTACTGGAATATTGAGCGAAAATGAACAGTCGGATAACCAAAAAACGTTTTTATTGTCGTGTAAACAATTGAATCATACACTTAACATGTTTTGCACACGGTTTAAATTTAATAGCGGAAAAAGTAAGAACATCGTTTCCTGACGCAAACTCTTTTATAACATGTGTTAAGAAAATATTTAAAAAAGCCCCATCAAGAGTTCAACGCTACAAACAAATTCTTGACATTCCATTACCACCAGAGCCAATCTTAACCAGATGGGGAACATGGTTAAATGCGGCTTCATTTTATGCAGATAACATGGAATGAATAGCAGAGGTAAGATAACGATTAGGTCGATAAGTACTCTAGGTACTTGAAACACTAAATGCGGAAGATGCGGAATCTATAAGGCAGGCAAAAGATCTTTTACAAAATCCTCAGTTACATCGGGATTTTATATTTATAAAATCCAAATTTCAAAGAATTACCGAAATTATCACTGCATTGGAAGCGAGGGGACAATCACTGGAAATGTCGATGAATTTATTTAAAGAAGCCGAAAATATTGTGAAAAACATAACAGGGGATTTAGGAAAGGAGATACACCAAAAATTTAAAATAGTTTTGAATAGAAATCCAGATTTTCCCATTATTTCAAAGATTAATAATATTTTAAATTGTGATGGCGATGTTTCCGAGCTTGGACACGTAAAAAATCAAAATATTATAAAAATCCAAATACGCTCCCACTACATCGTGTGATGTAGAAAGAAGCTTTTCGGCTTATAAAATGATATTCGGAGATAAGCGACAATGCCTTAATAGCTGTAATTTGGAGAAGACAATGATTATTTATTGTAATCAAAATTAAACAATTTCAATTTGTTTACCATCTCAAAAATCGCTTTTACTATGTATTTTGAGATGACTTTATCATATGCATATTTTGCATCTATTTTGCATATCTTATGCATATGCGTTTTATGCAAATATGCATATAAAAAAAAATATGCATATCCTCTTTACGGTTTTTTTCATCGAAAAAAATTTTGGTGTTATCGGAATTTAAATATCTTAATCCCTTAAAAATATGCAAATATGCAAATTCCGAGGTCTACTTATAAGAGACTTAGAATCTAGAAGTAGATGAAAATATTTTGAAAACTGTCAAATTTAATTCTAATTTTCCGAAAAATTGTAATATTGTTCCTAATCCTATATAATATATTCGCAATGTTGTTTTTAGATAGCTTAAAAACTAAGAGACTAGTTTGCAAAAGGTCAGATGGACAGTTTTGGAGCTTTTTGATTGAAACTTGGCAGATAGCTGCTCTCTTATTATTCTCATTAGTATATAAGTAGGAACGTGCCAGATCGGACGACTATATTATAAAGCTGGCAAAGGAAGGATCAGAAAATCGAAAGAAAAAAAAATATAACCATGTATTTCCAGCTGCTTTTTGCGAACAAACATAAAGGAAAATTCAAATGTTTTCGAACAAACTGGATGTGGAGTATTTATTGATGTATTCGCCGTTATGAAGCTCAAGGAAAATAACCGGAGGCACAATATTTTGAAAGCCTTTGAACCGATTAAGTTGCATTTTTTTGGTAATTACATACATAAATATCTAATCTTTCAACATTTACTTAAAAATCGCTACTTTAAGTTCAAACTGTTTTTGGTATGTTGGTCTCAGATGATTTTTGACAAAACCGCAATTACCATTTACCATTTTTTGTACATTTAACATTAAATAAAAATCTGCAGTACTCTGTTAAAATCGATTCCCCAAAGAAATTGTTTGGGCCTTTTGGGTGTATATGTCCCCCATAATTTTCCTCCATATTGCTTTTCCAAATATATCCATTCACTGTTTTTAAAAGCAAAACCACAGCTTTTAGCTTTTTAGGTTTTTGCTCGCAACGATTAGTTCGTTCGCAACATTTGTTACATACCAAGATATATACGGACATAATCCTTAACCTCATATGGCGCCTCCAAGTCCTGCAAGAAGGCCACAAATGTTGGTACTGCAAAAAGAATTTTGGGAAAAAATAAATTTTTTAAATGAAGTATAAGTAATACATATATAAAACTAAAAATACGGGTAAATAATTCATGAGGATATGCTGCACTTCTTCTATTGATGGTAAAAACTACTTAATTACCATCCATTTGAAATCGATAAATTTTGGTCAAATGAAAAAAAAAAAAATTAAAAATTTCGAGATATGTAATTTTTTGTTACAATTACCTACTTATACACTTTAAATTTATTTTTTTATTTCATTATTCTAAAACGATGTAAATTTGTCCGATTTTGATCATATTGAAAATAGTTTGTAATATCTAAAATAAAACCTAAATAGCACAATTCTCTTTGTTTGCATTAAGAGTAGGTACTCATTCATTGTAGTATGTATTCGTATTGAGAATATATGCCAATTACACTTCGTATGTATTCGGAGTTTTAGGCGCCCGATTAAAATGAACTTCAAAGCCTGAATGCAGCGGATCAATTTTCAGAGTACTGAGAATTCTTTATGTTGTCATTGTGTAAAATGAGTTCGGACAGCGCAGAGGTAAGTCTAAGATTTCTATGTGTTTGTGTATTATTATGTGCGTGTGCCTTATTTAATAATATTGTTGCATTTGTCTAAAATGTACTGTCTTTTATTGAAACTCACACAAACATACGCAGACAAGAGCAAATGTCTTGTCTTCATTTCACTTCATTAGTTTCAGAATGTGCCGTTTGAATTGAATGCAATTAAGTCGGCAACGCGCGCTTACAAATGCACGATCATTTGCAAACGCGCCGATTGTTGTTGGTGTTATGCAGCCTTCTAATTCAAATATGTTGTAACGAAATAATTATTACTTTCCTATGAATTTTCGATCGTTCCTCCTATTACATTGCGTTCCCTACTACATGTCAAAATTGTTTTGAAACTAAAACATTATGAACATTAATACACAATACAGCAAACAAAAGGCTATAAAAAGGTAAATTTAAGCATGGAACTTAAGTTTTTTTTTTTTTTTTTGTTATAACTGAAGTTGTACTTTCTTGTTCTGAAATAAAAATCAATTGATATATATCTATTTTTATACATTTTTCCTACTTCTAAATCGCCAGATAGACTTTGGACTAGAATAATACACTCTGCATGAGTAAAGAAGGTATAAATATTATTATGCTTACCGTCAACTTTAGCTGACATATTGTCCAAGCTTTTCATACACCAGTTGGTAAACTCATTTTCGTACTCATTAACCTTGCTTATTGAGGAATCAGCCTGCACCTTAAACTGTGGCTTTCGATCTTTATCCTTTTCCTTTTCCTCAATTGAAGCTGCAACTGCTTTTTGTTTAGGTTTCACTTTCTCGGGTTGATTTTGTGGTTTAATAGCAGGCAAAGTTTGACTTTTTCGTAGATTTCGTGGCGATGTTAGGGGGTTCGTATTGGACTTATTCTGTGTCTGCAGAATCGACGAAGACTTAGTGGCGGTAGATGCTGCAGTGGAAGATCCTCCCACTCCTCCATAATATGAAGTCTTATGCTGGTTACTTAATGTCTCTTCCCATAATCCAGAAGAGCCAGAAAGAGCCAGTGGGGAGGCACCACTCCATGCCTTATTGGCATTACCCCAAATATTTGACATCGTTGTGCCTCCTCCTCCGGCCGTTATTCCAGATGCTCCTCCCGGTAATGGTCCAGTCCCGAGATGCTGCTGCTGCTGAAGCTCTACATCCCTTCGTAGCTCATTCGTTAATCGCTTGGCTTCTTCCGCTTGAATCTCCGCCAGACTCATAACTGGCATGGGAGTTGGTGCCACAGATTGCCATTTTAGAAGAACATCATTGGCTTCAGCTTGAGCTGCTGCATTGGCCCGGGATCGCTTATCAAGTTGCTCCTGATGACGCTGTTGGTCGGCCCGACGCTCGCGACGCTCTGCCTTTTGGATTTCAGCCAAACCGGGGGCAACGGTGCAGTTATCATTCGATGATCGGGCGATTGACCAAGGAGCTATGGATGTTGCTGGTAAGCGCACCGACGCACCTGACTTTTGCAACTCTAGTGACTGATCTCCGGCGGATTTGAAGACTGTATCCTTTGTAGCTTGAAGTTGGGCATTGTTATTGCTGTTATTGCCTAGCAGAGCCTTACGACGTTGAGATTGTATCTGCTGTTGTCTTTCCTTTTCCTCTTGCACTTGTCGGGCTCTTACTTCGGCTTCTTGAAGGGCCCGTCGTTTTTCGTCTTCTAGTTGTTGGCGCTTACGCTCTTCTTTTTGACGTCGCTTTTCCTCTGTCTGCTCTCGTCGTCTTAGATCCTCATCATTGACTTGCTTTTGTTGTCTGACATTTGAATGTAGCTTGTTATTAGTTGGTTGCTTATGTTCTTCCTTTGTTTTATATGATTCATTTAATGACTTATTTATATCTTCGTGATGTACATCTGTTGCAACGTGGGGTTCAAGGCATTCTTCCAAGGATCTCTGTTCATTCTTCAGGTTTTCCTCAGTTCGTTTTTTTCCCACAAAACTGCTACTTGGCTGTTGTTGCTGTTGCTGCTGCTGCTCTTTTTGCATCAATAGTTGCTTCTGCTGTTGATTCTGTTCCTCTTCCAAAGTAGCGACGTCCCACAGCGTTCCTTTTGGCCATTGCGAAGAAGAGTTGTTGGTAGGCTTCACTGATTGAGGAGGCAGCCACATGGGTATCATTAAATTTTGAGCAGTTAACATTTGTGTTTCTTCAGCAGAAGATTTTAGTTGCTGAGAAGATTCTGCAGCAATTGTGGGCTGCTGACCCTGACCGTTGCCACGTAATAACATTCTCAAATTATATTCATTTAACAAATCCAAATCATTTCTTGAGTGCAAATCTTCCGGTTTTGCTGTTATTAACGGCTGAAGCTGCTGCTGCTGCTGTTGCATTAGTTGAGCGTTCAATATAAAGTTATTAACATCTAATGGATTATTACCAACTATTGACCTTTGTTGAATGCTCTGTTGATCCGTTTTACTCTGCTCTGCAACCAAATTAAATAGTTCTCTGCCTGCCATTGGATTTATGACAGACAAAGTGTTACTTAGGCCATTCAAACTTGTTAAATAATCCGGCAAAGCAATTAATTGTACTTTTCGATGTACAATAGCTTCACGCTCTATCGCTGACAGTCGCTGGAAACAATCGTTTTTTGCCAACTCGGCAAGTATTTGGTACTCTTGATGCTGAACATATTGATCCTGCAGCATTTGGAAACGCATCGATAGCAATTGCGATGTATTTGTATTACCCATTAAATTTGCCTTAATGGCCAAAGTAAGTGCTTCAGCGGCTGCCGTTACATTGGCTTTAAGTGTTTCATCATTTTGATGTTTACCTGGAAGGAAGGGAATTGGAATTATGGACAGGTCTGCGGTTGGAAGTGCAACAGTTGGAAGCGGAGCGGATGTTGGAAGTAACTGTTGCTGAACACTTCCTTCCAGTAACTGTTGCTGAACACTTCCTTCCAGTAACTGTTGCTGAACACTTCCTTCCAGTAACTGCTGCTGTTGATTTCCAACTGGAAGACTACATCCGTCTAATAACTGCTGCTGATTTCCACCACGCAAGCCTCCTCCTCCTCCCTCCAGTATTCGCTTTTGACCACCATCCATTTCCATTTCCAATTCTAACGGTGATGGCAACAAGTGGCTGTGCGTAAATGGCATATTTCCGTGGCAAAATTTGATAAGTTCGCCCAAGGGACGAAAACGATTATCCGCAAAGCGACGAACAAACAAGTTTTCATTGAAATAACCTGCACGATACCACTCTGTCATTTCTAATGCGCTAAACGGTCCCTGGACGTTAGTTTGCGGATCGCGATAGAACCACAAATTGTTAAGGTTGGAATTTAAAGAATTTATCAAATGCTGATTTTGATGTAACGATGGGCAAGGCGGACGGAGAGAGAAATTTTGCGGCGTTGGCTGCTGCTGCTGTTGCTGCTCATGTAAATGTTGGGGTTGTGGCTGATGACGTTGCAGATTATTTACATGAATCGGTTCAGAAAACTGAGCATTTTGCAGTAAAGATTTTGCAGTCAATTCTTCGCCTGATGTTGCACTTTCATTAATTGCATTTGATTCCATTATGAGGTCAGCGGCTGCAAATCTCTGACTATTGCCAGAGCTTAAATTATTATCATCATCCATTATCAATTTCTCCACTTCAACAGCCACTTCCTTGATTCTATCGGATATGTCAGTAGCGTGCATAATTTTTGGATCCATAGCAGGTATATCACACTTCACGTCTTCATTCGCCCTCTTCTTTAATTGTACATTACTAGAGCAGTTTTCCTGAATTACTTCACTTTCCTTGTCCTTGTCACTGCCTGAACCCTTTATAACTTTAGTTTCTAATTCAGCATCATCATTTTTGGTTAAAGGTAAATCATTATGATCAGTTCCATGAAAAGCGCCGCTGGCATCGAAGCTCCCACCGACTTCGGATGGATTTTCCATTGCCCATTCCGGCAAATTATCATCATTTAAGGCTGCTTCTACACCAGTCCACATTTGAGAGCTCTTTACGCCCGATGTTGAAACGCGTACAGAAGAGTGAACAGTTCCTATTCCCGATTGTTTTCTTTCACGATCAATGCTTACAGTGCCAACAGAGGAAATGGAACGATGCATCATATTTGTCTGTTGACTATCGACATTGCAGTCATCGTCACGCCAACTTGTTGATCTTCCTGAAAATAAAAAGGAAAAGGAAAAAGAGGAATCCAAAACATTTCATTTATGTAGACAAGATTCTGTGATTTGCGTATGTTAAGATGCAACTTCAAAATAATAGTAATATCAAAATAAAAACTGTAATTAGAAACCTACCCCATCGATGGCTGTTTGTACCAAAACTATTCGTATTTCCACTACGCCACCCGGCGGCCATATCAGAACCACTACCAGCAACTACTGGACCGTCGCCGGAACCATCTTCATTTCTCGATCGTCGCCAGTTTTCCATGTTGCTGTTGCGATGATGATGGCTGGCAAACTCCTTTCGCGGACTCGAGCTTGGCGTACCATTCCAATCTAGGATGCCACCATTGCCTCCTCCTCCTCCTCCTCCTCCAGTACTTGTTGTGGCAGACGTATTATTAGCAATCGCCGAATCACCAGTTCCATTCCGATCAATCCAATTACGTTCAACGGGCTGCTATATTAAAAACCATTTAATAAATATGCATTTTTTATTGTTCCCGGAGTTACCTTGATATTCATGGCAGAACTTGCTACCGAAGTTTCATCGAAAATTCCGCTGGGACGTTGATATATTGGATGATATACTGATTTACCCCTCATTCGGCCACGATCAGCAGCTCCACCGCGTCCGGTTCCACGCGAAGAGGATCCAAAGCCACCAGAGGAACGCTGCAACCAAGCAGGTCGCGACTGTAATTAGAAACATTCGAACATCAACACATCAACATCAAATCTCAATCGCAATAACTTACGCTATTTCCTATAGGATTTGAATTATTATCTTCTTCAGAGCTGGGCGTTAATGCTAACGGATATTGTACTTTTTCCACAAACAACTTTTTAAATGAAGGCAAAATTTGCGGCAACAAACAGTTGCGATCGAAAAGGGATAACATCTCCTCGCGGCCATAGCGGTATTCGGGAAATAAGAAATTACGCGAAGCTGAGCCAGAAGTCGCCGTCGCCGGATTGACACCGCAAGCAGCATTTACGCTGCATGTGTTGCTAGTAGAGCCGCCGCCGGAAGGCTCAGCTGACATATTGCGCAACCATTCTGGGCCAAATTTCATTGAATCTGTCATGTTCTGAATTCGATCTTTCGCTGGTTTAATGTTTTTCATAGGCTGACGCTAAACTCGATGGGAGTAAATAATAAAAATTAATGTTAATGAAGTTTCATATATTCGTTTGGTAAATTTTAACAGAAAAACAATTCAATTAAATGTAAAAATCGAAAGTATAAAAGTGCGAAACTTTAGATGTTTGACTAAAATGAACCGTGCATCTTAATACAATTGCAAATATGTACATATGTACATGTTCCCAAATTACAACTATTAATAAAGAACATATCCAATATTTTCTAAAACATGTAATTACATAAAGAATGTACACAAAATTATTTGTTACATATGCATTAAATGGGGCAATAAACAAAGCACGTAGCGTATAAAAAGTGGAAATATAGGAAACATAACCTTAAATACCATACAATACAAACGAAATCTACACATGCAACTCATACGCATTTAGAATTTATATATGTATGTACATGTGTGTTATTTCGCACCCATAGACGTTTTCAAAATGATTATTCAGAAAACAATATCCTCTATATTTTTACAAATGTACAAATGTAGTATGGCACATGAAGTATAAGAATTTGATATTCATTAAATATGGTGCAACATATGTACATATATAAATAAGAGATACAGCTCTTAAAATAAAAGTTCTTGCGTCTTAGAAGTATACGCTATTAAAACTGAAGTTTGCAACTTTTATTTCTCTAATTAAGATAAAAAGAATATCTATGCACTACTTACACGTACCACTAATGTATTTTGTAGGAAAATACCATTTACGATTAAAATAATTACAGTGTGGCCATCACTAAGACTCCTACAACATACCAAAATGTTTATTTATACCTGAATTCCACTACTCAAACATTAACTTACGTTTTGTTATACCAACTAAAAATGAGCACCATCTACTGGTTTGTGCATTCTCGCGCCAAACGTGGCTTATTTTAAAGACGGCTTGGGAGGCCCACAGAGAGGGGAGGGGGGGGTGGAATATCCCCCGGCTCGTACTTTTCGAAGATATTTGTAATGTTTCGTATCCTTCTTGCATTGATCGTCTCGGTCGCGACATTGTTAAATTCACCTAAAAATGTATTTCAAATTTGTAATTTGTTTGTTCGATATGTGCGTTTTGTTCTTCAAAGTCTGATGCGTAAATATATTTTATGGACTTTACTGAATTGCAGTCACTCAACTAATAAATTCTACGGAAATTAAATAAAAGATGAATGACATCCCTTCGCCTACTATTGTAAGAATATACAACAATTCAAATTCTCTTTATGACTGCGATCGAACCGGATAAAAAGGGATACAAAGTATTCTATGCTCGTATCCTGGCTCTAAGCTACCTCCTCACCAATTTTAAGTTATATCAGTAAAGCCGTTCTTGAGTTATGAATACTGTAACACTAACACAATTTTCATTTATATATATAGCTAATTATTCGAATCATATGCCTCGACTATTTTCCCTCTGCCAGGTGAGAACTCTTCCGGCACTCGCTGAAAGGAGTCGCCACCAGAGGTTACTGCCTTGCCGTCAGCACTCGCTGTCTGACCCAAACCATGCGGCCGGCTGTGCCTAGCCGCAAACAAAATCACGTTTATATATCTGTTTATGGGGAAGACAACGAATATGCCACCCTTAGCAATATAATTAATAAAAACGCACGATAGGTTCTATTAATATATAAGTGCTCTATATTTTGCGATCGATCGATGCGGAGGTAGGAGAATAGAGTAACGTTCACCGTTAGATTTTAGGGTTAGGCTCAGTATCCAGTAACGAAAGTTGTCACGCAGCGCAAAAATGTTTATTCTTTTGAAGTGTGACCGCTCTTTCTACTAGTTGCTCGGCATTTTATGAAGGCCAATGATGCGGTCGTACTTTGTTGACAACCGGCAAAATTTGAAACATCACACACATTCACCTTCTTATGATTTGTTTTAGATTATTAATTGTCCCAAAGCTATTGACATGCGTTCCGGCGGCTGCGCCTGCCTTGGACTACTCATAGTACATGTCTAAGGAACTCGGATGATTGTATATGGGCTCTTTTAGGCATGGGTGGGTGTTCCGTACAGAGAGAAACATGATGGAACCAGTGCCAATACCCATGGAGGAGAAGCTATCCTGTGCCAGTTGCATAACGAGATGCAAATGTGGCCCATTTTCCCTTCGATAGTCCTGCATGCTTATTTTTAATTTTACTTTTTCGTCCCAGGTCTTTTAATGCAAATTCATATAATTTCCCGATTCCCAATATATTATATTTGTCTTTATCAAGTCAATTATGACTGTATTCGCTCTTTTAACTCGACTTTTCCACGCATTTTTGTTCATGCCGGGATCCATAGTTTGCAATATGTGACGGGCAGAGCGAGAGGCAAACATTGGAGACAGCCAGTTTTATTAAAATTTGTATTCTTTTTCGCTACGCGTTTTGGAAATACTAAAACTAAAAATCTCCAAGCTGGACAAGCTGTTTCAAACTATTTGCCTCTCGCTCTCTCTTAATGCTTTGCAACAGTTTTCTTCTCTCTGGATACCGTGCTTAAATAAAAAATATCGGGGAAATCTCCCTACAGAGATTGAGGCACTGCGACCTAACAGTCTTTTGTGCCTATGTGGCTCCCTATTAAGACAAGAGCTGCTCCACCTTCCTTACGAAGGCTAGCAGATCTCCCGTCGAGACTTTCCTGATCAGCATAGCTGTCAAGAACTTATGCAGGTGCCTTCGTCTAGACCAAATAATGGCTGGACATTCACAAAGACTGTGTTTGGTAGTCTCCCCATCTTCTTTGCAGAGCCTACACTCCGTGTCCGGAGTCAGACGCATTTTGTGAAGGTGGTATTTTAAGACATGGTGGCCGATGAAGTAAGCTACCAAAAGACTTAGGTCCATCCTGGAACACCAAACAGTGTTCCTGCTTATTGGCGGATGTTTTAGCTCTTTAACTTGACGACATCCTGAACTTAATATCCAATGCCTGGATTTCACTCCTACAGGGTGTGTTAGATAAGTAATGCGCATGGTAATGCTCATTGTAACGCAACTAAGTGTTGCAGCTCGCATACCGCTCCTCCAACGAATGCTCCATCGCACCGGTACACAAAACAAAAAATGACTTTGCAATTCACCCGGTAACGCTTTAGAAGTGTGCTATCTTGAAAAGAAGTGTGAAAAGAGTGAAAAGAAGTCACTCACAGACGCAAAGTTGGTGATGAGTTGGTCAGCTTCCATATCCACAGAGGCTGTAAACATTTTCCAACTGGTTTTTTTCCGATTGTATAGAAAAGTATTGAGTTCCGTTTGGCCAGGTAAGTTAATCCGGATGTGCTGGTGATCTGATAGCGTGGCCTTATCGGTGACCCCTCCTCCCGGCTAGCGTTTATGAATGTGGGTTTGCACCCTCTATTGACTGCATCTAATTCCGGCCAGGTCGATCTTCTGCTCGGCGAAAGTCCTGCACAGGGTGGCCCTTCGACAACCTAGATGCCTTGACCGACATTGGGATCTTGGCTGCCGGCGCGGTAGCCTCGGGTAGCTAAGCTTTGCCATCGCCCGTGGCGGGAGCGCTACCTTTAGTAGCACCGCCTGGGGCTCCCTTGGCTGGTGGTATGCGCCTTGTTGCAGGGACGGGGATGGCCTTTTTAGCGAGCCCAGCGGGGAAGAACCATCCGCGGGGAGAGTTTCCGCATTTTTGACCTCACCGTTCTTATCCTTAGGAGCAGAAGTCTTAAGGATGAGCCTGGTTTCGCCAAAGCAGTACCAAACTCTGCCGCCGTGCACGCGTTTGGAGCGACACTTGATCCACCATCTCGAGGTCCATCTCACCTTGTGCTGCACTACTCTCCACTGGGTGGTATCGAGGTCGTTCTGCTTAAGCTAGGTACTAACGACAGCTTTTATTCGCAGTCCGAGGGCGACTGCAAGGGCAACTTGCGCTGGATGACGGCCAGCTAGAGAGTTGCCAGGAGCTGGAGTGAGCGCAGCCAGCGCTACGTACCGGCAGAGAAGTCGCAGCCAGCGACAGAGACGTCGCAGTCAGCGACATAGAGGGGCGCAGCCAGCGTCAAAGGCGGTACGACCGGGTCGCAGCCAGCGACTAGGAGACGCAGGAGCGTCATTTGCGGAGACCGCAGCCAGCGGTCACAAGGCGCAAGGAGCGCCAAACATCGACGGCCGCAGCCAGCGATCACAAGGCGTCGGAGACGCCACTTTTGAGCGCTCACAGGCGCCGCCATTTTGGAGCTGGGGAAGATGCAGCATTCCCCCAGGAAGAGTGCCCGGCTGAACGGAGGGGAAGCCACCCCTATAACAACAGCGGATCAGTAGCCAACGGGTAGTGGAACATCAACGCGGCAGCGGCCGAACCACACGGCAGCGGCCGCTGGCACTACCGTGACAACAGCAACTTCACAGGCTAGAAGTACTGCCGCGCCGGAGATGGACCAGTCCCTAGTGTTGGATCTTATGGCGAAGATCGCAGCGTTGGAGAGGGAGCTGGAGCGGCATAGATCCCGGGAAAGTACGAGCACCGCCAATTGCGCGCCAATCGAAGTTGGCCAGAGCGCAGTTGGCGCCAACACTTTGGAGCGGCCCGCCATTGCCCACAAATGGAGGGGCCTCACATAACGGGGTCGGGTCTGTCCCCTACAACGGTGCCGGTGTGAGCAGTGCGGCATGCATGCCACCTTGGTGCGGACCGCCCCTGCTGACGACGAGCAACCATTTTGTGGCGCCACTGTGTGCAACTAGCACTGCGCAGTCAGCGTATGGGCTCCTGCCAACGGGCATCCACAACGTGGCCACAGCATCGCCATTCGACGGATCCCAGGCCGCGATTACGCCGAATGGAACCCAGGGAGCTTGCCCGTATTTGGAGGTCAGCCCAAGGAGTGGCCGATCTTCAGCTGTGCGTTCGTGGAGACGACCCGAGCGTACAACTGCACGGATCTGGAGAACAACCAGAGATTGTTGAAGGCGCTGAAGGATGAAGCGCGCGAGGCAGTGAAGGCGCTATTGATTCATCCGGGGAATGTCAGCGCCGTGATGGAGCAGCTGCGTTTTAGGTTCGGCCGACCGGAGCAGCTTATACGCAGCCAGCTCAACAACGTGCGAGAGACGTGCAGCCAATTTCGGAGCACCAAATTGAAGATCATTCCCTTCGCAACCCGAGTGAGTAACCTCGCGGCCTTCTTGCAGTCAGCGAGGGCGGAGCAGCCCCTGGGGAACCCAACCCTCATGGAGGAGCTTGTGGCCAAGCTTCCGACGAGCAAGCGAGTGGACTGGGCCAGTCATGCTGCAACGATTGCGCCCTTTCCCACTGTAGTCCACTTCAGCGTGTGGCTACAGGAGTACGCAAATGTGGTGTGCACGGTTTTGGACGTCGAGGGAAAGGAGGCGAGGCGTCGAGTTCTGCATGCGAGAGTTGACCATAATGAATGCGATCAACAGGATGATCGGCATGGAGGTTGTCCCATCTGTGGAGGACAACATGGAATATTGAATTGCAGAGAATTTATTGGAGCTTCGCCGCCTGGAAGGTGGAGCATTGTAAAGAGGCATCGACTCTGCTTTACATGCTTACGAAGCGGGCACGCCACCAGATCCTGCCACATGCAAGCCGAGTGCCAAATTAATGGATGCAGGAGGATGCATCATCGTCTGCTACACGGTGCAGACGAGGAGCGAAGGCCACAGCAGCGAGGTGGTTTCAGACGCCACGGAGGGAACCAGCAGCCAGCAGTTTCCAGACGCAGCCCGGTCAGGATGCCTTCGCAACGAGATGGTCACAGGGACCAAGAGGGGAACCAGCAGCCAGCCGTTCCCAGAAACCGCCTGGAGGGAGAAACTCCGCGTGAAGCGGGAGCGCCCACTCAACGGAATCTAAGCTGCGTTGACACCGAAGGAGGCCGCCTACTGTTCCGTATACTGCCAATTACGCTGTACGGAGCAGGTCGGAGGGTGGACACGTATGCGCTCCTAGACGAAGGATCCTCCGTCACGATGATCGATGACGAGTTGCGAAGGGATCTTGGAGTGGAAGGAGAGCGTCGGCAGCTTAACATCCAATGGTTCGGAGGTAGAGCAGCCAGGGAGCCTACCAACGTGGTGAGCCTGCAGATAAGTGGAGTCGGAAAGACCACTCGCCACGCATTAAACAATGATTATGCCGTATCAAGCCTGAGTCTGCCGATGCAGACACTGAGTCGACAGGATGTTCAGGGCGTGCAGAGAGATGCGCGTTTGCTGATGAAGCCTTACAGCAACGCGGTGCCGAAGCTGCTCATCGGCCTGGACCATGGACATCTCGGTTTGCCACTTAGAACGAGGCGGTTCTCTGAAGAGGGACCGTACGCGGCCGCGACCGAGCTGGGCTGGGTTGTGTTCGGGCCTGTAAGTGGGCAATCGTCTACGCCATCACCGAGGTCCTGCCTATTTGCCGTGTCAGTGGACGATACGATGGAGCAGATGGTGGAGGACTATTTCCACGTGGAGAACTTTGGAGTGAAGCCCGCGCCTCAGGTCGCAGCCAGCGAGGATGTGCGGGCCCAAAGGATCCTCGAAGACACCACGGTAAAAGTGAGGCGTCGCTACCAGACTGGACTACTCTGGAAGGACGACCACCTTGTGCTGCCACAGAGCTACGAGATGGCGTACAAGAGGCTGGTCAACGTAGAGAAGAAATTGATGCGCAACAAGCCGTTGGCGCAGGAATACAACCGTATCATCAAGAATTACGTGTCAAAAGGATATGCGAGGAGGCTACAGCCGGATGAGGTCGCGGTCAGGAGCGACCGACTATGGTACTTGCCACATTTTGGTGTCGAGAACCCCAACAAGCCCGGCAAAGTACGGCTTGTGTTCGATGCTGCAGCCAAAGTTGGAGGAACATCCCTAAAGAGGGAGTATTTGAGCTTGGTGATGTTGACATTCGATCCCCTGGGATTCCTGTGCTGCCTCATGGTTACAGCGAAGCTGCTACTGCGAGAGATCTGGAGGCAGAAGATCCAGTGGGACGAACCACTACCGGAGGAGCTAGCCAAAGCCTTTGCGACTTGGCGCAAAGAGATGGACGCCGTGGGACGGTTCCGATGTCCTCGGCACTACTTTGGACCTGGAGCAGTTCGGGCAATAAAGCTGCACGTCTTCGTGGATGGGCACGTATGAGGACGACGGCGTGCTGGTGAGTTTCGTCTGCGCAAAGACGAAGTGTGCCCCAATGCGATCCATGACGATCCCTCGGCTGGAGTTGCAGGCATCAGTCCTTGGAACTCACTTGAACACTATCAAGGAGGAGCACAGTGTGGACATCACGGACCTGGTGCTATGGACAGACTCAAAGACGGTGCTGAGATGGATCGGCAGCACTCACCGCCGGTAGAAGCAGTTTGTTGGCAATCGAGTGGCGGAGATTTTGGACTCGACGACGATTTCTCAGTGGAGATGGGTGCCTACAGCCGACAATGCGGCGGATGATGCGACTCGGTCGCAGAGAGAAGTCGACCTTAGCCCGGATTCAAGGTGGCTAAGTGGACCTGCATTTCTGAGGCAGCCGGCAGCCAGCTGGCCGGGGCCTGCAGAAGAAGCTGAACGTGTCCCAGATGTCCCAGACGAAGAAGAGATGCCCTGTGAGTTTGCGTTAGTAGCGGCAAACGATTTTGTTCTCCCATTTGAGAGGTTCTCCAGCTTCAATCGCCGGCCGGTGCCGCAAACAGAGAAGCGATCTCGAAGAACACGGTCTTACTGCTGCAGAATGCCAGGCCGCGGAGAACCTGTTGGTCAGACAGGCACAGCTAGAGTCGTTCCCCGACGAAATGACGTCGGCGGAAACTGGACAGGATGTCGCTAGCTCGAGCGATATTCGAGGTCTGGTGCCCTACGTGGATGAGGACGGGCTTCTGCGAGCTTACGGCAGAATAGATGCCGCACTGTGCATGCCGTACAGTGCGAGGAGGCCCATCATACTGTCACATAGGCACAGTTTGACAGAGCTGATTGTGCGACACTTCCACGCCAGGATGAAGCATCAAAACGTCGATGCTACTATTGCGGAGATCCGGACGAGATTCTGGATCACGAAGATGAGGCGTGTGATGCGGAGAGTCATCTCGTCGTGCAACGAATGCAAGTTGCAGCGAGCGCGGCCGATGCCGCCAGTAATGGGACCCCATCCGGATGACAGACTGGATGCGGGTGGATGGCCATTCAAAAACACCGGACTGGACTATTTTGGGCCACTGTTGGTGACTGTGTCCCGTCACAAGGAGAAGAGTTGGGTCGCCTTGTTCACGTGCTTGACGACAAGGGCGATCCATCTGGAGCTGGCGCATGACCTGTCGACGGATTCCTGCATAATTGCGATCAGGAACTTCGTCTGCCGTAGAGGGCCAGTACATAGACTGCGCAGCGATCACGGCAAGAACTTCGTGGGAGCTGACAGAGAAGCCAGACGCTTTGGTGACGCGTTCGAGATGGAGAAGATTCAGAGTGAGTTGTCAAGCAGAAGCATACAATGGATCTTCAATTGCCCAGCGAATCCGTCCGAGGGCGGAGTGTGGGAGCGCATGGTGCAGTGCGTCAAGCGAGTACTGCGTCATACCCTGAAGGAAGTTGCGCCGAAGGGCCACGTACTGGAGAGCTTCCTGATTGAGGCAGAGAACATCGTCAATTCGCGTCCGCTTAGCCACTTGCCTGTGGACGCGGACCATGGGGCGCCGTTGACGCCAAATGACCTACTCAAGGGAGTGTCCAACTTACCAGACACGCCTGGATTGGATGCGGAGCTGCCCAAGGAATGTTCTACGAAGAAGCAGTGGAGGATTGCTCGCCTGCTACGAGACCGTTTCTGGAGGAGGTGGGTCCTGGAGTATCTGCCTACGCTTGTGCGCCGCGAGAAGTGGTGCCGGAGAACGGAGCCCATCCACCAGGGTGATATGGTTTTCGTCTGCAATCCTGCCTTGCCCCGACGAGAGTGGTGCAAGGGCATAGTGGACGAGGTCTACAGCGGAGCTGATGGAGTCGTCAGACGAGCTAAGGTGCGCGTGAACGACAACGGCCTATCCAGGACAATGATGCGACCCGTCTCTAAACTTGCAGTTCTGGATTTTGAGTTAAGCGGTTCTTCACGGAGTCGGGGATGTCGCGGATCGATCATTGTTATCGATAGTTATCCGAATGTGTTAGGATTTTTAAGGTCGAATGTATGCGGGCACACTGTTTTTTCACCACCGCAAAGCTAATATTTTAGGCGCGATAGTTAGCATTTTCATTGTCGTGCGAAAGTTTGGAGGACACACTGCGAACAAAACGAGCCTACTACCACGGATAGTCTGCCCTTTCTTTTCTGGATCCAAGGTGGAGTAGCGGTTAAAGGCAACTTCGTTCGCAGCGACGACAAAGAAGAAGAATTTTCTGACACCTCGCTTTCTTGGGTACTAACATAAGCTAAATCTAGCTTTCGAAATGGGTATGAGCGTTGCCAGATCAGGAAACAAAACAGCTGTGATTTCGCTTTCAAAATAAATTTATTTATTTCGAAAGCTAGATATGGGGGGAAATTAAAAAAATAAAAACATTGCTCGCATGGGGCGTTTTTATTGTGCCCAGGAAAAGGTTAATTGTATAACAGCCGTAATGATAAGGGTTATTATATGGGATTAAATTCACAAAAGACATTTTAAATAAGAAAAAAATCCGTCTGTGGGCGACGGCGGCGTTGGTGCCTCCTGTTATTTGCCTTGATCTATTTAATGGCGAATAGATCAATAAATAGTATTCCAATATCGAATCCGTTCCTGTTCATTATAATTTAATTTTATAAAGTTTGTTTTCATAAAACAGCTGTGCGTACATGTCAGTATGACCCCATTTACGCGTTTTCCGCCTTTTCCTTAAGATATTTGGTCACACTCGGGAACCAGTGTGAAATATATAGCAATTTTTCTTAAAGCCGCTTTAAGAAAATTTAGTTTATGTTAGTACCTAGCTTTACCAATATAAGCGAGAACTTCCTCGTTCGAGTACTGCAAGCATAAGCGAAGTAGCCTCGCACATGGCTGGCCCGGGGGATCTGGCTCCATGTCAAGCGAACTATTAGCCTTGATAAGGCAAAGGTTGCGCCTGATCCACACGGCTGCATTGTTGTCATGGCATACAAGCAACAGTCACCCAGTTCTCGGGACACATCCCTCGAATTTTGGCTTCAGACCAGCCGTCTTCGAGGAGAGAGTGGTCTTTATGATCGCCGTCTTGAGCGTAGCCATCTGGTCCGCTGTTAAGGTCGACGCCCCGTCAGTCGAAGTGAAGCCGAGCTTGACACCACTCGCCATCAGACTGTAAGATGGCGCTGGATGGCTCTGAATGAGCAATCTTCGGCTTCTTTGACAAGCCTGACTCCACTGTCGTGTCAAAAGAATTAATTAAAAAAAAAATTATTTTTGGTATGTCTTTTTAAGTTATTACTGCGATACAATTTTTTTTTTTTAAATCTCTTATTTTTTGAGTTATTAATTTTCTTTCGCTAGATTGGCCAAATCGCCCACTGTGCGTCGGTTCCCTTCGAAGCCGTACCTTGAATTCTTCCCTCTGCAGCCAAGCTTATCGGCACTTTGCTTATTTGCAAGTGTGTATGGGAATCACCAATATACCGCACATTTTGAGATGATAATTCATCCTGAAGTAGTTGTGGAAATAAAAAATAAATCTTCGATGGTGCTGAACTCTGTATAATTATATAAAAACTATCGCATCATCGCCATGATGGAAATTAAAAAAAAAAAAAAAAAAAAAAAGGGGGAAAAACCAATTATATATTTACAAAATCAGATTTCCCGCTTCCCGCAATTTTCAGTTTTTCCGCATCTGGCTTTCCAAAAGAGATAAATTTGATGGGAAAAAAGCTGAAGAGGCAGCCTTGCCCGGCATAGTCGCTTCTGAATTCATTTTGACCAAGGACAAAAATATCAAACAAAAATATCGTAAATATATTTTAAGAATAATATCGATATTTTCATATATTAGCACAACCCTAATGGCAAGCGATAGCATGGTTCATTATTATTTTCCCGCTCTAGTTGTTTGATAGCCGGCAATGAAAAATGTAATAATGGTTCGCATAAAACAAAATTTTAAAGTAACATTCGCTTCCGTAGTAATGTATTTACTATTGATTAAAGTTAAATGAAATATCTTTTAACTCAGTGTCACTGAATAAGTATAATAGAAGGCGTGGATTTTAAATCTCGAGGAATGTGTACCTTGCACAATCCCGAAGTTTTCCTAGTGTACATACATATATGTATATGTTAATTTATGTTAGCCACTAAAAAACTTGGGATGCTTACTGACGGTTTTTATTATTATTATAAAAAGCATTTCTGCGTTTAAAGCAAAAGTCTTATTTTGAATAAACATTTACATTTGCATGTATATTTATAAGTAAACTTATGTATATGTATTCGTTTATGTGAGGAAGAGGCAGTGACAAGAGGTGAGTGACACACAAAATTTGTAAGTTTAGGGGTTGATTATGATGAACGCGGTGTATTCCAGTAGAGTTCGTGGGAATGGTAATGCCGTATGTAGAAAAGTATAAAAATTATACAATTTTGCGTATCGGCAGGTTAATAATTGGACAAAGTGTTCATATATATCCCTATTACATACTCCTCTTGTAGTCTGGAGAGTTTTGTCAATGTCAATACACACATACATATACATACATATGTATATCTCTTTAATAAACATTTGTATGTATAACAAGAACTACGTTTTTTTCCCTTTATCGCAGAAAATTAATGAAGGAAGCACGAAATGTGGAAAATGTGGCTAAAATATAACTGGAATTAAGTTGATTGAACTTTGCATCCATCTTCATTTCATCTATAAATTTTCCATCGCCATTCTAACGGATAACAGAACCTGGAACATTAAAAACGAAAAGTAGACAAGGTTGCATCTATAATGTCTTCGGTCCAAGTTGCATCAAAGATTTTGAACGATATGAATACAAAAATCAATCCTGTACACCAACTAATGGTTGAACAACAGCCAAAAGTTCATCATTCATCACCTAGTGTGCCAATATCCTTATCAGAGGATCCACGAACATTGCAATTGGCATTGGAATTATCATTGGTGGGCTTAAATGACAATCAAACATGTTATGTTCAACAGCAGTCTGCTCAACCTTTGGCAGCCGGAAAAAGTGACTACGAAATAAGCAGCATAAACTCGAAATCGGATAATACCAGTCTGCCATTATCTTCGTCAGACAGCAGCTGCTTTCTATTGCCCACAGCAACGGGCAGCGGTATCAGTACGGTAACTCTAGAAGATCGCTCCAAGAAATCACAAAACATGACTGAATGTGTTCCAGTGCCCAGTTCAGAGCATGTGGCCGAAATAGTCGGTAGGCAGGGTAAGTAATCTCTCACTAGGTTTTATTTATTTAAGTTTTAGTCTTCTACAAATTGCACTCACTGCTCTGCAATCTGCATGAGGGCTCATTTCGGGTTTGAGAGCAAGGATATATCATATATAGATATCATATACATACGTATATATGAACACAGATATATACATATATTTACATATATGATACAAATCGTCGTATTTTTACTTTAAATACTGCCTTAGTACATTAAGTTGGACTTTTTCTTCGAAGAATCAGTCATATTTTCAGTCGAATTTATTATGTGGGCATTTCCAGAGAAAGGTATTCTACGATGCCAAAATTAAAAGTCTGATTGCATATGTTTCTTACGGCATATTTTTTGGTTTTATTTTGAAATATGTCAGAGGAAAGATTTTTCTCTGTTCGTGACTTAGTGTTGGCTTTGCTTTTCGTATTTATTACATATTCGTTATTTTTGTGATTTTTGTCTAAAGTCAGTTTTATAGCGATCTGAATATTTGTACCGTTCGTAAGTAGGGATATATTAAAAAAATATATTTGTGAACATATTTTTTTGACTTCATACAGAGATTCTAGAAAACGATAATAAAAAAGCAGTCCCTCAAGCTTGTCAACCTGCGTAATAAAATTATTCTTCTTTTTTTTTTTTTTGTAAACAATTTTAAAACGACAAGTACTTCTAAGAATACAAATCGTACTGGTAAAATGCTTTGATCTTCTTTTTAGAAGTGGTTTTTACCATTTGCATTCCTCTTTGTGCCGCCTCCGTTTAGCAGTTTGCGCCAGCGCGACAGCTAAACGATAAGCTTGCTCGCACGTTCAACCGCTCTCTCGGTGCCGCTGCACTTTTCTTATCCCCCTACGTAAAGGCACAGTGGTAAGTCCCAATAATGTCTGAAATTGTCTGCGTTGTTAAAACCTGTAAAAAGGTTATTGCCGGTAATGATCTATTTCTATGTCTTCAGCGGATTTTACTAGGCCCGGGCCAGTCGCGAGTCGGTTTAAGATTGTCTTCCTAAACTTTCTCCAGTTGGCGTTCCGGGGGTTACTAAAGATGGTTGGTTTGGGAGAGTGCACTGTGGTTTTTTCTTGCCTTTTTTTGGCAGAAATTCGAAATGATGACCTATCTTCACCAAATTTGGTTTGTGTTACTCTTTACTTCCCCCAAGATGATTCACAAAGTTTCAAGTGATTTGGTCAACTTTCAGATAGTTGCCTTACCTACCTACCTGCCTACCTGCCTACCTTACCAAAGAAAAAAATTTTTTTTTTATTTTTTATTTTTTTTATTTACCAATGAAATACAACATTCATTTAAATTATTCTGACAAATTTTTTTTTAAATATATGCTGCCTAACTGCATCCTCAGAGCGACTATTGTTGCTCATCTACAAAAACGTAATTTTACCAAAAAGGAACAAAAAGGAGCATATGAAACTAGTTGTATAATATTATACACATGTTAGTTAATAACTTGCCGTTAAAATTCTTTTGCAGTGGTTTGCCATACAAAAGTTATATTCCACGAAACACAGCTACATTTGTTAAGTTGACTGTAAAAAAGGCACATAAACAAAACACGATACAACTACACAAAAACATATAACATACACAAAAATGTTAGTGAACTACAAATCTACATACCTGTGCTACTGTTTTCCATGACAACACTTTAAACTTTTTTAATTCTCTGAGGAAATATAAACCACAAATGTTGCAAAATGATTTTCGCCAATTTTGTCTTACGCATGTTATCGACAATCGGCTGTCTTTGAGAGGCTGGCGATAAGCCAGCGTTGCATAAAAAAGTAAAAACCGACTTTTTTTTATCTAATTAGACTATCCTAAATATAAAGAAACCACAAATTTTTGTATTCCGTTAAAAATTTTTTTTTACTTTCTGCCAAAAAAAAACACAAAAAACCAGTGTGGAGTGGTCGAAATGGTATTGAAATTGCATGTACTTATGATCTGAGAAGGATGCTCTCTCAAGGACTCTCCATTCTGATACCATTGTACATTGTCCTCGTATGAGTGTTAAGTCTAGCACGTTCGAGGAGGTGGGACCTACGAAGGTATGCTCCTCCCCCACGTTCGCTATACATATGTTAGGGGACAGTAAAAAGTCTAGGAGTGACTCACCTCTTTCGCTTATGTCGGGGCTTCCCCACACGCAGTGATGTGCGTTGGCGTCTGCACCCACGAGCAGTTGCTTGTCGTTCTGGCTGGCTTCCACCGGCCTCCTGAGTTCCTCCGGTGGAGCTGCTCTGTCGTGGGCCATGTAGCAGGAAGCTGCCAGGAGGCGATTCTTCTTGCTTTCATGCATCACCACAGTCAGGTCATCCGTGCTGTAATGAGACATAAGGTTAGCGTGGAGACCCTTCCGTATGAGTACGGCGGTTCTGTTCCTGCTCACCGTTGGTGAGTAGAACACATAGTGTGCTGAAGACTTTAGTCCGGCAATGGAATTGCCCGAGGCAATCCACGGCTCCTGGACCAAAGCGATGTCGACGGACCCTTCCCAGGTGTTCCGCCGACGAGATTTTACTTTTATGGAGGTTGAGCTGCAGTACCCTTAGGGTCATGGGTACCTTGATCAGCTCGGGACGGGTTGACTATGACTGTCAGGTCACCGTCCTCCTCCTCCTCCTCAGGCGGCGTCGACGATGGAGTCCAGACCAAGGTCTTTTTCCACCTCGCCTGCCTGCAGGGTGTGCGCATCCTTGTTCCCCGGGTGGCGCTTTTTGAGGCGCAGGTAAACACTACCCATGCTCCACGCCATCTTCCCGTATCTGGGGTACGCGATGACCTCCGCCGCTTTGTTGATTTGGAGGACTGCGCACTGGACCCCCTATTTGTTTGTCGGGGTCGCAATGTGCAGCACCTTCCAATCTGCGGTGGGAATGTCGGGGTTTTGGCGCTGTAGCAGCTTCAGCTCCCGGTCACCTTGGATGACGATGGGGAAGAGTACCTTCGCATTCGGTATGGATGGGATTAACTCCCTGTCCACCACCTCCATTTTGGCCCCCTTCCACAACGTGTTCATCTGGCTGACTGTTTGCGTCAGCCACTTCCGAGTCGGGTCGTCCATGCACTTCAGGATTTTGACCCCATTTAGCCATCCTGCATCATCACAAGTGGGCATGGGACCAAGGGAGTCATCCGTGCAAACAGCGCTTCGACGAGCCTCGTGCGCACCGTCTTCCACCGTTCTTCGGACATCTTTCCGTTTTCGTCGTTACGGTCGATGAGTGCCACGATCAGATGTCGTTTGGTCACCTCACTGACCTTCTGTGCCCTCTGAGGCTTCTTCGCTTTAGGTGGAGGGCCTACCTGCTTGGGCCCGCGTTGCCGCTTGCTGGCAAGCATCTCCTCCACTTTGTTGTCGAATCCGCCCGTAGAGGACATGTGGGGGATCTTGGCGTAGTATAACCTGCCATCTTCAATCTGGTGCCTGGAGTATGATCTCCTCCTCCTCTGGTGTGAGCTGCGCGCTCTCCAGGTCCGTGTCTGTATCGACGGCGGCACCTGAGCGGCATAGTTTGCTTTGAGTTGTTTTCTTGCCAGTAGCAGTACAACTGGCACGACCTGCTCCCGTCATGCTATAGGTGTGACCGCTGGCGACACGCAGAGAGGATTGCTCCCCTCCGTGTCCGCTGGTGGTAGCAGTCACGCCTACCACCGACGTTTGGGCTGATATCCCAGCCCCGGTTGATTTCCTTTGTTTGTCCATTACAGAATAAACAGGTTAGTTTTCCATGGAACAACCCACTTGCGTTTTAGGCCTAACCGCCAGGCACCTCCACCCATGGCAAATGGTTCATTTCCTCCGGCTTTTGAGCGGAGGGATTGAACCGTTGCCCTAGCTAGACACTGTATTACCGCTGATGGAGCAAGCAGCAGTGCATTACCCGTTGTCCGGGATAATACAGTGCCCATTGCCCAGCCGGCGCCCTCTTGGACGGTTCAGATGGAGGATTTTCGCCAGCAATTACCATGATTAATAAAGCAATATTTCAACTAAAATGTCCGAAAATTTGATGGAAATCGAAATCTCTCAATTTATAATGATGCGCTTTCATGTAGTTTATTTCATTATTCAATCGATCGAAATCTGCAGTATGATTTAATATTGATAGTTTCTGCGGATCCCAAATAATCTTCGGAACTTCAGTAACCTCTCCTATATAAGGGTTTGAAAGTGCTTCGTCGCTTTCGGACTGAATATTATGGTGGGCAACTAGAATTTTATCGCCGGTTCTTGCGGTATAATATGGCGCAATGCTTAAAACTCCTTTCTGAGGCAAATCAAACCACTCAATTTGGGAGTCTGTACATTGCAGTCGGACCTTTGGTATTTACAGGAACACTAAACAACCAACAACTTCTCTTTTCAAACTCTACCCAATAACTTTTAGAGTCGACTACTGTTTATAGAAACAATTCGCCGCTCTATTCGTAGAATTCCAGGGTTAACTTTCTTTGCATATCCTCTTATTTAGTTGCCATTTCTGACATTGATTTAAAGTAGCTTCCGTCATTATGTAATACGAATCTATTGCAAAATTATAAACAAAATATTCGGACGAATTGTCACCGGAATGAGTCTGAACAATTTAGATGGATACCTACTTAACAGAGGCACTAATGATTCATTTGCCGTCGATAAATACCAAACTTCATTCCTTCCAAGAGAGAAATTGTAGTAATGGCGAGCTCTGTGATAAATCCTTCCTGCATCTTTACTCTAGCCACCCGAACCTTATCATCATTTCCCTTATGAACTTAGGGGATTATTTTTTCGTAAATCACGTCTGTAAAAGAAAAAAGAGATTTTTGAAAATGCGAATCCGTTTTAAAGTTACACTTATTAAACCGGATCGTATGCGGAGGGCGCCAGTAGCGTACACCAACTTTAAAGCGCGTTTTTTCAAAACACGTTTTTTCAAAACTGTTGCCACGATATCTGGAAAACTATTTCACTGATAATGCTCAATTTTTTATAGCATCTTAAGTACATGTCCATTTACAAACTGAATGAAAATTATTAAGAGACCTCCTTTATTATTTTTTTTTTATTATAAACACGTGAAAAATAGTCAAAAATCATGTTTTTTTCTTTTGAGGCAAAAAAGGACTTTTTTTGGTTTAGTTCACAGTTTAAAGTTTCTTGAATCAAATGCCGTTTGGTTTTTTGAATATTTTTTGGGGAATAAAATGCCGACCACTTTTATCCTTTTGAAAAGACGTCTTTTAGTCAATAGCTTGCAAAGCAGTGAAGGAGACATTTCCGACCCTACAAAGTATATATATTCTTAATCAGCATCAACAGTCGAGCTCCGTAGTCCCTCAGTTTTTAAGGGGATAGGTTAGGTTACGTCGGAAGGCCCTCAAGGGGCCACGCATAGGCCAATATGGCCCTTAGCTGTCCGAAAATTTTAAGGGGATAAAACTCGATAAATTTTAAAATGACTTACTTTACTTTAATTACTTTACAAACAAAAGAATTAAACTATTTTTCTATTTTCAATTCCTTAGGTTGCAAAATAAAGGCATTAAGGGCTAAAACTAACACATACATTAAGACCCCTGTTCGCGGCGAGGAACCAGTTTTCGTGGTGACCGGTCGCAAGGAGGACGTAAGTAAGGCAAAGCGTGAAATACTCTCAGCTGCTGATCATTTCAGCTTAATACGCGCATCACGTAAGCCCTTGACAGCTGATGGCCACACTACTAGTGGGGGCGGCGGAATACCAGTTGGAGGAGGTTGTGTGAATGGTTCCGGTTCCGGTTCAGGTTCCTCTTCCAGTTCTGGCATCGGTGCTATACCTCGCCTCCAATCGGGCCCACCGTGCATGCCCGGCCAGATAACGATACAGGTACGTGTACCTTACAGAGTAGTGGGTCTTGTTGTTGGCCCCAAAGGAGCCACAATAAAGCACATTCAACAAGAGACACAGACTTATATAGTGACACCATCACGGGAAAAGGAGCCGATCTTCGAAGTGACTGGCTTGCCCGATAATGTTGATACGGCGCGAAAACAGATCGAAGCACACATTGCCCTGCGGACTGGTGTGGGTTTAGGAACGGGAACGGGAACAGGAACTAGTTCATTTCCAGTGTTGGGAAGTGAATCGTCGTCATCCGTCGTGGAATCGAATGATTTTATCAATTCAAGTACTATTAACTCATTAACGCAAATTTTAAACGATGATTTAAATACCGATCTATTAACATCCATATACAAGAACGTACATCACGATTATGTACAAAATTCAATTAATCAAATGAAGCCAATAATTCAAACCTATCAAGTTAACAATTGCTACAAGAAACGAGAGGATATTTCCAGCTTTGAACTGATGACGCCTACACTAACGCCATCGGCTATTCCAGCTGGAAAACATCACCATCAGCTATTGGGGACTGAAACCGAAACCAAGGTTGAAAGCTGTGTTTTCCGGAATACAAGCAAAACCTTACATCAGCCTACATCAGCATTACCTACATCCACATCAAATCAATCCAACCCTAATACTAACAACCTACTAACCAGGTCTTGTTCGTCAGCATCGTCGACAACTTCTACAAAAAGTACTAATAACAGTACAAATGTGAACACGCCACCAGAGATTTTAAATATATGGAAAAAACTAAATGATTCAATTGATGTCGATGAGGGAATCGGGGATTCGCCAAGCATTTGGAGTCAGACTGCGAATATGGTATTATCCACAGATCATCATCATCATCAGTGCTCACCCACAAACTCTATAAGTCCCACAGATTCGCTTTTAGAGCAGCAATCAATTGTACATCATACATCAAAGGAAACCAACACCAATCAGCATCAAAAGGCACAATCTCAAGTTCAAGCACAAGCACAAGCACAGGTTGCCATTCAACCATTGCAATTGCAATCAAGCAGCGCCAATAAGTTTGTTATACATCGCGAGTGCTGTGTGTGCAATGAGAATCAAGTGACTACAGCTTTAGTGCCCTGTGGTCACAATATGTTCTGCATGGAATGTGCTAATCAAATTTGTGTTTCATTAGAAGCTGTCTGTCCCATTTGTAATTCGATAGTTTATCATGCAATGCGTATATTGGGCTAACTTTTGGGCTAACAATTCGAAAAGATTAGAGATATGTAGGTGTTCATAACGCGAAAGCTAAATGGAAAGGAATGGAAAATGCAATGGTATCATTAGAACTGAAAATATCGTTATCTAGAAGCAGAATATCGATGCAAGCATTGATATATTAATGTTTTAACAATTTTTTTAAACTACTTGAAATTAGCTGTGGTGTAATTTTTTTTACTGAGTTCAAATGTTTTCATCTGTTAAAAATATAGTTTTTTAATGAACTTAAACATTTTGTATATTTTTGTTTTGCGACTTTTTTGTAAACAAAAAAGTGATACATTTTACATTTACATTTACGTAAGCTTTGCTTTCGTATGTTTCGACGTTTTAAAACTAAACTTAACTTGTTTACCGGCCAGGATATAAACATTTAACATAATTCTTAAATCTTTGAAATTCAATTTGAAAATTCTCTTAAAAAACAATGATTAAATATGAAAAAAATAACCTATAATTTTTTGGTTTTTGTTTTCCTATTTTTTTGTGTAAACTGTTAACTTTGTCTTTTTTTTGTACCTTTTTCCCCCTAGAAATGTGTAAAAACTACAATTAAATTATATTATTTATTTTATATTAGTTATCGAACAATAAAAGGAATTCAATTTTGTTATGCAGCTTAAAGGGTTAGAGTTGCTTTTATACCTAGTATCCAACATGAAAGGGTATTATAGCTTAGTGCCAACCAAAAATGTATAAACAGGCAGATGGATACATCTCCGACTCCATAAAGTAAATACATATAACACAACATTTAAAGCAAGGAAGGAAGCTAACTTCGGCAAGCCGAAGTTCAAATACCCTTCCAGTAAGTAAGTATTTAAAATGTTGTATTAAATATTTAAGGATTGATGTTAGTTTCAGTTATATATTTTGTTTGAAATTCAGGTATAGGGGATAGTGGATATCATTTTTTTTCTAACAACATTTTGATCGCTCCCATGGCAGATATATAAAGTAGATGTCCAAACAGACCCGTTCCGATTAGGGAGAGCATACAGTTTCTGCCAAGTTTCATTCTGTTAGAAACGGACAGACGGACCTGGCTAGATCGAATCGGTTGTTGATGCTGATCAAGAACTTTATAGGGTCACTGCGTTGCAAACATCTGACTAAAATTAGAATACCCTGCAAGGGTATAACAATTTTAACCAAGAACAGGAATATTTCCGACCCTGTCCGTCCCATGTCCGTCCGTCTATCCATTTCTACGCAGACTAGTCCCACATTATATAAGCTTTCTGAATGAAACTTTACAGATTGTCTTCTATATATCCTTACTACTATATAAGTCGGCTTCCATATGATAGATCCAAACCGAAAATTTGTATAAAAGAAATAATAACTTATCCAGTTTTCAACATATTTTCATATACTTTAAGATGTGGAAATTTTGTATTAGTCTGGAATTTTAGTTTCGGTCGACTATATCTTTTAGCTTTATTCCAACATATTTCCAAGATCTTTCAGAATCAGAATCAGCAGCGTTTCAACTCTGTAGTTTTATTTTCAACCTGCGTTTTTTCACAACTTTAGATTTCAGTTGTCGGAATATTAGTTTCTCATTCGGGTAGCTGCCTTTAAACATAATTTTTCCTCACAATTTTTAAATATACGAATTGTTATTTACTTCGGCAAGCCGAAGTTAGTTTCGTTTCTTGTTTGAGTTGTAGTTTTGATAGGTTAATTATATAATTTTGTATTTACTTGTTTTTTTTTCTTGTTTTTATAAATCAAAAACTCTGTTTAAAAATTAGTTATTTCAACATAAATAAATATTTTTCAATTCCTGGCATCTTCAATTAGCTAGCTCTAGCTTTATACATATTTGGAAAAAAATCTTTGTACATGTAAAAAACAATTAAATCAACAAAAATAAATAGATGAAATAATATTCATGTTCATGCGCAAAGGTTTCAATTTTATTTCTACAATTTTGTGCCTTGTTTTTGTTCCAAACCGATCTACACAATATAAGTTCGATAACTCATAAATACTTCAGGAAAAAATTGTTTAAACCTAGTACAATTTTTAAACTGCATAAATAGTCGTTTAAATAAAAAAAAATTACATATAATACACAATTCTTAAATAAAAACAAAAATTAATAACAAAAATTGACTGATAAATTAAAAATAATTTTAAGACACGAGGAAACATAAATCTATAAATACTTCAACAAAATATAGTTTACAATTACTTCGAAATAATTTATGGAGCCATATATATAATATATATATATGTATGTATAGTGTTTTTGTTAGCAACTACCTATATCAAATAAGTAATTGAATATTCTTTCAGACTCGAGGTCAAGCCGGCTTCGGTTTTTATATATCTAAGGCTCGAATTTTGCCAAATATATATATTATATATATACATAAATATATTTATTACCAAGCTTACGATTAATGTGAATAACAAGACTTATAAATTTTAGTCAATCTAATTTAATATTTATAAAACATTGATAATGCGTAGAATGGTAAAAAACGCGAATGTTTTCTTATTTTCTTTACGTTATGTTACAATCTGTGTTATAAATTATGTTCATTATCAATGGATTATTATATTCGAATCTAGTCCAAAATAACTGTAATAGAGGCTGGTATATACTTGTATATTTTTTTAATTGAATTTAATTTAAAGCAATCATTTTAAGATAACGAAACATTTAAAACCGAGTGAGAGACTAATAACTTAATCGCACAAATGATGAATATATAACATTGTTTCATAAATCATACATACATAGACAAATTTAATTTAAATAAAAAAAAAAATATATATATATATATATAAATAAAAGACATATTTATTACATTTAAAATATATAAAACTGTAGAATTACATTAGCCTTAAAAATAAATATTCCCTAATAGGTCAAAAGAGGATTTGTATGACGTTCTCACATATACAAACAGTAAATACCACGTTCTTACATATACCTGTGTATATGAGGAATCATATTTGTAAAACAAATAAAATATCGAAGATCAAATTCAAATGTAATTTAATTTTTTATTTTACTTTTCATTAAACTAATAAAAAATACACAATGAGTACCCTTTATCCTAACTTTATCAAATAAGGATATCCTTTAAGGGTCCTTGAACAAAATATTTGATTTCAAAATAATTTTAAGTAGTTATATTTGTGTCCATAAAAAGATCAGAAGATTAAGTTGACCCAATAATATGAATAATTATTGTATTAAATTACTAATTACTAATTACTAATACATTATTATTTCAAGATTAATACATTTTTGAAATTGATATCTTCAAAAGGGTAACGTTACATTTTCGTTTGAGTTGTGGACCCAACAAAATTAATTCATGGTAATGTATTTCGATAGATACAACAATTATTCAAAAGGCAGATACACAGGCTGACCAATTCAAAAAAATGGAAGAATCAAAAGTCAGAATATACTTTTCCGAAGGTATTTGATGCACTGAAAGCTGCAAATAAAACAATCGGGGAAAAATAATTACAATTATAATTTGAACGTTTTTATATGAAGCTTATAAATTCTTGACCAACTGCTGCGTCGATGTTGCCAAGTCAGTCGTCTGTTTCTATTCAAACTAGTCTTCTAGTTTTATAACTATCTGAATTACATTTTGCAGATAGTGTTCTCTTTTTATTCTGATTAGTATATAAGTCAAAACGGGCCAGATCGGAAATAAGGAAATAAAAAATTGTGCGCAAGGAAACTACTTTATAAACAAGCTGAATTTAATATCAACTAACGTTTGTTTTAGAAAAAGGTTGTGTGCTTACTTGGAGTTTATTTATGACAATAATTCAGTTCAGGAGAAATATAGGTGATAGCAATTTTTTAATTGGGCCTGTTAGGCGCGGTATTAAAACATAGCCTATGAGTATCTAGATTTTATCCCAATCCAGCACTACAAGACATTAGCTAAAATATGTTTACTTGTTTGTCCGTTAAATTAAAAACTTAATTTTAGATGCCCGAATTACATGTTTTTTTGAGAACCGGGGATTTAATCTCGAATATAGCTTTCTTACTGTTGTTTTATTTAAACGAAATATACGGCGTTGGTGTCTCGAAGTGAGCCTCTTGTTTAAGAATTTATTTCGGCGTATTTGGTATTGCCGCAGGTACGATGTGGTTACAGTTTGCAGCTAAAAGTGTACGAACATTTTTGAAAACTAATTGAAAAACAAATTAACCAAATTTAAAAAATTTTCTCAAAACTTAATAAATATTTGGCGCAATTTATTTTTTCTTTAAAACATTTAAGCATGAAATTTACTGAATTTATTTTTATCGATACAATGACAGCCAGCATGCTTTTTTAATGCATTTTTTTATTTAATGTACTTCCCATTATACTTTGCTCTTGCTGTTACTAAAAATACACTAGCCTAGGTATAAAACGAACAGAAGTCACCATCAACACCAGATCTGGCATTTTGTTGGTTTATCAATTATTTATTATGGATAGATACTTACAAATCAAAGTCCTTTTTATACCGGATACATATAATATTATGAACTGAACATTCTGTTTAAAAGTTTGTTATCCCAAAAGACTAAACTAAAATTGTTTGTAACTCTCTATAATGTATTATTTGTAAAGTTTGAAAACATCACAGAAACACGATTTTTATTATCATTTGAATGATATTAAAAACTTTTAAAGAAATGACAATTTCAATTACCTTTTAGTCTAAAACGAACACGAACCAGCCAACAATCAAATCATATAAATATGTGTACATTCCGAATATTTTACTAGGCTCAAATCGAAAGAGTCGTATTTTGATATATGTTAAATGGCAATTTAATTTCGATTTCGATTAATTTTAGTTGAAAAACAATTTATAATATGATAAAAATGAATATATTTATTTTAGCGTTTATTTTCAATGTATAAGTATAGGTGTCCTTTTTACCATCAAATTGGAGTACTAACAGCCATAAATCTTGATTCAAGAGCTCATTTAATTTAATCAACGTTTCTTAGGCTTAGCAGACATGTATTTTTATCCTAATCAATTATAGAAATCATTTTTAAGAATTACGAAATGGTTGTACATACGTACGAAGAGAATATTTTTTTACAACAATTTGTAAGATTTTATATAATACAACTTCTTATAAAAATGACGACAAAAAGTATTTACAACGAATATTTTACAATGAGAAAATATTTATATAAAATAAAAAAAGGAAATGGAATAAATATAAATTATGAATGAATGGGATATTTAAATATATATTTATCACATAAACAAATAAAAATAATGATATACATATATATTTATCCCAATATCTACACTTAACATAGCAAATCGATACATAAATATATATTTAACTATTAGTAAAGTAAAAATATCCATATTGTGTTCCAAAGAAATCTATATAATATCTTAAAATGGACATTTCATATATTTATAGGCTTTAAAATCGGCATTACACTTCTTTTACTGATTAATATTAAAAACGCCGATTTCATGCCGAAACCCTTTAAATTTATATGAGAAATATTTATATAATATATTATAAGTACATATATATATGTAATGTATAACTAAAAACTGGTTGCATAATAAATTTTTCGAATATAGTGATACTTTCTTTATTTCTAGTGTATTTTTTTTATAAAAAAGGCATTTCTCGTACATGGGTCGTCTGGAACTTGAAAGCTCTTAATACCCTATTTGTAATAACGTAAGTACATATTCATATTGAGGGAAACGCAAAAATTCAAACTGAATGTTTAGGTCATGTATGTAAGTTGTATGAGTTACCTATCGATATCAATAAAAATACAAGAATGTATTAAAATTCTTTTCTACATAGTAGAGTAGAGTCTGTTTCATTAAATTTGTAGTTCTTTTTCGCACCCAGCTCTGGAAATACTATAAGTGTCCATCGCGCAATCTCGATGATTTTCGTATTAATAATAATTTCCTTTTCTTATATTCTTTTATACCCTTGTAGGGTATTATAATTTAAGTCAGAAGTTTGCAACGCAGTGAAGGAGACATTTCCGACTCTATAATGTATATATTAATTTTCTCTTGGAGGTCAGTCCATTCAAAAGGCCCGTATGACACCAAGCACGTGTTAGATGTTCGTAAGTGCGAAAGATGAAAATAAAGGAAAGGAATACGAGGAAGTGACACTGGCGTGGTGCCAGATTGATTGCTTGCATGCGTACTAAGTGGGTTAGAATAAGTGTTTTTAGTTTTTGGAAGTCTAAGCGAAAAGTAATAAGTTCTTTTGAACCAACTCAATACGTTTACTGTGCATCCCATACTGAGAGCTCCAAACGCAAGATCCATATTCTAGGATAGAACGAACTAAAGAAATATATTAGGATTTTGTAACTTAGGGGTCAGTGAATTCTTTCGACCACCGTTTAATGGAACCAAGCACACCTCTGACCATGCACGAAATATGATCAATAAAGTAAAGTTTAGGATCCAGGCGGACACCCAAATCATAAACTATAGCAATTCTTTCCAAAGAGCAGCAGTTCAGCGTGTAAGTTGCAAGCCTGGGAGTGACACGAGAGAATGTCATTAGCTTGCATTTAGAGGCGTTTAAGTTTAATAGGTTTATGCGGCACCATGCTTGAAAGTTATTAAGATTTGTTTCTAAATCAGACTGGCAAGAAGCGTTCTTATATTGCACGCATTTGATAAGGTATTTTTAAATACCCGAACCATAATGGCTAACAGAGTCAAATGCTTTACTGAAATCAGTAAAGATTACGTCCGTCTGAAAGTTTTTATGGAATCCCTTAATTATGGAGGAAGAGAGCTCCAAAAGGTTAGTTGTCGTTGATCTTCGCTAACATGGAGAAATTATTGATCTACACAGGTGCTGAAATAAGGAGTAATGATTCTTTTGAAAAGTTTTGGGATGGCCGACAATTTAGAGATTCCTCTATAGTAGTTGGCATCCGATTTGCTACCTTTTTTGTGGAGAGGAATAACAAATGATTCCTTCCAAATAAGCGGAAAGTGGTAGTTTTCTAAGGACAAGATAAACAATTTCAGAAGGGGATTGCTCAGGGCGTCAGCACAATACCTAAGCACCGTCTATTCCGTCGGGACCTGGCGAATAAACGGGCCTAACACGGTGAAGATTTAGGAGGATAGACTTTCGTCTAAGCTAGGTCTGAAGAAAAAGTTGCGGCATGATGTAAGAATAAGTCTGTAGAATTTGCGTAACTGTTTTGGGTCCTGAGAGATCTGGACCCTACAACGATTCAAATAATTTTTGTAACACTGCGCGTTCAACACGGTAAATCTTGACCGAGCCGACAAATACGAGGATAGGGCAGAGTCAGAACCGGTACTTTTAAATTTTGTATACAGCCTAGATTTTTTGTTTTTAAGGCGACTCAACTTTTTAGTAAACCAAGGAGGCTTATTCGATGTTGACGGATAGTATAACGGAACACATTTAGTAAAAAAATGAATTCATGGCACTGTAAACAAGAAAGGAAGCTAACTTCGGCAAGCCGAAGTTTAAATAGGTATTAAGTAGGTATTTAAAATATTGTAAATTTAAGGATTGCGGTTCTTTCCGCTTTCGCGTGATCTTAGATTCTATATATGTTTAGCAAAACATGTTGACACTGAAAAATGTTGCGCAACAACTAAATGTTGTTAGCAACAAAGCTTTGAAAAATAATTTAATTGATATACATATTCCTATGGCAGCTATGTGATATAGTAGTCCGATCTTCATAATAATAGTAATAATAGTTTTCCAGAGGTTACTGCACTGCGACCACTAGGGTCTATTGTGCCCTCGTCCTAGTGAATGAGCTTTAGCTCCTCGAACAGTTCAATCGATCGCAGGAATGCGATGATGTCGCCTGGTCGAAGGGCCCTCATTTCCTTTGTGGTGAGTGTAAGGCCCCCAAAGTGGGCCAACCTCATCCGACTGATAGCCGGGCACTGCTCAAGTAGGTGCTCCGGAGTCTCTTCTCCTTCCAGACAAAGTCTGCAAAGACTGTCCTCCCCTATTTTGAGATTATGCAGATGCTTGCGCAGTCTGCAGTGCCCGGTCAGGAAACCCGTGACTATTCGGAGAGATCCTTTGCTCAACTCCAAACATTCCTTGGTCCTCTTACTGTTGTAGCTGCCTAGCAGACGTTTACTCTGCCTGGCCCCTTTCGACAGCCGCCAGAAGTCATCGCAGGCAGTCACGAGATCCGCACGACTGCTCTGGCTGATGACTCCTGGCCCTAGTCCACAGAAGGGCTCTGGACCATAGAAGGGGGTGCTCGCCCCCTTTCTAGCCATTATGTCGGCCACTTCATTGCCGGGGATCCCCGCATGCCCTGGTACCCAGTATATGGTTACTTTATTGTTCACACCCAACTCATTGAGTGTTCCTATACATTGCCAAACTAGTCTGGAAACAATCTTATGTGCACTGAGTGCTCTGATTGCTGCCTGACTATCTGAGAAAATGGCTATGTCTCTACGATTGTAACCCCGCTCAATATTGAACGAGGCACATCTCTCTATCGCGTGTACCTCTGCTTGAAAGATACTGGCGAATTTCCCTAGAGGTTCGTGATACTTGAGTCGGGGTCCACAGACACCCGCACCATCCTCTGTTAGTGAGCCGTCAGTGTACCACCTAATAGCATGTGGTTTCACATCATAGGTGGTAGACATGCTGGTCCACTCCGACTTGTTGCTAAGCTCTGTTTTAAAGAGCTTATCAAAGCTAAACTTGGCCAATTGAACATCCTGCGGATATTCTAATAACAGGTCAGTTGCAGTCGCGGCCGAGTCAGCTGGTCTTGCCCCTGTTATCCTCATGGTAGATCTGCGCGCACTGTGCTTGATATGCAAGTGCAGTGGTGGAAGCCCGAGCAGCACATCCAGAGCAGTGGACGGGCAGGTGCGCATAGCGCCCGAGATGCACGTGCAGGCAAGTCTCTGGAGTTTGCCCAGTTGCCTTCTTGTGACATCAAGGTCAGCGCGATTCGCCCAAACCGCAGCCCCGTAGCTGACTATGGGCCTCACCATAGCAACATACATCCACAGTAGGATCTTTGGAGATACTCCCCAATTTTTCACTGCAAGAGATCTAAAGCTCATTAAGGCCATAGTGGCCTTGCGAACGGCATGTTCCACATGTTGTCTCCACAATAGTCTCTTGTCTAGGATGACTCCCAGAGCACCGTGTGCTCTCAAAATTTCCTTTACATACTAGAGTGATATCATCGGCATAGCCTTGACATTCAAACCCATTTGCTGTAAGTTTAACTAGTAGCTCGTCCACCACGAGGCTCCAGAGTAGTGGTGATAGGACACCCCCCTGCGGACAGCCTCTGGTGGTTTGAGCTCTAACAGTCACACTGTTGACAGTGACTTCTGCTATTCTGCTATCAAGGAGTTTGCCCAGCCAGGTCGTGAGACCCGTTTCAACTCCCCTTGTACAGAGTGCTCTTACCACAACGTCATGAGCTGTGTTATCAAAAGCACCCTCTATGTCCATAAAGGCACAAAGTGCTACCCCTTTGGCTTTTACAGAGCGCTGCATACTGTCCACCAGGCTCAAGAGAGCCGATTCGGTAGACTTACCTTCTCTATAGGCATGCTGATTCGCATGCAGAGGCCTTTCGCACCAGGTGCGAGTTTCTAATGTGGTTGTCCACAATCTTCTCAAGGGTTTTCAGCAGGAAGGAGGTTAGGCTGATCGGCCTGAAGGATTTGGGATGAAAGGGGTCTTTCTTCCCAACCTTCGGGATAAAGATCACCCTGCCCTAGGAATGTAACCCATTGCTAGGCTCCCCCGGAAAATACTTATGAGGAACAGCATTAGCTGTTCGACACCCTTCTGAAGATGGATGGGTATGATTCCATCCACCCCCGGAGCCTTGTAGGGGCTGAGTGTACTCAAAGCCCACCTAATCTTTTGTTCAGTTACGATCGCTGCAGCCAGGCTCCAGTTGGGTCTCCCGTTGGGGACCCTTTCGTAACTGTTGTCTATACCGGAGATGGTTCTACACATGGGGAAGTGAGTTTGCAGGAGAAGTTCTGCTTTCTCCTCCTCGTCCTCGGTGAATGACCCATCCGCCCTTTTCAGACAAAGTTCAGAAAGTACTTTGCCTTTTGAGATTGCCTTAAACACTCTAGCCGCAGGTGCGGCTTGCTCTATGGTAGAACAGAATTTCCGAAAGTGAGCACGCTTACTAAACCGGATTTCTTTGTTATATTCTGTCAGCTTTTTGGTGTAAAGTTCCCAAGTGGCGCTGTTCTTTTTAGCTGTGTTGAACAGCTTCCTGACTTCTGTGCGAAGTAGTCCTAGTTTCCTATTCCACCAGGGATTGCATGATATGCATCCAAGATTGTGTCTCCTACTTCTCTTGAGAGTTGCTCAAGATCTTCTGGAGACGATACTCTCCTACTATGATTCAGTCTGCTCAGATTTAATCCCAAACAGGACTGATAGGCTGGCCAGTCAGTCCGTCGTGGCTTCCTGATAACCCTGCTGAATCTAAGGTTACTATGAATGTCGAACAGGATGATCCTGTGATCCGACATTGACGGTTCTGAGGAGACCTTCCAGTTGCGAATCAACCGGGAGCCCCCCTCATTCCCGAAAGTGATATCCAGTACTTCAGCCCTGGTTTTAGTAATGAAAGTGGGTTCAGCCCCCACATTGAAAACTGTAAGATCCCTAGATAAAAGATAATCTAGTAAGCACTCACCTCTACCGTTGTTATCCGTGCTGCCCCATGCAACATTGTGCGCGGTAGCCTTTTGCTGCTGCAATGCTGCACCAGATCCTGGACCTCTGGTGGGGGGGCATCTGTCACGTCTCCTGGGAAGTATGCCGACGCCACCACAATACTCCCATGCTCGCTAGTGATCATCACCGCTACTAGATCTCTGTTGAGAAATTGAGAGAGACAAAGAAAGTTAATATCCTTTCGCACCAAGATACAAGCTCTCGGTGATGCCTCCCTTCCGTCTGCAATAGTTTGCATACTCACTTTACTTAGGCCGCAGATCCTGCCTCTGACGACCCAAGGCTCCTGGATGAGCACCAGCCCCAGGTCCGACCTGGAGACCAACCTGCCGATGACAGCCGAAGCTGCCTTCGAGTGATGCAGGTTGATCTGTGCCACGCTGGTGACCCCCATCCTTAGAGCTCTTCTTCACCCTCCGAGAGCGTCAGATAGGCCTCTGACAGCATCCCGGTGGGTGTCCGCTCATCATCGGATGGCTCCATAATGCTGGTTTGCTCCTCCTCGCCGCCCATGTGCGCCCATGGGCGCGCCCCTGTAGCGAAACCGAGTCCAATTCGGCGTCCACTGCTGCTAAGTCCATGGCCTCAGCTGCTTCGCCCGAGGGGCAGGAGGGTGCCTCCTTGGCTGTCGCTGTTGACGTGCCAGGCACATCATTGGTATTCGCCTTCGTGGGCACCTCCGCCCCCACAGGTTCCTGCTTCTTGTGCAGGCGGCATTTAAGCTGGCCGAACCTGTAGCTCACCAGCATTTCGCGCTTCTTAAGGAGTGTCAGCGCCTCCTCATCCAGGCCGAGCATCAGCACCTTGCCACCCTTGGACTCCAGGTGCCGAATGACCCGCCAGGTCTCGGTGAGAAGGCCCCTGTTCTGCTCATTGAGCAGCCCAAGGGACTTCTCCATCGTCTCCCCTGCGGTGCGTGGCAGGTAAACCGTGACGATGTTCATCGCCGGCACGTCATCCTGTAGGCAGGTGCGGAGCTGCACACCCACCTTGGTGCTGATGCTGGGGACCGTCAGCTCCAGCCACTTCTTGGCATCGCAGTCCATGCAGTCCACCAGTAGTAGACCATCACGGAACTGGATGCCGTTAAAGTTTAGAGCCGCGGTCCAGCCCTTCCTCATCTCTTCGACGAGGGCCTGCTCCACCGCCGACAGCTCATCCTTCGTCAGGAGCCTCCTCGGGTAGTCCTCCGCCAGTATAGCAAGGTTCGTGCCCTTGGCTACACTTGCGTACGAGGCCACCTTCGGACGCTTCCCGACTAGCGAGGTCCTCGATCCCTCCAGCGCTGCGACGTTCTTGGTCCGTTTGGACTCGGTCTTGGGGAGGTCAAGCGGCGACGTGTGTTGCAGTAGCCTCTTCCTCCCCGCAACGGCCTGGCCGCCGACTCTCTTCACTGGAGACACGTTCGTCCCCGCAACGGCCTGGCCGTTCGGTGCACGGTGCTCCAGTGCTCTTTTCCGGGCCTCTTCCGGCCTCAAGCCACGCTCGAGGTACCGGAGGTACCACTTACGGCCGGCTCCGCTGAGTCCTTGCCTCAGGGGATCACCGGCTCCTCCAGGCTGACCTGCCGCTGGGACAGGCTGCTTCGCCAGTTGCTGCCTCGACCTTCCGGAAGAGGGTGTTGCAGCGTCTCTCCTGCTGGCGTCGCCCGCCTGCGGGACAGCCGCTGGGGCAGTGCCGGGCACTGCAACCCCCCCCCTGCTGTCAGTACGTTTGGTGGCCTCACTGCCGGCCACTCGAGACTTGAAGGTCTCTACACCCTTCGAGGCGCTCTGCGTCGGGGTCGAGCCCTTCAGCTTTGCAGCACTCTTTGAGGCGCTCTGCGTCAGGGCCAGGCCCTTCGGCTTTGCAGCACTCTTAGGGTGAGGGGCCAAGCCCCTACGCAGCGACAGCTTACCACCGTCGTCCAGAGCCGCCTCCTCTATCCGCTCTGCCACCTGGGTTGCGGTTAAGTCCCGCGTGTTAAAATTTTTGATCTTTTCTGATCCGATCTTCATAAAATTAACCGAAATTCTAGAATAATACAAAATGGCCATATCTCAAATTATATGCAAATATGTTGAAAATTTGCAAACTTATAATTTTTTTCCTCAAAATTTTCCGATCGTTCCTATGGCAGCTATATGATATAGTCCGATTCGGCCCGTTTCGCTATATATAGTAGTGAGGGCCTATAGAAGACTATCTGCAACGTTTCATTCAGATAGCTTTAAAACTGAGGGACTAGTTTGCGTAGAAACGGACGGACAGACGGACATGGCTGTTGATGCTGATCAAGAATATATATACTTTATAGGGTCGGAAATGTCTCCTTCACTGCGTTGCAAACTTCTGACTAAAATCATAATACCCTGCCAGGGTATAATAAATAAAAACCAGTTGGAAATTACAAGGACGAGATATTATTTTTCTTGTATTCCCGAATAATATTCCTAAATAATTTATTCAATTCAAATCAATCATTATCAAGTTGTCATTTAATTACAATTGTGTATTAACAATATTCAACACGTTTGCATTACTGGAAATAGTTGGGAATCATAAGGAAAATAGTTACATATAAGATGTGGCAATTTACAGTGATGTATTTTCAATAATATGGATTAAATTAGCCGAATAAACAAGTCGAAATTAAAGCTTCACTCACGCAAAATACGATTGTTGTTGAAGGCACCAGAAATGCTCATTTTCACATCCTTCACATCCAGCACCAGGCTAAGGGCATCGATGTGGAGGTACTTTCCTCCCTTGGCCGCGGGCCTCGACGTCTTGCCAGTGAGGTCCGCAGTTACGCCCTCGAAATTGGCGTGGAAGTCGCCCCCTCCGGAGGCAGGGAGGATTAAGAGGACTCCGGAGCTAGTGTACTTGGCCTCGATCTTCAGCTTTGGCATCACAATCTTGGCCTTGAAGGGCTCACTGCCATCGCTCAGTTTGAGTGATTTCACCTGGAAGTTGCTGGCCCCATAGGCTTCCATGTATGGATATTTTCGATGGGAGTATGGATATTTTCAATGGGAGTATGGAAATTTTCGATGGGAGTATGGCGCATTCGATATTTTCGATGGGAGTATGGATATTTTCGATGGGAGTATGGATATTTTCAATGGGAGTATGGAAATTTTCGATGGGAGTATGGCGCATTCGATATTTTCGATGGGAGTATGGATATTTTCGATGGGAGTATGGATATTTTCAATGGGAGTATGGAAATTTTCGATGGGAGTATGGCGCATTCGATATTTTCGATGGGAGTATGGATATTTTCTATGGGAGTATGGATATTTTCGATGGGAGTATGGATATTTTCGATGGGAGTATCGCCGATCCAGACATATATCGTGAACACAGCTGGAAAAACTAAGGAGCTCAGAATCTCCGGCTTTAACCAGTTTTCTGTGAACAGATAACCTGGGAACGAGAGGATATCAGAATACAATTTGGGAAGCTTACTACTTAAGCCTCTTGCATTCTGATAGGAGATAGAGAGGGAATTGATTAGTTTTTTGGAGCGGATCTCGTAGAGGGCGCAGTGGTGTGGGAAGACTTATTCCTGCAGGCGGCCGTATCCTTTTCTTAGCTTTGAGAGCAAATTAAACCGCTCAGGCGGCCCCGTCGATACAGACACGGGCCTGGAGAGCGTGCAGCTCACACCAGAGGGGGAAGAGAGGCTTCTCTGCTCGCCGAAAACAGGGACCAGAACGGTCAAGGTAGGGGAAAATGGAGAAGGTCCAAAGCCGTCTTTGGGCCAAACCTAACCAAACTTTCTCACATGGCGTCAACGGGCGGATTCACCAACAAGGCTCCGCTGAGGGCGCCACCAAGGACGCTCCGGCGAGCAAGCGGCAACGCGGACCCACCCAAAGCGAAGAAGCTTTAGAAGAGGGCAGCGGATCTCAGTGAGATGTCCAAGCGACATTTGATCGTAGCGCTTATTAACCGGAAGGACGGAATTGGAAAGATGTCAGAAGCGTAGTGGAAGACTGAGAACGCGCGGCTCGCCGAAGCAAAATCCCGAAAACCCTAAAGTGCATGGACGACCCATGTCGGGTGTGGCTGACGCAAACGCTCAGGAGATGGAGGTGTTGTGAAAGGAGGGCGAGCTGGAAGTAGTGGACAGAGAAACTCTCCAAGAAATTACTAGAACAAGACATCAAGAACCAGGAATAGGACCAACCCACCTTATTGGAATAGAAACCTTTCGCTTAAACGCAATAACCTCTGAGAATTTTTAAAAAATCTCCTACGATGCGAAAAATTATATGAGGAATACAAAATCCTACTCCAGGTTTACAAGCAGAAAATAAGCAAGGCACAAAAAAGCTCGGGGAGAAACTTCTGCTCCAATATCGGGACGGCTCCTGCTAACGAAGCAACCTACCATACAGAGTCAGCTCAAACGCTCCTAACATATATATTATAAAAGTTAAAAAATTCACGAATATCCATAGATAAAATGTATATAACAACAAACAATTTTAAATCGATGAATATACGAGCCGTAAAGGTTCTATATTTGAAGACTTTTCGATTCAAATCACTGAAAATCGATTTATTTCCAGCTTCATCATTTGATCGGGGTTTGATCGAGTTTTAATCGATGCTGCAAGCGAGAAACCATTATATTTGGCAGTGCTAGAGCTAAATGGAAATGTAAAATAATGCACACATTGTGTAATAAAATATTTTTTAGTTTAAATAATTTTGTATAATTTTATCCGTAACGATTTCTTCTGTATGGTGTGTATTTTTTTTTTAATATTTTTGAAAACTTAATCATCAAAGCTGGATGAAAGCAAAAAATTAGCAGCTAGTTCTTCATCCTTTTCGCACGCGAAGTAAGCTTGCAGTACAAGTGCCTCTGGGAATCCAAGGGCTTTTAGCTAAGAAAAAATAATTGTTAAAATTGATTCATATTTAACACGAATTTGTTCTAGTACCCTTTCTATTGCACCCTGATCTTGAGGATTTAGGCGAATAGTTGCAACTCCGACTCCTGGTGGCTGTTGTTCCACGTCTATGTTTTCCGTAGCATCAGAGGGATTTCCTCCAACAGCCATGGTTCCTCTATCTCCTTCTTGAGCATCTGGAGATGCAAATATATTTGCAATCTGGGCGGGATTTCGAGCGCGTGAAACAGTGTCACCGGAACCCGAGTCTGTTTCGCCATCAATCGGCTGATTTAGCATATTGAGAAACGCATCCTGATTCTCTGATATCAGTTGCAAGAGAGCTGGATTTGTCTGACCAATCTGTGAAAATATTGTGAAAAATAACTAAAAAGATATTGTTCTTATTAAACACTCACCTGCTGCAAAACCGCATGCAAGAGATGGGGATTCTGATAAATTAATGAGCGCATTTGAAGAAATTGCGGTTGGCTGCGTAAAAATTCAAAGGGATCTGAAAAAAAAGATTCGTTATCATTACAAGCAAAGGTTCATTTACACTTGGCATCGTCATCACGATTCTGGGTCAATAGTTTTTAAGACCCCTTTACAGTAGGCTGTACTTTATCATGGTTAGCTCATTTTCATCTAATATATAGTATACTAGCCGAGATTGCTTCGAATTCGATGAAGAACTAAAGTTATTTTGGGAAAGCTAAGGTCAAGATCAAAGGATCTGCATTATTCCAACACAACTACAAGTACATTGCACACACACAGCATCAAACATTACGACTAGTTTAAATGTGAAAGCCCTTACTGTTTTGTAGATTTTGTACTTTTGTAAGCAGCCGCCGCATACACCATTATTTATTATTTTATATGTCAAGCTACTTATGTAAAAACAACTGTAACAATAACACGGCCTAAGAAAATCAGAACTAAAGCACAAAAAAAAAAGAACTCCGCGCATATTTTTGTGCATTGTGTGTGGTAAAACAACGCAACCGGTGTCAATCTCTTGAGTGACTTGGTAACAAAATATTGCTGCTTAAAAAAAAAAGACTTGGACGCAAGTTCGACCTCTTTTTTCTACGAAATAAATATGCAAATGTATCTTGCAACAACTCCCAGTTTTTTGTACTAAAATTCACCGGCTTAAGGGGTTACACCACTGTAGAATTTTTAAAAAATCGAAAATTTTATTTTTATTGCTAAAGGTCATTTAGGGTCTTAAGAATGATATACTAAAAGATGAAGTCCGGGAAAAATGTTTACATGCCTGAATTTCAAGTTCTGCCGCAGGACCTTTCACGATTTTACATTCGATTTTACAGCCACTGAAAACTTTAAACGCGTTTATCTCAAAATCACTTTTTTGAATTGGCCGGAAACATAACTCAAACAAATCTTTCCCGATCGATTCTTAATTTTTACAGTACGTTTGAAATTGTTGTCCGCAGGGAACAACGTAGGGGTTTTTTGAAAAAGTGAATAGTTTTTTTTTGTAAAAATAAAAATGTGATGAATTTCATGGTCAAATTGTGAATTTTTTTTTTAAACTGTCGCCATTTTACGAAAAATTAATTTAAAAAAAAACCCCTACGTAGTTCCCTGGGGACATCAATATGGCTTCAGAAAAAGTTTGGTTTTTGTTCTAGATCAAAAATTGTAGAAGATACGTTTCCGGCCGTGGACCTATCTGAGAAAAAACATGCCACCGCAGAACTGCTGCGGAGTCACCATTTTTTTTTTTTTGTAATTACTTGAAGTGTATGTTTTTTTGTAGTTTAATATTGATATTATAAAATACTTTTTACAGAATTTCAATAACTCCATTGTGTAACCCCTTAATATCAGTGAGAGAGGAAACACGAGTTAAGCAAATAAATCCGCCGATTAGCCTATCAGGACAGTGGGCAACGCTAATATTGTGGTTACCTGAATTCGACTCCGTTGGACGTTCGACTGTTGATGCTGCGGAAATATGGCTTTGACCAGTTACTTGAATCGAACTTGGATTTATCGCTTCGTCGTTCACATTGAATTGGTTCCCATCCTCGGCAGGTATACCATTTATTAGGTATTCCACGGCACGCTCTGGATTATTAAAGCTGGCAGCCATGGCACGCTCCACTTGCTCACGCGGATAACCCATTTCGACCATGGAAAGAACAGTTTGGTTATATTCATCGCCCATAATTAAATTCGATTCCGCACGTGATTGCAAGGATGCATTTGCAAATTCTCCAATTAAATCAGAATTGGAAATTGGCCTTGAAGAAGGAACGGCGTCCGAGGCAGATGCCGCTTCCGTATGTGGTAAATCTTCAGTAGATTTAGTTTCCGATTTTTCAGTATTTCCCGCTGTTGCAACCTTTGCATCTTTAGAAATTTTGTTTGTGGTGTCTGTTTCCGTTGGTCGAGCTGATGCATCGCGCGTCAACATGACCACTATAAACTTTTTTTCATCCACATCGTACGATTCAATAGTGCGTTCATCAATCAGTATGACACCGGCATAGATCAGTTTTTGCTTTTCTGCAATATACTCGGCACCACGCTCTTCGTATATCTTTTTCTTAAGTTCCAAAACCTTTAAACATAAAATAATATCAATGCAAATTAGTCTTACGAACAGGTTCAATTCAAATATATATATATATGTATATACAACAGTGCATTGAATATGTATATATGTATATAATTTACCGTTTTATTTTGGTCAAACTCAATGGTAAAAGTTTGCTGTTGAAGGTTTTTTACGGTGATAATCATGGTTAGTTGTCGTCCGATAACAATATAAACAGGGCAATTAGTTGTACATATGTAATATATGTAGTAATTTTTTATATTCGATCACACGTAAAAATGACTTGTCATCCAGTGTGACCACATCTTCAATTTTGAAAAAATTCATATATGTGGCACACACCTTAAATATAACGATGTAACGTATACACTAAACTAGCATTTTCCATCAATTCTCAAACAAAATCCAGCCTTCGTAAGTCAGTACGTTCGTCATCGTAGTGTTATCGAGCAAACCAAAGCAAAGCTAATAGCGTATGCATCCACAAACAGCTATTGGACCACCGACCAGGGGGCATTGAGCAATGGCGGCGAGCCGACCGAATTTTTACCACTCTCGGAAGTCCTGCTGCTGCCCCAAATGATCTGAAACACAAAAATTAAATATATTCTTACTTTGTATACTCTTGTGCTTGGCTGGTACCAGAATTGCGAAAAAAAAAATGAAAATTGAAAAATTTATGCGAATTTAAATGAAAAACTCGATTTGTACGCACTTTTTTCGATATTAATTGTTATATAAAATGAAAAATATTCAATATTTTTTAAAGATTCTGGTACAGGCCATGGATAAGCCTCTAATACACGATACTTTAAAATTTCGTGGCGATTGCTCAACTCGTCTGGCTTGAATCACTTCCGCAAGGTCAAAAAATGTCGTTTCGAGTAAAACGCGTTTGAAGTTTTGCTTCAGTCCCTGTTTTAAGGTGTAGGTTCCGTAATTCTTAAGATAACCAATTGAAATTTTAGGAGCGGACTCTAGAAGTATATATCAATCCAAAAATGCAAAAAAAAAGCAAGTTAAAGGCTGCATCTGTTTAGTTACTATTATTTATTTGCGACACCGGCTGTCAGGTTGAATGCAGTTTCAATTCCGAGATCTTACCGATTACACTACTGTTACAATATTACTGGCTAAACATTTCATATTATACTCAGTGGATTCCTATACGACTGAATGACTTGTATTTTGTTCTTTCGCTTCCGTACGACTCCCCAAACATTTAGGGCCAAAAGCAAGGTACTGACATAAGATAATTCGAGCTCGCTCGGAAACCAGTGAGACCAAATAATTTTACGATAAAGCGGAAAACGCGGAAAATTTGGTCTTACTGACACGTATGCCCAGCTGTTTTATATAAGCAAACTATAAAATTAAATTACAATGAACATGAAAACTTTAAAGTTAAATTATAATGAGCATAAGCGGATAGTGAAATACTATTTAGTGATGTATTCGCCACTATATAGCTCAAGGCAAATAACAGGAGGCACCAACGCCGTCGATGCCGACAGATAGATTTTTTCCTTATTTAAAATGTCTTTTTTGAATTAAATCCCATATAATAACACTTATAATTATGGCTTTAATTAAATAAACACTTTCCTGGGGACAATCCTTGCGATCAATGTTTTTATTTTTTGAATTGCCCACCATATCAAGCTTTCGAAATATATAAATTGATTTATTTCTCTGCGAAATCACAGCTGTTTAATTGATCTGGCAACGCTGTTACCTGTTTCGATTGCTACGTTTATCTTAAGTTAGTACCCGAAAAAAAGGAAAGTCAGAAAGTTAGTTATACTACCATAAGATAAATGTAGCTAGCGAAACTGATAAAGGCGTGCCAGATCAGGAAACAAAACAGCTGTGATTCCGTAGCGAAATAAATAAATTGATTTATTTCGAAAGCTAGATATGGAGGGAAATTCAAAACAAAAAACATTACTTTCATGGGCCTCTTTTATTGTCCCCAGGGACAGGGTTATTATATGGGTTATTATATGGGACTTAATTAAAAAAAAAAAAACATTTTAAATAAGGAAAGAATCTATCTGTCGGCGGCGACGGGGTTGGTGCCTCCTGTTATTTGCCCGAGCTATATAGTGGCGAATACATCAATAAATAGTATTCCCATATCGAATCCGTTCAGGTTCATTATAATTTAACTTTAAAGTTTTCATGTTCATTGTATTAATTTTATAAAGTTTGTTTACATAAAACAGCTGGGCATATGTGTCAGTATTACCCATTTTTCGCGTTTTTCGACTTTTCCTTAAGATATATGGTCACATTGGTTCTCGAGCGAAATATAGAGCAATTTCGCTCGGAACTTTTTGAAAGCCAATTTATTTTATGTCAGTACCTAGCTTTAAACTTAACACTATGGGAAATTTTAAGTGTGTATAGCGAATCCTTAGTTGTTTATATGGGGTCAAAGTGGGGTTATCAAAATTTAGGGGTAATTTGTCTGGTATCATAACTACCTTTCAACTTGTCTGAATTGAGAAAAATTAATTTTATTTATTTTCAGTTTTACATTGGCTTTGCTTCTCCGAGTACAATTTTTTTTTAATTAAAAATTTTTTTTGATATAAATATTTTTGTAAAAAGTTAAATTTTCAACCATGTTTTTTCACCTGTTGGCGGGTGTAAAAGTTGAGAAGTTGAGTTGGAGAAGCATAGAGAATTGTTTGATAAAGAAGTGGGGGAAAAATTAGTTCAATTCAATTAAAATTACTGGTAGAAGTAATACCAGAAAGTTTAAAAAAGGTTATTTTTGGGAAATATAGGGGAAAAATAGGTAAAATGATCGAAACGTATCCTTCGAGCTTTGTTTACCCATAAAGGTATACTAATTTTACAAACCTCTTTATATGGCGTATTCCTCAAATCTTCTATATTTAAAAATAAAAAAAAAAAAAAAAAAAAAAAAAAAATAAAAAAATAAAATAAAATGAAAAAATGATTTTTAAACAATTTGTAAATGGAAGACTCTCCTTAAGAAAATGTATCTTATGCCAAGACCAAGCTTAAAGTATCGCTTACGAAAAGTCTTTCTCGACCATTTTCTTCCCGTTCTTTCTCACTACTTTAAAAATCGTTTCCTCGCTCAGCGTACTTTGTTAAGCTAGGTACTAACATAAACTAAATTTTCCGAAAGCAGCTTTCGGAAAAATTGCAATATATTTCGATCGGGAACCAGTGTGACCAAAAATCTTAAGGAAAGGACGGAAAAAAGGCGGAAAACGCGTAAATCGGGTCATACTGACATGTACGCACAGCTGTTTTATGTAAACAAACTTTATAAAATTAAATTACAATGAACATGAACGGATTCGATATGGGAATACTATTTATTGATCTATTCGCCACTATATACCTCAAGGCAAATAACAGGAGGCACCAACGCCGTCTCTGCTCACAGGCGTATTTTTTCCTTATTTAAAATGTCTTTTGTGAATTATTTCCCATATAATAACCCTTATCATTACGGCTTTTATACAATTAACCTTTTCCTGGGGACAATAAAAGCGGCCCAAGCGACCAATGTTTTTATTTTTTGAATTTCCCACCATATCTAGCTTTCGAAATAAATAATTTTATTTATTTCGAAAGCGAAATCACAGCTGATTTGTTTCCTGATCTGGCAACGCTCAACGCGCATTTTGATAGCTAGATTTCGCTTATGTTAGTACCCGAGAAAGCAACCTTTCGGAAAATTCTTCTTCTTCTTTTTTCCGAAAGCGTTTTTTTATATGGAGTTTGGCCGCTTTCGGAAAATTTAGTTTATGTTAGTACCTAGCTATAGGGAATAACCAAAGCTTTTTAGTCGAAAAAAAAGATGCCTATACGATGGATATATATTAATAAAACTATATTTTTAAATTATTACGAAAGTTTTGTATAGACAGCTCATAATAAAAGATAAGTTTCAAAGCTCTGGCAAATGCTCTCTGACTGGTTTTAAATTTTATTAATTGACATGCGCAAAGAGAATGTCAAGCTCTGATAACACAGCTCTCTTATAAATAAAATGTATTCGATGTGTTAATTCCTCGGCATAAGTAGCTCGATATTAACTTATACATAAACGGCGTATTGTTTTGAATTACTTCAAATTGTCCATATATTTCCGAAATTTAAGTTAATTGAAAAGGAAAGACGAACTTCCTCTATTACACCATTTATTATAAGTTCCGTTAATAGTAGATATCGCATATGTTATGTTTTAAGGACTTGGAATGGTTACATTTCCAATTACTCTTCGATTCGATTGAGAATTTTTCGGTAGCAGCTTGAAATAATGCCATTTTGTGTCTTTTATAATATAAATTAGACAAACATTGAATTTCGTGAAAATAAGAGGCAAATAATAATTAAAATATATATAACTAACAAAGTGCAATATTTCTCCGCTGCATATGAATATACGTACAGTTAAATTTTTTAACAAAAAACTGTAGTAAAAAGCTTATAATAGAAATGATTCCTATATTTTTCTATGATTAATTAATACAATTATACACAGAGTAAAAATAATGTAATCAAAAACAACTAGATAGGCTTGCATAACCATTACTGCTTACTTTTGTTTTTACTCTACATATTTTAAGTATTTAAAGTAAATGGAAAATATTATTTTATTTGCAGATATGGCGAGCATATTACTAATAGCTTGCCTGGCTATATTGGGCCTAATTATTGCAATCGCACTTTTCCTAGCTGGCGGATATTTATGGTGGCGCCACAAAAGGTCGCAATTACAATTTATAGAGCCCAATGAAGATGAGGAATCGAGTAGTTATAGCCTTAGGTAAGTTTTAAGACTACTAAGGCAGATTTTATTCTTTTATCCATGCATATGTACATATGCATGTATATTCATTTTGTCATTGACATGTCATGGGCATACCTTTGAATGGTATTATGATTTTACCAGTGGTTTGCATCTTAGGAAGTGAGCTATTTACTACATTCACCAAAAGTATATGTATATATTCTTGTTCAGTAGCAGAATAAATAGGGGAGTCGATCTAGCCATGTCCGGCAGTTTGTTCGTTATTATGCGATCTAGTCCCTTAGTTATCTCAGTTATAAACTTTGCAGGTATATAGATAGATATACAGTAGAATCCGGTTATAGCGACTTTCAAGGGACCGACGATTTTACGTCGTTATAGCCGGTAGACGCACAAACCGGTAATACTTTGCATACAATACCTTTGTATGCGAACCAATTAAGCCGGACAAACGCTATAACCGGAGTTGTTATAACCGGATTCTACTGTATTTATATATAAGTCGGATTGAACGACTATATTTAAATAGGAATGATCGGTAAATGTCTAGAAAAGGTACATATGTACATGTAAAACTGAAAATATGAATTGTATAAGTATAATGAAAGTTGACAATACGTATTAGTTTTTTTTAAATATTTATACAAAAAAAAAAAATTTTAAACAAATATTTTAACAATTTTAAAATAATGTTTTAAGTCTTATGTATAAAAATTGTATTACTTTATTTAATAGCTGCCATATTTTAAAATTTCGGGTTAAGTTTTATCTAATCGGTTGACTATTATTTAGCTGCCATAACAAATTTTCTGTAAATTTAGAAAATTAAAAACTGTGAATGCAAAACTATAACTGTTAAATATTAAATTTAATATGTGCGGGTATACAATGTATGTAACAAGAAAGAAAGCTAACTTCGGCAAGCCGAAGTTAAAATACCCTTGCAGTAAGTAAGTAAGACTTTTTCGTTTTCTCCGGTACTGACATAAATGTTGCGAGCGAAAAATGTTGCGAACAAAAATGTTGCGAACGAAAATGTTGCGAGCAAACTAAATGAATTTATATATATATTCCTATGGCAGCTATATGTTAAAGTGGTCCGATTTCGATCAAATTAAAACCGAAATTCTAAAATATTATAAAATGGCCATATCTGATTTTATGAAAATATGTTGAAAATTGCCTAAGTTGAAATTTTTTTTCTCAAGAATTTCCGATAGTTCCTATGGCAGCTATATGATATAGTCGTCCGATCCGGCCCGTTCCGACATACATATATAGACTATAGAAGACTATCTGCAAAGTTTCATTCAGATAGCTTCAAAACTGAGGGGACTAGTTTGCGTAGAAATGGACAGACGGACATGGCTAGATCGACTCGGCTGTTGATGCTGATCAAGAATATATATACTTTGTAGGGTCGGAAATGTCTCCTTCACTGCGTTGAACACTTCTGACTAAAATTATAATACCCTGCAAGGGTATAAACAGTTTAAATTCGTTGATTTTCCATCTACAATCCCTATCTAAAGTTTACATAATTTTTATTTCGATTTCCCTGAATTTTAACAATTCCTCGTGGATTTTGTATTGGTACCGATTCTTAAATATTTCTGTCTTCGAAAGCCATAGAAAATAGTAAGAAAATCAGTGAATCCTTTTACACGCAATAAAGAATTACCCTATGCTAAAAATGCTATTAGTCATCCCCAGAAGCATTGAATTTATAACTTTGGTTTTACCAAATTAAGTTGGCTAAATATCCTACCATGCTGTAATGCTTCTCGGCATTTTGGTTTAAATTTTTTTGACATTATTTCTATTATTTATGAGAATCACCAATTTACCGCACTTTTAAAATGATAGTTCCCTGTGAAGTAGTGGTGTAATTCGAAAATATCGATAAAAATCTTACCACTCTTGCACGCAGATGGTATATTTTTATAAAAACGGGTACATTTTTTTAGCAATGTTGGCAAATTAAAAAAAAAAGCAGGAGAACAAGCGGGCTAACTTTGTCCTGCCCCTCATTGATGTTTTATATAAACTCTGAGTGATAATGAAACGCAGATAATTCTAATTTCTTTGAGAATTAATTTTCTCTAGAGCAAACTGAAAAGCTAATAGAAATGGTAGCAAAATGTTGTATGATTAATTTGGCTTCAGATTAATTACAAGGTTAGTTTGGAACAGATTTGTTAAATATACCTTAAAACATAAGAGGAAACAAATAATAGCCTACTTTAACATACTGAAGTTTAAATACCCTTGCAGCAAGTAATTAAAATTTCGTATATTTAAGGATTGCGAAGAAACATGATGTTTTCACTTCACAGGTAGTTGGTTGACTGGTTTTTATATAATTAGAACCAACATTCTAGACTAATAAAAATGAATAAAAAAATAGTATATGTATATATTTAAATAATATTACGTTATCATTTTCGAATCGTAACTATGTCAGCTTTATGATATAGTCGTCTCATCTGGACTTTTCCGAATTATATAGAAGTGAGAATATATAGGAGATTATCTGCATTTTTCACAGATAGCTTAAAACCCGAGGGACTAGTTTGGGTAGAAACATGGACATGTTTAACCTGAGCCTAACCTCACTGTTGATGCAGATCAAAAATATATATACTTTATATGGTCGGAAATGACTCCTTCACTTAAAATATTCTGCAAGGTAATAAAAAGAGTATAGAATACCCTGAAAGGGTATAAAACGGTCCAACTACCCTTTAGATTTGTAGGTTAATTTGTCAGGTATTTTCTTTCTTAGTTTCGATTTGATCTTGGTGTACTCGTTAATATCACTTGAGATCCATCTGGATATGTTAATATTATGGAAGACCATGGTTTTTCGTTTGGAATTTGACTGTTCTCAAGCATTGCAACATGTGGTGGATGGATGTATACAACATTTTAAAGGACAGTAGTCATGCTGTTCTACCATTGTTTTTACAAATTTCTGAGATAAATATTATCCAAAGGTTCTAAAAAAAATGCATAATTGTATCAAACCATTGCATAAGTATCGGGTAAACAAATTCCATTTCTGTAGAAAAATGATTATACTATATATTTCGCGAAGACAAACTTTTTTAATTCGAAAGAGACTCTGAAAATGCGAAATGTGAGCACTTTTTTCTTTTTCGACAGTAATTATCGACCTCTCGGACTGTCACATTTTATTAATCGAATTTAAGTAGTTAGGTAGCTCTTACTAAAACTCTTTTACAAGCAATTTCACGAATGTTATCGTATTATTTTTATAGGGCACAGGACATTGTCGACTCTGGCAATCCTCCAAATAAACCACAAGTGCCGCCGGTGACTCAAGCTCTTACAACTCCTTTGCAAAATAACATAAATAGGAAATTAAATGGCTTCTTGAGTTTAAGAACTCCATTAATTGGGTTCGTATTTTATATATTTATTTTCAAATAATAACTTATTATAAAACTAAAAAAAATATTATTTTACCAAGTGGAACTGCGACAGCACAGACAAAATCACAAAATAGTCCAATGGGTGGAAATGTGGGGGAAGGGACAACAAAGGATGCGGCTGTAAGTATACACGAATATGTTATGAATGTACCTACGTATGTTGATGTCATTTGATTTATTTGATCAGAAAACAAGATCATAGTTATCATAGTATTATTATTATTAAACTTGTAAATCTTTTAGAACAAAAGTATCTCAATGACCGATATGTACTTGGATAGCAACGATCCGAGCGAAAATGTTGGACAAATACATTTCTCATTGGAATATGATTTTCAAAATACAACACTAATATTGAAAGTTCTGCAAGGCAAAGAGCTGCCAGCTAAAGATTTAAGCGGCACATCGGATCCGTATGTTCGAGTCACTTTGTTGCCCGATAAAAAACATCGTTTGGAAACAAAAATCAAACGCAGGACGTTAAATCCTCGATGGAATGAGACGTTTTACTTTGAGGGATTTCCGATACAAAAGTTGCAATCTAGAGTATGTCATGAAATATAAATGTGTGGTACCTGTACCTATATACCTTAATATACTATATGATTCTTAAAAATTATTGTTGTATCGGTTTAGGTTTTACACTTACATGTTTTCGATTACGATCGTTTCTCTAGAGATGACTCAATTGGCGAAGTATTTCTTCCTCTATGCCAGGTAATTTACTGTAATAAAATATTATATTATATTATTAAAAAAATTTATTTCAGGTGGATTTTGCTGGCAAACAATCATTTTGGAAGGCATTAAAGCCACCTGCAAAGGATAAATGTGGAGAACTTTTATCTTCATTATGTTACCATCCTTCCAACTCCATTTTGACATTAACGTTGATCAAAGCGAGAAACTTGAAAGCTAAGGATATTAATGGAAAATCTGGTAAGAAGTAAAATAATTTATGATGCATTAAACCGAACAACATGATCACTGATGGATTTCGTACGATTGTTCTGTTGAATCCGTATGATCACTGATCATGGTGCAAAGTTTCTTCCATCATGATCAACAAAAAAGGAGCGTAAAAATAGTACGCGTGGTAAATTAATTGATATATTGATATATCTTTAAAACAGTTATATTTGCTTTCCAAATTCTTAATGGAATGTTAATCCAATTTATGCCGATACAATAGCGATAGTTTTGATATTTTAAGCCAAGTAATAATAAACAAAAAATTTGCATTAAAATCTTTCTGAGCCATATTGCTCTATATTTCGCTCGGGAGCCAGTATATTCAAAGAATTCAAAGAAAATTATGTTTTTCTAAACAAACTTTGAAAAGTTAAATTATAATTAATTCGAACGAATATTGGAACATTCTTAAGGGGTTATATACCTTTTTCAGCGGAAAAATTGAGGAAACATTGGATTTTTATTAAATATGTAACAGCTGTTTTATTACACACATGTTTCTTTTTATTGATTGTACATATTTTGAAGAAAAAAGCAAGCTATTGTTCTTGAAAAAATATAAATAATTCACGGAGTTATGGCGATTCTACCAAAACCATTTTTTTTAAAGCGACTTGCGGTGACTACGATTGAAGGTCAGCAGGTCAAATGAGATGAAAATACAGAAAAAATTTCATTAGTATAAAGTTGTTTCTGGTTCGTGAACGATTACTTTAAAGAATATCTCGTTTTTTCTGTAAACAGTAACGATTCTTTTAAAAAGTTAATTTTTTTAGCTCTAAAAATTTTATTCAAAAATTCTTATTTGAAAAATTAAAAATTTTTCATGAAAACTGAATCGTTCACGAACTCCGCATATTCATTACGAACAATTAAAAAAAAATGAAGCAGATCGATAAAATAGTTCTTGTGGAATCGTGGTCACGGGAAAGGCACTTTTTAAAAAAAAATGTTTCGAGATAATCGCATTCAAAGTTCGAGGTTGAGTGTGTTGATTGTGACAAACCGCGACACAAAAAGCTGTTTTCCTATGGAACTATTGTTCTTTAAGAGTCGTACTTTAGGATTCAGCAAAAAAAATTGTTCGAATTTTTGAAAAAAAAAGGTATATAACCCCTTAATGTCTTACGGAGCTATAAAACTAAAGGCAAATAACCGACGGCGACACTGTCGTCGCCGCCCAATAATAGGTTATTTGGGTATTTAACATGGATTTTTGTGAATTAAAATGGGCCTTATCATTACGACATTTAGTATACTAACCTCTTCCTGTTGGCTAGAAAAGCGCTCCACGTAAAAATGGGCCTAATTTATTCAATTTCAAATAGGCTTTCAAAATAATTCAATTAATTTATTTTGCTTCCAAAAGCACAGATGTTTAGTTTGTTGATTACAACATTTAATTCGTTCGCAACAAATAATTATAAAGTTATTTTTCTTTTCTATGTCTTTTTGTGGAGAGTTGTAGCTTAACAATAGTACTAGGCTTTAAGGAGGGCACCTAGTTTAGGCGGCCGAAAATCAGGCGTTTTTCAGGATTTTTTTAACAGGGAAGAAATAATCAGAGCTTGTTAAAATTTGGTGAATATTTTTATTATATTTTCAACTACATATTCTAATTTGTTTGAGTTATTTTCGCCGGAAATGAAGGAGATAGTCCGTCTCAGCCGGAGTTTGCCATTTGCGGGAATTCAGCAAGCAACAATTTTGGTCTGAAATCATTGACATTTTTTTCCTGCATTAAAAACATATTTTCTAAGAATATTAAGGGCTTACAGGGGTCTTTTAAGTAAAAAAATGCAACATTTTTGAGATTTTTTTTCTTTGTTCAGTCATGACATAAATTTTTCGGATAAAGTACATTTAAAAATGTGGAGTTTGAACTTTAATTTCTGAAAATTTCAACTAAAAATATTTTAAATTCAGCCGATGGCAGCCATTTTACGAAGACGTTGTCGAGAAGAAGCACCTTGCGGTGTCCCTCGTAACTCGATGTAGAATTATCTGAAAGCAAAAATCCAAAGTGATTTCATTTTTGGAAATGTTTTTTGTGGCCCCAACGATGCCCGAATATTTTTTTTTTCATTTCTAATTTTTTTATAACGTTTTAAAGCAAAAATTGGGATTTTCAGCAATAAAAGTCGGCCATTTTGTAGCTGTAAAATATAAAAAAAAAAAAAAAATTGAAAATAAGATCGGTTCAAATTGATCGGTTGCATATTCGCTGAGTTATGATGGACACCGACTTTAAAAACAACATTTCGAGAAAAACGTTGTTATTGCAGCTTGTTGCTCGGCTTTTTGGACGCGAGACAGAAACTTTAAAAAATCATATCTCCGTCAATTTTTCACCAAATTGCTTGCAATTTTAACAGAATACTCCTGAGACTTTGTACTATCGAATAAAAAAATAAAAATTGTTGACCATTTTTGACCCCTGTAAGCCCTTAAGCAAACTCTGACGAAAAAAATGAAAATTGCATGTTTTTGAAGTGTTTGAACAAAAAGTCACATTTTTTAGACACTTTTTTCCATCTTTTTTGCATTAAAAAACATATTGCTAATAATCATTCTCCCAGAGTTTGGTTCATATAATTGGTAATTGTATAAACAATATTCCCACAAATTTTTAGAGCGATTGATCAGTAACTTTTCAAGCTAGAGTTCCCGCAAATTGGAAAAAAGTGGTTTCGAGAAAAACGCTTTTGAAAAAAAAAAGAAATATTCAGCGTCGGACTGGCGGGCGCTCACGTTATTGCCCATAACTTCCTGGAAAATAGGAATTTGCATTTGAAACTTCGGCAATATATTCTTCAATAGTTTTACTAACGATTTATGGAAAAAAAAGCGATTTTTTGAACCTCCTAAACTAGGTGCCCCCATTAAGGACCAAAAGAAAAAACGTACAATATCGATAGGCTCACTATCGATAGTTTTATATATTTATATTCATTTTCGCATGTTTAATTTAAAATTTTGTTTCCTTGCAGATCCATATGTTAAAGTTTGGCTACAATTTGGCGATAAACGAATGGAGAAAAGAAAAACGCCAATATTTACATGTACATTAAATCCAGTATTTAATGAATCATTTAGTTTTAACGTTCCATGGGAAAAGATAAGAGAATGTTCATTAGATGTTATGGTGATGGATTTCGATAACATTGGAAGGAACGAGTTAATAGGTCGAATATTATTAGCTGGTATGAAATTTTACATAAATTATTTATGATTTAAATTAGGGACGCTAAATAGAGCTGGGCAAATTTCGATATTTGCTTTTGTACAGCAGCAAAATCTCTAGTTGTGACCGCTTTAATTGACATTAAATTATATTGAAACAAAAGAATATACCGAAAATAACAAAGAGATCTTTGTGCACACTGGTAGATATTACGCCTTACATTTGTTTATTGTTCCCTGTCATCATTGGTCGCATTTAGCATAATAACAGTCATCAGTAATCGACATGGAATTTATCGTTATCGTCGGGCTACCGTAAAACAATTGTCCACTGCCGCAATGGATGAATTGCGCACTTCTTCGTAGCAGAATCAAAATATATAATTACACAGGCCGACAAAATTTTACCCAGAAACCAGTATATACTTTTCCGAAGGTTTTCGGTGCGCTATACTTTATACTTTAAGATGGCTTTTTTAGTATTTTCGGTAAAAGAACAAATTCGATGCTACATAACCTCAAATATAGGCAGAAAACGCTGTTTTTGCACTTTTAGGTTAGGATATCTCGGAAACCAGAGCAAATTCGGGAATTTCGACCTCGGATTCGGATTCAGCGCACCGAAAACCTTTGGAAAAGTATATACTGGTTTCTGGGTCAGAGGGTCGAGGGTCGTTACTAAGAACACAGTTCGGCCAAATACGAAAACTTTTTTTTTATACGGAGAGCAATTGCGTCTGATTTTGAAAGCTTTTGGGTTGTACATTGCTAGGTCGAAACAAAAAGTTTCCATCAGTGCCGATTTTGAGAAAATCGCGCTCAAAGTATGTATTAGAAATGGCTTGTTTTGGCTGAGATCGCTGATTGGGCTTAAATTTGTAATTTTTGTTGTTGTACTTTAATATTAAAGAAGAATCACCAATTAGGGAACCCAAGGCTTAAAAGTTGTATTGCATTTTCCGTAATTGTTTTTATACCCTTGCAGGGTATTATGTCCGTCCGTCCGTCCGTCCGTCCGTCCGTCCGTCCGTTTCTACGCAAACTAGTCCCACAGTTCTCTGAATGAAATTTTGCACTTCGTCTTCTTTATGCTCTCACTACGGTCGAAACGGGTCGTATCGGACATCTATATCAGATAGCTGCCATAGGAACGATCGGAAAATGTTGAAGAAAAAATTATAACTTAGCCAATTTTCAACATATTTGCATAAAATTTGAGATATGGGTTTTTTGTATTCTACTCTTGCAGGGTATTATAATTTTAGTCAGAAGTTTGCAACGCAGTGAAGGAGACATCCGATCCTATAATGTATATATATTCTTGATCAGCATCAACTGCCGAGTCGATCTAGCCATGTCCGTCTGTCTGTCTGTGTCCGTCTGTCCGTCCGTTTCTTCGCAAACTAGTCCCTCAGTTTTAAAGCTTTCTGAATATATATATGTCGGAACGGGCCGGATCGGACGACTATATCATAAAGCTGCCATAGGAACGACCGGAAATTTTTGAGAAACAAATTTTAACTATGCCAATTTTCAATATATTTTCATATAATTTGAAAGATGGTCATTTTTTATTATTCCAGAATTTCGGTTTTAATTTTATTCAAATCGGACATCTATATCTTATAGCTGCCATTGGAATATACATATCAATTCATTTAGTTTGTTCGCAACATTTTTGCTCGCAACATTTTTCGCTTGCAACATTTTTTGCTAGCAACATTATGTCAGTACCCGAGAAAAGAAAAGTCAGAACATTTTTCTTCTTCTTCTTCTTCTTCTTCTACTTACTGCAAGGGTATTTCAACTTCGGCATGTCGAAGTTAGCTTTCTTTCTTGTTATCAAATATTTGATATTATATATGTACATATGTATGTAACTTTCATACGATCGTTAAATGTAGAAGAAAATACGAAACTGTTAATATAAAACTGTACATGTAGTTTAATAGGTAAACGTTAAAACCGTATTTTTGTTTTGTATATAAATGGTTTATATAATTCCTGTTAGTTTTTCTTTTAAATTGAATTATAATGATCGAATTGTAAGCTGCAAGGGTATACAAATTTCGGCGTGCCGAAGTTAGCTTACTTTCTTGTTGTGTCATATTTTTGTGTTCTAGCACTGGTTATTCTTCGTTTTCATTATAAACTATTGTAAGGAAGCCATTAGTGATTATGTTGTTCTGCTGAACGCAACCATTTCTTATGCTTTCACTTTTACTGACAAAAAGTATCGATGATAAAAGGTGTCATATTTCAAATTCCATAACATCATTTAAGCCAGTTGGAGTATTAAATTCGAGTCTTGGGTCTCATTTATTTCCTGTGGTAATTTGTTTTATATATCAGCCCAATATATGTATATCAGTCTCTTTAGTGTAAAAAAAACCTAATTTTGTTCTTTTAAACGATCCAATATAAAAAGATAAATATATTGTGAATCGATTTTTTCCCAGCTTAAATATCGTTAGTAATTATTGACGGATTTAGATCTATTTAATTAATCGAGATATTGATTTTGTTTTTTTGTTTTTTAATTTATTATTTCGAGGAAATACCATTTGATAGAGTTATTATCGTATTTATCGCAAACTTATTAAAAATGTCAATAATTTAACAATGCTTTAGCCCCAACCATTTCTTAAAGGGGAAACCCAAAAAATTCGGGTTTTTTTTTTCTTGTGAAATGTATTGGTGCATTTTATGGTAACTTTAAAGCAGTGATTAAAAATTAAACTTATTCTCAAATTTTTATTTAAAAAAAAATTTAATCTTATTTATCTTTTAACTTATCTTATATTATTTCTTAAAACTTCTTTAATAAATATGATATACCTATTTTTTCAACTTTCCAGCTCGATTTTTTAGTAAAACTTTTTAATTTACTCATAACTCTTATTTGCGATCCCTGCTTTGAAGAGAACCTTAAGTTTCTACAAGCTGCTAAAGCTGATCGGATTCTGACTAGAACATACGGTAACCATTGTGGTGTAGTGGATCATAAGAAAAAACCCCCATTTCGTTTCAACCTGAAACTTATTACAATAAATGGTCATTCACATTTTGTTTTAGGGAAGGTTTCTTACAAAATAAAAATTTAGTGGGGGGGCTATGGTTGATCCAGTGCAAAGCGGGACACTTTTCAATGTTTTATTGATGCCGAAATTTGTACAGTCTATTCATGTTTTTTTTTTTTCTTTTTCTTTATAAGTAAAAATATAAAAATTATTTGACTCGTTGTAAGGACTCGGAACAGTTTTATAATTTTGTTAACACCAAGCGTAAACCAAACCTATAACCTTCCTCGCTTTCATTTAGAAATTCTTCAGCCAGCTCGGATCAGGAAATATCTGATCTTTTTGCTGATTTCTTTAGAATTACATATTCTATCTCAACCAATTTAAACCAGATAAACCAGACGTACTCTTTCCTTATGCCCAGCTCGAACCGATTTTTAGTTTTTAGACGAATCTTAGACGAAAGCTCTCTTTGTCTGGATCTTCAACATGTTCAGCCGGGTCCCGATCGAAGTGTACCGTGTATCGAAGTGTATCGAAGTGTTACCGTATCTTTAGAAACATCAGAATTTCCCCTTATTTGGAAATTTATTATTCCTCCTCTATTTCTCTGGTAACTATAGAGGAATCTCTAAGTGGTCGGCAATTCGAAAACTCTTCGAGAATGTAATCACTCCTCACTTGCAGCATTTATGCAGATCCGTAATTTCTCCATGTCAGTATGGATTTTCGAGGCGAGGATCGACCACAACAAATCTTTTGCAATTACCTGACTTGTTATTATGGGTTTCCAACGTAAACTTCAAACCGATGTGATTTACACGGACTTTAGGAAAGCTTTTGACTTGGTTAATCATTTTCTTCTTTTAAAGACGCTCGATTAAATAGGGTTTCCTGTTGATCTTCTTAATTGGCTTCAGAGTTACTTGAGTCGCAGGACTCAATAGGTTCTGCTTAAGAATGCTCTATCCACCTCCTTCAGTGTCACACCTGGCATCCCACAAGGCAGCATTCCTGGCCCACTGCTATTTACATTGTTTATTAATGATCTTCCGCTAGTTCTTACCAACTCTACTCTGACGATGTTAAATTATTCCTGCAGAATAGGGACAGCTGATGCCAGTCAGACTTACAATCAGATCTTAACAACATGGTGCTATTACATCACAACAGCTCCAAATGCAAACCGAAATTCGTCCTATTTTGGTGTATGGTTCTTGCGTTTGGAGTCCTCAATTTTAAGTTCATATTAACCGCAATCTGTTTACAAAAACATTCTGCTTTTGGCCCTACGTGGCTTACCCTGGGATGCCGACCTGAGATTACCGTCTACTCCATTAAATAATCTACTTTCCCTAGCTAACCCTAGAATGATGATTGGTGTCGTCTTTCTACACAAGGTAATTCACGGTGCCGTGGTGCCGTACTTCCTAGGACAGCACAACTTCCATGTTCCTCGACTAACATCTATAACCTTTATCCCCTTAGCAATAAATCACTGTAGGAGGGAGTTTGAGGTACATGAACCTTTTAGGGTCTTATGTGATGTGTACCAAAGTAACTTATTTTTGTAGAAAAAAATCAGAGCACTTATTCGTTGACTATCCTTTATATTGTGTTTAATATCGGATGATTCTGTGATCCGTTGGGAGACTTGGGAGATTTTTTTTTGACACTCGTATACTTTTAAATATTTGTTTTTATAAAAAAATAAACACAATAAGGAATTGTCTAAATGTTGTCTTAATTCATGGTATTTGAATTATTGAGCTAACTTTAGCCATTTTGTCAAAACAACATTTTAAAAAGTGACCAGTTGTGCACCGATTTGTTTGATTGGCTTGAAGAGTGTTTACTTAAATACGCGTACCATATTTGTGAAAATATAATGTAACAAAATGTAAATTTTGTTTTTATTTTAACTAAATGTAACCCATTGAAGCATACATGAATTCATCTAAAAATAATGTCTAATTCAAATTTAGGTAAAAACGGCTCTGGGGCTTCAGAAACGAAACATTGGCAGGATATGATCTCGAAGCCCAGACAAACTGTAGTACAATGGCATCGCTTAAAACCTGAATAATTTATAATATTAATATACCAGTAAATATATACATATACAATATCTGCGAAAGTTCGTACAACATGAATTGATTTATACTATCAAGAATAGCATTACTTATTGACAAAACCCTAAGGTACCATAATTCCACAATTCAGCACAAAAGATAATTTAAATGTGTTAAATGAATAGAGAATATAGAAATAAAAAACATTTACATAAGTTAAATTGTTCTCATAGAAAGTAATAGTTTTATACGTGGTTATATAATACATATAGTTATTTTGTAAGACATTAAAGGGTTCCATGGAATCTTTAAACATTTTATAAAATTACTGCATTTTAATGAGTTTACATTTTTGTATTGGTTTATATACAAATAATATATCTGCAAATCTAATTTCAAATTGTCTTTAAGCACTTTTTTTATTTTGTATTTTTTTTTTAGAATAATTGCACATATTTAGCAATAGTAATAATTGCAATACTTTTATTTTATTTCAATTAAGTGTTTGTTTCGCGTCTTTACAGATTCTAATAAATTCTCATTTAATATTCGCTCTTAATTTTAGTGCGCTAATGTATTCTCGTTTTATTCTCATTCCTAACTTACTCCTTAATTTAATAAATTAATTGGAAGCTATTGTTATAAGTACTTTAATAGGCGTCAATCGAAACTTGATGAAAAATCGGAACGTAATGTATATAACTATATTGATTGAAATTGATTAAAGATTAGATAAACCTATTTATATAATTGCGAATTTCCAGCATGTGAAAAGATTGTTACGAGTTATAAAAGGAAAAAAACAAACAAACAAATAAAATTCACGATACAAAGTTATATATTATATTCTTACATAATATAGTTTAATCACACATTATATCTTATGATATAGGTAATTACGTAGGTTAAATACTTTATTTGAATTAGAAAATGATTATCGCAATCAGCACAATAACAAAAAGAATCTAAAAAAATTTTTGAAAAAAGAATAACTTAAAAAGTAACTATATAAAGAAGTTAGCCAACCATTGCCGGAATAATTAATACAAATTGAGAGAGTAACGAGAAAGAATAAAATTATATTTATAAATTGATAGCATTGAAAACTGAGTTTAAAAAACGAAAAAATCGAAAATACAACCCACCTTGAAAATTACATATTTGTTAAATATACCTGTTAAAATATTATTATGAAAAATAATTTATGGAATATTCATATAGCTGCAAAATAAAAGCATTTTAAACTTGATACATATTTTATTTAAACGTTTTTCCCTGACAAATACCCAAGGGTAGATACTGGCAATCTTGGACAAAATCTAACTTTCAATGATAGATGATGCGACAGTTGTCTTCAAAGACAATAAAGTAAGTAAGATTTATTTAAATTTAAATCAATTTAGTTTTACAAACCGCACTTGTAAATAAGGAGATTTCCTTTACGACTGAATTACTAAACTAATATGCAGCTAATACACAAAGCGATATTTTCAGTCATTCAGCTACTCGGAGGTCGCTGCAAACATCGACTAAAAAACCAGTGTGGCTTTCTTTTTTTTCCCATGTAATCAAATTTTAAATTATTATTATTAGGTACATAGGTTTTTCCCTCAAGTCAGACGTGTTACGGGACCCGTGCCCGCTGGCTTACAGGTTCGCAGCTAAGGGTTAATCCAGCTGTGTCCGAACGGAGCCTTCCCTGGGTCGGGCAACCCTGGGTCTTAAGGGGTTACACCACTGTAGAATTTTTTAAAAATCGAACTTTTTTTTTTTATTGTTAAAGGTCATTTAGGGTCTTAAGAACGATATGCTAAAAGATGAAGTGCGGGAAAAATTTTTACATGCCTGAATTTCGAGTTCTGCAGCAGGACCTTTCACGATTTTACATACGATTTTACAGCCACTGAAAACTTTAAACGCGTTTATCTCAAAACCACTTTTTTTGAGCTGGCCGGAAACATAACTCGAACAAATCTTTACCGATCGATTCCAAATTTTTACAGTACGTTTGAAATTGTTGTCCGCAGGGAACTACGTAGGGGTTTTTTGAAAAAAGGAATAGTTTTTTTTTTTTTAAATAAAAATGTGATGAATTTCATGGTCAAATTGTAAATTTTTTTTTTAAACTGTCGCCATTTTACGAAAAGTTAATTAAAAAAAAAACCCCTACGTAGTTCCCTGGGGACATAAATATGGATTTAGAAAATGTTTGTTTTTTTGCTCTAGATCAAAAATTGTAGAAGATACGTTTCCGGCCGTGGACCCATCTGAGAAAAAACATGCCACCGCAGAACTGCTATACTTTTTACAGAATTTCAATAACTCCATTGTGTTTACCTACACAAAATTCGAAAATATGCCTTTTTTTTGGTGTTTTACAGTGGTGTAACCCCTTAAGTGGCCTCGCCGTGGTGCAGGCTTAACCCCGAAAAATGTCAGAGATGGACGAGAGAGAGGTGCTAATGCCTAGGCAGGGCTTAGCATCTCAACCAACATCTGATATCAACGAAGACGAGCTGCTGAGGCCAAGTCCGGTCGCCAACGCTCCGTCGAAATCCGAGGGGGCCTACCGAAGCCAACCCACAGCTCACACATCAGAAGAGGCGTGCACATAGAGCTCGTTTTATTATATGCAAGATAGCGAAGAATTAGGCTGAGGGCAAGGTGAACCCGAGAGACGCTGCTGACAAAGCGAAATTCCAAGCAGAGATTGCGAAATTGGAAGCTTACCAAAGAGGGCCAGAGACGCTCTGGGAAAAGTAAGAGTAAATTCCTTCGTCAAGCAGACGAAGAAATTCAGCGAAGTGGCTAGAGACGGCCTGGGTATGGCGCTGGTGGATGAGCTCAATGACGACCGGCGCGTGCTGGCAGAGAAGTGGGGGGAGATAGAGGCCAAGTTGTCCGACATGGTGAGAGGGCACTGGGTAATCAGGTGCGACGACGGGTTCTCGAGGAGCTTCCTGGAGGAAGTGTTGCCAAAATTAGCAACACTTGGAACGGCCTTAGGATTAGGTTGGTCCTAGGAGACCCAGAGCTCTCATCTGTGTACCACTGGTAACCAGAATATTTTACAACAATACAGAACTTCGAAGTGGTACGATCAATATTTACGTTTCCAAATTAAAATTATTGTAATGGATTTTTAAGTTGAAGGCATTTTTAATAAAATTAGATGTTATTATTAATATTAATGTGAATTAATACATGATTTGTGTCTATATTGTAAACGTCGTTTTTTTGTTTAGCTAAAGTTTTAGTATTGATCCTACAAAAATCCACAATTTGATCGTGTGCCAATGTGTATGTGGCGTTCATTAACTTCCCTGTAGTACCGCTTGTCATCAAGAGGTAACTGTCATCAACGATTCATCAACAGCCGACGACGACTTCTAACGATCCGACGTTCTCATTTGACCATCGTGTCAAACCCGACCCTCTCGCGCTCTAATTTTTCTCTCTTCACAAAAATGTTGATGAAGGAATGATTAAAGATGTTGATGAAAAGATTATGACAAAAAGATCTTTATTAAACAGTAAGTCATGCTCCCTCAAATTGTTGGTCTTTCAACCCTCAACCTCCCTCACTGAACAAATATGCGTGTTAAGCGTTTTTCATTTGCGTCTTAATTTAAAAAAAAGTAAGAAAGAAATATATTGCAGTTGACAAAGGTATAAGTGGTAGAGGTGCAGAAACATCGATGTATGGAGACATCGATGTTTTCGATGTTTTCCCCCAAAACATCGATGAAACATCGATGTGGGTAGAGGTGCAGAAACATCGATGAAACATCGATATTTTACAAAATTTTTTTAATATTTTTTAAATTTAGTAAAATGCACTTTTATTGTTCTTTAAAAAAAAAATATATATATTCTTTCGTGAACTTAAAACACTAATAAATTAAGTTCCGTTTTTATCTTAATAAATGAGATCAAGCAAAATTTATGATTTTTGTTAATAAGTTTATGAACAATGTCGGGGCTTAGGCGAGTCCTGCGGTCAGAACAACGAAACACATCGAACACAGAAACATCGATGGTCAAAAAAAAACATCGATGTTTTAGAAAATTTGGAAAACATCGATGCATGGATTTCGGTCTGAACCGTGTTCAGAGATAATTGAATATCTGTTGTTATAGCGATTTCTTCTGACCCTTTTCTGGCCAGTTCGTCCGCTTTTTCGTTGCCGGGGATGTCATTGTGCCCGGGTACCCAAGCTATCTGCACCCTGTTGTATTTCGCGAGTCTGTTTAGTGCCTCCTTACACTTGCCGACTAGTATAGATGAAGTCCTTGGCAGTTGACAAAAGTGGATGAATTTATTGATGAATCGTTGATTAATTGTTCATGAATTTTTGGCATACAAGTTTAATGCATTTTTGGACTAAATTGTTGAAAAGGTGATTAATTGAATTTGAATGAATGAATGAATTTGTGTTGATAACAGACATGAACATGTCAAATTCATCAGTAATGTTAATGGGCTGCCAACAACTTTCCATTAACTCACCGCCATATGTGTTGATGAATTACTGCAGGGTATTTTCCTATTAACATATATTATATTTAGACTTTTAAAGTTAAAGTTTTACATTCACAGTTTTGCATTTTCCTCTACATTTAACGATCGTTTCAATGGCAGCTATGTACATATGTATGTATATGATATTATAATCCGATTGGCATGAAATTAAAACAGAAATTTGGAATTAATATATGTATGTATAATAGGGCGGGTCGATTTGTATGGAGGCATTTTTTTTTGGAACATCTTTCTGGGGGGTGGTCTATTGGGGGGTCTAGGGGCGGTCTAGGGGGTACGCCACTAGCATGAGTGGATCGGCCATCGAAAATTAGTGGGGGTCGGTCATACATTTGGACTCGATTGGGGCTCTCTAAATGGGTCAAAACTGAATTTCTCTACTGATCAAAAGAGATTTATCTTCGCATCGAAAAGGGGAACATCAGAATGCATTTTAGAGGTATGGTTCTCTGGGCAAAGTTGCTTATTTTGATCCCCAGAACATGAATTTCCGTGCCACATATGCGATTTTTTTGCCTCCATACAAGTCGACCCGCCCTACAATGTACATATATGTAATGTTTATACATATATCTGAGCAGTTAAAAATTTGTTGAAAACAGAAATGACATTTTTTTCAATAAATTTCTTAACCGTTCCTATGGCAGCTATATAATATAGTAATAGGTTTTTCGGGAGGTTTCCTTGGCGATTCCTTAAACCCATTATACAGGCTTTCCTTTGGGCTTCCTCAGCGATTCCTCGGGCTTCCGCGGGGATATATTTTTCGGAAATCCCTATGAATTTCTCGAAGGATTCCGCCCGAATTTCCTGAGTTATCCCCGGGGACTCCCCGGGGATATCATCACATATGAAAATTCTTCATATTGTTGTACTAAAAATTTAAAGCATTTCCCCGGGGACACTTTATAGTGGTACTGAAGGGTCAATACGTCCGAACTAAAACTACTAAAAGAGTTTCCCCGCGGCATGTTCGAAAAACACAACAAAATGACATGGGCGAAGTTTGAATCGAAAAAGTAAAAAAAAAATCTACCTGCTTTCTCGGCTACTGTCGATGTCTCGCGAAATTTTGACTTTATATTTGTTTTTGTTTTCGAACATGCCGCGAGAAAAGAAATTTTAGTACTGAAGGGTTTCTTCATATCGAGGAAATACTTTAATTGGCTAGTTGAGACATGCGCATTGTGAATTTAAATGAGCTTAGAGCGCTTTTATTTGACAAAGGGCTCTCTCTTTATTTAGAACCACTTTTCAGAGTCTCAGAGAGTGGTAAGGAGTATCCATTTTTAGAACGAATTTCTGTTCGGTTTGGGACCTGGGACCCTTTGTATTTCCTATGTGTGCATGTATTTATGTGTATATGTATATGTTTGATTAATTTGGATTCACATAGAAAAGTACGCCGCTCAAAGAGACGGGAAAGCACAAATTTGCCAATTTTAAATTTAGTCTCTCGTTAGTCTTTCGTTTGGCCTAACACACATTCTATCGGTGGTGTTCGAATATTCAAAAATTAAAAATACATATCTACATTACGTAGTATGTGTGGCTCGTAGAAATTTAAATATATTTCATATATGTATTGTGTATAAATTATTATGTATGTATATGTTATTATATATGTGATTTGTTCGCAGTTTTAATACTACAGCTTCATAAAACTACGCTAAAATGTGTTTTTTTGCATAATAAACATATCATCTCGTACGTATATTGTATTAACATTTAAACACCGATTGTGTAATGCTCAAATATAAAAATAAAAAAGACCCAATTTTACTACCGAGTATCAAGCTTTGTTTATTCGATTTCTTAGTAAGGAATGCTGTGTCAAATATAAAATTACTAAACAGAAGAATAGCCTCTCGAGTACGGATCCCATTATTTTAAAAATGTGGTGTAAACCTTTGAAAATATTACAAAAGCTAAAATTTAATTTTTATTTATTTTATTTAAGGACCTAGAAACGCCAACTTGACTCATCAACTTTAAAACCAACTAAAAAATGCAATTATTCGTAATATTTTGTAATAAACAAATGTTTTATTCAGTTTTTTTTTTCAGATAGATTTCAATAAATTCTTCTATGTAATAAAACTAATATAACGATTCAATGAACAACAACCTGCCTAAGGTAGTATGTTCATACCAGAAACTTTAAGAGGCTGTATGATCGAGACGGACGTTTCTTCTTATTTGCAATCATCATCAACGGGACAGGTAATCGCTCTTGTCTTATTTTTACAAATTTTAAATGTTGCTTTCAATACCAGATACCAGATTTCTGGGAAGAGTTTCAAAGGCTGTTATAAACGTACAGTATTACTTTTATGGCTACCATCTGATAACTTCTGGAAAATCATAAAAATTTTTGATCATCAATTATAAATATGTAGTATTAATTGTTTTGGTCAAAAATAAAGTTATCAATTATTGAAACTATTTTGGAAAATAAAAAAAAAATAATATTATTTATGGTTTGATTTTGGTTGAGAAAATTACAATCAAGGGTGATCTCGACTGAAATTCCAAACCATTGTGGGTGAAATTAAAAGGAACATGGACATGGCTAATCTACTTTTTTCAATTGTGGTTGAATTTATGAAAAGCTCAAATTACAAAGAACGGAAAGCATAAGAAAACAATAACAAATGAAGTCAAATGTTGCTAGGAATATTTTATGTACTTCCAATAATGAAATTTAACATTTGCAAAATCTTTATTAAAACCTTTCAAGTTATTGTAATGTAAGTCAGAAGTTTGCTACGTAGTGTGCGGAGATTATTTATCTTGGTTTAATAAATATAATATTTTTCTTGAATTTAGGATGAATTTCACCCATTTATTGAGGCCCTTTTGCCGTACGTCAAATCGTTTTCCTACTCTTGGTTTAATTTGCAAGCCGCGAAGCGAAAATATTATAAAAAGCATGAAAAACGAATGTCATTGGAAGAAGAAAGACATTGTAAAGATGAACTACAGGTAAATCGATATTTAATCAATATTTAATCGATCCTAATCCCCCTTCCTTTTTTCATAACATAATGTTTATTTAATTTGATGACAAGTTGAGAAGCCAAAAAATGTTTATAAATCAGACCTCCCAATACATAAACATTTATTTTAACAAATAAATATTAAAACAATGACGTTTTTTCCCAAAACTTTAATGTTTACTTTCTCATAGAACGAAAAAACTGAGGTAAAACAAAAGTGGGCATCCCGTCTCCTTGGTAAATTACGGAAAGACATTACCCAAGAAAGTCGCGAGGATTTTGTACAATCGATAATTGGAAAACGCAAATCGATATGTGTTCTCTCTAATCCGGATCAAAAGGGGAAAATGCGACGAATTGATTGCTTGAGGCAAGCGGACAAAGTTTGGAGACTTGATTTAGTGATGGTTATCCTTTTTAAGGCTATACCTTTGGAGAGTACTGATGGCGAGCGTTTGGAAAAAAATCCGGAATGCTTACATCCAGGATTATGTGTTAATCCTTATCACATAAATGTCTCTGTGAGAGAATTGGATTTGTACTTGGCAAACTTTATCAATACTCATAGTTCAGCGACCTTTTCCTCAAGATCACCCCATTTGAGCCTATATCATCGTAATAACAACGATACAGTAAGCAGAAAAGACGACATGAAAAATGAGAATATTAGTCAAAATCCATATAATGGCGTAGTTTGTAATGACATTATTTTAGCAACGGGAGTATTTTCTTCGCAAGAATTATGGACATTATCCAAAGGTAAAATATTTTTTCTGCCAATATTTGTTTTTTTTGTTTTTTAATTATATGGTATGACTTTAAAAACTTCAGATGATAAATACTATAATAGAACTTCTATTAGATTTAATTTTAGAAGAACCAAACGATAATACCATTAACTCTAATCACATTAAAAGAGAGAATGTTGGAGCTAACTATGATTGCAGTACATATCAAATGAGCACGGAGGTCCAACAACAGCATGGTCCAATTGTTACCAATCCATCAACAATACCTGTCGGTTATAGCAGTAAGTATCACCAGAAATCTTAAAATCTTAAAAGTTTTACACAAAAAAAGATATTTATTATTTTCATAGTTGACTTTATAGATCAAAGGACTAATGCTCATTTATCGCCAAGTCCACTACTACGCGGTGATGTAATAAATGGAGGAGGGGATGGACCGTCTGATGCAAAAGTTGATTCAAGTATTTCACCGCCTATTATTGCTAGTAGTTCATCATCGGATAATGTCAACACCAGCAGTTTTTCCCTAATTTTGAGATCTTCAGAAAGTGATTCAAAAGTCAGTCAAAACACTGATCCTCCTGGTTCAGCCATTACTTCATTGCATCGTTATACGTCGCTTAACAATAGGTCAATAGCTCCAGGTAAATATATGTTTTCAACTTGTAGGAGGTCTTTTATTCCCTCGGCTCTATTGACTCGATTTCCCGCAATCCCGCAATCTCGCAACTTTCAATCCTCCTATTGAAAACCCATATAAATAGCATTTTTGAATTCTTACTGTCTAGGCTATCTCAGGCATATGACTATCAAGAGGAAAAGACCATTATATCGAAAAGAAAATCGACTTAATGCTTATATTTCGCATCGTTAAATATCGACCTTCGCATCAAAGAATCGTAATGAAGATTCTGCAATGTTTCAGGGTCAATTCGTATTAATTTATAGTACCTTTGATCATTTTAAAATTAAATAATTTCATATTTCCTTTTATATAAATATTTAAATTTAATTTTAATTTTCAGCTCTTCAACAACACAACTGTTCTTCAATTCTACCAACATCCACAAGTCCTATTAGTACTTTATATTACTCACAACCCAATAATTCGCGATTACCTATATGCACTACTTCGTCTGACGATAAATATTCCTCAACGGAAACTCATGATATTTCCGATTTTGTGACTTACGTTTGTCAGGATTCTAGTCATTCGACAACAATTTCGGGATCTGTGGAGAGTCATCCCTCCTTTCAACATTCACATTCAGTGGCACATTCACTTCCTCCACACACACACTCTCTATCGCCCGTTCCCTCGTCCCAAAGCCATTCACATTCACATTCACCGCAATTTCACATTCATCCAAAGTCAAGTCATCATTATCATAGCACTATGTTGCCACCAATGTTACCACCAATGGCCAGACCTGTAGCCATTATCCGGAGCACTGGTGACCAACTCACACTAGTACAGTCCAGTCCTCCACCCTCTCCATTAATTCTAACCAATCAATCGACGAACTTGGTCAAAAATAATTTAGCAACGGATGATAATAATAGAAGAGAAGTTACAACGGACATTATAGAAAGCGAGAATCCAGAAATATCTGTAGCTAGTACATCTCCCCAATTACAAGGTCAATCTCAATCACAATCGCAAGCTCAACCCAGAGATTGTCCTCAAACGTATTTAGACCCAAGTACTCGATGCAAACTATTATCAACGCCAGTTACTGGAACCAATACTATAAGCCGTATAGCCGCCACACAAATGTATTCCTCTCCGAATAATCGAGACTATTTTAATCATTTTCATTCGCAACCCACATCGGTGAGTAACTACAATTTCTAAAATTACAATATATTTGAACTAGAACAAAAAATCAATTTTTGAAAAAATATTTCATTTTCCGTTCGATCGTACAATAAAGGTAAAGAGAAAGGCAGCATCAATGTTTTTATTATTTTTGTAATCAATTCATGTGTTGAATAAATATAAGATTACAGTGGTCGACAAAAAAAAACCTTGGAGAATAAAAGCGGCTGATTTTGAAAGATCTTGGACTGTTCTTGCACGTACCAATTCTGGGAAAATCGCACTTATAGTGTCAAAAACGGCTTGGTTTTGGCACTTTTTAAATGGCACATTAAATAGTAAGCAAACCATGCTTGTACCAGAGCTGATATTGGGCTTTTACTTTTTACTTCTATACTTAAAAAAAATGGCGGAAAATCCAGCTACATATGTATTGTAAACAATCTTAAAAAAGTGATATTCAAAATCGAATTATAATGCCCTTTGCGGGTTAAATTTCATATCGCGGACTTCTCCTTAACTGCTTTTAACTGCATATCCTCAAGAAGTTTTTTGCTTATATATGTATCTAATGTTAGTACTAGGCTCTAATAAGGATCAATAATGAGGGACCTCGGGTTATATATGTATATATATATATTTAAATGATCATTGATCATTGTTCTAGTTAAAGTTATTACAAAATATTTTCATATTGTGTTTTGATTTATTGGTAAAATATTAATAATAATGAATGTATATAATATTAATATATTTTGTCAGCTTTTGGGTTATGCGGGCACTATTTCAACAATGTCTGGCGTCATAAGTCCCACAAATTTGAGCCTGTATTCAGCTCCAATGCCTATTTCACGTCCAAATGCAAGGACACGATGGAACGAAGAGGAGCTCAACGCAATTCCACACTCAATAACTAGTACAAACATAGAAAATACCCAAGTTATATTAATGGAGGATTGTAAGTGCCTATTTAAAGATAAATGAAACAAATAAAATAAATATAGAAACATCGTTACAGCTTCTGGACGTTATATTGATGATTATTCTAATCGTGACTATGTGTCCTGATCATTTAAGCAAAAAATAGTATACACAATGTCTTCGAAATAACAAGGGATTTTGTCAGCAAGAACATATTTACAAAATGAAAAAAATACTAAGAATAATAAGAAGAAGTACCTTAAATACATATACCATATAAAGACATCAAAGGCACATTGAGGATTAAATTGCATTAAGTTCTGAAAGCTGGCAGTCTAAGCAGAATATTAAAGGATATACATATTATTAATTTAATCAAATAGAAAAGAAAATAATGAAGAGGACGGCGATCTCACTACGAATAATTTTCAATAAATATTAATCGATAACCCCTAAAAACTATAATTTAAGGATAATTTTTAATTTATATGCAACAACGTCTAGATAATATGATATATACAAAATGGCGATGCTAAATATATTTAAATTCAACTAATCACTTCCATAATAATCGATATTCGAGTACTTAATAGTGCCCTGTCGGAATCGGAGCAACCTAGACTTTAAATGACGAATAATAGAATGATAATAAGTACGACAAGTTTATGACAATAGTAGTTAGTAGTAACAACAATAAAATATAACGATATGTATAGACACAATGACTGCGATTAGGTATAATAATTGCTCAAATCTAATGCTCAATATATTTCAAAAATAATTTGTATGTACAATTTAAATATCTTAAATTAAAAGGCATCTAAAAATTCAGCAACTATTAAGTTAGAATATTGTCACTCAATTCGGTCAATATATTGAGTGTGCTTCCATTATTACATATTTTTTATATAAGGTCTGATTTAAACAACTTTAAAATAGATTAATAAAGAAGGTTGACAGAGAAATTGCACATTGATTTGGAAACCCTTAGGAAAGTTGCCATATTAAGTACGCAACAAAAATAATATAAATTTCGTGGTCATAAACGTTTTTGTAACATACTTATGAACAGCGATTTGAATGGATTTTCAAACCACTGCAATTTCTAAGAACTGATCAACTTTAAAACTATACGCTTAAGTTTAAATTTGATTATATATTTAATAAATTTCTGTTTTTAAAACATTAAAGAAAAATGTACGCGAATTTGTAATCACATTATATAATCAAATAACGACGCAAAATTGTGGTATATTAATACTTAAAACTTAAAAATGTCTAAAAGTATGCACAAAATGTTAAAACAATTAAATTTAGTGTAAATTTTTTTACAATATAACATTTTATAGCATATTTTTGGCACATTATTAAACGCCCTATTCCCAAATTAATCGTTGTTTTCACACAAATTTCTTATGTTATGCAATATGGCATAATAGAATAAGAACAAAATATGATTTCTACAAGAACGTAGTACAATAATTAGTGTTACGTGGTAAACGAAATCGAAACCGTTTTAAGAATTGGCTGTGAATATATATCTAACGCTTACGTAATTAAGGGATGTTACAGTGCTTATTAATATTTATTATATATTATATTGTATTTTTAAATGCATATATACATATAAGTACATATATATGGGTCAATCATTTTCCTTCCGAAGATGATATTTTTTTGGGAATCAAATTATAACCAAAATTTAAACATCTTAACGATTGAAAAAGAGTGACTCAAATATATATTTATAACTAAAATATAGACTGTAAACACAAGGAGACTTGCTAGATATAATTTAAAAGTATATTTTTTTTAAATAAAAAACTTGTATAGAAAAAAATTACGAAAGAAGGCCTGCTGGAATCTTTTTTACTAAGAAACTTTTCCCACCGAACTCCATCTGCCATACGCCATCCGTTGAACGGATGACTCATAAGGCCTTTCCTCCCTTTCATAAATCTTTTAGTTTATGCTCCATCTAAATTTTATGGACTTTTTTACTATAGTCTATCCATGACTGTCTTAAGCTTTGCAAACCTTTTCTATCACAAATCACTTAAGGGTTCTACACAACTTTACTTACGGATGATCTTCGCCGCAGATACAAACGACCCAGACAAGAACGCTACAGGCCCGGATCACGGCTTTGCAGAAGTTGAAGTTACCCTCAATTTGTAAATTCTATAAATAAATATAAAGATATATTTTAACTGCATAATTCCTGGACCTGTGCGGAATCTCTTTCAGCAACCTTAAGCAAAAAAAAAAGCCATCCATAAGCCACCCGACCATCGAAAAAACGTCACATTGATCGAGACAGGTTGTAGGTGTAATGAGGCTGCAAATAAAGCAAACGTCTACATTTGTTGAGTTGATATTTCAAACTGATTTTTATTTCTTTAAGTACCAGCTTAGGTAGCTAATCTTATCTCTAACTAGATCAAAGCAGTGACCGTATGTTCCCCTGACATGGAAAAAGGATCTTATGTGCAGGAATTTTCCACTGCACGATATTCCCTATCTTCAAGAAATGCTATACGACCGCTTGCATCTTTAAGGGATGAACCCACGTAGGAGTTCGTTGTATACCCCTCGCTAAGAGATAAACCATATTGGCCGCAGTACGGTAGACTTTTTTACCCTTTTATATTATTATTTTGAAGTTTAATAAAATGTTTAAAAGTTAAGAGACTAAAATATTAATTATGTTAAAAATATGTTTCGTGTGTTAGGTATTATTGACAATATCGTTTATCGGTCAGACCTAGTAGGGCCCATGATACAATTACCTTTGTATTACCTTTGTAATTGTATCATGGTAGGGCCTACTACTTTAAAGATTTCTCAACTTTTGGCATATAACACATATCTTTCTCGAAACAAATAAAAAAAATGCGTAATAATTTAACTACATTGAAACTAAAGATTTCTACCAGTGTAGTTATATTTATTATAATTTACTTTTAGCCAATTTATTTCGAAAGCGGGCTGCAAAAAATGTAGAGTTAAGAAGTTCCAAGGAGCAGATATAGTTCATTCAATTTAATTTTGGATTTGCGATATTTACAAATATCAGGGTCATTTCCAAAGTATTTAGCTGCGTAGAATCTCAATCCCGGTCAGAATTTGTCCATAACGTCAGGATATTTAATATTTAAGGTTATGTAATCAACCGAAAAATGGCCTCTTCGTACTTTTGAGGTTATGTAGCGGGCAAAACTAAGAACTCAAGAGGTCAACTGTTTTGAGTTACGAATGCAACGCTTCATGAAATATCTCCCTTCGACGTCATTAGCGTTTGCATTAAGTTTTGCATACGTAACTTCGAATAGCCATAATCGTAATTTATCTCTTGGGGTCTTAAATTAAAGGGTTCGAGTTGTACTAAATGATAAATCTAGATGGACAAACCAATAAAAATTGTTGTGTAATCATTATAAGACTATGGACCTGCTTTTGCGTTTCAAGAGTCAAAGAATGGAGCCGGTCCATGCCGGTAGCCAAATGGTCAACAGCCAGACTGTCTCTAAACTTCTTTGTCCAATTGACGAAGACTGTAGCTTTCGGCTTTTACATGGAAGTCTTTCGCCCTCTTCGGTGCTCTCTCGCTCACATCCTATGACCGTTTTCGGTTGAGGAGGCTGAAGAGATCCGGGTTCGCCTTCCTATAAGCTTTATATTTTGCGATATCCACAACAAATTTGGTCATGTCTTTCAACACAGGGCTCCACTGCCATCCACCATCCGTTGAACGGAAGGATGCCAGACCTTCCTTGTCCCAAAATTTTCCGAATTGCTAGAGAGACGGGCCAACGCACGGACAAAGAGCAGATGGAGGACAACTTCCACAACCTGCAAAACATCCAAAATCATGTGCAGAGAGCCCAAAATACTCGAAAGAGTATTTTTGAGCAGAGTTTTGCCGATAATGGATGAGGCTGGTCTGATCACCAGTTTGGCTTCAGACGCCGTCATTGGACCCCTGAGCAAGGCCACAGGGTGACGCAATACATTTTGGACGCCTTTGAGAACAAAAAATACTGCCTAGCAGTAATGCTAGACGTCAAGCAGGCCTTTGATCGGGTGTGGCACCCTGGACTCCTTTTGAAGCTAGGAAACGTCCTGCCCCAGCCATACTTCAAATTCCTGAAGTCCTTCCTGGAGGGCAGAAGATTCGCCGTAAAATGTGGAGAAGCGCACTCAATAGTGAAGGAAGTCCGGGCAGGTGTTCCCCAAGGAAGCGTACTCGGTCCGCTTACCGGACTTACCGGTGATAGTGAGTCCCCACATAATGGCAGCCACATATTTTATTTTTATTTTTATTTATTTATTTCGCCAACGGTAAACCTTAACTGGCTACTTAACTATATCTTAACTAACATTAATTGGGGCTAAATATTGGAAAAGCGCATTCTTAATTAAGTTTCTTGGTGAGCATGGGTCCAATCGCATGTTTGGTGGCAGCTTGTTGAAATAAATTAAGGCTCTAGTAATAGGCTCATTTAAAGCGTAATTTGTCCTACATATTGGCACGAAAAATGGCTCACAGGTTCGTAAGTGCCTACCCGGAACAGAGAAATTGATGAAATTTAACAAGACAGGACAATCGAGTTTGCCTGAGATGAGGTCGAAAATGATAATTAGGCTAGCCACGATTCGCCTGTCATGTAAAGATGACAAATGCACAAGACGACATTTAGCGGAGTAAGAGGGAACGGGGTCATGGAAATTCAGGGAATTAAGGGCAAAACATAGAAACTTTTTCTGAATCCGTTCGAGGCGGTGAGAATGTATATCCCCGATTGGGTTCCAAATAAATGAAGCGTACTCAAGCTTAGACCTCACAAAAGAAAAAAATAAGGTCAGCTTGGTATATGGGTCAGTGAATTGAGCAGCATTCCGCTTCACAAATCCATACATAGCATATGCCTTAGGAACAATGTAGTTTATGTGATCGATGAAGAGAAATTTGGCATCAAACATAACTCCCAAATCTAAAGCTTCGGTTTTACTGGTAAGGAGGCTGGAATCAATCGAGTAGGGAAAAGGCAAGTTGTTTGGCTTTTTGCTGTAAGTCACTGTGAAACATTTGGCTAGGTTCAAGGGAAGCTTATTTCGAAGGCACCAATCTCCAACTCTCGCCAAATCATCTTGGAGCATATTGCTATCTAAAACGGAACTCACCGACCTGAAGATTTTTAAATCATCGGCAAACAATAAAAATTCTGAGTTCTTGACACAGAGATCAATGTCATTTATAAATATAATAAAAAGAAAAGGTGACGTCGCTAAATACGGAATCGAAAACTGGTCATTGCACACCACTCTATACTGCCGGCCATCTAAGTATGATTTTATCCAATTTATCATTGATGAATGGAAGCCTATTGCTACAAGTTTAGCCAAGAGTGCGCTGTGGCAAACCTTGTCAAATGCTTTGGCGAAGTCTGTGTACACCACATCCACCTGCTTATGGCTCGAGAAGGCATTAATGCAAAAATGGTTAAACACAGCTAAGTTTGTGGTGGTCGATCGTCCTGGCATAAACCCATGTTGGCTAGGGCTGATGGTGCTACCAGTGAGAAAGGCAAGCTGCTTAGCTACAATTCGCTCAAACATCTTTGCGATATTACTCAGCTTTGCAATTGGTCTATAATTAGAAATTATATTTTTGCCACCAGACTTATAAATAGGAGTAACTGTGGCCAGTTTCCATCTCTGAATAAAGACCCCACTGGAGAGGGATCTATTGAAGATAATTTTAAGTGGCTCTGAAAGAACGCCGGATTCATTGACAAATAAGTTCCCAATATTGGAGCTTGGAGTGATGGAACGAAGCGTAAAGTCGTCATTCCAAGAAAATAGTGGCTCGAAGTTCGACGAAAAATATTTAGCAAACAGATTAGCCACTTCGAGATCAGAAGATGCAGATGAAGTATTTAAATACATAAGGGAAGGGATAGTTGAAGTTGTCTTCTTGGAGTTGACCAAATGCCAAAAAGATTTAGGATTCCTAATTAATTTCTGTTCCACATCTGCTATGTATTGATTATATAGGAATTTATTCAGGAATTCGAATTCACGTTTATGTTGCCTATATCTATCGAGGTCTGCAGAATTACCATTTTCAACAAAACGCTTATAAAATTTATTTCTCAGATTTTTGAACTTTTTAAGTCCTCGCGTATACCAGGGTAATTTAAACGAACCATAGAACCTTTTTTTAGCATGTTTTTTTATGATTGCTGAAAGAGTTTTTAAAAAGTGTTCATAGCAAGTGTCTAAGTTAACATGCGAAAGGAACTCTACCCAATTAACATGATTGATGTCATTTCGAATTAAATTAAAATTACTCGCAGGAATATAAGATGAAAATGTGAGTGGTTTATGTGGAGAGAATATATAAGTAGTAATTGAAAGTAGTAAGGGCTGGTGGTGAGCATCGCACTCAGAGAGAGGATCTTTACAGCAAACTAGATTTAAGTGAAGGTCCTGGCTTACAAAAATTAAGTCTAGAAGCTTATTTAATCTATTGAATACATGATTAATTTGCACTAAACCCAGACTGAAGAGATCGTCCAAGACTAAGATTTCCTGGGGCAGATGCAGGTTACTGGGAATCATTGCTGGGGAGTCCACTCCATGTACCCACACCAGCGAGGAAAGATTAAAGTCACCAAAAACACAGATAAACTGCGACTCATCCAGATCTTCATTAATGCAGACAATATTATCCACATGAGCCTTATATAACTCAATACTGCTGCATGGGGGTATATATGATAAAACCAGAAAAGTAGTTTCCACGGGGCCGGCGAGAGACACACAAAGTTGATCCAGCAGGGAGTCGTCATTCCGAAGCCTTATGGATGTGCACCTCAGAGTACGGCGCACAGCAATTAGAACGCCTCCACCTCTAGAGCATTGCGTTTTAACGGCGTCCCGATCTTTACGGAATACTTGGTAGAGATTGGCATCAAAAAATTCATTGTCGAAGAAGTCCATGTTGAGCCAGGTTTCAACTAATATAATGACATCATAATCACAGGATGATGCTGCCAAATAAACAGCGCCGGTCTTCGTTCGCATGCCAGATATATTTTGAAAATAAATTTTCAGGCTTGGGTTGTCACAATTTATGGGAGATGAAGAAGGCTGCGCGGTTTCTGGATGGGCGGATGGCACAGCCGAATTATTTATTGCAGAGTTAGCAGATCCAAGGAGCGGCTTATAAGAAAAAAATCCAGAGGCAGCTTTAAGTAGCGATTTAGATCGAATTTTGATTGATTCAGTGGTAACATCCAAATGACTCGATGTGTATAGAGAAGAGCCAAAATAATCATTTAAGAGAGACGGGCATACAGTGAGCTGCATATGCGGACGATACTGCATTCCTCACTGCAGCGGATACCCCAGCAGAGGCCTCCCGGTTAATGCAGGAGCAACTAGACCTGCTAAACACGTGGCACGTAAAGTGGAACATCGCCGTCAACAGTGAGAAGTCCTCCGCTACCACCTTCTCGACCCGCCGAGGCAACTGTCCTCCCGTCCGCCTCAACGATTCTCCTATCCCAGAGGTAGCCAACCCAAACTACCTCGGCTTCACTCTGGATAGGAGACTGACTTGGAGACAGCACCTGCTGAAAAAGCGCAGACAAGCCGAGGAACGAGTCCGAGAATTCTACTGGCTGATGGGCAGACGATCCAAACTGCCAACATCATCAAAGCTCCTTATCTATAAGGCTATCATCAGGCCCATCTGGACGTATGGAATTCAGCTGTGGGGCACCGCCTCCCGGTACAATATACGAATGCATGACAACAATACTATTCATGAGGTTCTAAACTTCCCCTGGGTGGAGGACGAAATTAAAATAATAATAATACCGACTACTGTCGGTACATAAAGAGACTTCACGACCACCCCAACACCCTGGCCCTCAACTTGCTGGACACCAGTCAACGCACCAGGAAGCTGCTCCGTTCCCACCCTCTGGACCTCCCCTGGAACTAGCCGAATATTTAACGTCACAAATGTAGTAACAATTGTTAAGTGTTGTTAATCTAACGTCATAAATGAAAGATCAATGGTTAAGTGTTGTTAGAAAATTTGATGATTGTCCACGAATGGACAGTTTTAAATAAATTCACCTAGCGAGAAAAAAAAAATATATGCAGAGAGCGCAACGTTCTGCATCTCCCAAGAAAAGACTGCAGACTGTTAGTGGCTGTTAGATCGACAACCCAAATGCCGAAAATGTAATAAATCCGAGGCAACCGAAACCTTTGATCATTTAATTTGCAAATGTCCGGCTCTAACTCGCAGACTACTCTGTAATGAGCACTTCCACCTCCTCGCAGACAGAAAATGGGAAAACCTAATCTCCTGCCGCCACGTTAGAATGATCTGGCCACGCCGATCCGCGAAGCGCTCTAAGGAGCTATTGTCACTAAACAGGGAAAGCTGCACTTTTAGTTAGAGCACTTACTGACCACTGGCTGCTTGGAACACATGCGTCCAGGCTGTCGGTGCACCACAACGACTTCTGTAGAAGCTGTAGGGATGAGGAGGAGGAGGAGACAGCTCTTCACCTCCTCTGCCACTGCCCGGCCCTAGGCAGGCGGAGCCGGCAGTACCTGGGCCACTTCACCATCGTGGATCTTGCAGAACTAAGCCAGACATCACCGAGCAGATAACCCGATTCATCCAAGGATCGGGTTGGTTCTCTCTCACGTAGGATTGGTCATCGGCCCATGAGAACCTGCAGCGGACGGGGATCTAAGCCTACGCGGCTTCACAAGGACCCTCCTTAGGCTCAAGTGGACGGCCCGGCTTGAGAAATGTACCTCGATCCTTAAGGATTTCGAAACCCGCGTAAACATTTTTTAGGTCCATACAGAAACTTCAGGACAGCTAAGGGCCATATTGGCCTATGCGTGGCCCCGTGAGGGCAATCCGACTTAACCTAAGCTAACCTTTCTTCAAATCTATTTCATGGGAAGGTCACCACTAGAAGTTTTTGGTAAATACCTGGAATCACGTGACATTCGTTTGCAACGGCGAACCAATCAATTGCAACGCGTATACGTTACAATATCCGATCATGTTTTAACAAGCTGAAGACGGATGTGGATAATGTTAGATGCTCTTGGAGAAACAGGGAAGACATTCGTTTATTCTTTGATTTAGCACTTTGATTACATTGGCACTTGCATAATCCGGCCTCGCAGAGACATTGTTATGAGGTTGGGGGAAAAAAGGTATCCTGGTGATCCGGTTATCCGGCTCGAAGAACCATGTTTAGCTAAAAGACTTCGTAACAAATAATATTTATAACCCACGAAGAGCAATGAAGAAATGCGGTGGTCGAAATTCTAGTATGACACGAAGCACCCGTAGATGTAAGTTATTCGACATTCGATTTGGTACTAATTAAGCTCAGCCTATGGGCCCGATAAGCTAGGCTTACCAGTACGAGAGCGGGAGAACAGCGACGTGGAGCGGACTAGCCGAAGCTCTGAGGGCAGAGGGCGATATTGGGGACCTTCTCGCAGACATGCTTAAAAAAAGAAATTACGATATATCGATTACGATATAGCGGCGTTGAAACTGGCAGACGGATATGGTTAGATCAACCCGGATCTTGATGCTAATCATGAGTATATATACTTCATATATACCTTCACTGCGTTACTAACTTCGGACTAAAATGACCTTGCAATGGTATAATAAATAAATTTACATAAATATATAAATTGCTACAGTAAAACCCTTTAAATCGGGAGTTGGAGAGAGGCGTTCTAAACTATTTGCCTCTCGCTATCTCTCTCACTGCTTTGAAACTATGTTTCTCGTCCTGCTTACCGTATCTTACAGCCTTTTAAAACGGTGCCCACGAATATTAGTCCTAGACTTTTTTCTGTTGGCCTCTCGCTTTCTCTTACTGGTTTACCGTACCGTACTTTTGACAAAAATATCTCAGAAAATAGTACAAATCGATAAATCGAATTTGGTGATGAATAACAAATATATCAACTAATGTTAATTACTTATTATTTATTACTTTATTATCGTAAAAACAAGGACAGTAAATATATATTAATTATTTATTTTGTAATATTTGTGTTATAAATCATATATATGGAATAATTTATTTAATATGTTTTATTATTAAAATGTGGGTTGGACTTTTTAGCTTTACTGGCTTAACATTGCATTATACTATTAATTTGCATTTAATATTAGAAAGACATCCACAACTGCAAATAATTTTAATAGGCAATGTTGTTTTTCATTTGTATCTTGATTTTTTATTTTGATTAGGGTTAATAAATGATTTATTATTCAAAAAAGTTTTTAGCTTTGAAGCAGTAGCATCTTTACGATAATTTTTTTTGAAATGCCAAAATGTATTTCCATATAGGTTGTATTATTATGTATATTTTCGTATTAATACTTATTAATAGAAGACATTCAGATGCTAGAAAGAAAAATTAATAAAGTTCAATATTTTTACATTTTAAAGAAGAAACAAACGAGTCCAGTTCCTATATTGAATAAACATATTAATTAAGATTTTCATTATTTTCTTTTACGCACTGTTAAACGTACCTAGTTTAATTTTAAGCTAGATGAGTGGGTTATTAAAGATGGAACATCAATGCAGATGTACACTTAATCGGAATGGCAAACTAACATTCTTGAAAAATGCGATTAATGTTTTTAAATCCATATCCTGGAAAGAAGTAGTAATCATTTTTACGATAATACAGTCTCATACAATAATATAACATATATTTTCGCCATTGTACTCTTTATAACAGATATGAGGAATTATACATAAAAAGATATATCCATTAACGAATGGTACCTAACCTAATACATTGTAATTTAATTTTATGTGTTCCGTAACTTTTTTTATATAGAAATGTATCATATAATAAAAAATAAAAAAACAATACATACACCCTAAAATGTAAGAAATGTTTTAATTAAATTTAACTCAAATATATAAATAATCCAATAATACAAATTTGTATTTTCTTTATTGGATGAAGTTTTCATCTTATTCATTTCATTAATTTCTTTTATTTCATATAGACACTTAGTAACTGTGTTATGTGTAAGGTTAGCCCTATGGATATGATTGAGATGACAGTGAATGTAGCAGTCCAGCATTGCATTTTTATTCAGAACATACAGCATACCAAGTAGTATAATTGCAGCAGTCCAAATAATATCCATAGGATTCACCAATTACATATGTAAATGAATGACAGAAAATGCTAGAGAACGGTGTTGTTGGACATTCATAAAAGTTATCGATTATTTCCGCATAGTATTAGTAAGTAACAATTAGCTAAATTTTTCTTTATTTGGTTTTCATTTACTTAGTTGATCGAGAATTGCTAAATGCTACATTTTGAAATTTTACCTAATGCTTTACATTCTTCGTAATAATGTTAATGCTAACTGGGATAATGTATAATATATATTTATCGACTGTATTCACACATTTTCAGTAAGCTTGGTAATGTGAGTGGGTACATTGCATGTAACTTGGAAAATGGTAATAAGTTCGTTATGCATAATCTTTTGATTATACACAATGCCTTTTTTATATTGTTTTTGGAGGCATTTGATTTAGTTAAGAGCAAGTTAAGTTCTCTTTTAGATATAAAAGTTATTCATTTTCATTTCGATACATCGGTACACAAGTTTTGAATGATTATTGATATTATATACTTTTATGTACGTGTTTTTTATGCAATTTTTTCTATCGTGTAATTATACTTCGTTCACCATTTTACATTAAATATGTAACCAATAAATATAATAATTAGATTTGATGTAGTATGTATTTTTTTTCCTTTTTTATATATGTATGTATCTATGGGATATCTCTGAAAATACGGATATATTGAATAATTATATTTATGTATTATTTATAAAAAGGACGTCGTAAAACATTAAAAAAAAGAAATACAAGCAAAATAATCAAATCCGCCACTTAACAAACTTTATTTCACGCATTCAATCTTAATAATGAATATTTATTGCATATCCATTTGTGGCCTAATGTGCATTATGACAGTTAAAGTTTAATTTCTGGGGGTACACACTATTTTTGGGATATAAAATCGAATGTCGTAGCTCCACTTATTTTTGCCGATGCACTTCGATGAAAATGCACATTTTGCCACTTGTTATCGCGTTTGTGCCAGACGCGCGTCTCCTCAGATTGATGAGTGTGCGCGTGTCCTTGTCTGTTAAAAATAAAGAAAATTAAACATTACAAAAGCTATCACTTATAACAAAAGCACTGCTTACGTAAACTGCGCATTTTATACTTTACTTACTTATCGATATATTGTGTTAATCGGACATAGGCAATGCAAGCTGATTCTTCACCCAATAAGTGCACGTGAGGATTCAAAATGGTTGTGTTAATTGCCTTGCAATTTTTGCCAAGAACTGTAATTTAAAATATTAAAATTGACAGTATAAAATTTGGTACTAATCAAATAAAATCATAAAAACAATTTTGGAATAAGTTATTGAATAATTATAAAAAAATATAAATAAATAAAATATAAATAAAATACTAAACGGCAACTCTTTTTTTTATATTCGTTTAAAAGCCGCCCACAAACTACAGGAACATTTATAAGTGAATTCGGCGACAATCGAATATTGTAATCGATAGGCGTAGGCAGGAAAAGGATACAGAGAGTAGCGTGCGCTGGTACAGCGGAAAAAATGCGCTTATGCCCCGCAGCAGCACTAAATGGTATCTTAGACACAATGCCGATAGAATTGTTTGTAAGGGACATGGCCGCGCAGAGTGGCCAGATAGAGTATAACTGTTGCGGAAGAGGTATCCCTCTACACCGAGGACTCCAGGGTGAGCTTTGGCGTGGGGTTGGGATCTACGCTAAGCAATGGGGGATCGAAGAGTCTTTCTCTCTCTCAGACTCAGCGACGGTCTTTCAGGCTGAGGTTCTCGCCATAACGGAAGCAGCCAGGCTTTCGATACGGCGGGGACTTAGTGACTCCAAAATACGGATATACTCTAATAGATAAGCGGCTATAAAATCCCTAGCGGCCGTAGGAACCAATTCATGGCTAGTGGCAGAATGCAAGAAGGCCCTTAAAAGCCTTTGCCGAGAGAAATGAAGTATGAGTAACCTGGATTCCGGGACATAGCAACTCCCGGGAACCGAGAAAGCGGACGAATAGTTCGAGCAGGCTCGCAAGGGGAACACTCTGACATACTACTACCGATCTCATTAAACCCGGCCTAGACAAAGGTCCATGACCATTTCAAGATGACACCAACAAGGAATGGTCAAGAAAAAGTGAACATAAAAGGTCAAAAAATGTTGGTGAAACTTCGACAAGAATCAAACCAAAGAGCTGCTATCCAACAGTAAACGGGATATCAGCAGATTTACGGTCAAAAAATGTTGGTGAAACTTCGTCGCAACAGGTCGATCGGAACGTACGTAATGAAGATTGGAATGCCATATAACGCAAGCTGTAGAAGCTACAAGGAAATCACGGAAGAAGAGACACCAGAGCACCTGCTCTGTCTCTGCTCAGCACTAAACCACACTAGACTACGTCACTTCAGTGCCTACCAGTTGAAGTCAGTAGAATTCATAGGAAAGCGGAAAGTCCCACCAATCCTAGGCTCTCTCAGCGACTCAGGATATTACTAAAGTACGACTACGAACACAGCAGGACAACAGAGGGAGTGAACCAAAAGAAGATCAGCTCTAATTGGAGGCTCTAAACAAGGGCGTCACCCACTGTTACCTACCTACTTACCATGACTTGAAGTAAACCTGGCTTAATTTACGCAAAGGATTCAAATTGCGAAGTTTAGTTAAATTAATTTTACCGTTTACTTACCATTCTCAAAATAAAATTTGTGAAAATCAATTCCTTCAACAAGATTACCCAAGGCCTCTGGCTCAAATGCAGTTAGATGCGGATCACAAATTTTGCTGAAATATAAGGGCATTTTATAAATTAGCATACATCATCGAAGTTTTACCGTCTGGATACCGAGCTAGATCATAAAGTCGGTTTAAACTATCATTGTAGAAAATAGGTTTAAGGGCTTAAGTTTTTTTAAGGTAATTGTTTTACATCTTTAGGTTGGAAGATTAATAAAAGGAACATCAATAAAGTTTTTGTAAATAAGTATGATTTGAAGAACTTTTTCGCAAAGGTGAAAATAAAAATATTAAAAAGTATGCCGATGGCAGCTGTTTTTTGAACCCACTGTTTGAAAAAAGGGCTTGTTGTGCCATGAATTTCTCGAGAAAGAATTATCGAAAAGCAAAAACAAAATAGATTCCATTATTATCTCCGTTCGTTTTTCTCGAAATGAGTAGAAATTTTGACTCAACTATCCTCATATGTTTTACAATCGAAGAAAACAATTTTTGCTAATATGTTTTACTATCGAAGAAAACTAAATAAATTTTTAAGTAAATAAACTTACGTGTATCCGTCAAAGTCGCCACTGTTAATCGCTTCAATCAGCTGCTCTGTGATCTTGATTATTTCTTGTCGTCTAGCTGCTTTATGTAAGTAGAATAAATGATTCGTTAGTTGGTTTTGATTTGGTTATTATTTAATGTATGTAATTTATGCAACTATTCAATTTGAAACAATGGATTCCTGGCCTTTAGTCCCTTTATCGAAGATTTTATCTAGATTTCCAAAAGTACTATACATACTACATTTCCTATTTTATTTACTGACAATTGTTGAAAATTCCTATTTTTACTCTGCCATTTTTTACACAACTCAACAACAAAAATACCTAAAATAAATGAATAAAAGAATCCCTAAAAAATTAAATATAAAACATAGATTGCTTGTCCAAAATATTTTCGATTTAATTTAAGTAAATTCTGAGTGAATGTCTTGTTTTTTAATCCTCAAATGCAAAACTATCTTGCAAATTTAAAAATATTATGGTGTTTTGGTGGATAAATTTGGTGCATGCAATTTTATACAAGCATTATACATATTTATATCATTGATAAGAATTGATAATTAAACAAATTTGTCTGTGAAGTACCAATGTACCACGACGTACCAATGAGTAATTATTAAAAAGTATTCTAAAATATATATTAAAATATATTAAAATTTATAAAATATTTTATTTCTTAGTAAAACTAGAGCTGTAAAATCTTCATATTTTCGAAAGTTTTCTTTCAAACATAACATTGCAAATTAATTTATTAAATTAAAAAAAAATATTATATTTTTAATTAAAAAAAAAAAAACAAAAATAAATAATTTAAGTTATACCGTTTTTAATTTAGTTTAACTTTAAATACATTCTGTATGACAAAGACGTGATAATTACTTAGTATATGTAACAATAATAAATAATTAGAAATATCACAGGCGTGCTCCGATTTTCGTTTGTATGTGTGTTTTGATATCGTTGTTGGAATGATTAATGTTTTTTACTTCTTAAACAGCTGAGACTTGGTTGAATCTGTTAAAAACATCAATTTCTATCATTTTTTTGTTAGCTTTTCAGCGATACAGCCGGTACGGTGCACCCTAGAGAATTTAAGTAGCTTTGTATCGATAGGTACAATGGAGTTTTTATACCTATCGATAGAAAGCTACTTAAATGTTTTTGTCAACTTTCACGATTAAATAATTACTATTAAAAACTAAAGAACATTTGTTTGCCTTTTAATATTTATGCCTTAGTCTATGTACCTAGCAGAGTTCTGACCAGTTGGAATATACTCTTCCCAAGATATACTTTCCTAAGAAAATGTTCTATTCGTCAGAGAGACGGATACGGACAAGGCTAGATCGACTCGACTTTTGAAGCTGAATATATATATACTTCATAGGTGCGGAAATGACTCTATCACTACGTTGCAAATATTTGACTAAATTAGAATACCCAGCAAAAGGGTATACAAATTAAGTTTTTCGACATATTTTCATTTACTCGAAAGGTATGGCAATTTTTTATTTTTTCAGTCATATGATTTTATTTTGTGCAACATGGATGATTATGTTATACAGCCGTAATAGGAATGATCGGTAAATGCAGAGGAAATGTAAAACAGTAACAGTAAAACTTAAAGTATATTATGAATAAATGTAACGAAAGCTGGCACTACTTTCTTCTTTTTCAACATTAATATGAATATGTAATACATTAAATATTTCAACCTAAGATTTACTTATTTTATACAATTTTAAAACTTTAAAACTTTGTTGCTGAAGTTTGATCAAAACCGTATTGTTATAAGTATTTGGCTAAATGTCTTATATGTAGGGTAAAGGTGGCAGTTGTGGACACGGGGCGGTTGTGAACACTCCTGTGTAACTTTTGACACAGGACAGATATATGGATCTGTCAAATGTCATGTGTGCGCTATTGAAGCTCGATTCTTTTGTGCCGAATACCAAACGGAACAGACGCATCTGCTTTGTGTTCCGAAAAAATGAATTTTTTCACCATGAAAAAAATAACCTAAATTTTATTGCACGTTTTTAAAAGTGTCACCGTGTGAAGTGTGTTAATTAAGAAGGTGGGTGCAATAGGTTTTTTGACGTGAAATTTAGTTATGTCTAAGATTCCACACCGGTTTTGGACAAAATATTCGAAAAAAAAATATATTTCATATGATTCATATGACTGCTTGAGGCAGTTGTGGGCACTTAAATGTCGGGGGTTGTGGACACCCAATTTTTTTTTGACAAATCTTAAAATATCGCCGTTGATTGAATTATAGGTACAGCAATATAAGTAAATATATTTTAATGGTGTTAATATTCTTGTCTTCGATGTTTTTTGGCGAAAAAATTGACCGCCTCCAACGCCGTTCACTGCAATGATTGTGATCGGCCAGTGCACTTGAAGTGTGCTGACATGCGTGCCAGCTATTTCACAAGCGCGAATTGTGCTTCTGATTGGGAATGATGCCATGCGTAGTATTTTTTTTTTTGCCTTTAAAAATTAATAAACTTCCATTTTTTCTTCATTTGATTGCGTTTAACTTGATACTTTCCTAATTTTAGCACATTCTAAAAAGGTGTCCACAACCCCCCTTAAAATCTAAAATTGGGAAAAATGACTATTTTACAAAAACTTAAAAATTTTTCTTTTAGTAATAGATATCACTGTAATTATTCAAAAACTAGTTAGCTAAGGTCTCTAGCTTTCCATTGATATGCACATGTCCGCATAATATGCTCGAGTTAAAAAGATATAAGTGAAAAAGAAAACTGTGTTCACAACTGCCACCTTTCCCCTACCATATATCTTCTGTAATTTTTTTCTTTTATTTGACCAAAATGAATTGATTCTTAATGATCCAATTGCAAAGTACACAGTTATACAAACTTCGGCATGCCAAGTAAGCTTCATCTTTGCTTTTATATATCGTTATCGTTATCGTTAAATGCGGCACACTCCGAAACTTCGATAAAACGACACTTCAGACGATATCTCAGAGATTTTTCGGAATTATTTGAAGGAGCAATAAATTAAATTTCCGTGCCGAACAATAATAATAAACAGAATTGAATTTTGTCGGCTAGTTTAAGCACAGTTGTGCGAATTCATTTAGGCAGATATTAGAGATTATAAAAGCTTGAGCGACAAAATTAGCTAACCAAATAAATACCGGTTACACGCGATGAAGTGTGTGTTTTAAAATCATGTTTCATTTGTCAAGTTTATTTTTAGTTTATTTTTTATAAATTTTAACAGATTGATAAAGTAAATAATGGACATGGATAGCATGTTCTTTGTAATTTCACATAAAAGTTTTTGGGTAGCGGGACTTTCGGCTACAGTTTTTTAATTGTTTTCAAAATTTTTTACGCTTTCCATTATATGAAAATTAATAGTTACGAAAAAAAATTAATTTATTAAAATCATAATTATAATAACAAATAAATTAAAAACTTGTTATTCAACAAAAAAAATATATAACATTTTTAAATTAATTATCAGAGAAACCAATATATATCGTTAGTACCCCCGAAAATTGCGCCAATATAGACGTTATCGATTTCAGCCAAGACATTGACATTATTATCGATAAGACTAGACTATCGCATTGGGATGATTTCCTTATCATGAACGAAGGTACATCATTTTCCACTTAGAACTCGCAAATGTTGTTCTAGTCTTACACATACATACCTGACGAGCACTGCGAGTTTCCTGTAATTTGGTGACAAGTTTTTGCAGGACACAGTATCCTTAAATCTAAAAACGCACATACTTTTGTATATATTTTTATGCATCCAAATATTTTATACAATTATTTTGCAGTGTATTTGCAATTTAGTGTTCATGAGAGTTTGATGATAAAATGAGTCTAACTTTTAATAATTATTTTGTTTTTGTTTTTAATATTTCAATTTGTGTAAGCATTTCACTGTATTTTCATGTAATATTATTGATAATTTATTCGAAACTTTCCAAGTCATAAAAATGTAAAATTAGTCAGCTTTAGCAAAGCATTTACAATTTATAAAATAATTATTCAATACTTAACAAGCTCTCAGAAATGGCTCTCCTGTTTCTCAACGGCGGAGATGGAAAAAGTTCTCAGTATTCTCAGTCAATTAATAAATCTTAAGAGGAGCTGCAGAAAACATTAAACATTAAACCCCGTGCAAGCTATATGATATAGTAACCCGATTTCGTTAAAATTCAAAACTTTTCTAAGTCGTAAACAAGTTTCTAGCAAGGTCCCGTTTTACTTTTTTTGAAAATGAATTGAAAATCAATTTTACAAGATTTATTTCGATTCGAAAAACGGACAAGTTTGTCTTTGCGAAATAAAAAGTTAATACCTCTTCCTACATCAAATCGGATCGTACAAATAAAAAAAATATTTCGTCGGCAACAATAAAGTTTCGGTCCTGTACTGTGGACACACAAAGACATACTGCACACTTCGGACAGTCTGCGTAGTCTGCGGAGACTTCCATAACTCCGTAAACTGCCCCGCAAATAAAGAAGACCCCCAAAAGAAAAAATGTGGCAACTGCGAAGGAAACCATACGAAAAACTACAGAGGCTGTGCGGTCTACAGAGCTGAAGAGTCTCTACACTCATTTACACTATCGAAACTGGAGTCCCGCAAGGCAGCGCACTTGGTCCAACTCTATTCGTCCATTAACACAGCGGATATTCCTACGAGTGACCGCCTAACAACATCCACCTTCGCTGACGACACTGCGATCCTTAGCCGCTCCAGATGCCCAGTCCGTGCAACAACCCACCCAACTCGCCAACCAACTCATGGTAGTCGAGAAGTGGCTATCTGACATGACAGATATGAAACATAAATTGTATACCTATTTATAGCAGAGCTCGCAGTGTTGAATTCCGTTTTACAAGAAAATTTCAAGGAGTGCAAAGTGAAAAAGTGAAAAATGATTATTATACAAATATTTTATCATGTCTTTTGTATATCCTTTCCTTGTCTTTTTTTCACTCAGAAGCGAGCGAGTGAGTTCTGATGCCGCTTTACTCAGACATTTTATTTTGGCCTCACTGTCTACAGTTAACCGAAATCGCAAGCCAGGCAAAAAAACTGAACAGAAATTGTGCAATAATTTTTTGTGTTCTCTGCGAAATAATTTTTGATTGATAAAAGCTTTAAACCAAGCTCTGATTTATAGTTTTACAATTCGCTAAATTTCGATATAAATAAAACCTAACTTTAAGTTAAAATATCTCAAAAACCTAAAGTATAATTATTTTTAAGGGCAGATTTGAGTTTACCGCTTTAAAGACCTTCGAAAAAGTATATTTCTGTTCTGATTCTGGCATCTGAGTTCTTTTGTATTACTCAGTAGTACAAATTTGTAGTGTGTAAGAAATGGGAAGTAGAAAGGGAAAGGCGTGGTCGCGCAGACTCAAAGAATTTGTTTGCATAATATTATTTCTAAAAAAAAAAAAAAAAAAAACAAAATGTGCAATGTTTAAAGTCTTTAACTTAACTTTTAAAGTTGATGGACCATTGGGACCAATGGTTGGGACCATTGTGCAAAACAGAAAATCAGGCATGCTCCGGTAATCGTAATTTTTCTTCGATTTCGATTTACCAAAATTTTTCGATTTCGTTTTTAGGGCTCCGGTTTGTCGAAAAAATGTTTGCTATCGTTTTGCTATCGAAATGTTTAATTTTCTCATTAATTCTTACTGCTTGATTTGTGCTTTCCCCTGAAATAATAGCTCATCGTTCACTCGAATTAAAACAAAAAACGTTTATATACATAAATTTTCAGAGATGAAGTTAACTTAACTCAGCTAGTTTTTAAGCAAATTTCCACACCATAGGGCTGCCACATTTTGTACATTTTTAATTCCGATGTTCTCAATTACTTTTTTAATGCATTTAGACCATTAAAATAATAAAATTAAATAGCATTATTTATAAACAAGATAGAAACAATTTATTAATGAATTCATTTATATTTTATAATGATTTTTACCTGGGTGCTCAGTTTCACCAAAAGTATGGCAACCTTCGCGATAACTTTCGCGTCTTTTGCTTATCGACATTTGGCCAAATCGAAATTTCTTGTTGCCGACGGCAAAATTTGGTTTGTAAAATTTTGAGGTGGGGTCTATTTTTATCTATTTTTATCTATTTTTTATAAAATAATTACGTGCCAGAATGATCTTGTAGTGGTGTGGAATCTATGTACATCAATAGACCACTGAGTAAACTATTTTTTCCCTTAGTAAATAAGATATGATTTTATATAAGAAAAAGGCCAAAGGTGTCCGTTTTACAAATGGAAAAAAAATTTATAAATTCGAAAACCGGAGCACCGATTTTTCGATTTCAAATCGAAATCGAAAACATTTTACGAATTCGATTACCTTCGATTGCCTGAATAGAATTACTATGAGACTCTTGTTTTGATAGTAACGATGATGGCGATTTAGTCTACACAATTGTTAACGTTAGGTACAGTCTTTCAAAACCAAGCGTTGATAGACCGATAGACCGAAGCCAAAAGAATTGAAACGGTCGTATTGACATAGATTTTTTTCCAGCTCTAACATTGAAGTAGGGACCCGCAAGACCTTAATGGGCTTAAAAAAGGTGAAAGCTGACAATGAGAACTTGGAATATATTCTAAGAATATTAATTGTATCATTTAGTTTATCTTTAATAATAATAATTATAATAATATAATATATATAATATATATTTAAAATTGCTATATTAATACAGTATTGATATATTGACTTTAATTTAATTTAATTTTCTTTCGATTTAATTTGATTCCAAACGTAGAAGATTTAATTCTGAAATAAAGAAATCAAATACACAGGCTAAAGTGTTGAAATAAATTTTAAGAAGATTTTGTTTTATCTTTGTATTATTTTAGCGCTAAATGCGTACCAGCTGTAACACTTATCAGAATATTACATAAAAAGTGCAGTGATGGTGAGAGAGTGATCTATATATATTTTTTTAATACATGTAGATGTGAGATGTAATTTTCAAAAATTTACCTTCTGGCTCTTTTGATATAACTGTTGTACTGCGATCAACGATTCCTTTTTTATCTTCTAAGGAAAAAACAAATAAAAAAAATGGTACAAATATGGTTTTTTGAAAATGTATGTAATTTTTACCAATATTTTCGTGAGATCCGTGTTTTATAAATGATCAACAAAGCGACAAAAAAATCCTACAATGACGTACATAATATTTAAAAACATATTTACAAACGTTATTCGCTCAAGGCAAGGAGACTACCAAACCAAAAGTATATATATTTATCCATAGCTCTGTAGTTTAAGATTAGTTTAGTAGTAAAAAAAATAAGCAAACTAGCATCTTCACGTTTTTTTTAAAGCTACTTTTTTAGTTATGTTGTGGTGATCCAGCTTGCAGCTACACCAATGCAGAGAGTACTATAAAATATGTTAAAATGTTCTTAATCAAGATCATTGTCCTACAATACCATATATTCGGGGGTATTACCGATACTATTACGATATTATCACTCCATATTTATTGACAATGTTAAGGAAAAGATTATACAAAAAAATATGTAGGTAAAACAAAAATCAACTTTTTGGACTGCCACACTGGTCGACAAGGGAACCCCACGGCATCTAAACTCGACTGATTCTGAAAGATTCTGGTCTGTACATTTCTAGTTCGAAAAAAATAGTTTCTATTCCGTAGCAATTTTGAGAAAATCGAGCTGTTTTATTACAATTTTTATTTCTTTTTCCGCACCCCGCTTTGAAAGCTGCGCCCTCAAGTAATCTCCTAATGCCTGCACCTTTTTATCATTTTCGAATCTAAACTGGATACGGTCCATCAAAATAGAGCTCACGGCTGTATTAAACTATTTGCCACTCGTTCTCTCTCACTGCTTAGGAACGGTGTTTGACTATCTGGATACCGTGCTTATAGCCAAGACATTTCAAATCTTTCTTTACTTTCAGGGCTGTAACATACCAAACAAAATATAACACTAAAGCAAGAAAATGAATTATAAAAAAGAAACCAAGGTCCCTCATTGGTGATCCTTTTTAATTATTTTAAAAACCTTACAGTAAAAAGATAATTGTTTCGTTTAATCTTTAAATCTTTAATCTTTAAAGAGCCAAAACAAGATTTTGTTTTTGACACCTGGATCGCGATTTTCTCAAAATTGGTACGTGTACATATAAACATTTTGTTTTCGAAATATGTATAAATGTTCAGACAAAGAACTTTCAGATTAAGCTACTTTTAGCCTCCGCATTCCCTATACCACTGAATGACTGAATTAGAAAAAATATAGTTGCGATTGCAAGTTGTTTCATCTGATTCTCGCATTACCACCATTATAGTCGTCCATTATATGTACTCAGTTAAACTGCCGTTTCAATTCATCAATAATTCATCAACCCATATGGGGGTGTGTCGATGAAACGTTGAAGACAAGCCCATACAAAGGTTGATGAATTTTTGTATGGGATGTCCGCTCTTGTCATCAACACAAATTCATCAACGATTCATCACTTTTTTATCAACACTTTATACCAAAAATGCATCAACATTTATACCAAAAATTAATCAACGATTGTATGGGCTTGTCATCAACGTTTCAATAACAACTTGTAATCAATCTGTCATCAACCTTTTTGGGTGAAGAGAGAAAAATGAGAGCGCATCTCTCGCGAATCAGGTTTGAGACGAAGGTCGAAAGAGAGCGTCGGCTCGGTAGAAGAGGCCTATTGATGACAAGTGGTACTGCAGGGTAATAACTCTAATAGCTTTACTGCCGTATTGCGGCATTTTCCTCTATGCTTACACTTTAAGCATTGACATTTAAAACAAAAAACTTTTAAACAATTCAATCGAAGATTTTGTTAGGTCGTTCCCTATGTGCCACCAAAAATGTCGATACATCAACGATATTTGCAGTTATTTAATCATTCAGTCGTAGTCGGGGAATCCCCTGATTATTTAGGAGGATACATCGGTATACCCACCTTATGGGATTTTTTTTATTTCATCAAATTCAGAAGAAGACAGATTATGAAAATATATGTTCCTAAGAACAAAAAAGGGATTTGTAGGCTCTTTTTATTTTTTACAGCGTGATCTCTGAATACTGTTTTTATACCAAGAAAATACACTAAAAGAAAAGTGCGATTTTATCGGTGTTGTTCTTGTCTCTATTATTATTTTCGGCCCTTAAGCTACCAATTTGGAATCCTCTGAATGACAAATACTTATTTTATACAAAAGGCTTAACTTACATATACTTTTTCGTTTTACTTGATTTCGTTGGAATTTTAAACTGTTTATTATATAGGATCGTACGCTTTATATCCTAGAGATTTGTTCAGATTAACCAACATTAAAAGGCTATATAAAAAGCATGAGAATCAAAATAAAGCATGCAAATGGCTAATACGAGTAGATTGAAGAACGTGCTAGTATAAAATTCAAGAACATAAGAATGCGCTCCCAACAAAAATAAAAAACAAATCAAATTGCCTTACTGGGTGTCATCGAAAATGATGAAAATGAATTTTGTAGGTAAAATACAAAATACCGCATATAAAAGACTTTTTTTTTTTTAGACCCTAACATACTAAACTAAGGTACACCGTTGCAAAAGGCGAAAATTCTTCCACTAACATTATAATCAAGTTGAAAACATCGAACTGCATGTTTAATATTTACCCTTTATATCATCATCTTCGATGGTAGTGCTAGAAGAGTCCGTAGATTCCTTGACTTGAGATCCATCGCCCTTTTTGGTAATCATACTTCTACCTGTAACAATTATTATTTTCGAATTAATTAAATATATTTTAAAAATATTCCCGAAATATAAGTTGCATACTATTGCATACTTTTAAAAAAATCGTATAATTAGGGGTTTCGTTATACATCTGAATGACTAAATGGTAGACAATATCGTATACTAGAAAAACGCTGTTTGATACCAATTGCACAATATAACAATTTAGGCACTCCGATTTAGGCGATTCCGAGGTATCGGCTAAAGGCCCAATTGTAATTTTTTCATATTATAAATGCTTAATATTTTGGGAACATTGTAGATTTGTTGTAGATTTATTATAGATCAAGAATGGAAGCTAAATAAATACCCTTGCAGTTATTACATTTTTCCTAAACAATTTCCTATTGTTCCTATGGGCAGCTATATGATATAGTAGTCAGATATTGATAAAATTAAAACCGGAATTCTAGAATAATACAAACAATAAAACTTGTGACACAAACTATTCAATTACTTCTCCAGGTACTAACGTCGCATCATTGCTTTTAAATGTTTTATTTCGTTGTATTTTTTATTTAAGAAAGTATTTGATATTTTTAGTCTAAAATAGGAGTCTTGACTTCCAATTTTGATATAAAAAAAACCAAACGACAAAATGAAAATTATAAAAAAAGTGAGTGACACGTGAGTACCTTCGAACACCTATTTTTTAACTAGTGCATTATATTGTTCTGATATCGGATAATTCTGTGGACTCGTCAGATACTTTATAACTTTTATACCTGCAAATATTTAACAACAACAAATTTAAGAACAAATTATTGAAATATTGTGTGGTTTTAATTTATTATGCTAACTTAAACCGTTAAGCCACACAATAAATGATTGAAAAGTGGTCTGTTTTGCACCGAATTAACCATACCCCCTCCCCCTTAAGAACTGAAAGACAGACTAGTTCGCAGAGTAATGCACACACTGGCAATATTATATACAAAAGGTTAAAAAAAGTTAGAGTAAACATATATTGGTATATATTGGTTTCAAAACGATAACATAATTTAATTACTTGAAAAATTTCGAGTAGCCAGCATTGTTGTAAGTATAGCACCCTTAAGCTTGCGCCTTGCATTGAACTTCTTGAGACAGTCAACCGTTTCTTGACGATGCACAACGGATGCCACTCGCTCTCGTTGCTGTAAAATATGTACATAAAAAACAAATATTATGTAAGTCATATACATTGACTAGCTAAAGCTCTTTTATTTACAAACTTACACAAATCCATGGATGTTTCAAAGCCTCCGCGGCCGTTATTCGTTTATTTGGATTTACCGTAAGCATTTGATTAATAAGATTCTTAGCTTCTGGCGTGACTGTATCCCATTCGGGAGATGGATACTTAAAAAATACATTTATAATTATATTATTAATTGACACATGTATCTATAAAACTATATTAAAATAGTTATAATTATAAAAGACTTACGTCATAAGCGCCTGCTTTAATCTGAGAATACAAACGATGCTGATCTTCATCCCAGAATGGCGGATAACCAACCAAAAGTATGTAAAGAATAACGCCTGTGAAATAAACAAATGACTGATTAATTCCGTGTTTCCAAAATATCGTTCTAATGATTTCATAAATTAAATACTTTGCGCTGGCTTCTATGATTGAACATTTTTCTCAGTTTAAAAATATAAATGTCTGCTTTATTGCAAGTTTAGTAATTCAGTTTAACCTCCACTCATTAACAGTCTCGAAATTTTGGATAGTTATCTACACAATCTTGATTAGTTGCGAAATAAAAAGGAATATGTATATCATCGATTCACCTGTAATTTGGTTTTGGATTTAATTCATTTTCATTTGTGTTTTTGGCAGCAAATATAGCTCGTTCGCGCTTTTGTTTTGCGCTTTAATTTTGTGTATAGGAAATATTTTAGGTAAAAGAATACTTATAAATACTTACCACATGCCCATATATCTACTGATTTGCCATATGGTTCTTTTTTCAATACTTCCGGCGATAGATAGCCTGGGGTGCCGGCAAATCCAAACCATGCCTGATGATCGCCTTGCACTTCAATGGCTAGACCAAAGTCAGCGAGTTTCACAGCTGCACCCTTTGCCTTACTAGCTAATAGTAAATTCTCAGGCTTAAGGTCACGATGCACCACACCATTTTGGTGGCAGTGATTGACTGATTCCAATATTTGTTGAATACAATGTGATGCATCAGCCTCTGAATAAAATTCGCGGGCAACAATATCTTCAAAAAGTTCGCCACCAGTTACACTGTAAAATTTTGTTTGGTTTTGATTAGACAAAAAGAAATAGAAAAAAAAATTAATTTTAAATGTTTAATTTTACTTTTGTTAATTTCTTTAAGCTCTTTATCTTTCGGTTAACTTATTAATTAATTTTTATTTGGGAATAATTAAAATTGTCAAGGAAAAAAAAGGGTAAATGGTAGTAGGGTAAACTTTGAAACTTTTTTGTTTAATTGTGTAATCAAAGGATGGAGTTGAACCTCAATAAACAATAGTCGAGTCATTGCGACATAATTTGCATAGAAACAGTAGTTTATACTTTTTTTTGCTTACAGATCAAAGACCAGGTAGTGATAGTTCTCTTCCTGAATACTGTCATGCAAACGCACTGAAAATAAATAGGTTTTTCTTGTCATTTATATACAATAAATATATCTATATCAATAATGAATAACACATTTTACATACATACCTATGTTGGGATGATGTAGTTTTCTACAGATCCTCGCTTCACGTTCCAATTTTTGAAAGTCTTAAAATATTCATATATGTTATTATGGGGACAAGGTTATTATATATAAATTTACTATATATGTACATTAGGGCGGGTCGATTTAAAAATCGCATAAGCGGCACGGAAATTCATGTTCTGGGGATCAAAATAAGCAACTTTGCCCAAAAGAACCATATGTACCTCTAAAATGCATTCTGATGTTCCCCTTTTTGATGCGAAGAAAAATCTCTTTTGATCAGTAGAGAAATTCCGTTTTGACCCATTTAGAGAGCCCCAAATGTACATGTACATTATAACTTTGCCAATTATCAACAAATTTTCATATAATTTGAGATATGGCCATTTTGTATTATTCTAGAATTTCGGTTTTAATTTTATCAAAATCTGACTACTATATCATATGGCTGCCATAGGAATATGTGCAATTAATTTATTTTGAAAGCTTTGTTGCTAGCAACATTTAGTTGTTGCGCAACATTTTTCACTGTCAACATGTTTCGCTCAACATTTATATTATCGAAAAACACGCGAAAGCGAAAGGAACCGCAATCCTTAAATGTATATTAAATTTTAAATACTTACTGCAAGGGTATTTAAACTTCGGCTTGCCGAAGTTAGCTTCCTTTCTTGTTTTCATTGACAAATGTAGGAGAAAAACCATAAAAATCCATGCGTGTTTCAATTAATTTTTGCATTTACATAAGTATGTTCTTGAAAAATAATGTTTTCTTCCCTAAATTAGGTATTTCATAGTTTTTTTTTCATGCACCGTGCTAATAATGGTGATTTTGGAACATCTTTGTAGGGGGTGGTCTATTGGGGGGTCTAGGGGCGGTCTAGGGGGTACGCCACTAGCATGAGTGGATCGGCCATCGAAAATTTGTGGGGGTCGGTCATACATTTGGACTCGATTGGGGCTCTCTAAATGGGTAAAAACGGAATTTCTCTACTGATCAAAAGAGATTTTTCTTCGCATCAAAAAGGGGAACATCAGAATGCATTTTAGAGGTATGGTTCTTTGGGCAAAGTTGCTTATTTTGATCCCCAGAACATGAATTTCCGTGCCGCTTATGCGACTTTTTTGCCTCCATACAAATCGACCCGCCCTAATGTACATATATACAATTATATATATTTAAAAGTTCATAAAATTTGTAAAACAATATACAACAATACGTGAAGGCACTATATTGAATTTGTCGTTTGAAAAAAGTCATTTTGATAACTGATTTGGTTGGAATGTGACAATCGGAGATGTGAGGTGCACTTTCCCTGCATTTGTTTGCGGGGGAGCTATTCTTGTATATATGTACATATGTATGTATGTATATCTCGATCGCAATTCAATTTTTTTTTATTATTATTATTATTTCTACCCTATTTGAACTTTAAATTATAATTCTAATAGTCTTGCTGGCACCTTCTTCTGCTTGTATATGTATTCCGTTTTCATAATAATAATAATAATACTGTACACGATTCTGTCAAAAAAAAAATGTACATACATATGTATGTACATATGTATGTAGTATTTACATACATATATCTTACCTCTTGCTGTTAACTTTTTTGTATTTATAATTTTTGCAGCAAACTCAAATCCCGTTGATTTCTGTACACATCTTTTAACTATTGAAAATGCGCCTCTGAAAAGAATAATAAATACATAAATATGAATGTACATATATATATATATATATGTATGTATATTTTACTTACTTTCCCAGCTCTTCCTTGATATCATAGTTGTCGGAAAAACGCGTACAGGCTGCTGGTGCAGCCATCGCGATGGCACACTTGAGAAAATCTATTGCGACTACGTAAAAATTTTACAACAAATTGTTAAAGTTTGCCTTGTTATATTTAAATTATTTTGTCCACTTCTGGTGTTGGTATTAAGTATCCGGCTTCAATTAGGTTGTTTATTTATTTAGTTTGTTCAGCTGAAAATCGATAAATATGTTTGTATTACATTCATTTTGTTATATTTTTATCAAGAAAATAAACTTACAAACATACATAAATTTGTTTGCACATATGTAAATACATACATACATTCGTAAACATGTTTAATGTAAATTATTTTACGTAGTTTGGTGATTTCATATGTACATATATATGTATGTATGTATATACAATTTCCAAATAAATTAAACAAAAAAGGTGGAGCAACTTGGTTGAGCATATTACATTTATTGCATTTTATTTATGCATTTAATATTTGCAGTTTAGTCGGCAAAGCTCTGAAAGAAAAGGTTTCTTTTTGTTGTAGCATGTGGTTCTGGTTTTATTCTCATATAGCCGTCTGGGATTTTCAATTTGAGCAAATGATAAAAATTAGCTAACGCCAATAAGAAATATATTATTTGGAATTTTATTGATTTTCATATTTGATAATGGAATATAAAATGTTTTTAATTTAGATGAGACGATCGGTTTGTGAAAACCACTCTGTTAACGCTTACGCAAACCTGAAACTAATAATATGTTGCCAACTAATTTATGTTTGTACATACATATGTAAATATACATACATAGATATGCGTTTACATAGTTACATTTTAAGAAAGGTTTATAGAATTCGGGTAACTTTTTTTATTTTTAATATTTAGTTAGTATTAAGTAAAGAATTAAAAAGTGAGTTACAAAAACTTTAAGTAAATAGCTTAACTTCACTATGGCAATAATTTAGTAGGGCACTATGTATAACTTAACAGTCTTAAGATGCACTAAATTGCAGATTTTTTTTTATTTACTGTTATATTTTTACATACATCCAGATAATTAAGACATATAATTTATGTATATTATCAATTTTCGAAGAAAGCGACAGGTGCTTTATTGGAATCGTTTTTTTTTTTTGTTTAATCTGGAATGTAGTCTTAGATAATGTATCTAGTATGTACATTGGGCGTATTAAATGTATGTATTTTGAATGTATGTACATATACATACATACATACATATGTGAGATCCTTTTGCAGGTTTCATTTACAAACGAAGCAAACGAAGCATGTACACACATATGTAGGGAGCTTTTGGTACAAAGCTTTCTTTCGTAAAACAAGGATATGTTAGTCATTGAGCAGAACTTGTTGCAAATAATGAAATGGATTTTTAAGAGTATTTTTATATTTATAACTTGGCTTAGGGCTTTTCTTATTAATATGTATATATATATATATATATTTAAATAGTAAAAGTTTCGTTTTGCGGTAAATTTGTATTTACATTTATTAAAGCATGTTTAAGAGAATAACTCTCCGTTAAAAATTGAAATATGTATGTATGCATGTGCATCATGTGTATGGTTGTACACATGTAAAGGATTCATATATTTGCGATATATGTAGGGATTTAATTTTTTTTATTTAATATAGAGAAAGATTTGTACATCAATATGTATAAATGTACATAGAGTATTTCTAAAATGAGTGTCGACCTAGAAATCTTTCATTTTCATATGTACATACATATGTAAGTAATCATACATACCTATGTACATATATGTGCACATATAAATTTGAAACTATGCACAACTATATGAAAATAAATGGTGTGTATTTTATAAAATTTTGGTACCTAAAATTCTTTTCTGGAATGAAAAAAATTGTCGCCAGATATATGTATGAATGTTCTCGTTCCCGTTATTCAAATATCTATATGTATATATCTACATATAATATGTATATGCTACCCAGAGGAACACACACACACACTCGACGCGTACTAATATAGATGTAAAACGCACACAGAATTATTTTTTAAGAAAACGTCCGTTTGCTCGAAAATCGAATTCACTACTAACACAATTTTCTTGTGGTCCCCTTTTAATTCGGAAAACGGAATGGAAAAGCTTTTTCCGCCTGCCGAATTTTCATCGTGGAAACGAAGGCCATACACATATTCGAATATACCACAAAGACCGAAAAAGTCCGTTGTTCCTGGATTTTGCGCACTGAAAAATGTCAAAGTATCCTCGGTAGCATAATTTTACATTTGTAAGTTGATACATACATATGTACGTATGTATGTATGTATGTACATACATACATATGTATTCTACATTTCTACATGGCGCGCGTTAAAGGCTGTAGAAATTATATTGTTAAAAACATATTATAATGAAACAAACACGCAATCAAAGTCCCTACATGTGTATGTATGTTTGAAACTGAATTAATTAAAGATTTGTGCAAAATACAGCAGTTTAAGAATATCAATGACATTTTCTTTTGATATGTTGCATATGTACATATGTAAAAAAATGTTTAAAAAAAGGAAGCTACATTTGACACGCTGAAATTTGGAATACCTTTGAAGATTGTTATTTTGAATGACAAGAAAACTAACAGGAGTTATAAATAACATTTCCACATAAATACAATTTCAAATAAATGTATATATATATGTACATAAGTATGTTGTAAAACAACAAAGTAATGTCAACTTTAATTACATTTACATATCCATATTTTTTCGTACCTCGTGGGCCACTTTTAAAAACCGCGGGCTCGGGGGTTCCTATTGTTCCTATGGCACCTACATGATGTAAATGATGACCTATTATGTAAATCTTATATAGGCTCGGAAATAACTCCTTACAGCAAAGCAAACTTCTGACTAACTATATATAATTTTAAAAGAAAAATACCGTAAATATATTTGGATTCTTTTAATACTATAATTAATAATTTTTTATAAATATGTATGTTTTTCCTATTATTTTGTTTTCTTAATCACGGGGGATTCAAGGAAACAGGATCTTGCAAGCGGCCTACAAGCAACCGGCAATTTACGGACTACATATTATGAGTGAAGCGGGAACCAAACTTTAATTATTTATTTATTTATTAGAGATTCAAGTTTATACTCGTAATTATAAATTGTGTATAATAATTTATTATAAACTTGTTTGGAAAATGTGAAGTTAAATCGTGCATTTAAGTGATCAGTTTTCTGGATAGTAAGTAGTCTTCCTTCTTCTTCTAGACAATCAAAGATACATATGAGAGCCTTTAATGTGTGATGACATTATCATCAGAGAAAAAGCTATGATAACATGTTAAATAAATACATTAAATCTATGTTGTATTTCTAAGTCATGCGTTTGGTCAAAACTTGAACGCGTTTAGCATTGCAGCTTTTGCAGAGAACATGATCATCCAGCGGATAACATCCACGGCCTTCAGCTTCGGATGAGAGTAGAAGTCCACAATCCTATTAAACATAGGAAATCGTTATTACATATTTCAAACTTTAACAATATACATGTACAATGTATATATATGAACAAAAAATAGTATATAATAATTCGAGCTCTCTAAATAACAGTTAAGTATTCTTGGTTTTGCCTATATTATATTTCATTTACAAACCTCTTTTCGAATCGAAAAAACTACAAGTATGACGTTTAAATTTAGTCAATGTTAACGCCAAAAGGGCGCTTGTTTTCCGGAGGCAGTGTGTGATCCAGTGCTCTCCCAAGTTAGCTTTATGAATTCTTGTATTTTCTTTTAATTACCACTCTACAAATAAAGACTAACTACGCACGTCGCGCAAAACCCCGAAGTTTCTTCGTGTTTTTTCTTATCGAGTGTTTCAGAATACCACCACCACCCTCCGAACATTTGGTCCAACAGAGCCGGATTATTCTATCCCTAGCAGTTCCGGTGGCTTTAAAACCGCACAAGATAAGTGTAACCATTACATTACACAGTGCAACAGTGATTTTGCACTTTTGAAGTGACCTAGTAGAGTTTGTTAAGCAGGTCGAATATAACACAAAACCATGTTTGAAATTCTTCTAACACCCTCAAAATCTTGAGTTATGGTCAAAAAACCTTTTTTCGGCTCTTTTTCACTTTGAAAAATTCCTGCTCGAAAAATTGTTGACCAATTTAAAAAACACTTGGAGTTTTTTATAGCTTGATAGTGTAGCTTACAGGAAAAAAATAACTTATTGTTTGTTTCGAATGAGAAAGTCAAAATTTTTGTTTCAAAATATGCATCTTGCACTTTTTTTCCGTGTTTTTTCGACTTTGATGCCATTTTTTTAAACAAATTCAAAATTCAAATTGGTCAACAACTTTTTGAGCAGGAATTTTTCAAAGTGAAAAAAAGCCGAAAAACGGTTTTTTGACCATAACTCAAGATTTTGAGGGTGTTAGAAGAATTTCAAACATGGTTTTGTGTTATATTCGACCTGCTTAACGATCTCTACTAGGTCACTTCAAAAGTGCTTTTACTTTTTTAAAATTTGTTACACTGTGTTATTGCTGCCGGTCATGCAGTTAGTTCGTTTTTTCGAAACTCTGCTCGTCTAACTTCTCTGTATGATTATTGCCTAAATCCTATCCGGCAGCTACTAATTTCAGATTCCGAATTATGATTTAGTTCATTCCTTAATTTCTATAAAATTCCGTGTTTTCAAAGTGTTTTAATATATGCCAAACCACATTGCAACTTCCTATTCCGAATTTCTCTTCGTTCACTGTGTTACGCTTGCACATTTCCACATATACACCTACATATGTCCAATACAGTCCACACTCCACTGATCTACAATCGTCTCCAGCAATTTACATAAAACTTAAATATTATTCAATTACAGCTTTTTTAAATAAATGTATGACCGACAACTTAATTTAAATATTTATTTATTTCTCTGAATCTGCCTAAATTTATTGTTCTTTTTTTTGCCTATCCTGAGTTGATTGCAATACGTAATCGCCTGCAAATTGACGCTCCGATTTTTTGACAATTTTTTAAGCCTCGCGTAGTCTCCGCTATTCTGCATCGGCAAACGGCGAAAGCACATATTCACACGCACGCCAAATACGGCAGTGGTCAGTTGAAGAAGTCCATGCACATAAGATAATTTTTATACCCTTGCAGGGTATAATAATTTTAGTCAGAAGTTTGCAACGCAGTGAAGGAGACATTTCCGAACCTATAAAGTAAATTCTTGATCAGCATCAACAGCCGAGTCGATCTAGCCATGTCCGTCTGTCCGTTTACTAGATTCTACGCAAACTAGTCCCTCAGTTTTAAAGCTATCTGAATGAAACTTTGCAGATAGTCTTTTGTATACTCTCACTACTAAATATGTCGGAACGGGCCGGATCGGACGACGGAGTACGGTGTTCGCGAATGGTATTTTTGGTTATACTGTTATTGACGAGCACTAAGCAAATTTTCTAATAATACACATGTGATATTAGCTTGGGGTTACCTCGCATTTATAGCACTCGAGGTGGAAACTCCGATCTAAAGCCACAACTCGAACGGTTTCCTCTTGACCAAGCTCTGGCATAATTGGTTGCTTGCAGACACAGCAGCGAGGGGCAAATTTTCTGGTTTATATTAGTTTTAAATAAATGATTTGTCCTGTAATTAATTAATTAAACTGAAATGACTTACTTGTGAAAATCAGTAATGCAATAGTTTTGATTGGTGGCGTCGACAGTAAACAGTAAACCATCTAAACTTTTGCCACACACAACACACGTGAAGCACTGTGGATGATATGGCTTTCCGGTGGCTCTTAGAATTCTCTCTAGAATGGGTTCCATGCAAACGGAGCACTTTTCAAGGGTCTGAAGATAGTCATATTCACAATAGGGTTTCCCATCCAAAGCGTAGAATGGTTTGCCTTGTAAATTTATTTGGCATTCGGTGCATGTGAAGCAAGAAATGTGATAGATTTGATCCATTGCCGTGCAACCGCTGCTTTCGCCCAAAACGCGCGAGTTGCATTTCACGCACCTACCTAGAAAATTAGTTTTAGTTTAGTTTAGTTTTTATTTGAATTAATTTTTGCAGAATATTATACTCTTCCAAAGAGTATTATAATTTTAACTTAAGTTTGCAAAGCAGATCCATTTACTCATAATTTAAATATAGTATAAAAAACTAGAACTTAATTTTGTCTATGGGGAAGCTTAATATAACAAAAATAAAGTATGCCGAATTGAAGCTTAATAAAGTCTGCTTAAAATCTTATTTTCTTATCTTTGATTAGATCTCGCGTTTTCAAGTAGCTTAAAAGTAACTTAAAAGTCTGATTTCAGCCATGATTGAAACTGTAGCAAAACTGCTATACGACACATTTCATTTATTTGCGGCTAGAGACAAAGATTTGTTTTCACTATCATTTTTGTTCTCTTAACAATTTATTGAATTTAGGTATAAAATGCACCGCGTTTATTATCCGACAAGGAAAAGGAAAGAATAAAAGTATACAATAATACCGGCTTTAATGTTAGTGAAATATCGCGGAAAATTTGTGGAACACGTACACGTTGTGTTATCAAAAAATTTTTAAACAATCCCGATGAATATGATGTAAAGCAATGTCCAGGTAGAAAACCCAAGTTGTCCATTGTAGCCAGATTTAGCAATTCATTTGTAAAGTTACCGCAAGTTGCAGTATGCCTGTGTCACGAATGACTGTTTGGCGTACACTGTAATCAGAGGAGTCTTAAGGAAGGCTGCTCCGTTCTTAAAGCCGCGCCACGAAACAGCACGACTTCAACATGTTGAAAAAAATTGAAGAGAAACTGGGCCTTGGTATGAAATTTTAATTTTTGTATACCCTTGCAGGGTATAATAATTTTTGTTAGAAGTTTGCAACGCATCGGAGGAGACGTTTCCGATCTTATAAAACTTTTATATAATTCCTTTTAGCTTTTCTTTTCATTTAAATTAAATTTCATTAATTCATTCATGAGTTGCAGGGTAGACAAACATCAGGGTGCCGCGAAGTGAGCTTTCTTTCTTGTTTCAATTTATTTATTTATAAGATTTGTGGAGATTTGTTGAAGAAACTTGGTATACGGATTCTAGTACTAAGTTTCCGAAAACTTATTGCTAGGATGCGAAATCGAATTGCGGAAGTTGTTCAAAATAGGGGGGTGCATACTAGGAATTAGTTTACTAATTAGAAACAAGTGAAAAATACTTTATACGTTGCGTACGTAGTTTTATGTTTTAGAAGAGTCGCTATACTTTTTATTTTAACCAACCAAGCAGGAGCTTGCTGAAAGTGAATTTGATAACATCATAAGTGACTTTCCCTTGTTGATCAAGGATTGATTTTTAACTAAATGTTAAGTGTTGTAAGACTTCCAGATTTTTAGAATCTTACCGTCGAACAAATTGGACCCTACCTTTTATTGGTGGACCTTCTACATTTAATTTATCTGCATGACTTAGCCATCTGCAAAGTTTTATTAAAATAGCTCCAAAACTGAGAGAAAATATTCCGAAGATCAAGAATATATTCACGATATAGAGTTAGAAATGTCTAGTTTTTTTACCTTTGCCGGATAGTTAATTTAAACTATTTACTAGTATTTAGTACCTTAATGCTTTTACAAGTTTCTTACCATAGTTTTCGAATTCTTGTGGTGTTGCGATTGACGACGAGTCCTCTGAAATATAGTTGCTGCCACTTAATTTATTCTGATACGTAGTATTGCCGACTGTGTAATCTTCAGTTGGCAAATTAGAATCATAAGAAGTGTTTGAAATATTCGGAGCATTGCTATCATTAATAAATGAACCATATAGATTACTACTACAATCCTTGGAAAAATTATCTCCAGATGGACGAGGGTTTATAGGTTCATAAATGGAATCATATGTGGAAGTGCTCTGTAAAAAGTGAATAAATATCAAATATAAAATATACCATATGCATGTAGTACCGCACTATACTCTGGCAGAAAGTATTATGAGTGTACCCTGCAGTACCACTTGTCATCAATAGGTCTCTGTATTCAACGATTCATCAACAGCCGACGGTGACTTCTACTGAGCGGACGCTCTCTTTCGACCTTCGTGTCAAACCCGATTCTCTCGCGCTCTCATTTTTCTCTCTTCACACAAAAAGGTTGATGACAGATTGATTACAAGTTGTTTATGAAACGTTGATGACAAGCCTATACAATCGTTGATTAATTTTTATACCCTTGCAGGGTATTATAATTTTAGTCAGAAGTTTGCAACGCAGTGAAGGAGACATTTCCGACCCTATCAAGTATATATATTCTTAATCAGCATAAACGGCCGAGTCGATCTAGCCATGTCCGTCCGTTTCTACGCAAACTAGTCCCTCAGTTTAGAAGCTTTCTGAATGAAACTTTGCAGATAGCTCTCACTACTATATATGTCGGAACGGACCGGATCGGACGACTATATCATATAGCTGCCATAGGACCGATCGGCAATTTTTGAGGAAAAATTATAACTTAGGCAATTTTCAACATATTTTCATAAAATTTCAGACCATTTTGGCCATTTTGATTTTAATATTTTAGAAATCGGACCACTATATCATATAGCTGCCATAGGAATATATATATAAATTTATTTAGTTTGTTCGCAACATTTTCGTTCGCAACATTTATGTCAGTACCCGAGAAAACGAAAAAGTCTTACTTACTTACTGCGAGGGTATTTAAACTTCGGCATGCCGAAGTTAGCTTTCTTTCTTGTTGGTTTAAATGTTGATGAATTTTCGGTATAAAGTGTTGATGAAAAATTGAAGAATCGTTAATGACTGGTACTGCAGGGTAGGAACAAAAAGGTAGTTTAGCTCCTATAGTCACCGAGCTGTGTTGTTTCATACGGGCGGACATACAGACGTGGCTAAATCGATGCTGATGCTGATTAAGAATATATATGACTTTACTTTATGAGGTCGGAAATGCCTTCTGCACGTTACTAACCACCACACATTTCACCTTCACCCACATTTCCCAACACCCCTTGCCTTGGACACTCAAAAAAGGCGATCTTCACTATGTTGCCGTCCAAAAGGATTGAAAAAGCTTAAAAAGCATACCTTACTGACGTTACCCTTTAGTTGTTGGATCGGGTACTGATTGGCATATGTTTTGAGCAAATGTTGACTTGTTAAATTCGATTTATTTTGTAACGAATTATCCATTGCGGCCTTATTGCTGAACACATTAGATGACGCACGTCTTAGCTCGCTGTAAGAGGAGCTAACAGCGCTCACAGGACTTGGAGGTGGTGGCACGTCATCTTCTCTGTCATTATCTTCCGATTGCATGTTGGTGCACACCGACAGCAACTTATGGGTTGAACACTCTGAAAGAAATAATATAGAAATGTAAGAAGTTTTTTTTTACGTTTCTTATTTCTATTACTTATTTGAATTTTTGGTAAAGTGAACTTATAAAAATAAAAGGAAGCCAACTTCGGCTCGCCGAAGAATCGTCCATGTTTTTCCTATGGTCAATTGTGGCATGTTCACGGGTCGGAAGACCATCTGAGTTGATTGTTTATGCGCCTGATAAGAAAACAAAAAATTTCGTGTATCAAAATGTACTTAAATAAAGAGCAAACTAATAAAAAAAAGGATCAAAATAGCAAAAAAATCTAAGGTATTTCACAAATAATTTAACTAGTATAATTTTAGGCATTAAACAAAAGACTTTTCAAGCGTTCCAAATCAAACAATTGATTTAATATTTATTTTAATTGTTAAATAATATAAAACTAATAATTTGATTTGTTAAACAGTTTAATTATAAAATAGTTTTTTTTTTTGTATTACATATTTAAGTATAAATAAAAAACAAGAAAGAAAGCTCCTATGGCAGCTATATGATATAGTCGTCCGATCCGGCCCGTTCCGACATATATAGTAGTAAGAGCATATAGAAGCATAAGTGCAGAGTTTCATTCAGATAGCTTCAAAACTGAGGGACTAGTTTGCGTAGAAACTGACGGACATGGCTAGATCGACTCGGCTGTTGATGCTGATCAATAATATATATACATATGTGCTTTATAGGGTCGGATATGTCTCCTTCACTGCGTTGCATACTTCTAACTAAAATTATAATACCCTGCAAGGGAATAATAATTTGAGTTTGTAATTAAACTATTCAGTTATTTTTGATTATTATTTAACAATTTAAGGGGGTCTTCTACTTACGAGGCCGAAATTTTGGCCTATTTTCAAAAATTAATTGTGAGAAAACTGTACAAGATAATGACATAATTCTTTTTTTTATTACTTTTATACATCTTTAAACTTAACACTACGGGAAATTTTAAGGGTGTACAGGTCATTCGTAGATTATATAGGGTCATAGTGGGGTCATCAAAATTTTAGGGGTCATTTTTCTGGTATCATAACTACCCTTCAACTTGCCCGAATTGAAAAAAATTTATTTTATTTATATTCAGTTTTACGTTTTCTATGCTTCTCCGAGTACGATTTTTTTTTTTAATTAAAAATTGTTATTAATATAATTTTTTTTTGTAAAAAGTTTCATTTTCAACCAATTTTTTTTTAATCGTACTTGGAGAAGCATAGAGAATTGTTTGATAAAGAAGTGGGGAAAAATTTGGTTTGATTCGATGAAAATTATTGGTAGAAGTGATACCAGAAAGTTTAACAAAGGTGATTTTCGGGAAAACGGGTTTAAAGAATTTAACAAAACCCTTTATATGGCGTATTCCTCAGATCCTCTAGTATTTAAAAAAAAAAATTAAAAAAAAATTTTTTTTTAAATCGAAAATAAAAAAAATTGTAAGTAGAAGACCCCCTTAACTGTGTGTTTATATTGTTTTATTTTAATGTAAATATTATTCGTCACAAAATTTGATATCAGTAGATTTTGAAGCTGAAGGTGTCATTCTCACTTTTAAGCTAGGTACTAACACAAGATAAATTTGCTTTAAGACCCTAGGGAAATTGCTATATATTTCGCTCAGGAACCAGTAAGACCAAATATCTTAAGGAAAAGGCGGAAAACACGTAAATGGGGCCATACTGACACGTATGCACAGCTGTTTTATATAAACAAACTTTATAAATTTAAATTACAGTGAACATTAAAACTTTAAAGTTAAATTATAATGAACATGAACGGATTCGATTTTGGAATACTATTTTATGATGTATTCGCCACTATATAGTTCAAGGCAAAAAACAGGTGGCACCAAACGCATTCTCCGCCCACAGGCGTATTTTTCCCTTATTTAAAATGTCTTTTGTGAATTAAATCCCATATAATAACGCTTTTCATTACGGCTTTTATACAATCAAGCAATGTTTTATGTTTTGAACTTTCCCTCCATGTTCTAGCTTTCGAAATAAATAAATTTATTTATTTCGCTGCGGAATCACAGCTGTTTTGTTTCCTGGCAACGCTCTTCCCCTTTTTACTATGCTAGACTTAGCTTATGTTAGTACCCGAGAAAGCGAAAAGTCAGAAAGTTCTTCTTCTTTTTTTTCGCTATGGTTTTTTTATATGGAGTTTGGCCGCTTTAAGAAAATTTATCTTACGTTAGTACCTAGATTTATCTTATTCAGTTACGTGGCGTCTTTGTTTGCTTTCACATAATTTGTTCTAAACAAATCTCTAAAATATAGGTATAAAATATGTATAAATGAATTAAAAAGTAGTAATTTGCCAGAACGCTTGAATGCAAAATGCTAAAAAAGACCTATAATTTACCTAAATCGTTTGCATCTGAAACTTCAAAAAGGGAACCTCTTCTGTAAGGTTCAGAATTAATATTCGTATATACTTCGCAATTGCTTAACGAATTCGGCGATAGATTTGGAGCATTTCCTAAAAGGCCTTTCCTTTCCATTTGAAGTTTGTGATAGGCTAAAGCCTCCAATTGCTGTTCCAATATAACCGGATTATCCAATGTCGTCTTCGCATTCAGTGAAGTGTTTTCATCACGATTGAATTCGGTAGAACGTAACTGGTGTTTTCGAAATAGTAAGGGGTTCTCCATTATTAGAAGAGGCTGCGAATAGAGCGGCTCGCGCGAACAAGTCACTTGCTTACTGGAAGGAACCTGCAATACAAATATGTACAATATCATAAACACATCTAAAACAAGCGGAATATCATACAACATATACATATATACAGCGACTCGCAACTTATTTCGTGCTAGTATTTCAAGACCTCGTATTAATAAATATACTAAACAAAGACAAACTTCTTAAATAATAAATAAATAAAGTAATACAAAGAAATTAAGATCTTTAAGGCTTCTTTCAATTCAAAGCTTATTTCGTGAACTTTGCTCGAAATATCTTATTATTTTTCTCTTCAAAATGAACAGACGTGTTTTCTTCTTGCGCTCTCGTTATACCCTTGCATGGTATTATAATTTTAGTTAGAAGTATGCAACGCAGTGAAGGAGACATATCCGACCCTATAAAGTACATATATATATTCTTGATCAGCATCAACAGCCGAGTCGATCTAGCCATGTCCGTCCGTTTCTACGCAAACTAGTCCCTCAGTTTTGAAGCTATCTGAATGAAACTTTGCACATAGTCTTCTATATGCTCTCACTATTAATACGTCGGAACGGGCCGGATCGGACGACTATATCATATAGCTGCCATTAACACGATCGGTAACGATTAATTTTCAATATATTTTCATATAATTTGAGACATGGCCATTTTATAATATTTTAGAATTTCGGTTTTAATTTTATTCAAATCGGACAACTATATCATATAGCTGCCATAGGAATATATATATCAATTCATTTAGTTTGTTCGCAACATTTTTCGCTCGCAATATTTACCTTATGCCAGTACCCTAGAAAGCGGAAAGTCGGAACATTTTTCATCTTCTTCTTCTATTGACTGCAAGGGTATATAAACATCGGCATTCCGAAGTTAGCTTTCTTTCTTGTTTTTATTTTCGACTGCACAAATGTCATTTTCTTTGGACTCCATCATTACAAACATGACAAAATTTGCAAGGTAGGTCTAGGCACTCAAGTGTACTTCAATAATATACAGTTTAACTATTTATTAGCTTCTATTGATATTGGGTTAAATGTCGGTGTACCCAGACTTTTGTGAATGTACATTTTTGAGTACTTTTGCTTAAAATGTAATTACAAGTTAAATAGTCAATGGAAAATTAAAAAGACATTTTCAAAGTTCATAACAAGGTGAACAAATTATATTGGCATGCTTATTAATTTCTGAGAAATTCACAAAATACATTTTAAATTAGGAAAAATCCGTCAATGTGCGGCGATTGCGTTGGTGCCTCCTGTTATTTTCCTGGAGCCTTATAGTGGCGTATTCATCAATAAAAAGTATTCCAATATCGAATCCGTTCAAAATATCGAGCAATTTCGATCAAAGCTTTTCGAAAGCAAATTAATATGTAAGTACCTTTAAACTTAAAATTTTTGACTGCACGAAATAAGCTGCGTGCCACTGTACATATATAATAATTTATTACCCCCCTGCAGTAATTAATAGTCCACTGTACCACGTACCGACGCACAGTGGCGCATTAGATAGTTTTGGGTTGCAAAAATCATAACTCTTGAACCAGTTGAGATATTTTCATAATTTTTTTTTTAACTGAAAGGTAGTTTTAGTAACTTTCGATTAAGTGATCATACTATATGGTGTGATTAATAGTAGATTTTATACTCGAAAATTAATGTTTTTTGAGGCAGTTTCCTCAACTTTTATCCAATTCCGAAACAGACTTTTCGTTTATTTTCTCTGAAAATGCTAATATGGTGCATATTTAATGTTTTAAAAACAAAGAAAGGATACATTTTAAAGAAAAAAAAAATTTTTTTTTTTGTGACCAAATTTTTGACCAATTTTTAATAAATTTATGCACTTTTTGTTCAAAATAATCATTTAATTTGACATCATTTTATATTTTTGAAGAATAATTAATCATTATACTTCATTTCAAATCATTAAGTGTCCTTACAAAGTCAGGAATTGAAAAACAAACCGCCAATACAGGAAAAAATGTATGCCCGCCATACAATTTCGTACTGCGCAGCGACTGCGCTTGTAGCAGAATTTGTATGAAGCCGCCCTGTTTTTACGCTGAGTTGAAAGTATCTTTTGCCTTGGAATTCCTTGGGGCAGATTGGGGCAGCCGATCTTTTTTGAATATGATAAAGAACATATTCAAGAACAACACCTTATATGCCAAACACAAAATACACCAAAATAACATTTTTGACATTCCATCAAAGTTGAAAAATAGGTGAAAATTAGTACTTCGGTAAAACAGGTATGCCTGCACGTGCAAAAAATATTATAATTCTATTCTACCTTGGTTTTACCGAGATTTGATTACCCTTTCGATAGAGACCATAACCATGCCGGTCGGTTACATATTTTACCTAAAAATCGACCGCAAAGTCAGAAATTTTCTGAAAAACGACATGCTATTTTTTCAACCCAATAGAGGTTCAACTTTAAACACGTGTAACTTCTAAAATACTGAACCGATTTGAATAATTTTTTGGATTCAACCCTTTTGAACTATTACCTGTCGAATGCAATAACAAATTTTCGATCCGTTGTCATCAAAAAGTTGATTTTTGTAACCTATCTGTATCTTTTGCGCCATTGTGCGACGGGGACTTCTACCGAGCAGTAGATCTCATTTGGCAATTGACTTTCTCGCCCTCTCATTATTTCCCTTAAAAAAACATCATAAGTAACTAATGAAAATAAGTAAAAAAAGTATTAAAAAAAATGTATTAAAAACTGGAATTATATTAAAAGCAGTGGAAACTAAAAAAAAAAACTATAAGTTAAAACTAGCAGCGAATTACTATCTACATATTTTAAGAGTTCAAAATATAAATATTTAAGAAAAAAAAACACATTTGTTGACCTTTTATGTAGTTTTTTTTGTTACTGATGACAGCCTAGGACATGTCCATGCTAGTTTCATCAGTAATTTGTATAAACTTTCATCAACAACACCGTACTGTCTGGTGATGAAGTATTGATGAAAGGTACTGCAGGGTTAAGTATAATATGCAGGAACTTCCCAACACTATCTATGTACATATGCATGTGTGTGTACAAATAAACACTTTTGTACGTACATATGTAAAATTAAAAACAAAACAAAATGTTCACATACTTGCGGCATTTCAGTTCGTTTTTTGTGTGGCTTTGGTGGTATTGATGGTGCCGTTTTCCTATTTAGAACTTCATTTTGCTGTTGTCGTATATTGTCAACCAATTCGGCAACTTTGCCATGTTTAATACCAATAATAGTATCTGAGGAATGTTTTGGTAGCTGCTTAAGATGATCCAGGGAATCCATTGACATATTTATGAAATGTCTACTTCTTGACTTGGATTTATTCTTATAACATGAATTATAAAGATACATAAATTGTATTAATAGACATCAGCATCCAACTCACATTAAAATTATTAATTTTTTTTTCTACGTTTGGCAAAACATAATGTATGGGTGTCACTTAGATACTAATATCGATATACCAAATTTTGTATTTTTATTTTTTCAAAATATCGATTCATATTTAAGTACATCGATGTATCGGCTAAGGGTATTGCCATTGAAAAATAAAGCTCTGTTTCTACTAGGTGGACCATTAGGATATCAGTTTTTAATTTGTTTATTTTTTTTTAAATATATTTGAGGAGCCTCTACTGACATTATTCCCACAAAAGCAATTTTAACAATTTTTAATGTTTCAAATAAATCACAGCTGTTTCACACGGTGTGTCTGTGTGATGACCGTCCGTATAAGCTATGTACATTCATAGTAAACATAAGCTAAATATAAAAATACATAAAATATTAACAGTTTTATAATTACAGTTTTACATTAACTGTTTTACATTTGATATTTCCGATAATTCTTAAGGTAGCTACATGAGCTATTGGCAAAAAACTGAAACATAAATTTTGAATTAAGTAAAAATGGCCATATCTCAGAGTAGATGAAAATATGTTGAATAACAGCAAAATAATTTGTTTGTTTTACCAACCAGTTTTCTTCTATTTATTTCCCGCTGCAAGCTTAATTTCTACTGTTTCTATCCGTCTGAAACAATTCATACTTTTCGTAGATGTAAAACTCTGATTCCCACAGATCTCCATCTCCATCCACCATCCGATAACAGCAGATCAAACAGTTGTGAGTCATCCAATACATAATCAAAGATGGCTGTAGTTGCTGTTGCGGAATAAAATGAATAGATAGTCAACTAACGAACGAAGCCACCTTTATTACTAGGAACCGTAGGGATACCATGAAGTCATGGAGGGTGCTGGAAAAGCACTCCTTCTCTGACCATTGGTACATCCAATTCACGCTGGGCTTCGATAGGTTCAATCCCGTCACCTCCCGAGGACTGACTGGGAGAAATATAGATCCCAGCTGAGTAAGATCCTTAAGCCCCCTCCAGCCCCAACCCACTCGGACTGCTGTGGTGTAAGGAATTAGGCTGCCTCAAGAAGACCACGAGGCAGTCCTTCAATCTAGCCAAGAGCGGCAACACGGACGCATCGTTGCTCCTCTATACGACTTACTTGTCCCTATACAACAGGGAATTAAGAAAGGTCAAAAGAAGGGTCTGGTCCAACTTTTGCTCAGAAATCCAGGACTACTCTGAGGCGTCTAGGCTGCGGAGGGTCCTCTCGACGACGCCCTCCAACCTGGGCTTCGCAAAGCGTCCTAGCTCGTCCTAGCGTCTTAGCTCCTTCTTCCTATCCAGGGAGGTTAATCACAAGCATTTTCCCCTTAACAAGTACCAATATGCGCATCAAGCAGGTAAATCAACTGAGACTGCCATACATTGCCTTACAACAACCATTGAAAAGGCCTTTGGCGCTCAACAACAAGCACTGGGTGCCTTTTTAGACATCTCAGGACCTTTTTACAACACGTCATACGTATATTCGTTCCTCTTTTGTACGCAAAAATGTCTCAACACCCATCACTAGGTGGATTCTGGAAAAGCTTAAATCCAGAATCATAACGTAGACCTTGAAGGAACCATGACCTCAATCACAGCCAAAAGGGGGTGCCCTCAAGGGGGAGTACTCTCTCCTCTCTTTTGGGCTCTGGTCATCGATGAGCTACTGTATAAGCTCAACAACTCTGGGTTCCCCACTCAAGGCTACGCTGATGATCTAGTCATATATATAGTGGGCTGGAATGACCGAACCGCATGCAGCAAGCCCTTAATATAGCCAACAGATGGTGTCAGGACAAGGGATTGTCCATAAACCCGTCAAAAACTGTCTTAGTCCCATTTACCAGGAAAAGATCTCTTTCTCTAACAAGACCATCCCTAAATGGGTCCATCATTGACTTTTCAGCTGAGACCAACTACTTGGGAGCCACACTTAACTTCTAGCTCAACTGGAATGTACACCTGGAAAAGACCATAAACCCGAGCATACTTTGCTTGCAAAAGGCTTTACGGTAGAACATGGGGCCTAAGTCCCAAAATGATCTGCTGGTCTTTTAACACTGTGGTAAAACCGATCTTAACCTATGCATCTCTTGCTTGGTGGACGAAATCTCCCCAGAAGGTAGCTGCGGCTGCACTTAACGATTGGTCTGCATAGGCATTACTGGAGCCATCCGGACATGTCCCATTGAAGCACTGGGAGTCATAACTGGCATACCCCCTTTACCAATTATACTGAAAAAGGGAGGCTTGCCGTTGGGCACTTTGCCTTCAAAACATCACCAACATTAAAAGTGGTGATTTTACCGGGCATCTTAGGGTTCTCGAACCCCTAATAAATGAGCCCATTCTGCGCGTAACCGACGAGCAGAAACCCAAACTCGTTTTCCACAGAAACTTCTCAGTAGTCTTGTACACTAGGAATGAATGGAATGCCCAGTGGATCACAAACGTGGAAAACTGACGGGTCGAAACTGGAAAACGGTGCCACCGGGGCTGGTATTTTCGGACCAAGGTTCAACAAATCCATAGCCATGGGAAAGTCGCCAACCATTTTCCAAGCAGAGACACACGCCATAGAAATCTGTGCTCGTGAATGCCTTCGCAGGAAAATGCAAGGCGCACAAATTTACATCAGGCAGTCAGGCAGCGCTCATAGCGCTGAGTTCCTTTACGATCTCATCCGGACTTGTTGAGACCTAACAACCTAACAAAGAGCGAAATTCGCACTTCAACAGGCTACCTAACGGGTCACTGCAACCTTAGGTATCACCTTAAGAAATTAAAATTCTCAGAAATCGACACCTGCAGATTTTGTGAGATGGAGCAAGAAACATCAGAATATATTCTATGTGAATGCCCCTCGCTAAGCAGACGTCGACTTCAAAACCTAGGAAGTCAACTTATTCCCTCTTACAGGATTTGGGAACATATAGACCCTACCAAAGTGCTTTCTTTTATTAGAAGCCCCGGTATAGAGGCTGAATGTACAACTGTAAATATAGTATGTAGAGATACATTTTAGAACCTAATTTTTTTGGATTTGATTATCATTTGATTAATTAATAATAAGACAATTGTAAGCTTCAAGGGTATACAAACCGAAGATAACTTCCTTTTCCTACCCTTGCAGGGTATTCTAATTTTAGTCAGAAGATTGCAACGCAGTGAAGGAGACATTTCCGACCCTATAAAGTATATATATTTTTTATTAGGATCAACAGCCGAGTCGATCTAGCCATGTCTCCGTGTCTCTGTTTGTCCGATTCAACGCAAACTAGTCCCTCTGTTTTAAAGCTCTATAGCTATATAGCTATGTATTTTATAAGTCGGATCGGGCCGGATCGGCCGACTATGTCATATAGCTGGCATAGGAACGATCGGAAATTTTTAAGGAAAAAAATTATAACATGGCATGGATTTAATTTTTTCAAATTAAATTAATTTTATCAAAATCGGACTACTATATCATATAGCTGTCATAGAAACGATCTGAGGAACATTTTGGGAAAACAAATAAAACTTAGCCAGTTTTCAAGATATTTGCATATAATTTCAGACATGGCCAATATTGTATTATTCTAGAACATCGTTTCTACTTTTATCAAAATCGGACTACTTATCATATAGCTGCCATAGGAGCGTTCAAGAAATTCATGCAAACAAATTTTTATTTTTGAGGAAATGCAAAACTTTAAATGTAAAACTTTAACTCTAAAACTATTAATGTAATATAAATAGGAAAATATTAAAAGCGATTGTTTATGATATACATAAATGATTTATATAATTCCTGTTAGTTTTTCATTCATTTAATACAATTTTGTGAATTCTTTATGATCCAATTGGAAGCTGCCAGGGTGTATAAACTCAGGTGTGCCGAAGTTAGCTTCCTTTCTGATTCTAAACCAGAATGAATTGCTGTAAATGATTTTTTTTTTTTTTTTTAGATAGAATACGATAGAATAATGTACATTTTTTCCCAAAAAATACGAAACGGAAAATAAAATTTTATTTTTGGATTTACATATATATATTTTTTAATATTTAAAAATAAGTTCGAGTGGAAAATAATTTCTTTGGCTGCTGATCCAATTGAAAACACTTAACTTTGCCAACAGGTGGTTCTCTTTGCCCAATGCAATTTGCATGTATTTCTAATGCCAAACTTTAAAATTCGTTATCAAACAAAACAAAAAATTGTCCATCTGTTTTGTACGTATTTTTGTAGTAGTTGAGCATATACAAAAGTTCTGCTTAAAGTTCATTGACCACAAATATAATAACTCGTTTGATTAAATCCCCCTTGATATTGGCAAAATCCTTACACTGTGCACCGTTCCGACTCAGAAAATAATTACCAATTCATTTTGTATTTTATTTATTGATTTTGACAGAAAGATAAATATAGATAAAAATACTACTATATGAATATAGTTATAATAGTGGCTCATACAAAAAATAAGATTCAACTGAACATGCCTAATAATATTTGGTGAACGTTTTCGAATATGCTTATGTGTACATACATAAATGAATTGCAGTTAAATGCCTGATAAGAAACTTTAATCTCTAATTAAAAGTGGCTTGAAAGCAAAATCCGCTAGATAAGCAGCACCAAAACGAGATGAGACTGACAGAAAAAATTACAGTTCGAAAGAATGTTACTAACTAAGAGAGAAGAGTGGTGATCTAATTGATTTTTCCATAATATGATAATTTAAAAAAAAAAACAAAATATTTTATTCCTAAATTTAAATTTGTTTACAGTTTTGATAAATATAATACATTATTTAGGATTAACTAATAAAGGTAGAAGTGGCAAGTAAAATTGGTCCATGAGAAGGTCTGAATATCTTGTTAAAGGGGATATAACCCTTGCATCTCAACAATAACAAAACTATGCAACATTAACGAGCTAAATATTGACGAACATTTTTATACCCTTGCACGGTATTCTAATTTTTGTTAGAAGTTTGCAATGCAGTGAAGAAGACATTTCAAACTCTATAAAGTATAACTTCTAACTAAAATTATAATATGTTTTGCAAGGGTATAATAAATATATTAAAATAATATTCATTCACATCAGATCGGAATGTAAAAAAACTAAAGGCAACAAAGCTGAAGCTGAGGTCGATAGAGTCGAGAGTCCTAAGTATTTATTCACAGATAATTCTCGACTTCAGAGCCATAGCTATTTAGAGATAAAGAAAGCAATTTGTGAGGAATGTTTAAAGAGGCGCTTGTCATATGAATACATAAGGAGCTGTGCTGTATTGTATATACAGTTGGGGTAAAAAAAATAAAAGCACCGACATCATCATTTAAATCAATATAGTTATAACTAATAATAAAAAATATAAAAAATAATATTTATATATATATATATATAGTAAATATATATATAAATATATTATAATATAATAATATTTATTAATATAATATTTATATAAATATATTATAATATAATAATATTTATATATAATATTATATATAAATATTATTATTTTAAATTTCTTATATATATATAGTGTAATAAACAAAAAATTTACTTAAAAATTAAAATAGATATATATCTTTTTTTTTTAATAAGACTAACGTGAAGTACAAATAATATTCGTGAAAAAAACATTTGTGAATCTAGCTTTTTGACCACCATTGCACGTATGTACATATGTACCAACATTCATACATAAGTACATTATGTACGAGGCTCTCACTGCGAGTAAATTAATGAATTCGAGGTATTTAAAGTCTGTTCTTTCACGTAATCTGGCTCAATTCGAAGTCAGCGGCCATTGGATCCGGAATCGAGTTCATATTTGATGCAGTCGACGTCGGCTTTCAGTTTAATAATTTAATAAATAAAAAGTGAAACAAAGTTGAGAAGTGATTTAGGTAAAATATATAGCACAGTTGTGCTTGGATTAAATCGTACGAAAATTACTTGAATTGTGTGCTGTTCTATTAATCGTAGGAAATCCCCAAGGGGCCTAGAATGATGGCCAGGATGCGATATAATACAATTCTGATTGGAATTATACTGGATTTACTTATAACATCAGCTGTATATGCAGGTACATTTTAAATATACTGAATATATATTTAACTATTTAACACAACTATGAACTGCAGAACTTGGAACTTTTGTTTTAATTAATCGGTTTTGTATGCAGTTATGAAACAAGTTAATTAATTGGAGTTTTCTGTAGAGGCTTTCAGGCATTATTCGTAAGATGCGTAAATTACATTTATAAAAGAGAGAGAAAATGAAATCCGGTAGACCTAATAGAAAAATACTAGAAAGATATTTTGTAAAATAAAAAATACTCCTCTAATTGATACCTTAGAGCAGAATATTTTATTTGTATTGTATTTTATATATACAAATTAATATATATATATTAATATAATTATAAGAATATGAATACCAAATTTGGTAGCTGTAGCGCTTATAGTCTCTCAAATTGTGGTATCAATTCTCATTAACGGACAACAAACTGAAGGACAAGGTACAATTTTAATAGGAAGTTACAAGATGCAAGGTATCAGGTACATTAATGTCATTTAAATTTGGGTTGAATCGGCTTAAAACCTTTCGTTATTATCTGGCTAACAATCAGCTATTTTTTTTTAAAAAGACATACATATCTGGCAAAGAAAACAACAGAATTGGCAATGTGCTCAAAATGTTCGATAAATTTGTCTAAGGGGTTGTTTTGACAGTCACCTCATAGAAAAAATTTGTTTAATGTTTCATCATTTTAAAAGGTGGGTGCAAAAATTCACTTTGTCAAAGCCGAATAATTCTTAAAGAAATATTAAGTATTCCACTAAATTCAAAACTAAAATTTTGAAACTTCTTTGGTTTACGTTATGTGGCCAGTGAAACGCTTTAAGCAGAACTATTGTAAAACAAGAAAGGAAGCTAACTTCGGCATGCCGAAGTTTAAATACCCTTGCAGTAAGTAGAAGAAGAAGAAGAAAAATGTTCTGACTTTCCGCTTTCTCGGGTACTGACATAAGGTAAATGTTGCGGGCGAAAAATGTTGCTAGCGAAAAATGTTGCTAGCCAAAACAATGTTGCGAACAAACTAAATGAATTGATTTATATATTCCTATGGCAGCTATGTGATATAGTGGTCCGATTTGAATAAAATTAAAACCGAAATTCTGAATGAATATAAAATGGCCATATCTCAAATTATATGAAAATATATTGAAAATTGGCATAGTTAAAATATTTTTTCTAAAAAAATTCCGATCGTTCCTATGGCAGCTATATGATATAGTCGTCCGATCCGGCCCGTTCCGACATATATAGCAGTGAGAGCATATAGAAGACTATATGCAAAGTTTCATTTAGATAGCTTCAAAACTGAGGGACTAGTTTGCGTAGAAACGGACAGACGGACAGACGGACATGGCTAGATCGACTCGGCTGTTGATGCTGATCAAGAATATATATACTTTATAGGGTCGGAAATGTCTCTTTCACTGCGTTGCAAACTTCTGACTAAAATTATAATACCCTGCCAGGGTATAAAAACAAATTAGTGATCACAGTATTCATGTTGTCCTGGTGAGCGCAACTATTATGTTGTGTTTAGTATAGATAATTGGGTATTTGGTAGGATTAAGAAATGCAAATCCTCATCTGATTTAAACAAAATGTATATAATTATTTTAACAAGAATGTATGTTACCTTCGGCACGCCGAAGTTTGTATATCCTTCTAGTGTACGATTGAATCATAATGAATTAATCCAATATTATATAGCTGTCATAGGAACAATCGGAAAATTAATAGAAAATAATATATAACGACGCTGCTTATCAAACCGTTCGCGAAACTCATTCAGCCATTCCTTCGCCGTTCGGTTTCGGTTAATTTTTTACTCATGCCTACACCATATTTGCCAAATCCGTTTTACTCAATGTCTCACTCAGTCAATTTACTCAATGTCTCACTCAGTCAATTTGGTTCTCACTGAGTGAACTAAATGCTGCTTTGATTGTATTCATGCAGACCTCTAATAGGTACCTTGCAGTACCACTTGTCATCAATAGGCCTCTGTAATCAACGATTCATCAACAGCCGGCGGTGACTTCTATCGAGCCGACGCTCTCTTTCGACCTTCGTGTCAAACCCGATTCTCTCGCGCTCTCATTTTTATACCCTGGCAGGGTATTATAATTTTAGTCAGAAGTTTGCAACGCAGTGAAGGAGACATTTCCGACCCTATAAAGTATATATATTCTTGATCAGCATCAACAGCCGAGTCGATCTAGCCATGTCCGTCTGTCCGTCTGTCCGTCTGTCTGTCCGTTTCTACGCAAACTAGTCCCTCAGATTTGATGCTATCTGAATGAAACTTTGCAGATAGTCTTCTATATGCTCTCACTACTATATATGTCGGAACGGGCCGGATCGGACGACTATATCATATAGCTGCCATAGGAACGATCGGGAATTTTTGAGAAAAAAAAATTGTACTATGCCAATTTTCAATATATTTTCATATAATTTAATACATGGCCATTTTGTATTATTCCAGAATTTCGGTTTTAATTTTATTCAAATCGGATCACTATATCATATAGCTGCCATAGGAATATATATATCAATTTATTTAATTTGTTCGCAACATTTGTATTTCGTTTGCAACATTTTTCGCTAGCAACATTTTTTGCTAGAAACATTCCGAGAAAGCGGAAAGTCTGAACATTTTCTTCTTCTTCTACTTACTGCAAGGGTATTTAAACTTAGGCATGCCGAAGTTAGCTTCCTTTCTTGTTCTCTCTTCACACAAAAAGGTTGATGACAGGTTGATTACAAGTTGTTGATGAAACGTTGATGACAAGCCCATACAATCGTTGATTACTTTTTGGTATAAATGCTGATACATTTCTGGTATAAAGTGTTAATGAAAAAGTGATGAATCGTTGATGAATTTGTGTTGATGACAAGAACGGACATCCCATACAAAAATTCATCAACCTTTGTATGAGCTTGTCATCAACGTTTCGACACACCCCCATATGGGTTGATGAATTGTTGATGACTGGTACTGCAAATATAAAAATGTCTTAGGTAATTCCTGTTTTTTTTTTTTGATTTGATAAAATTAAGGGTCAAGGGTAAACGACAGCTTACTTTATATTTTTTTTTTGTAAATTAAAAAACGATATTCAGAAACCACCAACAATTTTAAACTTTTTTAACTCAGATGAAAATATGTAAAAAAAGTTGAATTATTTTGAATAATTTTATAATTATAATTTTCCCAACGTTCTAGATCTAGTTTATTTATGATTGCAACAGCTATATGATATAGTGGTCCGATTTGAATAAAATTAAAACCGAAATTCTAGAATAATACAAAATGGCCATGTATCAAATTATATAAAAATATATTGAAAATTGGCATAGTAAACATTTTTTTTCTCAAAAATGTCCGATCGTTTCTATGGCAGCTATATGATATAGTCGTCCGATCCGGCCCGTTCCGACATATATAGCAGTGAGAGCATATAGAAGACTATATGCAAAGTTTCATTCAGATAGCATCAAAACTGAGGGACTAGTTTGCGTAAAAACGGACGGACAGACAGACGGGCAGACGGACGGCTATATCAACTAGGCTGTTGTTGCTGATCAAGAATATATATACTTTATAGGGTCGGAAAGGTCTCCTTCACTGCGTTGCAAACTTCTGACTAAAATTATAATACCCTGCAAGGGTATAAAAACTTCTGACTAAAATTAAATACCCCGCAAAGGGTATAAAAATATATAAAAGTATAATTTGAATTTTATAATTGAAAGTATAATTTTTATTAATAATATACATTAATTTGACAAAATAAGACCTAAAAAAATAATATAAAAGCATCAATTAAGTTGGTCTTCTACTTACGATTTCTTTTATTTTTGATATATTAAAAATTTTTTTTTTTAAATACTAGAGGATCGAGGAAAACGAAAGATTGCCACCACCATACTTTTCGACCATTTTTCCTATCTTTAAACGCGTTTTCCCGAAAATCACCTTTTTTAATCTTTCTGGTATCACTTCTACCAGTAATTTTCATCGAATCGAACCAAATTTTTCCCCACTTCTTTATCAAAGAATTCTCTATGCTTCTCCGAGTACGATTTGTTTTTTTTAATTTTTTGTTTAATTTTAACACCCTCCAACAGGTTTCACCATGGTTGAAAATGAAACTTTTTATAAAAAAAATTATATTAAAAACAATTTTCAATTTAATAAAAATCGTACTCGGAGAAGCATAGAAAACGTAAAACTGAATATAAATAAAATTAATTTTCAATTCATTTTTCAATTCGGGCAAGTTGAAGGGTAGTTATGATACCAGAAAAATGACCCCTAAAATTTTGATGACCCCACTATGACCCTATATAATCCACGAATGACCTGCTGTACACCCTTAAAATTTCCCGTAGTGTTAAGTTTAAAGATGTATAAAAGTAATAAAAAACAAGTAAGAAAGCTACAGTCGTTCGTGAACGACTGTTATATACCATGTACCAAAATATGTCGCCGCTCGAATTAGCTCCCGATTATAAATAAAATCGGTAACCAGGAACACCACAGCTGATCAGCTGATCGCGACTTTTGCCTATTAGAGAAATGTAAACAAACTCGCTCTTTGCAAAACCACCACCATCTCATGCACTTGCGTGTGCAAGACAGAGAAAGAGATAACCCCTCTCTCTTTTTTGCGCACGGGAGTTAGTTTCTTGCGCTCATCAGTTTTGTTGTTGTTTTTTTTTGGGATGCACCTGTTAGCTGCCAAATAGATAGCACACAGATAAGCAAATAACTTTTGTGTTTTTCACCCGATCTTTACCAGATTTTCGGTATTGATACATGTTCGACATATGCATGCCTATGCCCAAAAAGAAATCTCTATGGCAATATTTGTGGCTGCAAAACGTTTTTATTGATTTGCGGGGGAGTGGGAGGGAAATTTTTAAATCTGAAACAAACTTGATCTGCGTGCAAAACATTCCGACCTACATACCGAATTTGGTGGCTCTAGCCTTATAGTTGCTGAGATCTTGGCGTTCATACAGACGGACAGATGGACAGACATACATGGTTATATCGACTTGGCTGTTGATGGTGATCAAGAATATATATACTTTATGGGGTCGGAAATTCTTCCTTCTGCCTGTTACATACATTTGCACAAAATTAATATACCTTTGTACCTACGGTACATGGTATAAAAAGTATGTCATTATCTTGTACAGTTTTCTCACAATTAATTTTTGAAAATAGTCCAAAATTTCGGCCTCGTAAATAGAAGTTAGGGGGGTCTTCTGTATGTATTCTATTATTTGTAATGTTGTTTTTTCTTTTTTCCAATTTCAGATGGAGCTTGCAATATTGGATGTCCAAAGAGTAAGTTACAATAAATTAAAATAAAATTTACTTTTACCACTTTTTGTATTCCTTATTTTTTTAGCGGACAACGGACTTTTAAAATATCAACCTGGCAACGTGTATGATTATGCCTTTGACAGTATTTTAACAATTGGATTGAGTTCGGGTGTAGTTAGCGAAGCCGATGATACAAGCCTTAAAGTATCTGGATCAGCGAAAATCTTCTCGAAAGGAAATTGTGGGTATACCTTACAACTAGGATCAGTTAAGGTATCAAATACTAAAGAATCGGTTGAAAAGAAGATACTGGATAATATAGCCAAGCCTGTTTCCTTTACTCTGGTTAATGGTCTGCTCGAACCGCAAATATGCTCTGAATCCAATGATTTGGATTACTCATTGAATATCAAGAGAGGTATTATATCCCTACTGCAAACGGGTATCGAGAGTCAGTCGGAAACTGATGTTTTCGGACATTGTCCCACGCATACCTCGGTAACCAAAAATGGTAATATCGATACCATAACCAAAGTTCGTAACTTAAACAGTTGTTCGCATCGGGAACAGATAAATAGTGCACTAATTTCGGGTAAAATAAATGAGAAAGCTGGCTTAACTTCCAGTTTGATCTTACAATCAAACTATATTAAGGAATCGAAAATTGTAAATGGTCTTATTGAAAATGTCCAACTCACAGAAACCTACAAATTTTCGGGTGCCACCAAAGGTAACTCTGATATTAGTGCCAAAGTGATTACTGTTATTAAATTGAAAAATCCTGGAGGTAGTAAAGCTGAAGCACCTCAAACAGGTAATGCTGTTCGTAGCGCTATCTTTCAAAAGCCTGAAACTTATTCATCGAAGAATATAAATGCCTTAAAAACAGTTTTATCTGAAATCGTAGAATCAACTGGTGACTATGTAAAGAAAGACAGTGCCAAGAAGTTTGTCGAGTTTATTCGACTTTTAAGACAATCGGATGCTGATTCTTTATTGGAACTTGGAACTTTTCCACATCCCAATAAGGTTCTGGCACGAAAAGTTTACTTGGATGGATTATTCCGAACCAGCACCGCGGAATCGGCAAGAGTTATTCTTAAACAACTTCCCAAATTTGATGATAAAGAGAAAATTTTGGCTATCTTATCCCTAAATCTAGTTGATATTGTGGATAAAGAAACACTTACTAATGCTGCCGCTCAACTGTCACCATCAGCACAGAAAGAGCTTTACTTATCCGTTGGTAGTTTAATATCCAAATTTTGTTCGAGAAATAATTGCGAAAATGCTCCCGAAATCGAGTCGATAGTGAAAAAGTTTTCTGATGGCCTAAAACATTGTAAACCCAATACGAAAAAGGATGAAGAGCGTATTGTTTATATCCTAAAAGGGTTTGGCAACGCCAAAACCTTAGGTGGCAATGCAAAGAGCTCAAGTAGTAATGCACTGAAAGAATGCGCCTCCGTAGGACGTCCCAATCGCATTCGTGTTGCAGCTTTGCAGGCATTCTCCTCCTTACATTGCGATGAAGCCCTGCAAGCCAAGTCGTTACAATTACTTAAAGACACCAATGAGGACTCAGAGTTACGTATTGAAGCCTATTTGGCTTTAATTTCTTGCCCCAATAGTGACATCGCCAATCAAATATCGGAGATTGTAAATACAGAGAAAGTAAATCAAGTTGGTGGTTTTATTGCCTCAAATTTGAAAGCCATACGTGACTCAACAGACAATAAGCGTGAACAACAACGTTATTATTTAGGTAATATCCGAATTACAAAACAATTCCCCAAAAACTATCGCCGTTACAGTTTCAATAATGAAATATCATATAGTCTGGAGAGTTTAGGCTTAGGAGCAAGCTCTGATTACTCACTGATATATTCGCAGCATGGTTTCTTGCCAAGATCCTCAAGGATTAATGTTACGACTGAGATCTTTGGCACCAATTTTAATGTCTTCGAAGCAAATGTGAGGCAAGAGAATTTGGAGAACGTATTGGAATACTATTTGGGACCCAAGGGACTGCTTAATAAGGATTTTGATGAGCTGGTGAAGCTAATTGAAGTAGGAAACAACGGCGGAGTACCAGCTGGAGCTGGAGGTCGTGCTAGACGTTCTATTGTGGACGAAGCTTCAAAGACTTCAAAAAAATATAAATCCTATGGAAGTAAAAACATACAAGACTTAAACTTGGATCTATCGCTGAAGCTCTTTGGATCTGAGTTAGCTTTCTTAAGTCTTGGAGATAATGTCCCAACTACAATGGATGACATTATTAGGTACTTTTCGGACTCTTTTGAAAAAGCGAAAAAGGAGTTGACTTCTTTTGAAAAAGAACTAGTTTTTAACAATCTTTTCGTGGACTCGGAACTGATATATCCAACAAGTATTGGTGTACCTTTGGAGCTACAAGCTCAAGGTTTTGCTGCAACAAAGATTGATCTTGAAATTAATTTCGATATCGGAGCAATTATCGAACAAAATTGGCAGAAAGCCAAATATCGTTTAAAGTTTGTTCCGAGTATAGATATTAATCTTAATCTACAGGTTGGATTTAACGCTCAAGTGCTCTCGACAGGACTTCGAGTGGTATCAACTGGGCACACAGCAACTGGTACTGATATTACCGTAGCTCTTATCAGCGATGGAGAAGGTTTTAAGTTAGACGTTGAGTTACCACGTGAAAAATTGAACTTGATTAATATACAAATCGAAACTGAACTCTTTGTTTCCGAACAAGATAAGCCCACCAAGGGTATCGCTCTTAGAAGTTCCAAGAAACAAACAAAGAATTCACCAGCTGCTCAATCGAGTGAGCTATGCTTCAATCAATTGGAAATTATTGGTTTGAACATCTGCATTGAGAGCACCACGAGTTTAAATGATATTCAAGCAGGAGGAAGTCAAGGAAAAGATCTTGCTATCCTAGATCAATTTCATCTATCAAAACCTTTCCTTTTTGGAATTACTTTGACTGCGGAACGTAGGTTCACTCTAAATGGCTTACATACAACGTCTGATGGAAGTCAAAAATGGAAATTGGATTATTCAACTCCTGGATCTAAGGTTTCACATGATACCAGTGTCATTTTTGAACTTGGAACGAAACCCCGAACGTATATCCGACTATCTCTAGATAACACTCAGTTTCATTTTGCCTTAGAAGGTGGTATAAACAATAATAATCAAGAATTAGTTGTATACGGTCAATATGAACAAGATAAGGCCATTAAGAAAAGTAAAATTGGTCTTAGTAAGAATGGTAATGAATATAAACCTATAATAGAGATCCAAGATAATAATGGTGGAATTAAAAATTCGATAAATGGTTATCGTGCTGATGGTAAAATTACTGTTCAGAAAACCAATGAGAAACAACAAAGGTATATCTTTGAAAACTTTCGTATATCCAATGGAAATGATGCTCGTATTATAGTTAATGGTTGGTCAGATATCGGTCCAAATACCTTAGCTTCTGAATTACATTTTTCTTCCGATAAGCAGTCCTACCTCGTTAAAAGTAATTTTAAATTTGAAACTGGTCTTTACGGTGCAGGTCTTTTTATCAACGATGAAAGATCACCGGAAAATGTATATGGTAGCTCCGTGCAATTAGTAACCGCCGATCAGTCTTATGCTCTAAAAGTCATAGGGAAAGCTGCTACTTGGTCCATTGATAGTGATACTGATGTTAGTGTGGAGAAGGATACAGACAGCACAACCAACCCTTTAAGATCCGGAAAAATAATTTCAAGTCTAGCAGTTCAAAATAAGAACAAGCAAGTTGCTGGCATAAAGATAAAATCCACATTTGACTCCCATAACTTTGATATTAATGCGGAAATATTACGTGAGCAGAAAGTTGGATCCATCAATTTAAAATACAAAAGCAACCAGAGAACCCCCCAGGATTATGCATTAGAAGCCAAAGCCACACTAAACAAACACTCGATCGATATATTATCGAAGAGGGATTTGATCAACAATTTATATGTTATCGAAAACGTGCTAACTACTAGTTGGGGCACTTCTCTATCGCTTAAAGGTGACCTAGGTCAACGTTTTACCCTCCAGGACATTCACATTGATATTCAGGGTAACCTCCAATTAAGTAGCAAGGACAAGCCTTTGCAATGGATTTTAAAAGCTAATGGAACACCAGATAAGACCAGCGGGGACTTTAAAGTTATTCGAGATTCGACAGAAATTGTAAAGCTAAATGGAGAATCACAACATCCTCAAGATAAAATCTCTGGTGTTAAGTTTAATGCTATAGTTAAAAATATCTTAATTGCCAAAGGAGATTTTCGAGTAGCCAAAAATGGAAAGGGAGAGCTCTTAGCAACCATTGAGACCCAGAAAACGGAACCCAAACACAAACTTGAAGTTGATTCTAAATTCCACATACTAAACCCTAAATATGATATTGATACCACTGTTACTTTGGATGGCGAAAAGAAACTACACTTAAAATCCGAAAATATCATTGAAAAAAGCAAGTTTACGACCAAAAATGTAGCTGAAGCGAATGAAAAGAACCTAAGTTTTGAGGCAAATGGCAGCGTTAAAGGTGACATCCGTGAAAATGGAGAAATTCAAGGTGGTTTTACATTAACAACACCGTCTGGACGCATTGTCGATGGTAGTATAAATAGGAAAGTGTCTACAATCGCTAAGACCGGTATTACTCAAGGCAATATCGAAGCCAAAATAAGTGATTCGTCATCGTCATCGGGGGGCAAACGTTCCGTGGCGTTGAAAGGAAAACTTGATCGCTGGAATCCCAAAACCAAAGAGTTTACATTAAATACTAATTTAATATTTACAGATTCAGATGGTCAAAAATCTGAGTTAAGCTATCAAATCAAACAGCAACCCAAAGGCGATAATGCAAAAAAATTGGAATTCAAATTGAATGCTCAGGGTAAACCCCTTAATGAGCCAATTGATGTGACACTTGTATTGGACGATTTCAATACTCAACGCGCCTCCGTAAGCGCGTCCACTAAATATGGTGACGCCATTACACTCGCTTTAAATGGTAATTTTAATAATAATAATCAGAGGTCCTATGAACTTGAAGCAAGCCTAAACATTCCAAAATCGAATCTTAAGTTCGTAAACTTAAAGAGTAATGGTAAGCTATTGTTGCCTTTGACGCAAGAGAGTGCGAACGTTGCATCTTATGACGTTGCATTCCAAGTCGATGCCAAAACAGGCCAAGGACAATACGCACGAATCAACGCATTATGGCAGGGTACTTCAAAATCGGGAACTTATGAATTTGATGCTCAAACTAATAACATGAAATCGCCATTAAAGTTTAATGGTAAATACAAAAAGGATATTGAAAAAATTGATAATATTGATGACGTTGTTACTGGTCATCAAAATTATTTATTTAATGGACAATACGGTGAGCAATATGTAAAAACAGAAGGTTCCATAACCTATGGTTCCGATAAAACAGAGCTAGCTTATAAACTTGATACCAGTTACGATAATGCTAAGGATATTGAAGTAAATATTCAGAGTGAAAAGTCCCTTGACGATTCTACCTTTTTGGTAAAAGCTGTTGCTAAACAGGCAGATAAATCTTATGGTTTCGATACAAAATTATATCGCTCAGCCCATAAAAAGGGTCTCGACGCACGATTAAAATTACCAAAAGAAAACCCCATCGTTTTTACAAGCATTGTGGAGATTTTAGGCGAACGTAAGGTCAAAATAATCCTCGAAATCGATAACCTCGTCGAATTGGACCTTAAGGTCAACGGCGAAGCCTCGTACACAAACATTGATGATTTCTATGTCACTGGAAGCTGGAACTCCAAAAAATTACAACTGGATAACTACGAACTTGAAGCACGGGCTCAAGGTAAAAATCTTAAAATACAACTTAAGAATGCAAGCAGTGTAATATTCTTAGGTACAACCACATATTCGTTGAAGAAAGAGCAAAATAAATCAATCATCGATGGCCAAGGTCAAGTTGTATACCAGGGTAAAACACAGACTGGCAATTTCAAATTGACGAGACAACATTATGACATAAATACCGATAAAGAAGTTGGTTTCTCATATACCCTAAATGGTAATTTTGGTTCTAAAAATGGTGTTTCCACTATAAAGATCACAAATAAGGAGTTTAATACCAAATTCTCTGTTTGTGAAGAAAAGAAACAGTGCACAAATATCCAAATTCAGTCTCTAGTGAGCATCGATGACATTAAACTAGATGGTATTCAGCATTCTACATTGATCTTAATTGATCTTCGTGAATTGGGCTACCCTTATGAATTTGAACTTAAGTCCCAAAATACGCGTCAAGGTCTGAAATATCAATACCATCTGGATAGCTTCATAGTGTCGGGAAATAACTTAAAGTACCAATTTACTGCCAACGTACAACCTTCGTCATCTATTTTGAAGTTTACTTTACCAAAACGACAATTAGTATTGGAATCCGCTCAAAAAATACCAAAGAACGGCAATGTCTTTGGCCATTATGAGCAATCTGTTGCTTTCTTTATCGATAAACTAAATCGTCCCGATGATGTGGCTCGTTTATCGGCCGTTATCGATGTATCGGGAAAAGAGCGCGTTGCACTTAACACTCAAGGTGTGATCAAATTGGAACATCCAAGTATTCGTTCTTTGAGCATATCAGGACGCTTTGATGGCAATCTAGAACAGCAAATATTGAATTCAGAAATAGTATTCGATATATTCCGATTGCCGGAACAAAAGGTGATAGCAACAAACGAATTACGCAATATACGTTCGAAGAATGGTATCAATCTTTCGACAACTTCGAATATCAAGTCATCGGGACTTAAATTCCAATATGAAGTTATAAGTAACGCCGCCGTCGATACTGAAGCTCAAGAATTTAGGCTTAACATTGACCTTAATAATGGTAAAAACAATTTAAAGGCAATCTCCTTATTAAATAAGGAAAAGGTGGAGATTTCTTTGAGTGAATCGAACAATCAAATTATTCAATTAATTGGAGACTACAACAGACAAAAAAATTCTGCAAAACTAAATTCAAAACTGCAAATTCTTAATAAGAAGCCTCTTGAAATTTTTGCTGAAGTCCAACCCACATTTGCCAAGCTATCTGTCAAACGTCCAGATATTATAGATAGCTCTGCGGAAATCAAATTGGGCAAAGAATTCAAATTCGATATTTCTGGTAAAGGAAAACCACTGCTTAATGGACGTATAGCATTGGATCCTACAAACTTTTTGCAAACTAATTATTTGGCCAACGATGACAATGTCAAAGAATTCTGGGTAAGTGTGTATTATTCTCTAAACCGATAAAAACTTGGGGAAAAGCTGGTTGCGTTGAGAGATTTTCCCAAATATCGATCTATTCCAGCTTTCCTTTTTCCTTTTCCTTTCCTTTTTTTTACATTATAGCTAACTTCTTTGTAAAACATCTTGCTTATATTTCAGGCAAATGTGGAATCAGAAGTTAACAAAGACACCGAAGAAATTTCGCATAATATCAAGAATAAATTTGAACAATTAAAGAAAGAAACCGAAACAATTGTAAAATTGGCTCAAGATTCATATCCCGATTTCACGAAATTTAAGGTTAAATATGATGAAACTGTCAAGGCATTCATTCAAGAGCTCGAAACGGATCCATCAATTGCACCGATTATTAATGGAATGTAAGCATATATATATTATAAAATAAAGTTAAATATTAATAATATTTATATATTATTTATATATACAATTAAAAAATTATGGTTTATTTTCAGTCGCACGCTGTTTGAGAAATTCTCTGGACTAATTGACCAACTGACGAAAGCTGTTACCGAGGCATATGAAAAATTACAAAAGTCTTTAGTAGACATCTTTGATAAGTTGCAAGCTTTGTGGAATGACTCTATTCTGAAAGCCTGGGAAGAATTATATTTGACAGCAACTAAAGCATTTACTCAGTTGCAGAATGAATTATTAACCGTGTTCAGAAAAACATTTGAAAATTTGTTGGAAGCTTTAAAAAAATATGCACCAGTGTTGAAAAATTACAGCAAGGCAATTGCGGAATTCTTGAAGCCATTAAATGATGCTCTGCAAGAATGGATTAAGGTTGTGTCGCATGCAGTCGAAGAGTTGAGTGACGAACTTAAGAAGTACGCTGCAAATATTCCCACGTTTGAGGCAATTAACAAGGAAATTAATGAAAAGATTGCGAGTCTAAAACTAATCGAAAAAACTATTGAGTTTGTCAACAGTCTGTTTGAACAATTGAGTATTTTGCCACAAACACAGGAAACAACGGAGTTTTTGCAAAAACTACATGATTATCTGGGCGCAAAGCTTCGAAAGGAACAAATTAGTGATGAAAAAATATTGGAAGAGCTTTGCGAACTTTTACTGAAAGCCATTCGCTCTATCGCTCTATCGCTGAAGAGTAATGTTCCCTCATCAACGGCATCGGCACATGCTATCGATTTCCAAACGTGGTTTGGTTCCCTGTCCCATTCTATTGATAACTTCGCCGTTATACCAACATTACTTTCATTCCGTTTAAGCGTCTGGAACTATTTGATCAATGAGAATTGGAAATCGATCTTTACCAAGGAATGGCTAAATTCATGGATATTCTTCAATGACTTTGAACTAAGGGGTCACATCGTTGACGGTTCGCATATATTTAGTTTCGATAATCAATACTTTGCTTATTCGGGTAACTGCCGATATGTCCTGGCCCAGGACAGTGTTGACAATAATTTCACTGTTATTGCGCAGCTGGCAAACGGAAAACTTAAGGGTAAGTTTAAAAAAATGTATTTAAAATGCTATAAAAGGACTGCTGTATTGCTGCTTCGATTAAATGTATAAAATGTATATCGATTATTTGATTATAGAATCATTTTTATGATAAGAGACAACTCACATCTACTAATTTTTTTTAGTATTATTTACTTTTAATTCAATTATAAGCTGAGAAAATGAAAGTAAAAAAAAAACTAAATAGCAATTACTGGTTTATTTGATACTTAATAATTCATTGAAATTGCCCTTGGCAATTTTTTCACATCTGTACACCTCGGTATTCATGAAACTTTTGTTATCGATAAATTGTTTAACATTACATTTATTTGAAATAATAACATAAACTATTTATTACATTTTGCAGGTATTACACTTATCGATCGCGATGGTAGCTATGCCGAAGTGTCTGACACTCTGGCCTTAAAGCTAAATGGAAATGCTGTTGAGTATCCACAACATGTATTAGGTGTGCATGCATGGCGTCGCTTCTATACAGTGAACCTATACTCGGAGTATGGTGTAAGTGTTGTTTGCACTACAGATCTGAAAGTATGCCACGTCAGTGTGAACGGTTTTTACACAAGCAAAACGCGCGGCCTGCTCGGCAATGGAAATGCTGAGCCCTACGATGATTATTTGCTAATTGATGGCACCATCTCGGCTGACTCGAATGTTCTAGGTAACGATTATGGCGTTGGAAAATGTCCAGTTGTTTCAGGTTCAGCAGCTGTTCCGACGGTTCAGAGATCGGAAATCTGTAGCGAAATCTTTGGCATTGAGTCACCACTTGCTTTGCATTTCCTAACCGTGGATTCGAGGCCTTATCGCCTGGCTTGCGATAATTCCGTTGCAAAACTTGCAGAAAAAGATAAGGAAGCCAATGCCTGTGTCTTTGCTCTGGCCTATGGATCTGCCGTTAAGCAAATTAACAAATTTATAATATTACCAAATCGATGCATTAAGTGCGCCGGTCCTGTGGGTCAGCGTGAATTGTACGATGAATTTACTGTCAAATTGCCAACTAACAAGGCAGATATTGTGTTTGTCATTGACATAAATGTAACGCCAGCAGTGCTAAACAACTTAATAGCGCCTGCCATTACCGATCTGAGAGAGTCCCTGAAAAGTCGCGGCTTTACTGATGTACAAATTGGAGTTATTGTCTTTGATGAAACGAAACGTTACCCCGCCTTACTGACCAGCGACAATGGAAAAATTAATTACAAGGGCAACGTGGCCAATGTAAAGTTAAATGGCATCAAAAACTTCTGTGAAAATTGTGTGGAACAAATAATTACAGAAAAGCGAATTTTAGATATTTATAATTTGGTGAAGCAGCTTGTAAATAATGTTGTGCCGCAAGCCGATGAAAAGGCATTCCAATTAGCTTTGGATTATCCATTCCGTGCCGGGGCTGCAAAAAGTATAATTGGTGTGCGTCATGATTCGTTGGAATATAAAAATTGGGTGAGTAAAATGGTTAACAGTAAAAAAATATACATACATACAAAAATGTATTTCTTTTATATTAACCCTGCAGTACCAGTCATCAATAATTCATCAACCCATATGGGAGTGTGTCGATGAAACGTTGATGACAAGCCCATACAAAGGTTGATGCATTTTTGTATGGGATGTCCGTTCTTGTCATCAACACAAATTCATCAACGATTCATCACTTTTTCATTAACACTTTATACCAGAAATGTATCAGCATTTATACCAAAGATTAATCAATGATTGTATGAGCTTGTCATCAACGTTTCATCAACAACTTGTAATCAATCTGTCATCAACCTTTTTGTGTGAAGAGAGAAAAATAAGAGCGCGAGAGAATCGGGTTTGACACGAAGGTCGAAAGAGAGCGTAGGCTTGGTAGAAGTCACCGTCGGCTGTTGATGAATCGTTGATTACAGAGGCCTATTGATGACAAGTGGTACTGCGGGGAATGTTCATGTTCATCATGTTCATTTACTTCTTACCTTTTGCTTTCTACCGCAACCACCCTTGTCGACAGCGAAAAATCCATAAATTTATCCAATTATAATATTCATTTAGGTACAATTGAACTAATGTAAATATACACGAATTTTTTCAGTGGAAATATGTGCGAGCCCAGTTAACTGGCAGCCTTACGAAATTCGATGGAGCGCTTCTCCATCTGATTGCGCCTGTTAAAGGACTTACATTAGAAGGGTTGTCAGCTGAAAAATTAATTGGTGCGTATTTTCTTATTTTTATAGGTAGACCAAAAAGGTCAACATTTCAAACGTTATTTCAATGAAAACCTATATAGAGAGTTTTATTTATAATAATAACCAAAAGTTTAATATATATTATTTTCTTATTTCATAAGGCTTCAACTCTCGCTTGGTGGCCACTGTTGATGGCAAGGACAACAAGAAAAGATCGAAACTGCAGTTCGACAATGATATGGGAATTGATTTTGTCTTGAATAATGGCGGCTGGGTGTTTGCCACGCAAAATTTTGATAAATTAAAGCAACCCGATCAAAAGAAAATGTTAAATCAGATTACAACATCGATCGCCGATACTCTTTATAAAACTGAAATTGTTAGTGATTGCCGATGCCTGCCGATTCACGGATTATACGGTCAACACAAGTGTGCTATTAAATCTTCGTCATTTCTTCCAAATAAGAAGGCAAAAGCTCACTAATAACCAAATGTTGTATAAATGTCCTGAATTTTAAGGGAATCAATTGTATAGGTCCGAGTAAGAAATAAATACAAATATGTACTTCGTAAAGCGTTTTTATTTAAGCACGGTGTATGGAGAGGGGAAAATGTCTGTGCGTGCAAAGAGATTAATTCTATTGTAAAGTGACCGCTCTTAAAACTACATTTTCGGCCTTTTTTGAGGACAAATAAGCAGTCAGTACTTTGTTAGCAACTGAATCTATTTCAAATACAAGAAAACATATTCTATGCTTTATGTTTAAGAACCCATCGGCTTGTCAGCCTCGGTTGAAGCTATAGACAGCCTATGCACGTTCGAACTGTCCTCTCCTGAGCCTAGTTGACATTCTCCAGCGCTTAAGGCCACGGAGGTAGGTCTTTGTGCCTTCATGGGTGCTTTTGATAACACAACTCATGATTACACCTCGGAATTTGCATACTTTCATATTTTACATCCGATTGATGCCAAATTTTGAATTTAGACTTCATAAAATTCACTTATTATTATTTTGGATGCATATTGAAAATATGCATAATATATGCAAAAGATATGCAAAATAATATTCCAAAAATATGCAAAATATATGCAAAATATGCAAAATATATGCAAAATATGCAAAATATATGCAATCAATTTGAATAGAATAGACATACTTTAATTAAAGTGTTACCATATTTTACCAACATAATGCATAGTTTGCCGCCGGCGACATACGAAAAGTAACAAATGAGTTTACCTTCAAGTCATTCTAACGTTATTCGTGTGATTTGTTTGTTTCGTGTGTGCTTCAACAAATTATTGGATAGTCAACGCTAAAAAAAAAAATAATTATTGAGCCTAAAATAAATGTAACTCGCGAAATGGGAAAGATAACCAAATACAAAAAGAAGCTGGTAGACAAATGGTTCGCCGCCATTCCGGAAAAGTGTTTTACAGTTGAGGGAAATGAGGTAATATGTACTACTTGCTAGAAGAAGGTATGTCTTAAAGTTAGGCCTGTGGCTGATTGTTAAAGTTTGACTACATGCTAATGGGTTTTATATTTTAGATTACATGCGACAAAAAATTTCAATTGCAACAGCACATGGCTACTGCTCTACACAAAAGGTCCAAAGCAATAACCAATAAAAAAGACGAAACTCAAGATAGCAGCGGTAGCACCTCTAGTGATGAATTCAAAATGGATTTATGTGACGCGTTGGTTGCCGGAAACATTCCATTGAATGTACTTTATAATGAAACTTTTTCTAATTTTTTACAAAAATACACTGGCCAACAAATTCCAGATGAAAGCTCCTTAAGGAAAACATATTTAGACAAATGCTACCAGAAATCAATACAAAAAATACGTGACAATATTAAGGACGAAAGCGTATGGATATCGGTGGACGAAACAACTGATAAACAGGGCCGATATGTCGCGAATTTGATTATTGGAATTGGGCGAAAATGAACAGTCGGATAACCAAAAAACGTTTTTATTATCGTGTAAACAATTGAATGAGGTAAACAACGCAACAATTTCTCGATTCGTAAATGACAGTATTCGTTTATTGTGGCCACACGGAAATTATGATAAAATTTTGCTCCTGTTAACGGATGCTGCGGCATACATGATCAAAGCTGGCAAAAATTTAAAAATATTCTATCCGAATCTCATACACTTAACATGTTTTGCACACGGTTTAAATTTAATAGCGGAGAAAGTAAGAACATCGTTTCCTGACGCAAACTCTTTTATAACATGTGTTAAGAAAATATTTAAAAAAGCCCCATCAAGAGTTCAACGCTACAAACCAAAAATTTAAAATGGTTTTGAATAGAAATCCAGACTTTCCCATTATTTCAAAGATTAATAATATTTTAAATTGTGATGGCGATGTTTCCGAGCTTGGACACGTAAAAAACCAAAATATTATAAAATTCAAATACGCTCCCACTACATCGTGTGATGTGGAAAGAAGCTTTTCGGCTTATAAAATGATATTCGGAGATAAGCGACAATGCCTTAATAGCTGTAATTTGGAGAAGATAATGATTATTTATTGTAATCAAAATTATTTTAAGTAAATTTCAATTTGTTTACCATCTCAAAAATCGATTTTACTATGTATTTTGAGATGACTTTATCATATGCATATTTTGCATATATTTTGCATATATTTTGCATATTTTGCATATTTTGCATATATTTAGCATATTTTACATATCTTATGCATATGCGTTTTATGCAAATATGCATATAAAAAAAAATATGCATATCCTCTTTACGGTTTTTTTCATCGAAAAAAATTTTGGTGTTATCGGAATTTAAATATCTTAATCTCTTAAAAATATGCAAATATGTAAATTCCGAGGTCTACTCATGATGTTATGGTAAGAGCCCTCTGTATGGTAGAAGGGAAGTTTAGACGGGTCTCACGACCTGGCTGGGCAAACTTCTCGAAACTTGCGGAAGTCACTGTCAACAGAGTGACAGTTAGAGCTCAAACCACAAGAGGCTGTTCGCAGAGCGGTGTCTTATCAACAATACTCGGAGCCTCGTGGTGGATGAGCTACTAGTTAAACTTACAGCAAATGGGTTCGAATGTCAAGGCTATGCCGATGACATCACTCTAATCTGTAAAGGTAATTTTGAGAGCACATTGTGCGACACGGATTACACAGGTCCTAAGACTTAGCTTAGACGTGGGGCTGAATACCAATTCAGCGAAAACCACAATTGTCGCCTTCACCAATCGCTACATGCTCAAATCCATTCGGCCCATAGCCATTGGGGCCGATCTCTACTGAAGTCAAATATCTGGGAGGTCTCCTGGACAAGCGAGTACAAAATGTGGAACATGACGTTCGCAAGGCCACTATGGCCTTAATGACCTGTAGATCCCTTGCTGGGAAAAATTGGGGAGTATCTCCAAAAATCTTACTGTGGATGTACGTTGCTATGGTGAGGCCCATAGTCAGCTACAGAGCAGCTGTTTGGGCGAATCGCGCTTACCTTGATGTCACTAGAAGGCAACTGGGAAAACTCCAAAAACATGCCTGCACGTGCATCTCGAGCGCTATGCGCACTTGCCCATCCACTGCTCTGGATGTGCTGCTCGGGCTTCCACCACTGCACTTGCATATCAAGCACGGTGCGCGCAGATCTACCATGAGGATAACAGGGGGAAGACCAGCTGACTCGGCTGCGACTGCAACTGACCTGTTATTAGAATATCCGCAGGATGTTCAATTAGCCAAGTTCAGCTTTGAAAAGCTTTTTAAAACGGAGCTTAGCAACAAATCAGAGTGGACCAACATGTCTACCACCTACGATGTGAAACCACATGCTAATAGATGGTACACTGACGGCTCACTAACAGAGGATAGTGCGGGTGCGGTGGTCTGCGAACCTCGATTCAAATATCACGAACCTCTAGGGAAATTCGCCAGTATCTTTCAAGCGGAAGTACACGCGATAGAGAGATGTGCCTCGTTCAATATTGAGCGGGGTTACAATCGGAGAGACATAGCAATTTTCTCAGATATTCAGGCAGCAATCAGAGCACTCATCTGCACATCTGATTGTTTCCAGACTAGTATGGCAATGTATAGGAACACTCAATGAGCTGGGTGTGAACAATAAAGTAAACATTTGATGGGTACCAGGGCATGCGGGGATCCCCGGCAATGAAGTGGCCAATATAATGGAGAGAAAGGGGGCGAGTACGCCCTTCTATGGTCCGGAGCCCTTCTGTGGACTAGGGCCAGGAGTCCATCAGCCAGAGTAGTAGTATGGATCTCATGACTGCCAGCGATGACTTCTGGCGGTCGTCGAAGGGGGCAAGGCAGAGTGAACGTCTGCTAGGTAGCTACAATAGCAAGAGGACCAAGAACTGTTTGGAGCTGAGCAAAGGATCTCTCCGTATAGTCACGGGTTTCCTGACCGGGCACTGCAGACTGCGCAAGCATCTGTACAATCTCAAGATAGGTGAGTCTTTGCAGACTTTGTCTGGAAGGGGACGAGATTCCGGAACCTACTTGAGGAGTAATAATGATTTTGATGTACGAAATGAAGAACGTGGAAGACCACCAAAAAAGTTTGAAGACGCCAAATTGCAAACCATATTGGATGGTAATGACACTTTGAGTCAACAGCAAATGGCAGAAATATTAAATGTTGCTAAACAAACCATTTCTGACCGTTTAAGAGCTATGGGAAAGATCCAAAAGTGTGGAAAATGGGTGCCTCATGAATTGAATGAAAGACAGATGGAAAACCAAAAAAACACTTGTGAAATTTTGCTTCAGAGACACGAAAGAAAATCGGTTTTGCATCGAATTGTTACTGGCAATGAAAAATAGATTTATTCTAAGAATCCTAAACGGAAAACATCATGGGTTAGTCCGGGACAACCATCAACATCGACTGCAAAACCAGATCGATTCGACAAGAAGACAATGCTCTGTGTTTGGTGGGACCAGAAATGTGCGATGTACCACGAGCTCCTTAAACCTGGTGGAACAGTTAATACTGTTCGCTACCGACAACAAATGATCAATTTGAACCATGCATTGATCGAGAAACGACCAGAAAACCAGAATGGGCCAGAAGACACGGCAAGGTTATTTTGCTCAATGACAATGCTCCTGGACACAAAGGAAAATCGGTTCAGGATACTATCAAAGCACTTGGCTGGGAGCTGCTGCCCCACCCGCCGTATTTACCAGACTTGGCTCCTTCCGACTACCATTTGTTTTCATCGATGAGACACGCATTGGCTGAGCAGCTCTTTGATTCCTACGAGGAGGTCGAAAATTGGGTTCTGATTGGTTTGCTTCAAAGGACGAACAATTTTATTGGCGTGGTATACACAAATTGCCAGAAAGGTGGTCAAAATGTGTAGAAGGCAATGGCAAATACTTTAAATAAAATGTTTTACTTTCCCATTAATAATTATCGTTTTCTTAAAAAAAAAAAACGCTCATTTCATACCGGTACACCTACTAAGTTGGATCTCATGAATTCTGGTTGAGTTGTGTTAAATCCTGCAAATAATTTTCGTATTTTATTTTTAAATTCATGCTTTATTGTAAATTTCAATTTATTTTTAAACAATTTTAATTTTTATAGAAACGTCGTCGATGTATCGACGATACATAGAAAAAGCAGCTATGAATTTTGAAAAACTTGGATGTTTCTGCAGTTACCTAGTTACTTGTTTATATATTTTTATGGTATAGTACTTTCAGGATACTAACATTTTAATATAATAAAATCTAAATATATGTATACAAATTCATACCTTTTGATCCGTGCACTGAGTTGGGGTAAAAAATATCATTGCTTGAAATATCCTTTTCCAAATTAGGGTCTTTTGATTCTCCAATACCGGTATCTTTAGAATATGTATGTTCATTTGAAAGAACAATCCTTTGATGACACTTTTTTTATTTAACCGACTGTATTACTTGTCCTCGACCGACCTGAAATGTTAACTTGTTCCAAAGAATTCAAGATATCACATCCAGTTTTTTTTTTTCTTCACTTGAACCAAAATGGTCGACATCCAAACCGCTATCTCTTTCACGATCATCACTTGAAGGTGAGATTTCGGAAGTGCAAGTCTTTTTGTTAAATAAACTCAACCGATTTCCGCTGCCCGACATATTCTGAAATAAATAGATATTTTCTTAATTGTAACCATTGCTGATTATGTATAAAATATCCCAGTACATGCGATGAATGTACACATAATGTACATACATAATGTACACCACCGAAAAATCAAGAATGGAAATAAAAAATAATTAGTTAAAGTGTGACAACTGAGGAATACAATTCGCCTTCCAATAAAATATAAAGGCATTCGTTTATTAAAAAAAATATGCAACACTTGGACCAGACATTCTTAAGATATCAATGAAAATAAAAAAATCTAAAGAATAAGTTTCTTAATATCAACACAGCCAAATTTGTACTATACATTTTTTGTTCCGAATAAAGTTTACAAAACATTAATATAATAACAAAATAAATAACAAGAAGCTAACTTCGGCATGACGATGTTTATATACCCTTGCAGTAAGTAGAAGAGGAAGAAAAATGTTCTGACTTTTCGCTTTCTCGTTGACATACGGTAAATGTTGCGAGCGAAAAATGTTGCGAGCAAAAAATGTTTCTAGCCAAAAATGTTGCGAGCGAAAAATGTTGCGTAGAAACTAAATGAATTTATATATATATTCCTATGGCAGCTATATGATAATAATAGTCCGATTTGAATAAAATTAAATTCTAGAATAATACAAAATTGCCATAACTCAAATTATATGAAAATATGTTGAAAATTGTCAAAGTTATAATTTTTTTCCTCAAATATTTCCGATCGTTCCTAGGGCAGCTATATGATATAGTCGTCCGATCCGGCCCGTTCCGACATACATATATAGACTATAGAAGACTATCTGCAAAGTTTCATTCAGATAGCTTCAAAACTGAGGGACTAGTTTGCGTAGAAACGGACGGACAGACAGACGGACAAGAATATATATACTTTATAGGGTCGGAAATGTCTCCTTCACTGCGTTGCAAACTTCTGACAAAAATTATAATACCCAAGGGTATAAAAATGGATTTTCTGCCACTTTTAATGCAAATTTAAGTACATTGGCTATTCTTATATGAGTCTGCTGCTTTATTTAGAAGATGAATAAAAAATTTGAAACCATCATAGAGTTTTACCTAAGTGCGAGCAAGACAGCTATAGCTCCTCGAATGAAGATTTTAATGCTTCGACTAAGGTACGGTGTTCAGAGGGTGAAGCACACATCCATGCTCCGGTAATTCAAATTTTTTCCTTGATTTAGATTTGGGCAAAATCTTTCGATTTCGTATTTAGATGCTCCGGTTTTCGCATAATTTTTGCTATCGTAATGTTTAATTTTCTTATTGATTCTTACTGCTTACTGCTTCGTTTTTTACTCCTTTAAATTTATTAATGAATAAATTTATATTTTATAAGGTTTTAACCTGGCTTCTTTGTTTCACCAACATAAACTCTAAAAATTAAGCTACAGACTTGAAACTTTGTACATTTTGTTGTTATATTATAACAAGTTTGTACAACAAATTTGGGGTCCATGTGACCACGCCCCTTTTTGCCTCCCATACAAGCTACTGGAATGACTTCGGAATTAATTCAAATTTTATATTTTTTTTTTTACTAATTACAAAAACTTAACTTTATTAACTTTATATGAGATCTATATTAAATACAAATTTTTATAATGATTAATCTTATTCTTCCTGTAATTCTATATTACATATTTATTCATCGAAAATGTCGCTTTACCAGAACTGGGACTTGCCTATGTATTATCGATTTATCAGAAAATGAGAAAAAATTAGCAAAATATATTACATAGCATTCAAAAACAAAGGTTAAACCTACAAACTTACGTTTTTAACTTTTTTCAGGAATTGTCAGGTGGTTAGTTATACTCTATTAAAGACAGAAGACAGTTAATTTTTTCCTATAAAATCACATAACTAAGACGTTACACGGCACTAAAATTCTACAAAAACACATTTATATTCTATATACATTAAAAACTACATACCTTTACCTTTAATTTCCATATTTTACTTAAATTTGTGGGTGCGTAGTAAACCTTGTGTGATATGCCAAAGTAAACAAAAAAATCGCGCAAATTCCTCACGCGCAATCAGCTGATCAATAGCTTAACTTTGAAAATTCATAAAAAGCTTAAGAGAAGCTTTCGGTCAATTTTGTTTTTGTTTTTAATTTGTATGATCAATTTACTTTTAGAAAATAATTACTTAAGGACGATATATTGACATAAAAATTTAGAGTTTTGCGGACGGCAACATTTTCTTTTGTCAAATCAGAAATAAAATTTTTTAAAATTAACTACGTCCCAGAATGATCTTGTGGTATTGTGGAATAAACATCAATTGACCACTGAGTGAACTATTTTTCCCTTAGAAAATAAGACCTGATTTGAATTAAAAAAAAAGGCATTTACTTTTCATTTCGTTCAGACAAAGGTGTGTTACGGCCTGCTTTCTTCGATGGGGCAAGGCCGGCTAGCCAGTCATCAACAGGGCGGATTCTTCCCCTGTGCCCACAGGTCGCACCATAAATTCAACTCGGCATGGAATCCACAAATACAACAAAGAAACATCAACCAGAAACTACAAGTGAAGGACTAATACCGGACGACACGACGCAGATTTGGGTCTTCGATGGAAAGGACCCTGACGCACCCACCCTTCCTGAGATCCATATATTTCCCATTTGAGGATCTCCCTGGCATGTGGTTCATCGGCTTCCTCCAGGTTATCGGCTCATCCGTTCGTCTTCCCCCCCCTAACTAATACACTCTAGCAATTCATCGTTATAATCTTTACTTATTTAAATATTCACTTATACTAAATAACATTTTTCAAATTTTCCAAATTTTTAGGCTTCCATTACCCTGGGCCAAAGCAAAGACGATACAAAAAAAACGACGAAAGATCTGGAGACGACAACAAAGACGCGAAACTACTGCACGGGTATTGACATATAAATATATATAAATTAATAAAATTAATAAACCCTCATTTCACTTCAGAATTCCTGCCTACATGGAGCTCCAAGGAGGATCAGGGGCTGAGACGGGTCAGGTGGTTGTTTAAGAAAGGTCCATACCCCTACACAGGATCGGCCTGGTCTTCTCGGAGGTCGTATTCAAGGATTTAGATTTAATTTTGCTTGGACTCGGCGCGATTTAATTGTACATAAGTTATTGGTTATTTATATCATATTTATATTTTTTTGATCATCGTTTTTACGTGCTTTAGGTTTTACTCCGTGTTTACGTGCTTTAGGTTTTATCGTCTTTCAAACAAATATTTGTGTGTTTGTTTATGGCATGCTAAACGCCACTAAAATAAATAAATAGATAATTACACCCAGACGAATATTTTACATAATTTTAACACGGGCAAATAAATAAGTTAAATAAATAAATAACGATTAATAAATAAATAGAAATAAATAAATAAATGCGAATAAATAAGGCGGATTAAATAAATAAATAAAGAATTATAAATAAATAATTATTCTAATTTTTTCTGGCCGAGCTTCTCCCGGGCGGTTTGGCTTGGTCCTCGGCGGGATTTGCGGTTGGAATCCCGGGTCTCCCCGGGTCCAAACTGTGGATATCCCGGGGTCAAGAAAATGCATGTATACCCTCTGCAACCCAGATATATATAAATATTATGTCTATGCCCTCTCGGAACGGACTCACATTTATTTTCCAATTCCGGCTGCCGGGTCTTCCTGTTCTGCTTCTGTCCTGCTCCCGTCGATCTCCGGATCGGGTTAAATTATCTTTATTTCCCTATAACAACAATAAAAAAAAACATCACTAACGTTTCCTCGGAGCTTTCACCTCCGGCGGACCGACCGCACTCACACGTTTATGTGCGCCACCGATTTTAAAACACGGCCGTTAGATTTCGTTCGCGGCAGTGGGTCGTCTGATTCGCAACTTTTCTCTGGCCCACATGGCGGTCACCTCGCCCTATTTATGGGCTCGGCTCTGCCGGTTCCCTTTCCTATTCTTTTGTTTTCTCCTTTCCCTTCCCATAGGTCGAGAACCGACTTCAAGGCCAATGCCAGTGCTCATTTCCCGTCTTAGTGTGGGTGGATGCACTTCGTCGGTGTTCTCCTCTCTCCACATACCACCCACACTTCCCCTTTCTTGGGTGTGGACGGTAGGTGGCGCTCTACATACATCCCACTTTCCCCTTCTCCTCTTGGGACTGCCAACCTCGCCTTAGGTGCTCATTCCAGACGATATTTCTTTCGCCCGCGGCTATCGATCACCGTCAGAATGCAACAGGTGTCCGTTTTATAAATCGCAATAATCTTACGAATTCGAAAACCGGAGCAATGATTTTCCGATTTCAAAATCAAAATCGGTATTTTTATGAATTCGATTACCGGAGCATGCCTGATTATAAGCCTTATCATCATGGCTTTTATTAAATTAATTTTTTCCTGAGGACAAGCAAAGCGCTCCATGCGAACATTGTGTTTATTTTTTTAATTTCCCTCCATTTAGATTCGGAAAGATATAAATTCATTTAATTCGCTTAAAATTACAGCTGTTAAATTTTTTGATCTGGCAATGCTCTTGCAATAATTGTTTAGTGAATAATTTCGTAATGAATACTGTAATTTTAGTACTTAAGCTAGGTACTAACATATGATAAATATTCTTAAAGCGGCCAAACTCCATATAAAAAAAACCATAGCGAAAAGAAGAACTTTCTGACTTTTCGCTTTCTCGGGTACTAACATAAGATAATTCTAAAATAGTGAAACGGGTAAGAGCGTTTCCAGATCAGGAAACAAAACAGCTGTGATTCCGCAGTGAAATAAATAAATTTATTTATTTCGAAAGCTAGAGCATGGAGGGAAAGTTCAAAACATAAAACATTGCTCGCATGGGGCGCTTTTATTTAGCCCAGGAAGAGGTTGATTGTATAAAAGCCGTAATGATAAGCGTTATTATATGGGATTTAATTCACAAAAGACATTTTAAATAAGGGAAAAATACGCCTGTGGGCGGAGAATGCGTTTGGTGCCACCTGTTATTTGCCTTGAACTATATAGGGGCGAATACATCATTAAATAGTATTCCAATATCGAATCCGTTCGTTCATTATAAATTAACTTTAAAGTTTTCATGTTCATTGTAATTTAAATTTATAAGGTTTGTTTATATAAAACAGCTGTGCATACGTGTCAGTATGACCCCATTTACGCGTTTTCCGCCTTTTCCTTAAGATATTTGGTCACACTGGTTCCCGAGCGAAATATACTTAATACTTAATACTTACATAATATACAAATTTAACGTCTTTTTAATTCTTTGGGCATACCGTTTCCCGAGCGAAATATATAACTAAGTCAAATGTGGATTGACAATAAATTATGATATTTTTGGAATGAAAAATCGTATGGACTATATTTACAGACGTTTATCGATATTACATTAAATGATGGTGTTGTACATGGGTCTTTTGATTGTCGTTAGTCTAATTCATTTCACACAAGTTGTTCATAAGTTAAAAGAAGATAAGCTTAAGTAAGTTTTTATACCCTTGCAGGGTATTATAATTTTGGTCCGAAGTTTGCAACGCAGTGAAGGAGACATTTCCGACCCTATAAAGTATATATATTCTTGATCAGCAACAACAGCCGAGTCGATCTAGCCATGTCCGTCTGTCTGTCTGTCTGTCTGTCCGTCTGTCTGTCTGTCCGTCCGTTTCTACGCAAACTAGTCCCTCAGTTTTGAAGCTATCTGAATGAAACTTTGCAGATAGTCTTCTATAGTCTATATATGTATGTCGGAACGGGCCGGACCGGACGACTATATCATATAGCTGCCATAGGAACGATCGGAAATATTCGAGGAAAAAAATGATAACTTTGACAATTTTCAACATATTTTCATATGGCAATTTTGTATTATTCTAGAATTTCGGTTTTAATTTTATTCAAATCGGACCATTATTATCATATAGCTGCCATAGGAATATATTTATAAATTCATTTAGTTTCTACGCAACATTTTTCGCTCGCAACATTTTTGGCTAGCAACATTTTTTGCTCAACATTTTTCGCTGGCAACATTTACCGTATGTCAACGAGAAAGCGAAAAGTCAGAACATTTTTCTTCCTCTTTTACTTACTGCAAGGGTATATAAACATCGTCATGCCGAAGTTAGCTTCTTGTTATTTATTTTGTTATTATATTACTGTTTTGTAAACTTTATTCGGATTTATAGTACAAATTTGGCTGTGTTGATTGTTCGGAGGGGGGTGGCTTTAAGCTGAAATGCACTCGATAAGAAAACACGGAAGAACTTCGGGGTATTACGCGACGTGCGTTTGCGATCTTTATTGGTAGAATCGAACATTTGTACTAAACAAGAAGAACCTTAAAACTAACTTGGGGAGAGCGGACTAGGAGCTCGATGCACAAAAGTGCAGTGGAAGAGGGAGAGAGAGAGCGAGTGTACGGGATCACACTGCCTCCGGAAAATAAGCGCCCTTCTGGCGTGAACATTCTCCCCCCCCTTGCGAGGATACGCAGCAAAAAATATAAGAAGGCCTTCGAGGCCCCCTAGCGAGGATACGCTGTAGGAATATAGGAGGCCTTTGCTCGGGAAAGCGTTGGATACGCTGAGCGCTCGTGGACATGGAGAAGTGTGTGGTGCTCCTGGCCACACGACTGGCATCGGTCGTCACTGCGGCAAGATCCCGTGGAATGATGGTGGGCCAGGCAATTGACGCAGTACTTCTTTTGTATGACTGCCTGGAGCCGTTTCTCAGCGCTAAGCCGAAGGAAACGGTGGCATTTCCGAAGAGGATGGTTCCCTTGGCAGACTCGGCATGGGTAGGATAAAATACCTCGGGAACGTCTGCATTTCACATCGTCGTATGGAACCCAGTAATTGGAGGAATCGGGAGCGGTAGTCACTCGTGTGGAGAACGAGGAAATCCTTTGGATCGGAGCAGAAGCAGTATCAGGAGCAGTCGGTTCACTGGAGGAGCAGTTGCTTGGATGCAACAAAGTGTGATGCCGACCGTGACACTTGAAGCAATTGTGGGCGCTTGTGCAATTACGGAGTTGATGACCGCTTGCAAAGCAATTTAAGCACAACCGCTTCTTCTGGATATAAGATGTACGATCCTCGTACTGAAGGATTTCAGTATTCGTGGCGGCACGTCGGAGGGTGTCGGTTCTGACGGATGGAGGCGCAACTTAGGAGGTTGGATAGAATCTATAGTTTCTAGAGTTCTATGGCGCTCAGTCAGGAATGAATCAAGTTCTTGCCACGTTGGAATTTCGGTTTTATTTGTTAAGGACTGCTCCCATAATGAGAGCGTCAGCTTTGGAAGCTTCGTGGAACACAAATAAACCAGGAGACAATCCCAATTATCCGTAGGAAGGCCGGACAAATTTAGGGATGTGAGGCAATTCTGGATTGTATTTTGCAGCTCCTTCAAGGCTGCCGAAGATTCTTGTGCGACGAACTGCATGTTTAATAACTTTTTCAGTTGGCTGTTCACCAGCGCTCGTTTATTTTCGAAACGCTCAGATAGGTTTTTCCAGGCTGAGCGGAAACCATCGTTGGTGAGTGGCGAATTGGAAACTACGGAATGAGCTTCACCACTAGTCTTGGCATTTAGATAGAACAACTTTTCAACAGGGGTCAGCGCAGGATTGTCTATATAGACCGCTGTGAAAAGGTCTCGGAAAGTCGGCCAGCGAATGTAATCGCCCGCGAAAACTTCTGTTTCGCACGGAGGAAGCTGACAGCCAGACGGATAGGAATTTTGGGGCGGAACGGGTTGGATTTGAGCTGTTGTAGAAGCGATCGTTTCGATCTGTTCCATGAGCTTTGCGGCACACCTTTCGTATATAAAATAGGCATACTCGTATTTTGCCTTTAGAGTAGGTAAGGTGTCCGCCGTGCCCTCCAAGCCAACTGAAATTTGCTCTGAACAAGCTTCGTACTCTTTCTCGACCTTATCCCATAGCGCTCGGACTTGGTCGAGATGGATTTGGCACGTGTACTTGGATGGACTTGGTGCTGCTGGATTGCAGACTCTGGACTCGAAGTGACTCAGACGGTCACAGGTCATCGTAAATTTATTTAAACTGCAGGAAGTCATTATGGATATATTTTAGGAAAATTATATCGTATATATATCTGTGTATGTTTCGAAATATTTATGTGTCGAAGCTGAATTGGAATTTAGGAACCAATCGGAATGTATTAGGAATTTAATTTATTTGTAGAAGCAGGATTGGAATTTAGGAACCAATCGGAATATATAAAATTAAATTTAATTTAATTTAATAACGAATTAATTGAATAATATGCTCTCTGCTGCAAAACGGATACGGTCACACTAATGCGGATATGGAAGCGCACTTGAATTCCTAACTGATTCAGTTAGTTGGAATTTTTATAAAAAAAATAATTTTAAAATTATTTTGTGTGCCTGGATTTATTCAGTTGACCGCTGCTGTATTTGCCGCGGTACTGTTCTTGGAGATAAGGCGTGCGTGTGAATATGTTTGTGCAATGCACAATGTGCATTCGCCGTTTGCCAATGCAGAATAGCGGAAAAATTGCCAAAAATCGGAGCTTCGACTTGCAGTCGAATATGTATTATGTATGTTTGTTTGGATGAAGCTCCGCTCAGAATAGAGCAGGGAAGAGCTGATAAATAAATGCACAAATTAAGTCGGCGTTTCTGTGCCGTGATTTTGGGGATATATTTATTTATTTATAAGAGCGGTGGACTGTATGTGTAGAATTAGAATTGTAGAATTTGTAGAATTATGTAGTTTAAAGTTTAGGAAATATTGCAAATATATTTATTTTAAGTTTAAATATTTATAAGTGTATATATTTATTTAATTTTATTTAAATTGCTTTTGGCGCTCGTAGATCAGTGGAGTGGACTGTATTGTATATCGGAGAGTGTAAATATGTAAATGCAAGCGGAACACAGTGAACGAATAGAATTTCGGAACTAGAAGTTTCACTGTGGCTTATAGCATACGTACATATATTTAAATTTACACTTGTGGATTTTGGAATGTTTATTTACTATTATTATCCAGGATATGTATGTAGGTGTAGAAGTGGAAATAAATGCAAGCGGATCACAGTGAACGAAGAGAAATTCGAAATTGAAAGTTTCACTGTGGCTTATGGCATATATTTAAACACACACTTTTGGAATGTTGAATTCGCGGAAAATTAATATAAATTAATTGCGACACTAGGATTCTACAAATCGGATTCGGAATTGGAAGCTGCCGTTGTGTCGGATCAATCGGACTAGGATTTAGACACAAATCATACAAATTAACGGCAGGGCAGGAAAGTAAAATGTTTACTTATCTTGTGCGGTGTTAAAGCCACCGGAACTGCTGGAGTGGAATTATCCGGCTCTGATGGACCAAATGTTCGGAGGGGGGTGGCTTTAAGCTGAAATGCACTCGATAAGAAAACACGGAAGAACTTCGGGGTATTACGCGACGTGCGTTTGCGATCTTTATTGGTAGAATCGAACATTTGTACTAAACAAGAAGAACCTTAAAACTAACTTGGGGAGAGCGGACTAGGAGCTCGATGCACAAAAGTGCAGTGGAAGAGGGAGAGAGAGAGCGAGTGTACGGGATCACACTGCCTCCGGAAAATAAGCGCCCTTCTGGCGTGATATTAAGAAACTTATTCCTTAGGTTTTTTTTATTTTCATTGATATCTTAAGAATGTCTGGTCCAAGTTTCAAGTAAAAATTCGAAAAATGCGCTCTCCTGGAAAGTGTTACATATTTTTTTTAATAAACGAATGCCTTTATATTTTATTGGAAGGCGCATTGTATTCCTCAGTTGTCACACTTTAACTAATTATTTTTTATTTCCATTCTTGATTTTTCGGTGGTGTACATTATGTATGTACATTATGTGTACATTCATCGCAAGGGTCACAACGGTTTTTATTGATTACTGGGATATTTTATACATAATCAGCAATGGTTACAATTAAGAAAATATCTATTTATTTCAGAATATGTCGGGCAGCGGAAATCGGTTGAGTTTATTTAACAAAAAGACTTGCACTTCCGAAATCTCACCTTCAAGTGATGATCGTGAAAGAGATAGCTATCCCAACATATTCTAAAGATACCGGTATTGGAGAATCAAAAGACCCTAATTTGGAAAAGGATATTTCAAGCAATGATATTTTTTACCCCAACTCAGTGCACGGATCAAAAGGTATGAATTTGTATACATATATTTAGATTTTATTATATTAAAATGTTAGTATCCTGAAAGTACTATACCATAAAAATATATAAACAAGTAACTAGGTAACTGCAGAAACATCCAAGTTTTTCAAAATTCATAGCTGCTTTTTCTATGTATCGTCGATACATCGACGATGTTTCTATAAAAATTAAAATTGTTTAAAAATAAGTTGAAATTTACAATAAAGCATGCATTTAAAAATAAAAAACTAAAAATATTTGCAGGATTTAACACAACTCAACCAGAATTCATGAGATCCAACTTAGTAGGTGTACCGGTATGAAATGAGGGTTTTTTTTTTTTTTTAAGGGAGGGGTCTGGTTTTGAGGGTTCAAAAAAAGTGATTTTTTTTTATTGCATATTATGAAAGTATAGTATCTCAAGAATGTTGTCTGTAAATATGAAGTCAATCGGAGCAAAACTCACAAAGATATAGCTTTGGAAGTAGGCGGGTTTTACCAGGGTCTTACCGCTACGAAAAACTTTAAACGCGTTTTTCTCAAATCGATGTTTTTTGAGTCGGTGCACACTGTATCTCAAAAACTATTCAACCGATCGTTCTCAAATTTTTTACAGTATTTCCTTACATAATTTATGAGGTAACAACGTCGAGATTTTTTCGTTTTTGATTTTAATTTTTTTATTATTAACAACAATAGTCATGAATTTTGGCCAAAAATGTCGTATTTTCACTTTCAAGTCTTGTAAAAAATTAAAAAAATTAAGAGGGACATTTAAATTGATGGAAAAACTTTGGTTGTTTCATTTCACATGATCCAGTGCTGAGGTATGGTATGCACCGCAAAACCTTTTTTTTTTTTGACGCCTGCGAAAATTTGCTGCCATTCGGTCAATTTTCAATATTTTTCAACCAATATTTCACAGAATATAGTTCAATTACTACTCTTTAATGTACAATAATCAGAAAAAAAATTACTTTCACCGTACGCCCAAAAAAAAATTTGAAAAAACCTGTTATTTTCTGCTTTCAAAACCAGACCCCTCCCTTAAGAAAACGATAATTATTAATGGGAAAGTAAAACATTTTATTTAAAGTATTTGCCATTGCCTTCTACACATTTTGACCACCTTTCTGGCAATTTGTGTATACCACGCCAATAAAATTGTTCGTCCTTTGAAGCAAACCAATCAGACACCCAATTTTCGACCTCCTCGTAGGAATCAAAGTGCTGCTCAGCCAATGCGTGTCCCATCGATGAAAACAAATGGTAGTTGGAAGGAGCCAAGTCTGGTAAATACGGCGGGTGGGGCAGCAGCTCCCAGCCAAGTGCTTTGATAGTATCCTGAACCGGAGCATCCTTTGTGTCCAGGAGCAATAGAAGGACCCTAAAAGGATAAACAATTATTAACGGCAAATTTTTTTCTTTCACGAATAATTAACGGCAAATTAATGCATTAACAAAATTTTGATTTTCCAAAGTTGGCCTGCTAACTTGATTCACATGCTTCCTCTGTTGTTTTTTTACTATGAGCTAGACTTTTCCCACATTATTGCTTATGGCCTTTAAAACATTGTAAAAAAAAAAGAAAAAAGGAAAAAAATTGAGTTTTCAAAATGTTTCACTGTACGACTTCTGGATTTTTATGCAATATATGGGTGTTACTTGCTAGTCGGATTTACAAATAGATCGTAATAATTTTCAAACATGGTGCCAACATTTTCTTGTGTTGTTCCTTAGCTTGCGACTTATAAGCTGAACTGTTGCTCTTTAGATAGAATTAATTTATTTGATAGTTTGGGAGCTTACCTAATGATCAAATTGTAAGATGCAATGGTATAAAAACTTCGACGTGCTTAATTTAGCTTCCTTTCTTTTTATACCCTTGCAGTGAAGGAGACATTTCCGACCCTATAAAGTATATATATTCTTGATCAGCAACAACAGCCGAGTCGATCTAGCCATGCCCGTCTGTCTGTCCGTCCGTTTCTACGCAAACTAGTCCCTCAGTTTTGAAGCTATCTGAATGAAACTATGCAGATAGTCTTCTATATGCTCTCACTATTATATATGTCGGAACGGGCCGGATCGGACGACTATATCATATCATATCATATAGCTGCCATACTATGCCAATTTTCAATATATTTTTATGTAATTTGATACATGGCCATTTTGTATTATTCTAGAATTTCGGTTTTAATTTTATTCAAATCGGACCACTATATCATATAGCTGCCATAGGAATATATATATCAATTCATTTAATTTTTTCGCAACATATTTCGTTATCAACATTTTTCGCTAGCAACATTTTTTGCTAGCAACATTCCGAGAAAGCGGAAAGTCAGAACATTTTTCTTCTTCTTCTTCTACTTACTGCAAGGGTATTTAAACTTCGGCCAGTCGAAGTAAGCTTTCTTTCTTGTTATATGTATTTAATCTTATTTGTGGTGGTGTGGAATGTGCAGACTTGAGGGACCAGCTTAATTTTAATTTTAATTACTAACACCTAACCCAAAATAAATGCGTGCTTAGTTTCACAAGGCCCACTTGAGTTTATTGAAATTAATTAAATTAATTAACAAAATAGGTTAAATCACATTATTTAAAGAATGAAATAACCCAAAACCTACCATTTTACAATAATTTAAATAAAATGTTTGCTAAAACACATGCGTGATTTCATCATGGCAACCCTGCCAGCCATTTCGAATGGTTTGTGAAAAAAACTAAAAACACAAATCTTATTCGATGTTGTATAGCACCGAGAAATTAGTTTAGCGGAAATGCCTTTTTGGGGAAATCAAAACCACAGTGTTTTCCATGGCACCCCTGATCATTTTTTTTTCTGAAAATTTTGCAATGTTAGTAGCTTCGAAACTGAGGACACGGTCAGACGGACATGGCTAATTATAATCTGATGTTAATGATGATCAAGAATATATATACTTAATAGGATCGGAAATATCTCCTCTACTGCGTTGTAAACATCTGACTAATATTATAATAAGATGCAAGGGCATAAAAACAAACTGATTTTTCGATAGTAGTGTTTCAAGAATAAAAAAAGAAAAGCATCGCTCTAATTTTCTCACCTTTGGATTCTTCCCTAGACTTGTAAATTGTGATTCTGGTAAAAAGAGGATCTCTTAATTTTGATGAAAACTAAATCTAATAATTTTTTTCGTCGGAGTTTGCCAATGCTTACATCTCTCTCCAGCCCCGAAGATCCTTATCATCCCACACATTGGAGATAATTCTAGAAGCCTCGACTCCATTATTGCCGTGTCCTTTAGCTGAGCCAGCAACTTTTTGCTACTTCCCGCAAAGCTAATTTCACTGACATGAGCTCTTATTTATCTTCAATCGATTGGACTTTTCTTGACTCCACTGACGATCCCTTGCACATGGTTGAGCGCTTTTATGACATTCTGTACTCTGACATGTTTTTTCCATCATTTCCCTCTTCTGATGTTTCGCATAAGTCCCTCCCTGGTTTTCTCGTCGACTTTCCTATTTAGAAAAACGTGAAGTCCAGACTTTTTATAAAATTCAGAAGAACCGGGCTGCAAGTCGATCGTGCTAGATATTTAATAGCCCGCTCTGACTTTCTGACTGACAACTCTGAATGTTAAAAAAACCACCTAAATCGATGTAGAACTGAGTTTCATGCTAATCCCAAGCAATTTTACGCTTTTATTATTTTCCCATCCTGAGTCCATCCTGAGTCCGCGAACTTATTCGCAAAATTTTTTCCAGACTACATCTATCAATTTTGACTCTCAACCTCACCATATCCATACTCTTCCGCACTCAGACAGTATTTTTTTGTGCCCACAATCAGCGAAAACGATATTTTTCAGCATCTCAAAACACTTAAGCTATCCTTCTCTTTTGGTCCTGATCTTGTTCCTAGCTCTGTGTTTTGAGATATTGTGCCAGTGCATTATGTAGTCCTTTATCAAAACTATTTAAGATATCCCTTAAGCTTTCATTTTTTCCCGAAAGTTGGAAGAAATCTTTTATAATTCCCGTTCACTAAAAGGGTAGCAATTCCAACATTGAAAACTATAGATGGATTGCAAAACTTAGTGCGATTCCTAAGCTTTTCGAATAGCTAATTACTGCACAACTTCAGCACCAACTACGGTGCTCCATAATGCCCCCCCTACCAGCATGGCTTTATGAAACATTTTTATTAACCGACTTGCCTAATGTCGTTCTTAATTCCCAAGTTATGATGTACGCTGATGACGTCAAACTATGCTTCCCACTGACAAACTCTGATTCATATATGCTTTTTGCAATCTGACCTAAACAACGTGCAGTCCTGGTGCATTAACAATTTGATATTTCTTAACAACTCTAAATGTAAATTTATGTCATTTTTTTCGTAAAAATTGTTTCTCTGCAAGTTATTCTTTAGGGATCAGTGATCTTGAGCGCATCCATTCTGTTACCGATCTTGGAGTTCTTTTTAACCACACAATTTGAACTTTTCTGACCACATTGGCTTAATTGTTGGTAAAGCTAAAGGTGTTTTTGCCTTTGTCAAGCGTTGGTCTAAGAAGTTTGACGACCCTTACACCACAAAACTTCTTAAAGTCTCTCTTGTTCGTCCTATGCTGGAATACTGTTCAATATGCGAAGTATCAAGTAGAGGTGCAGAAACATCGATGTATGGAGACATCGATGTTTTCGATGTTTTTCCCCAAAACATTGATATGTTTCATCGATGTTTTACAACATTTTTTAAAATATTTTTTAAATTTAGTAAAATAAAAGTGAATTTTACTTATAGTTTTTATAGTTCTTTAAAAAAAAAAAATTATTCTTTTGTGAACTTAAAACACTAATAAATTAAGTTAAAAACCGAACCTCATGAACTTGAAAAACTAATAAATGAGATCAAGCTCTTAGACATTATTACAAAATGTATTATTTTTGTTAATAAGTTTTTGAACAATGTCGGGGCTTAGGCGAGTCCTGCGGTCAGAACAACGAAACACATCGAACACAGAAACATCGATGGTCAAAAAAAACATCGATGTTTTAGAAAATTTGGAAAACATCGATGCATCGATGTTTCTGCACCTCTGCTATCAAGACCTTATTGAATCGGTTCAGAAACAATTCCTTTTGTTCGCTCTTCGGGGGTTGCACTGGGACCCACATCGACAGGCAGCGTCTTCTTAGCCTTCCCACATTTAAGGATCGTCGGACCCCCTGCCACGGAGTGATTTTTCTATTTTAATAATTAATGGTCATGTTTGTTCATCCTATCTTCTAAGTCGAATTTCTCAGTTCCTGTTTTAGACCTTCTCGTTACTTTCGTCCGATTGCTCTTGATTTTTGTAAAACAAACTTCGAGTTGCATGACACGTTTTCGTGTTTTATGTTATTTTTATAATGAATTATACTTTTTATTACATGTGTTGAATTGTCGTTAGATTTAAATACACAAACTGTATTAAGACACCTGTCCTTGTGAGTCGGACCACATCTATAAAAAACACTCCTTACTTCGGCTGAGGTAAGGATACGGTCTATCAATAGCAGTCATTTGCTATATTTTCTAATAAATAAATAAATCAATAATAGTTATAGGCTTTTCTTTATGTGTAAGTAGATTCAGCTAAGACTAAAGCTTTTTAATTTTTAAATAGTAAACTATATATATATATAGGCACCACATAATTTTTTGTCAAAAATAATAGAGATGCATATAGATTATTTTTACCCGATCTTATAATGTATTTGGATGAATAGGCACTTCATAATTTTGGATTTGTCACGTAAGTTTACATAAATATTGTCAATCAGCCTATTTTACAATATAATAATAATATTGAAAAAGACTAATCTGTGGCAATAACATTGCGGTTTCCATATTTCCATCTATTGCCGTTTGGAGAAATCAGAATGATGCTCCGCGTGTATTACTGGACGGAAAATATAACAAATGAATGGCATCGGAACAAGCGCTGTAAATATATATAATAATTAAAGTTATTAAGTTTAAGATTGATAATTAATTAAAAGGATTAATTTAAAGGATTTCAAATCAAAAGAAAGGAGTCTCCAAAAGAAGAAGAACCGGATCTATTTTGAAGATTTTTTCACAAATTTTGTATACGTTGCGATTCTTAAAGTTCAAAATAAAAAGAGTTGGGGTTTTAGGTACAACTATTTAGGGTCCACCTTGGGGTACTGTTTTTGACCTCCAAAATCCGTTTTTTAAATCTTTATTGGTCTCCGAGATATCGGCTTCTACATATAAATCGATAACGTAACGATATACTTTACTCTACGCGTGATTCTATAATATTTGACCAATCGGCTTTTACATATAATTCGATAACGTAACGATATACTTTACGCGTGATTCTAAAATATTTGACCAATCGGTCATATATAATCAGGAAAAAAGACGTATAAATTATATAAAATTGGTCGGACATTTTTTAAAGTTATCCACATTTTAATCTTTAAGTGCGAAATTGTTCGATATATTTTTATCGATATCAAAGATTTTCTAGATTTGCTTTACAATATTCAACGCGATTTTCATGTCGATTAATTATTTAAATACAAACAAACGAAACAATAACAAGTAAACATTGATATTTGAAGTATGTTTGCGGCAATACTTTTTTTTTGAAACAATTTCAATTCGATTTTAAATCGTTCGCGAATTTATTTCCGCGTGTTTTTATTTTTGTACTTACGCTAAGGGCAACCACATTCGTCAACAACCATTTTGGGCAAGTCTCTTTTAATGATACCATCATCACCGTAGTAGATCAAAGACATGCTGGAAAACTTGATGGGTGCGCAGCAGGGTCGCATTCCATTAAGGAGACCCAATTTTCGATACTCCTCAATGAAGTGAGCATGAAAAGTTTGAAATGTGTCGGGTGTTCGAAACGTTCCTGTACAATCACCACGACAGTAGTTGGCAAAGTATCCTCTGGGTGCTATAATCCAATCATCCCAGCCGAGCGCCTTGAAGGATACGTAAAAGGACTCTTTGCAGCACTGTCCACTTAAAGCACCGCCACAATCCACAGCACGTCGCCGGACACGTCGCGTTTTCGCCGATTCCGTATGCAGGACGAGAAATGGTCGATTTGGATTTAGGTTTATCGATTTATCTGACGAATTATCACTTGTTTGTTTCGATGTTTGAAATAGTTGCAATGAGTAACGACCACCACAGCCAGTACAATCGATCAGGAGTCTCAGCTTTTCGTTACCACCATGGCCTCCGTACCATTCACGGATCGTTTCAGTTAAATCGAATTTTTGCCATCCCAAATATTTGGTGTTAACCTCAAAAGAAGCACGAAAAAGGATCGCCTTGTCGATGCCCTAAATAGAAACAATTGTATTACGATTATATTAATACTAAATTTAGGATTAAAATAATGTGTTTTTTTTTTATCTGTCAGAAAATAAAATTCATTGATCGCAATTGCATTTTTTGTGATTTTAACAATATAAATTACAATTATTATTATCGATTAATTATCGATAGGCATTTATGTTTTGCCAGCTGAGCCAATTAAACCGTTTTTATTGAAATGTTCATTAAATACTACACTTGCCTTCTCCGTAACATTAATGCCAGCTGTTAACTCAAATATCCATATTTTAATTTTGTGATTCCGCCATTTGCCGCCCTTGGCATTTAAAACATATTCTTCGTCCTGGAAATTTCCAGGCGCTTTCGCCTTGTCGATCCAATGGTTGTGGGGCTTATCGATCCTTATGTGTATTTGAGCACTGCGTATCGATAGTTGGTTAGGAGGGAGGACACGGCGGTTTTGGGGCGAAAACTCAAGTATTCGATATTGTCGATATTGGGTTCCTGGAGGAACATAATAATAAATAGTTGAGGCTCTGATTTTCTTCGATTGAAACTCTTAACCCTTACCTTCTTCTGCAAAAGTTATTATTTCCTGAGTATTACCAAAGTAGTCTTCATTATAGTCGCTCTTTTCGTGTTCTTCGTGGTTCGGTTCGAAATGCCGTTTCTGTTTTTTTATTTCATTCTCATCTTCAATACTATGTGGAATCTTTGCCTGAACATGGTAATCTCTTAAATAATCATGATAATCATGATTGTTTCTGATACCAATTTGGATGGTACTATCACTACTGCGATTTAAATCTAACAGATATGTCGATTTTCCAATACTACTAAGTGCTCTTCGTTGATTTTCAGTAACAGTAACAGTATTTGAACGACTTTTGACCTTAGATACAAACTGAGGATAAATTGCTGACAACTGACGTAACTCCTTCCAATTCTTAATGAAGTTCATTTTTGTTGTATCGTCTTTTTCCATATGGTATCTTCTACCATATTTTTTTTTTATCCTTGCATAGACATTGCTTTTAGTTATATTCCAAGTATAATCGGAAGCTGATCGGTATTTATCATGATCATAACTTGAAGCATCAATTAAGTTTTGTAATTCTGTTAGAGTGTTGCGTCTGGTAAGCGAATGCTGTTGCTGTTGCTGTCGCTGATGATCACTGTTGATCATCATCCTTCCACCATCTGCCCGATAAATGGTTTCCCATATAAATTGCTTTGGTAAGGGATGAGAGACATTTGGCTTGTGAGTTAGACCAAGTTTTGTCAAAATTTGCCTTTTGATTGATTCCAAACGATGATGATCGCTTGTTGGAATTTTGTTGTAATGTTGTTGTTGTTGATTATTTGTTTTTTTGTTGTTGAAGTAATTGTGGTTGGTATTATGTTGGTATTTGTTGTTGTTGTAGATGTTATTGTAGTCTGTATGTGGATTATTATCTGTGGTGTAAATTGTGAATAATTGTGATAAAAGTGTATTAAGTGTTATGGGCCTATAGGTTACAAGGACATTATAAACTAGTACCAACCGTAAATGTATGTGACTCCGTTATTTTTATAGAAAGAAGAAGCCTCAGAGTTTGATTTCCAGCATTCCAACATTGAGTAGAAGCGTACATGAATAATCATGAATACATATAGTATAATTTTTGGTATCGGAGATGCCTTTTCGTGTTGCATACATTTCCAGTTGGCACTAAACTACAACACCCTTATACCATGGTTACCAGGGTATAATAGAAAATGGGAATAACAGAATATATGAAGAAAAAAAAAATTAATTAAAAGCAAGTTTGAGAAAACCTGAATACGAATACTCTTTTATTCCTTCTGCTTTTATATCCATAATATGCATTCTCCATAACAAATTATTTGCAATTACCTTTATCATTGTAAATGCTGCCTTTGCTGCCACCTCCTGCTGCTTCATGGCACAAGGTACACCCCTTGTGAGACTCTAAATTGGAAGCATAGAAATTGGTGCTGCTAATGCCATTGCAATTAATTAGCTTGACTTCGAACCATACAAGACCGATAAGAAGCCAGATGAGGTTAGCACGATTGCGTTTATTTATCTTTGAGCAGTTACGCATGGATAACAAGTCCTTCAATGATGAGTCCCGCACGTAGTTCCTTGGCGTAGTTCCAACATAACTTACTTTTAATGTCTCAAAGGATTGGCAAAGGCTTGGCCTTTGTTGAAAGACGCTCGTATTACTTTTACTATTTATTATCTGCTGCTTATTATATTTATTATTATTATTTGTTGTTTGTTGCCTCTGCTTGTTCTTAGCCATATGTCTATGGCGGCGACGCCTGCGACGACGTCGGCGACGCCTTCTACGCTGCCGCTTACGTTTTCGACCGTGACAAAACATTTTGCATATATAATTTGATCTTAATTGCTGATCACTTGTAATATCATACAAGTATTTTAGAGAGAGGGTATGGGTATTCGTACTACCACTAATTGCGGAAGAATCTTCAATAACAGTTGTAGGAACAGAAGATGCAGTTACCGATACTCCTCCTGGACCAGTCTCACTATTGCTTCCATCAGAAGCTGAACTGATATCAAGCAGAATGCAGCTTGTAAGCAGTGTTACGAACGCCGTTGCCCAACGCGCCAGAAGTAGAATCAGCTTTGATACGAATAATCTATCGTTTAGGGGTTCGCAATCTTTTTTTCTTGTTACTACTTGTGATGTGTTCCAAGAGTTGGAGTTGGCACTGCAGCAAGTGATGTTGTAGCAACCACAACAACAACTGGGAACGACAACGCAACATCCTTGGCGGCAGCACATACATTGACAGTTGTAGAAGCATTTGATGCTGCTATTCCTTATTGTTCCCTTTCCAGGCGGCTGTGATTGTGTCTCGAAAGCCAGCCGCATCCTTTTTGTTATTAGATTGGTTCGTTACCGCCTATAAAAACCACACGAGGAGCAGTATCGACAGTCTTATAACATTTCAATCCATTCGTTTAGCTTTGGGGTTGAACGCTGCGTTTTCCTGTGTTAAAATGGAAAATCAAGATTTGAGCATTCGTTTAAAATTCTTGTTTACCTTTAATTAAAATTCGCAAAATAATTAGAAACTGATTAAAAATATCATCGAAATGCCGAAGTTTATTTACTCTGCAATTATAATAATAGAACCCGCACGCACTTGTAACATTCAGGAAATGTCGTTGAACTAATTCATTTTGCAAAGGTTCCCAGTATGCACAAAATGATACGCTTTGATTAATATCACGATTTTAAGCTGATTTTAAATTTTACGTGGATATATAGTAGGGTCAACGTAATCGTGTAACTGCGCTGACGACCGGCAGACAAGAAGCATGCCCACCCTTCCTCCACACACATACATTAGTACTCACATATATGTATATAAAAGGCAATCGAAACCAGACAAGACGACGCCAAGTTTGGTTATTAACTGCAGGATAGCAGCGTATAAAGCAAATCTCAAAATAAAAATTAATTAAAGTAATTTTAAAATCACATTGCAGATAGTAAAAATGATGTTCCAAATGCTGTTTCTAATATTATTTGTTAAAAAATAATACATGAAAATTGTCATTTGTTTTTACCGGAAGAAAATTACACAAATGAACTTCAGTTTCCGTCCTTCAATATATCTGCTGTTTTTATCAACACTTTAAAAAATATCATATTTCACATGCTTTGAATTTTTTGTTTACGTGGTAGGTAGGATGAAGAATGAAATGTATTTTTGTATAACCTCTGCTAAAGATGACAATGCATACTTTTGGCATCAAAACGAATGAAGTTAACCCAAAAGCTTTTCAAGAGCTTTTTGGGTAATGAAAGCGTTGTAGAACGGTCCAATAAAAGTAATCGACACATTTGGCAGCCATTGCAAAATAATCGGTGAAAACTGTTACATTTTGTTCTGCAAAACGAGCAAGTTTGTCTTGCCGAAGGTGTTTACTTTACAAAATCAGTAGATCAAAATGGTACGTAGTTATTTTATGGATAATTGGTTTTTGTCGGAAACAACGAATTACGTTGTGATTGCTAAGGCTGCCAGACAGATTTTAAATATATTTAATTAAATGATCAGGGGTGCCATTCAAAACACAGTTGTTTTGATTTCCACAAAGAGGCATTTCCGCTAAACCAATTTCTAGGTGCCATACAACATCGAATAAGTTTTGTGATTTTAGTTTTTTTACAAACCATTCGAAATTCCTGGCAGGGTTGCCATGTTGCCAGATGAAATACGGCATGTGTTTGATTAGCAAACATTTTATGTAAATTATTGTAAAATGGTAGGTTTTGGGTTATTTTATTTTTTAAATAATGGGTTTTAAACTATTTTGTTAAGCACAGTATCCAGCAAATGAAGTTGTCGAGCAGCGCAAAAATGTTTATTCTTTTGAAGTGTGACCGCTCTTTCTACTCGTTGCTCGGCATTTTTTGAGGACCAATGATGCGGTCATACTTTGTTGACAACCGGCAAAATTTGAAACATCACACACATTCATCTTTTTATGATTTGTTTTATATTATTAATTGTCCCAAAGCTATTGACATGCGTTCCGGCGGCTGCGGCCTGCTTGGACTGCTCATAGTACATGTCTAAGGAACTCGGATGATTGTATATGAGCTCTTTTAGTCATGGGTGGGTGTTCCGTTTAGGGAGAAACATGTTGGAACCAGTGCCCATACCCATGGAGGAGAAGCTGTCCTGTGCCAGTTGCATAACGAGATGCAAAAGTGGCCCATTTTTCCTTTCGATAGTCCTGCATCCTTATTTTTAATTTTACTTTCTCGTCCCAGGTCTTTTAATGCAAATTCATATAATTTCCCAATTCCCAAAATATTGTATTTGCCTTTATTAAGTCAATTAGGACTGTATTCGCTCTTTTAATTCGACTCTTCCACGCATTTTTGTTCATGCCGGGATCCATAGTTTGAAATATGTGAAGCGCAGAGCGAGAGGCAAACGTTGGAGACAGCGAAAAGAATAAAAATTTTATTCTTTTCGTTACGCATTATGGAAATACTAAAACGCGCACCCTCAAATAATCTCCTAACGCCTGCACAGTTATAGTATTTTCGAACCTGAACTGGATACCACCCTTTGAAACAGACCTAGGTAACAAGCTGTTTCAAACTATTTGCCTCTCGCTCTCTCTCACTGCTTTGCAACAGTTTTCTTCTGTCTGGATACTGTGCTTTAATTAATTCATTTTTTTTACTTTTATTTAAAAAAAAGTTTAAAAAGTTGGCGCGAAAATTTATAAAAGTTGCTCGACAGCTCTACTAAACCCGACTTCAAAATTTCGAATCTATCATGGGGGGTAGGCATCGAAATTGACGTCAAGTTGTGTGTTTTCAAATACACAAAAAATAATTGTGTGGAAGTGCAATGGCACCTCGGGATTATTTTTCAGGGTTTTTGCAGCAGAAGTGGTTTCTGTAGCACCCCTGATAGCTTAAAAAAAAAAAAATGAATTATTAAACTTGTTTTAAATGTATTACTCCTTCTCACACCACTCTCGAAATACTAAAAGTGTGCCCACTGGCAACGCCAATCAATTAGGTAGTATTTTGTTCAGCACGGCAACCATATGTCAATCTATCGATATCTATCGTTGCCAGATTTTCCAATAGGTCGGTAAAGCGGACCCTATTTTGCACGGCCAACTAGGGTCCGCTTTACCGACCGTCCGCTTTACCGGCAGACTGAACGCTCCCGAAAATGTTTGTTTCACCCAAATTTTGTACAACTTGTTGGTTTCAGCGCCTTTAGTTTTTAACATTTAAAGCAATTTTTTATGCTATCTATGTGAATGTCCCATTTAATGATTATTTTCATTGAAGCAACAAGTCCTTAATTCAAATTTCGGTAACCCCTTTATCTACGCCTCTGTGCCGAGCTGTCAGCTGATTCAAATAGCGCCGCCTTCCAACACTGGCCTCACTATTTTGTTTTTCTTCACAAATAACCACAAACTGTCGGTATATTTACCCTAATTGGATTTAAAACTGACTTAAAACCATGACACTTTTATTCCTCATAGCGCTCCTCAGCCTGCTGAACACAATCCTGCCGGACTTTTTACGGAAATACGTAAGTGTCAGCCGTCCACGTTAAATCCGCCTAGATAAACCATACCCCTTGCCCCACAGCTCAAAGTGTCTCGTTTGTGGAGCGCCAAGAACTCATCCGAGCTGAGGCAGATGCAGAAGGAAGTGGACTCCGCCCGTGAGCAAGTGGACGAGGTACGCAATGCGGAGCATTCCGGCGAGTATGCTAGGACCATCAAAATTATGCGCGCCGAGCGAAAAGTGTCGGCAAAAATGTTATTATTTAGAAGTGTGACCGCTCTTTCTATTCGTTGTTCGGCATTTTTTGAGGGCGAATGATGCGGTCATACTTTGTTGACAACCGGCAATATTTAAAAGAACACACACATTAATTTTTTTTATTATTCGTTTTAGATTAATAATTGTCCCAAAGCTATTTTGGCGGCTGCGCATGCCTTGGACAGCTCCCAGTACATATCCAAGGAGCTCGGATTATTGTATATGGGCTCTTTAGGCAAGAGTAGGATCCGTGTTCCGTTCAGAGAGAAACATGATGACACCAGTGACCATACCCATGGAGAAGGTCCAAGGTCTTTTAATGCAAGTTCATATAAGTTCCCGATTCCCAAAAATATTGTATTTGTCTTTATCAAGTCAATTAGGACTGTATTCGCTCTTTTCCACGCATTTTTATTCATTGGCGGGATCCATAGTTTGAAATATGTGAAGGGCAGAGCGAGAGGCAAACATTGGTGGTTTATTAAAATTTGTATTTGTATTGTTATAGCACGGTATCCAGAGAGAAGAAAACTGTTGCAAAGCAGTGAGAGAGATTGAGAGGCAAATAGTTTGAAACAGGTTGTCACTTAGGTCTGTTCCAAAGGGTGGTATCCAGTTCAGGTTCGAAAATACTATAACTGTGCAGGCGTTAGGAGATTATTTGAGGGTGCGCGTTTTAGTATTTCCATAATGCGTAGCGAAAAAAATAAAAATGTTAAAGCACAGTATCCAGCAAATGAAGTTGTCGAGCAGCGCAAAAATGTTTATTCTTTTGAAGTGTGACCGCTCTTTCTACTCGTTGCTCGGCATTTTTTGAGGGCCAATGATGCAGTCATACTTTGTTGACAACCGGCAAAATTTGAAACATCATACACATTCACCTTCTTATGATTTGTTTTAGATTATTAATTGTCCCAAAGCTATTGACATGCGTTCCGGCGGCTGCGCCTGCCTTGGACTGCTCATAGTACATGTCTAAGGAACTCGGATGATTGTATATGGGCTCTTTTAGGCATGGGTGGGTGTTCCGTTCAGGGAGAAACATGATGGAACCAGTGTCCTACTCATGGAGGAGAAGCTATCCTGTGCCAGTGGCATAACAAGATGCAAAAGTGGCCCATTTTACCTTCGATAGTCCTGCATCCTTATTTTTAATTGTACTTTTTCGTCCCAGATCTTTTAATGAAAATTCATATAATTTCCCGATTCCCAAAATATTGTATTTGCCTTTGTCAAGTCAATTAGGACTGTATTCGCTCTTTTAATTCGACTTTTCCACGCATTTTTGTTCATGCCGGGATCCATAGTTTGCAATATTTGAAGGACAGAGCGAGAGGCAAACATTGGTGGTTTATTAAAATTTGTATTTGTATTGTTATAGCACGGTATCCAGAGAGAAGAAAACTGTTGCAAAGCAGTGAGAGAGAGCGAGAGGCAAATAGTTTGAAACAGCTTGTCACGTAGGTCTGTTCCAAAGGGTGGTATCCAGTACAGTTTCGAAAATACTAGAACGGCGCAAGATTTAGGAGATTTTTAGTTTTAGTATTTCCATAACGCGTAGCGAAAAAGAATAAAATTTTCAATAATCTGTCTGTCGCCAACGTTTGCCTCTCGCTCTGCCCTTCAAATATTGCAAACTATGGATCCCGGCATGAACAAAAATGCGTGGAAAAGTCGAATTAAAAGAGCGAATACAGTCCTAATTGACTTGACAAAGGCAAATACAATATTTTGGGAATCGGGAAATTATATGAATTTTCATTAAAAGATCTGGGACGAAAAAGTACAATTAAAAATAAGGATGCAGGACTATCGAAGGTAAAATGGGCCACTTTTGCATCTTGTTATGCCACTGGCACAGGATAGCTTCTCCTCCATGAGTAGGACACTGGTTCCATCATGTTTCTCCCTGAACGGAACACCCACCCATGCCTAAAAGAGCCCATATACAATCATCCGAGTTCCTTGACATGTACTATGAGCAGTCCAAGGCAGGCGCAGCCGCCGGAACGCATGTCAATAGCTTTGGGACAATTAATAATCTAAAACAAATCATAAGAAGGTGAATGTGTATGATGTTTCAAATTTTGCCGGTTGTCAACAAAGTATGACTGCATCATTGGCCCTCAAAAAATGCCGAGCAACGAGTAGAAAGAGCGGTCACACTTCAAAAGAATAAACATTTTTGCGCTGCTCGACAACTTCATTTGCTGGATACTGTGCTTTAACATTTTTATTTTTTTCGCTACGCATTATGGAAATACTAAAACGCGCACCCTCAAATAATCTCCTAACGCCTGCACAGTTATAGTATTTTCGAACCTGAACTGGATACCACCCTTTGGAACAGACCTAAGTGACAAGCTGTTTCAAACTATTTGCCTCTCGCGCTCTCTCACTGCTTTGCCACAGTTTTGTTTTATCTAAATACGGTGCTTTCACCCGTCTCTACATGTCCCTTTAAATAGCACAATTTAACACATCAAACAAAATATCGATTATTCGCAAATATATCGCAACGTTAAGATATCGTTTATGTATAACAAAAAGGGGCGTCACAATTGCCACAATTCAAATCTTTCTACGGATTTAAAAAAAATAAATTTAATCAAGTAGAAAAAATAAAATTGTATGCTAAATTACGGCTCTCCGAAAAAAATGTTTTTTCCTAATTTTTTTTAACTTTATGAGTTTTATTAAAATATTTTATTTGTATTTCTTTATTTTGTATTTTTACAATCCTAGGTTCAGACGATAGAAACATGTCTTGAGAGGACTCATACCAAATTTCAAATAAATCGGTAAATCAATAGAACTTGATATGTCATGGCAACCGTTTTGAAAAATGTAGTTTCAAGAAAAGCGCGTTTAATGTTTTAGCCGAGCCAGTATTGAAGGCGTGACACTAAAATAGCTATATCTCTAAAATTTCGACTCATCCTTTTGAGGACACATTTTTGACAGGTAGCGCTTTAAAAATTTCAAATAAAAATAATTATTTATTCGAATTTTTACACTAGAATACCCTCTTAAATAATGTCTGTAGCGAAACCATCAATGCATCGTTGTTTTTAAGAAATGTTGTATAAAAGTACAATTAAGCAACAAAATCTGTAATTATTAATGCTAATAAATGTATTACCTAATCTGTTTTAAAGACATAAAATATTCCCGCCATTTTAACGCATGATTTCATCGATTCTGGAATTAAGAAATTCAATAATTCTAGCGCACAGTAATTGTAATTTTTCTCTGAAAGTATATGGAATTATTTGTATTACAACTTATTTCAGAAAAGAACATAAAAAGACAGTCTTGGGTTTTTGTTGTATATTTATTTATTTATTTACTTAACAACTCAAGAAGTACACACAGTTTCAACAGGATTCAAGATTGAGTAGGCGTAGGCATAGAATTATAGTACTCTTTCCGGGAAAAGGGTATGGAATTCAAAAAATATTGTTAGTAATATAAGTACTTCGTATATAACAACAACAAAAGGTACCTAAAGTTAGCAGTCAAGCAACAACAATAATACTAATAAAAAAAAAAACAAAAAGAAACGGCGGAAAAGTTGTCTCGGTTGGCTTGCAGACCGTGAAAAGCCACGAGCCACGGATTGAAATACCGAATTTCATATAAAAAACAAAAACACATGAATACATTCGTCTGATTGTGCTTGTACATAAGCACAAGAATACAAATATAAAGAGCTACACTTCGATATACATATGTACATATATACTATGTGAGTACGTATATGCATACATGAATAGTGGCTCAACAAGTAGTTATCTTAAAGTAGTCATTATTATTTTTTATTCCCTTGCAGGGTATTATAATTTTCGTCAGAAGCTTGCAACGCTGTGAAGGAGACATTTCCGACCCTCTAAAGTATATACATATATTCTTGATCAGCATCAACGGCCGAGTCGATCTAGCCATGTCCGTCCGTTTCTACGCAAACTAGTCCCTCCGTTTTGAAACTTTGCACATATGCTTCTATATGCTCTCACTACTATATATGTCGGAAAGGATCGGACGACTATATCATATAGCTGCCATCTGATCGATAAATTTTTAGGAAAAAAAATCTAACTTAGCCAATTTTATATATATTTTCATATAATTTGAGACACGGCCATTTTGTAATATTTTAGAATTTCGGTTTTAATATTTTTCAAATCGGACCACTATATCATATAGCTGTCATAGGAATATACATATATGTACATATGTATATAAATTCATTTGGTTTGTTCGCAACATAGTTCGTTCGCAACATTTTTCGCTCGCAATGTTTACCTTATGTCAGTACCCGAGAAAGCGGAAAGTCAGAAAATTGTTCTTCTTCTTCTTCTACTTACTGCAAGGGTATTTAAACTTCGGCATGCCGAAGTTAGCTTCCTTTCTTGTTTTAAATAATTTTAGAATTTCGGTAAATGTAGAGAAAAATGCAAACACTTTGAATGTACAACTGTAACTGTAAATGTAATATGAATACAAAAATGTGAAATATTATGGATTTTAAAATAAAATTTGAAGAAACCAAACACATAAAACTCAAAACTAGATAGAATCGGTTTCGATGGTCCTTATTCAAAGCCTTTGGATATGCAATTTTAATACAATTATCGCCAAATTATCGCAAGTAGTTTAAAAAAATTACATATGTATAATATAACCCACTTGAATTTTGTTTACTAAGCGACTAGCACCCAAAAGTTACTGTGTTGAGTGTATTTATGCATCGTTGGATGTATATACTTACATACCTACATAAATACGTTTATGTATGTATCTCTTGCAGGTTTTTAAACAAAAAGCGGCGCGTGCCAAGAGCGTTACATACACACAACCAATTTCTTGAGCTACCGTTGCAAGCTGCACTTACATAGACTTATAAATACATCCACATAAATGCATGGAATGAAGATGACGAAAAATCACTCGAGCGTATACAAAAATCTGGAGTTTACCACTGTTGTCACGCTGAGGCTAGAAATATTAAAAAAAAAAAAAAAAAAAAAAAAAAAAAAACTAAAACATTTAAGGTCGTTAATATAACCATCGTATATGTAGTTATTCAAACTTTCATCGTGCGGAAATGTTATAATTGCATCCAAGAAGGTCTTCAAACAATTTTCTTCATTTATGTATATTGTTAAAAGAAAATATAAATTTAAGAGGATATTATTTTTGTTTTGGAATACTTAAGTCAAAACTAAACAAGTATGATTTTTTTTCTTTTCTTTCATATTTATTACATATTGGATTTTTTATCACACTCATGTCTCATGATTGTTGCATCAACAAAATGGACTAACAATAAATATGTACAAATGGAAAGATACAAAAGATATAAAAAATATTCATTGATTAACTGTGAATGTTTGAGTTTCTTTAACTTTGGTTTTTATATGTATATCGTTTACGATTCAATTACTTCTCATTACTTGACATGCAGTCAGACTAAAAGTTTCGAAATTTATTCTTAAAGAAAGTCTTACTGTTTGTAATCTGCATAAAAACAGTCAAATTATTTGTAAAATAGACTTGAAATCAAAGATCGTATTGGACTGTAAATTGATGAATGCGCATTTTTTTAACTTTGCCAGTTTTCAAAATACATATTTTTATTTACGTAAATATAAAGTCAATTTTTTTTGTGTTGTTTTACAACTAGGGATTTAATTTTATCAATTTATTAATCATATATGTAGGAAAAATCTATACATGTCAAGGAAAGCTTAGTTACAGATTTTCAGGATTTTTGAGGGCGAAAATGGGCGTAGGCAAATTTTAAGAAAAACTTGATCTGCGTGCAACAGTTATAATTGCAGTCAACTATTTTGGTAGTTTCAAATTCTTTGAACTATTTCTTCACTCTTTCGTTCTGTTTTTCTGGGGTAAGGATCGGACCAAAAAATATAAGAGAAGATATCCCACAGTTCTGGCGATTATTTCTTAGAAGGTAAACCAATTAATAGAAAGTATCTAGAATATACTTATGTACATAAATATGTTTTAAGGGGTTTACATTATGTTTAATACTAGTCATATTCAAGCTTATGTGGTTAATGAATGAAGGAATTTATATGTCTATAGGTATGTGAGCTGTTTCAGCTACTCATCCCTTACATTTTTCTGAAAACCGGGAAAATTCCCTCGCTTTATATGAATGTATATGTATGTATGTACATATATAGAACACCTGTTAGACTGCAGAAACAGTGGCGGCTGTTGATTATAAAAAAAACTACCCCTGTCGAGTTCCTCTATCTTATTTCAGTTTTTCCTTATATGTATGCATGTAGCCTTACTTTAATACATACTCACACACATTCGCGATAAGTTCAATGATCTCCCGGACAATATTTGTTTAATTAATAACAAATAGATATTAAACTTTTCTGAAAATTGTACACACAAATCGAAAGCAATAAAATAAAACATATTTATTTCAAATTTATAATATATTGGTTCAAAACATTACATTTTACGGAAATTGTCAAGCTGTACTGTAGATGTATGTATGTATGTATATACATACATGTACATACATATGTATATGTATAACATTTCATTCTTGCTTTGTTGTACCTGTAGAATGCGAAACATTAAATGTTGAGGGTGGCTATGTAAGCACAGCCTTTGCTTAAACATTATTAACGTAAAAATGTGCAAGACATCATTTACGATTTACGTGTACATTTAATTAACGTAACACGTCTAATATTCAATTTTATATCGACTAACTGTTATATTATTATATTTAATTAACGTAACACGTCTAATATTCAATTTTATATCGACTAACTGTTATATTATTATATATACATTAATAAAAAAAAACAGCTTTTTAGTAACAATTGCACTCTCGACTCAAAAAAAATCGTATGTATGTGTAATACTTATGTAAATACATACCATATGTACATATGTATTAGCGGTAGAATATCGAATGTGTATTAGGGCCAAAAAGCTGAAAAATGTCTGTATATTTAAAGAAAGGTTATTCTGCTGTCTTCCGGTAAGCAATGAATGTATGTATGTATGTATGTATTTGAGTTTATATAAGCATACATATACGAATAAAATGTTCGACTCAAGTGTAAATAATATACATAATATATAATGTATGTATATGCTTTTTTTATGACCAAAGCGTAAATTACTATATAATAAGTACATGAATCGTTGTACGTACAACCCTACACATCTACATAGTAACAACGGGAATAAGTAATTTCTCTCATTTCTGCCTCTGATCCACTTGGAAAGAGGGAGTCCCCCTTACTATTCTCCCCCTTTTTTCTTTTCTCACTCACTCAATTTTTCAATACGGTGATCGTATATACCGCTAAGCAGTGTTGCCAATTTGGACGTTTTTCGGATATGTACATATGTATGTATATGCTTTTACTCATTTTTATCCGAATCTGCCAAATTTAAATCACTTATATCTGTATCTATGTATATCAATGTTGATGTTAATGAATACGTTAGGCTAATATCATATGGCAAAAATCGCATTAAACATTAAAATAGCGATATATTATCGGTGATATGAAACAAATATCGAAGATTTTCCAAGGATGATCGCTTAGCCCAGTTCGAAATATCAATCAGGATATTGATTTTCCGAGCATATATTACATACACCAAAAGAAATGATCAAATCGAGACGATGGTGTTCTCGATTTTGATATCCCCGAGAAGATGAGTTGAATTTTCAATACTGTCTATTTTTAGGTTATATAGATATAAATAGATATATCAATTTAAACAATATTATTTTAAAATGGGTAAAAGAAAGATTGCTTAAATAATTTAATGTAGTATAAATTAGAACTATGTTCATTGAAAAGATCAAAGTAATGTCCGTTTTTATTAGATTTACCATACATATTCTATATACAGTTTTAAATTTTACTCAACAATCGATTCTATAAGATATAATCTTATATTAAACCTAAAATTTGAAAAAGGTAGATAAAAATATTTTAAAAACCAACAAACTTTTATTGATTTTTTGTTTGCGTAAAATTTCTTCAATTGTTTCTGTGGCAATTATATGATATATAGTCGTCCGACATATGTACATGTGTATATGTATACTAGTGAGAACAGATTTATGTAACTCAAATAGCTTATTAAACTGAGGGACTGACGTAAAAACTGCTGATTAAAAATACATATAGTATGTATGTATTTAATAGGGTCGGAAATGACTCCTTTCACTGCTAAGGACTAAAATTATAATACCCTGCAGGGTATACAAATTTATCTACCTGTGCTGCCATTGTGCAATGAAAAGCTTTTTGTCTTATAAGCCAAATAATATGAAGTAGACTATGCGCAGTCATATTTAACATTTGAAATGTATGTAAATTTCTTTCTTTTTTCAAATGTTTTAAAAAAATACGACAGTCCAGTTCTACCGAAACGTGAATACTGTTTTTTCTTCAATATGCACTTGGTCGATGTACATTAGAATAAACTTTTTTTGTGTTTACAAAACTGGCATCACTTGCAAGCCTAGCTTCGGCTCTTCAAGCCAACGAACAGACATGTATGTACATATAAATACCGATCTGTGGGCAGTCGGCAGCAGTCGGCTTTGAGTGCGAACCAAAAACCGACCAACCGTAAAGAGCCGTGTCTTGGCCAAGTTTTTGAGCGCTGCTCAAAGACAAAACACACACATACATATACATACATACGGCTTCCGCCGTCCACATTAACCATTCAACAATTTAGTTTCGCTCGAGATCTCTTGGCGTACAGTTCAAACGATCCTCGCTCCACCTGTGTGAAAACCGCCTTCAACACCAACAGGTGGAACGCGCTGCGCCGCTGTTCTCTTTAAGCATGCCGAAGTAGTGACCTTTATTGGAAAAGTGACTTGTGCAATACAAAAACAAGAAAAATACAAACACAAATAAAGAAATATTTTTATATATTTTTATATAAAAAAAAAAATAATTTAATTATGTAAACTCGCAATTATTTATCTCAACAATTAGGGGTACCAAAATATGCTACTGAAATAAGTTATTCATTAAAAATATATTAATTTCATTATTTTGGATACAATATATATAATATTATCGGTAAGCAATTTTTCAAAGATTAAGTAAGAAGTACGTGTTTTTAAGCTTTCTTTTTGTATTGTATTTTAGGTATTGAATATTTCCGTTACATTATTATTATACGTTTGTTTCATCTTTTTGTTTGCATTATTTATACATTTTTTTAAAGCTAAGTTAACTAATTTTGTATGGGATTAGAAAAAAAAAACGGACGCAATACAATAAATATCTTGTGTACCCACGCTCCTGACCTTGGGTTTCTTATTTTCCACCGTTTTTTTTGTAGACTGTTGTCTGACGCCATTATTATTTGGTGGGAAGTGTGTGAAAATGCGATTCTTTTTCCCACTTTTATTTTTCTAGAATTGAATGTGAAGAGTGAGTAATATTATGCGCACCTTACCTTACCTTACTTTAACCGTGAACTTTTGTGTTGTGTGTCTGCCTTGAACCCCTTGAACCCGTATTAAAATAGAGACAACTCCTAGACTTTATATATAGATTTTTACGGACATATTTAAAGTGTTTTTATAAAGTACATATATATCGGGAGTTTTATATAAAAATAAATATCCTTTATTTATGTTGTATTCCTACTTCTCCCTATCCCTCCCTTCTCCCCATTTATGTACATTTATCATTTGCGGTAGTCCGAAAATGTATACCGACATATATATGATGGCAAAAATAATTAATTGTGAAAAAAATTATTCCTTGAAATTTTAAACAGGGACTTAGGGGGTTTTAAGGTAATAAAAATCCATACAAATTGTTTGTCCAAATGGTATCCAATGTAATCGCATTTACAAATTGTAAGTTGTATCTGGACAGGTCTGTCTAAAGATCAGATCAGATCTGAAGTATTTTCCGCAAATTACTGTTAACCGGCGCTGGAAAAACACAGCTTTGGTAGATGGCAAATTGTAAGACTGCACCTTCAAAGGAATTACTCAGGTCTCAAAGATTTGGGAAAATATTAGGGAGATGTCGAATAATTTCATTGAGAAAGTAAAGTAAAATGTTAAATAAATAAAATAAATTATATGTTTATTTTAATGTTAAGTGCAAAATAGACGTGAAGTAACCCAATATCGCTCTTAAAATGTTGTTCAATCTACATAAACATATGCAGTTTAAAAATGTGTCCTACCAGATGATAATGCCTATCTATCAATTGGGAACAATAATGTTATACTCAAAATAAAACAGGTGGCATCCTAGACTTGTGCCTTTTGCCTCACTCGCTCCTTCGATCCCCCTTCTACGGTGAATGATGACCCTTAGGGGTGAAGCATGTGATAGCCCAAAAAGGTCAATTAAGAACAGGTGAGCGAGTTTGCGCGGGGTTCATGTAGAAGTGCGCACCTTGCTAAGGAACAGAGAAGAGCTGGTGTCGTGACCACTACGAATGTACTTATTGTATATGTATATACATATGTATTTTCCCGGCAAATGAGCGGGAAATGGAAATGTAATTATACGCTCGCATTGCGTTAAAGGGTGGATTAGGGATTAATTTATATATTTGTATACATATATCGTAAATATTTGAATATATCGAAGAATCTTACAAATTTATTTTATTTTGATAAAAAAACAAGAAAGAAAGCTAACTTCGGGATGCCGAAGATTAAATACCCTTGCAGTAAGTAAGACTTTTTTGTTTTCTCGGGTACTGACTAAAATGTTGCGGGCGAAAAATGTTGCAAACGAAAATGTTGCGAACAAAAATGTTGCGAACAAACTAAATGAATTTATATATATATTCCTATGGCAGCTATATGATATAGTGGTCCGATTTTGATCAAATTAAAACCGAAATTCTAAAATATTACAAAACGGCCATGATTAAATTTCATGAAAATTTGTTGAAAATTGCCTAAGTTATAATTCTTTTCTTAAAAATTTTCCGATCGTCCCTATGGCAGCTATATGATATAGTCGTCCGATCCGGCCCGTTCCGACATATATAGTAGTGAGAGCATATAGAAGCATATGTGCAAAGTTTCATTCAGCTGCAAAACTGAGGGACTAGTTTGCGTAGAAACGGACAACGGACATGGCTAGATTGACTCGGCTGTTGATGCTGATCAAGAATATATATACTTTATAGGATCGGAAATGTTTCCTTCACTGCGTTGCAAACTTCTGACTAAAATTATAATACCCTGCAAGGGTATAAAAATGAATTCAGTCAGATAGCCTTAGTTTGGGTAGAATCAGACGAAACAGATCGAGACTCTGCTGTTGATGCTGAACAAAAATATACCCTGCAGTACCACTTGTCATCAATGTTCCTCTGTAATCAACGATTCATCAACAGCCGACGGCGACTTTTACCGAGCCGACGCTCTCTTTCGACCTTCGTGTTAAACCCGATTCTCTCGCGCTCTTATTTTTCTCTCTTCACACAAAAAGGTTGATGACAGATTGATTACAAGTTGTTGATGAAATGTTGATGACAAGCCCATACAATCGTTGATTAATTTTTGGTATAAATGTTGATGAATTTTTGGTATAAAGTGTTGATTTTCATCAAGTGATGAATCGTTGATGAATTTGTGTTGATGACAAGAGCGGACATCCCATACAAAAATTCACCAACCTTTGTCTGGGCTTGTCATCAACGTTTCATCGACAGACCCCCATATGGGTTGATGAATTCTTGATGACAAGTGGTACTGCAGGGTAGTTTCAGTTTCGGCACACTGGTAGACGCGTTAGTTTATGTTTGTTTTTTTTTTTTGTAAATATACTTTATTATTATTTTTGATTTTTAAGTACATTTTATTGAGATACATCAATTTTTCAAAGCTATATTGTTTATCTCTATGAAACTATATTTTCATTCTGTTTTTTGATTGCCTTTTCAGTTTCTGATGTTTATAATGGATATGCAAACCTCATCACCCCACCCTCTCGGCCATGGGCTCGCCGGGCCGTCACTTTCACATCAGCTTCAACACCGTATAATTCACCACCAGCCCTCGCATCTTCAGAGTGCACCAGAACAGACACTAAACTCTGAGCACAACCATAATCCGCATTTGCAGCATCATCAACAACATCAGCAGTTGTCACAGCACCAGTCTCAGGTCGATCCGCCTACATTACACACTTTGCAGAGCATTCCCAATGATAGTGTAAGCCTTCCTCATGATCAGCAACAGCATATCGGAAGTAACGTTTATGTCTCGACGCAAATAGATGAAAAAGGAAAGAGTAAGTAAACATTTAAGATGCGTGTATAATCAATTTTAGAATTTTGACAAAAAAAAAAAAATAATAATGGCAAAAATATAAGTCAATCAATCAAATAAAAAAAATTATTACATTTAATTATACAAATAAATAAATAACGTAAACAACGTGCATTTATAGCTTCTTAGAACCTATTATAAGGTTTTAAAATTAAAATAAAATAAATGCTTTATATAAAAAAATAGATTTTGTTATTTACACAAAAATAAAACATGTGAAACGTTTGCAATGAATACATTTGATCTTGACTTAAGAAAATAAAACAAGAAAATCTCCCCATCCTTATCAAATACAAAAGAAAAACCAGAAAGGAATCTAACTTCGGCATGCCGTAGTTTGTATACCCTTGCAGCTTACAATTGGTTCATTATAATTTAATCCAATTCTCTCCAAGGGTATAAAAATAATTAGGAGACTGAGATACCTAACTAGGTTCTCTATAAATTGGCATCTATGTATATTATTAATTCCGATAGTTCCTATGGCAGCTATATGATCATTAACATTAAAATTATAGAATCATTTAAATCATACAATCATAGTTATATATACATATATATTATATTAAGCGTACTCACATTTTTAAAACACCATTATTAGGAATGGAACTCGAACTCTGGGCCTTCAACAACGATTCACAAAGGCAAATCAAAATATCCAAAATATCCCAAAACTAAAAATAAAGGAAAACTAACTACTGCCATCCGAAGTTGCAACTAGTAATTGGATTATTGAAGACCATTCGGTTATATGGAAAAATTATATAAAATAAGAAGGGCAGATTGCATTCAGTTTTCTCTAAATCTCTCATTTCGCGTATTCCTTCCCCTCCACTCGTCACTTCATAAAAACTAAACATGTAGAGTAATTTCTTTTTATATATGTCTTTCAGAAAAGTGAGTTGAAGTGATATCGGAAAGAGTATATGGTCTCAGTTTTAGAGCTATATGCATGATCTTTCCCAATAGTCTGTACTCTATGAAGACCACGAAGTGGCTTCAGATAAACAAAAGGATTACATTTTCATTTGATTAACATTATTTCAAGTTTTAAGATTAAAATGAGAGAATGTTAACATCCAGAACAATAGCTTCCTTAAAGGAAGAGCTGGGGCTAGGAGAGGCTAACAAGGGCAATACATTTTTTTTCCCCTCCCAAAAAGAAAAAACAGCATAAACAGCAAAAAGCTATTCTTCTTTGCGATTCTTTTCGATTCATGTTCAATTTTATTGAAAGCAAAATTAAAAAAAAAAGAAGGAGACCCTTTTAAGTCACGGAATTTGTGTGTGTGGATTATAAGGAATTTTTGCAATGTCCACGACTTTTATTTTGTCGCAATTTATACGTATGTATATTTGCAATTCTTCTAATTTTAATATCTCTACTTCCTCTACTCTCTATAGTGTCCAACAAGTTTGATGAATATTCAAACCGAATATTAAGTACAACGCCGCCAAGTGTAAACAACAATTTCATGACAAATACTCAGGGAGTCGATGGATGGATAGCAGCTATGAATGATGTACAAAACGGGGCAGGTATTTACACGCTTAAACTTAAATATAATGTACAAATATTAATAAATAATATGTTATTTTTAAATCCCGAATAATGTATCTCATTTCAATATTTCAGAAGATTCCCACAGTTCGCAAGGCAGTATTTCTGGCGATGGTAAGTTTAAACTTTAAACATAACACGAAAGTAACTAACTTCTGCACACCGAAGTTTTAATACACTTTCAGCTTACAATTGGATCATTACAAATAAAAAAAAATACAATAATTTAATCATTTTGAAATGAATAGAAAGAAGACTTACTGCAATGTTTCATTCAGTTAGCATTAAAACCAAGAGTGTAGTTTGCATAGCAACGGATAAATTCAGCTATTGATCGTAATTAATTGATTTCAAATGAATATAGAACATTTGTTTATACTTTATAGGGTCAGAAATGTCTCTAAAAAATTACAAATATACATATGCACATATATAAATACCTTTTTTGTCAGAAGTTTGCAACGCAGTAATGGGTTCATTTCCGGCCTTTTAAGGGGTTACACCACTGTAAAACACCAAAAAAAGGGCATATTTTCGAAATTTTTGTAGGTAAACACAATGGAGTTATTGAAATTCTGTAAAAAGTATTTTATTATATCAATATTGAACTACAAAAAAACATACATTTCAAGTAATTGGCATGTTTTTTCTCAGAAGGGTACACGGCCGGAAACGTATCTTCTAGAATTTTTGATCTAGAACAAAAAACCAAACATTTTCTGAATCCATATTAATGTCCCCAGGGAAGTACTTTTTTTTTAAAATAAATTTTTCGTAAAATGGCGACAGTTTAAAACAGAAATTCACAGTTTGACCATGAAATTCATTACATTTTTGTTTAAAAAAAAAAAAAAACTATTCACTTTTTCAAAAACTCCTACGTACTTCCCTGGGGACATCAATTTCGAACGTTCTGTAAAAATTTGGAATCGATCGGTAAAGATTTGTTTGAGTAATGTTTCCGGTCAGCTCAAAAAAAGTGGTTTTGAAATATGTAAACGCGTTTTAAGTTTTCAGTGGCTGTAAAATCGTATGTAAAATTGTGAGAGGTCCTGCGTCAGAACTCGAAATTCAATCATGTAAAATCTTTTTCCGGACTTCATCTTTTAGTATATTATTCTTAAGACCCTAAATAACATTAAGTAATGAAAAAATGTTTAGATTTTTTTTTAAATTCTACAGTGGTGTAACCCCTTAATGTCAGTATAATGTAAGTTTCAAATATATTGGTAAACGTAATAAACATCAACATGACTTTGCATAAAAAAAAAAAACGTCCGCAAAAAATCAAAAAATCACAAAACAAATCAATTGCCGCTTCGTTAAAAATCATCTGACTTGAAAAAACCAGAAAGATTACTGAAATATAAATTACTGAAAATATACCTACAGTTTTGACAAAATGGAGGACGTTTGAACTTAACGTAGCGATTTTCAAGGAAAAATTCATTCTTATTTTACCCAAAAAACGAAAACTGAAAATGTGAAAAAACAAAAAATCCTATAGCAAAGACTTTATAATTATGTATATAATAACCACTCAAAATGATAAGTTTTCAATCCGTTTAATCAGGTTTTCAAAGCATTTTTGGTACTGAACGCTATTTGATTTATTTTTAAATTGTATATATTTATTCATATTATATACTATATATATATAGATTTTTATTTATAAACACATTAATTTCGTAGAAAGTATATTTTATATGTATATACCTATTTTTATTTAAAAACACATATTAATTGCGTAGAAGTATATTTATAAGTATACTTTTTCCGTTTTTGTCGTAACGAGTACCGTGTGACCGAGAATTATATACAAATACAGGTTACAAATATATATCTCCCACGTTCGTTACTGGACACTCGATTTCTTTCTGTCATTCTCTCTGTTACAATTGTTCTCACAATACCAAACTGACCGCCACTGCCACCTGATCAATTTTCTTCGTTGTGGCTTTCTGTCCGGAGTAGTCTCAAGTATCCCTACTAATTGAAAAAAAAAAATCTACATCGACCACAAGGCCCGTTTCCTGATGTTTTTATGTTTTGCATTTATTTGCGCTGGTCAATGGAAGAAATTAAGTCACTGGAGGAGTATTGGGTTCAATGGAAATGTTTTCCTAAGATAACGATTCATACAATGTGTATAAGATTACTAAGACCAATGCGATTATACAAAAGCAGAAAAAACCACATTTTAAATGGATGTCCGGCTAATCAAATCTTTGTTTTTGATGCCTGAACAATAGGAGATTTAAAACTTAAAATGCTAACTTCTAAACAACAAAAGTTTTTGGCTGAAAAGTAAAAAATATCTTATATTACCAGAGTGCCGAATAAGAAACTAATTTAGTTATTTGTTATTTTATTTTTTTTTTTTTTTGTAGGGTACATTGTTGCTATTATCTGAAAGATATGCTTTTGTTTGATAAAATTAAAATAAACATCATTTTAGGAGGCCCACACGGCGAACACAACTGCTGTTACTTTTATTACAGAGAAGTAATATTATAATCAGATTGTTTCACCTTTTAATTCCCAGTAGTCTATTCAACATTCTTTACTTATTTCTCCAAGGGTAATTTTGATAAGAGTAAAATCAACCCTCTTTAGTTTAATAGCTTTAAACTTATGTTTTCAGTTCGCGAATATTCAGTACTCGTTCGGAAATTCTTTAATTATGGTTTTGCTTGATTTATTTGCCTGCCGAAATTAAGTAATCGAACGGAAGTACATTTTTTTAAGACTTAAGGGGTCTTCTACTTACTAGGCCGAAATTTTCAGGCCTATTTTCAGAAATTAATTGTGAGAAAACTTTACAAGATAATGAGATAATTTTTTTTTGTATTACTTTTGTACATCTTTAAACTTAACACTATTGGAAATTTAAAGTGTGTATAGCGAATCATTCGTGCTTTATATGGGGTCAAAGTGGGGTCACCACAATTTTAGGGGTCATTTTTCTGGTATCATAACTACCCTTACACTTGCATGAAGTGAGCAAAATAAATTTGATTTATTTTCAGTTTTACGTTGGCTATGCTTCTCAGAGTACGATTTTTTTTAATTAAAAATTGTTTTAAATATAAATTTTTTTGTAAAAAGTTCCATTTTTAATCATGTTTTTTCACCTGTTGGAAGGTGTAAAAATTAATCAAAAAATTGCAAAAAAAAATCGTACTCGGAGAAGCATAGAGAATTGTTTGATAAAGAAGTGGGAAAAAATTGGTTCGATTCGATGAAAATTACTGGTAGAAGTGAAAGTTTAAAAAGGTGATTTTCGGGAAAACGTTCATCTCAGCGACTGCCCGTCCGTGTGAGACAACTTTAGGGACTATACTTTTGGAGCAAGAGCAACCAAACTTGGTGGCAACATTCACAAATCAAGTTTATTTCAAATGTTCGACGCTCATTTCGGCCTTCACTAATAATGGAAAAATATAATATTATAGAATATTGTAATTATATTAAAAAGCTTGCCATGCAGTGTAATTTGATCGGCATAAACCGATGAGTTGAAAACTTCTGAATAAATTTAAATACCCTGCAAGAGTATACCATAAAAAAAATGTATGTTGGCATTACTTCGTTGCTTCTTAAAATATATACATAAGCCGTGAAACATATTTCGTGGTCTACCTCTACGACTAATTTTACAGGCGATAGTTAAGGATTTTCCCATATTTTTCGCAATTTATAATACTCTTCATGTGCTTTGAAAAGCGTATTCGGTGCATTTCGACCCTTTATTTTAGCCTGATCTTCACGAACAATCTATTAAATTATGTTTTGTGGATATCTGAGACTTAAGGATACCATTTTCTCAGTTTTACGCTGATTTCTTCTGTCTTTAATTGATAGATTTCTAGTTATCGTATTTTTATAGATATCCGAGATGCCATTTTACTTATTTCCCTGTAACTTTTTATTTTAATGTGATTATAATAATAATAATGTGATTATAATAATAATAATTTGGAAGATAATTTAAATTAATTTTAAATGTAGGATATCTGGTGTAAACTGCTGCATTTAAATTATTTCGACATCTTTAATGGTATATCAGCAGGGTTAGTTTAAACTTTAAATTTTGACTGAATAAGCTGCTCCACTGTGTTATTGTGGAGTGGTATGAAACATGGTCTGAAACATAGCCATAGATTTCGCTTAGTGGCTTTTCCGATAGTTTTTTTTTGTCAACATTTTGTTAACCCCAATGCTTAATTTGATCGAGCACTTGCTCCTATATCACTCTTTTTTTTTATATATTCCCACACACTGTGTTTAAAATTCGTCCAACAAGTTTTTTCGAGGATTTTCGTGTGTGGCATCCTGATGAACAGTTGCAAGTGAATCTAAAAAGTTAATATGCAAAATAATCAGCATTCATAAAGCTTTTAACTTACAGAAGAATTTGAGAAAACATATTTTTTTGTCTTGCTGTCGCGGTGCGATTTTTAAAAAAGTAACAAATGGGGAGAAATTAAACACATCGAGTGAGGAGATGTGAGACACGGCAAATCCGATAATTGTTGATTACGAATCTGATGTGTTGATTGTCATATGTTGTATGTGAACAATATATGAATGATATATCAATATAATAGGTATATAAAGTATATAATATAATAAGGCAAAAGAAGCGGTCAAACCACCGGCAGCAAAACGTAATTGTCGCACATAAACGATGATTCCGATTAACATTTTTTTCAATACTTTTTAATACATAAAATACATTACAAAGTGTCATCTCCGTAATCCTAATAAAAATTTCGTTATTACAAATTTTTTTTTTCGCATTTTTTAGTAGTGTTTTACAACTCCCCACGATTTTTGAAAACTGAAAAAAGCAGTGTTTCGGGAAAACGAGCTAAAGTCGCCCACAATTTTGGATTATAGGCGAATCCTTTGACAAGGTAGTAGTTTATTGATTGCTGTAAAAATTCAATACAAAAAAATTTAAAAGAAACGTACATTTTAGAAGTTAGGGCCCTTTAGCAAAGCGTTTTTCATAACTCCCCACTTTCCCCTACGATTTTAAAAACATTTAAGTTCCTTCAATTATTTTTAGAATTCACATCATCAACTTTGGGTTTTTGTATTCCAAAGTCGATCAAACTCGCCTGCAGCTTTCTTCCTTGCTTTTTTTTTTCAAAACTAGGTCTTGACCAAGATTTCATGAACCCGGCTAAACTTGTATGACCAAATCGAAGTTACTTTCCGCTGAACATAAAAATAATGTACAACATTTTTTTTTTATACCGGCATTTTGTCAAACATCTTTTTGTTGTTGTTTCGGTTGTTTTTATTTTGTGATTTTTGTGATGATCAAATGTAGGCGATGTATAGTATAATTTTGTAGGTCCCCTAGTAAAGCAACAACATATTTCATAAGGTATATATATTTTTTTCACAAGGGTACACTCGAACTAGATATTTACTATGTGATTAAAAAGTCATCTCATTAGCGTCATTATTTTGACCGCAGCTGTGTATCTATTTACGGTGGTAAAAATTTAACTGTCCATACACACGCACCACAATTTTACAGTAAAGTAACTGATAAGGTGCTTCAGATTCAGATTCAGCCAACGAAAAATTTGTATCTGTGTCGATTTAAAAAAAGTGCGTGAAGGTAAGTTACAGACAGGGACGGTACGCGTGATAAGTGCGAGGCGGACAACGGGTCACAATCAGTTCACACTCTCAGTTCCAGTTCTCAGTATGTGTGTGGAAAAGGGATGCCGAAAGAGCCGAAGACTGTGCGAACTTAAGTGGCAGATAGAAAGGGAAAGGTGTGCGCTGTGCGTGCGCTGTGATTGGCTACCGAGTTGCAGATATATCGGCCCCGGCCGCCTTCCTTATCTTTTATTGGTGGTATTCTCAAAGTGTACGCCCCCTTTTTGATTTCTCTCTCCCTTACGCTCTCTTGAGTCTTTTGCCTTTCTTTTTGCTTCGTTATCTGTTTCTCAGTTGGAGATGCGTTATTTTCAAGAATAAAAGTATACTTTAAAATTTGGAATACTTAAAAATTAGTTAAAAATTACTAATTTGAGTCTTTGATGTTATATCAAAATAGTGATAATGGATTAAATGAGCTAAATTTTAATATAATATTTAAAACAACCAACTCTGAGTCGCAATTTGATGTTCTTCTTGTTAACTAAAAACATAAACGAAACGATGTTGGCATCACTGCTGCATCCATTAGCCTATGGATTGGTTGCCCGGAAAAGCATCCACTGAAGAAGGAGAGAGTTACCGTTTCTCCATTACCTACTCTCTTTCTTTTGCTCTGAAATTGCGCTGGGTCTCTGTCTTCATTGGTCGGTTCACAGAGTTTCCTTTGTAAGATGATAGGCATAGGCGTTACGGGGTTTGAGACGTCACGGATCGCTTGTTGGTGTTGGTTGTTGGGAAGCGTAAAAAAGACGCAAGGACCACGAAACGCCCGCGCGTGTACACGAAAATATAGATAAGAATAAGTAAAGGCGATGCGCAGAATCTCTTGCGGCTAAACAGCAAACTGTGTGGAAAAAATGGTTAGCAATATTTTACGGCAAAAAAACGAAAACGAAAAATGAATGAGAAAATTCATTTTTGTAAAAAAAAGACTATAATAGAAGAAGAATAAAAGCCAAGAGGAGGTTATAGAAACGATAAGGCTCGGTGCTCGGTTTACTTTTATGCAAAGAAGTTTGTGACAGAAACGGAAAATCAAAACTCCGCGCTCTCTAGGACATCGCCGTAACGTCAATCAGAACGCGAACGCTCGTTCGCAGTAGGATTTCTTTTGGCTTTTGTATATCGTATCTCGGCATCGATTACAGGTTCGGGCTCACCATCATCGGTTGCGGTTACGGTTTGCGGTTTGCGGTCACGCTTACAATTTAACGCTTACAACGCCGAGATCCACAATACAACAAAAATTATGTTCAAATAAAAATAATTGTGCCCAAAATGGAAAATGAGTGATAAAGTGATTTGTGTTGCGTTTCACCGAGATTTCCAATAACCAGATTTTGTGATAGTAAATAATAATAATTTATAATAATATACAAGTAAAAGTTTAAATTTAAATATTAAAACTATCTAAAAAATGGACTTATCTACGGCCTATCGATACAACCAGAATATGATGGAATATTATACATGTAATAATAATATAAACAAATAGCATATGTACACACCAAATGTAATTGGTTAACGGTTTACACAACTTCTAAGACTTCTAAGTACATTTTTATTTGTCCCCAAAACGTCTTCAATAATTTAATACTTAAAATAATGGTTTATTTTCTTACTATACATTTCCCAATTTAGATTACTTCTTAAGTTAAATCAATTTGAAGTGAATGCTACTCATTACGAATTTCCTTCGGTTGCGCTTTCTTGAAAAGATTTTCCCGCAGGAGATACATAGTCTTCAAAATATAGTTTTAAAAATTTAGAAAACAACAAGCTAAGCATTATCTATTTAGGGATTTTTATATTAGGTTATTAGGTAAAGTCGGCAACTAATTTTTTGCCAATTCTACATAAATCAATATTTTTTGAAAGTGAACGACATATGTTTTCCTTTTTTGGCTCTAGTTCTATTTTCAAGTCAAGTTCTTTTCTCGCGAAGGACCTAGTGCAAAATATGACGATTGATTTTTTTAGCAAAACAAATTTGTACGTCAACATTTATTTTATTTATTCCAATTCGTTGTATTTAAAAAGTAGATTTTTAAATACCCATTGCAATAATTAAAAATGCGTATATTTAAGGATTGCTAAGAACAAATTATGTTTTCGCTTCAAAGGAAGCTCACCGAATGAAAAATTAATATTCCGACAACTGAAATCCAGACTTGACAAAAAAAAAATAGAGCGAATATATAGAAGACTATCTGTAAAGTTTTATTCATATACTAGCTGACCCGCCAGACTTCGTACTGCCTTAAATTGACTCTACATTTTATTTAGAAAACTTTTGTATGGGAAATAGAAAATGACTGTTTTTAGGGCTTTCCCGGAAAATATACGATTTTTTCTTGCCTTTTAAACCTTCCCTAGACCTCCACGAACATTTCAAGACTAAGATAAGATAAATCAGTTTCGAGTTTTAGTGAGACTAACGATGATACTACTCAAATGTTTGCTAAAACACATACGTGAATTCATCATGGCAACCCTGCCAGCCATTTCGAATGGTTTGTGAAAAACCTAAAAACAGAAAACTTATTCGATGTTGTATGGCACCGAGAAATTGGTTTAGCGGAAATGCCTTTTTGGGGAAATCAAAATCACAGTGTTTTCCATGGCACCCCTGATAGAGATAAGTTTTATATATAAGATTTCATTAACTCTTTCATATGTGCATCATTTATTTTGGGAAATTTATAATTTTAAAGTTCATTTCAAAATTCAGTGATTTGTGAGGTCGTCGACCAATTCAATAACAAATTTCTGCTAATCTAGAGACAATATTTTAATGCAATTATTTTAAACGTTTAGGCACTGATGTCTCTTAGAAATCTTTATTCAAATGTTGATTTGTTTAGATTCGCACGGGACATCGAGCACGGGACATTTTATAAATCGATAATGCAAATCAAAATTGTAGCGTTATTGGTAATAGCATATTTCCTATTGCATTTTATTTGGACTCTTTGCCAGCTCTGAGTGATGTTTTCGATAGCAAATGTCAAAGCCTAAACCAAAACAAAACATACCCTTTTTTGCGATGTTTTTCATCAAAATAATAATTTTCATTCGAATATTTCAAAGTTTGTTTGAAGTGTACTATATACTAAAGTCTTTCAAATTTAATTAATTGGAAACTGTATTCATGTAACCATATTAAAAAATAAACATTTATATATATTTAAAATATATAAATAAATATAAATATATAATATATATAATTATATATATAAAAATAAAATGTATATTTAAAATTTATACAACACTCCATAGTTCATTTATTTTATACGATTTAAAAATGAGGGTTTGAAAGTTGATCAAAATCGAATTATTATATCATATGTATACATTTTGTATATATCGACAGTTAGTTTTTATTTTCTATTGATCAAAACATATCCTTCTTAATTATATAATTGCCATGTGCTTATGTTTTCTTTTCTTTCTTAAATTTTTATCAAAATTTATGTAAATTGATATTTGACCGAAATGATTTCGATGAACCAATTGAAAACTGCAAAGGGAAATCAACTTTGGCAATCTGAAGTTCGATTTCTTTTATGATACACTTTGTTTTAATTTATTTAATTTATTTTTTAATCTAGTCTCCTAGTAATATTTAGGGAACAAAAAGAGAAAACCTATTCGTATTGCATCTCGTTGTTGTTGTTTCTATATATTTTTTGAAGTCAATGGATACTTTATTAAATTGACAGTCGACAGTTTTCTGTAACATTATCCTTTGTATTCCTTTTATGCGACACCAAACAAAAGTCTTTTGTTCATAATTTCACGGAGCAGCAGCAGATATCCTGCTGAGCGTAGGACAATTCGATGGTGAAGTAGTTTTCGGAGGTATGTTTGAAACCTACTATTCAGCTGTTTATTGTTTATTGTTTATGCCATTTAAAATCAGATCAGTAAATAGATCTATTATTCAGTCGCTGTCGCGAATTTGGAAAAGTAATCAGAAATAATAAATGTAAGTATAGGGCTAAACCAGATATTTTTTCGGGAAAGTAATTATATTTATCAGGGTCCTAAATATGGGACAAAACCTTTCTTAAATCATAGGTTAATTTTTGGTTTATTTAGAACAATATTTCTTGAAACTATGGCGATTTGATCAGCAATTTTTACCGATATATCTCGCACGTGAGCTCATAGGAAAAATCTGAAAAAACCCCCTATTGTTATGTGTGTACGATAGTCTATTCATAATAGAGGTGGAGAACAATTGATGGCACTATTGGCACTATCGACAATTTGACACTATCGAGCCACAATCGATGCCAACAAAAAACCATCGGAAAACGTAAGCATTCTTTTTTTTTTTAATCCAACATTTTAGGATCAAAAAATCAAATCTTTATATTTTTTTATTTAAGAAAATAACAATTTATTTGGGTCGATACTATTGACGACTATCGAATTACTATCGACGATGGTACCGACTATCGATTGTTCTCCACCTCTAATTCATATCTAGATCGCTTTTTGAAACGTTTTATAACATATCCATAAGGTTGAAATTGAAATAAGCTATTGCCAGATGTGTTCTTATTTAATATAGTAGCTCTTATAGAAGCATTGTCACTAGGATAAAACGTACGACAAAAGTTTTTAGACCAAGCTAGAGTAAGCAAATAATAATACTTTCTGTATCACGAAAAATTTAGCTTTTTAGTTTTTTTTAGTTTACATTTAAATATGGGGGGTATTTCTCCTCCCGTTTGTTTAAAGTCAATCCCATAATTAAGGCACATAACACGGCCTTCTCAGTACCGCAAAAGCAAATTAATGAAATAATTGAGAATCCCACAGAGAAGTGACAGGATGTAAATGGGGTGGAAACACAAGTGCCTTTTGCCGCTGCCGCTGCCGCTGCCTTTTCGCCGTCCTCTGCCTCACTTCACTTCAGTATGTTTTTCATTTGGTCTTTTAATTTTTGGAGCCGCGATGTATCTTTTTTTTGGCTTGATCTTGGTGTTTGATGTTCGTGTACAAAATAATCACTGAAAAAATTTAATTAATAAATGGAAATATTTATCCTTACTCTTAGATTTCAGCCGAACATAACTACAAATAAGTTTACAATTTGTTGTATTTGAACACTACTTGACAAGGTGACAAAGTTCAAAAAATTTGCAATTTTGATAATTGAATACACGTATAAGAAAACATTTCAAACAACATTTCGAAAATTCGGAATTAAAATGTATTTTTCGAGGTTCAAGTTATTGTTGATAACTCTCCCCTGCGGATTTTTCCCAGATTTTAGAATAAAAGTTGAAAGTCAAAGATTCAATTGAAAAATAAACAACAAGAAAGAAGGCTTACTTCGGTTCTCTTAAGCAAATGGCTTACAAATCGAGAGGATATTTATAAAACATTATAAAATCAATTTATTATACACTATTTATTATTACATTATTACATTTACAGTGCTTGATATTTTCGGATTGTTTCTATGGCAGCTGTAAGATGTAAGCATCAAATTTCAACAAAATTAAAAAGGAGGAACAGAGGGCTAGATTGTCTTTTTAAGATACACTTTTAAGGAGAACGTTTTTAAATCTTTTTAAAGCTCTTATATTAAATATTAATCTTAACCCTTCTACTCTTCTTTAATTTCGTAAATTTGGCTCCAGTAGATGCAAGCCATTGCCACGAAATTTCGAAAGATTTTAAACTTGAAATGACGAAAAACACGAATTGAAATTCACATACATATGTATATGAATTTTCTAAGTTCGAACTCCCAAAAAGTATTTTTTGGAATTGATAAATTATACTCAGAAACGTCGATGTGTGTTCTTATAAATACGTTGCAATAATAATTAAAATTGCCTACAATCGATTTTTATTAAATGAATTAATTTATTCTCATCAACAGGTCACGGTGGTGTTAATCAATTGGGTGGTGTATTCGTTAACGGTCGCCCCTTGCCCGACGTTGTACGTCAGCGAATTGTGGAGTTGGCTCACAACGGCGTCCGTCCCTGTGACATATCACGACAGTTACGAGTGAGCCATGGCTGTGTGTCCAAGATACTATCAAGGTAATTTAGCAATATAAATAACTTCATTTAATCAGATATATCTTTAATTTAAGTGGATATGCATATGGATAATAATAAAGAAGTCAGCCAATAGTTATATTATTTTTAACAAGTTTGAACACAAGTTTGAATTTGACTCATAATGCATATTAGGACAATATATTAGGACAAAAATAGGACAAAAATTAAAGCTTTTCTTTTTTAGAGTATTCAATTTTAGGTAGAAGTTTGCAACGCAGTGAAGGAGACATTTCCGACCCTATAAAGTATATGGGGCGTTCCACGCAAAATTTGCCACCAAAAATTTTTTTTCCTTCTTATATTTTTTTTCGGTTTATTACTTGAAATGAATACTTTGGGAGTAGTGAATTTTTGAATCACCGCTCGCGTGGTCGAAGCGTACCGCGAGCGCGAATTGCGCATTTTTTCATCATTTCCCATCAATTTAAACTGTTTTCGTATCTTTTTAAGGCTCCGACCACGCGAGCGGTGATTCAAAAATTCACTACTCCCAAAGTATTCATTTCTCCACTCTGAAATTTTCGCAGGATTTAAACAAGCCTTAAGGCTACCTTTTAAAAATAAAAAATTAAAAAAAAATTATGTCCAAATTTGAATTTTTTTTAATTTTTTGTTAAATTTTAATTTTTTTTCATTAAAAAAATTTTTTTTTGAATTGAATTTTTTTCAATTTTTTGTTAAATTTTAATTTTTTTTCATCAAAAAAATTTTTTTTTTTTTAGTTTAACTTATTGGAAAGCTAAGGAAAGGAAGCACGTTTCATGTCTTGGACAAATTGTTGTATCTTAATTAGTTTTCTCAGTATAAAACGGGAAACTTTAGAAAATTATTTCTTGAAAATTCCAAGTATCAGATTGAAATAAAAAAATACGTATCAAATATTTTCAAGTAATAAACCGAAAAAAAAATATAAGAAGGAAAAAATTTTTGGTGGCAAATTTTGCGTGGAACGCCCCATATATATGCTTGATCAGCATCAACAGCCGAGTCGATCTAGCCATGTCCGTCTGTCTGTCTGTCTGTCTGTCCGTCTGTCTGTCTGTCCGTCCGTTTCTACGCAAACTAGTCCCTCAGTTTTAAAGCTATCTGAATGAAACTGCAGATTTTCTTCTATGTGCTCTCATTACTATATATGTCGGAACGGGCCGGATCGCACGACTATATCATATAGCTGCCATAGGAACGATCGGAAATTATTGAAAAAAAATTTGTACTATGCCAATTTTTAATATATTTTCATATAATTTGAGATATTTCCATTTTGTATTATTCCAGAATTTCTGGTTTAATTGGATCGGACTACTATATCATATAGCTGCCATAGGAACATGTATATTAAATAATTTATTTTGAAAGCTTTGTTGCTAGCAACATTTAGTTGTTGCGCAACATTTTTCAATGTCAAAATGTTTCGCTCAACATTTATAGAATCTAAGAACACGCGAAAACGAAAAGAACTGCAATCCTAAAAAAAAAAAAAAATGTTAAATACTTAATGCAAGGGTGTTTAAACTTCGGCTAACCGAAGTTAGCTTCCTTTCTTGTTTTTTTACTCAAATCGAATGATTATGTTTGAAAAATAACGAAAAAAAATCAAAATATAATCATTATCATTTGTTTTTTTTTATAAAACTTATAATGATTACGGACCCTGGTTTTTATACCCTGGCAGGGTATTATAATTTTAGTCAGAAGTTTGGAACGCAGTGAAGGAGACATTTCCGACCTTATAAAGTATATATACTCTTGATCAGCATCAACAGCCGAGTCGATCTAGCCATGTCCGTCTGTCTGTCCGTCTGTCCGACTGTCCGTCCGTTTCTACGCAAACTAGTCCCTCAGTTTTGAAGCTATCTGAATGAAACTTTAAAGATAGTCTTATTATGCTCTCACTACTATATATGTCGGAACGGGCCGGATCGGACGACTATATCATATAGCTGCCATAAGAACGATCGGAAATTTTTGAGAAAAAAAATTGTACTTAGCCAATTTTCAATATATTTTCATATAATTTGATACATGGCCATTTCGTATTATTCCAGAGTTTCTATTTTAATTTTATTTAAATCGGACCACTATATCATATAGCTGCCATAGGAATATATATATATCAATTCATTTAATTTTTTCGCAACATATTTCGTTATCAACATTTTTCGCTAGCAACATTCCGAGAAAGCGGAAAGTCTGAACATTTTTCTTCTTCTTCTTCTACTTACTGCAAGGGTATTTAAACTTCGGCATGCCGAAGTGAGCTTCCTTTCTTGTTTCAGAATACATTCCTAATGAACACATGTATATATGTTTTAAATAATTCCTCCAATTGTTCAAATTACATCCGATTGTAAGCTGGAAAGGACATACAAGCTTCGGCGTGCCGAAGTTAGCTTTCTTTCTTGTTCAACATACTTTCACCTTCTCTGGAATTGGGAAATCGCTTACTAGATCTTTTTTTCCTTCAGGACCCTCTTATAGTATTGTCCTCAAATGAAGTGATTACTTCTCAACTTTAAAAATCAACAGCGCATTTGTTTCGACTCAAAGAAAGTCTCTGTGCTTGAAATGGATATGAGAAAGATATTTAACAGAAAGTACAAATAATTATAATAATTAAATTAATTATATTATGTTTTTTATTATGTTTTTCAGATATTATGAGACTGGTAGCTTTAAGGCCGGCGTCATTGGCGGTTCCAAGCCAAAGGTGGCCACACCTCCCGTTGTGGATGCTATTGCGAATTATAAACGCGAGAATCCGACAATGTTTGCTTGGGAGATACGGGATCGGTTATTGGCCGAGGCAATATGCTCACAGGATAATGTGCCCAGTGTTTCGTCCATAAATCGGTAAGAAAAAAAATGAACTAACAAACCATATAGCAGATAATATAGTAATCTATCATTGGGGAAAGAAAAATATGACTAGGAAAACTGTCGACTAAAAACTGTCGAAAAATTGAGGAAGGAGGGGAATAGGAACTGCGCCGTACAATAATAAAGACATTACAACGGATATACGCATGTCCGTTCGTGCCTGTGTTTGTTTGCTGTCATTGTCATCCTGATAAAGTTCGGCTTCCGTTGTCGAGCTCAGAACATCGTCGTACTTTCATGACTACATGTAAATAAATATATATTTCTACCGAAATACGCGAAACCTTTCAGGCTAATAAAAATATCGTAAGTAGTTTTTAGCGTTCATAATTGTGGCACAATGCTTGACACACGACCACAACGACGACCACTTCGAGTTTCCGGTCCACGCAGAGTGGCTTTATTACCGAAATCGTTTGAATATCTGCGAATCCAACTGGCCACGTGGCAACGTGTTCCGCCGACGCTGTCGACACTGTCACTGTCCCACATTGCCGCCTGTTATTTATATGCATTTCCGCTCTTAGACCAATATTTTTGGGAAGCTTTTAACGGACGAGAGGATGCTACCAACAAACTTCTTCGGTCAAGTTGTGACTGCTACTAACCCCTATTTTATCAAGAACATTTTATTTCATTTGTGTAAAAAACAACTTGATGAAATTATTTTTGTTTTCTTAGATTTTAAATATTTCTAACTACAAATTATCCGGTTTTTCTAGCGATGTTGTATTTTGGACCTCAAAACTCACATTAATTATTTCAAACAGACTTTTCGTGCAAAATATATTCCATGAACAAGTATTGGTGGGGTGAAAACTTTTTATGTTTGTCTGATTGTCTGTCTGAATCAAAATGGGTCTAAATTTTAACCGTTTTTAGAGTGATGGACATTCTTGTAGGAAAACGCCGACTAATGTTTTTGACCGATAAACTTGAGTATAAGACGCTTCTCTGCTCGGCTTGTCCTAAAAAAAAACTGATTTTTTCAAAAATACCATTGTTTGTCATCGATTTTAAGAGCAAACCACTCGTTCAATAGCATCAATCAACCATCGTATTCACCGGATATGGCACCATGCGACTACTTTTGGTTAAAAAAAACTCTCCTCGGAATCTGTTTAAGGGGGTCTTCTAGTTACGAGGTCGAAATTTTGCATATTTTCGGAAATTAATTGTGAGAAAACTGTACAAGATAATGAGATAATTTTTTTATTACTTTTGTACATCTTTACACTTAACACTATTGGAAATTTGAAGTGTGTAAAGCTAATCATTCTTTTTTTATATGGGGTCAAGGTGGGGTCATCAAAGTTGTAGGGAACATTTTTCTGGTATCATAAATACCCTTATACTTGCATGAAATGAGAAAAATTATTTTTATTTATTTTCAGTTTTACGTTGGCTATGCTTCTCCGAGTACGATTTTTTGTAATTAAAAATTGTTTTTAATATAATTTTTTTTGTAAAAATTTCAATTTTCAACCATGTTGGAGGGTGTAAAAATTAAATAAAAAATGTTTTACAAAAATTGAACTCGGAGAAGCATAGAGAGTTGTTTGATAAAGAAGTGGGGAAAAAATTGGTTCGATTCGATGAAAATTACTGGTAGAAGTGATACCAGAAAGTTTAAAAAATGTAATTTTCGGGAAAACGCGTTTAAAGATAGGAAAAATGGTCGAAACGTATGGAGGTGGCTATCTTTCGGGCTTCGTTTACCCATGAAGGAATGCGAATTTTACAAGACCCTTTATATGGCGTAGTCCTCAGATCCTCTATATTTTTAAAATAATAAAAAAAAAATCGTTTATTAAAAAAATCGTAAGTAAATGGGCAAGGTTTTACTATTTTGCAGGGACAAGAGGTATAAGGTATAAAAAAATTACTATCAAAAAATTAAACTGGAAAAATTATAAAAATGTAGATGGTAATCCAATCCAATCCTTTTTAAACGCGAATAATTTTCATTTTCAATTATTATTTTCAACTTCCATATACAATTTCGAAATTAATAGTCTACAATCTGCATAATATTAGTATTATAATAATATATCATATTAATATTATTTATTATTTCATGATTTTTATTGTATTAAAATCCCTTGATTTTGTATAATTTGATGAGCCGAAATGAGCCTGCTTTGTGGCGATAAACGAAAAGTATATGGAGATGTAAGTAAAGTTGACAGGTTTTCGCTTTCGACGACCACCGAAGGCCGTCAATTTCACTGCTAACTGGCTTAGATTTTTCCTGGGATTGGGATTGGGACACACAAATAAATATATATTTTTGTGGAACGGGGGGACAGTGCACACAATCGAGACATATGTTTGGGATATGCGGAGAAGCCGTCGCTGCACAGATGTACATTTGGAAGGCACAAAAAGGGGCTGGATAATAAAACTAAAATTGGTTGAGTGCTATGTGAAAGTCACTTTATTAAGTGTTTGTCTCCTGGGGAAACTCTATTCTGAATCTCTCATGAATCTCTCTCGAACCTCTTCTGTCCTATTACATACCAAAAAGTGGCAAGTGGGCAAGTGGGGTGGGGCAGATCAGAGTTCTGCACACCAAATTTTGATTCGATTGAATCACCGCTCATCGCCCTAATCATTACCCAAGTGCCATCACATCACACATTGCTCACATTTTTGCATTAATGTGAGTTTTTTTGTGTTTTGACTGTATTATACTAGGGAATTACCCCCACGACTTATGCGACTTACGTTATCATCATCGGTCACATGTCAACTTTTCAGGGTTGTAGTTCCCGAGTGGTAATGGTAATATGAATCGAATTGATTCTGAATGGCAGCACGTGGCGGGTGCCGCCGTCGTTGTTGGGTGCGGTTGAACGTTCAAAAATTTTAATTCCCATCTGAGTTCTGAGAGGCTACCATATATATGGTAAATGTATACATTCACAAGGTATTACAGTGAAATTAAACTCTGAAATTAAACAAGTTAGGCAACAATCTAGAGTGGTGACCATAGCCAAAACTCTAGAGGCCGAAGTTTGAGTAATTTTTTGCTGTCACTTGAGTGTGATTTAGATTAGGAGATTACACCAGTGCACTATGGTTCAGACGACCACTTTTGTTGGCCAAAATTAATAACTCCGTTAATATTAAAGGTATCAACTTCAAACTTTCATTTGAACTCAACTTCAAAAATTTCATCGAAATCGGATGAAGAATTATTATATAGTTTTCATAAGAAGAATCCGGAAAATAGTGTTATTTTGCCTTTAATTGTAAAAAAAAATTGATTATAAAAACTCTACACAGTTCTAAATATTATTTTGAGATTCTATCTTACCCAAATGACTATATTTAATTAATTTTATTTGATATTTATCAGTTAACATGAGTATACAGACATTATTAAAGCTTTTCAGTAGGTATTTTCATACAAAATGTGGTGATTCTTTAATTCAAATATTGCGAAATGTGGTCAAATGTGGCATTACTCACTATATGCAATCGAACAAGAACTAATTGCTCTACAACACACAATAGGTATCAAGGTGGGACTAAGTGGGACTCACTACTTATACCTTTTTAAAAATTGCATTTAAGAAAAAAAAATTTTTTTTTTACGACTCACTTTAAAATCAAACTACAAATACATCACAAGGAGTACGGACATTTCACAACACAAAACACAGAGTACAAATCCCTCTGATTCGAACTCATTGCAAATTTTGACCAGTTCTTTTGTATTTATTGCGTTTTTTTAATTTTAGAATTGTGATAATTTCCGAATATTTTCTCTGCCCGATTGCTCGAGTAGAAACATCTGACTTTGAAAGCTTCTAGCGCGAGAGTGGCGCCACCTAAGATGATTTTGAGAATGGTACGTTGATGGTCACTCTACTCTTTATCGATTGCGGCCAAAATCACATTATTTGGTTAACCTTTAAAAAATGGGTTTTGGCCAACAAAACTGGTCGTCTGAACCATAGTGCAGTGTTATTAGTATGGATATTCTTTTAAAAAAATAAATAGAAATCTATATATAAATGAATTAAACTTGAAGTACAATTAAATTTGCTTAGCTGAAAAGATTGAAAAATCCCGTGCAAAAATCTATTTAAAAACAAGAAAGGAAGCTAACTTCGGTATGCCGAAGTTTAAATACCCTTGCAGTAAGTAGAAGAAGAAGAAGAAAAATGTTCCGCTTTGTCGGAATGTTGCTAGCAAAAAATGTTGGAATAATACAAAATGGCCATGTATTAAATTATATGAAAATATATTGAAAATTGGAATAGTAAAAATTCCTATGATATAGTCGTCCGATCCGGCCCGTTCCGACATATATAGTACTGAGAGCATATAGAATACTATCTGCAAAGTTTCAAACGGACGGACAGACGGACATGGCTAGATCGACTCGGCTGTTGATGCTGATCAAGAATATATATACTTTATAGGGTCAGAAATGTCTCCTTCATTGCGTTGCAAACTTCTGACTAAAATTATAATACCCTGCTAGGGTATAAAAATGAAATATATAAAATAAGAAACTTATATATAACATATATAGTATAACAAAAAAAAATTATTGTATATAAGATTGGTAGTAGGCAATTCTCCTATTTAATTACTTAGCTCTTAGTTTACAATCAACTTTATTTAAATATATAATAAAATTGTACATTTGAATATAACACAAATTTGGAATTTTGCATTTCTAGAATCGTTCGCAATAAGGCAGCGGAAAAGGCTAAACATGTGCATCATCATCACCAAAATCAGCATCATGTGCCACAGAATCTCGGTCATAATATTTCAACAGAGAGTCTCGATAGTAGCACTGGTACAAATCCAAGCGGAGATCAAATTCCACAGGCTCCAAACAATCCCAGTTGCGCTACTAGTAATGGTAGTGCTAGCTCTAATCCCATTTCCGCTCCTCCTGATTCCTCTGTCCCAGTTCCCATTATCTCAATCCCGGTCCCCAATGATACCGCCGCAAATGGGACACCGACTGAACAACGCACCACCACGGGATATAGTATAAATGGAATTTTAGGGATTCAACATCATGCCCACCATTCGCACAACAACAACAACAACAGTGTCAACAATAACAATAACGCAACACCAGATCCGAATTGTAAACGCAAAAGAATCGAGGCCCATGGTAAGTAATTTTAATTTCAGAATTTGTGTTGTTTATACATTTGGATTGTTAATTATTAACTGTAAATACTACCAAAGCGTATAAAACTATATTCGTGCTCTTTGGTACTATATTTGGGTCGAATTTATTTCCTTCTGAGTAGAGCTGGGGAAAAATCAATTTTCAGTGAATCGATTTTTTGGCAAAAAGTTGAAGAAAAATCGATTAAAATCGAAATTTTCTAAATTAAAAAAAATATGTTTTTTTGTTTGCCTGAAATTGAAAATAAATATAAAATATACAACATAAGATTAAAATTTTATTTTGCTGTTCTTCACCGTTCAAAATTATAACAGTTAACAAAAAACAAGAAAGAAAGCTAACTTCGGCATGCCGAAGTTTAAATACCCTTGCAGTAAGTAAGTACGACTTTTTCGTTTTCTCGGGTACTGACATAAATGTTGCGAACAAACTAAATGAATTTATATGTATATGTATTCCTATGGCAGCTATATGATATAGTCGTCCGATCCGTCGACATATATAGTAGTAAGAGCATATAGAAGCATATGTGCAAAGTTTCATTCAGATAGCTTCAAAACTGAGGGACTAGTTTGCGTAGAAACGCACGGACAGACGGACAGACAGACGGTCAGACAGACGGACAGACGGACATGGCTAGATCGACTCGGCTGTTGATGCTGATCAAGAATATATATACTTTATAGGGTCGGAAATGTCTCCTTCACTGCGTTGCAAACTTATGACTAAAATTATAATACCCTGCAAGGGTATAAATATACATAAATAAATAAAAATGTAAAATATAACTTTTACCTATTGTGCGCCGCTCTTTTAGTGTAGTGGCGACAAAATTGGCGGTGCTGACAAATTTTCAATTTAAATCGATTCTCTAAAATTAAATCGATGAATCAAGAAAATCAAAAAAGATCGATTAATCGATTCGATAATCGATTTTTTTCCCCAGCTCTAATTCTGATCTGTAATTGATCGGAAAGTGGAATAATAGCTGAGTGCTGTTTTAAGTTGGGAACCATTAAGCATACGATACATTGCTTTTTAACTTATTGACTTATTATTTTACAAAAATATTAACTTCAGATCCTGATTTGATTAATTTATATACATGATAAATGTTAACAAAAATCCTTTCTTATTACCGTTTCTACCTACCGTCTAACCCGTTTCTAAAGTCCCATTGACAGGGAAAACATTTTACTATACGCCTCAAAATAAGAATCATTGAACATCAACTGCACAAGACTAAGGGACTGTTTTGAGTGGTTGTGATAAACAAAGCAACCAAAGCCTTCGGTGCTTTACATCCACTGCACACAGTCCTCAAATTTCAAATTTCATCGGTTACAAGAACAGTTGGGATAAATTGGGGTGATGAACACGAACCTATCAGGGTTTTGATTAATTAACGCCTCTTCTTCTAACTGAGTTTTGTAGGCCCGTAAAACATTTTCTAGAGCTCTGTGATTATGGTGCTTTTGGATAGATTATGGAAGGGTAGGAAATGATTTAAACTACCATTAGCTTATCTGGTGACTATCTGTTCCGGACGGATATCTATCCGAGTTAGGGTATAAAACTGGCCCTAAATTACTCAATATTAAACTGAAACGCAAATTGGCTTTGCGGTGAGATTATAAGATAATAACAAAAATCTTTATTTATACATTTTTTAACATTATTTTTGGTTTATCCATTTATTGTCAGGAAACTATGCTTTTTACTATGCAGCTTAGTGTTTTTTTTAATCTTACCTTTTCAAGATAAACCTTTGTATGATCAACTAATTTAAATTTAAGTTGTTTATCATTCATTTTGTTTATATTAACAAGAAAGGAAGATAAAAATTATTTGTACTAACTGGAAAATGTACTCAATGCCTTTTTCCGAAATCGCTTCTCTTGATTCCCCTCGGAATTTAACTGCTGTTCATTTATTTTTTTTGGCAATTGTTCAAATGAAAATTAGAGATATTTCGAAAGAGGAAAACAAGGGATGTTTGGCACAAGTGTGTCCGAAAATACCCATATGGCATATGGGCTAAATCAAAAAGTGAGAGACGAAATGATTACATCAAAATCCGCCCCCCACAAACTGCTTTATTATATATTATTCCGTTAACCCATACTTATTATTGTTGAAATTATAAATTATTGTATTCTTATTAGGTTTGGATATACAGAAAATGTTGTTTGGCGTTCCGAAGTTAGAGCTTTCTTTGGACTTAAAAATGCACTTAAGCGGCACGTGACACAAATAAGGCATTATAAAAATGGATTACTTAAAAAATACATACAATATATATTATATTATATTTAATATTCCCTTGAAAGGTTTCATAATTTATCTGTAAACCGCAGTAAAGGAGTAAATAAATTAATTGAATTGCTGCGTTATTTTTCAAATTTGATTATGATAAATTGAGGAAAATACAAATAGGTGTTGGGTGTGTGTGTTTATAACTGTCATGTTATTTGACCCAAACAAATAAAGTTTCAATCCAATTGCAAATTGCAAGGGTATATTTATTGTATATATATATTTATTATATATATATTTTATATATTTATTTGATTTACATTTTAGATGAGAATCGCGACACAAATACCAATGCCGAGGATGAAGGGAAACGTCAGCGAATGGGCTATAGCGGAGACCAACTTTATCCAAATGTAGGTGCCTAAAATAAAAATAATATAAATTCAAATACATAATGATACCAACTAAATTTTACGGAATCATACTAATTAGCCCATTACATAATACCGAATAAGGAGAAACAGAGTGCGCTGACCTTACTAACCATCTCATTTTTTTATTATCGCTAGCAATGCATATAGGATATGCTATGCCAATATATTGATCTTGAAAGACCTTATTTACTGATGAAGGAATAACTTGTCATACCCTCGCAGGGTATTCTAATTTTAGTCAGAAGTTTGCAACGCAGTGAAGGAGACATTTCCGACCCTATAAAGTATATATATTCTTGATCAGCATCAACAGCCGAGTCGATCTAGCCATGTCCGTCTGTCTCTCCGTCCGTTTCTACGCAAACTAGTCCATCAGTTTTGAAGCTATCTGAATGAAACTTTGCAGATAGCTTTATGCTCTCACTACTATATATATGCTTCATCAGCATCAACAGCCGAGTCGATCTAGCCATGTCCGTCTGTCTGTCTGTCTCTCCGTCCGTTTCTACGCAAACTAGTCCCTCAGTTTTGAAGCTATCTGAATGAAACTTTGCAGATAGCTTTATGCTCTCACTACTATATATATGCTTGATCAGCATCAACAGCCGAGTCGATCTAGCCATGTCCGTCTGTCTGTCCGTCCGTTTCGACGCAAACTAGTCCCTCAGTTTTTAAGCTATCTGAATTAAACTTTGCAGATAGTCTTCTATATATCTCACTACTATATATGTCGGAACGGGCCGGATCGGACGACTATATCGTATAGATGCCATACGAACGATCGGAAAATTTTTAGGAAAAAAATTATAACTTAGGCAATTTTCAACATATTTTCATGAAATTTCAGACATAATATTTTAGAAGGTCGTTTTTAATTTGATCAAAATCTGATCACTATATCATATAGCTGCCATAGGATTACATATACATATAAATTCATTTAGTTTGTTCGCAATATTTTCGTTCGCATCATTTTCGTTCGCAACATTTTCGTTCGCAACATTTTTCGCTCGAAACATTAATGTCAGTACCCGAGAAAACGAAAAATCTTACTTACTGCAAGGGTATTTAAACTTCGGCATTCCGAAGTTAGCTTTCTTTCTTGTTATCAAATTAAATTATTGGTCTTATTACAAACTTACAAACTAGGCATTGACATAAAAAGATTGAAACGTTCAACTATATTTTACAACATGCACTATGGTCCAGAATTCGATTTTTTTGGCATAAACTCTAAAAATTAAGCTACAGACTTGAAACTTTGTACATTTTGTTGTTACATTATAACAAGTTTGTAACAAAAATTTGGGGTCAATGTGACCACGGCCCCCTTTTGCCTCCCATACAAGCTACTGGAATGACTTCGGAATTAAACCAAATTTTATATTTTTTTTTACTAATTACAAAAACTTAACTTTATTAACTTTTTATGAGATCTATATTATATACAAATTTTTAGAATGATTAATCTTGTTCTTCCTGTAATTCTATATTACATATTTATTCATCGAAAATGTCGCTTTACCAGAACTGGGACTTGCCTATGTATTATCGAATTATCAGAAAAGGAGCAAAAATGAGCAAAAGATATTACATAGCATTCAAAAACAAAGGTTAAACCTACAAACTTACGTTTTTAACTTTTGTCAGGAAGTGTCAGGTGGTTAGTTATACTCCATTAAAGACAGAAGACATAGTTAATTTTTTCCTATAAAATCACATAACTAAGACGTTACACGGCACTAAAATGCTACAAAAACACATTTATATTCTATATACATTAAAAACTAGATACCTTTACCTTTAATTTCCATATTTTTTTTTAAATTTTTGGGTGCGTAGTAAACCTTGTGTGATATGCCAAAGTAAACAAAAAAATCGCGCAAATTCCTCACGCGCAATCAGCTGATCAATAGCTTAACTTTGAAAATTTATAAAAAGCTTAAGAGAAGCTTTCGGTTGTTTTTGGTTTTGTTTTTAATTTGTATGATCAATTTACTTTTAGAAAATAATTGCTTAAGGACGATATATTGACATAAAATTTGGAGTTTATGCCAAAAAAATCGAATTCTGGACCATAGTGCATGGTTCAGTTTTTGAGTTGAGCGTAATTTTCAAAGTATATTTCTGTGTAGAATTCGAGTTCGGCATAAGAATTTCCCCATCACGTTAGGATTTTGATGTTTTTGAGGTTATGTACCTGAAAAATATTTGGATTCAGCTTTTTTTACGCAGCAAAATACTTTGAAAATTACTCTATCCTTTCCAACAACTAAACTAATTTTAGCCAGAAGTTTGCTACGCAATGATGGAGACACAAAAGGCCTATTAAATACGGGAAGTAATCTGTTATGGGGAGGCGCTGCCGTTGGTTCTTCCGTTTATTTGCCACACAATCCATCCGTGTGGGATTTTTCGTAAAGTAAAACTCCGATTCCCACCAAGATACATCTCCATTCACCATCGCATAACAGCTGATCGAACTGCTATGGGTCAAACAGACACGTATTTCCAGCTGTTTTTTATAAACAAACTTTACGAACTGATGTTCGAATATTATTAAGCAGGAAATAACCGGAGACGACTACTCTGTGGCCGCCGAATAACAGATTATTTCCGTATAAAAAGCGTCTTTTGTGAATTAAATCCCAGATAATGAACGCTATCATTACGACTCCTATTAAATTAACCTTTTCCTGGCTGCTAGAAAAGCGCTCAATGAGGTCAAGTTTTTTAATAATTTGAATTCCCTCCGAATTTCTTTTCGAAATCTATATACATAAAAAAAATTCATTTATTTCGCTTAGAAAATCAAAACTGTTTAGTTTTTGCGATCGGAGCATTTAGTTCGTTCGCAACATTTAGTTTATTTCGGTACTCGGGTAAGCAAAAAAAAAAACAGGAAGTCCTTGCGTCTTTATCTTTTTGCTCGGTCGTTTTATATGGAGATTTGAGGCTTTTTAAAATGTATTCTTTTTACCACTTTTAATTCAACACATTTGGTTACATTAGTTTTATAGATTTGTAGGTATACAAACAATTATTATTATAACTTTTTTGCCTTATAGATTTGGTCTGGAAAGTGGTGTATCAAGGATGAGCACAAACTTCTAGCGGAGCTGGGCAATCTAACTACAAGTTCCGGAACCGGAAATTGCTCCACGGCACCTTACTACGAAGCAGCAAATGGATTTTCACAAGGGTCCCTACCAGGAGCAGTGCCTGGACATGGACATGGCCCATCGGGAAGTGATACGTCCATGCTGTACGATAGTATTACAACCATTTCACAAAGTCAGGGAACACTGTATACGCAAACTATCGGGCCATCGCTCGGTGAGTACCGATATTTTTCATATATTTTTTGGACAATATCTATTTATTTATTTTTAATTTAATTGCTTAATAATATTTGATTTAATTTATAAATTTATTTGTTTCAACAAAATAATTATCACCTTTTCGTTTTTGTAAAATTTTTATTATTGGTTTGTAGGCGGCAGTTCGCTAACCCCTTTAGTCCCAATAAATATGCATGACATGAAGATAAGTACGAATGCCATGCAGGAACAGCAGGCAATTGCTCCATTTTACACAGGTGAGAGAACAGTGTAATATTGTAAATTATCATTTAGTACGGCACATATTAGAAGGTAGGTTTTTAACTCAATTTAAAATGAAAAAATATATATGTATAAGGAAACAAGCATGAATTATATGAAGGGTTTACTGATACAACAAACACCATTAAACTGCAAAAACTTCGGTTATACATTTTTGAGACAGAATTATTAAGGTGACTTTTATCTGCTTTCACTGAGATGTGTTTTTTGTTCAAAGTTAACTATCAGGGGTGCCACAGAAACCACTTCCGCTGCAAAAACCCTGAAAAATAATTCCGAGGTGCCATAGCTCTTCCACACAATTATTTTTTGTGTATTTGAAAACACACAACTTGACGTCAATTTCGATGCCTACCACATCGATATATTTGAAATTTTGAAATCGGGTTTAGTAGAGCTGTCGAGGAACTTTTATATATTTTCGCGCCAACTTTTTAAACATTTTTTTAAATAAAAGTAAAAAAAATTAATTAATTAACAAAATAGTTTAATAACCATTATTTAAAGAATAAAATAACCCAAAACCTACAATTTTTCAATAATTTAAATAAAATGTTTGCTAATCAAACACATGCCTGATTTCATCTGGCAACATAGCAACCCTGCTAGGCATTTCGAATGGTTTGTGAAAAAAACTAAAAACAAAAAACTTAGTAGATGTTGTATGGCACCTAGAAATTGTTTTAGCGGAAATGCCTTTTTGTGGAAATCAAAACAACTGTGTTTTGCATGGCACCCCTGATAATTTAATTAAATATATTGAAATCTGTCTGGTGCTTCACTGCGTTGCAATCTTCTGACTAAAATTATAATATCCGGCAAGAGTATTAATATAAAAAATGTGCATCATTCAGAGAAGGTGACATGTCGAAGCATTACGAAGCTGGTATTTATTTCTAATAACATTCCGAGTTGGATCTATGACAGTTTTATGATACAGTAGTCCGATTGTCATAAATAAATAAATATAATAAAAAAAAAACACATTTAAAAGGTTTTGAAAATATGCTGAACACGGAAAAAATGAATAAAGAAATTTCTCTTAATTTTTCAATAGTTTCTACGGCCGCTATACATATGATAGAGTGGTCCGATCTCGATATCTCGTTCCGACTTATGAGACTAACATACATACATCCTGAAAATTATTCAGAAAGCTCAAAAACTAAGAGATTAGTTTTCGTAGAAAGGGACAGACGCGGACATGGCTAAGTTTGGAACTCTGCAGCTTTAAAAATAGCTGTTGTTCGAGTTGAGAAAAAAATCAACATATCATTGATGGGATAAATGTTGACGAACATTTTGCATTATCAATTTCTTCTTTGGTCTTTTTAGTGGGTTCGCCAAATTTCCAAATCTTGGAGTATATAAAAATATGGTGGCAAAACCGTAGGCCCGTGCCTACTCGCATTTATTAAATTGACTCAGTTACTCACTTTGCAAAATTCTGACTTCATTTAACGGTTTTGGGAGAAATAGTTTGGACAAAAAATAAAATGTATTATTTTGTCTGACACATCAGCTTTAGCCTTCGACGGTAACTATGCTCCAATGGAAACTGGCTCAAATTCGTCGGCAGCGCAAGGGAACATAGTATCCTTGTCCGAGATCTCGATTAATACTAGGAATAACTCCGAAAGTGTCAAGGAAACCGTTAACAACAACAACTGTGATCGAGACGGCGAGGGAGAGAAGAGGAATAAGGAATCGGAAGAGCGAAATAATGATGCTTCATCGGACCTTCAGCTTGTCACGGAAGATCAGCTGATGAAAGGAAACCAAAATTCTCAACTACCAAATACCATAACTCACACATCCCTAATACTTCTGCAGCCCAGTGAAGGGACCACTTCCGATCGTTCGGACATTGAGCAAAATAATCTGCGTAATAATATAAGCCTATATCCACCAACAGCAGTGCTGCCAAGTTTTAATCACTATTCTGCAGGCAAGTCTTAAATCTTATCGCACAGATCGCACAGAGGATGTTAACCTTTGCACTTGATAAATTGATAAATTGCACGCGACACCCGTCTTCTATAGCCCTTTTGCAAGCTGCTGGATAGACAATTATCTCAAAAACAAACCATATTCTGACTACGTTACAAATGTAGCTTTAAGATACAGTTGATCGATCCGCAAGATAAAAAGGCGATCGTACGTTTCGATAGATTTTAAGACTAAAACAATTAAATATTTATGTGTTGGCTTTCAAGGTAATAAAAAAAGGACAAAATAAATCGAATATCTAAAGCAATCTTCAAAAAAACTATACCTTTTTTATATTCTTGGTGTTGGTTTCCTGTTTTTTGTATTTGTATTTTTCATATTAATTTTTGTAATAACTGTTTTCTGGATTGTGACAAGTCGCTAACTAAATGTAGCTAGCAATAGTTTTACAATTAAATTTCTGCATTTTGATATCATGTTATGTGTGCACTAACGAAGATCCTGTCAGTTTCATAAAATATATTTCCCACATGACTAACTAAGAAATGACTAAGAATAACCAAATAGATGCGTCATTAACAATTAATATACCTACAATTTTTAGTTTTCATAAGTTGTATAAGTTGATTTGTTTAATAAGCATTTCATTTTATTATTAATACTTTTATTTTTTCTGCCTCTTCAGTGTTATTTTTAGAAATTACTAATTTTTAAATTAAATTAAATTTATTTTCAGGTTGCAGTTCCGTTGTCCCCACTTCAGATTACGCCTATAACCCGGCTTATACCCAATATGGCGGTGCTTATGGCTCCTATGGTTATGGAGCTGCCGGTGGTTTAATAAGTAAGTAACAAAGTATAGGAAATGGGAAACCATATGGGTAACTCTCTGATGTCGGACCCGACATTCGTAAACATTCGAACTTGTAATTGTAATTGTAATTTGTAATTTTTACAAAATATGAAACTTAAAGCTCTCGAGTAGCACTATATGTGGTGCCAATATCGATTTTGGGTAGAGGTTCGTTTTCGAGATATTCACAAAAATGTATTCGCTCGCAACACAGATAGAAGTCACTTTTTTGAAAACCAGTTCAAGCCCCGATTTCAGCGAAATGTGATGGACGATTTTAAGGCAAATAATTTTAAAGTGTAATTTGAGTCCTATTAATAAAAATTTTTGTTTCAATTTAAAATATTAAGCAGTTTTTTTAAATTGAATTTTAATCACTGTCGCACGCGACATTTTTTCCATCCTACTTTTCGTGATGTTTTTTACTATTTAGGTAAATCAGAGAAGTATAAATTTGGTCTCTTTTGACTCCTTGCAATTTCCCAGTAATGATAGAAAGCAAATGTCCAAGCATAGTTCCTCTGCTTTTGAGATTTTTATCAAAACACAACATGATCTTTTTTATGGTGTTTTTCATCAAAATGATGAAAAATCGCAATTTGCGCGAGTTTGCATACGAATATTTCGAAATTGGTTTTAGAAATATTCAAATTTTATCCAATGGAACATTTCTTAATGTTACTATCTTAAAAATATTAATTTTAGAGCATTTTTTGTGGTTTTTGTCGCGGTTGACATTTCTGGAGAGTTACCCATTTGTATGAGATGACTAAATAAAAGACCTCGGACATACGTTGAGTTCTAATTTCAAACTAATTTCATTATGGATAAGCTGTAGCTCTCTGTTAATATTTTCACTTGAAGTTTTGGCTACAATTTAACAAACTTTAATGTTTCTTCTAGTACACGGATTTTTCTTAGACATTTGTATTTATAAACAAAGAACAAACTATTTGTAAAACATACAAATCCATAAGCCATTGACTAGGTATAAGTTCATATGTAGATACCCTGCAGTACCACTTATCATCAATAGACCTCTGTAATCAACGATTCATCAACAGCCGACGGCGACTTCTACCGAGCCTATGCTGTCATTCGACCTTTGTGTCAAACCCGATTCTCTCGCGCTCTCATTTTTCTCTCTTCACACAAAAAAGATGATGACAGATTAATTACAAGTTGTTGATGAAACGTTGATGACAAGCCCATACAATCGTTGATTAATTTTTGGTATAAATGTTGATGCATTTTTGGTATAAAGTGTTTATGAAAAAGTGATGAATCGTTGATGAATTTGTTTTGATGACAAGAGCGGACATCCCATCAACCTTTGTATAGGCTTGTCATCAACGTTTCATTGGCACACCCCCATATGGGTTGATGAATTATTGATGAATTGTTGATGACTGGTACTGCAGGGTAGATCACGTGACCTTTTGTTGTCGCTGTGTAAAGAAAAACACTTTTGAAGGAGTTTTGCTGCGTATCTCGTGGAAAAAAAGCAGTAGTGGGGACGCCAAATTGGACTGTTAAGATTGATAAGCCAAACGACATTTGAGTAGTTCATTAACATTCGATTGATAACACAACGTTTTATAACTTTATTTATATTCTTTTATAGAAAAACAAAATTAATAATCGGTACTGCTTAATACTCACAACAACAAATTTGTTCATATATTTATTTATTTGTAGATTCGTCGTATTATTACGAGAGCAACGGACAAAGCCAGTCTATAAGTCAGGATCTACGCTCACCCCTAGCGGCAACAAGAGCCAATTCCTTGGCTTCGGCTGCATCGCCAGGAAGTGGAAGTGCTTGCACCAAATCCGAGTCATCTGACATATTTCTGGCCTAAAATACAAGTGGATCCGTGGATCCAAACCAGTAAATTGATTTCACTTATTTAATTTATTAATATCATTGTCAATACACATAGCCGAAGGCCGGGCAGCCAGCGGTATATCATATAAGATTGTCTCCTCTCCTACAAAAATAATAGAAATATCATTTTGGCTTTTAACATATTGTTCCAATTCCTTTGAAACCGGGTTTTATTGTTAAAAAAACTACAAAAAATAGTAATTTTGTATGAAAATAAATCATAACTTTTCATACAAAAATCTTGCATTTATTGTTACATTTTAAGTTTTAGGATCAGAATCCTAAAAAAGGCTGGCACTATATGATAATGAAAATAATGCGTACGAGAGAGAGACAGTAGAATTAAACATACCAAAAAAAACCAAAAAACAAATCTAGGAAAAAAACCAAAAAACAAACTAAGTTTTTTAAAAACTTTCTTAATAATTTTTGTATTTATTTATAATATATTTTAAAGCCACAAAAACATATTTTATAATCAAGAAAAACATGTAAAAATTGTACAAAGGCTTGTATTTATATTTATGTTTATGAGCTCTGAAAAAATTTGCACCAGTCAAATATGGTAACTCATATAAGTACATAATAATGATTGTAAAAAACAACGTACTATTGTTCTTAACATATGTTTTAAACATTTCATTTAACTTCTTTTTAAATGTCAAAGAAGAAAATGTATGAAAACAAAGTTTGAAATTTACTCAATTCAAATAAATGATACATTCTTACCAAGGATTGTCTAGGAATAACGATCAGAAGTAGAATAACCCTGCAGTACCAGTCATCAACAATTCATCAATAATTCATCAACCCATATGGGGGTGTGTCGATGAAACGTTGATGACAAGCCCATACAAAGGTTGATGCATTTTTGTATGGGATGTCCGCTCTTGTCATCAACACAAATTCATCATCGATTCTTCACTTTTTCATCAACACTTTATACCAAAAATGCATCAACATTTATACCAAAAATTAATCAACGATTGTATGGGCTTGTCATCAACGTTTCATCAAGAACTTGTAATTAATCGGTCATCATCTTTTTTGTGTGAAGAGAGAAAAATGAGAGCGCGAGAGAATCGGGTTTGACACGAAGGTCGAAAGAGAGCGTCGGCTCGGTAGAAGTCGCCGTCGGCTGTTGATAAATCATTGATTACAGAGGCCTATTGATGACAAGTGATACTGCAGGGAAGAGACTCATAATCGCATAATGTGCTATTAAGGCAATATTTAAAATTTCTTTTAAATATTTAAAAAACTACTTAAGTAATTGTAAAAATCGAGTATGCTTTGTGATCAGTAGTTATTACCAAATCCAAAAAGCATAAAGCATAATTTATACTATCAAATTTCTTATATAATACAAATAATGTCATGTTTTTCAATTATCATAAATTAAATATAAACACAAAAAGAATCAATGTGTACTATTTAATAATACTCGAATAGACTTCGGAACAACAACAATGGTATTTTATGCGTAATATTAATAAAATAACTATGTGTATTCAGGCATACAATTATAGGCTTAGGTAAGACGTTTTAGGATTTTAAGAAAGCACAAACCAAATCTACATATACTTAGAAATGTATCTTAATAAAAATATGATTAAAACCAAAGAGATATTTTCGGAGATTTATTTACGCCCTTCTATGGTCCGGAGCCCTTCTGTGGACTAGGGCCAGGAGTCATCAGCCAGAGCAGTCGTGTGGATCTCATGACTGCCAGCGATGACTTCTGACATCGTCGAAGGGGGCAAGGCACAGTAAACGTCTGCTAGGTAGCTACAATAGCAAGAGGACCAAGGACTGTTTGGAGCTGAGCAAAGGATCTCTCCTTATAGTCACGGGTTTCCTGACCGGGCACTGCAGACTGCGCAAGCATCTGTACAATCTCAAGATAGGTGAGTCTTTGCAGACTTTGTCTGGAAGGAGACGAGACTCTGGAACACCTACTTGAGGAGTGCCCGGCTATCAGTCGGCTGAGGCTGGCCCACTTTGGGGGCATTACACTCACCACGCAGGAAATGAGGGCTCTTCGACCAGGCGAGGGGCTATAGCTCATACACTAGGACGAGGGCACAATAGACCCTAGTGGTCGCAGTGCACTAACCTCTCGTAAACTATTATTATTTATTATACCATTCACAACGAGACAAAATTTGTCCTTGCTGTGCGGCTGTACCTTGACACTTTACACTCAGATGGAGGGTCTTCTTCATCTGTCACAGATGAAGCCAAATCATTATCGTTGTCGAAGATACGAACCTGCACAGCTTCGTGTCATCGAGTTTAGTACTTGTTAAGCTTGGGCCTTCAAATTGGGCTGCCTTGCAGACGTATTATTAATTTCGCTTAATTTGGATAACTTTATGAGTATAATACAGACTTTTCCAACAGCATTTCTGCGGCAAATTGAGTCCATGATTCCAGCGAGATCGGGTGATCTCTCTATAGGTTGGGTAACCTATAGAGCCGAGCACCCTTTTGATTTTTGTCTTAGTTTCGCTTTTATACTTGCTAGGCCTCTTCTCTGGGGGTTGTAAATTGGAATTTGTTAATTGGAATTTGACCACGGTAAAAGGGTCGAAATTTTGGGGAAGAAAAAATACTACCATTTGATGAATCGTTTCGAGATGCCAAATACATTGGACCATTCAGTGAATCTTCTGATGACCTCGTCCTGAGCTATAGTTTTTGTGGGATAAAGAAAAAACAATCTGGGTGAATCCATCTGCAATTTCCAATATATAATTGTATTGTTTCCACGTGGCGTCCGTCTACCTGAAGTGGTATATATGTAATATGTACAAGGACAGCCCTTCTTTCTTTCCCAGCTTCATTTATTAAAATTTGCTAAAAAATGTGTTTGTCCGCTCAAGGTGAGGGTTACAAAACTGCTGCCTTACGGAATGAACGCTTTTTCGAGCTGCAAAGTGGCCGAATTTGCCCAACAAAAGGCCATTGCCCTCGCCTGTTTGATATGGGATACCTCCTTTTATCTTAAAATTTTGGTTTTAACGATCCTTTAATATAATCATTATCATGCTGTGCGTTCTTGATGCCTGCTACAACTTCTGCAGTCACGATTCAAGCCAACTCTGGATGGCAGCTCCAGTGCTTCATCTTGTCTCCTTGCTTGACAACATCGCAGCTGAAATCCTGTAGATAGATCGCGTACGCTGCAACGATGGCAAATATATCAATGGAGAGGGGAAGGATGCTGGAAGAAGGGAGAGTAAATTTTGAGCAAATAGGATTTCCATAATCAGCAGTACAATCAGTCTCATTACTTAATTGTCACACCTCGTACTTGGTTCCCAGCCACCAGGGCATCGAAGGTAACGATACGGCAGACGAACTTGAAAAGGAAGGCGTCGGACTGGCGAATGAAAGAATAGAAAACGTTCTACACACGAGCTAAAAGCAGATGGAGGAGAAATTCCACAACCTGCAAAACATCAAAAATCATGTGCAAACAGCGCAACGCAAAACTCAGTGACTACAATTATTTTTCTGGTGGTTTTTATTTACATATACCGCCAAGTAGCGTTTACTTCCCCTTAATATCCACGCGAACCTGTTCCTTCATATTCTGCACAATTTTGTCTGGTGCAGTTGTCATATAACCATGATTCGAAAAATGTATCTGCCCTCATTATAAATTTCGACCTGATTTTAGATCAAATTTATTGTCCCGCGTTACTCAGTAATGTAAATTTTAATTTAGTTAAGTTTTAGTTAATTAGCCAATAAATAATTTTCTATTTTCAAAATAAATTTAAAAATATATTTAGGTACATATATAATAAAATACAAATTCCCGACGTGAGTGCCTGTATAATTACTTGAAGAAATTATGTTTTAATTATGGCTTATACATTATATACTTACTTTCCTAAGATGATCGGTGTAGTTGTAATTATTTTAAGCTTTTTTTTAATATTACATTATTATAAGAATATTTTGTAAAATAGCCCGAATGGAAATAACGACACCGTTTTTGAAACACCAAAATCAAGTTTTTATTTAACCAATAACAATGTACAAAATAACAACTCGAATTTCAGTATCTGTAGAGTCGTACAAGTGGGCCTTAAAATAAAGTATATATATGACGGACAAATACATATATGAAAATAGGATCAATCATTTTTTAAATGCTACAAAATTAATTTCGCGATTAAATTAAATTAAATTAAAATAAAAAAACACTGGTCAACATTATTTTAAGTTGTGGGAAAGTAATTTTCGGAGCTATCACGTCAGAGGTGTAATAAACAATGAAACTGGAGAGACATTCCAAACAAATTTCGTTGCACCCTTTAAATAATCTTAAAAGTACAACAAAATCTGCGTTTTTCTGCGGTACATAACCTCAAATGTCAAAAAATCCTCACTAGATGGGCAAATTCTGTCGCAGAATTCGAATGCTACGCAGCAAATAACTCCAAAAATGACCCTCAGCTTTCTAGCAACTCACATGACCCTGTGATATTTGTAGACCTGTGGAATCAAAGCTCCATTTTGAAATTAAGTTTTTGTACACCCTTGCGCAGTTTTACAAAAACATAGTTGTCGTCTGATTGTTCCAATAAAAGAAATTTAATTCCACTGGCACACTTTAACAAGGATCTAAAATTGAGGCGCTATCAAATAATAACTATTATTATTATTTAAAATTTTTTTTTCTAAATGATGCACTGGTTTAAAACAAATAAATTTGATTAATTTACTGTTTAAGTCTAGAAAAGCGAAGTAAAAAAAAACAGTTTTTTACACATTATTCCGATATGTTGTCTTAATCTATTTTTTTAAATGTATATAAAATTATGAATGGGAAATCAAAAAGTACTTTTTTTTTTTTTGTTTTATCTTAATTGATTTGGGCTATTTTCGATTCCCTTTTGAAAAATATTGTTTTTAGTAATTAAATATTAAGCTTAAATTATTGGGACGGAGAAACCTCCTTCTATGCAATAAAGCGGTAGAATGTAGTTGTGAGTTTATTTCTTTCATCAGACATGTTCAGACATGTTCGTGCACGGGAGGGAGAAAATAAATTAATCAAGGTCTTACGCACGCACGTATATCATTTTGTGTTCCTACCCTTTTTTTATTATCAATCTAGAGATTTCGGGTTATTCATAAATATATAATAATAATTGTACTATACCTTAGCTATTATTTTGTGTGTGTGCGTTGCGACAAGTGTGACCATGTATCTATTCCTATTCGGATAATCTGAATGTGGCCAGGTTTATGATGTACATATCATATATGGCGCACTTGCCGCACTGACTTAGTTTTTACAATCCATACATAATTGCAAACGAAAGCATACATAACTACGTATATAAATGCGCTTCTTTACAGTTTATATATATGTATGTATGTATGTATTTGCATGCATAACTGATTTAATTTTTTGTTTGTTGTTGTTGCGGAATAACTTGTTAAATTAGCATTTTTTATATATTTTTTAAAAAGTACATTTACATATATTCTTTTAGGTTTCAGTTTGTTTGTGTGGTGAGAAAAGAGTTCGAGACAATTTACTGCTGAAAAATATTGGTATTATCCCATTCAAGCTGATTGATGTGAGCAAAGCCATCCTTTAAAGCTTTTAAGTAAATTTAAAGAATATTTATAGTATACACATTAATACGTATTTAAATATTAAATATAAGTTCATATTTACTACTCACTTTCATCATCTTCCGAGTCGGAATTTTCCGACTCCGAACTATCCTCAGATACAGCATCAGTTTGCATTGGGTTTATGGTTATAGTTAACGCTGAATCATCCCATATTAAGCCATCATCCACAATCTATGAATCAATAGTATAATTTTTATTAATAACTTATACACTTTAATTTTATCTTCAATTGATTAAATTCTAGGCAGCAAAGCTTTTATAACTCTTTAATTAAATCCAATCGTAAGCTGCAAGGGTATACAAACTTCGGTGTGCCGAAGTTAGCTTCCATTCTTGTTTTGGTTAATTTTACTATAAATCGTAGTTCGGAATATCACGCTATCACTGTTTCAAAAAATTATCTCTTCTTATGATAATTTGATTTGAGATCTGACATAAGAATTTGTATTCCTTTTTCTATTTATAGTTGTTTATGTAGAGTACTTACCTTCGGACTTGGTTGGTGACGATCGCTGTATTTTTGGTTATTTTTCAACCGCGCGATCGAAACTCCACACAAAAGTACGGCTAAGAAAACACTAACAAGTACTATAAGCATCGTTAGATGAGAGCCCTCAGCTGAAAGAAAAATATATAAACCTTGGAAGAATACATGCTTCGACTGAATCCACATTACCTCTATGTGCGAATGAATGAACGTGAGATTTCGGTTCTTGGACGTCGTTCGTATGTAATAGGGAATATGAATAAACCTTGGAATCTAAAGAGACAAGAAATATGAAATAGAAAAGCAGAGTTATATTATATTACACATTTGAAGCCGAAAGAAAATTTACTATACAGAAAAAATGTCTGCAGGTGCAATTTGACCAATTCTGCAACCTCCGAGGGTCAGTTCGTTATTTTCGTTATTTATATGCTCTACAAGAAGAGCCAAGCTACAACAAAAAAATTACATACCACTTTACTATTAATTAAAGAAGGATGTTGTAAAAACTGTCAAATTATTTCATTGCCAATGCTTTATTGACTATTGTAGTAATACAATAATAGAAACAAGAAAGGAAGCTAACTTCGGCAAGCCGAAGTTTGAACATGCTTAAACATGAGCGAAACATGTTGACAGTGAAGAATGTTGCTCAACAACTAAATGTTGCTAGCAACAAAGCATTCAAAATAAATTAATTGATATATGTATTACATATTCCTATACATATATCAATTCGTTTAGTTTGTTCGCATTATTTTTCAGTACCCGAGAAAGCGGAAAGTCAGAACATTTTTCTTCTTCTTCTACTTACTGCAAGGGTATTTAAAGTTAGCTTCCTTTCTTCTTTACTTTTGAAATTGAATGGGTATACGAACAAATCTAAGTTTTCTTGCAACCGTCAACCACTTTTGTACGCAAGTTTAATTAAGCCACAAGTATTTTTTCTGCGTACAGACCTTTCGATCAAAATATCTTTCAAATTGATAAGTAAAGTAACTTTTTAATTGAATTCTTTTGGAATTTGGTTAGCATCCTCTCTTAATACACACCTGCTGTCTGTTGATTATTGTCACTGTCACTGTTTAGACCACTACTAAGGTGGTAAGAGCTTTCAATATTGTTATTACCAACAGCATTCTGGTTAGTTAAAGGCGAAGAAGATGATTGCAGACTAGATGTTGACCTAAACAATGTTTGTTTTGGATGCAATACAGTGAGTGTTAATGTATATTCGGCCCGTTTAAACTGCGAACTAAGTTGGGCACATGACAGCTTAAATACTCGATTCAAATAATAAGCCGGCTTTTTATTACTATAAACGAGGGATCGTAGCACGTTTAAGTAGCTGTGAATGGTGTCTTTGCCCAGCATTTCAACGCCATCTTTATTGATGTTCGTTTTAATGTCCATTGTTGAGGATAACGACTCATCGCCATCAATTTGTATATCCTCATGATCCGGATTTAGGGAGGGAAAGACCACCACGCTACACGAATCCAAATTTTCACTTAGATCTGTTTCATTTTCACTTTTTACGTTCTTTCTGGGCAGTGTTTCGATGTAGATTTTGTCCAAAATGTGTACTCCCAGCTTTATTTCTTGATACGATACCAATTTATTGGATGTTCCTTCAAAGAAATATTATTAAATTATTATTGTGTTAAATCAAATATAGAGCACTAGGTGAGAATTTAAAAAATATAAAATATTAATAGTGGTGCCATTGCCTTTAAAAAAAAAAACAAAAACAAAAGAAAACCATTGAAGGATATTTTTTAACTTACCAGTAATTAAGATTTTGGTCGAATCCAATGCCGGATCTTGATCAGATGATGAGCTATCGAGCTAAATGAATTGAAACCAAAAAATTCTTAAATTAAATTTATTTTCTTAGAGTACATTTTTTTTTTGATTTACCGATAACGATGGGGAGGAGCCAACATCGACATCAAGACCGACTGGAACTGTGGGTTTATTGACCATTATATAAGTCTCGATTGGCGGCAAACGAAGCGAATAACTTTGATTGTTACAAGTCAAATCGGTGCGAACTTCAATATTACGTCGTCCTATGGTTGGGTTCTTTTTTATATTAATATATTGAATTTTACGCATTAATTGCTCAATTTCATGTTTTGTTTTCGCCTCAATAGATATTTCGTTCATCTGCCCATTGGTTTGGATGGCATTTTCATTATTTTCCTTGGGTGATAGCAAATGCTCCGCACAAGATGTTCCACATTTGATATCTTCGGGTGTTAGAAAACCATCGAGAGTTACCTTGACTTCGGAAATGTCACCATTAAAGCCATGTTTTAAGCGATTCTCTAAACTCTGATAACAAGCTCCGATGGCTAATGAGGTGTTAACACCATGCGCGGCATGCAATGGCCAATCATCTATTACCTCCGGATTACTGTGACGATCCTCAATGGAATTCTCAAATCGAACACCATCGATGAAGAGTTCCACTTTTGATAAATCTTCGACATTAATTACATAATGATGCCATTCGTTGTCACAAACTTCTGGAATTTTCCATCTCCATTCCGCTGGGCTGAAGATATTCAGATCGCCTTCATTAAAGTTTTTCCGCAATAAAAGAATTAATCGACAATTTCGAACAAATAGCGCCATATGATGACGATTCATTTTATGATCATCGGCACTGCACAAAATATGCTCCTTAACATGCTTATTTTCCGAACTTGACCCCTGCTGAATGTTGTGATGTCGAAAAACTGTCAGTATACTGAACGGATGCGTTGAAAAGTCATAATGATCGATAACTGCATCGGGTACCACGACCCCAGTGGTGCCATCGAAATGAAATATGGGCTCCACACCTTCATCATAGTTCAACACTTTTGTCCATTCGGCTTTGCGCGGCAAGAGGTCCTTCATTATCTGTCGCGAAGTGCAATTTGATATGTCGCGGTCGCATCCAAATGAGATGTGTTTGGTCTGCAAAATATTTTAAAGTGTTATAGAGACATCAGTTTTTTAGCTTATGAGGAGACCACCACCACCGCGAAAAGCCGAACCGAAATTCAAAATTAAGAACAGTAGGCTATAGGAAAACAAAATGTATACGCAATAAATGTAATTCAAAAATGTAGATTCTAGCATCATAGTTAACCGCGCTCTTCCTCTATTTTATCAATTCTTTATCTATATATATAAAATGCTTTGTCCTGACTGACTGATATATCACAGCCATGGCCGAACAACATGTCTTAGAGACTTGAAGTTTTTTTTTTAAAAATCAGAAAATCAGGATGCAATAGCGGGCCCTCTAGTATAATATATAATTCATGTTGGTGTTTTATTTTATTTGCTCAAAGTGATTAAAGATTACATTAGAAAGATGCAGTTGTAAGCTGAAAGTGTATACCAACTTCGTCGTGCCGAAGTTAGCTTCCTTTCTTGTTTGTTAAAGGAAATGTATATTCTGATATCAAAAAGACTTCTTCTTTTGAGTATGTTTGACCTTAGCAGAACTTTGTGACCGAAAATACGTAATATGCTAATAATAGAAATAGAATAAATTATATAATATGCTTACCTTTAGAGCTATCGATGCACGAATATTCAAGTCCTGATTGCTACATGCAGCATCACACAAGTCCAGGCGGGCATTTGGAAATAATTGGAGACTTTCAGTGCTCCCTGACTGTAATTAATTGAAGGTAACAGTTATTAGAAACTAAATGAACTCTGAAATATATATAATAATAATGAAATACAACATGATTACAGCGCAAATGATTAACTTGCGTCCCCACGCCTTATAGAGAGTCGTAGACAACTTTTTGTCTTGATCGATAGGTAAACCTCAAGGGTCTTCAGCGATCCAAAGATAGCTTCCTTTCTTGTTTTTTTTATGATTTCAGAAGTTTGCAAAGCACTAAATAGACATAAGGACCCTAAAGTATACTCATATTCAATCGGTATCAAAAGCCGAGCTATCAATCGGTCCGATTCTACGCGGTCTAGTCTCTCAGTTTTGTTAACTATATAACTTAAAGGGTGTAGATAGCCTTTTTTCTATAAAATGTATTATGCACAAAAATTCGTAAACATTGATCGCATCAATGTCACATTGATGTTGTCTATTTTTAGCATAGTACTAACATAAGATAAATTTGTTTTTAAAAATTTCCGATCGAGAAATGCTCGGGAATCGGTGTGACCAAAGAGTTTAAAGAAAATGCGGAAAAGGGGTCACACTAACACGTATAGCCAGCTGTTTTGTTAATTTTTTTCGATCTGCCAACATTTTTCTTATGTTATTATTCGCGATAGCGAAGTGAGTGAAAGATCTTTTACTTCCTTTTTCGCTTGTTTTCTTTTATGTGTAGTTTTTCCGCTTTCGGAAAATGCATCGTATGTTAGTAGTAGGGCTTAACTCTGATACCAGTTGCTGGTGTATTTTTCTATATGAACCTTTCCGAAGTATTTTTCTTTCTAGTTCGAATGTATATATATGCATATGTACCGTATAATCGATGCGTTCCGGCATTCCCAAGAACTTTGCTTCGCACACACGACGCACTTTAATGCTGACCATAATCGCCGCCGACTCCTTCATGGCACAATCATAGGCCACAACCGATAATATGTGATTATGCGATGCTCGATGAGATAGCGGTTCAGTGTTTTTTATCGATCCCTCGTTATCGATCGCGAATGGTTCATCGTTATTGAGTATTTCATACTTGCATACATCTCCAAAAAGTGGAGTGCAATCCTTGTCTTTTGCCTCGACCCTCAGAATTTCATTGTAGAGACGTCCCTCGTCCACTTCCGTTACGTAAGATGGCTCTAGGAAGGTCGGAGCATACTCATTAATATCGATGACAGCAATATGAACATTCGCCGTATTCGATGGCGTGCCATCGCAATAAATCGCAACGATTTCAAAATGATAGCTTTTACGTTTCTCACAATTTAACGTACGGCGTGCTTTTAAAATTCCCAAGTTATTAACTAGTTCAATCTAAAAAAAAAAAAAAAAAATTATCAATTAATAATATAAATAGACTTTTATAATAATATAAAGAGATTTCAACTTACTTCGAATGGTATCTCATGATACGGTTTTTTAAGAATGTGAAAGTTGCATATCTTTTCTTCGTCAACTTTGATTAATGGCGTTATTTCCACAAAGGTCTCATTTTCACGAATTAAACCATGATACGATTTCTCTAATATGATTTCTGTAAATAATATATATATATATATAAATGTATATGTAATCTATCACCTTGGGACTATTATTTCCATTTCAAATTGAGCGATCGCTATTACGATGCTTTTACAGCTTTATCATGTAAGGTAATATTTATCTTAATTCAACAATTCATTACTAAACATTATTATAATTAACAAGTTAAAGAATCCATCATACCCCTCTGTGTTAAATATTCATCATCATTTTCACTGGACGTCACAACTGCAGCACTGAATGTTGCTGAGAGTATTACAGCAAGGTATATGCAGCCGAAGTGGTTGTGTCTTTTCATTGTTATAAATAGAGTTTGTGTCTGGAAATACAAAATGCAAGGTTAGATACAAATAAAAAAAACAACACTAGCGCATTTTTAGATTTTTTAAACTTAAAAAAATGTCACTTAATGTTATATTGCAGTCTTCACATATCAAAAACTTATTATATATGCAAATATAATTGTATGCAATTTGTACAAATGCATTCCAACTATGTAGCTGGACATGGTCTTATGTATATGTATCTAAGCATGGGTGTATGTGTTTGTATCCATCAGATACACACATTTCGAGGATTTCCTCTTAGCGTTCAATTTTTGATTTCTCTGAAAAATGATTATTAACAGTTTTATTGTTTAGGATAGTTTCTATTCTTTCAATGAATTATTAGTTATATACTTTTTTTCACCATTTAAAACAACAATTCTGCGCTAATGGTTTCTCCCACAAATGACGACTGAAAAATCAATAATACACTTTCTTACATATTTTTGTCGGAAAATTATTCTTAAGGCGTCTGTGAAACGCTAAAAATGGTAACGTAAGCTCCAAGTTTAAAATTCAGATTTTATTAATATCCTGGTAATGTTTATCCGACATTTTTGTGAGATATATGTATATACTTCTGGTTTTACAAAAAATTAGTGTTTGATATTTACTAAAAAATACCACCAGTGAGGCAGAGCGAGAGGCAAATAGTTTGAAACAGCTTGTCACGTAGGTCTGTTCCAAAGGGTGGTATCCAGTTCAGGTTCGAAAATACTAGAACTGTGCAGGCGTTAGGAGATTATTTGAGGGCGCGCGTTTTAGTACTTCCATAACGCGTAGCGAAAAAGAATAAAATTTTTATTAATCCGTCTGTCGCCAACGTTTGCCTCTCGCTCTGCCCTTCAAATATTGCAAACTATGGATCCCGGCATGAACAAAAATGCGTGGAAAAGTCGAATTAAAAGAGCGAATACAGTCCTAATTGACTTGATAAAGACAAATACAATATATTGGGAATCGGGAAATTATATGAATTTGCATTAAAAGACCTGGGACGAAAAAGTAAAATTAAAAAATATGGGATTGTCGAAGGGAAAATTGGCCACTTTTGCTTCTCTGGCATATGACATGGGTATGGCCACTGGCGCAATCATGTTTCCTGAACAGAACACGGACCCCGCACTTGCTTAAAAGAGCCCATATACAATCATCCGAGCTCCGTAGACATGAACTATGAGCAGTCCAAGGCAGGCGCAGCCGCCGGAACGCATGTCAATAGCTTTGGGACAATTATTAGTCTAAAAGAAATCATAAAAAGATGAATGTGTGTATTGTTTCAAATTTTGCCGGTTGTCAACAAAGTATGACTGCATCATTGGTCCTCAAAAAATGCCGAGCAACAAGTAGAAAGAGCGGCCACACTTCAAAAGAATAAACATTTTTGCGCTCCGTGACAACTTTATTTGCTGGGGGTGGTGGTTGATACTGAGGGCTTAAGCACAGTATCCAGCAAATAAAGTTGTCACGCAGCGCAAAAATGTTTATTCTTTTGAAGTGTGGCCGCTCTTTCTACTTGTAGTACGGCATTTTTTGAGGGCCAATGATGCAGTCATACTGTCCTTATTTTAAATTTTACTTTTTCGTCCCAGGTCTTTTAATGCAAATTCATATAATTTCCCGATTCCCAAAATATTGTATTTGCCTTTATCAAGTCAATTAGTACTGTATTCGCTCTTTTAATTCGACTTTTCCACGCATTTTTGTTCATGGCGGGATCCATAGTTTGAAATATGTGAAGCGCAGAGCGAGAGGCAAACGTTGGAGACAGCGAAAAACATTAAAAATTTTATTCTTTTTCGCTACGCGTTATGGAAATACTAAATGCGCGCCCTCAAATAATCTCCTAAATCTTGCACCTTTCTAGTATTTTCGTACCTGTACTGGATACCACCCTTTGGAACAGACCTAGGTAACAAGCTGTTTCAAACTATTTGCCTCTCGCTCTCTCTCACTGCTTTGCAACAGTTTTCTTCTGTCTGGATACTGTGCTTTATGGAAATACTAAATGCGCGCCCTCAAATAATCTCCTAAATCTTGCACCTTTCTAGTATTTTCGAACCTGTACTGGATACCACCCTTTGAAACAGACCTAGGTGACAAGCTGTTTCAAACTATTTGCCTCTCGCTCTCTCTCACTGCTTTGCAACAGTTTTCTTCTCTCTGGATACCGTGCTATAACAATACAAATACAAATTTAAATAAACCACCAATGTTTGCCTCTCGCTCTGTCCTTCACATATTTCAAACTATGGATCCCGCCATGAATAAAAATGCGTGGAAAAGTCGAATTAAAAGAGCGAATACAGTCCTAATTGACTTGATAAAGGCAAATACAATATTTTGGGATTTGGGAAATTATATGGGACGAAAAAGTAAAATTAAAAATAAGGATGCAGGACTATCGACACTCTTTTTAATACTAGAAAAATATTAAAACACACAACTTGTTTTCGAACTAGCCTACTAGATATCAAAGAGCTGAATTTGTTTTTTTTTTTAATGTTTTATTGTTAACAATTTATTATTGCGCTCGCAGTCTGGGTACAGCCTAGAGACTGCTCCCACAACTTTCCTTTTTCTTCACATTGCGGTGCTGTCAATAATGTAACTTCAAGTACATGCTTGCGGCAATTAGAGCACTATGCCATGTTGACACAAGGGTTAAAGATTTAACATTTAACCAAATCGTCCAAGCACAACCTTCCCTGTCAACAATCAAACATGTACTGATTTCAGTGTCTGACGAAAGAACGTAAGAGATCCGACTGGACTACCTTTCTAATTGTATCATGATCTGTCCCGTGATGTAATAGCTACAAGGTGATCTCGTTAGAAAAAGCTCTAGCTTACGGGCAAAGTGCTTTTCAAAAACACTCAAAAGAGCCTTTTCTGTCAGTTTGTTTTGAGTCATGATGTAATAACTACAAGGTGATCTCGTTTGAAAAAGCTCGAGTGTTTCTCATGCTTACGGGGTCTGTTCTCAGTCTAATTTTGACAGGTGACATGTGAGCGCACGAATTTTTATTTTATTTGTGAACCCCTCGGGCGCATGATGTAATAACTACAAGGTGATCTCGTTAGAAAAAACTCTAGCTTACGAGCAAAGTGCTTTTCAAAAACACTTAAATGAGCTTTTTCTGTCAGTTTGTTTTGAGTCATGATGAGTTTAACCCTTAGTCTGGCTGTGTGTATATTTACAACCCACTGCTGAAACATAAGCTAAGATGCTATACATAATATGTAATAAATAACTACAACATTTGCATTAATAGGAAAGCAAATAGCTCTGATGGCGGCTACATATGTATCTCCGAAATATGTTGGTAAAAAATGTAATAATTTTGGAAATATATTTTGATTTTTAATAATTTTTGAATGTTTAGCAAGACCGCAAAAACCAAGACAAAATGATAAATAAGAAAAATATGCAAAATAAAAACAGTTGAATTGTAGTTTTCGTTTTAATCCTTGTCAAAGTTTTATTTTTATTAATTTTGGCATCAAACGCCTTCTCTTTCGTTCCACTTTGCTCTTTGTTTCTACATAAAAATTCGATCCTTTGAAATGTGTATCGCAAATCCTGGCATTATGAGCCAAACTGCATCCTAAGGATTCTTCCCACAATTTTCTTTTCCGATCTTCTTTGGGAAAACGGATGAATTTTACTCCTTCAGTTTTTACGACCGCACAACAAAATTGACAAAACTACATTTTTTTACGCACGCCCAAGGGTTAACAAATAAAATAAAAATTCGTGCGCTCACAACCTGTCACCTGTCAAAATCAGAGTGAGAACAGACCCCGTAAGCATGAGAAACACTCGAGCTTTTTCAAACGAGATCACCTTGTACATAGTTATTTCATCATGCTTGGGCGTGCGTAAAAAATGTCGTTTTGTCAATTTTCTTGTGCGGTCGTAAAAACTGAAGGAGTAAAATTCATCCGTTTTCCCAAAGAAGATCGGAAAAGAAAATTGTTGGAAGAATCCTTAGGATGCAGTTTGGCTCATAATGCCAGGATTTGCGAAACACATTTCAAATGATCGGATTTTTATGGAGAAACAAAGAGCAAAGTGGAACAAAAGAGAAGGCGTTTGATGCCAAACGCCTTGCAAAGACAACCTACCCCTGGCCATAAAGAATCAAAGCGCATTGTGGCGAATTCAAAATTATTAAAAATAAAACTTTGACAAGGATTAAAACGAAAACTACAATTCAACTGTTTTTATTTTGCATATTTTTCTTATTTACCATTTTGTCTTGGTTTTTGCTGTCTTCCTGAACATTCAACATTTGGTTTTGCCGAGTTTTTTGTTATTTAAAAAAAAAAAAAAAAAAAAAAAAAAACTAGGGACCTACAAAAGATTTCAAAAAAAAATTTTGTTGGGAAAAAGGACTTAAGGTCAAAAATTATTAAAAATCAAAATATAATTCTAAAATTATAACATTTTTTACCAACATATTTCGGAGACACATCTGTAGCCGCCATCAGAGTTATTTGCTTGCCTATTAATAAAAATGTTGTAGTTATTTATTATTATGTATAGCATCTTAGCTTATGTTTCAGCAGTGGGTTGTAAATATACACACAGCCAGACTAAGGGTTAAACTCATCATGACTCAAAACAAGCTGACAGAAAACGTTTTTTTGAGTGTTTTTGAAAAGCTTTTTTCCCGTAAGCTAGAGCTTTTTCTAACGAGATCACCTTATAGTTATTACATCATGATCTGTCCCTCGTATATTTTTCACTCTATCTATTTATATCTCTCTCTTTCTCTCTATTGTTCTCTCTATCTCTCTTGCTCTCCCTCTTTATCGTGCTGTCTCCCTCTCAATTGTTCTCTTTATCTTACTTGCTCTCCCTCTCAGAGAGGCACTCTCGATGAATACGTTACAGCTGAGGAAGCGCACGGCCCATAACGCCACGGAATATATATTTCTATAACTCATATAAACCCGATAAATCGATATCGATAAATATATGAAAAACATATGAGTAAAAAAATCGATTTAAAAGTATTTTAAATTCATTCCGTGTCGTCGCGCGTCACATGGAGTTGCCTTAAACGGCTACCCCACGCATTGGTTCCCGAAAGAAAGGGCAGACTAATCCGTGGTAGTAGAACACGTTTTATTCTGGAAGAATTCAATGTTTCACAATTGCAACTAACTTAACTTATTAGCTCACCGCAGTGTGTCCTCCAACTCTTAGACGACAATAAAAGCTAAATTTTCCCGGCAATTTACAATGGCGAAAAACAATGTGCCCAGACACATATGGGCTTACAAATCCTTCCACATTCGGACTTCTCAAAAATACTAACTAGCCTATCGATAACAATATTCGATCCGCGACATTCCGAAAGAAAATAAATACATTAAATATTTAATCTATAATATTCTTATTGTATTGTATAATGCTATTTTTTTATATTTAATACTTGAAAATATTACTATTGTCTTATATTTAATATATTTTGGTATTGTGCAAGTGTTCTGTTATAAATTCTGTTATATATTGGGTTATCAGAGCAAACCCAACCCCGCAACCTTAAAATACACTCTATTGGCTTCATTGGAGCTTAAAGCTGTCTCTTGTTTTAGGGTTGAAAATTCCTACTTTTAAGATTTGGTGGTGGTTACGCTTGTTTACATATAATATTGTGTTATTGGAAGTTGTGGCTAAGAAATATTTTTAAATATTTCTGAATGTAATGTTAATATATACATATACATATGTAATTTCATTGAATAATGGTACAAAAAAGTTTCCGATCTGATATAACTTCATATTTGTACATAGTGCCTTTCTTTTTAAAGGTACGACGACAGACACGGAAAGCCATTATAATAACAGAAATTCACAGATTCAACTGCAAATCCCTTAGAATATGTTGTTTTTGCATAATATTGTCATCAATATTGGCGATTGCAAATGCGTTGCCACCTGTAATTCGTGTTGGTATGTTTTTCATCTAATAAATGAAATATAAACATTTTATTATATGTCCATAAATTGTATTATCCTTAGGTGCTATTTTTACCGAAGATGAACGTGAAAGCAGTATCGAATCGGCCTTTAAATATGCCATATATCGTATTAACAAGGAGAAAACCTTGCTTCCTAAAACTCAACTTGTTTATGATATTGAGTATGTGCCACGCGATGATTCGTTTCGAACGACGAAGAAAGTCTGTCGACAATTGGAGGCTGGAGTTCAAGCAATATTTGGTCCAACAGATCCCCTACTTGCCGGTCATGTGCAGTCTATATGCGAGGCCTATGATATACCCCATGTCGAAGTTCGAATTGATCTCGAATACAGTTCCAAAGAGTTTTCTGTCAATTTATATCCAGCACACAGTCTCCTGACTCTCGCATATAGGGATTTAATGGTATACCTAAACTGGACAAAAGTGGCAATTATATATGAAGAAGATTATGGTGAGTTGTAAGGAAAATTATATAGCACTACGTCAACACATTTGATTATTAATTTTAATTGTATTGATCCGAAAAGTTAGTATAAATCATTATATTAAAATCTTTATACTGCCGAAAAGCGTAATATTGTAGTAAATGTAAGATGATATATACTCAAGTTAGCTTTTCATTAATACTATATATATAAAGGTTTAGATATGTAATGAGCTATTTCTTCCTAGAATATACTTTATCTTTATAAAAAATGCTGCTTATACTCACGCACATGATTATTTATTATTTTCTTGTAGGGCTTTTCAATTTGATGCACTCAACAATTGAAACAAAAGCAGAGTTGTATATAAGGCAAGCCAGTCCGGATTCGTATCGTCAAGTCTTACGAGGAATTCGACAAAAGGAGATTTATAAAATAATCGTGGATACAAATCCAACTCATATAAGAACTTTTTTTCGATCGGTAAGCCATCCCTCGTTTGATTTATTTAAATATTAAACAATTTTGTAATGTTGTTACATTTATAAAAAATATTAAAAAATCAAAATATAAAAATCAAATTTCTCCACCTCTAAAATCATCCCAGAATCTCCAATTGGTAGTTATCCAATTAATCATAATTTAGTGATATTGTTCTTTTAGTTAGTCTGTTTTTAAACAGCAAAAATAGATGGCTATCTATTCATTTTAGTTCCGCAGCAGCCACTACAGCCATCTTTGTTTATGTTTTGAATGACCCACAGCTGTTTGATCAGCTGTTATCTGATGGGGTATGGAGATCTGTGGGAATCTGAGTGTTTCACACGGATAATAAATACTTTTTTAGAATTTGTCTTAAAAAATACCTACATATATGACCTATACCATAAACGGTTCATACATTTTTATTGCTTTTTTTTTATAACAGATATTGCAACTTCAAATGAATGACCACCGATACCACTATATGTTTACAACCTTTGTAAGTACTATTTTAATATATATTTATGTTTCACCCTTAAAACATATATTTTTAAATACTTAAGGGGTTATATACCTTTTTCAGTGGAAAAATTGAGGAAACTTTGGATTTTTTTTTAAATATGTAGCAGTCATTTTATTACACACATGTTACTATTTATTGATTGTACATATTTTGAAGAAAAAAGCAAGCTATTGTTCTTGAAAAAATATAAATAATTCACGGAGTTATGGCGATTCTACCAAAACCATTTTTTTTAAAGCGACTTGCGGTGACTACGATTGAAGATCAGCAGGTCAACTGAGATCAAAAAAACAGAAAAAATTTCATTAGTATAAAAATATTTCTGGTTCGTGAACGATTACTTTAAAGAATATCTCGTTTTTTCTGTAAACAGTAACGATTTTTTTAAAAAGTTAATTTTTTCTTGAAAAATAAAAAAAATTTTCTTACTTGAAAAATAAAAATTGTTTCATGAAAACTGAATCGTTTACGAACTCCGCACATTCATTACGAACAATTTAAAAAAAAATGAAGCAGATCGATAAAATAGTTCGTGTGGAATCGTAGTCACGGCAAAGGCACTTTTGTAAAAAAACTATTTCGGGATAATCGCATTTAAAGTTCGAGGTTGAGTGTGTTGAGTGTGACAAACCGCGGCACAAAAAGCTGTTTTCCTATGGAACTATTGTTCGGATCTTTATGAAAATGGGAAAATGTTCTTTGGAAGTTGTACTTTAGGATTCAGCAAAAAAAATTTTTTCGATTTTTTGAAGAAAAAACAAGTAAGAAAGCTACAGTCGTTCGTGAACGACTGTTATATACCATGTACCAAAATATATCGCTGCTCGAATTAGCTCCCGATTATAAAAAAATCGGTAACCAGGGAATACCACAGCTGATCAGCTGATCGCGACTTTTGCCTATTAGAGAAATGTAAACAAACTCGCTCTTTGCAAAACACCACCATCTCATGCACTTGCGTGTGCAAGACAGAGAAAGAGATAACCCTCTCTCTTTTTTGCACGGGAGTTAGTTTCTTGCGCTCATCAGTTTTGTTGTTGTTTTAAGGAATGCACCTGTTGTGCTGCCAAATAGATAACACACTGATAAGTAAATAACTTTTGTGTTTTTCACCCGATCTTAACCAGATTTTCGGTATTGATACATGTTTTACATATGCATGCCCATGCACAAGAGAAAAATTATATTAATATTTGGGGAAAAAATTTTTTTTTTTTGGGGGGGGGGGGGGAAGAGAAAGTGGGTTTTAAATCTGAAACAAACTTGATCTGCGTGCAAAACATTCCACTATACCGAATTTGGTGGCTCTAGCTCTTATAGTTGCTGAGATCTAGGCGTTCATACAGACGGACAGAAAGAAAAAGAAAAAAAAAAAAAAAAAAAAAAAAGACATGGCTATATCGCTTGGCTGTTGTTGATCAAGAATATATATACTTTTGGGGTCGGAAATGCTTCCTTCTGCCTGTTACATACATTTGCACGAAATTAATATACCTTTGTACCTACGGTACATGGTATAAAAAGGTAGATAACCCCTTAAATAGAATAGAATAAAACATAAAGGTATTTTTCTTTACAGGATTTGGAGACTTATGATTTGGAGGATTTTCGGTACAACAGCGTTAATATAACAGCATTTCGTTTGGTCGATGTAGATAGTAAGCGTTATCTTGAAGTTATTGATCAAATGCAAAAAATACAACACAATGGCTTAGAAAATATTAATGGAAAACCATATATAAAGGTATTTATTATTATTTATAGTTGTTTCTTATACAAATTTCGTCGCCCACGATTTTTAGACAGAGTCTGCATTGATGTTTGATTCCGTGTATGCGTTTGCATCAGGTTTACATTTCTTAAATTTGGATGATCGTCGTCCCAATTTTGGAATACAAAATCTTTCTTGCACCTCCGATCATATATGGGATGATGGAATTTCATTATATAATCATATTAATAGTGTAAGTAGCATACCTATTCCTTATTCAATTATTTCATATGTTTAATATTTATATTTTATTAAAATGGTTCACATTTTTGGGAATTCTCTCGCTCTCAGAACAGCTGAATCGATTAGGATGAAATATTTTTCAATTGTTTGAAGTTGGAGGCGAATGCTTTTAGCGCAAAATTACCAAAGTTAGTTTTGTGAGAGTTGTTTGTTCAAATAATGTCTGCTATGTGCTATGTATATATTTCAGAAGGCAAGTTGGAAGAAATTAAAAAAATCGGTACGGTTTTGTAAAGTTTAATACAATACAATTTCAACCATGTATTGCTATACACCCCAAGAATGTTCCGAAATATCCATACAGCAACTGCAACAATAGACTATCTGCGTCGGAAATTCCCGGAACTTGTGGTATCCAAAAACGGTGATATTGACTGGCCGCCAAGATCTGCAGATTTGACACCGCCAGATTTATTTTTGTGGGGATTTTTGAAGAGCAAAGTTTATACCAACAAGCCGAAGACCTTAGAAGATCTAAAAGATACTGTTAGGTGTGAGATCCCGTATCAACTCCACCAGACTGTTGCTCATCTTCATCAAAATCGTTGTTCGGGGTTACTCCTTCGGCTTCCGATTGAAAGGCATACAGAATTATACATACAAAAATTATACAAACTATTGGAATTATTTATTTCAAGAGAAGGGAGGTGCCCGGACATGGATACCCCCCGATCCTAATTTTTTAAGTGCGACCCTGGTTATTTCCCTCCTTGACAAATACTAACGCATGAAACTCACATGATGCGAAAAGAATTTTCCACTACGACAAAAACTGTATTTAACATATCTTTGAAACCTAAACAAAAAACCTAAACCGATGTTTGCAACAAGGACTAAGTTACTAACAAAACATATTTAATTATAGCTAATAATTACATCCATGTATTTCAGGCAATAACAGACGGCTTGACTGGTAATATACATTTTGTGGAAGGTCGTCGAAGTAAATTTAAGCTTGACATACTGAAATTGAAACAAGAAAAAATCCAAAAGGTTGGATATTGGCAACCGGATGCTGGTGTGAACATTTCTGATCCAACTGCATTTTATGATTCGAATATTGCCAACATTACCTTGGTGGTTATGACGAGAGAGGTTTGTGTACTTAAGTATTTCATTTCATTTGATAAAAAAGCAAGAACGGAAGCTTTAGCTTTATTTCTTGTTTGTTATACTATTTGGATTAGTGATCCTAAATGAATGATATCGTATGTACCATTTTTAGGAACGGCCATATGTAATGGTTAAGGAGGATACAAATTTAACGGGAAATATACGCTTTGAGGGATTTTGTATTGATCTCTTGAAAGCGATCTCCCAACAAGTTGGATTTCAATACAAAATTGAATTGGTTCCCGATAATATGTATGGAGTTTACATACCAGAAACAAATTCCTGGAACGGCATTGTGCAAGAGTTAATGGAAAGGGCAAGTAATTGCTGTTATATATTCATACATAGTGCGATTATGATACAGGTTACAGGACATTCAAGTTTTCAATAGAGATTTCACAGCCTACACAGGGCTTAACCCATATGAATACTTCTTCTAAAAAATTGATATGATAAATAAATTCAATGCTCTAATGCATTAAATTGTATCCAACGAAGTATATTAATCTCTCAAAAACTCAATTATTTCAAGATACTAGACTGCAGAATAGAAAAAAAACAAAACGAATATGATTTTGGCGACGTGGTTCTGGCGACACAACATTCAGTAAAATATATATTTTTGAACGTTAGTTCAGATTAAAATCATAAAAGTGTTGAATAATACTTCAAACTAATGAAAACTTGTATACAGTATCATAACCGTATAAGAAATATATATGGTACATATATATAAATATTTCTGTTTCTTGCAGCGTGCAGATCTTGCTGTGGCATCAATGACCATAAACTATGCCCGGGAGAGTGTTATTGATTTTACAAAACCCTTTATGAACTTGGGTATTGGTATTTTATTTAAGGTAAAACTTATTAGTTAATATTCATCACAATATAACATCACAATTTGGCTCTAAAACATGCGTATATTTCACAAATTTATTGTTTTAGAGGCAGTGGGAGTTACCTATAAAGAGGACTAAATTAACGAAAAACATGGCTCAAGACCAAACCAATTGTCTCTCTATAGAAATTCCCTTTGCTGTAGATACTAGATTATTGCAATATCAGTAAAGTAAATCGTAGAATAAAAATTTAATATAGGTGCCGACAAGTCAGCCCACACGACTGTTCTCCTTTATGAACCCATTGGCAATCGAGATATGGCTTTATGTGCTAGCTGCTTATATATTAGTATCCTTCGCTCTCTTTGTGATGGCACGCTTTTCGCCATACGAATGGAAAAATCCTCATCCCTGCTTCAAGGAAACGGATATAGTGGAGAATCAGTTTTCCATATCGAACAGTTTTTGGTTTATAACGGGAACGTTTCTACGCCAAGGATCGGGTCTTAATCCAAAGGTATGCAATGAATACTGGTCATTTTTTCGCATTACTTCGATTTTTATATGGGTTATTTCTCAATTTACAAGATTACCAAATAATACATTTTAATGCAAGATCACAGTTTATATTTCACACACTGCCACAATATACATTTATATATCGTTTTATAGTATTATTATTATTATTATTATTATTATTTCAGATTTCAGATCGAGCGCAGACAAAGTTTTTCTCATTCATGAATCCGCTTGCCATAGACATATGGTTTTATATAGCATTTGGATACATATTTGTATCGATCTGCATTTGGATAGTAGCTCGACTTTCACCCATTGAGTGGGTTAATTCCAAGCCCCCATGCTCCAGGGCTTGTGATCATATTCTGCGTGAAATTCAAAAAGAAGCCAATTACTTTGATGACGATCACGATCAGTTGGAAATGGGCGAAAGAAAAAGGAAAGAGAAAATGTTGAAAAATACAGAGTTATATTTAAATTCAGATAACAAATTTCATGATCATCAAGAAGCGAAAGTTGATAATGATAATGTTGATGAATACGATGTTGATGCTTCGGATGATGATAATACTGTGGAATTAGTCCGTATACAAAACAATTTCACATTGAAGAATAGTTTTTGGTTTGCAATTGGCGCTCTAATGCAACAAGGTTCTGACCTATATCCTAGGGTAGGATCAACAATATATTCTTATTGAACCGCCTAAAAACTAAAAAGCATTCATTCAAACAATAAATTCAATTACATGACGGAAGCCTTCATTTCTCTTTTTTAGGCAACTTCAACGCGAATTGTCGGTGGCTGTTGGTTCTTTTTTTGTCTAATAATCATATCCTCATACACAGCCAACTTGGCTGCGTTTTTAACCGTTGAACGGATGATATCACCCATAGAAAGCGCATCTGATCTGGCAGAACAAACAGAAATATCTTATGGAACGTTGGAGGGTGGATCAACAATGACATTTTTTAGGGTAAATGTAATGTAATTTGTAATTGGGGATGTGGGGATGCTATCAGCAGATTTATTTCTCCACATTAAGAGTTTGTTATTTTGTAGGACTCGAAAATCGGTATTTACCAAAAGATGTGGCGTTATATGGAAAATCGAAAGGCAGCTGTATTTGTTAAAACCTACGAAGACGGCATAACACGTGTGATGGAAGGCAGCTATGCATTTCTAATGGAATCTACGATGCTGGACTACGCTGTACAACGGGATTGTAATCTTACGCAAATCGGAGGCTTGTTAGATTCTAAGGGCTATGGTATAGCCACACCAAAAGGCTCCCCATGGCGAGATAAAATTTCTCTGGCCATTTTGGAGTTACAGGAAAAAGGTATAATTCAGATATTATACGATAAATGGTGGAAAAATACTGGCGATGTGTGCAACCGAGATGACAAGAGCAAGGAGTCAAAAGCAAACGCGCTTGGTGTCGAAAATATTGGTTAGTTCCAGTTGCTAATATAATGTTAAAAAAATACTTACAACTATATACAAATATGCATCTTTCCCCACATTTTAGGCGGCGTATTCGTAGTTCTTCTTTGTGGCCTTGCCCTGGCAGTTGTCGTTGCCATTTTCGAGTTCTGTTGGAATTCGAGAAAAAATCTGAATACGGAAAATCAATCGTTGTGCTCGGAAATGGCGCAAGAGCTGAGGTTCGCCATTCACTGCCATGGATCAAAGTCGAAGCATAGGCCAAGGAAAAGGAATTGTCTGAAATGCTCTGCCGGAACCACCTATGTTCCGAGCACTATGAGCAGTACTCCGAATGCCGGGGGCGTCCACTATAATTATTTTAATTAATTTTCAAATCTTAATGACAGCCATAAGTATATATAATACATATATTTTTTATTTCTACATTTGAATAAAATTGTATTTTATGTAGATAACTATTATTAACCATTAGGAAAATAAATAAAAAATTAATTAAAATTACGGGATGTTTAAATGTTGTGATCGATGCTTTTCGGTATACTAGTAGAGGTGGAGAAACAACATATGGTTTGGCGACTATCAACGTTAAATATAAATATATAAATATAAATATATATATATAAATATATATATATAAATATATATAGCTATATATATAAATATATAAATATAAAGGACGCCAAAGGAGCAATTTCTTCGTGAAGTCGGCGAAGAAATTCAGCGAGGTGGCTGGAAACGGGCTGCTCATAGCCTCGGCTTATCATAAATTATAAAGCTCATCTGGTAAAACTAAAGTTGAAGCGAAACAAGGAAAATGTCTTTTATACGTATTATTTATTTTCCAAAGTTTAGCCTGTAATATACTTATAGATTGCAGACATTTCACAATAATATCAAGATATTTGATGTTTAACAAATGTTCACGAATTATATAATTTATATTTATTTATTTATACAGGTACTTTATTTACATAAATAGGAATGTGTGCAATGTAGGTGTAGCTTAGAATATACAGATGAACATGGTTTTTATTACAAATTAATTAATAATACTTATTTTTTTATTATTTATTATTTGTTGTTGTATGTTATGTACAAATGTACGAATTTATTCGGATGGATCACTCTTGTATTTAATATTTGAATATGTAATTTTCTATTTATTTTAGTATTTTGCAAATGAGTGAGCAAAATAAATTTAAATTTGGTTAAGGTTTCAATCACCATCGGTGACGATCATTTCTTTTGTATAACAAGTTAGCTAGAGCTATGCATACAATTTGCTTTCGAATGGTTATTATTTGTAATCGGAATATTAAATAAGAACTAAAAGTGAAAAAAGAAATGAGTGAACAAATAATGTATTAATAAGTTTACAGGAAAAAAGGGGACTTCCAGACAGACTTATTTATGTGCCCATTGTTGGCTCTTGTCGTATTTCCGATTTGAGTTTAACGAATTCTTTGGCTACTTCGTCATTATTACGTTGTGACAATATCCTCAAAATCGTCCAGCCTGTTTCATCCATTTCAATGCGTCGCATAAGGGGCAACCAGCAGGCCACAGAACCCTGGGTTTTCAAAGAAATGATGAAGAATAAATTATAAGGCAAATACCATATTTCCATATTTGTACATACCTTTTCCGAAATATCTTTAAGTGGAATAACAGCAACACCCACAAGCCGATCATCACGGGCAAAGCAATAGTCCTTCACGCATATGTGCAACTCAAAGAAATCCAACTGCTCCTCATTACCAATGGTGCTATGTATTAAATCAAATAATTATAATTACATGCCTGTATTAAAATTATATAATTATAATTATAAATGTAATTACAAGCTGAATGACTCGTTGTACTTTGGCGACCAATTATTTGACTTTGACTTGGTGGCAAACTTCCTCTTCTTGTCTTGCAAATGCGGCCCAATTAGATTTATTTCAACAAATGGCCTAAACATGCCCGACGGTATCTGCCACTTCAGATCGTTAGCAGCCACCACTGGAAAAATTACGAAAAATTATACTATGACACATTTATTCATTGTTTGGTTTTTGTATTAAACTTACCTTTAACGTTAACTTTGTGCTCCCCGGTGCCTGGATGCGAGAAAAGATCAATTTGAACAGAAATTTCGCCGACACTCTCTTCAGCGTTTTCAGGATCAACTGTAATGAAGGAAACATAAAAGTAAGTACTGTAAGAATATCGCTCTGTGTTGAAATTATTTTTAAAGAATAAGAAAGATGGATAACTTCGGCATTCGGAAAATACAGTTTTTCTTAGTAAACAAAGGCAATTGTATATTTGCACTTACCCTCATGAACTTGACTGGATATAAATGTCTTTATCAAAGTGTCGGTCATCTGTGTGTATAAGCTGAGTGCGTACCGTAGACTCTGCAGTTCGGATGATTTTTCAAGAAATGTCTTTTTCAGTCCATTGCCACCGGCATGAAAGTACTGTTTAATTGTATCTAAGGCAACATCTAGCACTGCACACTGTTTTGGCGATAAGTTTTTTTCGACTTCCTTTGATATGTCCATAACACCACTAAGCGCACTTTTAACGTCCTGTTTACCCGCCATATGAGACTTGAACAATCGTCCCATGTCCTCTATTTTGGCATTAGATGCCAGATTCTTTGCATTGTCCGTGAGGTGTTTAAACATCATCTAACCAAAATAATTGTATAAAAACAATATATTAAGCTAATATCCCTCATATGGGTATAATAAGGTTATCCTAATAAGAAAGAAAATAATAAATTAGTAACCGTTTTATCAGTCATCGGTGGCAGGACAATGGTCTTCTCCAATATTCGCATAACAATCTTCCATAGCTCCTTGAGTAATCGCTTCAGTACGGTTTTCTCACACGATTGTGCATAGAGAGTTAGAGAGCCATCCAGTAGATCCATAAGCGGCCTTAACACCTCATCGGCTTCCACGGCGACAGCGTTTCGTTGAGCAGCTTGGTTGCCAGGTGCCAAGGCACTGCCTCCCTTGATAGAGAGTAGCATATCCCCAAGTTCACGAACAGATTGCGTAATGCGGGGCTCCAAACTGGAAGGTTTATGTATTAAAATATAGGTTAATATTCTTTGTTTTTATAGATGGGGATCTCAGCTGAACTCTTAAATGCCATATGCTCTTTTCCACATTCTATCTTTACGTAAATATGGAAAGAACGATACTTTGAGTACGTCAACTGACAATGCCCTGAGGAAACCGATGAGCAATCCATTTGATTTTTAACGAGCACAGATCTTGGGATGTTTTAGCCCTACCTGATAGCGAATTGTGAAGCCAAATCATCCAATGCAGAATTGAGATTCTGTTGCAGTTCTTTGAGAATGTTAGCTGCGTCCTCTTCAAGCTTATCTCCACCCATCGACTCGAACATTTTCTCCAATTGCACTCTTAGTTGTTGAATATTGTTCATAAGGATGCAGGCCTAGGTATTCACAAAGCAATAAAATATATAAATGTATAAATATATAAATAAAAAAAATATATACATTTATAAATTATATATTATATAATTATAAATTCTTAAATATAAATATAAATAGCTATTATATGGTACTTACGATTCTTTCATCTTTCATATGATCGGGAAACTCGACTTTAACAATATCCGCATATGCTATTAGCACTTTTACGATTGTTTTAGCAAAACGCCTCATGTAACGTTTCCATATTTCTGGATCAGGACACTCGAGTTTGCTAACAACATCGAAACATTGCGTCAATTGTGTAAAAACGTCGACAACCGAATTTGAAAAAAGCGCGTGTTCGCTGCTCTTTTGAAACTGCAAATATAAAGATAAAAAATAAATATAAATTTAAAATGCATAACTCCCAATAAAAATCGATGTTGTAGGTATGTATTTAATTATGCCATTCATTTGTAAACTTTCTCACCCCGTCTTTTTTGTCCCGCTTGAAGGCGCCATGCAGGTATTCCAACGATACATCATCGTTCTCATTAAGCCATTGCATTACAAATGGCTCAAACCAGGCGGGATAGTCAGGTACAGCCCCCTTATAGGGTGGCACCTCCTTAACATAGTTACTGTAGAGCCATTTTACCCGAAAATGAAGATTCATATAGGCCGATGATTTGCACAAACGGTGCTGTTCGTGCTCCTCCAAGGCATACTTCATGTCCACGGCAAAGAGATGCCACATGGAAGATGCTGATAACTATTTGATATTAAGAGATAAGTAGCGTAAATAATAAATGATATGCAAGTTTTGTTTACTACGTTTTTGTACCATACTATATTACGTTTTTATTGCATTACTATTTGCAATTAGGGGACTATAAGTAAATATACAAATATACATTTTTATCCCACAAATATCTTTAAAATTTCAACATAATGTAAGCGCAAGGCAAAAGCTCACCTGGCCAATATTTAGTTCTTGTGGAAATTGATTTAACACAGCGCCATAACTGTTCTTGTCTTCGTCAATGACCGATACGATCAAAGCTATTAACTTGTGCCAGAAGTCAACGCTGTCCAGTTTAGGCTCATGATCATCCGGAGCACGTTTTGCTTCATTGGGATCAACCTGGTAATAGTTGAGAAAGTGGGAATTAAAAATAATTAATTTACCCATTTAACCGTTTCGAAAAATAATTTTGTAGATCTGTGAAAACAACAATGGTGTCAATGCCATCAATGTTTTACGCTATCCTCGGGGGTATTATCGCTCCATATAACCAAATGGTGCGAGCGAATAATGTTAAACGTTTTCGGATACAAAATCGAAACAGTAGAGATTTTCGAACAGAAATAAATATAATTTTTTTTAATTTATTTATTTATTTCAAGAATAGCAACTATCTGCTTTTCTAAAGCGTACCCTTACCTCCGACTGAATATGGAGTCTTTTTCAAAGATGTGCTTCGACTCACATCGGGAGTGATGAACTTTGCGAGTTCTGTTTAATGCCTTCAATATTCAAAAAGGTCATCCGGTCGAATTCATTTGCATCTCCAATATTATAATATTGTTTACCGAAAAACGACTGTAAATACGCGTCACTATTACCCGTTTCATGCATTTTCTTTCATTTCTATGTCACAACGGATCTTTCTTTTTATCTTATCGATATTTATCAATAAATATAAGAAACTCCCACCTCTAAAGCATACTTTTATAGATTCTTATAAGCTTTTGTGCATTAGAGACATCGAAATGGTGCAAATTTGTATCTAATTTGTTTTATTTAAAAAAAATTGGCATTGAACTCGCACTATTATACTCTACTTGTCTTACCTGAAACTCTCTGTTGTACAGTTCATAGCAGTTCTCAAATAGAAATTGATATGTAGATCTTAAGCAGGCTTTAACACAGTCTTTTACCACTGTACTGGCTCTTGGCGGGCTAGATAGTTCTTGTACCTAAGATATTTTATAATATATTTAGCAAATACTTTCTATAATTCAAATTGTAAAATATTTACCTTCATGCGGAAAAATGTAATGCTGGTCAATAAATCAACTGTAGACTTGAGGTCCATTAATTTCTCAGGACTCGATGCGGGAAAGTTATTTCTGTACATAGATAGGTCGATGCGAAGAGAATTGTGCAACTGATCCAATAACTTGACAAATTTCTCTTTCTAAAAAATATCGATATATGGGAACATATATAATGTATAGAGCAGTAAAATACCAATCTATTTTCCGGTTCCTTAGTTCTAATATCTTCTATTGGCAGATATTGAATTAAAGAGAGGAAAAACATCAACGTTTTTTTATACAATAATAGGAATAAATTCCGATATGATATATCAAAAATAAGCTACATATATCACATATGACATAGCGGTCAAATAATAAACGAAAATATCGTAAAATATCGAAATTCCGTCGATGTTTTTCCACCTGTAATCTAGTAGTTGGGAAATATTACCCCAAAATTGCTTGCGGCAAATCGATCACTGGCAGAAACAGCTGAAGAGGCAGTCGTATGAGCATAATATGCATTAATGTTGGCCAACAAAGTGCTCATCACTGCAGGAACTCCGGGACATAGATATTTGGCGGACAGACAATGGAAATGCGTCATTGCCTGATAGATATTCTCAATGCCGTAGCGCATCGAGAACTCGTCTACGATCTCTTCGGGAATCTCATCGAAATATAGCTTCCAGGCTTCGTCTCCCTTTTGGGTCGGCAACTTGACCTTGAGAATTAATTAATGATGAAGAACTGTTTGTTTATACTTAATTTCTATTAGACGTCCAAACTCACCATTCCCGTGTTTTCCTCACAAAGATAATGGAAGAGGTTCTCATGGAGGCAGGTATATTGAACATGATATGGAGCAACCTTTTCCTCGCCCTTGATTTCCACCGATATGTGAAGTCGTATCGCCCCGGATACTGCCGATTTATCAGTACGCTTTTCAAGATTATACCATACATCCATTTCACCGGATAACGTTCGTACTTCAATTATTGTTTGACCCAAAAAATCATCTGATTCACGTGTTAATTTCTGACGTAGCTTCGACTTTAGATCGTTGTCTTCGTCCCAAACGCGCACTTTAATGCGATCGGAGGAGTTGTGGCATTCACTTCACAATTATTAAGATAATATTAAATTAAAAAAAAAAAATTACAATAATTAAATCCACTTAAAAATATCTGTTCTGGGTCAATTATTCTTATAACTATAATTCAAAGCACTATTTTGTGCTGAAACGAATCAGTTTTGCGCTCTTTAGAAATATGCTGTCTTCTAAAACTAACCCTTCTTGCTTGGAAATTTAAAAGAATAGGATGACCATTTTTTAGATAAAAATATTCAAAATATTCAATTTGATACAAAAATTGGTTACCATTTACACAATTTATATATATGTATATATATGATATACGAATACTAATGGGAATATCAATATCAATATCAATATCAATATCAATATCAATATCAATATCAATATCAATATCAATATCAATATCAATATCAATATCAATATCAATATCAATATCAATATCAATATCAATATCAATATCAATATCAATATCAATATCAATATCAATATCAATATCAATATCAATATCAATATCAATATCAATATCAATATCAATATCAATATCAATATCAATATCAATATCAATATCAATATCAATATCAATATCAATATCAATATCAATATCAATATCAATATCAATATCAATATCAATATCAATATCAATCAAAAAAATCTTAACATTGTGTGTTACCCTAGCTTTTTCTACTCATTGAAGTATGTATTGAAAAAAAAATTGTAAAACATTAACGATATTATGACTGTGTTTTTAAGCGGCTATACAACTGAATAGGCGAATTGATTTTGATTTTTCGGGGACATGTCGAGTACTCACAAGTGAAACTTCTCGTTCCACACAGGATTTAGTTCCTGCGGCATAGTTCGCGTTCTTTTTTTCACCTTGCTAACCTGCACCGTCACATATGGATCACTGGTACCGCTTTTATCCTTCGCTATCAGGCCTTGAGCACAAATCACTGTATTCAAATCACACATCAAATAGAGTACATAATAAAAAGTTGATCAATTTTATTTCGTTTCCAAAACCATAATCCATCCGAGAAAGCACCAATTTATGCGTGTTTGTCCAAAAAACCGATTGTTGTGAATTAAGGAAAATTTGTAATTATTGATATGATGTTTTTGTTTAATTTTTAGTTATAGATTTTGTGGAGTTTGAAACGAATAAGACTCGTTGTAATATTTTTTTTATATCGTTATTTGTTTTTTTTTTTTTAATTTTTGTTTTTGGTTTCGATTTTTTTGCAGTGTTTTCAATTGATTTTCAAGGGAGAAAGAAGAAGAGAAAAAAACGGATGTCTTTTAAATATTTTTGGATCTTACACAATATCAGGTTTCAGCGCAAAAGAACAGTGCAGTGCTGCCTGACATTATCATACATCATATGCACATATATGTATGCACGTACATCATACAAATAACAGTTCAATGTATATAAGTATATACAGATATGTACATATGATTTTTGGCGTCAGTAAGAAAGAGAGATGCAGGTGTGATACACAACGGTAAGTGTTATTGTGAAAATGTACCAGAGTTTGGACAACGGAAAAACCACTTATTTAGTACTGTACAATTTACACACATTTTTTGTAACAGAAAAGAGAATAAAACAATTAATAATCATATTTTATATTTGGATAAATATACATAGTAAGTTAACAAAACTTTAGGTATAAACTTGCCTATTTAGTTTGAGAAAAAGTGTATGTACAATATTCTTACAATTTAGTAAAATAAATAAAATGTTGTTAATGAAATTGAAATCGTCAAGAAATAATCAATATATAACGATTAAAAGTTGTCGTTTAATTAAAAGCGGAAAATGCTAAAAATAAGTGTGATTAAAAATATTATTACTTTTCACTCATCAGTTGTCAATTCTGACTATTTTTTATTGTTTATTTAATATCACTCAAATCAACACAAAAATCCCCCCCCCCTAACAACGACCGGAAATGCTGAGTATGTACATATAGATATAAGGTAAATACCTATTTTTATGAAGGGTAAAAATACTTTGAGAGAATTCTAACAATGAAACGTAAAAGGCATAACTTATTAATTAATTATAAACGTAAAAAAAGAGAAAACAACTAAAATATGGAGAGATTAGGCAAATACTAGAAATTATAAATAATGCGAAAACTACATTCATAAAATTGTTATTGTCGGTAGTACTAAAAGTACTAAATGTACTAAAAGCACTAAAAGTACTAAAAGTACAAAAAGTACTACAAGTTTTTTGCAGCTCTATTATAAAGAACTTAGCTTACAATATATGATAAGTAGAATGGAACAGTGTAAAATATATGGTGAGCAAAATATATCAAATAATGTGATCATACGTCTATTTATTAAAATATACAAATTAAGTACAATAAAACCTAGTAACATTTGTGTCTCTAAATAAACGAATCAATACTAAAAGTATCGGTAATCTGTTGAAACTATTGATATGAAAATATGTATATATATATTAGCTATAACAACAAGCAATAGTGGTGGATGTAAGAGGCTTGATTTCTTTACAGAAATATACATATATAAAGACAAGAAAAACAGTGTGGTAATACAGCTATTGATTACGTTAATTCTTTTATTTTGGAAACTGAGTATGCCAAATAAAATAAAATACTAATTAAATAATAATAATAAATTAATTTGAAATAAAAGAAAGGCTTTAAGGACTTTTAGTATTTGTGTGTACCTGTGATTGTTAGTTTGCATGACCACTTAGATGTTCCCTCAACAGTGGCGTGCTCAGCCTGTTCTAATGAATCTATGTGTGTGTCGGGATCCACACCGAATGTCATCCTTAAATTAAATTTGATATATATATGTATATACGATACACGATATATGTATTTTTTAATTCATTTTGTAAAGTGTACTCCTGAAAAATCGAATTAAACGATTGATTCCCCGACGATGACGATTTTGTTATTTTATTATTTTTTAGCTTTATCTAATCTCCATTATCTTTTCCAGAAAAACGTAAATACCCTATCACTTCGTATACATATTTTGTGTTGTATTTTTGTATATTATTTAATAAGTCTTGAAATGAAACTCACATATAAAATAGAACCCACAAGGCTAAACCTAAGACTGTTATCATGCTGTATCAGTTACGTTCTGTTATTAAACTTTTAAGCTTTTGTTATACATACAATATATGTGAATTTCATTGTCACATACATGCATAGCACATATCACATATCTGTTTTGTATAAAATTAATTAACATTCAAATACATTTAATCACGCATATGTTCCTAATGGAATAATAAGTAATACAGCCGTGTGTCGTCATTCTAATTGCAAATATACATTCACATACACATTTACTCTCAAACCGACAACAGAAAAATACGACGATAAGTTTGGTTACTTAATTTAAATGAAGTTCGTATTGATTTATTTTTATTTTCAAACCTGTGATTGCTATCTTGGCAGACCATTTGCTCGTGCCATCCAATACGCTTTGCTTAACCGCCTTCATATGACCAGTATGACTCTTCTCCTCTACGCTGAACACGGCTCTATTTGTGGATAATATGGAATATGATGCCATAGAAAATGTTCACTATTTCTTTGATTTCAAATAAAGATTACACAGGCCGATAAAAAATGTAAATAACTACAGAACCAAAAACTAGCATATACTCTTTCCAAACGTAATTGATGCGCTGCCAAACCAGAGTCCGAAACTCAGATTCCCCTATACGCCCGGTTCTTTAGATATTTTAGCCTAAAAGTCCGATTCGAGTTCAGCGCATCATTTACATTCGGAAAAATATAAATTTCGGTTTTTAGTTTTAAAATATGTGTCGGCCTGTGTTATTTGTATGGGAGGCACAATGAAACCTTTCTTCTAATACTATTATTTTAATGTTTTGAATTCAAACAAATGTTTACCAAAGATTTAATTCATTCATTGTTCTTAAAAAAGGGAAAACATTGTTTGGTATTGCGGTTATTTGCCCTAAATGTTTGCCACTTTTCCAAATTTAAATGGTAATCTTCATGGATTAGACAAGATTTTTCTTCAAGTCTTAGGGCGAATTTAAAAAATTACCATATAATATGAATATTTCAAATGGTTAGTGTATACATTTAAGTCAAACGAAAATAAAGTAAACCAAGAATTGAGGGTCGCCAAAGTTTGTACACGGTTTGTACGTACGGCTTGCACTTGGAAATATGTTACAAAGTATTTTATAGTAATTTTTCACTTTACATTTGCACATACCTACATTTTTCGATTTTTCTTTTAATGTAGAAAAATATTGTGACATGCGACACTATGGACAACTTTACTTTATGCAGAGCAATTTAATTCAACAAATCATTGTGCCTCCCCATATACAATAGACTTTCTTTGGCGGTATTCTCTGTAAATATTACCTAACTAACTGACTTTGATTTTAAATTAATTGAGAATGACTGAAATCGTCTTATTACCTTCATCAAAATGTTCCAAATAAAATATATATTTTGTAAGTATTACCTAATCAATTCGAATATCTCAGGCTTCTCTCGCTCTCGCTGCTTCATGCGATCCTTCATTGCGGTAATTATAGAATTTGCCTTATCTTCGGCACCATGCTTTGAGCTCTTTTCGGCAGCGCCTGCGATTATAAATGTAGATTTTAATTCATATATTTCCCCATTCAGCATAACAGAGTTCGTGTTTATGAGATGAAACCATTTCGTTGTACATTTCAAACTCCACTGGTAATACTTACGCTGCAGGCAGTCAGCATTTAGCAAGTCCTTGCACTTCTCATGACACTTCACACCGCATTCGGTGCATCGGACACCTTGTCGTGCTATTCCCCATAGTAGACCTTCGCACTCATAGCAATATGTTGGCGAAGTGGCAGTCCATAATAGAAAGTTGTGTGGCGTTGTCGAGGATATGGGATAGATGAGGGCCTGCAGTGCCTTTTTGTATACGTGCATTTTCTATTTTGATAAATTAATTTTATTAAATGTCTGACATAAAACGTATTTAGCTTTTAATTTGTACATAACAAAAAAAAAAAAATTAAAAAGCGTCCTAAATGTATAATAAGTAATTGTGCACCATACTACTTTCCAATCAGAAAGAAAAAAAAAATCGACTTGATCTTGACTCCTATTTAAAAAAAAAAATATACAACAAAAAAATACTAAAAATACTGAAACTCCGAAGTTACTCTAAGCTGAGGGAAAGACATATTTAAACGGCGACAGAGTAAAATTTAGCGACTTCTGCTCGAAATTATTATTATTATTATTATTATTATTATTTCTGGTATCGAAAATATGCAATAACTTACCAACTCTTCGTCATTGAGCGTGGCTCGGGGAACAGCCGATGTGAGTCCTGCATTTCGCTTTGTAGCAGCCATCGTCTAAGAAGCAATAAAAATAATATGAGCCTTCCAAGGGTTTTATTGTAATTATTTTCAATGTTTTTATGTTTTTGCTTTTTTTTGTTTTTGCTATTGAGAAGCGTTTGCTCAACGAAACATTCAAAACAAATTAGTGAGAATCTCAACTCTCTACTGCAATTACAATCATTTTCTAATTGTATTATATTTCAAAGCTTCAACAGGCATTATGCGAATACAAATTTAAAAAAAAAAAACTATTAACAAAATTTAAAATGTAAGTTAAATTAGGTTATAAAGTGCAAGAATCCTTTTTTTCTCTTTTTAAATCATTAGCTATACCATTTGTCTAAAAACTGCATCTATTCGTCTGGGCTACTTCGAATTTTAGTTGAAAATATTCTCTATTTAAGCATGGCAAGCACTTAAAGTTGTTTGTGATCTACCAACCGTCAACTGTTTACTTTCATGCAAACGCAATAGATCACATCGATCCTCCGCATGTTGTTGCTCTAGCTGTTAGCCGTTATTAAAATTAATTAAAAGAATCAAAAATCATCAACCTGTACCATAAGGAGTACGGAACATCTTACTTAATCGGCATATGAATAAAAGAAAAACTATAGGATATATAATTTGTTTAACATCGATCGTGAGAAACAGACATTTACAAGGGTTTTACAGAGATAGTCCTGAAATGTAATGTATAACTACCCTGCAGTACCACTTGTCATCAATAGGCCTCTGTAATCAACGATTTATCAACAGCCGACGGCGACTTCTACCGAGCCGACGCTCTCTTTCGACCTTCGTGTCATACCCGATTCTCTCGCGCTCTCATTTTTCTCTCTTCACCCAAAAAGGTTGATGACAGATTGATTACAAGTTGTTGATGAAATGTTGATGACAAGCCCATACAATCGTTGATTCATTTTTGGTATAAATGTTGATGAATTTTCGGTATAAAGTGTTGATGAAAAAGTGATGAATCGTTGATGAATTTGTGTTGATGACAAGAGCGGACATCCCATACAAAAATTCATCAACCTTTGTATGGGCTTGTCATCAACGTTTCATCGACACACCCCCATATGGGTTGATGAATTGCTGATGACTGGTACTGCAGGGTAACTACTGACTCCTACTCTTATGTGCAACATTTCCATATATTCTGACTATCACACGTTCTAAGAAACTCCTATTTGGATCCGGGTAGTATAGGCTCCATTCGCCTGCCGCACGGCGCTTAAACTTTCAAAGTGCTTTTCTTAATATGATGTTTTCAAAATTGGTTGTTAAGTTTCTCAAATTTCTTAACCCGTCGTATCTTTTTTTTTTTTGTGGGAGGGGGGGCTTGTTCTCAAAATTCAACTTATCACAGCTTGGACGAAAGGTTTATTTTTTTCAATTTTAACATTTATTATAATTCTACTAGAAGTTTTTGTGAAACTCCGGAAATTACAGATATTACAGACGAATGGAGTTGAAGAAATGAATGGATAATTCTTTTAGTGCAAGTGTATTTAAACTTCGGCTTCCCGAATTTATTGTTTATTTCATGGAGTCCACTACAGTGCAAAAACTACATAACAATTTTAAAAAGCAAACACAATTTGCACTTTATTAAAAATGTAAGAGTGATAATTTAAAATGTACCATAAATAAAATATTACTATATTAAATGTAAGAAGAAAATAAACAGAACGACTAATTTGAAAATTCGATAATTAAGACATTTTGAATCGGATGTCTGTAGAGTACATTTTATACCTTCAGAACCTGAGAACGTCCACCATTTTTTTTTAACAAGAATATATGTAAAAGTAAAGTAAAAGATCATTTATTTTGGAATCAATAAGAACGACTTTTATGAGAAAAATTACGGAGTTATTACCAAAGCTATCTATATTTATATATGTATCGCCTAGAGAAGGATGAAGAAATAGGAATTAAAAAGAGACAATGACTTACCAGTTCCGAAACAAGAGGAATAGATTTACGTCTAGGCCGTATATCTGGCATGCTATCAATATTGCTATAAAAAGGATTATCGCCGGGGTGACCGTTGGTACGTATTCCCACATCTCCACTTCCACCGCCATTCTGAAAAAATTATATGTGATATATTTTTAAAATAATAAACCTCTTTGCAATAGTGCAAGCGAAATATTGTTAAGAAAGGGATGTTAACACTTATGTATTAGACAGTATATTAAATAGTCTTCTTATATTTTATAATTTGAAAAAGGAGATCCATCTGGACGTTAGTCTCTTTATAAATCGTATATGTCAGAGACTAAAAATGTCCTAACTAATTAATTAGCTGATATCGAACTCGAGATATAATAAAAACGAATAAAAAAAAAAACGAAACGATTACCTTTGCATCATCATCAGTATTACCTTTTCCTTGTCCTTGTCATCTTCCTTAACCTTTTCCTGATTATTTTTCTCCTCAATTTTGCGCTCCTTTAATGTTTTCAATAGCTTCCATTTACTGGCGCAACCATTTCCTATTACAAGGGAACCACCATCTACCTCTGAAACCTGATTGTGTACTGACTTTGTTGGACTTGAACCTTTCGGAGGATGCGAAGAAGTGGTGATTGTGATTCCATTTTTAACATTTTGTAATTCTAGTGAATTCAGAGTTATTCTTTCTTGTTCCGCATCTTCTTTTTTGTCTTTACTTATTTCTTCATTAACATCGCTCATCAGCTCTTCTTCCGGCGAGTCGGGACCTGAGGTTTCGCTAGACCCCGACGAATTATTATTTGATTTCTCGATATTTCCATTTTTTTCTGATTCGGATTCTGCTGTTACACGCTGATCATTTTCGTCTTCCGAATGGCACGATGAACTTGAACTGGCATTAGTCACTTTTTGGCTATCACGTTTTTTCCTTTTTTTTATCTTGGGTCTGTGGTTCTTCCTCTCAACTTCCTCCTCATGGGGGGAGTCCAACTCAGATGCTGTAAATGGAAATTCACAGCCGTTGTTGACATCCTGCCAGGCACTATGCATATCATATACAGTTGAGATTTTCTCACGATGTGGCTTTACTTTCGGAAAAGCATCGATAAATGTTGATGTTGATGTGGTTTTGTCATCTCTTATTATACCTTCCTCTAAACGAACCACTCTTTTCAATTCAGAAAATACCTCAGACATCATCAATTTTACGTGTTCATCGGGTGAATAATTAACTCTATTTTTGTTTAAACACTTTTCAGGAGGTTCAGATGACTGAAAAGCGTCTGTCGATGTTTCAAGTAATTGGCCAATTTGTGAAAATAAAACTTCATTGTCATTGGCAATAAGTTCATCATTCACGTTTTCTGATTGTTGTGCTAGCCTTTGCATTTCCTGTTCTTGCTCCAACTGACGAAGCTCATAATAAAAATACTCGTCATCCGTGTCGATACTATCCTCAGTACTTTGACGACGCGACGATGACAGAGTTCGTGTGGAATGCTGACTGCGATTGTCATCGTCCTCTCGAATATGATTGTTGGGTAGATCCAATGTCCATTGTTGCTGTGTTGTTGGGAATGTGGTTATAAGTGGGTTTCCTTCTCCTTCTCCACCTCCTCCCACCTCGCGTCCTTCTGTGGTTTGTATTTTTAATGTTGGAATGACATTAACATCAACACCAAAAGAGTTATCGTATGCAACTTGACTCGTGTCGACATCGTCGACGACCTCCTCAACACAGACTGGGCTCACTCTTTGTAGACATGTCGCCTGTTGCGATGATGATGGCGTTGTTTCGAAATGAATCTCTGGCATTTTTATGGTCATATTTTCAGCATTATGCCACATGCTGTCATTAATTTCATTTACAGGAACCTCGGGAACATCAGCAGTAGTATTTGAAGGTTGTTTTTTTAGGTCACCAACAACAGCGAAAAGGTCTTGAACTTCTTGGCTATCTATTCCACAAGCATCATCATCATTGCTATCGATTATATCAATTCCGTATAAGGAACACCCCTCATTATCATTATCATTATCCAATGAAATACAGTCATCACCGTCGTCGTCAGGTTTATCTAATTCAGTATCCGATATGCTACAGCCGCGGCTCAGGCGCAGGTTTTGCCGTTTATATGTCTTTGCCTTGCGCATTATATGATTCATTTTTGACTTAAGCGAATTTTTACTGGTGTAACCAATAGAAGTACCACTATCTGATACGCCAATAGATTCTGATTCGGGATGAGACAGGCGTCTTATGAATGTAGCTCCTGTTGTTGCTCTTTTTATAATACGCATTGGTAGCTTTCGTAGCCTCTTCGATAAATGTTGTTGATTACCGCTTCCGCTTCCAATTCCACTTCCGCTTCCCGAGCGAATGTGCGAAATAAACGGAAATGAACCCGCCTGGCCACGTGTCTGTTTCTTTTTTTGATCCTGATTCTGATTTGTACCTTGACTTTGAACTTCAGCGGGTAATGATAGTGATCGATTCAGTTTTGCTATCCTTTTTAACTTAAGGTTGTCCGTTAAAATGGTATTTAGTTTATTCCAAACTTTAACTGGCTTTCCTGAAGTTGCTATGTTGTCTGCGGGGAGACTTTCATGGGAGTGATCAGCAGATCTGAGTTCTGATGACCGCCTGGATGTTGCCTGATCCACAACATCGGAATATTGCATAATAAAAACAGATGGCGGCTGGTCCTTAGGAGGAATTGGTATAGCTTTGGATTTGTAGGATTCTCTAACCCTTCTTTGACCAAAGTAATCCAAATTATTGCTGCTGTTATAATCCGTGATACAGGTCGATGAAGGATAGTAAACAAGTCTATCGGTTAGATAAGGTCGTCTTAGTTGTTCCCGAATTTCTTTTAGATCCGTATTATATCTTGATATGTTTGTAAGATGATCTTGTCCTTCGTTCAGGATGCGTTGTTTTGGTGTTTGATTTGTCAATAGGTCAGGCATTCGCGTGGAACGTAGTGACCTTTCTCCGCAATTACCAGCACTTTTATCTCTTTGATTTATTTTATCCCATTCTAGCATTTCATCAACTGTTGAAAACTGTTGTTCTATTCCATCAAAAATCGACTTGTTCTCATAAGCAGAGCATATTGGTAAATTTTTTGAGAGCTCATGAATATAGTTCAAGTTCTCCTCCGTTATTATATAATCATTAGAGGTTTTTGATTTCGATCTTTGCCCATCTAATGCCAATTCCAAAGAATATATTTCATTATTTTTTTGTTGCTCTATAAAATAATTACTATTTTGTTTACCAACTGTTACTACCGGCGATATAATCGGTGACCAACTGCTCATGGAAGATAAACCAGAATCGGATTTCGTATACTTTTGAAAATTTTGCGCTTCTACTGATTCCATATAGTGAGACGACGGATTATCGAAGGGAGCAGGTGGGGGTGGACTAGGACTGCCTCGAGTTGCATCCATTAGAAGATCATCATCATCGTTGATTATGTCGTCTTTGTGCTTCTCAGGATTTTGTAAATGCAGTAAAAACATCATACTATTGTGGCGTTCCAGGCTCCTTTTCAGGGACTTTATATACTCATCTTCGCTGTAAATGTTTTTCGTTGACGGTATAGTTGGGTAGTTAAGGTCCTTTAGGTTTTCTTTATCACTAACAATTTGTTCAATTTTCTTTTTTCGATTTATCTCAATCTCTTGCGTTTCGAGAATCTTTAGTTGTTCATCTAAATCGGAGTTATTTCGCAAAAGTGTTGGAATACAAGAACTGCGTGAGCTTTGTGACTGTGAACTTAGTAGGAGTGACGTCGTCTCGTCCCGTGGTTTAATTTTGTCTAAAGAGCTACCCACTAGTTTTTTCAGTGTATAAATATTTTTACTAAACTTCTTGATGACCAAAACAAACTTTTCATCGATATTTGATATGCCGAGAGAGCGTAATTCTTCACTCACTGTTATCGGATTAAGCAGAAGCAATGTTAGATTTTTATCAACTTGCCTGACTTTTTGAAAAAACGAATACTCTTTCCACACGGTGTCACGTAGCTTATTTATTTGCGTTGAACTTAATGTTTGAAGACCTGGAATTTTGTTGATTTCTTCCATTAAACTTTTCGTGATATTATTTAAAATTACCGATGCGTCGTCATCGCCATAGCTATTATCAGCGTTTTGCTTTTCTGCAATCTCAATATGCGAACTTTCGTTAACGAATTCTCTATCGTCGTTATTATGACCAGTTGACGCTTGTGCCAGAATGCATTTTAATTTATTTATCATATCCATTTCACTAGTATGATGTTTTTTTTTTCGATGCTTCTTCGACTCTTTCGTTGAATTTGTCGATAACTTTGCAGAATCAAGACAAGTATTACCCTTCTCCGACTGATTTATTAAAATAAATGAGGCTTGGCATTGGTCATTATGACCAGCAGCCTCTCCGCTTGAATTGTGTAACAAGGCGTCAACCTTCAATATCTCGGAGCTTAATTCATTGTCCCTACAGGCCTCATTGAGTTGCTTGTAAAATGATTCATTGACCTCATTATTATTATTATTTTGAGGAACCTCTGTGGTCTTCGTTCCTCCAGTATCTTCTATGGGCAATACTTGATCCGATCCAATGTCGGTTTTAGAGGCGGCTAAGCGAAAAAAATTGATATCATCGATTAAATTATCCAACTCACTGTTGTTGGACGACTGTCTGATTTTATCCAAGTCCCCCTTTGTTTGTCCGAAATTTCCAGCACATATTCGGGTATGAGATTGTGGGGTTCCTGACGCAATCTCCTTTAAGACACGTCTTCCATTTATGAATTCCTTCATTAGTTCGCAACGAGCATTATTTGCAAGAATTTGTTGCTGTTCGTATAACATTAGATCAGAATCGGAATAGAGTTTCTTTCTTGATTCCTTGCGTAACGTAACTTCGCTCATATCTAAGCCATTTATAATATTACCATCATCCAAAGTTTCGTAATTCATATATGGATTATTAACCATTTTAGATGATCCTAAGCCGCCTGCACTCAAAAATAGATCAGCATCTCTCAATAAGGTGCGATTATCATGATTATCATTATATTCTTCACCTTCCAACGGCTTGATGTCAATATCCAATGTTTCTTCATCCATCAACAACTGATGATGATTTTCTTGATCTTGAAGGTCATGAAATGTTTCCGGGAATTCCTGTAGGGCGTCGATATTACTTTGGTTCTGTGTCTGATTTTGAATAAGACCCATTAGATTACTAACCACCGATTGTTGCTCTATTGATATATTCTCCAGCTTCTCCAGCCTAATCCAAATCTTGCCATACTCATTGGAAAGCAAGTCCAATGCACGCCAGGCAAACTTTAATTCTGTTTCAAGCAAACTTATTCTTGTTGCAATTTTATCCATATAATCGGAGATAATATAATCGGAATGCTGTTGCGATTGCTGTTCACTTCTTATTGATAACATGCTGCCTTTGGTATAATAATTCGTTTTGTTTATCGAAGGGCTTATTGAAGGGTTAACCGAAGTGTTATTAATAGTGGTATTATCGAGGTCTATTAATGCATTTTTATTAGTTATGGGTTTAGGTTGGTTTAGTTGAGAGGATGCAGCTATATGATGATGATGCACAGGTGATGTGCAATATTTTAACTGATGTAAGGACCTTTCATCTTCAGAATAATTTTGTGTTTTTCGGTGAGATAGCGTCATCATCTCCGCGGTGTTATACATCGTCGATTGTGGTTGATGTTCTTGTTGTTGCTGATGTAGTCGCAATTGTTGCTTTATTTTTATTTGACTTTGTAGAGCACTTTCTGCGAATGCCAGTTGATGTTGGTGCTCAAGATTATTTGTGTTATTTTCTTGAGGTACAAATTTATTATTTTGGGCCCTCGTCGGCGTTGTCTGCTGCTGTGATGCGTACATTGTTTTCTATTGTTAATTTTTTGCTATGAATTAGTTGTTATTAATTATCTTGCTTCATAGATATGAGAGCGAAAATACATACGGTCAAGTCCAAAAGTCAGTGTTTAATCAGCTGAAATACTAGTAATGCCTATAATAAATGTACCTAAAATTTACGCAAAAAATAAATATTTTTACTGTCTTAACAAAAAAACAAAACATATATAAATATAATTTTTTTAGAACAAATATTTGTGAGTCTATTCTATAATTCTATATGGAATATACATATATGCATTTTGTAAAGGCTAAAAATGTATTTTAAATTTGTATTTTACAATGCACTTATGTATCAAACTCAGAATTTAAGTTTAGCTTGAAATTTAAAATGGTATATTTTTTGGCGATATTTTTTTAGTTGCAAACTTTTCGAAAGCGAAATCACAATATTTCTATAAATTGTATGTACATCAGCACACAGTTTTATTTGTACATGAAGCTTGTGTATATAATATATATGTATGTACATATATCCAACAACTGTTAGCTATCTGAAACTTTATATTCGGAATGCCTTTAATTTTGACTTGAAAATGCTACAAATATTTGTCGAATGAAAAAAAATTAATACTCGGTATGATGCTTTTTGAGAAACGTTTAAAAACTAAGTAAATAGTTCTCTATTGCTTCGTCCTAGATTGGTTTTTATGGAGTCTCGCGGAAAATAAGAAAGAGTGCTCTGCTCCTTTAATTGTGGACGTTTACTGCTACAAAACTAAAGTTTCCTTTGAGTACTAAAAGCTTTCTGAATACAGACGAGAAACACCTTTTACTGAGAGAGAAAATTGAGTATGTGTCTAAAAGCTGAGAACCTTTGCGCATGTCCAGAATTTTGGTAACAGTTCTGTGAGAAAGAACTAGGAAAACTATCTGCGGTAACCAAAGTTTACATACCCTTACAGTTGGAAATGGTATATATAAAAAATAATAATTTTTAATTACAATTTAAGATCTACAAAATTCAAGTATATTTTAACTATGCCAATTTTCAATATATTTTCATATAATTTGAGACATGGCCATTTTGTATTATTCCAGAATTTCGGTTTTAATTTTATTCAAATCGGACCACTGCTGCCATAGGAATATATATATCAATTCATTTAGTTTGTTCGCAACATTTTTTGCTCGCAACATTTATTGCTAGCAACATTTTTTGTTAGCAACATTTACCTTATGTCAGTACTCGGAGAAAGCCGAAAGTCAGAACATTTTTCTTCTTCTTCTCCTACTTAGCTTCTAGTTAGCTTCCTTTCTTGTTTTCTTATTTATGTATATATTTTGTTAATTAATTAAAATTTAAAAATGTTTGCAGCAAAACTAGAATGACACTTACACTGTTGTAATATTTGAGAATAAGGCTAAGCTTACGGGTGCGTTCAGCCACAGATTGACCACTTTCTATTTTATTTAGGAGGCCGCCGGCCTTTGGTATATCTTGGGTTTTGTTCATAATCCCATGTATTTTGAAAAACTGTTGTACGTTGAAAATTCATTAGAGTCCGACGTTTTCAAAGGGTTAACCGCAAGTAGATTACCTGAGGCTAAAGAAACAACTCAATTGAGCCCTCTGCCGAAAATATATTTGCTGTATTTTTTGACAGTTGCGACGTTTTAATACCCTTTAAACTAATAATAATAAAAATTGATTCTCACACATTTTCTTAGAGAACTCTCTACAACCATTTAAAAAATTGTAAACCCGTTTATTTCTTCTTAAAGTTTTCAACAAATAGTATTATAACAAAATGATACTCTTATAAAGGAGAATAAAAACGAGCTTCCCCATATTCATTGTGATCATTCAGAGCTCATTATTTAACTACCTAATGCGGGTTACTGCCACAGAAAATTGCTTTGTGTTAATCTATGTAGGCAACCGTATATATAAACATACGATTAACAGAAATTATTCTGAACGCTTTACCTCCCGAGGTATGCGCAACCCTTGAAATACCACTACCAGAAAATTAACTGTGTTACATTATGCAAATTTATGTAGTTTCCGTTTTTTAGACATTAATAGGATTTTCTTTTTGCGTTTTTGAAAATATATCTGGGTTTTAGCTCAAACTGCTAACTTGGTTCTTTTCAGAAGTAAACAATTTTATAAAAATGCGTTATGCTTTTTTAAATTGTTTGTCTTAAAACAAAGTAAATGCAAACCTTCAATATTTTATTTATTTATCCATCTTATTAATATTTCTAGTTCATACAAACTCAGCTGACTTCCGATAGAAAAATAAAAAAAGAGACTTCATTTTGAAAGGGGTAGGAAATCGATTTGCTTTAAGTAAAGTTTATCAGGCGACTTTTTTGGCAGTGAAGGTAGAAACCAATTTTAACAAGAAAAGGAAGTTAACTTCGGCAATAAATTTAAAAATATGCCCAAGTTTCTTGCTGACAACAAGCTGCCAAAAATGGACGGAAAAACGCAAGTTAAGGCAGTATAATCACACATTCTACGTTATCGCGTTACCTTCGATATCGATATCGATAGGTAAAGCACGTTAGAGTAATAGACTATAATTTTGTACTCACATTTAGTTGTATGATTATTTTATTATAAGCCCAGTGCCATCGTTGCTTCGCTGTAATTTCCGATTGCCTGATCATCTGTGTCATCATGTGTCCACTCACAACTTCTTCAGTTTCACCACGCAGCAGTTGAGGTTTCTTCTTTTGCGACATTATCTTATTTAGATCAGTAAGATCGGTCAACTGATCATTTAATTCTTCATCTTGCTCTATAATGTCTGGGTCATTCATAAAACTTGCTTGCTCATGATCATGATCATGAACAATAATAATACTATCTTGTTTGTGAAGAGATATATTTGTAACAGCAGGGGGGATATCGGCAGAATTAGACATGGACATGGACTCTACATTGGAGTCATGGAGAACTTCCATTTTTATTAATTGCCGATTTTGGATAGGACCAACGCTACCACTAGAGCTTTCGTCTAGATAATTGCCGCTGTCTTCTTCGCTATGGTAGGTTTCGTTATCGTAAATGAAGTCATCGTCGTCATTGATGTCCCGTTGATGTTCTTCGTCAATGAAATCTAATGATGATTGCTGCAGTTGTTGTTGTGCTTGATTATTCTTCTTATTTGGCTGATTCTGTTGTTGCTGTTCTTGCTCGAGATACTTGTACTCATCCTCTTCATTAAAGTAATCCTCACGATAGTCATAACCATTGTTGACATGCTCATCATAGTAACCATTCGTGCGCTGACTCTGATTCGAAGACGGTGTCGTCTGCTGAAGATCCAAATAGTAATCATTCTGCACACTATCAATATGATAATTCGGTTCAGAATTGATTGATCGAACTGCAACGTGATCTAATAGTTCGTCATCAGCCTCGGACTCATCGTCATAGATCTCCGTTGGCATTTGTTTAATTAGCATTAGTCCCGATTTACCATTGATAGTGGGCAGTTTTTTGCCAGTGGTTCCCGCTAACGACGGCACCGTTGGTAGAATTTTTGTGCTCTGATTACCATTACCATGGTAAGGCGGCATTGAGACTGGTTCATTGAGTTCTGTACTGTAGGTGCTATTATTACTATATTCGTGCATTTTCACATTACTATTCTCATAATCATCGCCAGTGGTTGAGTAATGATGACTGCTCGTCAGGTTAGCATCTTGGTTGTTTTGCAGATAATTGTAATCGAAATTTTCAAATTTGGCTTCAGGAATTGGATTTTGTTGGATATTGTTGACTGGTGAGAGCAATGTCGTTGTCGTTGTTGTCGTCGACGGCTTTTGCGTTACAGCTGATGCAACTGAAGATGCACCCTGATTGACAGCCTGCGTTGCAGATTGTACGGCTGCAGCTGCCTTAGTTAAAATTGAACCGAACATTCCACCACCAGATTTACTACCTCCTTTTTTTTGCGTAGATTGAGGGATTACAGCAGGTGGTTCTGTAACCAAACTTGTTTCATTTGTAATATCCTTTTGGGATAAATAATATCCATTATCTCTGGTCGATGATACTTCGATTAAGGAAGGATGCTGGTCTTCCCTTAAAATATATTCACTTTGATGATCGGACATTCCCATATTAATCATCATTTTATTATTTAAATTCATATCCTCATCATAGTATTCAATATAATTTTCACAGATTGGCATTTTGATTGGCACAATTGATGATGATCTTTGATCTTTGTAAAAAGAAGCCTCTGGCATTGTACCATATGAGCTTCCTTGTTCTTTATTCTCATAAAGATTCGAAGTAGAAGAAGAACTGGTGTCTAGATGAGTCACATTTTCAGCAAGAAAAGTTGATTCCGTTTCCGTTTCAACTTTTGTGGGTAGAACTTTAGAACCAGAGCCGGAAAGCAATCCTCCAACACTAGGCACTAGTTTTGATGCCAAATTAAAGCCAAACCCTTTCTTGGCATTATTGGTGTGCTGCTGCTGTTGAGTGTTGTTTACTTCAACTGTGGCTGAACTGACACCACTGAAAACGCCATCTAACCCACCTTTAAGGCCTTTAGATAACCCGCCGAGAACACTTGTTGCCGTAGAGGTCATTCCTTTGGTTGTTTGTTCTTGTGTCTGGGAGGAAGGCTTGTAATAACCACCAAGGCCAAGTCCTGAGCTGTTGAGGTTCTGATTGAGGTCAATGTTTGCCTTACTTAAAATATGATCCACTGATGATAAACTGTTATTATCCATATTTGCCGTAAGAATATCCGTTTCTGTTTGAAAATTGCCAACATAGGCAGTCAGTTCTTTAATATCAACATTAAAAGTGTCATAGAAGGTATCATCGAATGCTGAAGATTGACTGAGAAGATTGCTAGCTGACGCTTCTTCGGTTGTTAAAACATAATTGCTGGCATTTAATGTAGAGTCTACTGAACATTCTATGGTGTTAGTTGGTGCGATATCATCGATGATGGTTGTTGGAAAACTGGGCAATTCATATGAAGAAAATTCGGTTAGATACGAAGGCACTGGCACTGGCACTATCTCAATATTTTCATCTAACGCTTTTGTACAAACATTGGTTGTTTTGCCATCATCGGTATCAGTAATAAAAGTAAAAGAATTAGCGACGATATCATTTCCACACGTTTCAAGTTCAACTATTGGCTGTGGCAAATCTGGTAAATCAAATTGTTTCATATAATCGGTATAAGAGATAGGAGGTGGTCCTATTATCGATGAAATTGGGGATGTTAAAGTCAACGTTGATGGCGAAGGTGAGGCATCGCGACTTGTCAACGCAATTGCCGTCTCATTTTTTATCGATGATAATACAGTCTCCTCTCTTTGATTATTCATAGATGGCAGCACTGTCTCCGCCTGATTACTTAAGGATGGTAGCAGTGTCTCATTGTTAATAGTTCTCAACTCTGTTGGCATTTCTGCTGGTGTGAACATGTTGTTGCAAGAGCTGCTACAATTTGTTGTGTCTACATCATGAGGAGTACCTTTGATTGATGAATTATCAATGTCTGGATTAATGAGGGAACTACTAAATGACAGCCTTCTTGATGAATCAGCTTCAATTGTAGTCGTTGTTGGTTTGAATTCAGATGTTTGGTAATTCCATTTTGTAAACTCCATTAATATCGAATTGTCGCCTACAACACTACTGATTAGCTCTTCTTTATCTGCGCACGTTCCTTTAATGATAGAAGAGCTGTCAGTCGGTGCATCATTAGCAATAAGGGTTTTTCCATTTGAATCGAAAAATGTATAAGGCTGTAGATAATCAGATATGTTAAATAAGGCTTCTGATTCCGGCTTTAAATTTGAGGGCTCCTCCGGAGGAGACTGGGATTGCGTTTTAATTTCTAAATAAACTTTGTTGTCAACATCTATCTGATCTGATGAATTGAGTTTTTCATTTTCATCAGTTACTAGTTCCTGGTTAATACGATTTAATGGAAGCTTTACTGGTGAACATCGGGGATCGGGTAATAAATGTAGTTGATTTTCAACGTCAAACGCTTTCGTTTCAAATCCTCCTCTTGGCGAAATTAGTGGAGATGTACTTTCGCTCAATGGATTCAATGACAGTGCAAGTGAAGGTGATGAAGACTTTGGATAGTTCGAATTTTTATTCTGAGCTAAAAATGTTGTTGTTGTTGGCAACTTTGGCAGTTGCTTGGGCCGATGAGTCGTCTTCCCTGCGGTACAATATAATAATGGTGAGGAGGAAGGAAGGGTCGTCGCATCGGTAACAGTTGTGATAATTGAAGTATGAAACGATGATTTGTTATGCGGTGTTGTTGGTAGAAGTTTCGGCAATTTTCTAGTTTTTGGTGGAATCGCCGTGGTCGCCTTCGTCGTTGTCATAGCACTTAAAGTAACTAGAGTGCCAGCAGTGTCACTGCATTCTTTCGCCAAAAATCCATCATTACCGTAATCTGTTTCTGGCATCAGTTTCTTTGAATGCATCGATTGAACAGGCACTCTGGTCTCACCAGATGCTATTACAGAAGCCGTTGTCATTGCCATCATCAATGAGATTTTTCTCTGATTCTGCAGCTTCAGTTGGGCATTACTTATTGGCGGTGTATCGCTATATGTTGATAGATTGTCAGCCTGGTAGTTACACTCATCATGGTACGCACTGTAATCTAATGGCAACATTGAAGTATACGGCCGGGGCGCGCCGTAAGGTGCGCAAGAGTTGTTGCATTCCGACAAATCATCTGCACCGAATCCTAATAATGATTGATTGAAATTTGAGGAATAAGTCGCATAATAGCCATTAAAATGATTTCCAGAGATAAATCGGTATTCATAGTCAAGACCTGATGATGATGGCAACTGATGTTGACAACTGCCATCTGCCTCAACACACATACCTTGCACTCCTCCTATCTCTATATCAGATCGAGATCCATTGATATTTTCATTGACTGGCAACATTGGCAATATTTTCGCTGCAGCAGCACCCTTAACATATGGTGGTGCTGCTGCGTACTCAAACGTACCCCCCTCACCATAACAGTATTCATTGGATGTTCTGTTGTGAAACCAATTGTTATCCATTTCCTGCTGGTAATCATCTTCCGGTTTTGTTCCATAACACTCGTAATATTCATAGCTGTGATTTGTGTTGTCAACCGTTGTGGGTTTGCTACCATTATTATACTCTTGATCTGGTTCTGTTTGGAGTGTGGTATTACTGTAATATATGCTACTGCTACTATTTGGTTCCCCATAAGATCTATGACCGGTGTCTGCTGAGGTTAAGGCTCCATTTTGTTTATTCATAAAGTAGTCATCATGTCTTGCGTAGTGCTAAATGCAAAATGCAAAAAAAAAATGCTTTGGTTAGGAATAAATAGTATGTTGTGCTGGGATATCGACTCACCGTCATTTTTTTGTTTTGAAAAGGATAACTAAATGTTTGGTGTGTTATCTGGAACCAATTGTTGCTTCGAACCGTTCTCGCTTATGACTCAACTGATACGATGACATTGTAGCGCTGGACAGTAGTTGTACCTGCAACTAATTACATTTTTCCAAGTTTTCAACTTTCTTCCTAGTTTCAGTATGGAATGACAAAGCCAATATTAAGTATTTAAGCCGGCAAGCCGAGTGCGCACACAAAAGAAAACAAAATAATGCCGAGCCCGATTCTTAAGAGATTTTTTGAGATCATTAACATTGGCCCATATATATGTAAATAAATAAATTGTTAGGAAGATTCTAGTTTACATAACATAAGTAATACACACATCAAAAGTTTTTAACAATGGATATCACTTGTACGGCATAATTATTTTTACAAAATAATCGCTGTGAAGTTTTCTTTTTATCTATAAAATAACTTGCATTGAAGATAACCAAACTTATTTCACAATTTTTTACTAATGATTTTAATAATTAATAATTAATTAATCTTAACTTAAATGAATGCTAATGATTTGCACTTGCTAAACAACTACAGAATATTCATTTAGTTTCTACTATTAATTTTCCTGATATAGTTTTTGTCTGTTAATCTGTAAAAGAATGCCGAAACATGTGGTTGTTTGGACAATCCTAAAAGCAAATATGTAATAAGATGCCTCCTTAGTTTGGCCACAACTTAATAAGCTATATTTCAGCTGGGCTGGAAGCAAATGTCCTAGTCTTCATATATCTTAAACCAACCAGGTGAAGCTACCAATAAAAGCACTGCCGAACTAAGTGGGCCTTTCGGCTCTGTAAGAATTCGTTATCTTAGAGTAGAATTACTCGTACACTCGAAACTGATTTGCTAAGTCTCATTTTTTTAGTGGCAAAAAACCCATTATTTTTAGCACTGGATACGATTCTTATTTTAGGTATCACCATTTTGCTTACTTTGCACTCTTTTAATAGGAAACAATAAAGGAAGTTAAAATTGAAAATTAAAAATAAAATATAAAATTATAAACGATTTTCTGATTTTTGTTAACACGGTTTCTCTGAAAATCTAACTAATTATTTACTCAAAAGTCTGAGAAGGATCTGCAAAAAAATGCCTTTTAAAAGTGTCAATTTTTACCAAATTCAAACGAAGACGAAATCAATACCCCGTCATGCGATCACATTATTTAAGTTATTTAGTCAAAATCCACTAATCTAATCCACAGTTTTTTCAAAGCTCTAGAATGTTTTTTGTAAGTTGTAAGTTGTAGTATTTATACATAAGAGCGTATCCAAGTGCAATGGTAAACAGAAAACAGTAAACTTTTACAATACAAATTATATAGTTAATACTTTAGAGAACTTCATAGTCCATACTCAAATTCCAAATTATCTACTGACTATTCTTATTAGTATAGACGTAAGTCGAAACAGGACGGATCGGACAGCTATATATTATATAGCTGCCAAACGAACGATAAGTGTTTTTCAACATATATTTATCTGCTATATAAGTTCCATAGAAATGACCGTTAAATGTGGAGGAAAATGGAAAACTGTATAAAACTGAAATTGTAAAAACATAATTTTTGTGGTATATAAATAAATAATAAATATAAATGTTTAATAAAAGTCCTTATAGTTTTTCTTTTCATTTCATCAAATTTGTTCAATTAATAATGATCCAATTGTAAGCTGTTTCGGGGTGCCAAAGTTAGCTTCCTTTCTTGTTTTTTTTAAGTTATTTTTTATAGTTCTGAGTGAATACAAAGTTATCTGAACACAAACTTGTATAGGTACATATGCTATGTTGTACATGCATGCATCCATATGGGCCTTTGTATATATGTATATATAATAACATGTATATATGTACATATATAGCTTAAAATTACTCTACATAGACTCTTTTTAGCATACTTTTAGGCATAAACTTGATCTTAGCTTTGCAGTTCTTTATTATTATTATTTGTTATTATTTATTGGAATGGTCGAACTCGAATCACGCTGTGTAGATTGAGTTTTTACGATGTCATTATTGAACATACTTGATTGTTGCTTTCACATTCATAAACACATTTTTATTAAGGCTCGAATTTCACTCAAGATTAAAATAAAGGAAACATTTGAAAAGATTTAAACGAATACCTCAAGAAGTATTCTTTTTTGATTATTTTACACAGCTAAGAATGAAAATAGCTTATTTTGTATTGTATAATTCCGAATTCCAAGAATTCCAACAAGCGCAGAGCATGCGCATTGCATTGGGAGAGAACCACGAGAGTAATGATGTCAACTGTCATTTTGAGTCCATTATCTAGGCAATTTGAATTGCTTTTAAAGCTAAGTATCCAGATAGAACAAAAATGTGGCAAAGCAGTGCGAGAGAGCGAGGTCTGTTTCATAGGGTTGTATCCAGTTCAGGTTCGAAAATACTAGAACGTTAGGAGATTGAGGTCGCGCGTTTTAGTATTTCCATAACGCGTAGCGAAAACGCCCATAGACGGATTTTTTCCTAATTTAAAATGTCTTTTGCGAATTAAATCCCATATAATAACCCTTATCATTACGGCTTTTATACAATTAACCTTTTTCTTGGCACAATAAAACGCCCCATGCGAGCAATGTTTTATGTTTTGAATTTCCCTCCATATCTAGCTTTCGAAATAAATAAATTTATATATTTTGCTGCGGAATCACAGCTGTTTAGTTTCCTGATCTGGCAACGCTTTTACACGTTTCGCTAGCTTCATTTATCTTATGTTAGTACCCGAGAAAGAGAAAAGACGGAGAGTTGTTGTTCTTCTTCTTTTCGCTCGGTTTTTTTATATGGAGTTTGGCCGCTTTAAGAAAATTTATCTTATGTTAGTACCTAGCTTTAAAGCAGAAAATACTGACAAATTTAAACCGGGTTTAAGTTATACTTACTTTAAATTATTTAGATTTATGTATATTTTTTATTTTATTTAAAGCTTGTCTTCATTTTTTATAAACTAAGAAAATCAGTTTTCTCCTAGGCTTTCTTTTCATGTGCACTTATTTGGCTTCTCTCCAACACAATAAAAGAAGGAAAAGAAATAATTGCCAGCATTTGCCGTACCCACAATGTTTTTAATTGTCAAAACCTTCCTACTACTTCGGTTAATTTCCAGCGCCTCGAGCATTCCACCCGTTGTCAGAGTTGGTAATATTTATTGATTTATCTGATTTAAGAGAAAAAGACTAATCTTGAAATATTTTTAGGAGCTATATTTCCAAAGCAACCCGTCAAATATAATTCTGAGTTGGCATTTCGTTACGCGATTCATAGATTAAATAATGACAAGAGTTTATTACCAGAAACAACCGTTGACTTTGACGTGGAGTATGTTAGCCACCATGACTCGTTTGAGACGGTTCGAAAAGGTGTCTATATATTTCAAAAATAAATATATAAAATGTATACATATTAATATATATTTTAGTGTGCGATCTGTTACGAGTTGGCGTCCAAGCTGTCTTTAGTCCAACAGATTCCGTTTTGGCAGCGCATATACATTCTATATGCGATGCGTTGGATATTCCCAATATTGGTCGTAGCGTCCATGACTTTTCCATTAATGTTTATCCATCGAAGGAATATGTGAATCAGGCCTTCATTGATGTCATTGGCTACCTAAACTGGACACGTTTTGGCATATTACATGAAAGGGAATATGGTAAGTTCTGCTTCGAAGTCATTTTTGTGAGAAATTTCCACTGGTGGTATCTCTTATATTTGCTCTCATATCTTGTGCGCAATTAACCATTTTCAATCGATTGCCATATTCATCCAGTATTCATATATTCACTTACGCTCAGCGATCAATTCTGTGGCCCGGGGATTGCAACGCACATAATTTCTTTACGAATTTTCAGTAGATCTGGCTTGTGTGCAACTCTTGGAATGTTTACAAGTATTTCTTATAACATGATTACAATCTAATTCAATAATACACCTTATTTTACAACTATTGATAAATACTTATGGCGCCTTGGACAACGTTGAAATTAAAAAATTCAAATTCTCTTCTGGGAGATAGGGTTTAGGGTTTAGGGTTTTCTCGAAAATTATTTGATTTTTTTCACCTTTTAAACCTCTGTTAGACCTCCACGAACATTTCAAGACCAAGATAAGATAAAGCCGTTCAGCCGTTCTCGAGTTATACATAAATACACAAAAACTTGCAGTCAACTTTTATATCTATAGCTAGGTACTAACATAAGATAAATTTTCTTAAAGCGGCCAAACTCCATGTAAAAACCTATAACCACAACCAATCTAGCATAGTGAAACGGGTAAGAGCGTTGCCAGATCAGGAAACAAAACAGCTGTGATTCCGCAGCGAAATAAATGAATTTATTTATTTCGAAATCATTCTGGCACGTTGTTATTTTATAAACATTTTTGTATTGACCTTATCTCCAATTACTCAAACGAAAAATTTGCCCTCGTCAACAATTAATTTGGCTTTGGTTGCTCAGAGTGCCAGACCGTTAAACATTTTTAAACATTCCGATAACAAAAAAAAAAAAAAACGAAAAAAAAGGAAATCCGGACAAGACCTGTTTTAATCTTACATACTTTGGAAAACAACCAAGTTAACCTGTTGAGCCGTAAACAGACTATAAGTTATACTGCTAACAATCATTTTATGCACGCCGGAGAACCAAAATGTCGAAAATCAACTTACACATAATACAATAATTTCAGGAATTATAGATTTACATCAAATCTCGCGATCTGTTCAGGCGGAAATCCACATGCGACAAGTGTCTCGAGGCTCATATCTTTCAATATTGAATGATTTTAAGAACAAAGAAATACACAATGTTATAATTGATACAAGCTCCGATGGCATATCCATTTTGTTAAAAAACGTAAGAGATGAAACAAATAATTTTCTATATAAATTATTATATTTAAATTTAATATATATATATATATATATTTTGCAGATATTACAGCAACAAATGAATGAATATAAATACCATTATTTTTTTACCAGTTTTGATCTGGAAACCTATGATATGGAAGACTTTAAATATAATTTTGTGAATATAACATCGTTTCGTTTGGTCGACATAGGTGATGTGGCGGTTAAGCAGATTTTAAAGGATATTGAAAACTACGGTCAACATATATACCAGTCGCCGGCAGATTTAAATCAACATTCAAGAAAATCCTTTTCCCTCGAGGTAAAATTCAAATTATAATAATCAAAATAATACTTATATTAAATATACATACAATTTTATAATTTTTTAGTCCGAACCAGCACTAATGTTCGATTCAGTTTTCGTATTTGCTATGGGCTTGCAGACACTGGAACAGTCGCATATTTTAGATATATATAATGTGACCTGCGATGGCGAAATACCATGGAACGGTGGCCTAAGCCTAATTAATTACTTAAATGCGGTAAATAGTCTATTGAAATAGTTACGTCTTTTATATCAAATTCTGTTAAAATCTGTATTTTCTCAAGCAGGTTGAATGGAAAGGTCTGACAGGGCCCATTCAATTTAAAGAGGGTCAGCGAATTCAGTTCAAACTGGACTTGATCAAATTAAAACAACACTCGATTGTTAAAGTAGGCGAATGGACGCCGCAGGGACACCTCAATATTACTGATCCATCAATGTTCTTCGATTCTGGCTCTATGAATGTAACACTCGTTGTCATAACCATACTGGTGAGTTTAATTAATAAGCAATTCGGTACGCTATTCAATTTTGATGCCCTCGTCCCTCGCTCCTGCGCCGCGACAGCTTACCACCATCGTCCAGAGCCGACTACCTTTGTAATTGTATCATGACTCCGATCCATTCTCTGATACCTCCTCTCTCAATGCCCATCAAGTTTAGGGTGCTCAGGATGGAGTCTCGGCGTTCACGTTATTGAACGCACCTTCAATGTCTAGGAAGGCGGCCATCGTGTATGTATTTTTTGTATTGTAGTGTCTTCTCGACGTGACCTACAAGTTCGTGTAGCGCTGTTTCTGACGACCGATCTTTTCGGTACGCATGCTGCGCGTCCGATAGGTGGTGTTTCTCACCATCATCCTTCCCGGATGTGAACATCCAGTGGTTTTTCTAGGGTCTTCAGGACGAGGGATGTTAGGCTGATCGGCCTATTGTCCTTCGCTAGAATGTGCCCCCCCTTTCTGCCTGGCTTCGGTATAAAAATGACTTTGGCTTCCCTCCACTGGAGCGGGATGTGCTTTAGTCTTATACACAAGCCATATATATGGCTTTAAGCCATCTACAGAGGCTTCCTTTGGCTGTTTGTAGCTTTGCCGTTCTTTTGTATTTGTTGAAAGACTCTATTGCCCACTGGATCGCTCCGTGGTGATGATATCTTTCGTTTGTGTATCTGTGCCTTCCTCGGGTGCCGAGTTCTCTCAACCCTACGACCCAGGGTTGCCCTGAAAAGGTGCGAACGTAAAAGTCAAGGAGGCCTATTAAAGAATTGCCCAAGTCTGCCCAGCCTACAATTGGTCAGCATCCCCCATCGAACTAAACCGGGAACCTGCTTCCAGACGGCGAATAACAGCAACCGAATTTTTATACTTCATGGGTATAAAAACTTCGGCGTCCCGAAGTTAGCTTGCTTTCTAATTTTTGATTATTATATTTATTTTCTTTTTTTTTATAACAGGAAACACCGTATGTAATGATGCACTATGGAAAAAATTTTACGGGCAACGAACGATTTTATGGATTCTGCGTAGATATTTTAGAAACCATTTCACATGAAGTTGGCTTTGGATACATTTTAGATTTGGTTCCCGATCGAAAATACGGAGCAAAGGATCCCGAATCTGGCGAATGGAATGGAATGGTCGCACAGTTGATGAAATATGTATGTTGATAATAAAATATATTCAGCCATGCTCCGGTAATCGTAATTTTTTCCCGAATTCGATTTGGCCAAAATCTTACGATTTCGATTTTAGGTGCTTCGGTTTTCGGTAAATTTTTGCTATCGGAATGTTTCATTTTCTCATTGTTTCTCGCTGCTCAAACAGCTGACTTATTTTTTTCTCAAAAGTAAACAACGTGAAAAAATGCCTTTTATATTTGCAATTGCTTGTTTTGAAGCCAGGAGAAGGCAGTGTCGACAGTGAACAGCTATTTAAGCTGACACAAACGTGTTGCCACATTTTTCACAGTTTTAATTCCGATGTTTTCAAATTTTTTTACTGTAGTTTTTTACTGTATTCTCACCATAAAAGTCATTAAAATAAATAGCAATATTTATAAAAAACATTTATGACCCTGATTTAAATTTATTAATGAATTCATTTTAATTTTATAAGTATTTTTATCTGGTTGTTTCATTCCACCAAAAGTACGGCAACCCTGGCGATAACTTTCGACCAAGTACTTGTCAACATTTGGCCAAATCGAAATTGTTTGTTGCCTACGGCAAAATTTGGTTTGTCAAATTTGAGGTGGGGTCAGAAATAAATTTTTTATAAAATAACTACGTGCCAGAATGATCTTGTGGTGGTGTGGAATAATAGACCACTGATTAAACTATTTTTTTCCCTTAGTAAATTAGATATGATTTGATATAAAAAAAGGCATTTACTTTTCATTTCGGGCAGACAAAGGTGCCCGTTTTCCAATTCGGTAAAATTTTACGATTTCCGAAAACCGGAGCACCGAATTTACGATTTCAATTCGAAATCGTAAAAATTTACCGAATTCGATTACCGGAGCATGGCTGATTATATATTTTAAAATAATAATAATACTATTATAAAATTTGTAATTATAGAAAGCGGATTTGGCTGTGGGCTCAATGACTATTACCTATGCGAGAGAGAGTGTTATTGATTTTACCAAACCCTTTATGAATCTGGGAATAAGCATATTATTTAAGGTTAAATATATAAATATATTTTCGTATATTTTCAATAATTTCCGCGCCACTCCATTGTTTAGGTTCCCACTTCAGAGCCAACACGATTATTTTCATTTATGAATCCTTTGGCTATAGAAATCTGGATATATGTGCTGATGGCATATATTCTCGTATCCATTTGTATATATTTGGTGGGGAAAATATCACCCATCGAGTGGAAATATATAAATCCCTGTGATTTAAATAACATTACGATCGGTAATCAGTTTACATTATCGGATAGTTTCTGGTTTACAATTGGAACATTAATGCAGCAGTCACCCGATATATATCCGAGAGCGATATCAACACGTATAATAAGTAGTATTTGGGGATTCTTCTCGTTGATTATTGTTGCCTCATATACCGCCAATTTAGCTGCATTTTTAACCACTGAACGCATGATTAATCCGATTGAAAACGCCGAAGATCTGGCAAGTCAAACAGAGATATCTTATGGAACTTTGGATAGTGGCTCTACGATGACGTTCTTTCGCGTAAGCTCTCTCCATCGAAATTAATTTTAATGTTTCAGGGTTTCATTCTAGTATACTTATTGTTGTTGTATTATTCTTCAAACTAACAAAGGACTCTATGATTGAGACATATAAAAAAATGTGGAGGAGTATGGATAACAAAAAGCCATCTGCATTTACGACTACATATGAGGATGGAATTAGAAGGGTTAACCAAGGCAATTACGCCTATCTGATGGAATCTACCATGCTTGATTATATCGTTCAGCGTGATTGTAATTTAACACAAATCGGAGGTTTGCTGGATACCAAAGGTATGAACTAATGAACTAATGGGATTACTTTTAGGGGGGGACTACATACATACATATATCTGCAATATTTTCTAACCAAATTATAAAAAAAAAAAATTTCATACATTGCCCTGCAGTACCACTTGTCATCAATAGACCTCTGTAATCAACGATTCATCAACAGCCGACGGCGACTTCTACCGAGCCGACGCTCTCTTTCGACCTACGTGTCAAACCCGACTCTCTTGCGCTCTCATTTTTCTCTCTTCACACAAAAAGGTTGATGACAGATTGATTACAAGTTGTTGATGAAACGTTGATGACAAGCCCATACAATCGTTGATTCATTTTTGGTATAAATGTTGATGAATTTTTTATATAAAGTGTTGATAAAAAAGTGATGAATCGTTGATGAAATTGTGTTGATGACAAGAGCGGACATCCCATACAAAAATTCATCAACCTTTGTATGGGCTTGTCATCAACGTTTCATCGACACACTCCCATATGGGTTGATGAATTATTGATGAATTGTTGATGACTGGTACTGCAGGGTGTATACTGTGTCAGTTTTTTATACGATTTTTCTTTCATCACTAAACGAACGTAAAAAACGAAGAGTATTTCGATATATTTATACATCATATAAATTGTTCCACCGTCGGACTAATATTATATTTTAAGGATATGGAATTGCTACACCAAAAGGATCGCCCTGGCGCGATAAGATATCGTTGGCCATACTAGAGCTTCAGGAAAAAGGCGATATTCAAATGTTGTACGATAAATGGTGGAAGAACACTGATGAGACTTGTATTAGGAAGAGCCCAAGCAAACAATCGAAAGCCAATGCCCTGGGACTCGAGAGTATAGGTAAATTTTAATGAATATATTTATTGATAAATTTTTAAGTATATCTCTATTTTGAAATTAGGTGGCGTGTTTGTCGTGCTAATATCCGGCATTCTGGTTGCCGTCGCCGTTGCCCTTTTCGAGTTTTGGTATAATTTTCGATACAATCACAAAGCTAAGCCAGCTGCATCTTGTTCCGATTCGTTGACGGGTGGTGGTGGTAGAATCGTTCTCGAAACTCATGAAAGGACATATATGCAACCGAAACGCTGCTTCTGGATAGAGATTTTAGAAGAGCTACGTTATGCATCGTGGTGTCTGAATAAGCCAAAGAGACCAGAGCTAAATAGAGTGTGTAGTAAATGTAAGATTACATCAAGGCCAATTATATAGCTATATAAATTTGTATGCAAGTGTATGTGTATACGTGTATTATTTTTATCGTCTGGAACATCAATTTTTGTACTTCACTAAGCATCCGTTGTCATTTTCTTTTAATAACATTTTGTTGTTGTTCATAAAACTACAAATACTTAAATAAAAGGAAGTTTCACTGTGGCCTATGGCATTTATTTAAATATACACTTTTTATACCATGTACCGTAGGTACAAAGGTATATTAATTTTGTGCAAATGTATGTAACAGGCAGAAGGAAGCATTTCCGACCCCATAAAGTATATATATTCTTGATCAGCTTCAACAGCCAAGTCGATATAGCCATGTCTGTCTGTCCGTCTGTATGAACGCCTAGATCTCAGCAACTATAAGAGCTAGAGCCACCAGGTCGGAATGTTTTGCACGCAAGTTTGTTTCAGATTTAAAAATTTTCCCCCCACTCCCCCGCAAATCAATAAAAACGTTTTGCAGATATTGCCATAGAGCTTTCTTTTTGGGCATAGGCATGCATATGTAAGACATGTATCAATACCGAAAATCTGGTAAAGATCGGGCGAAAAACACAAAAGTTATTTACTTATCAGTGTGCTATCTATTTGGCAGCTAGCAACAACAAAACTGATGAGCGCAAGAAACTAACTCCCGTGCGCAAAAAAGAGAGAGGGGTTATCTCTTTCTCTGTCTTGCACACGCAAGTGCATGAGATGGTGGTGGTTTTGCAAAGAGCGAGTTTGTTTACATTTCTCTAATTGGCAAAATTCGCGATCAGCTGATCAGCTGTGGTGTTCCCTGGTTACCGATTTTATTTATAATCGGGAGCTAATTCGAGCGGCGACATATTTTGGTACATGGTATATAACAGTCGTTCACGAACGACTGTAGCTTTCTTACTTGTTTAATTTTGGAACTCGCAGAAATTAATTGCACAATTGGATTATAATAATCGGACTTGGAATCGGAAGCTGCCGTAGTGTCGGATAAATCGGACTCGGATTTAGACAAAATCGTGGAAATGACCGGCAGCAAAACTAAAATGTTCACTTATCTTGTGAGGTGTTAAAACAGCTGCCCTCGTCCTAGTGTATGAGCTATAGCTCCTCGAACAGTTCAATCGATCGCAAGAATGCGATGATGTCGCCTGGTCGAAGAGCCCTCACTTCCTGTGTGGTGAGTGTAAGGCCCCCAAAGTGGGCCAACCTCAACCGACTGATAGCTGGGCACTCCTCAAGTAGGTGTTCCAGAGTCTAGTCTCCTTCCAGACAAAGTCTGCAAAGACTGTCCTCCCCTAACTTGTGATTGTACAGATGCTTGCGCAGTCTGCAGTGCCCGGTCAAGAAACCCCTGACTATTCGGAGAGATCCTTTGCTCAACTCCAAACAGTCCTTGGTCTTCTTGCTATTGTACCTACCTAGCATGACGGCCTCTGTCCTGCTCGTGGCTGACCTAGCGGTCCCCGACTTGGGGTTCTCTCACACGCTTGCGGCTGACCTAGTGGTCCCAGAGCCAGCCTTTCACCCTCGCTCGAGGATGACCGAACGTTGTTCCCCGAACATATTGATCTTTCCCGTGGATACCGACGACCCGGACGAAAAGGACACCCCCGAATCACGGTGTTCCAGAGCGCCGAGACCCGGCTTAACTGCAGTTTCGTTGTTTTTGTAAGTGAAATGTTGTTTATCTACGCTGTTCCCCCCTTAATTTTATGAAACACGATCGCTAGAACTGGGCTTCTATTAAGACACTACAAGTTTGAGGCGTAGACGTTAAAAAAAAAACGGTTTCGCATGTAATGCTAGTTTATTTACATTTATTGTACATAACTTTGTGTGTTATTTATGCTTAAATTTATTTAATACAAACTATTTGGAAAAGATAAATAAAAAACATAAATGTTTTTTTTAACAATATATAAAATATAACAAAAATGTATATATTCTCGTTCCACTACTACAAGTAAACCTGGAACTACATCATAGAGTTAAGCCTGATAACTGAAACTGAAACTGAATTTTATCAACAACAGGTTACAAAAATCTTTAAAATAAATTTTTTTTTAAATTTTGTTTTATTTTATTTATTTATATTTATTTTTTTTTTTTTGGAAATGCTATCACACACCGCGGCGTAACATTGAAAACATTTTGTTGAATATACTATAGGTTCATTCAAGCACGACGTAAGGCAGAACGATCAACGGCTCGTTGTTGTATGATTTTAGTTGAAGAACTTGATGCCATTCCTTAAATTCTTGATAGCCGCCGGCCGCAGCACTGGCTGATCGAAAACCAGTACGATATTCAAGGTCAATTAAGGGCAAAGTTTCGGTAGATGTTTCCAAGTTATTATTTTTACAGTATTTGTTATTAGTTCCATTTAAATAATCATTTTGAGAATCAGTTTGGATTGAATTGAATGATTTTAGCAGACTATTGTTTGCCAAATCGTGCTGCTGGGTTTCTTGAAAGATTAAAGATTTATCATCACCATCTATATCATCATCATGATCATCACTTGATGATGATACAATTGAATCATCGCTATTTATTTTATCATCATCTCTCGTATCAGTCTCACTATGTAAATTATATCGATTGTTATCGAAAGTTTTTATCGTTGAGCGGTTTTTCGCTTCCGATTCTCCTTCTTCCACTTCATCTTCCTCGCTGCTGCTATAATCTAATCTTTCCGTCATAACCAAAGCATTCTCACCGTGCAACTCGTGCTGGAAAAATAATTTCTCACGCATCGTAATGTCCGAGGCTACAGAGGTCTCTTTTAAATTAAATATATGCTTAAGATCCAAGTCAACTTTAGGATGTTTTGCATTTAGTAGGTGCTTGCGATAACGATAACGATGAGGACGAAAGGGTAGGCGCCTCGCCAATTGACATTTTGTGAGGGGAACTGGAACTGGAACTGACACTGAAACTGGAATTGTCAAGTTTTTAACACCATCATTTCCCTCAGTATTTGATGTAATTATTGGTGAAGTCATTGTTGTAATAGTTGTTGGTAAAGTCATTGATGTAAAATTTGATGAAGTCATTGTGTTGTTAATCATTGTATTTGCCGGCGAGTGTATTTTACTTGGAGTTTTCTTTATTGTCAACACAATATGATCGTGACTGGTGGTTGTTGGTCGTTGGACAATGGCATATTCTCCTCCATTATTTTCATAATCATTCTCATTTCTGTCTTCACTATCACTGCCACTGCTGCTATTATTATCACTAGTTTTAATATTTAAATTCTTACCATTACCATTCCCATCATTATTTTTCTCTACCGCAATTTCATCGGCTTCCAATTGCACTTGATCGTTGACTAACTTTAATAAATTATTACTATTAGGGATATCATCTGGAACGGAGTATCTTGATGTGTCATATGATGATGATGTTTTGTCAAGGATTTTTATTGGCACCGCATTATTTTCATTATGGCTGCTGTCCATCACATCAATATTAACATTTAGCGGCGGCATTTCCATGGGAACATTATAATTATTACCTGGATTCTGGGACAAACGATTATTAATCGATATGTTGCCTGAATTCTGGGACAAACGATTATTAATCGATATGTTGCGTCTTCGTTTAGCAGCACGCCGACAAGTAGGCAAATATTTGGCCACACCCAAAAATGGGGCTATCAGGGACTTGAAAGGTTTCGCTTTAAACGGTTTCAAGAACTTTAAAGAACTGAGATCCTTTTTAATACGGTCGTCAGAAGAGGCTATGGAAGCATATTTGGGCACAACATCAGCTCCATCAGTAACCGTATATAAAGAATCACAGGGTTGAATCGAGGAGCAATTTCCACCAATATCATCCCAATTTCCATTAATATTTGGTATATAGTAATTATGCAAGGCATTTATATGAAAACTGGTCACTTGATTTGTCTGTACATAAAATCGTTGCTTTGCCAGGCAATTGGGATCTTCCTGAACGATCAGAGAGGAAATGATTGGGATATTGGCGGCAATTGTTTCACTATTTATCTTTTCCAGTTCCTGGGTATTGTTGGTATCAACAAGTTCAGACACATTTGGTGGAACGTCCGCGATTTTCTTAATTTGCTCAATTTTAACAATCGGTTTAGTTTCATGCATCATCATCGTATGAAAATCATCGTTATCGTCATCAAAATCTAAATCAAAGATCGACCTTACGGGTTTTACTTGATTTTCCACCACTTCATGATGATCATTATCTAATCGTTCTATCGGTGGCAGTATATCTGTTTGATCCATCCTGTGCTGCACCTTTGTATTATTATCAATATTTGAATTGCATTTTGGCTCGCCGCTTGTTGCTATATGATCGGAAACTGCATTTTCTGGCTCTCCTCCTTCTATCGCATTTTTATCGTCATCCTCCTCTATAATTACACATGAACAAGGTACGAGTGCCGACAAATACATTTGTTCAATTTCGTACACGCTCAGTGGACTTTTTAAGCTATGTATCAAGTGCATAAGTTGCGTTGTAATGTCATTTAGATTCTCCGTTTTCAAGTTCATTTTGCTCTTGCCAAAGTTTCCAAATGAATTGCTATTATTGCTATTATCCAAGGAATTGTTGGCCTTGATTTCCTGCGATTTATTACTGTCACGTGAGGGTTCTGAGGTTACAGTGTCGCTGTCCGTATTTCCAGCATCTGCAATTAATTAATTAATTATTATATTGGGAAATTACTCCTGTAACGACACACATTTCTCAACACATTTCTAAAACAAAAATTTGTGATGAGTACATTGAGTATGAGTATCAACTTTTATTTCCGAGGGGAAGAAGAAGCGAAGAATATGATTAATAGAACTGATAAAATGAATGTCCCTCTGCAGTATGAAAGACAAGTATGTATGCTGATCCAAGAACTACCAGACGGTTTATTCAGTTGCAGAATTTTCAGTCGAGCGGCGATTGCCGAAGAGAGGAGAGTGTGCAAAGCAGCAAAACGTGCTGGAGAAGCAGGTAGCGGATATCATTATGCCATTGCCCATGATGGAGTGCTCAGGAAGGTTATTTTTTTTTTTTTACTTTTTCCATTTATGTTTTTATATTGACATTCCATCTTTTGTAGAGGAAGTAAATGATATTTAAATTGGTTCAATCGAAGCTATGCAGACGAAAATAAGGATTTATAGTAAAGTAAAATAATAGGCACTTAAAAAATTAATTTAAAAAATTTTAAATAATTTAAAATTCGGGAATTATTTCTTTTTTTCTTATACAAATGACTTTTGATGACAATACAGCTTTTTGGGAACTTATTTCATATTTTTTGGAGTCTTATTTGATATAACATTTCCCCAAAAATGCTATCAAAAATTTGTGGTTTGAGGAATTATTTCATTTTGGGAGTTATTTCACAGAGCCTAAAATAATGAAATATTTGATTATATTGACACTTACCTAATTTATTCGAGAATGTATCGACACCCATTAAAGTAACGTTGCCCGAATAGGATTCCATAATTTGTGGCGAATGTATGGATGTATCTTAAAAAAAAATATATATATATATATTTTATATAAAAATATATTTTAATATTCGATTTTTTGTAAAAACCTTACCTGAACAAGATGATGTTGGTCTGGGAAACATTGCAGCCATGGTTGTAACTTGTTCTGCTCGATGATTCGTGGTTGAAGAATTCGAAAGATTGCTTGTTGTGGAAACACTCAATTTCCTGCTCTGAATTTCATTAAACAATTCTTTTGTGGTCTTCACCTTTTTCACAGTCGATGATCCTTGGCCGAAAAAGATTTGCTGCGAGAGGCTAGTCGGTGGTGATTCCTTGGCTATCAAAGAGTCAACCCCTTTGGAGCCTCTTTTTCGACCGCGTTTTTTTGGAAGATGCATACGAGACTGAGACGCTGTGTTCTCCAAATCATTGCTGCCGCCGACAAGCGCAGCAGCTTGATGCATACTTGCATCAATTGTAACCTCTATTTTCCTGCTGCTATCTTCAACAATATTTAAAGGAGATAGCCGACTGCAAGAGGCTCCACTTGAATCGTACATGTTATTATAATCATCATTATATTTCCCAGCATGTTTTCTAGAAGATTCATTGCTTCGTATGGAGAGAAGGCCAACAGAGTTATTATTTAGGTTGGAAACCGATTTGAATCTGCCGGTAAAAGTCAATTCGCTGGCACTTAATCTCTGTTTATTATGCTGCGAGTTTCCCAATGTGGTAGTAGTGGCTTCAGCAGAAAATATCGAGCTCATTGAACTGTTTGAGAGCGAAAAAATTTCTGCAAAGTAAAAAGGAAAGCTAAATGTAGAAGGAACACAATAGCAGAAATTGAAAATATTTCAGAAAAATCTCTCACACTATATGATTTCAGATTTTAATGAAATAAAAACCCTTAAAAAAGAAATAAATATATATCTCAGTATAAAAAAAAAAAAATTTTAATTTAAAAAACAAAATTAAAAAAAAAAAATAATAATAAAATAAATACAAAAAGGCTGATCAATATTTTATTTACATACTTCATGGGGTATGTGCCTGGTCCTGTCAGCTGTGAAACATCGATGGGAACACCGATGATACTTTTGATAAAAAGACTTTCTTTGCCACTATTACTCGTTAAGAAAATAATTATTGAAGGAATAGGGTGCTCTGCAGATTATATTTTAAGTGATGCAACTATGTACAACTATACCTCGTCGCTATATGGCCGCTTTTTATACGACCTTTTGCCACAACCTTCTTCAATTATGGCGCGTTTTCGCTTTGAAGCCTAAAATGTTTCGCTCTAACGGCCAAAATAAATGTTCTTGTTATGTATTTTAATTTAATTTTAATCAAATAAAAGGATAAGATCCATTTTTAATTATAGAATTTGTAGGGAATTCCTATAGTATTAGCATTTCACATGGATAGCATGTATGTATATTGCAGAAATTATTAAATAACAACTCTACATAGTTTTTTCTTTTGGAATCCTACCTGAATCCGCTTGTGATAAAGCCTCCGCAACTTTGGAATTAACTCCTTGTACAGTCTGTATATCTTTATCCTTGTGTTTTTTTGACTTTTTTAATTTCTTTTGCCTAGGACTCGGACTTGGTATGGGTATTGGGTTGGCAATTATTAAATTCTGGACATTTCCTTGCTTGGACGATGATACAACCGCACTGATATTGTGTTCAATTTCATCCGAATCAGATGCTATATCAATAACCACAGCAGGCTCGTTCTCGATATTTGCGATGGGTGCTGCTGCCTCGTGCCTTCTCAATATATTCTTGTTTTCCCTGTGGACATTATTAACCATGGTAGAGAAACTTGTATGATGATGCACAGCAGCATCGGACGAATGCTGTGTTTCTGGATGTGTAATTTGCACTGTCGGCGATAAAGGCAAATGATTTGAAACGTGATCTAGATCGTTCTTGACGAAATCTGAAGACGAGGGCTGTTGCTGCTGCTGCTGCAGGCTTACAGTACTCAGCTGGTGCGACTCGTTGACATTCTGCTGTATCCCCACCATTTCACGCCATTTCTTCAATAAAGACTTGGCACGTCGTGCCAAATGTTCATTCTTGGTTCGCCGCCTCAATTGGTTGATATACTTGGCCAGTCGGGTGGCCTCCAATTGTTCCTTTGTAATTGTCGTACCCTCCAAGGCACATATAACCGACAGCACCGCCTCCATATTAACAACCTAAGTAAGTAGTAAATAGGGAATACGATAAGTATATGTAGAAGACAGCTATTTTCAGGGGAGTTCTCACATCGTAGTTTTGATCAAGTGCCTGGGATAGGTGAGCGGTGAGTTGCTGGATTTGGTTTTGGTTCATTTATAGCTTTTTCCGTAACGGCGAGCCTCTGCTTAATTCGGAAATGTGTTTACATATATTTATTTCAATTTTCCGACAGCACAATTCGCTATTTTCACCATTGACAGCTGCACTTTGCGAGTGGTGACACCTTGACGATATGCTGCAAATATCGATAGCTTTTTGCTTGTAATAATATATCGTTTTATATTTCAATGTTCACACTGGATCTTTTATGTTGTGCTGTGGATTATGAACTGCAGCAAATTATTGTCATTGTTTTACATAATAAAATTATGTTATGGTAAAAGCATCCCTTTCAAAATCAAAACCATCATCTCACCCATTTAATGAATATTTTTTATCAGGGAACGCAAATAGAAGGAAGGATTAAACTAAAAATTAATACCAAAAAATTTAGACGGTACTATTATTTTCCAACTTTTAAATTATAAAGGTATCTGTAGTAAGTGATAACTGTCATTTTAAATTTTTATATAAAATAATTAAAATAAATATTAATATGCAATTTAATTTAATCTTATTAAAAATTACAGTTATTCGACAATTTTAATTTACAAATTGAATACAACAATTTAATTGAAATAACATTTGAACATAGTAGAATATTGGCACATATCTACTTTTCAATACCTTTCGTATGACATATGTATTGTGCTTATACTATATGGATGGTGCTCTTTAGAAATATTAGTTTGACATCTGCCAAAAATCCAAACTGTTTCACACGGATGGACTGTGTATACAGGTCAAGAAACATCAATGGAAACATTACCATAATAAAGCTATGTACTAACATAAGATAAATTTTCTTAAAGTGGCCAAACTCCATATAAAAAAACAATAGCGAAAAGAAGAAGAAGAACTTTCTGACATTTCGCTTTGTCGGGTACTAACATAAGATAAATCTAGCCTAGTGAAACGGGTAAGAGCGTTGCCAGATCAGGAAACAAAACAGCTGTGATTCCGCAGCGAAATATATCAATTTATTTATTTCGAAAGCTAGATATCGAGCGAAATTCAAAAAATAAAAACTTTGCTCGTATGGAGCGCTTTAATTGTCCCCCGAAAAAGGTTTATTTATTTAAAGCCGAAATGATAAGGGTTATTATATGGGATTTAATTCAAAAAAGACATTTTAAATAAGGAAAAACACCGTCTGTGGGCGGCAACGGCATTGGTGCGTCCTGTTATTTGCCTTGAGCTATATAGTGGCGAATACATCAATAAATAGTATTCCATTATCGAATCCGTTCATATTCATTATAAATTAACTTTAAAGTTTTCATGTTCATTGTAATTTAATTTTATAAAGTTTATTTACATACAACAGCTGTGTATACGTGTCAGTATGACCCCATTTACGCGTTTCCGCCTTTTTCTTAAGATATTTGGTCACACTGGTTCCCGATATTGGATATGTTTCGGACCAGATCAGAATATGAATGACAAATTTATATCTTACTTAGTGCCCTAGCAGTGGCATGAGCCACTGCTTTTTCATAATCAGCAATGGTTACAATTAAGAAAATATCTATTTATTTCAGAATATGTCGGGCAGAGGAAATCTGTTGAGTTTATTTAACAAAAAGACTTGCACTTCCGAAATCTCACCTTCAAGTGATGATCGTGAAAGAGATAGCGGTTTGGATGTCGACCATTCTGGTTCAAGTGAAGAAAAAAAAACTGGATGTGATATCTTGGATTCTTTGGAACAAGTTAACATTACAGTTGGTCGAGGACAAGTAATACAGTCGTTTAAAAATAAAAAAGTGTCATCAAAAGAAGTTTTTTCAAATGAACACACATATTCTAAAGATACCCCAACTCAGTACACGGATCAAAAGGTATGATTTCTTATACATATTTTTTGATTAAAATGTTAGTATCCTGAAAATATTATACCAAAAAAATATATAAACAAGTACTTAAGTACTAGGTACTGCAGAAACATCGAAGTTTTTCAAAATTGTTATATGCTTTTTCTATGTATCGTCGACACATCGATGATGTTTCTATAAAAATTATGCCAGAACCGGAGCGCCTAGGTATTTCATTCTTTCCCTTGCTAGGGCCGGACATTTTCAAATGAGATGCTCCAAGGTTTCAGTTGCCTCGGACTCATCACATTTCCGGCATTTGGCGTTTTCGGTAATGCCCAGCTTGACGGCATGTGCCGCAGCTAAGCACTGACCTGTGAGAATCCCCACTAACAATCTGCAATCTTTCCTTGGAAGATGCAGCACGTAGTGCCAAAGTTTTGCGTTGCGCTCTTTGCACATGACTTTTGATGTTTTGCAGGTTGTGGAATTTCTCCTCCACCTGCTGTTAGCTCGTCTGTTGGCCCGTCTCTCTAGCTCGCTTTGGAGCGTTCTTAGGGAGACAGGAACGTTTTCAATTCTTTCATTCGGCAGTCCTACGCCCTCCTTTGCAAGTTCGTCGGCCGTCTCGTTACCATCGATGCTCTGGTGGCTGGGAACCCCCACACTGACGTAGTCGTGCTGAGGATATCTAGTGCCTCCCTACTTGCCAGTACATTTTTGGAACTGACCGCTGACGATTGCATGGAGCTTATCGCCGCTTGACTGTCTACGAACAAGTTGACCGCTTCATATGGGAGGTCTATGCTCTGCCGCTTTCCCTATGGCGAATACTTCCGCCTGGAATATGCTGCATTGGCTTTCAGGGTCTGTGCAGTATATGCCCGCTCCAACTCCTCTTTTCATCTTGGAGCCGTCGGTGTATATATTGAGGTGTTGAGCATGGTCCTGACCTGTTTTCCAGTCATCTTGTCCTATGAATGTAGTTGTTTTTACATCCGGACACGTTCTGGTAACCATGTAGTCAGATATACTGCTCATGTCTCGACCAATTAAACTATGCCCGAATCCCTGTAGGGACATATCAACTCCTATTATAGTTTTGAGTGCTTTTGGGGGGGTAGACCTCAGCGCCCCTGTTATGCAGAGCAGTGCCTGCCGCTGAGTTCTCTCCATGAGCTTGTTATAAGTCTTCTTTTCCATGGCCTGCCACCACTCTAAGACTCCATACATCAGAGTTGGACGCACCACCGAGATGTAAATCCAGTGCATTAAAGCGGGTGAGAGGCTCCATGTGCTGCAAAGCATCTTCTTGGATGCATATAGCGCTATGATGGCCTTTTTTACCCTCTCTAATACATTGGGCTTCCATGCCAGCTTGCTGTCTAATACAATTCCGAGGTACTTGACTTGTGTCTTCGGGGTTAGCCTGGTTGAGTTAATTTTCGGGGGGACCCATAGCGGCACCTTGAATCTCTTCGTTAAGAGAATGAGGTCCGTCTTGTCCGCGTTGATACTGAGTCCTACCTTCTTCGCCCCCTCACATATCTCCCTGAGTGTTGATTCCATAATCGAGCTGAGGGTCGATGAACAGACTCCCGTGATAATTATGCTTACGTCGTCAGCAAAGGCTGTTATCTTTGGGGCCTTCCTTCGAGGAATCTCTTGATCAGGTCGTCTACCACAAGATTCCACAGGAGAGGCGACAGGACCCCGCTTTGCGCCATGCCCCTGTGTGCTCCTTTCACCGTGAAGGCGGTGCCCCAATCGGATTGTACCCGCCTACAGCTTAGAAGATTTCTTATCCACAAACTAATGGCGGGGGGCGTGTTGGCCGCTTCTAGGCGGTCCATTATAGCGTCTGTGGTCACGTTGTTAAATGCTCCGGATATATCCACAAACACTCCTAGAGCATATACTTTGTTATACAGGGCTCTCTCAATGGTGGCTACTAACGAGTGTAGTGCCGTCTCCACTGATTTCCCTTTCGTGCTTGTTGGATGACAGCAGTCGTCCCACATCGTTTCTGATGTATATGTCCAGCAGCTTATCTAGCGTCTTAAGTAAGAATGAGGTAAGGCTAATCGGCCTGTAATCCTTGGGGGTCACATGGCTGCACTTGCCTGATTTTGGCAGGAAGACAATCCTAGAGGTATATAGCCCATGCTTAGGCAAGCTGTGAAAATAGCGTGCAGCCATGGGGTGATCACTTCTTTGGTCACCTGTAACATGACTGGGAATATTCCATCTAGTCCTGGTGCTTTTATTCCCGCGAAGGAATCTATAGCCCACTGGATTTTTCTAGAGGATATTAGACTTGTTGGGAGACTCTCTTCTCCAAGTGCGAGATCCTGGTGCTTGTTGGCATCGGATATCTCAGTGCATCCTGGGAAGTGAGCATGCATTAGTGCTGTTAAGGGCTCCTCGCTCCCCTCAGTCCACTGTCCGTCGTCGCGTTTGAGCTGACTCTGTATAGTGGGTTGCTTCGATAGCAACTTCCGGAGTCTAGCCGTTTCTGGGGCCGTCTCGATATTGGAGCAGAAATTTCTTCACGAGCTTCTTTGTGCCCTGCGTATTTCCTTCTTGTAATCCTGAGTAGGGTTTTGTATTCCTCATCGATCATTTCCTCTTTCGCCTCTTTGGCGATTTTGAAGAATTATCGGAGGTTATTGCGTAGGAGCGAAAGATTACTGTTTCACCAGGGTGGCTTGGTCCTCTTTCTTGCTCTAGATGTCGGACATGCTGCGCGTTGCGCATCTAGGAATTCCTAGGAGAGGGTCTCTAGGGACTTTTCTATGTCTTCAGCGGATTTTACTAGGCCCGGGCCAGTCGCGAGTCCTGTAGAGATTGTCTTCCTAAACTTTCCCCAGTTAGTGTTCCGGGGGTTCCTAAAGACGGTTGGTTTGGGAGAGTGGTCGAAATCGAATTGGAATTGTATGTACTTATGATCTGAGAAGGATGGTCTCTCATTCTGATACCATTGTACATTGTCCCTTTGTGAGTGTTAAGTCTAGAACGTTCAAGGAGGTGGGATAGTAAAAAGTCTAGGAGTGACTCACCTCTGTCGTTTATGTCGGGGCTTCCACACGCAGTGATGTGCGTTGGCGTCTGCACCCACGAGCAGTTGCTGGTCGTTCGCGCTGGCTTCCACCAGGCTCTTGAGTTCCTCCGGTGGGGATGCTCTGTCGTGGGCCATGTAGCAGGAACCTGTCAGGAGGCGCTTATTCTTTCTTTCAAGCATCACCACAGTCAGGTCATCCATGCTGTATTGAGACATAAGGTTAGCGTGGAGACCCTTCCGTACGAGTACGGCCGTTCTGTTCCTGCTTACCGTTGGTGCGTAGAACACATGGTGTGCTGAGGACTTTAGTCCGGCAATGGAATTGCCCGAGGCAATCCACGTCTCCTGGACCAGAGCGATGTCGACGGACCCTTGCTCCATGGCAATCAGGAGTTCCGCCGACGCGATCTTGCTTTTATGGAGGTTGAGCTGCAGTACCCTTAGAGTCATGGGTACCTGGATCAGCTCGGGACGGGTTGACAATGACTGTCAGGTCACCGTCCTCCTCCTCCTCCTCGGGCGGCGTCGACGATGGAGTCCAGACCAAGGTCTTTTTCCACCTCACCTGCCTGCAGGGTGTACGCATCCTTGTCCCCCGGGTGGCGCTTTTTGTGGCGCCGGTAAACTCTACCCATGTCCCAAGCCATCTTCCCGTATCTGGGGTACACGATGACCTCCGCCGCTTTGTTGATTTGGAGGACTGCGCACTGGACCCCCTCAATGTTTGTCGGGGTCGCAATGTGCAGCACCTTCCAATCTGCGGTGGGAATGTCGGGGTTTTGGCGCTGTAGCAGCTTCAGCTCCCGGTCACCTTGGATGACGATGGGGAAGAGTACCTTCGCCTTCGGTATGGATGAGATTAACTCCCTGTCTACCACGTCCAGTTTGGCCCCCTCCCACAACGCGTCCATCTTCGCTTTAGGTGGAGGGCCTACCTGCTTGGGCCCGCGTTGCCGCTTGCTCGCCGGAGCGTCTTTAGTGGCGCTCTCGGCGGAGCGTTGCCTTTTGCTGGCATGCATCTCCTCCACTTTGTTGGCGAATCCGCCCGTAGAGGACATGTGGGGGATCTTGGCGTAGTATAACCTGCCCTCTTCAATCTTCTGCTCGGCCCAGGCTAGCTTTGCCTTCTCCTCTTGGGAGAGGTCAGCTTTGGCCGAAGCCGGCTTCCGATTCCGAGTGCAGCCTTATACTGCGCCTTCGCCTTCTTCCCCTCGCTAGACCGTTTCGGGCCGTCCCAGCGCGGGGTGTGAGCTGCGCGCTCTCCAGGCCCGTGTCTGTATCGACGGCGGCACCTGAGCGGCATAAATTGCTCTGAGTTGGTTTCTTGGCAGTAGCAGTACAACTGGCACGACCTGCTCCCGTCATGCTAGAGGTGTGACCGCTGGCGACACGCAGAGAGGATTGTTCCAGTCCGTGCCCGCCGGTGGTAGCAGTCACGCCTTCCACCGACGTTTGAGCTGATATCCCAGCCCCGGTTGATGTCTTTTGTTTGTCCATTGCAGAATAAACTGGTTAGTTTTCCGGGGAACCACCCACTTTTTTTTGCCTAACCGCGTTTTATGCCTAACCGCCAGGCACCTCCACCCATGGCAAATGATTCATTTCCTCCGGCTTTTCCAGCGGAAGGAATTGAACCGTTGCCTTAGCTAGATACTGTATTACCGCGGACGTAGCAAGCAGCAGTGCATTACCCGTTGTCCGGGATAATTAGTGCCTATCGCCCAGCCGGCGCCCTCTTGGAGGGTTCAGATGGAGGATTTTCGCCAGCCTTGAAGCAAACCAATCAGACACCCAATTTTCGACCTCCTCGTAGGAATCAAAGTGCTGCTCAGCCAATGCGTGTCCCATCGATGAAAACAAATGGTAGTTGGAAGGAGCCAAGTCTGGTAAATACGGCGGGTGGGGCAGCAGCTCCCAGCTCCCAGCCAAGTGCTTTGATAGTATCCTGAACCGGTTTTCCTTTGTGTCCAGGAGCACATTTTAATAGAGCAAAATAACCTTGTCGTGTCTTCTGGCCCATTCTGGTCGATCTTCTCGATCAAACACCAATTTCGTGTTTTCCTTTTGCTCTGCTCATTCGCTCACCGAGCGAAGAAAAACGAAGTCTTTTGCATTTGTATATGTGTACATACATATAATATATGCGAATCAGTCTACTTGTAAATCACACTTCGTTTTGTGGATTCGGTGCGTTTGTAGTGTTTTAATTTTTGTGCCAAAAATGGGTCGCGATCACAACAAAAAAGTGCACTTTTTTTAAATTTGATGCAGAAGACAAAAACTCTAAGTGCACTGTTTGCGGTGTGAAGGTAGCAGGCTCTCACGCAACAAATTAAAAACGGCATTTAATGGCAAAACATGCCGAAGCTTTTAATGAATTCGAGATTGACGACGACGAAATTCAACAATATATGAAAAAAAGAAAAATTTCATATGAAACCAGCCAAGAATCAATCGTCTCTTCGATTGTAAAGATTGTTACCACCGATGTAAAGCCTTTTTTATTCCTGGATAGCGAAGGGTTTCGACAGATATTAAACCCAATTTATAACGCACTTTCGATGAATCCTATAACTTCTCGAAATGTTATCGAATATGTGACTGTCAAAGAGCAGACCATTAAAGAAAATATAAAAGCGCTTGTAAGGGAAAAGAAAAAGTTATGGAGATCATAAATGACTACGGGATAACCCTCGATCAAGTCTTCAGGTAAAATCTTAATTGCAAAATATGTTTTAAATGACTCTTATTGAAAACCTAAAACTATAACCACAGCATTACATCGGATAATGGAAAAAACATGGCAAAAGCCATTTAAATTCTAAATGATGAATCGGAGTCTCTTTTTGACGAAGACGCACGAGATGACATTAACGGTGAAAATGAGATGGGAAAACTGGATGCCATACAGCTGGCGAATATTCACCTTGTAAGGTGTGCTGCGCACTCCCTTCAACTGTGCGTAATGGACATAAACAAGCTAGATGAGATCAGCGAAAAAGTTTCATCATGTCGCAAAATTTGTAAGTTATTGCGTACAGAAACGAATAGTCAAAACTTAAACATTTGTTAATATTATTTTAATTTTTTAAAAATATTCAACCTGAGCAGACGTTGGTTGAACGAGGGCAAAAAAAACGTACCATGTCTCGATATTGTTACGAGATGGAACTCTACATATTTAATGATAGTAAAATTGTTAGATTTAAAAGAGTTCCTTGCTGTACACCCTAGCATTAGTATTGAAGTATTTAAAGTTGCAGACTAAAAAATTAGTATATAGCGAATTGAGCTAATGTGCGAGAACAGCCTAAATTATATTTTAAAAGAATTACTAGGACAGATCAAAATTCAAGAATGTAAGTTACTAGAAAATGATGTGATGTAAGCTGCAATCTACATTGATCTACGCGTTAATTGAGTTTTAAATGACAGGCAAAAATGCTTAGCAAAGCTAAATCTAAAAAAATAGCATATCGTTTATTTGAGCTAAAACAAGTTAGGCTACGTGTGTTTGAAGTTAAGGTCCTGTTTTGTTGTTAATTGTTGTTATTAAATGTTTTAACAAAGTATATTGTCCATGTCAAAAACTTACAATTGTTCTAAACTAACATTGCAAAAAATATGTTCTAATTTAGTTTTTATTTTAGGTGCATTCCTCAACATAAAGTGCGCCATCAGGTGAGGTCGAAGACCAGAAGAATGAGCTCACATCTGACGGTGATAAATGTGGTGACAAAGAGGAGTCTCTATTTTCCGCCTATTTGGATGGCGTAAAGACAATCTCCGAAATTAAAGAAGAGCCTAAATCTAAAAAACTGGTCCAAATCTATAATGACATCGAAAATTTCGAGCTTATGCATGGACGTTTGCCACTAAATGCCACTAAAATGTTCATTTTGCAGTATTTTACTGATATTAAGCTGCAGCCGCCACACCTGAATGCGCTCGCACACGTTGTACTGGCTACACCGGCGACTCAGGTGTCTGTTGAGAGGGCTTTTTCAGAGCTTCATTACATTTTAAGCGAGCGACGAATCTCTTTAAGCTCAGAAAATATTAATTCGTTACTAATTGTAAGACTTAATAGTGAATAAATAATAAATCTAATGTTGAAATTTAATAAATATGTTGAAATTGTTGCTAAGCTTTGTTTAAAAGGCACTGAAGACAAAAGACCGTTTATGATGAGCCTCTTGTGTGTTTGCTCTTCTGCTGACCCTCAATGAGCGACCGTTCAGTTGGATTGCTCTCTCTGAGTTGCTGTTGAGTGAGCATAACAAGAGCCATACAACTGAGAACAGTTAACCAAACACCAAAAGAAAGAGAAACGAAATGTTATGTTCAGACCGAGGGCACACGTACATCGTCTTTTATGGTTGTGTTAGTGTGCAGACCGCAAAACGAAAGACGGTTGAGAGTTATTTGCAAGCTCTGGTATTAAGTGCTCCACCAGGTTTAAGGATCTCGTGGTACATCGCACCTTTCTGGTTCCACCAAACACAGAGCATTGTCCTCTTGTCGAATCGATCTGCCCGTTGAGCAGCACAAGGGACCTTTTCTCGTCTCGTCTCCCCTGCCGTGCGTGGCAGGTTGATCGTGACGATGTTCGTGACCGGCAGGTCCTCCTGCAGGCAGGTGCGGAGCTGCTCACCCACTTTGGTGCTGATGCTGGTAACCGTCAGCTCTAACCACTTCTTGGCATCGCCGTCCATACAGTCCACTAGGACCAGACCTTCATGGAACTGGATGCCGTTAAAGTTGAGAGCTACAGTCCAGCCCTTCCTCATCTCCTCGACGAGGTCCTGCTTTACCTGCTTTGCGACTTGTGAGGTCCTTGAGCCCTCCAGCGCTTCGGTGTCTCTTCTCTCAGTCTTCTTGGACTCGGTCGTGGGGGGGAGGTCAAGCGGCGACGTGTGTTGCCGCAGCCTTTTCCTCCCCACAACCGCCTGGCCGCCGACTCTTTTTACTGGAGACAAATTCGCCCCGCAACGTCCTGGCCGTTCAGCGCACGGTGCTCCAGCGACCACCTGCGAGCCTCCTCCGGCTTTAAGCCACGCTCGAGGTACCACACTTACGGCCGGCTCCTCTGTAGGGGGAGGTCCGCCTGCTTAGTCAGCGCTTCCACCAGCTCCTCTTTTGAGACTAGCTTATCCAGGGGTCCCGGATGACGAAAGTCGCCTGCGGAGTCACTGCTCGAGGCATCTTCGCCCAGGACGCTGGCTGGGACATGTGGGGAGCGCTTTAACTCTAGCAGGAGCTCGCCTTTTGCCGTCTTCCTCACCTTTGCGATCGCCGATTTCCGCTATCCTGGCGTCTTGTGCCCGCGTGACCATGCTGAGCAGGCTTGCGTTGTCTGGCATCCCTGGTTCGCTGTAGCCACAACATTTCTGTCTGACCGTCTTTTCTCCGGTTGCAGCAGCAGCAGCGCCTCCTGGAGCTCCTTTAACCTGGAGAACGCGTTCTTCCATCCCCTGGTTGATGCTGCGGACTTTAAGCTCGTTGACCTTGGTGAGCAGGTCGTCGAGGATGGCCCCCCACCTCCACTAATTGTGGCCGAGGGGCTGTGCCTGACCGGGCGGACTCGGTGAGTCCCTAGTGCGCTTAGCCACTGGGGTGGCGCTACAGCAGGCGCTTCTTCCAGTGCTGGGGGGGGGGGAGGGTTCGAAGCGCCTCCTGGCGGACTTCGTTTCAGCCTGGAACCCTACTGGGAAAGCTCTTAGCTCGTCTTCGTCACTTGTAGCAGTCAAAGAGACGTCGCCGAAGAGTTGCGAATGGTAGTTAGGGCCTCCAGAACCCTTACCCTTGCCGCGGCATATACCGCGGGTGGATTTCCACGTTTGTGGCTGCCACCTGAAGTAATATTGTTATTACTTCCTATTTTGTTTCGATATTTGAACCAACGATATACATAAGAGTCAGCAGCAATCCATCATGTATTGCAGAAAGTTTTTCGAAGTTTATTTTTTAAGCTAGGTACTAACATAAACGAAATATTCTGCAAGCGGCCAAACTCCATATAAAAAAACGCTTGCAGAATTAAGAAGAAGACGAATTTTTTGACAGGTCGCTTTCTCGGGTACTAACATAAGCGAAATCTAGCTATCAAAATGGGTAAGAGCGTTGCCAGATCAGGAAACAAATCAGCTGTGATTTCGCTTTCAAAATAAATAAATTTATTTATTTTGAAAGCTAGATATGGTGGGAAATTCAAAAATAAAAACATTGCTCGCATGAGGCGCTTTTATTGTGCCCAGGAAAACGTTAATTGTATTTATACGGCTTTTAAGCCGTAATGATAAGGGTTATTATATGGGATTTAATTCAAAAAAGACATTTTAAATAAGGAAAAAAACCGTCTGTGGGCGGCGACGGCGTTGGTGCCTCCTGTTATTTGCCTTGAGCTATATAGTGGCGAATATATCAATAAATAATATTCCAATATCGAATCCGTTCCTGTTCATTATAATTTAATTTTATAAAGTATGTTTACATAAAACAGCTGTGCGTACATGTCAGTATGACCCCATTTACGCGTTTTCCGATTTTTTTCCGCCTTTTCCTTAAGATATTTGGTCACACTGGTTCCCGATCGAAATATATTGCAATTTTTCTTTAAGCTGCTTGCAGAATATTTCGTTTATTTTAGTACCTAGCTTTAATGAAAAAAAAAGTATTTTTTTTCGAAATTTTTTTTTTTATAATCAGTGGTCAAACTTGTCCAGCAGAACCAGAAATTTGCCACTATATAAAAGGAATATACATGGTATGCCCCCCGAGTTGTTGTCCAAGCCCAAAAAGTAGTTCCGTACTTACATTTAATAAATTCTTTTAAATAGTTTTTTTTATAACATTTGTTTTTGTTGTAAATGATAGACCATTGCAATATGTGAAAAGAATAAAAGGGCTTTTAGTGTCGAAATATGGGAATACTATAAAGTTTATTCATTTGTTATCGCAAAACTTCCTATAGAAAAGTAAAGGAGTCTTAATATAAATATTTAATTGTAAATAATTTCATATGCATCAATATTTATATAATCATATGTCAATTTATTCGATATATAAAATAAAATAATTCATTTTAACGTTGAAAAATAATAGATGATTTAGCTACCTATTTTCAAAAATGAAAATATATATTATTATTTGTTTAAGTTTTCATTTTACATTTTACTTTAGCATCTTGGGTGATGGACCTATGTAATTTGCATTTGAAAAAGTTGGAAAAACGACAGTTTTCAAAATCAAAAAATCTATTTATGTTTTATTTGTCATATATATTATATTTTACAAATAATAAACGATTATAAACTAGCTATCTTATTTCAGTATTGCATAAATTGGTTAAATATATTATTTATTATTATTTTTTCTATGGCTAACAGCATTTTTGGTGCATATGAAAAATGGCACAAAAATTGCAAGTAAATGGTTTGTCACAAATTAACTATATGTACTATATATATACATACATATATATATAAGTAATGGCACTTTAACTGAAACTTAAAAATCTAAATCTTTCTTATTATATTTACAAAAGCTGATCAATTATATTCTATTATTTCTCTTCAGTTATTCTTCTAAAATTTTCCGCGTACAATTTTGATTCCACCCTTTTACTTATTCTGCTGGTTTTAAGCGATAAATAATATATATAAGTAATTTGCTCAACCAAATCTCATTGCTCTAATTGGTACACCGAAAGAGCGTAACAAAAAAGCCTCAAATAAGAACAATCAACGAAGATGTTTAATACCCTTGCAGGGGGAGTCAGAAGTCAGGAAAGCAGTGAAAGACGAGATGGTATCGATGGAAAGGTTTCCGGCGGCCTTATTAATTGTTTTCGGCTAATACAATACTCTATCAATACAATACTATTTTTTTTAATTACAAAATTAAATTAAATTACAATGAATTACAATTAAATTTCTATATTGGATAGAACCTCCCAAAAAAATATAAAAAACTTTGATGACCCCACTATCATGACTCCATCCGTATGACCATAGAGCTCCATCTCCATCGAACAGCTGTGGGTTATCCAAACAAAAACTAAAATGAATGAAGATTGCCAATTATTTTTGATTTTTAACAACAGAAAAACTGCAGATTGCGGCAGATTTTGCTGGCACTAAATTAAAATGAATTTAGATAATGAAGAGTTGGTAGTTTCCTGGTAGAGTTTCCGTTGCGAATAGTCAAATTTTTCCAGCAAGAAGAAAAATTTAGGGTATAACCGAAAATCTAGCGCCTAACTTTAGACAAAATAAGAAAACAATTCCATCAAATTCGAATTGACAATAATGAAGAGTACACAATTAGAGAAATTTTGGAACGGTAAAGTCTTAGGGACCAAATGTTCAAGGAATGGTAAATGGAATTATGGATATCTATGCGAAGACCTTATTAGAGCTGAAAACCATTGATAGTGGCGACATCGACATTTTTTGACATTGTCGGGAACTTATGGTAATACGTTTCTATCACTTCATTAACAATGGCGGTATTAAATTTTGCTTAATAAAAAGTCTTAATATTTTTTAAATATTAATCATTTTAAATAGGTTAAAAGATTTAATCCAATATATACACATTTGTGATTTACTTTAAAACCGTCGTGATAATCGTCCAAAAACCTTGATAAGGCGCCGAAATCAATTCCATTAATATTACTGTTTTGGTTCAGACTGTTTCCGTCTGTATGCAAAATCTATTGTAGGTGTTTTTTTTCTAAATGATCAAAGAGATAGTGTGGCATAGATTTAGTATAGGGTAACGTTTTGGATTGTTTATTTCAAGGCGAAACAATTTCAAATATTTAATTATTATGGTGAACACAAAATTGTTTTTTTTTTTAATTTATTGACCTACTAATTCGGGTCGTTCCCCAAACTTCTAGATCAATAGCCGATATATTTTTCAATTTATTTGTATAGGAAATGCCAAATAATAATAAAAAATGTATTACACTGTTTTTCAGCGTTTTTAACATTCATTCAGATATGAAAAGGATGCTAGTTTTATGATTTCAAAGTTATGGGTTTTATACAAAAAAAAAGTATACTACAAGCTGCAAGGGTATATAGAATTCGGGAAGCCAAAGTTGGTTTACTTTCTTGATTACGCTTTATATCATTCAGCCCTAAGCTTTCTTAATCGTCCAATAGTTCACGTTGTGTGGACGCCATTTCAGCATCATCGGAAGACGAAAAGCCCGAGGGTGATAAGCTTTCCGGAGGATAAAAAAGTTGCTGCGGGGAAGGTGCCACGGAATGGCTAACATCCTGCAAATGATATGCGGCTACGGCAACAGCTGCAGCCGCTGCGTGTACATTGGGTCCAGGTCCTCCCTGTCCGGGATCAGCACAGGTATTTCCCGAACCCGAGTCTGCACCAACACCACCTGTTCGGCACCAGAGTTGCCTCATCTCAGCCCGTCGATTACGCATTAGAACCTTATATTCCGATATACGCATCTTTTTCCCATCAACAATACAGGTTCTCTTGGGGCGCGGACGATAACGATAGTCGGGATGCTGTTCCATATGGAGCTTTGAGAGACGGGATTGCTCTTCGTAATACGGTTGCTTATCGGCATTCGACATGGCCTTCCAACGGGCACCCAAAATTTTCGATATATTCGAATTATGCATGTCTGGACATGCTTTCAATATTTTTCGTCTCTCATCTTTGGCCCAAACCATAAACGCATTCATCGGTCGTTTAATATGCGGCTTACTATGACTATGGCCGTGACTATGATGTCCATTGCTGCCCTGCCTTAGTGGCAGTGATGATGATGATGATGTCGACGATGCCAGCGGTGGAGCTATAGGTTGTCCGAGATTGACATTTTCGGGATCAATAGCTGTTGATCTTTCGGAATTTGTCCCGCAACTATTTATGGAATCTCTACTTAACCGCATTGCCCGTGATCCACCAATGGCAGTATTCCAACCTCCTCCTCGGCCCTGGAGAGAAATGCAGAAAAATAAATACATATCATGAAAAATAAACTTTCGTAGATATTTATGTAATGCGATATCGATAGTTAGGTCTTCCCACCTCTAGACATAAAAGCTAGAAGTAAAATCAATTCTATAGGTTTTTTTTTTTCTGCAAGGTTATTTAAACATCGGCATGCCGAAGTTAGCTTCCTTTCTTGTTTACTGATGACATACTGATGAGAGATCTACGACTTTTTGTCCTTTTTTAAAGGAGAAAATAAGAGAGCGAAAGAGTCGATTTCCAAATGAGAGCATCGACTCCGTAGAAGTGGCTTATTGACGATATGATGACGACTGGGATAGTGGCCCAAAAGATAACGTGTCTAGCGCGAAATATTCTGAATTGTGCTTTTATACAGCTCTCCGCTGTAAATAGTTCTTTTGTAATAAATATCTATAAATCAATCAATCACAAGTACAAATCAGAGCTCTTCTCATCAACTTGGGCTCTGTGTAGACAGCCGCATCAGGAGATGTGATAGGTTTCTAATTTGCTGGATAAAAATTCCTATACAAGCAATATTTTGGAAAATCAGCCGAGGGTTGCCGAGGAAGTCCCGACGTTAACAATGGGTTCCAAAACGACTATTTTTTTACGACTGCGTAATGTATCATAAGCGTTTTCACCAAAATGAACTTGACCACTGGATTTCGTATTCAAAACTTATAAGTTATTGTTCGCTGAACGCAACAAGTATGTTGCCTTTTGGTAAAATGGGGCAACAATTGATGGCCTAATAGGGTTAAGTGCCGGAAATTGCTGAAAGCCAATACGAAAATCGCGCGAAAAATGACACTAGTTGGGGAAAATAGCTTTCAGAAAAGGCAAGCATATATTATATAATATTTATAAGTATATATTTATCTCTATATATAATATTTTTATATAATTAACTTTAGTCTATTTAAGTTAAATATATTTTGAATTACATTTTTTTGAAGCTCTTATATGCTCTCACTACTATATATGTCGGAACGAGCCGGATCGGACGACTATATCATATAGCTGCCATAGGAACGATCGGAAATTTTTGAGAAAAAAAATTTTAACTATGCTAATTTTCAATATATTTTCATATAATTTGAGATAAGGCTATTTTATATTATTCCAGAATTTCGGTTTTAATTTTATTCAAATCGAACCACTATATCATATAGCTGCCATAGGAATATATATATCAATTCATTTAGTTTGTTGCCAACATTTTTCGCTCGCAATATTTTCGTTCGCAACATTTTTGTTCGCAACATTTTTCGCTCGCAACATTTATGTCAGTACCCGAGAAAACGAAAAAGTCTTACTTACTGCAAGGGTATTTAAACTTCGGCATGCCGAAGTTAGCTTTCTTTCTTGTTTGTATTATTTTAATTGATATTTCAACAAAACATCAGTATCGCGACAATGTAGCGTACTACTTTTACGCTCCCTTTATGTATGCTGATGATAGTTTAAGCAATTCGAGACTAAAAATCTGAATAGTCGATGATTTTATTAATTTTAAGTTATTTATATTAATACATACATGACTTTTCATTAGAGACGACTCAATTTCGTTAAAATGATGTCCGGGTCCTTGAGGTTGCCAGCTTAATGGTGGACTAGACACAAGGCAGGCTGTTGTGGGCAAACTTTCACAGTGATGATGGTGTTCTTTGTGGTGGTGATGGCAACTTGTTGGCGAAGAGCATGGCGACACTTTAGGCTTAGTAAGATTCAGGGGTGCCTCCATCATTTCAGCGTCTTGAACCGATTCACATACATCCGCCTTGGAACACTCCACAACTCTGTTATTCGTAGGCGACTCGGGCGGTGTGTTGTGACTGTAGGAGATGGATATGGCATAGGGATTCTCATACTGTGGCGAATCTGGTCTGGACATGGCCAACGACGATGATGATCCATTACCTACGCCACCTCTTCGTTTTCCTCCTCCCTCGAGATCAATGCTTGTCGCTGCTGCTGGCTCACAATTATTATTATTCGTATTTGTTTTTGTATTATTTTTATTATTATTATTATTATTATTGGAGGCCGCGGCAACGGCTGCAGCCGCGAGAGCAGCCTGTATATGAGCCGCCGCCGCCACCGCTGCTGTGGACCACATTGTTGGAGTCATGGTGGACATTTTGTGTCCAGTCAGCGGATCATATTGCGGATGCCCAGGTCCAGGTCCTGGCATTAATTGTAACAGCTGTTGTTGTGCCTGACTCGGTACTGGCTGCGGCTGCAAGAAGGCGGGAAGGAATGGTACCAAGTTACCGGAAGAGACGGCGGCAGTAACTCCAGCCTGATGTTGATGTGGCGTCGGCGGAGGTGGTGCTGGGAATCGAACCGACGCGCCAAACTGATTGCTCAGCTGGTTATGCAACTCCTGGAAACAGCTTTCATGCTGTAATCTTTGCACATTTTGTAGATGTTGCTGTTGCTGTTCAATGTCTGTCATCCCGTCGTAATGAGACTACAAATGAAAATAATAGAGTAATCAGTTGAATGAGAATATAGGAACACGGGTTCATCAACAAAGGTAGACGAACCCCTTGCGAGAGGTAAGTATAAAACATTAAATATGAAATTTTTAAAATTAAATATATAGGTAAATAAGATCAAAGTTAGAATTACTTCCTTGTTATTTTATACGATTTTAGAATGCATTTTTTTTATTTGATTAAATCATATTATATCATAGTTTTCATAGGAGAGCTGTCAATAAATTACATGTATATAAGAGCCCAATAATCTAACTGTAAGCTACAAACTAAAGTTAGCTTACTTTCTTATCTATATAAAATTTATCAAGGCCATCTGTGTGATGCCAGCGATGCAGATACATTTTATTGCGGCACAAAAATAACACTCGAACTGGCTTTTTAAACGGAACAATTTGTTGAAGACTAAATTAATTAAACTTTCCACTGACCCATTCGAAGTCAAACTGTATCGCGAATTCTTAGAAAAATTAAATTAAAAAAAAGTAATTAAAGGATAGTCAATATTGTGGGATTTCGGCCACAAAGTACAAAAAGAATACAACAAAAAATTAATTCACAAGGAGCCTCCTGAGGCTCAAGTGGATGGATCGGCTCTCTGAACCGGCCATCACCGCCCTAACCTAACCTACTTCGGTGAAAAAAGATATATTAATAAGAAAATTTACGAAATATAAATTAAATAACTGGTTGGAATTTGCCATATCTCAAATTATATAAAAATACGTTAAAAACTGGCTAAGTTATAATTTTTTTTTTTCAAAATCGTCCGATTGATCCTATAGTTGATCCGGCCGTTCCGACTTATATAGTAGTGAGAGCATATAGATGACTATCTGCAAAGTTTTATTCAGATAGCTTCAAAACTGAGGGACTAGTTTGCGTAGAAACGGACGGACAGATAGACGGACAGACGGACATGGCTAGATCGACTCGGCTGTTGATGCTGATCGAGAATATATATACTTTATAGGGTCGGAAATGTCTCCTTCACTGCGTTGCAATCTTTTGACTAAAAATATAATATTTGCAGGGTGCAAAGGTATAAAAAGAAACAAAAGTGACAAAAGTGGCACCTCCAATTCCAAAAATAAAATTTAATTCAGATTTCGGACTATTAATATTATTAACAAAAACAAGAAATAACCGCGCAGTTAGTAATTTACAATTCGTATATTTAAGGATTGCGAAGAAAAAGTGTTGTTTTCACTTCGAGGCAGCTCATCGAATGAGTAATTCAACTCAAAACTAGACTTGTTAAATTACGCAGTTTGTCAAAAAAAAAAAAAAAACGCGACTGATTCTGAAATATCTTGGAAATATGTTGAAATAAAACTTTTAAGATATAGTCGTCCGATTTGTATAAAATTAAAACCGAAGCTTTAGTCTAATAAAAAATGTCTATTAATTAAAGTATATTGAAATGTATTTAAAACTTGCAAAGTTATATAATTTTTGTAATATTCCTATTCGTTTTATATCTGCCAAATGATATAGTCGTCCGATCTGGCCCGTTTCGACATATATGTATACTAGTGAAAATAGTCAGAAGACTACCATCTGCATAACTTCAGATTCGAAGCTAAGGGACTAGTTTGCTTAGAAATTGCGTTGCAAACTTCCGACTAAAAGTATAATACCCTGGTTTAAAAATGTGACTGGCTAATAATTTGGTTGGCACGCTAGTAAGACTTTCCTTTAAGCCTAGTACTAACATAATATAAAATTTAAACAAGCGGCAAAACTCCACTAAAAAAAGAACAAAAAGAGAAAGAATAAAAACTTTCTGATTTTTCGCTTTTTTGGGGTTCTAACATAAGGTATATATTGCGAGGTGGAAAATGTTGCGAACGAACTAAATGTTGCGAGTATCAGCTGTGCTTTTCAAAGCGAGAGAAATTAATTTTAATACTGTATGTCTTTCGAAAGACAAAATGAAGAGAAATTCAAAATAATAAAACCTCGCTTGGAGCAGTTTTATTAAAGCCCCAATGATAAGGTCAATTATATGAGATCTAATTCATAACAGATTCCGATTATTTGCCTTCAGCTTCATAGAATACGGCTAATACATTAATAAATAATTTTATTTTCATTTATAAAGTTAGTTTACAAAAACAGCTTTCATTTCCTTTACCAAATTACCATTTTGCACCTTCAATTGATTTCCGATTTCAATTAAATCTTTTTTAGTTGTAGATTGTAATTTTTGGAATTTAAACACGATTGTTTTATCGTTGCCAATTATTTACTTAAGCTATCATTAGGCTCTAATATTCACCTCTCACAATGTAATACAAAAGAGTTTATTCCAGAATGTCTTTATTTGAGATGTTAATTTTTTGTTCACTCCCACAAGGAAGTACATATATAAATATATATACATTATAAATAGATCTTAGTTAATACATACATATATATGTAAGAGTATACATATGTTGTGACCTTACACAAGTAAGTCAATCCTCCTGCCAGCACAAAATGTTAAACATAAAGGGGGATGTGGCCCCAGAAAATCAGTCACTGCGCCTGATTGGCCAGAGAGCGAAGCGAAGTGCGATGGGACAATGGGCAAATCGCGTGTAACCCGTATCCGTATCGGTGTATCCCTAACCGTAACTTAGCCGTACTCCGAACGAACTCTCTTAAGCGAATGTCCAATGATCCAGGATGCACTTATATAAGGTGTTATCAGCTTTGTTGTTGGCGACAATAAACATGTTCATTGCTCTCGCAAAGAAACCGGTACTAAAAAGAGATTGCCATAGGTAGTATGGCCCTCAACAGAGAGAAGTTATCGCGACGAAACTGTCTTATACATATGTACATCAATGTATATATGTAGTTTCACCATGCACTCTGGACAAACGTAAGCGTATTCTATGCACTTTCATATGCCTCACCCCTCTCACTGGGAAGAGCATACACGTCGCATTAAGAGAAATTGTTGGTTCTCTTCGCAAAAGGCGGCCTTCTCTCTTGTGTAACCAATTATTTGAATCGAGTTATCCATTCGCCCGTATTGCCACGCCCCGGAGGTGCCAAGGTGCTCAACGTCAAGCCTCTATTTATACATGTACGGTACACGTTACTTTTGTTTTAGAAATTCAACAATCAATGGGAGATTTAAAATTAAGTTTCGGATCTAGCTGAAATAGCTTATTCCCGTTGTACAATTTTCTTTCGCCATTTCCCGTCGAGGCATCCCGAGCAACTGACGCTGGAGCAAAGCTGGCGGCAGCCCGAGAAGCTGCTTTTCAGTTTTCATGATTCTCTTTTGCGTGTCGTCTTTCTCTCACATCTCTCTTTCCACCCTGTGAACTCATAAGCTCGCCGCTGAACGGTTGGTTGTTGGCACACAAGTGACGTATAAGTGTGTGGGCGTGGATTTTATTGTTCTCGCTCTCGTACATATTGTTTAACGAATTACGAGGTAGGGTCTCGCTCTCGCAACGTTTAGTTTTTACCTTACTCTCTGGCATGTGTCTCTCCTTCGCTCTTTTGCTGCAGTTGTACGCTGTCTCCTTCTCGCCTGCTAGAGATACTGGAGGAAACAAAAACCTTTTTGTTTCTTGCGGAAATCGATGATGGAGCAAGAAAGGCATTGTCCAACCAACACAATTGTACATAAAGGTTCAAGCTCCGCCCCTTTTCCTGCAGCGCCAGCGATATGTCTCGCAAGTGGTGGTTGCGTTTACCGTTACGTTATACTCGTGTGTCTCAGCAGCCAATTGTCTCCTTCAGAACTGTATTTTTGCCATTGTATTTGGCGGCATTGCGTTACGGTTGGAGAATAACTGGAACGACGACAGTAACACACTCATACATATGGCACTTACATACATGCAAACTCATTAAAGAGAGACCATGTCTTCATTTCTATGTACAAGTGAATATCATGTACATACCCCATCCTCTCTCCCTTGCCGTTCTCCAAACCCATTTTAACGACATTCAACAATGTAATGTACTGGCGGCGGAGGGGCGTATTCAAGGTATACCCAGAAGTGTATTCCATGGGGGGGGAGGTCTACCTCTGTACCTAATGATGGGTTCATATGGCAGACATTTCATATGTTAATTTGGTGAAAAACAGGCCACTTTTCAAAATTTATTGTGGCTAAACGGCTAAAAACCATATAATAAAAGCACATTCAAAATTTTGCTTGTTAAATTTGGTTAATAGGAGTTGCAGAGATTTCCCGAGAAGCCTAAAAAAAAGTTGGTTTGCAGTGTACATTCCAACTGTCCCCAAAATCATCCGATATCAGAAAAATATAATGCATTAGTTAAAGAATAAGTGTCCCGAGGTACTAACGGGGCGTTTTTATACCCTTCCAGTGTATTATAATTTTAGTGAGATGTTTGCAACGCAGTGAAGAAAACATTTTCGACCCTATAAAGTAAGTACATATAATCTTGATCAGCGTCAACAGCTGAGTCGATCTAGCCATGTCCGTCTGTCCGTCTGTCTGTCTGTCCGTCCGTTTTTACGCAAACTAGTCCCTCAGTTTTGAAGCTATCTGAATGAAACTTTGCAGATAGTCTTCTATATGCTCTCACTATTATATAAGTCGGAACGGGCCGGATCGGACGACTATATCATATAGCTGCCATAAGAACGATCGGAAATTGTTGAGAAAACAAATTTTAACTTTGCCAATTTTCAATACATTTCCATATAATTTGTGACATGGCCATTTTGTGATATTTTAAAATTTCGGTTTTAATTTTAAGCGGACCACTATATCATCATATACATAGCTGTCATAAGAATATAGATATAAATTTATTTAGTTCGTTCGCAACATTTTCGCTCGCAACATTTTTAGCTAGGAACTCGAAAAAACGAAAAAGTCAGAACTTTTTTCTTCTTCTTCTACTTACTGCAATGGCATACCGAAGTTTTGTTTTTAATGAAATTTACAAAAAGTGTGTTTACGCTTTCGATTATTTATTCGATTATTTTGATATCAATCCGCTTAACACACTATTTACTTCCTGTAACCCCATTGAACCCCTTACACTTTTAAAATTTCCACTTAACTCTTCCCTACGGTATTGTACAAAAGAAGTCAAACAAATTTTAGAATAAAGCTTTAAGAAATTACCGCGGTAATTGTGCATTTGCAGAAACGGCACAAAACTCCTCTTTCGTCTGTGTCGTTTCTACGTGTACCACAAACATTCTTTTCACACTACTCCCTTGACATTCTTACGTTTTTTTTTTTTAAACGTATTCTCTAAGCTTAAGCCTCTTACGTTTCTTTAAAGACCAATATATTTTATTTCATAATATCCCCATCAGTATTCTTAAAAGTATTTGTATTCGTAACGATCATAGAAAAAAAAAGAATCTCTCATATAAAAGTATATTATTCCACTCTTTAAATTTAAGGAATATACTTACTCCTCTTTATATTAAAAATCCTGTGCCTATTTTGGATGCCTTTAAATCAGTCAAGAGACAGGACCTTATACAGGTGAACCCAACATGTGCATACATACATGAGAGTGGTTAGCTTTCTCAGAGAGGGTGTTGTGTTGGTTTCCTTTACATTCGTTATTTATTTATCAGCTGGAGGCAAAGGCGTTCGTAATAATAAAAAATACAAAGGGACTCTGCTTGTCTGAGACGCAACTTGGGTCTTAAAAACGCCTGCAAGGATAATAACGTATGTGTACCTCTTTCGACGCTTTGCATTACACAGACCCTTCATGGTTTATGTTGGCGGGTGTTGGAAATAACGGTGCGCTTTTGTATACTTATTATACGCGGATCATGGACCACCACATTCGTTGCCCAAATACTGCACAGTTTTACGAGCTTCTATTTCTCTCCAGGTACAGACCAAAGGACAAAAAAAGTAAGGTGAAACTATCGCAAAATGTTCGTAAGCGCACCAGCGAAGCGATATGATTCCGAGAGCGTTTACTGAAGTCTGAATTTAGCGTTGACAAATGTATGTATGGTAAATATCTTACACTTTTTCATGGGTCCATATTAGAGCTTAGAGGTTGGACGATACATCGAGAATACATCGATGTATCGATGTTCGGCGAAAAAAAATCAACATCGATACATAAATTTCAACATCGATGTTTTTTCTTCAACATCGATACATCATATATATTTGTTTCTAATGTCAAATTCTCATAATCAGAAAAAGGGTAAGTACTACAATCTGAGCGCATATGTATTTATTTTAATATAAAATTATTTTTCAATCAATGGAATAGTCTAAATTCGTTGGATAAACATTGGGTTGGTTGTGGTGTTGATTTGAAGCTAAGATAGACAAAGTCTTGAGAGGTAAGTTATTGCTTACATTACATTCATATTTTACATATAATAACTACATATTTATTTTTTTTATAGATGTAACAAACAAGAAAAATGAGGCGCCATCAAATCCAAATGTGGGTAAACGATTTAAACAATCATTTGTGTGGGATCATTTTGAAAAGTGTTCAGGCGGACAAGAAGCAAAATGTAACGATTGCTCGGCTATATTAAAAACTAAAGGGAATACAACTTATCTTATACATCACTTGAGAAATATGCACAAGCAATACAATAATATAAAAAATCCTGAGCCTGCATTGCCGTCAACAGATCTGGAAAACACAGTGAAAAAATATGAAAAAGATTCGGGGCGTAAGAAAGCAATTGTTCAAACAATTGTGAAAATGATATCAGGGAGCGCTTAAAACAGATCCTAACCAACGTAGCCTATGTTTCCCTTACAACAGATTGTTGGACATCCAAGGCACTGGATGGCTATATCACCGTAACATGCCATTTTATAAATGATGATTTTGAGTTAATTTCAGTGGTGCTGGCAACAAAAAAACTTTTGAATTCCCCAAACTACAATGCTATGAATATATCGGACACAATAAAATCAATTTTAACGGAGTGGGACATTCAAGAAAAAGTAGTGTGCATCGTAACAGACAATGATTCGACAATCAAGAAGTCGTGCGAATTGCTGCAAATCAAAAATCTGCTTTGCTTTGCACACACATTGAACTAAATTGTCCAAGAAGTGTTGAAGTTACCGGGTATAATTAAAATAATGGCAAAATGCTAACGGATTGTAACTTTTTTTAAACACAGCACTGTTGCAAATGCAAAACTTAAAGCGGCACAAAAAGTAGACAAATCATTGGGCTTAATACAAGAAGTAAGTACCAGATGGAATAGTGCCTTCTTAATGCTGGATCGCATTACAATGCTGAACCGCTTTATTGCTATAGTGCTACTTGATTCGTACAAAGCTCCACACCCTCTGTCGGCGGAAGAAATATCAACCATTTCGGAGCTTATTGAAATGTTAAAGCCTTTCAGTGATGCAACTCAACATATTTCCGCAGAGAAAAGTGTAACAATTTCATCAATAATTCCCATGATTTGCGAATTACATCAAAAGATCTATTATCAGCAAAGCAAAGCGAGCTCGAAAATAGTCATAGATGCCTTACGGGGTTATATACTTTCTTTTTTTTTCAAAAAATCGAAATTTTTTTTTGCTGAATCCTAAAGTACAATTCATAAAGAACATTTTCCCAAATTTTCATAAAGATCCGAACAATAGTTCCATAGGAAAACAGTTTTGTGCCGCGGTTGTCACTAGGGTTGTTGATAATATATCAAAATATCAATATATCGATATTTTTTTCTGAAAATGATATATTTATATCGTGATATTTTTTTTGCCCAAATATCGGTTTTGCTATATTTTTTTTTGATATTTTTTGATATTTTCCGATAACACCTCCATTGGAAAAGACTTGGACGATGAGAACAAGGAGAGCAAGGAGCTTAAATTATATTCTAGCTTGCCCCAAGCTGCATGGGAAAGTAATCCAATCGAGGTATGGAAAGGCCACAAGTCAACAATGCCGGGCCTTTACCGCTTGACCTCATGGCTTGATAACTCCGGGTAGCTCAGTGCCTTCAGAGCGGCTGGCGTCCGCTATAAAATGTGTAGTGTGCATTCTGGCATTAATATATGAAATTTATTATTATCTGTATTTTTATCCGTATTATTATTATTATTATTATTATCTGTATTAGAAATCCATGAATTTAAATAAAAAAATGAAGTTAATAAGAAACTTTTATATTTTTATTGTGGGGAAAACAAATTTTTTTTGAAAAAAAAAAATCAAAAATATCAAATATATCGATTTTTTTTGTGATATTTTAAATATTATCATCATTTTGTTTTGATAAAAAAAATATCATCGATACGATATTTTTTTAATATCACGACATCCCTAGTTGTCACACAAAACACACTCAACCTCGAACTTTAAATGCGATTATCTCGAAATCGTTTTTTTACAAAAGTGCCTTTGCCGTGACTACGATTCCGCAAGAATCATTTGATCTGCTTAATTTTTTTTTTTTTAATTGTTCGTAATGAATGTGCGGAGTTCGTGAACGATTCAGTTTTCAAGAAAAAATTTTAATTTTTTAAATAAGAATTTTTGAATAAAATTTTTAGAGCAAAAAAAGCAACTTTTAAAAAAATCGTTACTGTTTACAGAAAAAAACGAGATATTCCAAAAAGGAAACGTTCACGAACCAGAAACAACTTTATACTAATGAAATTTTTTATGTTTTTTGATTTTTGTTGACCTCCTGACCTTCAATCGTAGTCACCGCGACCCTCTAAAAAAAAAAATCGTTTTAGTAGAATCGCCATAACTCCGTTATTTATTTATATTTTTTCAAGACCAATAGCTTCCTTTTTTTCAAAAGATGTACAATCAATATATATTAAGGGGGGTTTCTACCTTGTGTGGTCGAAAAAATGTGCTTTTTAAAAAATTTTTTTCGTGGAATGTATTGAACACTTCTAATTTTTTTCAGGTGTATCTACAAGTTTATTGTTTAAGTAAAAAAATTTTCAAATGGAAATATGCACAGGGGGGGGAGGAGGGGCATTGAGCAATGGAACGCCTTTTTACGCTCACGGAAGTCCTGCTGCTGCCCCAAAGGATCTGAAACACAAAAATTAAATATATTCTTACTCTGTATACTTTTGCGCATGGCTGGTACCAGAATTGCGAAAAAAGAATGAAAATTGAAAAACTTATGCGATTTTAAATGAAAAACTCGATTTTTACGCACTTTTTTCGACATTGATTGTTATATAACATGAAAAATATTCAATATTTTTTAAAGATTTTGGTACCAGCCATGGAGAAGCCTCTAATACACGATACTTTAAAATTTCGTGGCGATTGCTCAACTCGTCTGGCTTGAATCACTTCCGCAAGGTCAAAAAATGTCGTTTCGAGTAAAACGCGTTTGAAGTTTTGCTTCAGTACCTGTTTTAACGTGTAGGTGCTCCCTGTTTTAAGGTGTAGGTTCCGTAATTCTTAAGATAACCAATTGAAATTTTGGGAGCGGATTCTAGAAACATATATCAATCCAAAAATGAAAAAAAAAAAAAAATTCGATTTTTCGACCACACAAGGTAGAAACCCCCCTTAACATTTTTGTAATAAAATTACTGCTACATATTTAAAAAAAAATCCAAAGTTTGCCCAATATTTCCGCTGAAAAAGGTATATAACCCCTTAAGCTTGATTAATAAAAGGTTGCCTGAAAGATTCGGAGGTTATGAGAAGAGGACCATTCCACAAATTCGATGTATCGATGTTTTGGCACTAAAGCATCGGAGACATCGATGTTGATGTTAAATGCGAAGCACGAAAACTCGTTTTTCGATCATTTTACAAGCTATTTTGTTTGACAAACAGAAACAATAGCTGTATAGCACAGGAAAATAGGATAAACTCGTCGGCTTCTAGCCCCATTTTTCTAGCCGTAACCGTAATCGTTGCATTCGATTATATTTGACAACTTTTTCAATGATTTTATTTGGGTATCTTGTTATGTATTTGGGTAATGAATGGGCTTCAAAGGAAGCTCTCTGTAAACCGGTAGAAAAAAAATACGCTGTAGGTTTAAGAATGGAGAAGAAGGTGGAAATAAGATCAAAGGACAATTTCCTGATTGTTTTATTCCGTTATTTTATTTTGTTTGCTCTCTGTCATTGCGTTGCCCCCGCTTCCCGCTTCGTTTTGTATTGTTGATTTTTGGGCGTATGTTGTGTTGCCTTTGCTTATTTATTTATTCAATTCGTTTACTTTGACATAGTCAGCCCAGTCGCTTCTCTCTGCTTCCTCCCTTATAAAAGCCAAGCCACCCGACCAGGCGGCTTGGTCCGACTTTATTTATTTATTTGTTTATTTTCATTATCAAATTGTACTTCATTTGTATATTCCCTTTCTCATTTGTTTCATCTTTTATTCGTCTGCATTGTTTTTGGGGTATTAGAAGGTAATTCTCCCCATTAAGTAGATATACATGTATTTATCTGTGATTTCAAAGGTGATTTAAATTAGGACTTGAGGCCGCGCAGTCTTGGTTGTCTTTATGAATTTCAAGGGCTTGACTTCCGTAACTGCCGCTTTTAATATCAAAATATATATCAAAATATAGGTATATATAAAAATATGTTATAAAATTCATATGTTGCCAGCGACGATCACACTGGGAAAAGGCTATTTATGTAAGCATTCAGACAACAACTAAATATTTGCTAAAAAAGAATAATACTCCCTAATCCAAAGAAAATAAATGGATCTAGAAAAATCGAATATAGGTAACATTTTTTGTTTAATATTCTGTTCTAATGTTCTGTAATGTTTTTAATTTAATAAAAATGTTAGCAGTCTCACTTAATAAAAACAATTAATATTTATTTATTTATTCAATTAATCGGTGTTTTAATTTTTTTCAAAACCATCATACATATGTACATATATAGCAACGAACGGAATATCGTTATAACGAGCTTAATATTTTCATCAACTCTAAGACATGAACCTTTAGTATTATTTTATAATTTCGATTTAAATGTGCAAATCGAATGAATATATCATTTAGTTTACATGATAACAATCCGTAATTGTAGAGTAAAACTGTTATTAATATATTACGTATACATAATTGTAATATAAGTTGACATTACTTCACTATTTATATTCCCTTGCAGGGTATCATAATTTCAGTCAAAAGTTTGCAACGCAAATATGCTGACATTGCTGACTCTATAAGATATATGTATACATGAATATTCTTGATCAGCATCAGCAACCGAGTCCACCTAGCGATGTCCGTGTGTTCGTTTCTAGGCAAACTATTTTCTCAGTTATGAAACTCAGTTTTAAAACTTTGCATTCTACATATATGTTCTTACTACTGTATATGTCGGATCGAGCCGGATCGGTAAATTTTTAGAAAAATAATTATAATTTCAATATAAATCCATATACTTTTTTAGATATGACACTTTTTTATTAGTCTAGAATTTCAGTTTTAATTTTATGAAAATCAGACTATATTTATTTATTTATTTATTTCGACATATTTTCAATATCTTTTAGAATCAGCCGCGTTTTTTGTATCAACCTGCGTAATTTGACAAGTCTAGTTTTCAGTGGTCGGAATATTAGTTTCTCTTTCGGTAATCGGCGTTCGAGGCGAATACACAATTTTTTCTTCGTAATCCTTAAATATACGAATTTTGAATTACTTTTGCAAGGGTATTTAAATCTCAGCTGTCGAAACTTAGCTACTTTTCTTGTAAAGAGTCTCTTAAATCCATTTTTAAAAGGATGTTATTACTTCAAAAAACACATTTAAAAGTTTTATTCCAGAGGGCTCTGATGAATTAAGTCACTGTTTCGGCCACTATTAATTACAAAACACATTAATATCAGAACATTTTTGAAGGTGTCGTGCCACTGTTATCCCACCGCGTAAGAGAGTTCTCTTTGTTTGATAAGTTACAGAACCGACTTGTTTTAAACCATGACATCCCTTAAAAATCTAGAGTAAAATGTTATTCTAATAACTTTTTCAATTAAAAATTGCAGGCTCTTTATGCTTGAAAACCCCTCTTATCTTACCAGGAAAATCTGCAAAGGCACAAGGCCTGGCACCTCATTAACGCCGCAAAACGCAACTCGACACAATGTCGAGTTTTCAAGTATATCCTCTTTATACAGTCCACATTATTTGAGGGGGTGAGTCCTCAGATTCAACGGACTGGGGGCTTGAAATGGGCTTTGTGGTTTTGTTACCGGAAAACACAATTGTTTTAACCCCACAAAAATCATTATTGCTCTTCTCTTGACGAGCAGTCAGGTGGTAACTTCCTTCGGGCAGAACACAAGGATATTATAGCTTCTCTCCATTAAAAAATGTATGAATAACGCAGAATATATATTCTCTTAAAGTATAAATAAAGTACATTCAAACCGTGTTTCAATATTGCAATGAAAAGAATCATAAATAGATTACACGTATTTCTACTGATATATTATTTGTTCGCCTACTATCAATGGTTTGCCCAGCTCCATATAGAACAGTATCAAACTGTCAAAAAAAACTCTAGAAGAAAGGAATATTTGTATTACTTAAGCATAAGGAGACACGAAGGAAGATTGACAATTGCAATTGCTGTTTCTATTAAAATTCATTGGCACGCTCCGTTCCTGCTCGGAAAATCTGATAAAAACTCAAGTAACCACAATACCTTAACCTCGAGACAACCACCAGCTGAGACATTCCAAATCCGAGTCCGAATTCCCAAGCGGCTGCTCAGCTCAGCTCCTGTCGCCGAAAGCCTGTAACATGTAACACAAACCGTTAATATCCCCAATAACAAGAGGTATACCGCAGCGTAAGTAAGGAGTAGAAGGGAGTGACAGGGCTGCAAATTACACCGATGACACGCTGTGTCATCCATCGCTTCATTGACTTGACTCCAACTCCTCCCGGCTACTGGGAGCTGCGAAGGGGAGTGGAATTTATACTCCGAAAGGAAGCGCAGAGAGATGACTTTAAGAAAAAGTTTTCTATGAATAATTTGCTAACCTCTTTTGTTGTTAATGGTTAAATGAGTGTTTTGTTTGCAGAGAAATGCAAAATCGATTCTTTTTTGAAACCTTGACAGCGGAAAACAAAAATATATATTGTAAAGCTCCATTGCGAACAAATTCCCCAGTGGGAACTTTTCTTTGTTTCGCTTTCAAATTGATTTTATTACGACATTTAAATTGTTTTGTTAATAGAAATAAATTGTTGCCCGAAATCAAATATTTTAATATAATGCAAATCTAATTATTTTCAGATCCGCTTTATTAATTTTTTTCTGAGTCTGAATTCAGACTGCGTGAAATTCAAATGGTTGGCAACTCAATTACTTATGTATATTAATAATAAATATACTGTGCTCTTTTAACATTTTTGCTGGCATCAATTTGTTTATTGCCGTTGGCTTACCTTGTGCCATACATTGCAAAAAAAAAAAAACAAAAAACATTTTAAATTCCTAAATTTTCGACCTATAAATTTAAGATCGAAAGTATTCAAATTGGGATAAGTAAATTTCGTATTGATCTAAATTTTCATAAATTTTCAATCAGAAACGTGGGCTAAGATCGAAAGTACTAAAATTGGGATAAGTAAATTTCGTTTTGATCTAAGGAGAGTTCTCGTTCTCGGTACAAAGATGTTGCATTGCTGACCCAACTTGATTTCCTTCTCTGTTCATGAATTAGGCTATGAAAGTTTTGCTATAAAAACCTAAAAGAAAAAACCAATCCAGACTGAAATCGGTTGGTTTAAGGCAAGCTATGATCAAAAAACCATTGAAGTTGTCCGCGATGATTAAGCAAAAAATCTGACCCATTTATAATACCCATTCGGGCAAACTGGCTAATAGTACTTGTATGTTCCTCTCTCTCTCTTATTTTATTTGTCTCATCCTTTCAGGCTATCCTCTATAAGCTCAGACGTAAGAGAAATTGTTGAAATTGTTGTCGAATCTTCTAAACAAAAAAAAAAAGAAAATTCAGAACGATTTTAAGAAAGTCTGTTCGTGAAAGAGTGACATTAAATTATTTTAGTTAACCACTGTTTACTGTAGTTAGACCCTTGTAGTGATCCTTGAGTGACATAAAAACTGTTGAAACGCAGTCTCTGTAATAATTATTATTTGTTCAAAGTCAGGTTTTCAATTCAAATTTGCAATTTCCCCAATCTATTGCTGAATTTCCTGAACGACAACGAAGTTAGGTGACGATGCAGACGACATGTGGAAAGCTTCGTGCGTGTTCCGTGAAATAACTCATAATTGAATTGACGCCAACTCAGGATGCAGGACACACAGTATTGTGTGGGAGGATATGACAAGGGAAGCAGAAGCCCGAACAAAGTTACAAATTGTCGTGTGCAAAGAAAAGGAAAACAATTACCCAGCAAACGATGGGCGGTCCGAGATGAAATCTCCTTCTGCATTCAAGAAAATAATATTCTGTTCCACTGGCTTTCCATCTTAGCCTCCGTATAAATCGCGCGACCTTTGACCAAAAAGGCATTTTTGCACTTGACATTCAGCCACGCCAGCCACGGGTGGGCGTTGGTTGGGTGAGGGTTGCTTTTTCTTCTTTGTGGCGTTGTGACGGCTTTTGTAATCGTAATTAGAATAAAGCCAGCCGCTGAGTGGCAGTCTCCCTGCCAACCCCAACAACAAGTACAATATAATATTAATTTTATTTGTATTTTTTTGTTGGTTGTATTCCCAAAAACCCATTTCAATGAGCTGCACGTGCGGTTGCATTCGACAGATTCCCTTCCATCGTTCAAGCGCGTTGAAGTCTTCATTTGCTTGCCATTTGGACAGCGAAATCGCCATACCTCTGTCTCCCTTCTAAAGGTAATTTGCAAATATAATAATTACTATAATAATTACACCCTTGCAAGGTATTCTATATTCTTGATCCCCGTCAGCAGCCGAGTCGATCTAGCCATGTCCGTCTCTGAAATATGGGGGAATGAAACATTGCAGTTGGTCTTCATTGAATTTTCATTAGTTACATATAGGTAACTCTCTGATGTCGAACGCGACATTCGTACACATTCGAACTTGCAAAAAACGTGTACCAAGATTTTTTGTAATTTTTACAAAATATGAAACTTAAAGCTCTTGATTAGCATTATATATGGTGCCTATATCGATTTTGGGCAGAGGTTCGTTTTCGAGATATTCACAAAAATGTGAGGTATTCGCACGCGACACAGATAGAAGTCACTTTTTTGAAAGCCAGTTCAAGCACCGATTTCAGCGAAACGTGATGGACGATTTTAATGCAAATAATTTAAAAGTGTAATGCATTGATTTCTATTAATAAAAATTTTAGTTTCAATTAAAAATATTAAGTAGTTTTTTTTTAAATTGAATTCTAATCACTGTCGCACGCGACATTTATTTCCATCGTACTTTTCGTGATGTTTTTTTACTATTTAGGTAAATCAGAGAAGTATAAATTTGGTCTGTTTTGACTCCTTGCAATCTCCCAGTAATGATAGAAAGGAAAAGTCCAAGCATAGTTCCTCTTCTTTTGAGATTTTTATCAAAACACAACATGATCTTTTTTATGGTGTTTTTCATCAAAATGATGAAAAATCGCAATTTGCGCGAGCTTGCACTCGAATATTTCGAAATCTGTTTTAGAATATGATAACGGCTTTCTAATTTTATCCATTGGAACATTTCATAATGTTACTATGTTAAAAATATAAATTTTAGATCATTTTTTGTGGTTTTTGCGCTGGCAGGCATAGAAAATATATAAGTATTCAGGCATGCTCCGGTAATCGTAATTTTTTCCCGATTTCGATTTGTCCAAAATCTTACGATTTCGATTTTAGGTGCTCCGGTTTTCGTAAAATTTTTGCTATCGTCGGTAAACAGCTGTTTGAGGTCAACAGTAAACAGCTGTTTAAGCTGTTTTCTACACAAACGTGTTTCCACATTCTTCACAGTTTTAATTCCGATGTTTTCAATAACATTTTTACTGTATTCTCACCATAAAAGTAATTAAAATAAATAGCAATATTTATAAAAAACATTTATGGCCCTGATTTAAATTTATTAATGAATTCATTTAAAGTTTATAAGTATTTTTACCTGGCTGTTTCATTCCACCAAAAGTATGGCAACCCTGGCGATGACTTTCGACCAAGTACTTTTCTACATTTGGCCAAATCGAGATTGCTTGTTGCCGACGGCAAAATTTGGTTTGTCAAATTTGAGGTGGGGTCAGAAATAAATTTTTCATAAAATAACTACGTGCCAGAATGATCATGTGGTGGTGTGAAATAAACATCAATAGACCACTGAGTAAACTATTTTTTCCCCTTACTAAATTAGATATGATTTGATATAAAAAAAGGCATTTACTTTTCATTTCGGCCAGACAAAGGTGCCCGTTTTCCAATTCGGTAAAAATTTTACGATTTCGAAAACCGGACCACCGATTTTACGATTTCAAATCGAAATCGTAAAAATTTACCGAATTCGATTACCGGAGCATGGCTGATAGTATTATCAGTAAATATATTGTATTCAATATTTTTAGTGACCTCAGAGACGCTGAAAGTATAGGATATTTTTATAGGAACAGCTGTTTTCAGTTGCCAATAATTTCAGTATTTGAGTCGTATAGCGAATACCATAATGTTCATGAAATTTTGGCCGAAATGGAACGATTCATTTGGAAACTTTAAGGGTATACAAAAGTTCGAAGTGCCGAACATACATTTTACATTACGATCAGTGATCAATCGCGTTCTGCTGCTGAACGCAACCAATAAAAGCTGACCATCCCTCTGATAGAGCCTGAGGATACGCCTAGAGATACTTGTTAAGAAGGGTCTTTAAATATTAAACCATGGACAGTACTGGAAAGAATATTAAAATGCATGCCCGCAGATGTTTTAATACAAGCAATTTATCTCCCACTAAGTTTTACAACAGAAGTGAGGGAGCAAAATTGATTGACCGAAAAGATGTTCTTGTTATGCGAATTGTAATCACAAAATATTAATATTAAAAATATTAAAAACACCAAAAGTTTCTTAGTGGAACATATGCAAATGAGTAAAAAGCGTCAAGTTATCACAGTTATCTTTATCATCCTCCTAGTATAAAGTGAAGAACACATTCAACATAAAGAATTATGTACACATTGTAGTTTTCAAAGAAATTTCGTTTTTATTCAAACAAATCTTCTGACATACCCATCATAGCCAGAGAATAAAGCCCTCATTTAAGTCCCCATGAAAACAATGGTTACTCTAATGATGGGAAAAATGGCACAGGACAGGACTACATGGCCTTAGAAGTAAAATAGATGATTAAATCTGTGACAACAAAAGACAAAATAGCATTCAAATTAGAAGCTCATTGTCGAGGATGTATTTTTGTTGCCAAAGTAGCGCCCATGGTATCGAACCTCCAGCTCTCCTCTCTCTCGCTCGTCTCTCTCATTGTTTCCCAGCACAATGGGGTCACAAATGAAGAGAGGCTGAGGATGGATATAGGACCCCCCGGAAGTGTCTCAGATCCAAAAACATTTAGGGGGAGGTAGACACACACAACACAGCCTTTGACTGGAAGCACCCCCAATAAAATGGGTAATGACGACAACATCATCATCAATGGAATGGCCATCAATCTTCATCCATTACCAAAAAGAAACACAAACACAAACACAATATGTGTCTCAATAATAGTTTAAAAATTGGTTATGGTGGAAAAAAATTTGCAACGCCTAAGCCTCTCATTGATTATCATTTGGGAACCACAATTATATATATATAACAAATATATTATATATATAAATATAAATATGAATATTTATCAGTCACTTCTTATAACTCCAAAGTGATTTGCTAAGATTAACTCAAGCCCCAAAAACGCCATCTTTTCTTTCCATAGGCAAACAACACAATTTTAACCAGTCCACTATGGTCCAGATTTCGTTTTTTTTGGCATAAACTCTGAAATGAAGCTACAGATATGAAACTTTACACATTTTGTTGTTATATTATAACAAGTTTGTAAAAAAAAATTTGGGGTCCATGTGACCACGCCCCTTTTAGCCGCCCATACAAGCTAATGGAATGACTTCGGAATTAAACCAAATTTTTTTTTTTTATTTACTAATTACAAAAACTTAACTTTATTAACTTTTTATGAGATCTATATTATATACAAATTTTTAGAATGATTAATCTTGTTCTTCCTGTAATTCTATATTAAAAATTTATTCATCGAAAAGGTCGCTTTACCGGACCTGGGACTTACATATGTATGTATTATCGATTTATTAGAAAAGGAGCAAAAATGAGCAAAAGATATTACATAGCCATCAAAAACAAAGGTTAAACCTACAAACTTACGTTTTTAACTTTTGTCAAGAATTGTCAGTTTGTTAGTTATACTCCACTAAAGACAGAAGACATAGTTACTTTTATTCTATAAAATCACATAACTAAGACGTTACACGACACAAAAATTCTACAAAAACACATATTTATTCTATGTACATTAAAAACTACATACATTTACCTTTAATTTCCATATTTTACTTAAATTTTTGGGTGCGTAGTAAACCTTGTGTGATATGCCAAAGAAAACAAAAAAAAAGCGCAAATTCCTTACTCGCAATTAGCTGATCAAGAGCTTAACTTTAAAAATTCGTAAAAGCTTATTTATGAATGTAACTATTAAACTTATTTTTTGTCTATATTCTTTATTATAAGATTCTAAAGCGTTTTAGTTATTTTTAATTTTAATGTATATCCAATCCGATACACATTGAATTTTTGATTATTTCAAAAAGTTCGCTGTGACTTAAATCGAACGTGCCTATAAATTACCAAAATGTGAGAAAAGGGGGACGAATGGGGATGAGTTTTTGGTTTGTGGCTAAAGACAACACTCACAAGTACAATCTGGACCAATTGGTTGCTTTGCCACGAAAGACGGAGAACGCATGTTAGTTTTTTAAGAAAATACACATAAATTGGGCATTAGACCACACTAAATTACTAGAACTATAGGTACATAAACTAACAATATACATTAAATAGTGCATACCTTGAAGATTATTTTCCCTAATTTAGTTCAATTTTCAGGACTAATTTAACACGTGGGGCACAATATACAGCAACTAAATATTATGGCGCAAACTCCTATTCGGAAATCAGCTGATCGCTAGCTCACTTTTAAAAGCTCTCAAAAGGCTTTGGTGGCACTTTTAAAGCTTTTAATTAACATTTTTGTAATGTATGATGTATTTACTTTAAGATTAAAATAAGAAAACAATGATATATTAACGTCAAAAAATCGACTTTATGCCAAAAAAATCGAATTCTGGTCCATAGTGCAGTCGATACAATTTTCTCCACATTAAATATTGAATTAAATGAAAAAACCGATAAGCAAAAAACCGATAATTTCTTCACATACATTTAAAAAACAGTTCAATGCGTGTTTTTTTCTTCATTATTCTTGGGTTCATCTGATTTGGGCTCTTCGTTAAATTATATTGGTAATACTTGGAAAACTTATATATAACCCACCGGAAATATATATAAATCTGTACCTACAAATATTCTGATATTCTAATAAAAATTGTGCTAACCTTGCATCGTTGCATTAGCTTTGACACAACACACAAAAAAGTGCGCAAATGCACGGAGAGATGGAGAAGTATCTGTGGAGAGACAACAACGCGTTAGGGAGATGGTTCTATTGCGAGGGAATAAGAAAAAGGAAGGAAGCGCGCACAGAATATCTATTTATAAAAATCTGAAATTTATGAATGAAAACACAGAAGAAGCAGCAAAATTCATACGACAGTAAAACAGAAAAGAACGCCGAGAATTGTATCATCCAACACACAGATCGTGCGTATTTTTTCCTCTTTTTTTGGTTTTCTTTGCTTGCGCCGCCACATTAAATAATGTACCAAACATAGAAATATGTATCTATACTCCTAGCACTTGAATAAATGCACGATTTAATATATATTTGGTCAAAGAGTCATGTTGAATATAATTATAACCATACAAATATCGAGGAACGAACGACACTTCATATCAATATCTTGAAGAACAAATATATATATTGCAAACTTCTGATCAAAACACTTTACAAGAAAAAACTAGAACATAACGAAAATTTCTCTGTATGTGCTACCATATGTGACCGAGGGATTGATGCATAAAACAAGAAAAGCCCACACAATAATCAAAAAATATACTGTGTTGACCTAAATCACTTCGACTTCGACGAAGAAGACAATGAAACATTTTACGACAATATTTATGAATTTTATGACATTTATGGATGAGTATTCGGCATTTTGGTGTTGTCATCTATATAAAATATGAACTGGCTGATCAATTTATTTGGAAGATGTGTTGTTCTAGACACCCTCACGCCGCCCACAACAACGTGAATCGGTTTGTAGATTGTAGATTCTATGATATAGAATCGAAATATATAAATGATATATATTTTTAAAAAAATATATTGATACATTTCTCTACGAGTTCAGAGATTTTAGATTTTCAGATTTTATTGGGTCGGGAAGAGGTGTCACCACTGTAGAATTCCTAAGACCCTTAGAATAATTTAGGCGCTTAACCATTTCCCAGTTTAGATTATTTCCAAAGTTATTCCTGAGATTTCGTGCTATTTTCGAAAAAGTCGATTTTCCCAATCGACACCACCGAAATCCTAATACTAATTATTTTCTAGTAAAGCAGTTAATTTGTTAATAATTAATTTACACAACGAAAACAAAATAATACTGCTTTGTTAACTTTGTAACTTTATCCGATATATAAACAGTTGTTTGTAGATTAGAAGGAGCTGTTGTCCCTCCAATTTTATGTTTAATTTGGTTTTTGCTTCAAGCAAATGCTACAAGAGAATAGATGCAAGAATAAAAAACACTAACCCGGACATTTCTGTGGCTGAATTTGTCGGGGATGTTAACATGTTAACACGGCCAACAAGCTGTGTCCTTGTTGCTGGACACTCCGCACTCCTTGTTGAAGTTAATTGCATAGAACAAGCACACGCACTTCACCACAGATTTGTTGTTTGCCATTTTCAGGAGTCATTAGCTAAGCAAAGTGAACTTTGACATACCAGCAACAGTTCATGGCCATCAAACCCTGTTCAAGAGCCTCTTTCTTACCTGGCAGGAAAGGTAGGCAGTCAGCTTACCGACCTTGGAGTCATTACAATTCGTTAAAGGATATATGTATATTTAGAGTGTATTATTTTCATATATATTTTCTATAATGTACCAATGAATTGCCATTGCTTATATAGTATCATCATAGCTCCATATACTCCCAAGTGAATACAAGAATAAACAAGCAGTTAATTAGCATGATGTCCCATACTTTTCTATATGTGTGAAAAATATGCATTTAATGACAGAAACCTTTTGAACTTCTCAAAGCACCGATAGAAGAGAGATAGTATCTGTATCTACATTGTGGCGGAGAGCCGTGATTGCCTTTTTTATTGGTGGAAACTACCCTAGGAGCGGAAAATGCAGATTTCATTTAGATCTCTAACATCATCGTCAATCATCCCCCATTCTTAGGTTAGCTAGAGTATTTTTGGTAGATAAACATCACATTAGCGTGTGATTCCAAGCCGATTATATGCGTTAAGCTGGGAGTTCCTGAACCTGAAAGTTCCATATTCATCATCGCCAGCTTCTGCCTCCTCCACTGAGATATGCTGGCTCACGTTTAGCCAATATCAAGAATATATCACTCAGTCTTGGTGGTGGCAACAACACAAATTGAAACCCACAGGAAAACTGATGTAACCCTTTTAATTAGGTCATCCCCAAGACGTGTTTTGGATAAAAATGTTACCGAACTGATAGTGCCCCGAACGATAGTATCGATAGTGTCGTCGATGCTTATCCAGCTTCTGATGCTTGGGTAAAAATTTAAGCTTGGTAAGAAGAACACATTCATTTTTCCCTTGGCTTCTATTATGTACATACATCCATAAATAGAATTCGCTCATTAAATGATAATAAATAATGTCACTAAATAGATTAAAATAGTAGATACATGACGTTATAAATAATATATTTTAATAAATTAACATTAATTATCGGCAGAGATTACTACTACCTAAGGCTGTGAGTATTACTACAGCTAAGGGTGTACCTTTTTGAAGGGGAAACCCAAGGCAAAGTGAAAATGTACGGGACTTTTGTGAAAAAAGGAAAAGAAAAGCTTATTGTTAGTTCCTTTGAATGGCGGGAAGACTACAAAGACGGTGATTCAACCTGCCATTCAGATGCTCAGAATGAAAGAATAAAAACCTGAAAGAAAGCACTGGCACTGGCTACACAAAAGAAAGAATGAATAATAATAAAAAACTTGTTTCAGAGAATCCAAATATAATGCAAAAATAAAGTAAACATTGTATGTACTATTATCAAAAGAATAAATGCTTTTAGGCTGCACAAAAAATACTGCAAATCCTTTGAGAAACTCCAGGATAGCTTTTTAAATCCGACTTGTGAATACGTGACTAATGCCAATTCGTTCGATATTACGAAGCTAATAGAAAGTAATTTTGGCTGGCATTAATGAATGGCTACATGAATGAAAATTAATAAGATGTTAGACTAGCATTAAATACTCATGAAGGACTCTGTGTCTTTCACTGTTAAGAAACTCACCTGTCCAAGTAACCGACTTCTTATAAACTGAAAATTCTTAATCATCTCCAAATCGATGTATTCCTTGGTATGAATTTGATTTCCTCCAGAAGAAGGCGGCCTACATGGTTAAATAATAAAATAATATATTTTTTAAATAAATACATGTATTACATTTTAAGAATACAAATTATTTATTAGATACGAAAGAATAAGAAGTACAGGGATCTAGAAGAAAGTTCAAAGCCCCATGCAGAAACAGCACTCTCAAAAACCTATTGACAACTTTTAAACAAGGAAAACCATTTTAATCATGTAGAAATAGGAACACATAGTTTTTAGCTACTTTCCATGAATGAAAATACGCCTTAAAAGAGCACAAAACTGTGCACCGGAAATACAAATACTGTGTCATTTGACCTTCCGGATTTTCGGCAATCGTTCCGGTAATTAAACTTTTGGTAGTTCGGCATGCCGGCAGTTTTAATAGACTTCGATTGCCTTGTTTGCTTAAAAAAGGATTAATCCAACAAATTGACACTGGTTACAAGATACTTCTCAGCACTCACGAATGTCTTTGGACATTTCAATTTAATTGATTTTTAATTTACTTTGGTATGTTGCACATCTGTCAAATTTCGGATTAAGGAACAACCGTAAAGTTACAATTTAAAAAGTACATGCACATGTACATATGTACATAAAGACTAATTTTATTTTAAGCAAGAAAGAAAGCAAGCTTTGACACACCGAAGTTTGTATCATTAAGAATCGATTCATTTGGTCAGATGAAATGAAGAACTAGCAGGAGATGTATAAAACATGTTCATTTAATTCGATCCTGATTAAGTTTTCAACATTATATAAAAAGAATGCATGATATAAATTATCTCAGGGCTGAATTATAATATAATATACATTAAAAATATAGTCGTTTTTCTGGCCCGTTCCGACTTATATACTAATAAGAATAGTCAGAAGACTATCTGCAAAGATTCTTTCCGATATCTTCAAAACTGAGAGAATAGTAAACGAACAGACGGACATGTCTGGGAGGTGCTTTTGCAGTTTCATTATCCGAAATGGATCGTCATAAAATGTTCCTATTGACCATTTGCAGTAGTACTTCGGCATTCCGAAGTAAAGTTCCATTATTGTTGTCAGTATTTTTACAGCTCTAGCGAGGGGTACTGCTTAGTGAGCTCTGCATTTAATTTAATTTATAGAATACGTACCTTTGCAGATAGCTTGATTGCTGCTGAACGGTGGTATATTCCATGGCATTTGCGGAGCTCCCGTGGATAGATAATGGGCCTGCGTCATGATTATTAGGAATTGGATCGAAGCTGACAGAGGAGTCTGTTGCATTGGGTCTAGGAAATAATTGTTGTTGCTCCGAGACAACCTCAATATCGCAACATTTGAGGTCACTTTCAAGCTTTATCCATTTCTTATCTGCCTTCTGATCCGTATCCCAAGATTCATCAGTATTTTCAGCAGCTTTTAACAGATTTTCCTGATTTCTTATAGCCGCACTTGATTTCTTCCTTCGATTCTTTCCGATGTTCTCCTTGCTACTATTGGTGCCCACGACAATATCATTGGTACTCATATCCAAATCACTTGAGCTTGAGCCGGTGTCCGTCGAAGTGCTTCTGGAGTCCATATCCATGTCCACGTATGTTTTATCAAAATGGCTTCCCGACACCATGATAACACAATCATCTATACCACCCACCTCTTCATCATCATTAATTATTCTGCTAAAATCGACGGCACTTATTTTACTTTTCGAAAGCAGATTATGCCTTTTACGAACGAGGGGGGTCGTGTTGTCTGCTTTTCTTTTTGCGCTTCTATTGTGGTCGATGTCAACTTTATTTGGAAGCGATTTACGTTTCGTTGACATTTTTCAAAATGTAGCGACTTCATCTAGCCTGTAAAATTACACAAATTAGTTCAAGTAGTCGATAAGTTAACAAAAAGCCTCCAAAATGTACTGACTGTTCAGCAAATGCGTCTCTAATCCTCAAAGCTTCGTTCCAAGAAATCGAATTATTTTATGACTATTGAAAAAAATATATTAAACAACTATCGAGCTCAATTCTAAGGAGGGAATTCATGTGAGGGAATTGGATCAATCCCGGTAAGATGAAAAACAAAATCTTCATGAAGGTGTATAAATCCTCTCTCTTTCATATGTTGTTAATCAGCATGTTCGTATGTTTTTCACTTTGTAGGCACGCGTGGTATCAAAGGGCGGAGTCAATAAATATTTATTCTTTAGGTTTCAAAAAAAAAAACAACATGAAAAGCACAGCCAGGTCGTTCTGACAATGCGTCTTCAATAGAGGTCCGCGTCCGTACAACCGTTCAATTCTATTGATTACAGGCGTTGGGCATCGGTAGGCAGTAACCTTAATGGGACTGCTCAAGGAGCACGTGCTGCTGGCATTAAAAATGAATTTGGGGTCGAGTCTCAAACCAATTGTGAACCGCGAGAGCTTTAAAAAAAAACCCCGCCGAGAGACGTGCACCATGAACTACTCGCCGCCACTTTGCAAATTGAAACAGAATACCTAAAGGGATAAATACTGAATTTATATCCGAAATATCTAGGGGTCTAAGTTATTAGCCAACTTCCACAATTTCATTGGGCCGATTAGAAAGACACACAATGTTAGAGGGCTCGTTTCTTCACAAAAATGGTTCAATTTATTATTTATCAACCCCTCGATAAATGTAACACTCCGTCCTCATTTATTCATTTACTGGGCAATGAAGGTGGTTTCCAATACTGTCGGTTAGTTTGATGTTCCCATCTGTATTATTATCTATATATAATGAATTGTTTATAACTTTTTATATAAGTCTCCAGTCTCTGCAACCCCGATCCGATGGCTTGCTTGGTAACTAATACAGTTATTTATTTATTTTTATAATCACTGTTTTCTCATGCCGCATTGGCATATGCATAGGCTTTGGGCTTTGAAAATAATAATGCATTAGTGTGGGGTATAATGTTTTAAAGTTTTTTGTATGCGTCGTACTTGCGTATGGGTCTATAAATATTGATATTTACATGTAAAGGGAAAATGTGAACCCAAGGCCTGAAAGGAGAGAGAGCTGAGCAGCTATCCATTGAAGCGAAATTTGCGGAAGCTATTTGTAAGTGTTCCGAGTCAATATTTGTGTATTTTCTGCGACTCTATAGGACTACAAGGGGTTGAGCGAACACTACATATACATATACATATATGGCCGCAACGGATAGAGCGGCGGAAGTCATCATTATAAATAAAATGTTTCATTCGAAAGCAAATCGGGGAAACAATCATTTATTCTTGAGAGGCGGCAAGGAGACAGTGTTTGGATCTATATATATGTACTATCTGTAGTTGTTTTGGTTGCTGTTCATCTCTTGAGCATTTAACAAAGTACATATACATTGTGTATCTTTAATACTACCAAGTAAGTTATTATATTATTATTATTATTATTATTATTATTATTATTATTATCACATATTATATATTATTATATTATTCATTTACTCTTCATAAGGTTAATTTAAACTAATTCCAAGCTACACAGAAAGTATTCCCTGAATATTTTTAAGTTTCCTGACAATTTAGAAAAAATACTCAGAATATTTGTGTATTTTCTAGTGCAGGCCGAAAATGTTTGTAATATCTAATCCGGCAAGTAGAATTAGACTCGTTTCCTTAGCAGACTCTCCGTATTTGTATGCCCCTAGAATTTGGAGACAAAGCCTGGTACTTACATGAGATACATTTTCTGATAGCAGCGAAATATATAGCGGTTTCGCTCGGAACTTTTCAAAAGCAAATTTATCTTATGTCAGTACCAGGCTCAACAGTCAATATTTTAAAACATTAAAAATAATAAAGGCATTTATTTTAGAGATTACGATTCCATTAGATACCCACAATCAGACATTAATTTAATTTTTACATATACATATAACGATTTCAATTAATATATCCAAATTTTTGCAGAGCTTTAACAAGTGTATTTCGTTTGAGTTTTGAAGAGACATTTGTTTGGTAAATCTTAAATTTGTCAGGTCCATTCGGTTTTAGCTCTAGGGATTGTGAATGGATCAATGGGGTTTTGGTACTCTTAGAAATCGCAGTTCAAAGAGATGGCTAGGGCTGGCCTTTGTGTCTCTATGACTCGGTTTTGTTGCTTGCTGGTGAATGCGCTTTGAATATAAAAGTATATTGTTTGTTTTGTGTTTGTGTTGATGGTGCACTTGTTTGGTCAAAAAGCCGCAAACAAAAGCCGACTCGACCGCAGGAGCCCACAAAAGGACCAAAGCTTCTGCAGCTTCTGCTCCGTTTACCAGTCCCGCACGGACGTCCGACAGGTTTATGTATTATTTATACTTGTTTCTCTCTCGGCCAGGAAAAGACAAATATATTATTGTCCTTTTTAATGCATGCGTACATACATACAGTTGTGCCGAAAATAATAGAGCGGGGAAAATAACCAGCGTGTAGTACCTACCCTGCAGTACCACTTGTCATCAATAGACCTCTGTAATCAACGATTCATCAACAGCCGACGGCAACTTCTACCGAGCCGACGCTCTCTTTCGACCTTCGTGTCAAACCCGATTCTGTCGCGCTCTCATTTTTCTCTCTTCACACAAAAAGGTTGATGACAGATTGATTACAAGTTGTTGGTGAAACGTTGATGACAAGCCCATACAATCGTTGATTCATTTTTGGTATAAATGTTGATGAATTTTTGGTATAAAGTGTTTGTATGGGCTTGTCATCAACGTTTCATCAACACACCCCCATATGGGTTGATGAATTATTGATGAATTGTTGATGACTGCTACTGCAGGGTAGTAAAGTACAATTTAAGTGTGATATATGTGATCAGCATCATCAGTCTAGTCGTTCGTCTGCTTGTGTGAAGATCTCAGATCTCAGAGACTAGATATTTTTAGCCGTCCCCCCAATTTGGATTGAACATATTAAAACTTGTCAGAGCAAAATGTCAAACTTTAGGGGTCAAAGGACTTTAAGGACAAAGGACCTTATATGAAGATTATTACACTTGTCGCTTCCCATTTTGGGTTAAATCCACGACTCCGTATTTACGAAGCCACCCTTATTATTAGTCAGTCAGTCTCGTCTGGTTTACCATCATTATCTGTTGTATGTACTTATTATTATGTCAACTTAGAGCAACACGTAAATGCAATGAAATTTTGTTGTGGCTTATGATATATTCTGAAAGAGCTCCAAGAACTGGAAATATTAAGCTTTGTCCTAATACCATACTGATTTGATGGACATAACCCCGACGCATCATCTCAGGCTCACACGTACTTAGTCTATGCTCCCTGCTAATCCGCTTAGGGGGAAAAACTGCGAGTACTTTGGGAACTACGGACTCGAACTAAAGAAGGAGTTTTTATACTCTTAATAATATGAATATAAATTTCTATATAATTTCTCGACACATGCTACTTACATAACATTTGGTAAAATATTATATGTTATATATCGTTTCATGGCATAGTGGGAATACATTTAACAGTTTAACAAGTTGAATGAGTTAGGAAATTAATAAGTTAAGTCAGTTAAGAAAGTCAAACTAGGAATAGGCAACGACGCTGCTCTCCCTTTGAATGTATTTTTCGAAAATATACTTGTCATAAATAAATTCATTCCTACAATTGTCTTAGAAAGGAATTATCTATAAATAATCCAGAGTTTTCTTTAGCTTTTTAAAATCGCCCTTCTCCTATTATCCTGTGTGCCATTTGATCCAAATTTAGTATTCTTGGAGTCTTTTGTCCCTTGCCTCCATATGGTGATTTTTATTGCTATTGAATTACATAAAAAGGTTGGCCACTCAAGTCATAAATAAATTTAATATGCATGAGGTTTTATTAGAAGTCCTTCGACTTTAACAGGCAGAGTGACCAGCGAAAATTGGAACCCACATAATGGGGTTAAATATCACAAGTTATCCAGTTTTGTACGGGGAAACACCAGGGACCACAAAAGATAAAAGACTTACATATGAAACGATTGACAATAAGGTAATATGCAGCTTATAAACCAAACATCTGAGTCACATCTGCCATGCACATGCCTAGCCATTATTTGTATATACAGATGAATGGAACTTTGGAATGGAACCTAACTTGGGGTAAGTGTAAGAGGTGTCTAAAAGAATCCCTCCCAATATCGCTCATCTCTCCTTAACTCGTAAGCAAGATTGAACTATTTGCAGGTGGTATTGTAGGCATAGCTTTAAACCAAAAACATTATAAAACTGCATTATCAATCTACTACATTTTTTAAAAATACATAATAATAAATGTCTGGGCATAGAATTCGAAATACAAGAAACTCTACTTTAATGTGTGTTGGTAACTGAATGATTTGCAAGCACATAAGTACGTACAGATGTACATATGTACATATATGTTGCACTTGCCTGAGCGAGTAGAGCGTGTGACGATCCAGCAACTGGGTTGAGACCAGGACCGGGGCCACAGTCGAGTCTCTGCGGATATGGCGTTTATGCGATGGTCAGTTCCATGAAATCCATGGAATAAGTATTATTATATTATTATATTATTATATTATTATATTATTATATTATTATATTATTATATTATTATATTATTATATTATTATATTATTATATTATTATATTATTATATTATTATATTATTATATTATTATATTATTATATTATTATATTATTATATTATTATATTATTATATTATTATATTATTATATTATTATATTATTATATTATATATCATTATATGATTATATTATTATGTTATTATATAACGTTATTTCTCCATAATTTATTATTACAAATTCTTCTATTATTATATTATTATATTTTTATTATTATATTTTTTTTTTATTCTATCTGTCATTCTCTCTCTTTTTTTCATTTTACTTATGCATTCAAATCTGATCGCTTTTTTAATGCTAAAAATCTGAAGTAATTTCATCTATACTTCAAGATCGCATGTTCTAAAAGTAAGACAAAATTTTAAACCTTTGCAAGATTTCAGAAAAATATCTGTGAAATTCGGTCACACCTAAAACTATTATTATTGTATAGTTTGACTGTCTTTCATATATTGCAATATACTTTAGGTTGTCATACACTTGTTAGGATATATTAACCTTTGAATTATCATTGCTCATATAAAATATAAGGTATTATTTGTTTGAAATCGCAAAATCTTCCTTTTTCCAATTTTTTTACTGATGAAAATAGAAAAAAAAACATCTGTAACCTATCATTGGGTAGTTCGGAAACTAGTTTTCTTCTAACTTGTAACAGTTATTAATACCCTGCCAGGGTGCAAAAAATAATATTATTGTATATTATATTTTATATACGCGACGTTGTCTGCGCATAAACTTGGCATAAGAGCGAAGAGAATGCAAACCAAAGCGGTTTCCCCCTTGTTTTGTTTGATACTCGGAGAGAACATCACTCGGCGACGTTCAAATGCTCAGTGGAAGTCGTTGACTTAAGCTGGAAGTTATGTATTTTTTTCTGATTTGTATCTTGTATTTTATTTTTAGCGCATTAGTGTTAAAGGTAGTATAGTGTTTGTAAGACTTCTTTAAACTATACATTAATAATCAAGAATTGAACATTTTTATCGAATTGATTTATTTATCTTAAAAAGTAATAAATAGTTTTATTCTTTTACTTTTATTATATATTAATAATTTTAATTATAATAATAAAATAATGTTATATAGATAATGTAGATATTCTTGGGTTCTTTCTTCTTTTAAATAAGTAAATAAAAACAGAGAATATGTTAAAATTTAAAAAGAAGGCATTTCTTATCAGACGCATGGATGCCATGGATCAGTAACAAAAGTATCAGGCCAAATATTAGAATCGAACACAGAAGCCGTTCTTCTGTTTGAAATTCATTCTTAAATCCGTTCTCTCGCTTCTTTCCAACAGACGAAGCGATTGTTTCCCTTGAAACTTAAGTTCATAAACGCAAAAAAAAGAAAATCTTTCATGAAAACAATGACATTTGCTTGCCTTCTGGAGCTTTTTAACGATTGATCAATGTACTTAACCCTTCCATTATTTCTTAACAAAAAAAAAAAAAAACATTCATATATGTATATATGTATTAAAAGCTGCAAAGTTAAATACCTTGTTTTACTTTTTATCAAATCTTGAATTCAAAAATTATGGTAGATATTCATGAACAACTCTTTTCACTTTGCTTTGCAGATACATATATGTATATACTGTGTATTATTATGATATATATATATATCATGATCATGGCTGGCACGTCATATAAACAATACATTGCCGCTTTCGGCCCAACTCCCAAATCGAAGCCCCATCGAATAATCGTGGGAAAAATTAGACAGGAGGGTAAAAAAACGATCCATTTCAACAAAGGTCGAGCTGAAGGTGGTACTTGAAGGGGAATGGGGGAATATTGGCTCAAGAAACCTCCCAAAATTGTATTTTTGTTATGCCAAAACGTTGGGAAGCTATTATAGAAGATAAGGGCTTAGCCGCAAAATATTAGTTCATGCTAAAAATGTTTTTTTTAATATTATTTTTTATATTTTTGGTCCAATACAATATAAATACAGTAGAATCCGGTTATAGCGACTTTCAAGGGACCGACGATTTTACGTCGTTATAGCCGGCAGACGCACAAACCGGTAGTACTTTGCATACAATACCTTTGTATGCGATCCAATAGGCCATCAAATTTTCGTCGCAATAACCGGAAAAACGTTATAACCGGAGTCGTTATAACCGGATTCTACTGTATATGCATTCTTCATGGAGAAAAACACTCCAAAAGTCGGACATTCTAACTGTGCCAATAATTAAGTTCGACATGGACAAACTTCCCTCCTATAATATTAAAATATAATATTGAGATATGTAGATAAACGGTAAAGTAAAATTATGATTTATTAATTACAAACACACAAAAATAAAAATCTCTTCTTTTTATACCCTTGCATTATTATAATTTTAATTTATTATAATTTTAGTCAGATGTTCACAACGCAGTGAAGGAGACATTTCCGATCCTATAAAGTGCATATATTCTAGATCAGCATCAACAGCCGAGTCGATCTAGCCATGTCCGTCTGTCTGTCCGTCCGTTTCTACGCGAACTAGTCCCTCAGTTTTAAAGCTATCTTAATGAAACTTTGCAGATAGTCTTCTATATGCTCTCATTACTATATATGTCGGAACGGGCCGGATCGGACAACAATCATATAGCTGCCATAGAAACGATCGGAAATTTTTGAGAAAAAAAATGATACAAAATGATAAGCCAGTTTTCAACGTATTTTCATATAATTTAAGACATGTTCATTTTGTATTATTCTAAACTTTCGGTTTTAATTTTATTTAAATCAGACCACTATGTCATATAGCTGCCATAGGAATATACATATATATCAATTCAATTAGTTTGTTGGCAACATTTTTCGCTAGCAACATTTTTCGCTCGCAACATTTACCTTATGTGAGTACCCGAGAAAGCGGAAAGTCGGAAAATTTTTCTTCATCTTCTTCTACTTACTGCAAGGGTATTTAAACTTCGGCATGCCGAAGTTAGCTGCCTTTCTAGTTTTATATGATTTATTTATCCTAACTCACTCACTCTACACTTGGACACTTCAAATCGTATTGATTTTCTGGACATCCTGCTCTAGGTACGCCAGCATATAATTGCCCATGAGAGAATAACTCTTTTCTTTGGTCAATTCCTCTACTCAAAAACACTAGTTCCCGTGAATTATTTGTAGTAAGGGCAAACGATATCCTCACAGTACGTTGTAACCGTTAAAAAAATATAGGCAAATTAAAAAAATTTCAGCGTACATATATAAAATATTGTATATTGCTTTTTATTCCCTTATCACAAACGGACATAACAACAATAACACTTACATATTTCGCTGATCTAGAATACTGGTGGCTTGTGGTTTTACATTGATTTCTCGATATGTACCGAGTGCTACAAAAGTCAAGTGGCTGGCAAGTGTAGTCCACAAAGTTTAGTATAAAAAACCGGAACCTCCAGTTCGGTTTAGCGATCCGATCGAAAAAAGGTTTTCTTCTTCTGTAAAGAGACAAAGAAATTCAAACAGCTAAAAAAAACCGGCTAGATAGCAGATTGCAGATGTGTTTCCTTAGCTTAGCAGCAGCCGGCTGTCTTGTCTCCCCTAACCGCCTCCTAGCTCACCTTTCTTGTTTTATTTTTATTGATTTCTTGGATTCGCATTCACCTGTTGTTAATTCAAGTGTGCTGTTGTTGTTTCTTTTGCTGTTGCCTTTGCATCGACGCCAAAAAAGAAACGCAGCATCGCAGCGTCGACAATAACAACTAGTTTTCCATGCCTGCATTCCGGTGAGACTGTGTCGCCTTACTATGTCGTCCCCGGCGGATCGACGCTACTTGCGCAGGCTCGGACTTGACTATTACTCCAAAAACATGTTTTGCGTTCGCATTTACCCCCCCAATTGGCAGACAGGCGCGTATGCAAAATCAGATCTTAGCTAAGGATCACAGAGTGATGTTCAAACCTGTAAATTAACGAATTCATAAGCTTGGATAAAGAGATGATGCAAAGGGATGGTGTATGCATGTGGATCATCAAAATAAAGCATAATATCATCACAATTTTATTCAATTTATTTGTATATATTTTTTAGAACTAAACACCAAAGAAAGTATCGGTTTATCGCACATATATCGCAGCTTGTCCGTTAAATATAAAGTTAGTAAGAATTTACCGATATTTTCTAATATCGTGTGTATAAATATTTAAATATTTCCAAGTACATACTTTTAAGTTCCCTTTAATATATATTTTTTGGGAATCATTGGAAAATTATTCTATAAAAATTCCAGCTTTTGGTTTTGAATCTATATTTTATATAGACTTTTAAAGTTTATACAGCAATCTTAACAGTGACTGGGAAACCTGTAAACAGGTACTTGTTTAGCTTATTGGCAACTAACTCTAATTTATATAATATGTATGTATGTACATACGCACGTACATAGATGGTTTATTTGTTCACTCCTCGTGCGTTTTTCCTGCGTCTTTTCGGTGTGCCAAGTTTTCGCGAGTTAGCGCAGCAAACAGAGAACTGGATAAACAACCTGTCATAGTCCCCCCCATCCCTCACCCCTACGTGTTTAAGTTAATGATCGTGCGTGCAAATGCAGCTAAAAATGTATGCCTCTTTTAAATTCGTTCTTTACTTCCTTTCTTTGAAGAAAGGTAACTGCGGGATATACGAAATAGAAATCGCAAATGGTTTGGCTTAAGTACTACTTGAGTTGTAAATGAACATGGTGAGATTGATAGCACAGGGCCTGAAAAATTTCAGCATTTATCGGTGACAAGTACAGGGTGGGCGAATTCTAGCCCATTTTGGGGCACTAAACACATTTGACATTTTCACATTGTTTACATGTTCAAATGTTCACATGTAAAAACTAAAAGGCCAACAAATTTTTATAACTTCTCTCTTTCTTAATTTTGTGCTAAAATTGAGTTCTTTATAATAACGCCCGTTTCTATGCAATCTAGTCTCTCAGTCTTGAAGCTTTCTGAATAAAATGTTGCAGTTAGTCTTCTTAATACTCTCACTTGCCATGTCGGTCTGTCTGTCCGTCTTTTTGTTTCTACGCAACTAGTCCCTTAGTTTTGAATCTAAATGAAACTGTGCACATTGTCTTTTATATGCTTCTACTACTATATAAGTCGGACAACTATGTATATAATGTTGCTGCTATAGGAACGATCGTTCAGTGTAGAGGAAAGTGCAAAACTGTGAATGTAAATCAATCATATTGAAAGCGAATTCTTATGATACATATGTAAAAATTATTTATTTAATTCTGTTAGTTATACTTTTCATATGATCAAATTGGATTAAATTATAATGGTCAAATTGTAAGCTGCAAGGGTATACTAACTTCGGCGTATCTAAGTTAGCTTCCTTTCCTGTTAATGTTTAAAATATACCAATTTAGCCCTTTACCAGGCCGATCATCTATAGTGTACTCTACGGATGTTTGTTAGGAGCAAAAGTCAAAAATTTTTAATTAAACAATTGTATATGATAGTTACACAATCGACCTAACACCGCACCTCTTAGTGTATTTTCTTTCCGTTTACACAGGACCACTTTTATAGCACGAGGAAAGCTGGAGAAGACAAAGCCAAATTTGTGAGTGCATCGTTGTTTCTCTGCCTGTGATTGTCTCTTTGATGTAACCGTGTGGACCTTATTATGCGGCACCGTTCCTGTTCCTTACGGTCCCCCAGAATTTATGGCGTTCCACAGTGACACCAAAGACAAGAAGTAAACAAAAGCAAACCAAGTGGACAATCGACAAGCAGCAAAAGAGACATACATGTACATGTACATATGTGTGTATGTGGTATGTGGCAATATCATTAGGGGACGGGACTTACACTGGATTGCGAGATGCCATTATTTTACACAAAAATCCATAAAAATATGAAAATCCTAGTCAAAATACTAAGCCAATATTAAGTCTAGGAGCAATTGTAATTGCGTACGTATAACGTACCCATATGTACATGCATATATATGTATACATATTTGCAATACATGTTTAAGCACAACAACACACAACATACTTATGCGTGTGCTCAAAAAACCAGTCCAGTCTTGAGAGCCATCTCATACACACGATCTCCCAGCTCCGCACCAACTTCAACTCCTTTTCCTTCCCCATCTACTGATGAGATGTCTTGGCCCCCAGTACACGGGAAGAATCATTGGAAACTAAAATGCTTATATTTCTATTGCATTATCTATACCGTTTGAGATTGAAAATGATTGAAAATCACTAAACGCTTAGTTTTCTTCAGTAAAAGTTTGTTTTTCGATAGCTAGAAAAGAGATCGTATGAGAGCCTTCTATGATATATTTCACGAACAGGCTTAAAAATTTGTTAAAACTGGACTTGTGGGGTTGTAAGTCCGTTTCCAAATCCTAAGAGCTGAGTTTACTGAGATTTTGAGAATTTTTTCTGTAAGTCTGTAAATACCTCAATATTTCTTTATGTGCCATACTCACAGCGAAAATTTCAATTCCAGTTCCGAATTCTTAGCCTCCCAGCCCCGAAGCCCCCCTTAGCTTAGTCAAGAGATATTCTCGCGTGGCAAGTGCACCTGTCGCGACCAATGCTTGTATGCAGCCTCAGCCTCAGCTCTCCTCAGACACAACAACAACCGGCACAACGATGAATCAGAGACAGGTCGAAAATCTCAAACGTGGCAAGAGGAGAGATCAGTTTACGGTTAACACATTGACACTAACCTTTGCTTATAGAATCCGTTCGGTATGGATAGCTCCTGTACATGATTATACTTTTTTCTTGACTAGCACTGTTTTTTTCAAAGTCGTTTGCATCATCAGTTTCGTTTATGAAATTTAACGAAATATCTTTATCGCTATATTAAATATATATTATTTACAATAACTTTTTATGGCACTCTTTGTAAATTCCCGTTATCTCGCGGCGTCACATGGGCTAAACACGGACTAAAGTTCATGGTTAGAGGTCGTGCCCCAAGCGTCCTGATTGGACATCCTGTTCCAACTCAGTCACGTCAAATCGATTATTATCGGTTATTATCGAAATATTATACAATATTTTGGTTCTATTATAGTTGCTAAATTTAAAGTTATTATGTATGTATAGCAAGTGCATGGCACTATTTTCAACTCCGACGACGCGTTCATTGCGATTCATATTTTAAAAACCGATAAGCAAAAAGAATGAGAAGATATTTTTCGATTTTCGCTTTAGTTGGATATCATATTCGAGTTTAGAAAGAATAATTTTCTTAAAAATCATCATAAAAGATCCGACACGCACCCGAGCACCAGGACATTTTAAATCATTCAAGAGTAACTTATATAGAGGCACATTTTGTTCTGTCGAACAATTTTTGCTGCCGACGTCGACGTTCGTATTGGATGTTATGTTGAAATGTACGATGGGCAACATGCCAGCTCTCAGTTGTTCGATGTTCGAAGTCGTTTCGAACGATTCCAAAGGCCAAATTCTGTTAATGTTAGCAAATTATATATGAAAGGGTCCATGGTAAAATATTTTATAATTAAATTATTAGTATTTTATTTGTTTATGGAAATGTAATTTTAATTATATAAATATATATTTTTTTTTAAATTAATTTTTATAGAAAACTACGTTCAATCATACTTCCTACAGTTCGTCGAACAGGTATGAAACCTCGAGAGCGTGAAAAGAAACAAAGTGGCACAGATAACAGAGTTTTCTCTTAATATTCCGTTCAATATCAATTTCACCATATAGGGGGCGCTGAAGCGCGATTGTTCCAATTTGAAAAAGGGAGCCACTATGATTAAAATGTTCGATCCGAGGTTCCAAAAGGAGGCCTTCCGAAATCCATTAGAGGACGAACTTACACTTTTTCCTAACATAGCCGTAGAGCCAGGTGAACATCCATCCAGCGATTGTTTGGCGACTGTAGGCTTAAAATAAAAAAATAAACAAAACAATCAAATTTTATAATTCGATTGATGCTATCGAAAATATCGATAGTTTGGACTATCACTATCGAAAACATCGAGTTGGACCACTATCGATGTTTTTACAGCTCTACTACTAGCACAAATTCCTACATCTTTTTCTGTTAAATTTAAATGTAATCGATAGTTAAGTGTGCCTTTTTTGACAACGCCATCTGGCGTACAAGTCTGAACCATATGTGCACTGTAAAAGTATGTATGTATAGCTGACGCACTTCAAAAAGAGAAGAGTTTCAGGGAAATTCTTAGCCTCTCTTTTTAAAATCTCTTTCAATCTCTTTGCGCCCCCAATGATTTGATGGAAATGATTTGTTAGCCAATCGCTATGCCGCTGTTGACTTCGCCACTCCCACTAATAGAGGTTTGAGATTCATCACAAATTGTTATTTTATTGGTTGCTGCTAACTATACATACACAAAAAACAAGAATAGAAATGGCTTTTCTTACAAAATATTAAGATTTTTTTATTTTTTCAACTTTAACATAATATTAACATAAATATTGTTGAGTTAACAGAAATGGTAAAGGACGTTATGTTATGCTTATGGACTGCTTGCTTCATGTTAGCTTTTCTTTACCCTCGATGCACTGCTTTGCACTGTTATTTTATATTTTATTTGTTTATTGAAATGCAATTTCAATTATATATAGAATACAAATATTTTTATATTAATTCTTTTAGAAAATTCGTAGTTCAATCATACTTCCCACAAAGGTATGAAACCTAGAGAGCTTTGGAGAATGAATTGTGCCTCTAAATCATTTTAAATCAGTTTTCGCACGCTCAATATTCGAACGATAATTCATAATTCAAAAACTAAGTAGCAGAAATAAAAGAGTTTTATCTTAATGTTGTGTCGAATTTGTGTTGATTCGTGTTCAATATAAATTTTACGATATAGGGGGCGCTGAAGCGACTATTGGATAAACTCTCAAAAGCAAATATTTGGCAAGCAATTCACACTGGTTCTGTTTTGAAATCAAACTACTAGCACAAATTCCTACACCTTATTCTGTTAACTTAAAATTTAATCGATAGTTAAGTGTGCCTTTTTACAACGCCATCTAGCGAACAAGTCAGACCCATACGTGCACTGTAAAATGATGTATCTTACGCGCTTCAAAAAGAGCAGTTTCAGCGAAGTTCCTAGCCTCTCTTTAAATGATTTGACGGAATGGAAAAATTCACGACTTTAAAGTTAAACAAGCTGTTTTTACTGCATTTACTTAATACATACGTTGATATTTGCTGTTACCTAGAAAAACACTCCTATAAATTAAAATTGCTTAAAAACATTTAAATTTCGTGTTGGACCGTGTTGGGAAAATTTTTGAGCGTGCGTGTTGAAAAATTTAATTTTCGTGTCGTGCCGAAAAATGACAGTCCATGCCCATCTTTAATCCAGATAGACGAAAACTGTAAAAAAGCAGTAAGAGAGAGCGAGAGGCAAATAGTTTGAAGCAGCTTTTCACCGAGGTCTGTTTCGAAGGGTTGTATCCAGTTCAGGTTCGAAAATACTAGAACGGTGCAGGCGTTAGGAGATTATTTGAGGGCGGCGCGCCTTTTAGTATTTCCATAACGCGTTGCGAAAAAGAATACTAATTTTAGGCTCAGTATCCAGCAAATAAAGTTGTCACGCAGCGCAAAAATGTTTATTCTTTTGAAGTGTGACCGCTCTTTCTACTCGTTGCTCGGCATTTTTTGAGGGCCAATGATGCAGTCATACTTTGTTGACAACCGGCAAAATTTGAAACATCACACACATTCATCTTTTTATGATATGTTTTAAATTATTAATTGTCCCAAAGCTATTGACATGTGTTCCGGCGGCTGCGCCTGCCTTGGACTGCTCATGTACGGCTCTACGGAGCTCTACGGAGCTCGGATGATAGTATATGGGCTCTTTTAAGCAAGTGCGGGGTCCGTGTTCTGTTCAGAAACATGATTGCACCAGTGGCCATACCCATGTCCTATGCCAGTTGCATAACGAGATGTAAAAGTGGCCAATTTTCCATTCGACAGTCCTGCATCCTTGTTTTTAATTTTACTTTTTCGTCCCAGGTCTTTAAATGAAAATTCATATAAATTCCCGATTCCCAAAATATTGTATTTGCCTTTATCCAGTCAATTAGGACTGTATCCGCTAAAGGGAAGAGCGAAAGGCAAACATTGGTGACAGACAGTTTTATTAAAATTTTTATTCTTTTTCGCTACGTGTTATGTAAATACTACAACTAAAAATCTCCTAAATCTTGCACCGTTCTTGTATTTTCAAACCTGTACTGGATACCACCCTTTAAAAAAAGGCCTAGGTGACAAGCTGTTTCAAACTATTTGCCTCTCGCTCTCTCTCACTGCTTTTCCACAGTTTTCTTCTCTCGGGATACCGTGCTTTAATAAAACTGGCTGTCGAAAAGTCGTAAAATAGTCATAATTTTGGGAATGGGGAAATTCCATTAATTTGCATGGACTCTGAACCTTTTTTTTAAGATTACTCCCCCCACAAAGGATGTGCCACTATGCACTGTTAGTTATGTTTTGGAGCACAATTTCAAGTATTTTCCCTGAAAGTTTCATTAAAATCGTAGGCACAGTTTTTAGGAAAATTGCTCAACAGTGGCCAAACCTATCGAAATCCTCCATACAAAAACAGGTAGCAAAAATTAATTGTCATAGAGCTTCGCTCTCAGAGGATTTGCCAAGGTGCACGGTTTTAGGGGCATATTGGGGATCGAATTTGGTGCACATTTGAACATTTGGTGAAAATTTCATTAAAATCGTAGGCACAGATTTCGAGACAATCGCTTTACAGTAGTGCGTTCAAAAATCTGTTAAGGAAGGCGCGAGTTCCGCAGCGAGTTCCCTATACATTCCTAGCGCAGTAACATTATGGTGATAAGACAGTAATACAAATAATTATTCAATTGGATTTTTTATTGAGATTAGAGTGACACATTTACAATTGATTCTTATTAGAGTATTGTACATCTGGAATTCATAGTCATGTTTAATATAATTTAACAATAATTTAACATTTATTTGTTATGGTCATTAAAACATATTCATAAGTCTACACATATGGAGAGAACACTACTATGACTTATTATTTATTATTCATATTATCAATTAATATTTGATTTAGGTATGGATAATACATATTCCAGGGTGGGTTTCGGGTCGTAAGTTTTAAGCACAAAGCTCGGAAATAACAGTACATTTTGTGTGTATGGATATATAGTAGTCAGAATTCTAATATTTTCACCGCCCGGAGACTAAACGCTACTGAGTCTGAAATTTAGATGTCCGAAAATTTCGATATTTGCACGTTACGAATGCACGCTACTAATGAGCAATATTCTGTTTGATATATCAAACTTTGCCAAAGAAGATAAATGTGATATTATTCGGTATTTAAAATGTTGTTCTTGGCTTAGGTTACAAGTTTTTTTCGCAAATAGAACAACATGAATCACATTCATCCTGAAGTGTTCAGCTTTATGATAATAAGGCCTCAAACAGTTTTAACACGCAATATATGCATATTACCTTAACATCGTTTTTCCCAAAATGTTGTGATTGATGGAATTATACGCCATCTACATTTCCTTACATATCAGTAGCGTTTAAAACCCTAGGACTTCCTTCAGTTGAAAAACCAGAGACCGCTTGCAATGGAGTTTGTTCTGTTATTTAGGAGCTCTGCATTATAATTTTGTATAGTTTTTTACTTTTGTGAGACTATTTCGAGTTTGGCAGAAGGCCGTACCGCCTTGGATGCCTCCAGACTTGCACGTCGCGCCGCTGCAGCGGCCATATATGTACCATAATATCGACTTAGTATATGAGGATCGACCTGATTAAGTTCTATGTAGGCGGCGGGGTTTGGTATGGGAAGTACGGGGTCTATGACGGGACATTCTTCCAAGGAACTGGACTCTTCATGCTGGCTACTACTGCTATCGCCCAACGATCTGGCTGAATAGTTGTGTTCAGGATCTTGATCATGATCGAGATCATCACTGAGGTATGAAATATTATCGGAAAACATTTCCTTCATGGTTGTTTCTCTTTTCCCGGGCTCCTGATCCCGATCCCGATCGGGATCGTGATCAATTCCATCATCAACCACTTCAACATCCACATCGGGATCTATGTCGGTAGTGTCGGTGGTGTTAACAGTTTGCTGTTCCAAGCCCACAACTACTTCGCGATGTATCGTCTGTTTTGTGATTACAGTATGATGATGGGATTCCGACTCCTCCAAGTGATCTTCCTGATCTTCAGAGGAAACTATATCGGGTGCTAATAGCGAGGCCACATCAAACTGGCGCTTTCGAGTTTGGGAAAACATATTGGCTATTGTTGTCGTCGTTGTAGAGTTGATAAATGCAATATGCTGATGCTGGGGAGTCACGGGAATCGCGGGATCTTGTACGTTGAGGAACGACTGTTGTCGGATGGAGGGATCTGAGTGATATGTGGGAGCCATACTTGGTGCCACCGCCGAATTTCTATTAAAGAACTGTCCTATATACTGCTGATGATGATGATGATGGTATGGAGAATAACCCAATCCCAAGGAGGAGGAGCCTCCAGAGGTCGGCGGTGGCGGTGTGGTGAGATCCAATGGCGGTGGACTTGGTGAACCCGTGCTAGCATCATCCACCGATAAGCCCATATGCTTTCTTACCTTACGCTGGGCCTTGCGACGCCGAAAATCCCCCTTACGGAAATCATCCATATTAGCGGGATGTATGGCCCAATAATGTCCCTTACCATTTGCACTCCTCCCCGATTTGATGAAACAATCATTAAGTGAAAGATTATGACGGATGGAGTTGCGCCAGCCAGGACCACGACTTCGAAAATATGGATAATTATCTAGAATATATTGATAAATATCGGACAAGACCAGCTTGATGTCGGTTGAACTCAAAATAGCCATAGCTATCAGTCCAATATAACTATGCTGGGGCTTTGGCTCTTCCGGTTGAAAAATACGATGTTGGGTTTGTGGGAAAAGCGAGAAAGTTGTCGATAATGCTGACATTCTATTGATAGCTGGATTACTGCCAGAACTCAAACCAGATCCAGCGTTTGAGCTATGGCTGTAGGGGGACAGGTGTACCCATGATGCACTCACACCATTAGTACCTCCGGCTACGTACGGAGGACACCTAAAGCGTTCGATGTTCAAGGCATAGTTGTAGAGCTGCAGTCGGTATTGCTCCAAGGCTATTGAAGTTGCATTTCTGGGGTGTTGCATTCCATGAGGCGGATAGATACTGGACAGGACCTGTTTTGGGGCACTACTCTCTGATGATGATGTCCCAAGATCTTGATCAGATCCCGTGCTCGTCGCCTGCGCAGCACTTAAATCTGTGTGAGCCATTTCGATGAGTCATTCAAAACGGATAAGTATAGCATCGCCCTTCTTCTTCCTAGAACGCCATTGTTTAAGGAAACCACCCTGTGGAAATAGAAAAAAAATTCAATAAGTAGTATATAAACAAGTCAACAAAAACACATTATGGTTGACACATAATTTAATAATAATAATTTTAGGTGACCGAATGGAAATGCTGTTTATATTGCAATTTTTCACATTTTTTTTTTTTTTTTATATAGCTATCAGAACGATTGTAAAATTAAAAATTTTTACATTTACTCGAAGATACAAATATCGATTTTAAGTCTTTCAGTTTGTATAAAACTAGTTATTGAATCTAAGTTAAGATTTTAAATTTGTATAAGATTATTTGATTTGATTTAACATATTTTTAAGATCCCAAAATAACTATTTCACAGAATTTAAATTATTCGATTGTTAATGATTGCAAGCTGAAACTTCGGCAAGCCAAGCTTGGTTTTCTTTTCTGTTTTCATTCAAATTACAGTGATATAACACAATGTTTAGTAATAAACTATAAACTTTAAAAGTAAATTAAAAAGAAACCAATAAAACAACTATGAAACTTGTCAAGTCAAGTGCCACTGAGAAATACCAGGTACTAGCCCCAACCAATATTCGTACGGCAAGCTTTTTATCCCTTTAGTACCCCTTGTTTAGTAAACGATATTGTCAATGATACATACATAACACACCAAACACCAATGTTGACAAATAAAGTTACATGTTGCCGATGTTATAGTCTCTGAGGTCTCAGAAATGGTTAAATCGACTCGACTAGTGATGCCTATTAAAGACTATGTACACATTGGGATCGGAGATGCCACCCTGCAGTACCACTTATCATCAATAGGCCTCTGTAATCAACGATTCATCAACAGCCGACGGTGACTTCTACCGAGCCGACGCTCTCTTTCGACCTTCGTGTCAAACCCGAATGTCTCGCGCTCTCAGTTTGCTCTCTTCACACAAAAAGGTTGATGACAGATTGATTACAAGTTGTTGGTGAAACGTTGATGACAAGCCCATACAATCGTTGATTCATTTTTGGTATAAATGTTGATGAATTTTTGGTATAAAGTGTTGATAAAAAAGTGATGAATCGTTGATGAATTTGTGTTGATGACAAGAGCGGAAATCCTATACAAAAATTCATCAACCTTTGTATGGGCTTGTCATCAACGTTTCATCGACACACCCCCATATGGGTTGATGCATTTTTGATGAATTGTTGATGACTGGTACTGCAGGGTGCATACTTTTGTATATTTTGGTTGATAATGAGCATTAAATTGACGCGGTTGGCGGTGCTAGTCAGAATACATTGGAAATGGGTATCTCACAGTCGAAGCTTAATCTCTTCATATTTGTTGTGTCTGCCATTCCACGCCTAAAACCGAAATCCAAGTATGGGTATTTATATCCACTTGAAGTCTTAAGAGTGTTTTTATTATATCGGAGAAGAGGAATGGGAAGAAAAGCAACCATCATCACTTCGGGAGTGGTGGCGTCAAGAGGAATAAGTGCTCATTAACATAAATATAGAATATGTCGAATATATCGAAAATCATACCTGCAAGGACCCCCCACAGCGAGGTATTCGTGTTAATGATAGGAAAGAAAGAAGTCAAATCGAAATTAATACAATGGTTAAAGAAATAAATTTAATAAATAAATAATAATAAATGACTGACTTTGAAGAGACTACGAAATCCAAATAATAGATTTTTTATACCCTTGCAGGGTATTATAATTTTAGTCAGAAGTTTGCAACGCAGTGAAGGAGACATTTCCCACCCTATAAAGTATATATATTCTTGATCAGCATCAACAGCCGAGTCGATCTAGCCATGTCCGTCCCTCTATCCGTCTATCCGTCTGTCCGTCTGTTCGTCCGTTTCTACGCAAACTAGTCCCTCAGTTTTGAAGCTATCTGAATGAAACTTTGCAGATAGTCTTCTATATGCTCTCACTACTATATATTTCGGAACGGGCCGGATCGGACGACTATATCATATAGCTGCCATAGGAACGATCGGAAATTTTTGAGGAAAAGAATTTAACTATGCCAATTTTATATATTTTCATATAATTTGAAACATGGTCATTTTGTAATATTTTAGAATTTCGGTTTTAATTTGATCCTAATCGGACCACTATATCATATAGCTGCCATACATATAAATTCATATACATACATATAAATTCATTTAGTTTGTTCGCAACATTTTTGTTCGCAACATTTTCGCTCGCAACATTTATGTCAGTACCCGAGAAAACAAAAAAGTCTTACTTACTTACTGCAAGAGTATTTAAACTTCGGCCGAAGTTAGCTTTCTTTCTTGTTTTTTTTTTTAACATTAACAGATTAAATTTACAGTTTTACATTTTACCAATCGTTCTTATGGCAGCTATATGATATAGTCGTATGATTTGCATAAAAGTAAAACGGAAATTCTGATATAATAAAAAACAAGGTAGGTAGGTTGTAGTGGTGAGGCCCCCTTCTGGAGCCTCCAATTAGAGCTGGGTCCACTCCCTCTGTTTTCATGTTGTGGTCTTAGTTGCACTTTAGTACCATCCTGAGTCGCTGAGAAAGCCTAGAATCGCTGAGACCTTCAGCTCTCCTATGCCTTCTAGTGATTCCAGCTGGTAGGCACCGAAGTGACGTAGTCTGATGTGATTTAGGGCCGGACAAAAGCAGAGCAGCTGCTCTGGTGTCTCTGGTTCCGTAATTTCTCTGCAGCTTCTACAGCTAGCGTTGTGTGGCAGCCCCATCTTCATTGCGTGCGTTCCGATCGCCCAATAACCTGTTGCGACTGCTGTGAATCTTCTGATATCCCGCTTGCTGTTGGATAGCAGCTCTCTGGTTCGATTCTTGTCGTATGGCGGTCAAAAATATTATAATATATAATATAAAAAACAAGAATGGAATCTAACTTTGGCAAGCCGAAGTTGAAATACCCTTGCAGTAAGTGAGTATTTAAAATTTTGTTGTTTAAAATTCACGTACAAAATAGTAGTCCGATTTTACTTAAATTAAAAATGAAATTGAAGCAAAATGCAAAAGGCCATCTCTCAAATTATATGAAAATATGTTGAAAACTGGACATTTTATAATTGTTGTACTTAAAATTCAGACAAAGCAGACAAAAACTTCGTTTATGATATTACAAATGATAGTTTACTTCAGGCGGACAAAACGTACGATTTCAGATCAGAAAACGATACTTAAGTTAATCATCTGTCAGGGATTTTTTTGGCAGCAATAGCAATCATTTTTGGAATCAGAAAAATCGATAGAAAGGATGATAGAAAGATAGAAAAAGACTAATGGAATGTCATAATTGTTTTTGCTTAGTGGCCCTTAATACAAGAATATGAAATAATATTGGTAAAAACTCTTACATTATTTTTGAATAATTTTTGTTTTCATCAAAAATCATTTTTATTTAACATTGTATATTTTTTTTACTAAAATTGAATGATTATGTTTGAAGAATAACGACAAAATTAAAATATATTCATTACCGTTGGATTTTTATAATATAACTTATAATGATTACGGCCCCTGTTATTTTCATTAACCTCTCTTTGTATTATAATTTTTGAAGTAAGTTTAAACGCCTTCTTGTTCACCACCAACCTCCGAGTAGATCTAGCCACCTAATCTAATCTCAGTTATGAATTTAGAATAGTATAACTTTATACTTGCATATGAACGTTGAAGAATAAGGAAGTAGTATTGGCATTTTTTGCAGTTTTAATCGAAATTAATCGATGTTAATCGAAATTAATCGATGTTAAATAATCCTATTGCAAGCTGCAAGTGTTTATGTATACCTTCCCTTCTTGTTTATTTATTGTTTTATAGCTATGATTATTTGGTTTAATTAAATCGCATATGTTTTTACCCTTGCAGGATATTATAATTTTAGTCAGAAGTTTGCAACGCAGTGAAGGAGACATTTCCGACCCTATAAAGTATATATATTCTTGATCAGCATCAACAGCCGAGTCGATCTAGCCATGTCCCTCTGTCCGTCTGTCCGTTTCTACGCAAACTAGTCCCTCACTTTTAAAGCTATCTGAATGAAACTTTGCACACATGCTTCTATATGCTCTCACTACTATATCGGAACGGGCCGGATCGGACGACTGTATCATATAGCTGCCATAGGAACGAACAGAAAATTTTTAGGAAAAAAATTATAACTTAGGCAATTTTCAACATATGGGTAACTCTCTGATGTCGCACGCGACATTCGTACACATTCAAACTTGCAAAAAACATGTAGCAAGATATTATTTAATTTTTACAAAATATGAAACTTAAAGCTCTTGAGCAGCACTATATATGGTGCCAATATCGTTTTTGGGCAGAGGTTCGTTTTCGAGATATGTATTCACAAAAATGTGAGGTATTCGCACGCGACACAGATAGAAGTCACTTTTTTGAAAACCAGTTCAAGCCCCGATTTCAGCGAAACGTGATGGACGATTTTAATGCAAATAATTTTAAAGTGTAATGCATTGATTTCTATTAATAAAAATGTTAGTTTCAATTTTAAATATTCAGTAGGTTTTTTTTAAATTGAATTTTAAAGACTGTCGCACGCGACATTTTTTCCATCGTACTTTTCGTGATGTTTTTTACTATTTAGGTAAATCAGAGAAGTATAAATTTGGTCTCTTTTGACTCCTTGCAATCTCCCAGTAATGATAGAAAGCAAAAGTCCAAGCATTGTTCCTCTTCTTTTGAGATTTTTATCAAAACACAACATGATCTTTTTTATGGTGTTTTTCAACAAAATGATGAAAAATCGCAATTTGCGCGAGCTTGCACTCGAATATTTCGAAATTTGTTTTAGAATATGTAACGGCTTTCTAATGTTATCCATTGGAATATTTCATAATGTTACTATGTTAAAAATATGAATTTTAGAGCATTTTTTGTGGTTTTTGCCGCGGTTGACCTTTCTGGAGAGTTACCCATATGAAATTTCATACATGGTCATTTTGTAATATTTTAGAATTTCGGTTTTAATTTGATCCTAATCGGACCACTATATCATATAGCTGCCATAGGAATATATATATAAATTCATTTAGTTTGTTCGCAACATTTTCGTTCGCAACATTTTTGTTCGCAACATTTATGTCAGTACCCGAGAAAACGAAAAAGTCTTACTTACTTACTGCAAGGGTATTTAAACTTCGGCATGCCGAAGTTAGCTTTCTTTCTTGTTTTAACTGCCTTTACTAATGAATTCAAAAAAACATTACAATAGGGAGCCATTAATTAAAAATAATACATTTTTTAAGAGAACTACATATATATTTTTAACTTTAAACTTACTTGTTTGTATATGAATAGGTGGTATAACTTATTAATCACTGTCACTGGATTGCACTTGATCCTCTTCTATATTGTGGCGTTTTCATTTAATATTCACAAAATTTTTTTGTAGAGGTTCTCACAATTTTACCATTGTGTTCTTCATATTTATTGACGTTTTGTAATAATTTATATACTGGTATTCACATTAATAATCCAAGGCTTTTTTATCTACGGAAAGAAATATATAAAGAACGCGAAGCGTCTACGCGTTGTGATGCTCGAACTATTTCTGTGTGTTTTTCTGTCCGAAAATGGCAGATTGTTGTGGGCTTGTGGGGTATACAGGGGTGCGCACATTCTGCTTCTCTGCAGGCCACGCCCATTCCGTATCCCATTGGTCACAACAACATTTCCGAATTTGAAAAGCGAAGGGTAGCATAACTGTAATTGGCCCATTGGTTTGCCTGCTTCAATGCAAACTATATAGCCATTCCTCTTCCACCCTTTGCTGTCCATACCAAAACACGTTTCCAAAACGTTTAAACGTTTAAATATATTACCCATCATGTTCTAGCACTCGCATTTTTCAGTTCACGAAGCAAAAAAATACCATTAGCTTGTAGCCGAGAGTGCGGTGTATACACAAACCTTCATACAAACTTCATTATTATACGACGTTTCTATAGGAAGAAAGGTGCATATATAATCTGTATGTTTTTCAAGTAATCGATAAAAGATCATTCAGATTACGTTTACAAGACAGAGTTTTATAATGTTTTAATTAAAATGCTTTTAATAAACCTGTTCAGAAATCCAAATAAATTAGGATTAGAAGAAAGGTTAAAAGATACACTTTTGAATATATCTACTATGTATAAATAAATATCTTGTTATTCATTTTATTTTTCATGTAAAGCCACATGCAGTTAAACAACAAAACTCGGTAACTAATTAGATTTTAAACAAAATGGAAAACAAAAAGCAACAGCAAAGAGATCCATATGGATATAAAGATGGTAAAGTATAATAAATCGCTTAACACTCTCAAGAAATATAGGTGTAAAAATCAAACAATAAATACTAAAGGATTTTCGAGCTCTGGTACTTAGAAGAAACATGCATTTACAAGACAAGAGTTTTAGAATGTTTTAATTAAAATGCTTTTAATAAACCTGTTCAGAAATCCAAATAAATTAGGATAAGAAGAAAGGTTAAAAGATACACTTTTTAATATATCTACTATGTATAAATAAATATCTTGTTATTCATTTTATTTTTCATGTAAAGCCACATGCAGTTAAACAACAAAACTCGGTAATTAATTAGATTTTAAACAAAATGGAAAACAAAAAGCAACAGCGAAGAGATCCCTATGGATATCAATATGGTAAATTATAATAAATCGCTTAAGACTTTCAAGAAATATAGGTGTAAAAATCAAACAATAAATACTGAAGGATTTTCGAGCTCTGGTACTTAGAAGAAACATGCAGTTTGGACAACGGATAAAAGATCATTCAGATTACGTTTACAAGACAGAGTTTTATAATGTTTTAATTAAAATGCTTTTAATAAACCTGTTCAGAAATCCAAATAAATTAGGATTAGAAGAAAGGTTAAAAGATACACTTTTGAATATATCTACTATGTATAAATAAATATCTTGTTATTCATTTTATTTTTCATATAAAGCCACATGCAGTTAAACAACAAAACTCGGTAACTAATTAGATTTTAAACAAAATGGAAAACAAAAAGCAACAGCGAAGAGATCCCTATGGATATCAAGATGGTAAAGTATAATAAATCGCTTAAGACTTTCAAGAAATATAGGTGTAAAAATCAAACAATAAATACTGAAGGATTTTCGAGCTCTTGTACTTAGAAGAAACATGCAGTTTGGACAACGGATAAAAGATCATTCAGATTACGTTTACAAGACAGAGTTTTATAATGTTTTAATTAAAATGCTTTTAATAAACCTGTTCAGAAATCCAAATAAATTAGGATTAGAAGAAAGGTTAAAAGATACACTTTTGAATATATCTACTATGTATAAATAAATATCTTGTTATTCATTTTATTTTTCATGTAAAGCCACATGCAGTTAAACAGCAAAACTCGGCAACTAATTAGATTTTAAACAAAATGGAAAACAAAAAGCAACAGCACAGGAAAAAAAAAAAAAAAAAAAAAAAAAAAAAAAAAAAAAAAAAAAAAAAAAAAAAAAAAAAAAAATAAAAAAAAAAAAAAAAAAAAAAAAAAAAAAAAAAAAAAAAAAAAAAAAAAAAAAAAAAAAAAAAAAAAAAAAAAAAAAAAAAAAAAAAATTAAATTATAAAAAAAAAAAAAAAAAAAAAAAAAAAAAAAAAAAAAAAAAAAAAAGAGATCCCTATGGATATCAAGATGGTAAAGTATAATAAATCGCTTAAGACTTTCAAGAAATATAGGTGTAAAAATCAAACAATAAATACTGAAGGATTTTCGAGCTCTGGTACTTAGAAGCAAAAATGCAGTTTGGACAACGGACAATAGAGGATTATTTTTGACCCTAAATCCTAATCGCATTGCTGACAATAATCTGCAAAAGTGGTTTATTTGTTTATTTTGCTACGTTTTCCATCCAGGCATCTAGGAAAATCTCGAAAAGGTGAACATCATCGCTTTATTTTCGAATCCGAGTCGACAAGATTAAGGTTTTTATTAGGAAGAACATTTTAACTAAAAGGTAAAGAAATTTTAATATTATCGAGAATATTTTAGAATAAAATCAAGGAGTGCTAAAAATAATGACTCTTTCTAAAAAAAAAACTAAGAAGCAACGCACGAATCCACTTAAGTGACACGATTATTTTTTATCATTCATTTATATAAATACTAGAGGGCCCGCTATTGCATCCTCGCTTTGATCGGATGCAGATCCACACTTAAAATTTCGTATTAAATTTCGCTTTGAAGTCAGCGCACTGAATGAGAAATAAAGATTCTTTGAAGTCGAATGACAAATATAAAATGAGGCAAGGCCTACTCTAAGCCTTAGACCAATATCAATATTATCCCATTAATATTATTTTTTTAAATTTATGTTTTTTATTTTTTAAAATAGGTTGCAGGTGGAATTAGAAAATTAAAATACCCATACGAATCTGGAAATTTTTTTCCTGATTTAAAAAAAAAAAACTTCAAGTCTCTAAGACATGTGGTTTGGCCATGGCTGTGATATATCAGTCAGTCAGTCAGTCAGTCAGTCAGTCAGTCAGGACAAAGCATTTTATATATATAGATTTATAAACTTTCGTTTTCTGCGAATTATTTAAGCCCCAAAGAAACCTCCTTAGCTTTTTACAATTTATAATAGGTTTTAGAAAATTTCAAATATTTTCCCATTCTTTTCAGAGAGCAAGCCAATAAGCAAACCAAAATTTAATTGACTGAATTCTTAAACTTAAACGAAGCATTTGGAGGTTTTCCCAAAGCTCCAGATCTAAAGATACTTAAAAATTTAATTTAATTTATTAAAAGTACTCAAGCCCAGAACCTAAACAAAAGAGCGACGTCACTCCGTTGCATAGTTTTGGTGAATTAAATTAAAAAAATATTTTTAAGTTATCAGACTTTATTTGTTGCATACTTATGTAAAAACAACAAAAGGTTAAATTATATGCAAATCACCCCCACACACACAGACACCTGGGGAAAAATTTTCGAGAGCGTAGATTTCAGTAGTATAGAGCAGGTGGTGTCAGATTCAGCTGAGGTTAGTAGTAGCGGCGATCGCAATGCAGTACGACCTTGACAGGGCGAGATCAAGGTGCGAGGCAGCCACCCGAGTTACGCTGAGTTCCTGACGGCAGTAGCCCCGTGGCCAATGCTGGACCTCTTGCACGATCAGAGAAGGGAATGGCCCGCCAAGGTGCTTTAGATGCCTTGAGTCAGGTCCCTATCGAGAGGAGTGGGTGCAGCATAAGATGCGGCGAGCAGGGGCACAAGACCTCAAAATGCACTTCCGTCTGCAAAAAGAGATGCCCGTCCAGAGGGAGCGGCTTGGCGTAGGATCTCGCAACGCGTAATGCAATTGATTCAGTTCAGAACTCGTTGAGTTGTAGTACCACCTGCTGATGCAGTCCGTGCGTAACCTGATCGCACAGCGAGCCGTACAAAGATGCAAGTACATACGGATGGGCCTCACAGAAGGCGTACGGGCAGGACACTCTTAGAGGCCAAGCTTTCTCGAGTGCCCTAGATGGTCTAGCTGTCGAGGAGATGGATAGCGATAGCGATGAAATACGATAATAGAACATTATTTAACAGATATATGTGTTTAATTGGTTCAACCGGCAAAAAGAAGCCAACAACAAAATTTTTAGTGCAGAAATTCCAAAATCCTTACAAATAAAACTATTTTTTAATCTGAGATATGAATAAAAGAAATTGTTCAATCTGAGAAATCAACACATTGAACAATGCCAAACAGTTATTTAAAAACACGCGTATTATTCAAAGTACGCTAAAAATGGAAAACGCTGAAAATGTATAGGAAGTAAACCTCTAAAACAAAAAATTATATAGCTAATATTTCAAAAACCTTTATTTTTTGCTTCGAGAACCGTGTTGTGGGAATGCCCATATTTACCGGAGGAGACAGTGAGACAGTAGAAGAAAACAGTGAATGCAAAGCTGCTCTTGTAAAACTGTAAATATAGTATGTTAGGTAAACGTTAAAATCAAATTTTTTGTGGTATGTATAAATGTTTTATATTATTCCTGTTAGTTTTTCTTTTGAACAAATTTGATTAGTTCGTTATCATCCAATATGTAGTAAGCAACAAGGGTAGAGAAACTTCGGCGTGCCGAAGTTAGCTTCCTTCCTTGTTTACATACATTTATGTAGTTCTTACAGTCCGATTTTTATAAAATTATAAATTTTAAAATAATTTTGATTATATCTTAGAGTAGAAGAAAATATGTCAAGTAATAATTTTTTTTTTTTTTTTGTAAAAATATTGTTCAATCTGAGAAATCAACACATTGAACAATGCCAAACAGTTATTTAAAAACACGCGTATTATTCAAAGTACGCTAAAAATGGAAAACGCTGAAAATGTATAGGAAGTAAACCTCTAAAACAAAAAATTATATAGCTAATATTTCAAAAACCTTTATTTTTTGCTTCGAGAACCGTGTTGTGGGAATGCCCATATTTACCGGAGGAGACAGTGAGACAGTAGAAGAAAACAGTGAATGCAAAGCTGCTCTTGTAAAACTGTAAATATAGTATGTTAGGTAAACGTTAAAATCAAATTTTTTGTGGTATGTATAAATGTTTTATATTATTCCTGTTAGTTTTTCTTTTGAACAAATTTGATTAGTTCGTTATCATCCAATATGTAGTAAGCAACAAGGGTAGAGAAACTTCGGCGTGCCGAAGTTAGCTTCCTTCCTTGTTTACATACATTTATGTAGTTCTTACAGTCCGATTTTTATAAAATTATAAATTTTAAAATAATTTTGATTATATCTTAGAGTAGAAGAAAATATGTCAAGTAATAATTTTTTTTTTTTTTTTTTGTAAAAATATTTTGATCTATCCTCTGGCAGCTATGTACATGATATAGCCACCTGATCCAGCTAATGCAATAGTGAGAATAGTCACAAGACTGACGGCAGTTTCGTTTCGATAGCTGTAAAGCTAAAGCTGATCAAGAATATATATACTTTATAGGGTCGGAAAGGAGTCCTCCTTCACCCTGCAAGGGTATAACAATAAAAGAAAGACATATTTTCTCGCTGGAAAGTAGAGAATTAGGTATAAGAGGGCATTCGGGGGATACTCGGACTAAATTGTTTCACCTCTTGACTTTATCGCGCTGAGAACTATTCGGAACAGGAACAAAAAGGAAACCGAAACCAAAACAATTGGTTGCCATTGGCTCTACTTTCTTTTGGTATGACTTCTCAAATTCTCAAATGCGGTACGATTATCACATAAACTCAATCTCCATCTCATTGTACACATTTGTGGGGTGTGAACAAAATTTGAGAAAAGATACGAATCTACTACTAATTCATACGAGATATAGAAGAACGCAGATGCATTTTACCTGTTTTCTTTCAACTCTATGGACCTTTCGATTCGACAAGAAATTAATTAAAAGGCAAACTCAGGCCCGTGCGCACGGGTTTTGGGGGTTGTAAAACCCCCCCCCCCCCATGAAGAATTTTTCCACATAAGTTTTTATAAACAATACAGCACTTATTATATAAAAGTGCAAATAACTTGAAAATTCATACTTAATTGTCAGAATTGCGTTTTCAGTGCCAATATTTTGAAATATGGACAGCAATTCAAATTGAAAAAAAAAAATTTTTCGATATTATGTTCCAAATTTGTGGTTAAAACTTGGAAGATTCCTGCGCACGGGCCTGGGCAAACTAAAATGTGAAATTTGGCAGCTATATTTAACGCGAAAGTCGTAACATAAATTAATTAAATTAAATTAAATTATCAATTAATAATAATATTATTATTATTATTCAAGTATCAAAAATTATTAGGTTTTAAAGATAAGTACACAGTTAGAAAAACTGAATATTTTTGATGTATTTTATTAATTTTGTTTAATACCAAAACGACAATTCAAAGAATAAACTTTGACACAAGAGATACTATTTTTGAATCACTTATTAGATTAGTTTTCTATTTAAAACCAAGCAACTAAAAAACTAATTTCTTTTCTTTTTACTTTCAGTGTCCAGCCACGGTAAATTTATTTAATATCTGAAGTAACTCAAAAGTTTTTAAGCCATTTTTGTTGTTTGTAATTTATACAAATTAACCACTATTTTTAGTGTAAAAACAAGAAAGGAAGCTAACTTCGGCATGCGGAAGTTTAAATACCCTTGCAGTAAGTAGAAGAAGAAGAAGAAAAATGTTCTGACTTTCCGCTTTATCGGGTACTGACATAAGGTAAATGTTGCGAGCGAAAAATGTTTCGAGTGAAAATGTTGCGAACAAACTAAATGAATTGATATATATATATTCCTATGGCAGCTATATAATAAAGTGGTCTGATTTGAATAAAATTAAAACCGAAATTCTGGAATAATATAAAATTGCCATGTCTCAAATTATATGAAAATATATGTAAAATTGGCATAGTTAAAATTTGTTTTCTCAAAAATTTACGATCTTTCCTATATAGTATATATCTGCAAAGTTTCATTCAGATAGCTTCAAAACTGAGGGACTAGTTTGCATAGAAACGGACGGACAGACGGACATGGCTAGATCGACTCTGCTGTTGATGCTGATTAATAATATATAGTTTATAGGGTCGGAAATGTCTCCTTCACTGCGTTGCAAACTTCTGACTAAAATTATTATATAATGCCCTGCAAGGGTATAAAAAAACATCCCAAAAATAGAATAGCCTAAATGCTGAAATATTACTAATAATAATAATGATTTTTACAAGTGCATTGTGTATATGCATGTTCTCTAAAGTAGCTTAACAAGTTTCAATGGCTTCTTAATTCCCCAATGGGATTTATTTGCCTGTAAATGGATTAATACCCTCAAAAGAGTACAGCTTGCGCGGTAACCTGGGCCTGGGCCTGGCCATAATTGTTTATTGCTAGACATCAGGACACACGACACCGTGTATACCAGCAAAACCCTAGCATTTAAAGTTACCCTTACGCCTCCATACCCCAACGTTCGTTCGATGTTCCATTTATTTCATTAGTGTCCGTCCTATTTGATCCCCCTTTTTGCACAAATCGCTCAGTCAGAGCTTGAGCCTTATTGTTGGTGTTATCCTTGCATGACTGATGTCGCGTCCTCGGTGTTGCTCCGTTACTGTTTGAAATTATACATTTTTGTGGTTGCTTCCTGTTGTGCGTGCGTCTTGGGATTAGCCTCTCCTTTTGTGCTTTGGGTGTCCCAAAAGCCATGCTCTCGCCATGTTTAAATACCGTTTAACAATTTCCCGTCGGCCAACATCCTTGTGGCTCTTGCTCCAGGCAAAATAGCAAATAAGCAAGAGCAAAAAAAAAGCCGGCAATGCTCTTCATTGTATCCGATTTCTCGGTAACGAATTGGATACATTTCTATTGTTAGTTTACGAATTGATAAAATACTCAAAGCCCCTTGGGGAGATGCTGATTAACAGACAATTTGCACGCATTATACATCCAAGTTCGAAGATTATAACTTGGAATCATTACAAAATTAATCAAGAAAAGATAGCAGCAAGGGATGTGAAAGAGTTCTCATAAAACTGTGCAGACTCGCAATACAATCTTTCGCCCTTCTGGTATACTATGTAGGTTAAGTCATTTTTAGACATTTTTGTATACCTTTGTAGGATATTTTTTAATTTTAGTCCTAAGCTTGCAAGGAAGTGAGGAATCAGCATATTCGAGGATCAATTAGCTTTCCAGAAATGATGGGAAATTATAAGAAAGTTTATACAAATTTTCAAATCCCTCTTCATATATTTACATATGGCGTACACGGGCTGTCAGTTATTTAAGTGGATCGATTAAAATACGTACCTAAATGATTGCGTTTAAACTAATTATAAATAAATTCATCCAATGCCACTCTATATTTTGGTGTTGATAATTAAAGGGATTCTCTGACGACAGATGGTGTTCAGAAGTGAACACACAAAGTGAAACTCAATACCTACATATTATCTAATAGAGCTGGTTATATGTTTTTCACACTTAGGGGTAGATTTTGTTGTTTTTTGGTGGTGATGTCTCGACAGCCGTCGATGTATTGAGCTAGTTATTTATCGCACTGATGGATAACCAAAGACTACATTTTGGCCAGTTTATTTTTCAAAAATATGCATATAATAAAATGCATATAATAAAATCCTTCAATCCAACTTATAATGACATCATAATAGTGGTTATACGTATTGACTTCAAATAGATTACAACAAACCCCTTTTAGCCGTGTAAAATAAGACGATTGCACCTGCAAAAGCGGCAGCAAAATTGTCAGTCAATTGTAAGTCAATTTGTAAGTCAATATAGTAAATGATCAATAAGGGATTAACGACCTCCTAGGGGGACAAAGAGGGTCGTTGCCAATAGTTTCGAGAAATTCAATCCGCTGCTTTAACAATTTCTCTTAAATACAGCATCTTGTCGCGCAGTCTGTAAAAATAACATTCGTTATTAATTCCTTGCAGAGTATTATAATTTAATTCAGAAGTTTGGAAGTAAAGAAGTTAAAAATAAAGTAAACATAATCTTTACAAGCATCAATACCCGCCGCAAACTAGTCACTCACTTTTGAAGCTATTTGATTGAAACTTTGCAGATAGTTTTCTGAATATTTTCACTACTGTATAAGTAACATGTCCTAACATGTAGCAGCCTTATAAATGATCGGAACATTTTTAGTAAGCAAATTATAACTTAGCCAGCTTTCAACATACATATTTCGATATATGTACTTTGATATATGACCCAATTCTTATTAATTTTTAAACCCCTGCAGGGTAGAAGTTTGCAACGCAGTGAAGGAGACATTTCCGACCCTATAAAGTATATATATTCTTGATCAGCATCAACAGCTGAGTCGATCTAGCCATGTCCGTCTGTCCGCCTGTCTGTCCGTCCGTCTGTCTGTCCGTTTGTCCGTCCGTTTCTACGCAAACTAGTCCCTCAGTTTTGAAGCTATCTGAATGAAACTTTGCAGATAGTCTTCTATATGCTCTCACTAATAAATATGTCGGAACGGGCCAGATCGGACGACTATATCATATAGCTGCCATAGGAACGATCGAAAAATTTTTAGGAAAAAAATTATAGCTTAGGCAATTTTAAACATATTTTCATGAAATTTCAGATATGGCCATTTTGTAATATTTCAGAATTTCGTTTTTAATTTGATCAAAATCGGTTCACTATATCATATAGCTGCCATAGGAATATATATAGACTAGATGTCAGTTTTGAAATATTAATTTCTCATTCGATGAGAAAACATTATTTTTATTCTCAATCCCTAAATATAGGTTCGTTTCTTTGTGATTCAAGGGTATTTATACTTCCTCTTGTCGGAATTAGCTCCCCTTTCTTGTTTGTCAAATCGAGCTACCGATACTCAAATTGAAAAATATAAAATGTAATGAAATTAGTTTGTTTTTTTATTGGGTTATAATCAGAGATATCGTTTTTTTTTTTTTTGTTTATTTCATTTTAAAAATATTGTTTTTAATTTTATTTAAATGATATCATATAGGTATAGGTATAGGTATAGGTATAGGTATAAGCTTTTATATAGTAGTTTACTACGTGTAGATGTCTATCCCAATTTCTGCTTACATGTGTACAAAAAAAAATAGTGACCTTTAAGGCTTTTCGAACTGCTGTATTCATTTATCATTCAAGTGGAAAACAACAAAAGTCCTTAATTTGTTTATTTAATTGCGCTATACAGTTGCGAGTTTCCAGTGAACAAATTGCACACCAAACCAACAACAACCACCAACCGAATGAATAATAATAAAAGGGAAATTGTCATCCAAAGGCGCGGGAACTCCAGTCTCATTGTTCAATGCCTTTTGCTGTTTCAATTGGAAAAACTCACTCCTTTTGTTGTTTGTTCAGATTTTTTGTATAACATACCGACGGGTATATGACATTAATTCATCACCAAATCTGTTTAATATAATTGAAAGATAAGATATGCTTCACGATTAATCATATTGGATCTGTTTAATATAATTGAAAGATAAGATATGCTTGACGATTAATCATATTGGATTAACAAATAAGCTGCAAAATGTATTAGTTTTGTATTCGTCATTATAATACGATTCCACTCCAACATATAATATTATTATTTTGTAAATAAAATATGAGGTCTTTAAAAAAAATACCCAAACCTTTTCCATTCAACCAAAAGGATTACTAGCCAAATAACATTGCTATTATTATTATACCCAGTGAAGGAGACATTTCCGACCCTATAAAGTATATATATTCTTGATCACCATCAACAGCCGAGTCGATCTAGCCATGTCCGTCTGTCTGTCCCTCAGTTTTGAAGCTATCTGAATGAAACTTTGCAGATAGTCTTCTATATGCTCTCACTACTATATATATCGGAACGGGCCGGATCGGATGACTATATCATATAGCTGCCATAGGAACGATCGAAAAATGTTTAGGAAAAAAATGATAACTTAGGCCATTTTCAACATACACGGTGTGTCCCAAAAATAACCGAACTTTTTGAATATAAAATAAAATACACATTATATTATCTTTGAAAGGTATTATTTATTCAAAATAGGTTCCATTTGACTCAACACAACGTTTGGAACGATCAACCAGCGCATGCATAGATTTTTTTATTTCATTTATAGAATTGTTCTTCAGTACCTCGGTTACGGCTGCTTGAATGGCTGGGATATCATCATAAAATGCTCCTTTCATCTTGGTTTTCAGTTTTGGAAATAAAAAATAGTCACATGGTGATAGATCAGGCGAATACGGAGGATGGTCGATGAGAGAAATCCCTTTTTTCATTAAAAATTCGTTCACTTTTTTGGTCGTCATTTAACTCATGTGGAACAAATTGCGCACAGACTTTTCTTTTCCCCAAATCTTCGGTTAAAATTCTCCAAATAGTCTTTTTACTCGTATTCAATTCCTCAGCCAACATTCTCGTAGTAAAATTTGCATCGATACCAATGATTTCGCGGACTTTTTCCACCAGTTCAGCGCGATTATTAGTTTCTGGACGTCCTGCTCAAGAGTCGTCCTTTAAATCCTCACGACCATTTTTAAATCGTGTAAACCACGTATAAACTTGCGTACGACTCATACAATGATCATAATAAACTTTTTAAATTAATTTTTTTTCAAGTTTGACAAAAAATTTTATATTTGCTCTTTGTTCCATTTTATTTTTGAACCATTAGCACACCTTTGGTCTTATTGAAATGGCTGTCACTTTTACACCTGTCATCCGATTTACATGAAGTTAGGTGCGTTTGAAAGAGGATGAATGTATTCTTTTAATGTTGCAAACTTTCAATAGATGGAGCTGTATGTGGTATGACTTAAATATAAAGTTCGGTTATTTTTGGGACACACCGTGTATGTATTTTCATGAAATTTCAGACATGGCCATTTTGTAATATTTTAACCACTATCTCATATAGCTGCCATAGGAATATATATATAAATTCATTTATACATACATTTACCTTATGTCAGTAAACGGGAAAGCGGAAAGTCAGAACATTTTTCTTCTTCTTTTACTTATTGCAAGGGTATTTAAGCTTCGGAATGTTGAAGTTTGCTTCCTTTCTTGTTGTTAATAAAATACTATTATCACAAACATCTGATAAGCAGTTTTTGGAGTCGCTTACACTTACCCGCAAAAGTCTTCTGAAATTGAGCGGAAAATAATTGTACGAAAAGTTTTATATATTTAAATTGTATTTTTTATATATATTTATTTTGTCGCTTGGCTAAGATTTATTATAATTTAAATTTAATTACATTCAAGAATACGCATTGAAAGTTGATTTCTTGTCAATGAATGTGTACAAAGTTAGGGATATAAATACGTGTCTAATTCGGAAATATTTCTGGTTGATGGTTTTGAGTTTCTTTTCTTTTTCTTTTTTTTTTTTTTTGTGCAAAAAGATATAGTTTATATGTACATATAATAACAATATATATATATTATATATCATTTATTATATAAATATACACGACGGCCACAGAAATAGCTAAGCAGAGACCCAAAAATCACTTTTGATAGAATAAAAATGATTTAAAGTTCAAACTTATTCTTGGATACTTCTGAATAGATTTATAAACCTACACGCAGCAATTTCTGTGGCAATTCCGACATATATATTCCTTTTTATGGCTTTTCTCAGGGTGCTTCATGAAAAGAGATTACCAACTATTAACCTTAGAGAGTTATATTTCTTTTCTTATTTTATATCAGTATTAAGTAGTTTTCTTTTTATTAATATATATATATTTAGGTTTTGATCAGTTTTTAACAATAGAAAATGCAAAAAGCCCTTAACTAATCAGTACTATTTGGATAATAAACGTGTTTGTTTGTTATTTTTTAACAGGCTAGAGTTTTATAAATTATATTATTAAAAGCATTTATATTTATAAATTCGAATCCTATGTCGAATCATTGTACAGAAATCGTATATTTTAGTTTTATTATATCGAGTCTTTTTTATTTATTTATTTTGTAGTTGACAATTTTTATGTGAGTGTGGTTTGTAATATTTTGTATGCTTAATATTAAAAACGAAATCTTGATTACAAAAGTTTTGGTCACAAAATGTAATGTAATATTTCTTGGCTTGGTTTGCAATTTAATTCAATTAATTATTGTATTTTCATTTCAAATATAGCGACGAAATAATAAAAAAATCTATTTTTAATTTACATTTTTTGTTTCTTTTTTCATCGATTTATATAGAAGCTTAAGTGGCAAGTTAAGAATAAAATTGTATATATACAAAGGAAGTGTTGTTCTTTTTAATATTCGAATTTACCATATGATCAATGATTTCCCCAAGTTTTTTGAAATTATTTATATACACATTCAATAAGGTAAATACATGGATGCTTGAAGGAGACCATGAATAATATAATATCGAAAATGTACAGAAAAATTATTTCCGATATATCAAACAGCATATCGATTTATCGGTCATACAATACCCAAACATTAAAATGTCGATTTCACATCAAATATTAATACAGCATCCATATATTTCTTGTCATCCCAACTAAAAAAATATACAGTTTCATAATGCATTGAACTGAACTTTTCGACGATTATTTAAATTTTTAAAAAACCTTGGTTAAAAATAAATACACTTGCCTAATTTAATGCTAATGATAATAATGATTTAAATATGTGTACTGAAAATGATTCGAAATATAATTCGTAATATTTTTTTTCTTTTTGCCTTGCTTGCTATTTTATATATTTTTTATATCTGTATATCACAAGTTTGAAGATAGTTAAGAATTATAGTGGTGATTTTTAACTATTGTGTATTGGCATGAATGGGGGGCATGGAAACTAACAGCGATTAAATATAGTTATTTGCCATTAAAAAATTTCTACAGATTTGGAATCAATTGAAAGTGTCTGCTAAAAGTCCCATTCTTTTGTCAATTTTAGCCTTTGTGTGGTATTTCGAAAGCTTTTCTTTTAGGGATATATATCTAGAAAATATTGAAAATATTTCCAACATGAAAATGAAGTGAAATTTTAAATGTTAGGCAATACTGCAATTAATGCTAAAATATCGACAAATTATCGAAAAATTTTGTGGAATTTAGTTCGATTATATTGTTCCAATATTTTCAAAAGGGAATCGATTTCTTATCGATATTTCCTGTCATTCCCATTTCAACTGATTTTCAAATCTACAAGAAAATTTTTACGAGAGAGCCAAGCTATACTTCGGATATAATATTTCGATAATATCGATCTTAGCAATCGATTCCGTTCTCAGTTGCGCTGCAACTTTGATGACGAAAAGAGAGGGCGGCGGATGAGGAGGGGTCTACCACTACTTGGGGCGACGATCCATTGGGAGTTATACTATGCTGATGATCTTCTGTGGAACGGAATCTTAAGAAGCCCTGATCTGCCACAAGCATACTATCCGAAGCACTTGACGTTGTCGTACAGGAATTGGACGAAGCAGAAGCTACCGAAACTGATGAGGCAGTACGAAGTTTACCATTATTTTTATTCAAATGCAATAATGGATCTTTTGTATTATTCTTAACTGCCGAAGAAGCAATTGTTATCATGGATTTATCATTAATTGTGGAGGAATTTGTAGCACAATCCTCCCCCCCATTGGTCACCGAAGTGATAACATCATTATTACTTATCAAGTTTGTACACTCGACATTATTTCCAGATATTATATCTTCTTCTTCATCGTCTTCCTCATCATCAGAATTGTGATGATCATAGGGAAGTTGGCGCTCCCTAATAGGTATGCTTTTTATTACATCGGATGTAGTACCAGATCTGAGATGGGTGTTATTACGTCCTTTGACTGTCCCCCCTCCTCTTTGGTAGTAATGAGCGGCGGCTCTATCTCCTAAGGTTTGAGCTCCATTGGTTATCATGCGGTGGTGATGAGCTCCTGCTGATACCATTGATGTTTCGATACCACGTTCTTGGGGGGGAACTCCAATTTGACTTAAGGTTCCACTTTTCCTTACCCCAGTAAAGAAACAGCGCTCATAGGAGTTATAGCTGGGATAACGAGCATTACCTCCTCCTCCATTGGAAGAAGAACAAGAGTTACTCGTAGAGTTGGAGCTACGTCGTTCAGTATGATGATGCTGATGATTGGTATTGGAATTTGTATTATCAAAATAATTACGTTCTTGAGTTCCATTTCCATTTAATTTTCTCCCATTTCCCATCTTACGATCCTGAAAGCTTTCAATATTATTCGCAGCATCCTTGGTATTCGTATTCAATGCCTTTTCCTTATAAACCGGCCTTTCGAATATATTAAACTCAAATCTCTTATTATTCTCATGCTCCAAGGGTTCCGAATAGCAAGTTTCCGTATTATTTTTTTCGAAGCTTTCTTGATTTTTTGTTATATTAAAATTGGGGTTTTCGTAGTGATCCGTAACCGAATCATTTGTGTAACGCATATTATGATGAGACTTGTGATGATAATTTTGAACCCCACCATGACCATGATGATATTCAGTTAGATTTTGACTATTCATAGACCCCGTATCGTATGGCCTTTGATACATGGGCTCCTGCAGTTGATATTCAAAAGAACGTCCTCCATTGCTACCTGGATTAGTAGACGAAGACCCCGACCCCGCAGCAGCACCCATTGGATTCAAGGCATAACTATCATCGTAAATCAATTTCCCCGTTCTCATTGTGTACGTATGCAAGTTAGTATTGGCATTGCATATGGCAGGATAATCGGTATCGAAGACCTCTTGACTCGAGCTCGAAGTACAGGGTAAAAAAAAATTTGAAACTCCAGCAACGTTGTTGCCAACAACATGATGCTTGTCTCTTGTTGATGTACAACTCACCATACGTACATCATTTGTGCCCACATTTCCAGCATTATTTCCAGTTGCTGAATCATTACCACCACCGAGACTAGTCTTAAGGCCCGTTACCCAAGTAATCAACGTTATAATGGCAATTTCTATTAAACGTAGGGAAAACTGATAACCCCATTGTAACCAATCGACATCTATAATATTCATTTGCCGCGATGATGTGGCAATACATATCGCTCCAAATATCTGCAGTACAGCCATTAGAACGAAGAGTAAAGCTGTGGCAATGGTTATGTGTATGGCATACGATAAATTTTGATAGCCATGAATATAATTCTGTGATTTACTACGCAAAATCCTCTTTAAAATGCGATAAAGATATAAATAGAGTAGGCCCAAACTCAAGCATATAAATATGTAAATAATTTGACAAATCAATGTCAAGACCCTTGGTGGCGGTGGTAGAATAGCTGCCGATGAAGGAGGCGTCAAGCCACTGGCACCCCCTTGAAAATGCAACTGTTGTCTGCGAAAGTAAAGCTGTTGCTGTTGCTGTTGAAAGTATAGTAAATGATTCTTTAACGTATAAGACTCAACATAGTGCAGAGTTACACAAAGTACAACGTGTACACCACAGCCCACAACCACCGTCAATGGCCTTATCAATGCTGAATAGCGATTATTTTTGTGATTCAAAGACTTGAGAAATAAAAATAAAATTAAAACCGAAAAGGCTACGGTAAGGAATGTAGAGGGAAGATTTAACAGCAATTCGGCTGCAAAAATATTGAAAGAACCATGGACATTGTAGGCATCAAAGCATAGGAAAAATATACGCATAACACAGATTAAAATCAATATAAAATATATGCAAATGAAGTAAGACTGGGCAAACAAGTGTGTCAATTTGTTAAAAGTCAACAGTTTGTACAGGGAATAAACTGAGAGAATAGTAAAGAGGACAACGGAGAGATAAATGTGTATATTCCAGGCCCACGACCAAGTAGTGTGTGCCGCCTTGTCACGATCGCCCCCCAGGTTTGGCATGGCTCCTCCTAGTTCTCCTTTGCCCACTGTAGTCTTAGCAGCAACGGAATTGGTAGTGGCATAGGACAAGGACGATGTGGCGGAGATAACATCACCAATGGCTGCCGCAGCCGATGGTGTGGTCTGACTTTGATTTGCATTATCATAATAATCCATTTTACTTTGATTTATATTCGAACTCAACACCGACGCAGAACCATCTTCTATATTTTCCTCCTGACTTGTTCCCCCCTTTCCCTGTCCCTGCTTTTCTATCAAAACTATGGGTGAGGAAGGTGGATTTCGTATGCTTATTATATTGGGTCTTTGAGTCACTTGCTTTAGGAGAACAGCGGGAATATCACCATTGGAACCTAAGATCCTACGTATATTGGGCAAGACTTCTTGGCTTTTCTTAACAATGGGATCATGATCAACTATCTGATCCTGTTCTTGGGAATTTTTCAAGGTGCTAGCAGACTTTTTTTCATTTAAAAACTCCTCATGCGGTCGCGCTGGCGTATTTAAGGCCTTTTTCCGATCTACTGTGGTGGTAACAGTGTCATCATCGATATTATGTGAGCTATTCGACTCTATTAAAGGATTATTTGTATCTAAACTCAGCAGAGGATTAGCATCGTTGTTGTTACCTCCCAATTCCGGTGGTCGAATGGGTATCCTATCCTGACTGGGCATTAGGCTGGGCGGAGGTATGGGCCTCCTATTGATACCAATTAAACCCTCATTATTTGTCCCTCTTAATGTGGGTTTATCAGCGAAAGGATTCTGGTATTCCGGCGGCAGCGGTGGCGTGAAAAAGGATCGCGATGGCGGCGAATAAGATGGTATATGATCCCCGGGATACATCGGTATGGTTGGCGGATGAGCAGCATGACCCCCTCCTCCGTTGTTTGCTTTCTTGTTGAAGAGATTGGGAACTGGAAATAATTTGATTAGATTTTATTCTACATTTTGTTGATAATTACTGGATACTTACTGGCTGGATTGGGCGTTGAATTGTAGTGCTGTCTATGGCGATCCCTTTCATGCTGTGCATGTGACGAATGACGATTTGGATTTGGATATGTTGGATTATTATTACTCTTCAAGATATCAGCATTAGGCGCTGATGTGGGCAAGGCATGATCTCTTTCCAAATCCAATTCATAGTTCTTTTGATGATTCACACCTGGCTGTTGATGATGTATTGATAAAGGATACCTACAAATAATAATAACGATTAATAACGATTGCCGTAAGAGTTAAAAAGAGTTAAAACTTGAAACTTGATAAATTCAACTTAAAAGAATACATTTAAAACTGTTATGAAAAAAAGAATATGGGCTTTTATATGCCTTTTCTTTAAACTTATGCATTATCTAAGTGGTAATAGAAAACAAAAGCCGAAGCATAATGCCTTTGTTTTAAAAGTTTTTATCAAAACTTGTATTGAAATATTTTGATCTGTTTAAAAATATGCTATATTTTCTTTAAATGTTATCAATTGAAATACTTATTAATTACTTATTATGTAATACAGATTATATTAGTGCTTACCTTTGCGTTGTGAGAAATGGTGTGGCAACTGTAGTAACACCCACTGAATAACTGGAGTCTGGTATACTCCGTTTAGTTGTTGAGGTTGTGCCATAGGCAACTTTAATTAAAACGGCCGCAACGCTACGTTCAAAATTATTTAGCTTTTCCAAATAATCTTTCTCACCGATTGCAGAATTGGAGTTACCAGCAGATATCATATTATTACTGCCTCCAGCAGTGCTATTGTTAATTCTACCTTGTCCACTAGTAGATTTAGCTTGTGATATTGTTTTATTATTGTTTATGTCATCCAATAATAATGTTTGTGATAAGGAAATTTGGCAAGCGGCAATTGAAAGCATAAATAGCAAGAGGGCAGCTTGATGGCGAAGCATTTTTTGATCCACGGCAGAGATATTTATTTTAAGTTTATCGGTATTCAATCGATATTTATCGTTAGGTAATACTGTTGTCGCAAGGAGAGATACTTCTTGTATTTCTTCCTTTTTTCTTATTTCGTTTTTAAATTCATTGCTGTTTTTTTGTTGTCGGCCTAATAAAAAATAAAGATATTACAAGCATTTTTTAATTAAAAAATTAATTATTACATTATGTTCAAGATATATTATTTACCTGTTTGCAAAGAATATCGCTTTTTCACGTTAATTCGAAAGCTTAAGTTCGTTTGAGACATGATAACATATTGTTATTGCTCCATCTATTTAATGACTAAATACTAAACAGATCTTGCAAGTGGATGGATCCTTTGATTAAGTTGACGTTACGAATGTTAAGAATACCACCTAATAATTTGATCAAATATATTAATACAGTTAATCGCGGTTTCGGTTAATACTTAATTCTGATTACATTAAATAGCAAAACAGATTAAATAACAAATACACCTTGTTAAGTGAATATACCCATATGTACATACATACATATGTATGCACATACATACATATGAGTCCATCTATGAACACAGTTCAATCTCTAAAGGGTATTTATACTTTTTCCTTACTTTCACTATAAAAACGTTTTTTCTTTTCATTTACTAATTCAGCTTACTAAAAGCCTTACATTAAAACTATTTTATAGCACAACGTTTGATATACAATATATATGTATGCACAAACTAATATTAATATATGTACAATGTACATACATATATGTAGACAAGATGTCTTATAACCAATTACCGTGTTTGTCCATGACTTTTATTCCACATCTTAAATACACTTTATCTAACTGATATATTCATTAAATATGTGCTTGCATCATACTTGCACATATTGAGAATGTAATTGCTTTTGTATACTTAAGCACTAAACACGGAATACGTACATGCATACATACATAAGTATGCATTCAGCTGTGTACACACATATGTATAAGCACTGCGGATAATGTACGCATTTAAATACAGTGACCGTGATAGTCAACTATAGGGATAACCATCCCCCTATTCGAAGTGTTTTTTGTATGTGAACATTTAAATGTTCGGTTTACACATTATTTAAAGAAAATACAAGATTAGAATCCAGGTTATTATGACGTCTTTGGATTTTTCACTGTGCAACACACATCACACAAAATGGCGGACACATAAAAATCGATCAATTAATCGGTGTCACCGATTAAAGTTACCTTATTCATCGCTGGTTGGATGCTATTAAATAGTAAGGCTATTCTTTTACATATTCATAACATACTCGAAAATTGTTTTCAGTTATTAAATAATAAGAAAACAACCGTGCTTTATATCTGGTGTATAAGCTTTAGGAATTAATTTGAAGTCATGTGTAATTAATATATCCTATAAATATCGACAGCTGAGAAAAGTCCGGTAAGTTTAAAATAATTAAAGATTCTACAAGAAAATACAAAAGGTATATCCAAAACGGTTATTCCCCATACGGATATATATTTCCGATATTTTCTGTAATTCACCCATTTAGCCTGAATATATTTTCGCCTTTAAGCTAGGTACTAAAATAAACTAAATTTTCCGAAAGCGGCCAAACTCCATATAAAAAAACGCTTTCGGAAAAAAGAAGAAGAAGAATTTTCCGAAAGGTCGCTTTCTCGGGTACTAACATAAGCGAAATCTAGCTATCAAAATGCGCGTTGAGCGTTGCCAGATCAGGAAACAAATCAACTGTGATTTCGCTTTCGAAATAAATAAATTTATTTATAAATTTATAAATTTATTTATTTCGAAAGCTAGATATGGTGGGAAATTCAAAATATAAAAACATTGGTCGCTTGGGCCGCTTTTATTGTCCCCAGGAAAAGGTTAATTGTATAAAAGCCGTAATGACAAGGGTTATTATATGGAATTTAATTCACAAACGACATTTTAAATAAGGAAAAAATACGCCTGTGGGCGGAGACGGCGTTGGTGCCTCCTGTTATTTGCCTTGACCTATATAGAGTCGAATAGATCAATAAATAGTATTCCCATATCGAATCCGTTCATGTTCATTGTAATTTAATTTTATAAAGTTTGTTTACATAAAACAGCTGTGCGTACGTGTCAGTATGACCCGATTTACGCGTTTTCCGCCTTTTTTCCGTCCTTTCCTTAAGATTTTTGGTCACACTGGTTCCCGATCGAAATATATTGCAATTTTTCCGAAAGCTGCTTTCGGAAAATTTAGTTTATGTTAGTACCTAGCTTTAGTAATCTGTAACGAAAAATCAGGTGCAAAATTCTAGTTGTTTGAACAAACTACAGGCGTCATGTGACTGATAATCAAAATTAAATACGTCTTTGGTAACTAAAACGAGATTTTTTGTAGACAAAAAGAAGATAATGTGTTATGTTAATGCATATAAGTATAAGGTAAATCCAATGAAGTGAAAATAAAGTGAAGTGAAGTTAAGTAAAAAATATGTATAATAAAAGTTTTAATATTATTTTAAGTGATTATCGTTTCCATTATTGGACATATTAAAAACTGGGAATGTTGCATTTATGTCAGATTCAGTATCTTTGCATTAATACTTTTCGATATATCGATAAAACGTTCGTTCCAATCTCCAGAAATAATAGTTATCTAAAATAAAAATTAATCGCTTGCACAATTAATTAATTGTAAAGATTCGAACTTTTAGTTCTGCTTCAACTTAACATAATTGTTTAGAAAATATAACTAGGGAGCAATATCGCGGGTAGTTCAATAAATACCACATCCGATACATCGTGATACAGATCCCGATGTTTTTTACAGCTCTAGTGTGGAACCTGGATACACATATAAAAAGCAAACATTTTGGACAATTAATTCAATAAAGTTAGATTTTATTTCGGTTTTGCATGAGATTTTGTAATTATTCAAGTTCTCATGTGTTTCTAAAATTTGATGCAAGGCCAAATCATCGTATAAATAGAAAGAAATGGATGCATTTGATGTGGAAGATAAAAACAGGTATAAATGTAACAAGGAAGTTTGCATTATATATAAGATATTAAATGTGTTCTTGTAGCTGGTATTTTGGTCCCATGTCCCGTCAGGATGCCACTGAAGCGTTGATGAACGAGCGTGAACGTGGGGTCTTTTTGGTACGCGACAGTAATTCCATAGCGGGCGATTATGTTCTCTGTGTAAGGTAAATACATCAGCCGCTTATATCAACATATGTATGTACATATTTACTACAGTGTCATAGTAATTACGATAACGTGAATGCAATACAATACTAATAAAATCCGTTTCTTTCAATATGTCTGTTCTCAGAGAAGATACTAAAGTTAGCAACTATATAATTAACAAAGTTCAACAACAGGACCATTACGTTTATCGCATTGGAGATCAATCGTTCGATGACTTACCAAAACTATTGACTTTTTATACCCTACATTACTTGGACACTACGCCACTCAGGCGGCCTGCCCTTAAAAAAATCGAAAAAGTACAGGGAAAATTCGATTTTGTCGGCAGCGTATGTATATAACATATATATATATGATTCAAAGAAATGTGAAGTTATACTTAATCTTAATATTTTTAAATAAAAGGACCAAGACGATTTGCCCTTCCACCGAGGTGAAGTTTTAACCATAATTCGCAAGGACGAAGAACAATGGTGGACGGCAAGAAATTCATCTGGTCAAATTGGTCAAATACCTGTTCCCTATATAGATCGGGTATGTACAAATAACAATTGCAAAATTTATCGTAACCTTTTCATTGGCAGTATGACGAAAGCATGGATGAGAATGCAACGACAGTTGCACATCTTCCAGTATCTGGAAATTTGCTTGGAGGAGGCACCCTCAAAAGGACGGACCTAAATGTAAGTGTGTCTAAAAGCAGTAATTTTGCGCTAAATTAATAGTTCATTTAATATTATATAGCGCAAACTACCAGCGTATGCCCGAGTTAAACAATCGAGGGTGCCAAATGCTTACGATAAGACTGCGTTGAAATTGGAAATAGGCGATATTATTAAAGTCACCAAAACAAATATAAATGGCCAATGGGAGGGGGAGCTAAATGGCCGGAATGGGCACTTTCCATTTACGCACGTTGAATTTGTCGACGACTGTGATTTAGCAGAGTTACGTTCAAATGGCACCAGTAAAAGCGAATGGGAACAATAAGGAAATAAATGAGTGCATCTTATTCTTATTTAACGTTAAATGTATTTAAAACTAAATTGTTAATATATATAATCAAGAATATGGACAGCCTATTATATAAGCCTATAAAATAATTATAAAAGGCATGGATTATGCCAAACTAAATATAATATGTTTTAGCTGAATAATTGATAATTGGAAAAGGTAAATATACTTCAACTGCCCGCGCCCCAAGTTTATTAAAATATTTTATATTGAGCTTTTTTTCTGTCAATCCATTGGAGTGGGATTAGTGATGGTATTTCGTCGATAGTAGGGGTGAAGGTGTATGATATTTTATATACATATTTAACTTAGGTATATAAATATATGTTAAATATAATACACAGTTATTTTCATTTTCATTAATTTAATATTTGTACACATACCCAATTAGTGTTTTCTTAAAATTTGAAAATTACCTGAAGTGGAAACTGTCCCACACAAATATGTATACTTTTTAATTTAGTAATTGCAGAATGTTAATGTACATATATGTATGTTTGTATGTATCTTTAGTTATTGGATAGTCTGTACAAAAATATATACATAAGGGAAGTAATATTTACAAGTTTACAGAAGCATGCAATACGTATTGACATACATATATATATATGTATGTACATATGTATGTACACTATATTAGTACACAACAGTAAGCTTTAAGCTTTTGTGTTATTCGGTCGCAGTTTTTTGTTTTTAAAAGTGCATGCCAATACCTAAGACATACTTTAAGAATAATGCTGAATATATTTTCTTATAACAATAATAAAAACCTTAAACTAAAATCTTGTAATCTGTAACTTAAGGAATGTGCAAAGTTATTGCGAAACAATGCTAGAGCTAGTCCACCAAGCATTATAACGACAAACATGCAGACACACATACAACCATAACATTTATTATGTTTCAACTTTGGAGTTTGGACTTTGTGATGTTGTTTTATAAAAAGTATAGTTGTGGAAAAGGCAATTCTTAACGTAAGTATATTTGGATATACATATGTAAATAAATACACATTTTCAATTCATTATTAGTATATACGTAGATAGTTATATACATGTGTACAGGTGTTTGTTTAGACAGATTATGTACCGCGGAAAATGCAACGTTCCGATTGGGTTTGCATTTCTGATTTTTTTTAATGCATCGTTTTTACTGTAAAATAAGTATAAGAATAAAATCAACATGCGTATTATACAACATAGACGCTGAATAGACTATAAATTATATACCAAAACGTGATGGTACATGTATTAGCTAGCATAAAGATAAATGAGTAGTTCCAAAGTTCCTTATAGGTTGATAATCTATCAACTTCCGCCAAATAATCTTCAATTACTTATACCGCTTCAGACCCTTCTGGGGACTTCATGTGAATGTGTAAAAATATCTACATACACTCAAAGGCTAAACCTATATTGGTAATCTAATCCGCTAGAACTATACGTTTGTGGAGATTAATATGACTATGTATGTCTAGCCTTGCAAGGCTGCAGTGTATATAGACTTATCGGTTTATCGGTTTAGAAGTGAACTTTCAACCTTTTATTTTTTTTATTTAATTACTTTAAAAAGTTGTATCGCTTTCATATATTTATAAGTGATTTATATGTACGTTTAAGTATATAAATTTGTGTATTTGTATGTACACATTTACATATACTATTGCAATGGAAGGAAGCCTGGGATATTTTTGTTATCAACTTATTACCAACGCACGGAGAATAACTTTTGAGGTGTAAACTTTAAATCGTATTAACTAGTTTAACGTGAAACCGCAACGAATACGGTCTTTTTTGTGTCGGCGGCATTTAGTGAAAAATTCACTTTCGGGAAAAACTAACAAGCACAAGCACAAGAAAACATTCGGATGACATACAATTAATACCTACAATTAAAATATTCTAAAGAGCGGTAAGCTCTAGTGAACATTTCCCTTACTAATTAGAAGCATATTTATCAAATTATTTTATATTTTTCTTTGGGTATAATATAATAATACCTATTTTACAAATATTGATTTTTTATTTGGCTAAGAATAAAGTTCAGAAAATGGATTATCAGTGACTTGGACATCTTCCTCAAAGTAAAACTAAAAATGTAGTGCGATTAAAAGAACCGCCAATTCAAAAACATTCTATTTTACCTATATGTATATTAAATTTACCAATAAAATATACATATTTTTTACTTAATTTTGTTACTTACGCTATTTTCTTCGGTATATTTTTAGCATTATTGTATTGTGTGCAAGCTAGTTTGGATTAATTGTTTTTGAACTTAAAACGCAAAAAATCAACTGCAATATAATGAGCGTCCTATCAAAATATGTTGACCGTATTGCTGAGACCTGTGAACAAAATGGTCTCACTAAACACGCTTTTAGCTATGCTCTGGTGACCAGTGCAATAGTGGCCCTTACGATTAAAGTGACCATACCTTACGTGATTCAAAATTCTCACCACTGCGGGGACGTGAATATTGAAAAGTCAAAAACAAAAGTCAACAATAATGGGGCCCTTACACCAACGGAAACAGACGTCGATGGCTCTGAAGAAGATTTAAAGCTAGCGGAAGCAGAAAAATTATTAGTTGCACAGCAGCTTAAAAAAAAGACCATTACGATCGAGCCTGGACTAAACAAGGCGTTTTTAAAGCAACTGGGAATGCTGGTTAAGATAATGATACCACAAACTTTGTGCTATGAAACTGGCTTGTTGAGCATACACACGTTTTGTCTAATTTCCCGTACATTTCTTAGTATCTATGTAGCTGCACTGGAGGGGGCTCTTGTTAAATTTATTGTACGCAAGGATATTAAGCAGTTCGCTTTGGTTTTGCTTAAATGGTTTGGTATAGCTATACCAGCTACTTTTGTTAATTCCATGATACGCTTTCTTGAGAGTAAATTAGCTTTGGCATTTAGAACCCGACTAGTGCGGCACTCTTATCGATTATATTTCAAGAATCAAAATTACTATCGAGTTTCAAATTTGGACGGTCGTATCGAAAATGCAGATCATAGGTGAGTCATTATAATAATAAGTTAGTTGCCTTCTTTGCTTAACATTAAATACATAAACGTGATCGTAACTTCCTCCATACAGACTTACGGAAGATATATCAGTGTTTGCCAGTTCTGTAGCTCATTTGTACAGTAGCCTGACCAAACCTTGCTTCGATCTAATGCTAATTGGCTTAGCACTAATGAGGTCATCAAGAAAAATGAAAGCAAATATTTTAACAGGTACATAATTCAATCGATTATGACATATGCATATTGAACTTAATCGTTATCTTCTATTTAATTAATAACTTATTAACAGGACCAGCTCTGTCCGTCAGCGTTATTGCATTAACAGCACATATATTACGAGTCGTTTCACCCAAGTTTGGTCAATTGGTATCAGAGGAAGCTAACCGATATGGCTATCTTAGACATATTCACTCCCGGATAATCACAAATGCTGAAGAAATTGCGTTTTATGGAGGCCATAAGGTACGTTCATATACAAATGCTTATAGAATTATTAATGTTTCGCAGAAGAATCACTTGGATCTCTAATTACTACAGGGAAATAATAAGTAATAAATTAATATTTTATGCTTTAATTATTTAAAATTTTATTACACATTTAGGTTGAGATGCATCAGCTACGACAGGCTTACAATCGTCTTGTAAATCAAATGACTACGATCTTTAATCAAAAACTTTGGTTTATAATGCTCGAACAATTCTTTATGAAATATGTATGGTCCGGCACGGGTATGATTATGGTGTCATTGCCAATTTTAACAGGCAGTAGCGGTCCTAGTGACGGACCGTTGACAGTCCGTGACAATTCCCCACATGCGGAATCGAATGTTAGTGAGCGCACACAATATTTAACAACTGCAAGAAATTTATTAATTTCCGCTGCCGATGCCATCGAACGGTTAATGTCATCGTATAAGGAAATTGTAGCTCTCGCTGGCTACACAGATCGCGTCGCCGGCATGATGGATGTTTTCGAGGAAACGGCACAGGGTGTCTATTGCAAAACAAGCGTAGTACAATCGGATGATCAATCGAACGGAATTATCGAGTTTCGTAATGGCAAACCAATTGCAAAGGGTCGCATCATTTATACGGATGATCCCAGAAATATGTCGATAAGCCTCCGAGAAGTGCCAGTGGTGACACCAAACTGTGATATAGTAGTACCAAAACTTACATTATGCATCGAGCCTGGTGTTCATTTGTTAATAACTGGCCCCAATGGTTGTGGTAAATCTAGTTTATTCCGAATATTAAGTGGACTTTGGCCAATTTATGCTGGAGAATTGCACATTCCCCGTCCTGTTGAAGATGTTCCTTGTATGTTTTATATTCCGCAACGACCCTATATGTCTATAGGAAGTTTATGCGATCAAATTATATATCCCGATACGCGCGATGATATGAAACGCAAGAAAATAACTGAAGACGAGCTGAGGCATATTTTAAAATTGGTCAGCCTTGAACACATCGCACAACGGTATAAAGTTTATTGTATTTTTACTTGGTAAGATGTACATTTTAGTTTTAATATTTACAGCGATAGCTTTGACGTTGTACGTGATTGGAAGGATATATTATCAGGAGGAGAAAAACAACGTATGGCGGTGGCTCGTCTATTCTACCATAAGTATGAAAGAATTTAAAAAAAGTTTACAACATACGAAGTATGGTTTTAAAACTCACTGCTTCTCTTTTTAGACCACGTTATGCTCTGCTTGATGAATGCACAAGCGCCGTATCGATAGACGTTGAAAGTTCAATTTATGAAATAGCCAAAGGAATGGGCATTACACTGCTGACAATAACTCATAGGCCGACCCTTTGGTGAGAATTGTAACCCGTTTTAATTATTTTTTTTGTTAATAATTAATATTTTTAGGAAATATCACACACATATTTTGGAGTTTGATGGTCTGGGAAATTGGCAGTTTAGAAAAATGAGTTCCAACGAGCAGCAAGCTGAAAAATTCCAGCCCCAAACAACTTCTTAAAAGTTTTCGTATTGTATTAAAAATGTATAACCTTAATTTTATAAAATAAATAAAGTTTGTATTTTTGTATATACAACGCCGAAGTTATCGAAAATATAAGTAGTGTAAATGCAAGTGTAAAATATAAGTAGTGTAAATGCAATATTGTTTCTTTTTCATGGTATTATCGATATAAAATATGGATGTTGGTATATTTTAGTCCAGACTTTATACCAGGTGTTTTTAAACAAACTAGCCGCGGTCATACTGCTATTATCGAATTAGAAAAGAGAGAAAAAAAAAACAGAATTTAGTAAAAGTAATGTAAAACATAATAATTTAGAATGGGGGCTACAGTGGTAAAGCCTTTGGTGAAAAATGGAAATATATTAGATGCCTTGCCATCACAGGTATGTAAACTGAAATCATTTCAATTGTATATACAGTAAACAAAAAAGTTATAATCTTTAATTTGAAGGGCACTCTCCATGTAGTCATGTTAGGCTTGGATTCTGCAGGAAAAACAACAGCACTATATAGACTCAAGTTTGATCAGTATTTAAATACAGTGCCGACCATTGGATTTAATTGTGAAAAGGTTCTTATCGACATCAACTTTGACTTAATGATTAACGTAAAAAATTTCACTAATTCCAAAAAGGTTCAAGGTAATATTGGCAAGGCAAAAGGAGTACATTTTCTTGTTTGGGACGTTGGAGGACAAGAAAAGCTAAGACCACTTTGGCGGAGTTACACTCGGTACACACAAACTACATACATGTGTTTCAATTTAAAGTTTTAATTGTGTTCTTTTAGCTGCACTGATGGCATTTTGTTTGTTATCGACTCAGTCGACACGGAGCGAATGGAAGAGGCAAAAATGGAATTAATGCGAACAGCAAAATGTCCAGATAATCAGGTAATCGAGTTGCAGTGAATAAATAGTTTTTGCACTTTGTAAACTCCATACATTCAGTATTTTGAAACACTAAATGAATTTTCAATTCTTATAAAGATAGACCTAAGCTCTATCTTTTCTTTCTTTTTGTTCTTTCATTTTCTTCTTTATACATATGTTCAAACATATTTATGTGTTACCTACCGATTTAAAAAAAAAAGACGAGACAACTAAACTACTTACAGAAGACAACAACTGAGATAAGCTGAACAAAACATAATTTCCTTATTTAAAGGGTGTTCCGGTGCTTATACTGGCAAATAAGCAAGATCTGCCCAATGCTTGCGGTGCCAAAGAGCTGGAAAAACTGCTGGGCCTCAACGAGCTTCACAATTATGCAATGCCGCCGAATATATCAGTGTTAAATAGCTGTAGCTCATCGTCAAGTTCGAGTAACTTAATCAACGGAAGCGTGTCAAACCAAAGTATTACCGAAAGTTCATTATCTGTTCACATAAAACCTAACCTTAACGATCAAAGTGAAAAAAATACAGATGCATTCTTACAATATAATACACATTCGTATAATAATACTTCTTCTGCAGAAGAAAGCTCTAAAAAATGTTTTAAAAATATTAAACAAGATAATTACACTAGGACAGCTTCGAATACCACGTTTCGAGGATGGTATATCCAACCGACTTGCGCCATAACCGGCGAAGGTCTTCAAGAAGGCTTAGACGCCCTGTATGATATGATTTTAAAGCGACGAAAAATCAATAAATCTCATAAAAAGCGAAGGTAATAGTTAAAGTAAAATTAAGACCGTGCCTGTCTGTCTGTCGAGTAAAAATCACTTTTATTTAGCACAATTAAATAATAATAAAAAAATACATTTATATATATAAAGAATATTCTGTGTTTTTACATGAATCGAAAATATTTACTTATTTGCTTCGTTTATAGGTACGTGAGCGGCACAGTATAGGAGAAATAGAAATGAATGTGCTTAAATCATCATTTTGAAATCGGGAGCAGTTGGGACCTATGGATCAATCAATAACACAGTTTTTTTTTATTATTATTATTATTTTAAAACCAAGAATAAGAACATTTTTTCCAATGGTTTTTGGCGCGCTAAGTTCGAAACACCGACCTCAGTATCGCCCCTTTACGTCAAATTTTTGATATATTTTAACTTAAAAGTGTAAGAAGTACCTACGTTTTTGCGTACAATTAAGGTGCTTTTACTTCAACTCCGATTTGTTTCAAACCGATAGTCGCAGCATTTCAAAATACTATGTACTATTTACTATATTTACAGTTACAGTTTTATATTCACAGCTTTGATTCACCTTTCCATTTAACGATCGTTTCTATGGGAAATAATAAATAAATAATCATCCGATTTGTCAGATACATCTTTAAGCAGATGAAAAACTGCGAATTCGAACATTTTTTTCAATATACTATAACTTTGGAAATAAATAAAAATAAAAATGGGTAATGGCTAAGCTCTTCACAAGTTTTTTTTTAAATGTAATAAATTTAAAAAAAAATTGTACAGTTTGTTTATCCTCCTAAAAAGAAACTGACTGCATACTTTGTTGTCTAAGTGTAGTCTTTTTTGTAAGTACATACATATGTATGATGGTCAAAGAAGACTAAACCTTTAGAAAAGCCCATCGTCAATATTTGCTTACCAGAGACAGGGCTTTGTATACAAATGAACTACCTTTCAAAAAAAAAAAAAAGGAAAAGATTTCTTGGGGTAAGGTGGGGCATATATGTATATGGGTGTGGTATGTGACAGGTTAATAATGTGATAAATTGAGCATTTATACTTACATATTTATATTAGCATCTCAAAATATTTTTTTCAAAGACTGCAACGCAGTGAAGGAGACATTTCCGACCCTATAAAGTATATATATTCTTGATCAGCATCAACGGCCGAGTCGATCTAGCCATGTCCGTCTCTCCGTCTGTCTGTATGGCTGTCCGTTTCTACGCAAACTAGTCCCTCAGTTTTGGAGCTATCTGAATGAAACTTTGCACATATTCTTCTATATGCTCTCACTACTACACTCCTGCCCAGAATTATACGACACCCCGAAAATTTTAGTTTCGGGCCTCGTAGGTCGATGGAGAAGCATAGTACAAAAAAATCAAGTATGCAGAATGAAAGCTTAATCAATTCTGCTTAAAATGAGATCTTCTTATCTCTGATTGCATCTTGCATTTTCAATCAACAGTAAAAAATGCACAAAAGCCCGATTTTCGGCATGCCTGCAAGTGTATCAAAATTATACGACACATGCCAATTTTTTAAATTGTAATAGTTTTTTAATTTTATAATTATTTTTAAACAATTCTTAATAATTAATCGGGCCACCTTAAGCCTTTGCAACCTCGAAAAGCCTCTTAGGCATTGAATTTATTAAATTCTTAAGTCAATTTTGGTCTAAAAGAGACCATTGTGCCAAAATTTCAGATTTAAGGCTTTGGACACTCTCAAATTTCTTGTTGTTGGCGTAAACTCGCCTTGCTAAGATACCCCAGATGTTCTCAATTGGGTTTAGGTCCGGGAGCACGCTGGCCAATCCAAAACACTTATTCTGTGGTCACTTATGAAGCGCTGGGTCTCTCTGCTCCGGTGTATTGTTGCATTATCTTGCATAAAAACGTGATTTGTTTCTCCAATTTGCTCCAAAAATGGCAGAAGACGCTCCTTCAATACTGCAATATATTCTGTACTATTCATTCGTGAGCTTGTGAAAGCCAAATCAAGCGTTCCAGAAGAAGTGAACGCTCCCCAAACCATTGCGGATCCGCCTCCGAAATTCTGCTTAGAAAACATTAGTGGATCCTTTCGTAAATCCCTCCAATAGTGTCGAAATCCATATGGGCCGTCCAGATTACATTTTTTTTCATCAGAAAAAATTATCTAAATGAAAAGTATTAACCAAAGATGTTATATGAAAATAAAGTCGAAATTGCCTACCGAGACCCAGCTTCTCTCCAAGTTTTTTTCAACAAATTAAAGCCGCGCAGTTTTGTGGTACGGTTTTAAGAACGGAGCCTTCTTTAAAACTCCTCTCACAATGCAATCCGATGATTGCAGCGTCCGCCATACTGTCATTCGTGACACAGGCTTACTGCAACTTGTCGCAAGGGTGGAGCACGAGGCAAACGAATTGCTCGCTTTCCCGATAATGTGTCGTTTATCGCGGTCGGACAACTTTGATTTCCTTCCAGACCTACGCTTCACACCATATCCATTCGGATTTTCCAAAAATTTTGTGATAACACAACGTGTTTGGCCAATTGTCCGCGATATTTCGCTAACATTAAAGCCAACATCGTTGTAGGCTTTAATTCTTCCTTTTTCCTCGTCGGTTAATGAAGTTCCACGAGGCATTTTATTACGAATGAATTAAATTAATAAGTGAAATATAAAACAAAATGATTAAAAACCAATTCTTCCTCTCTAGCCAGAAAAATCGAAATGTGTCGTATAATTTTGATACAGTTGCAGGCATGCCGAAAATCGGGCTTTTGTGCATTTTTTACTGTTGATTGAAAATGCAAGATGCAATCAGAGATAAGAAGATCTCATTTTAAGCAGAATTGATTAAGCTTTCATTCTGCATACTTGATTTTTTTGTACTATGCTTCTCCATCGACCTACGAGGCCCGAAACTAAAATTTTCGGGGTGTCGTATAATTCTGGGCAGGAGTGTATATATGTCGGAACGGGCCGGATCGGACGACTATATCATATAGCTGCCATAGGAACGATCGGAAATATTTGTGGAAAAATATTATAACTTTGCCAATTTTCATCATTTTACATATAATTTGAAATATGGCTATTTTATATTATTCTAGAATTTCGGTTTTAATTTAGGAATAGGAATATGTACAATGTCGGTCATACATTTGGACTCGATTGGGGCTCTCTAAATGGGTCAAAACGGAATTTCTCTACTGATCAAAAGAGATTTTTCGTCGCATCAAAAAGGGGAACATCAGAATGCATTTTAGAGTTATGGTTCTTTGGGCAAAGTTGCTTATTTTGATGCCCAGAACATGAATTTCCGTGCCGCATATGCGATTTTTTTTCCTCCATACAAATCGACCCGCCCTTATGTACATATGTATATCAATTATTTTATTTTGAAAGCTTTGTTGCTAGCAACATTTAGTTGTTGCGCAACATTTTTCACTGTCAACATGTTTCGCTCAACATTTATAGAATCTAAAAACACGCGAAAGCGAAAAGAACCGCAATCCTTAAATATACAAAATTTTAAATACTTACTGCAAGGGTATTTAAACTTCGACATGCTGAAGTTAGCTTCCTTTCTTGTTTTATTATAAGCTTCCTTTCATGTTTTATTATAAACTTCCTTTCTTCTTTTATTATAAGCTCCCCCCTCAAATAAGAAAAAAATATGTAAATATTTATATTATTATAGACGGTAGTACATACTTTGATTTATTCTTAATTTCAAACATAAAAACTTATAATAGAATACATGACAGCAACAGCCTCAAGAACAGGCACATTCAACAATCTGCATATCACTCCAGGTGGAAATCTTCAGCTTATCGCTATGATTCTCATCAATATGTAATATTTCGAGCATTTCCAGCTTGGAGGGAGCACAACATGGCCGTGGAGCTCGACTATGATCCTCCTGCCATATTAGACTCTGCAACAGAGCGTGGTGATGGGCAGGATTATGACGTGGCGGGCAACGTCCATGGCAATATCCCGCATCAAATACTTTTGGTTGCAATATAAACTCGAAACCTTTAATATCTTTAAAGGCCACATCCAATTGATTGCGACAGCATCTTTGGTGCATTTTGTAGCATGAATTGTTCCATTTAACCGATTTCCCCCCCATCGGGTGTTATGATGCACGTACTGATCATCATGATCGCTTTTATTGTGAGTCAGCGTTATGTGATGTACTTTGGTGTCCGATTGCATAGCTCCATGGCCAATTATATTCAAAACTGGCATAAGATTAAAGCGTTCTTCATCGCCTGCGGAGGATTTTTGACCTGTAGGGCTGGTGTCGCTAAGTACTCGGGCACCCAGAGTTTTGCATCGATCACACTGAATTTCAATGCCCAAATTTGGATGACCTTTGCTTAACCAATCCCTTACCGCTCTTGTCACATCGAACTCCAGCCATTGGGTTCGAGTCTCCTCGTTATCCATATTCTCGAATTGGATTTTACGAGACGTCAGCAATCTTCTTCGATTTGAGGAAAGAAGTTGATATACTTTAAGGTTTATCTGACGGTGTTGTGGGACTGTTCTCCCTTTAGGTTTATTAAAATTACAATTCTTATCATTACCTTCTTTTCTATTATTATGTTTACGATGGGAATTGTTTGCCTTTGCCAGTGAAGAGCTATAAAGTATCATCAATCTCACATTGGCCTCATCTATTTTATTATGATGCAATTTAGGTTCCTGAATATTCGATAAAGGGAAATGCAGAAGAATATTCGTCATGGATTTTCTAGCGTCAAGTGATCTCCTGTGCCGCCATCGTTTGTGGCTTATGTCGTTGAATCGGTTGGTAACAATACTAAATAAGTGCAAGTCACTTGGAGAAGACACTACCATGTGGCTATTGAAAAAGTCTTCCGAGTTTTCATGATTACTTCTTAAACGATCTAGATATTCTAGGTATTTGTTCGAGTACTCAACTTGGCTTATATTCACCTGTAGAAATAAATGAAAAATATCTGAGTAAAATGATAATAGCACACAAGGGTATAAAACACTTGCATTTCCATTCACATACTTTCATTGCGTTTCTTATTTATTTTAGACGGAAAAATAAAATATTCTTTAGACACTAAGACTGCTAGCTATCGATAGTGACAACAAAAGTTTACAGTTTTACATTGCATTCTCACCTTTCTCATATCTGGCATCTTCTTCATTCCAAGGCCCTTTAGAACTAAGCGCCTTAGTTTAATTTCATCAATTTTGGTTGACTTTTTATTGTTAACTTTTGGAATATCTCTAGGTTTTCTAGGTAATGTAGTATTACTTCTATCATATGTATTAGACCACGGTCTTATAATAATCAGACTATAATTATTTGAACTGCCATTAGTTGGTTTATTTTGGCTTTGTGATAAATTTGAAACTTTTTTGATAATTTCTGTATGTGGCTGAGTGTTTCCTCTTGGAGAATCTTCAATGTCTTGATGTCTATATTCGATTTTTTGATTTTGTCTGAAGATCTGCAAATGGTTAATTCTATGGCTATTGCTATTGTAATTATTATTTATTATTTTTGAACTTGACGTTTGGCCGTCCATTTTGTGACCATTTATTTGCTGTGTAAGCAAATAGAGTAAAAAAAAAAGAAACCATAACTTAGCTGACGCCTCAAACAGAATATTATTAGAAAGTTTCGGTGTATACCGATCAGATACTGATATTGCTGATATTAACGTGTTGTTGTTCTTAATTTTTATTATTAACATGTTTTTTCCTCATGGCCACTTCATTACCGTATGATTAATAGTATTAAAAGGGTTTGGTATTTTTCAATTTTCAAATAGTCTGCGACACTATTTTTTTTTTAATTACATGTGTTTTTTTCACATTGTTCTCAATTACACAAATTTCTCCAAGTTTTTTTGAAATCGTTGAATTTCTATTTAAGTCGAACTAATTTAGGAGAAATACTTTCGATAAAAAATGTGTAAATAAATATGATCACGATTTCATAAAAGTTGTTCATATTTTCATCCCGCTCTAGCTCTCTCTCTCTCTTTATCTCCTATCGACATTCCGCTTCACACACGCGCATCTATTGTGAACGTGAACCTGTTTGGGCGTCGGTTCCAATACGACTAAAAACCAACTGCTTACTTAAGAGCGGCAAACGCCACATAAACAACACAATCACACCCACACACGAACTTGATATACACACACTGGATCAGGCCCGTGCGCAGGAATCTTCCAAGGGGGGTTTTAACCACAAATTCGGAACATAATATCGAAATAATTTTTTTTTCAATTTTAATTGCTGTCCATATTTCAAAATATTGGCACCGAAAACTCAATTCTGACAATTAAGTATGAATTGTCAAGTTATTTGCACTTTTATATAATAAGTGCTGTATTGTTTATAAAAATTTATGTGGAAAAATTCTCCATGGGGGGGGTTACAACCCCCAAAACCCCCCCGTGCGCACGGGCCTGCACTGGATATTTCCTTACACAAACACAAGCGGAATCACGGCACATACTGTGTTCATGCGTTGGAACACATGAGAATTTGTGAATACAAATACGCGAAAGCGAAATATTCACTTTCGACATCATCTACAATATCTTTGATTTTTGTGTTATTTTGAGTTTGTATTTCCTTCATATATATAGAGTAGAGATAAAATCTGGGTCCGAGGGAGACCCATTTTCGGGACCCGTCTGTTCCTTGTAATTTCCGACTTTCGGAAAATCACAGGTCCTTCTGAAACACCCGTCTTTGGCAAGAATGCAAGTGTTTGGCAAGTGTTTACTTAAAAAAAATATAAAATATTGTAACTTAATAAATTTGCAAGATTTTAAGACATCCAATAAATTAAACAGACATTTTGTTACTATGTAACAATTTAATGTATGTATATATTATTGTTATATATACTAAATTTACTTTTACGTTGATATGACAAGTAAATATTGTTATTTTTCAGTTCTTCGTGTTAGCTATTGTCTGGCGGGATTATAGCTATTCCAAGCATGAATGAATAGTCAGGCAATGCTGGTCACGCGATACAATATATCGATTCGATATATCGATAAAAATATTTTTAAAAATAAAAATAAAATAAAATAAAAATAGTCTTCTTGCGCGAGAGTGGCGCCATCTATGAAGATTTTGAGTATGGTACGTTAATGGTCACTCTATTCCTTATCGATTGCGCCCAAAATCACATTATTTGGTTAACTTTTAAAACATCGGTTTTGGCCAACAAAACTGGCAAGAATGCAAGTGTTTACTTAAAAAAAAAATATATATAACATACAATGATAATAATAATAAATAATGATAAATAATAATAAATAATGATACATAATAATAAATAATGATAAATAATAATAAATAATGATAAATAATAATGAATAATGTGAAATAATAATGAATAATGTGAAATAATAATTAATAATGTGAAATAATAATTAATCATGTGAAATAATAATGAATAATGTGAAATAATGATGAATAATGTGAAATAATTATGAATAATCATAATGATTAATAATCATAATGATTAATAATAATATTGATTAAAAATAATAATGATAAATAATAATAATGATTAGTTTGTATTCTGATCATTTCCGACGACGACAACAAGCCGCCCATTGGCCAGGGCCTAAACCGAGACGCACAGTAAACCCTCGATCAAGTATGGCCCCTGGACAAGACGAAGCATGAGGCCATCAAGGAGCCGCAGCGCCTCCTCGAGATGGACTGGGAAGGCAAGTTGCGGCGGGTTTGTGACAAGAATGGCACGCGCTTTATCGAGTACCGCCCGGAGACGGGTAGCTGGGTATTCCGTGTAAAGCACTTCTCGAAATACGGTCAGGACGAACCACCAGTGCCCACCGATCTAAAAAAGGTTAAAATGGTTTCCCTGAAGGCGCAGCAACGAGCCGCTGCTGCTGATAAAGTGACACTGAACTCGCTGCGACAGGCCCAAAAGATATCCGAAGATGCGGCCCGCAACCTTGATGCAAAAGCGTTGGCTGGAGTGGTCAACGGATCCAGGACAATATACAACACAGCTGAGTTCTTGCTCTTTGATAAAACACGTAAGTAGATATTCCCGAAAGCTGTGTCATTTAGTTCGCTTCCTTATAAATACATTAAATACATAATTAAATAAATAAATAAAAATAAATAAATAAATAATAGAAACTCTCTATATTTCACAGGTACGACGGCTAAAGGACCGTAGACGCGAGAGGCCACGCCAACCCGCGCACCGACTTCATGCCCATCCGTGATAAATCCATGATACATTCCTCTCTACCCATTCGAATAAATAAAATACACTCATTTATACTATTTACGGCATGAAACTCAGCGTTCTCACTGGGGACTCGGGTCGGGAATTTCTTGCAGCAGCCACGCTTGAACCAAATAAATTTCTGTGGGAAGACCCTAAGCTTCAAAACAATAGAAACAATTCTAGTTGTGTATTGCGTAGGTCGGAAAACCGTACCTTTTTTATTTGTTTTCAATACTTTTAAATGCAAAATAATCCGAAGATATTGAAGTCTCAATCAACAAAAATAATAGCAGTCGCGGCGAAGATACTTGTGTTAATCCATAGCTTGGTTGAATTTGAATTATTAAAATTATAGACATAATTATAAACTTATACACTTGATTAATTAATTAAGCGAGAGTAAAAACCATGCCTTTTTCTATACTAAATATACTAAACTTTTATAAAATTCTTAAAGTTACGTAAACTTATTTTCTTTTTTTTTTGTCTTGTTTTGTCATAATATATGTTACTATTTAAATTTATTGTAAATTATATATAATTATATATTATATTTACAGCTTAGAAATACTACTTGTAATACATAAAACTGTTTTAGATAATAGTGTCCAACTGACGAGCCTGATGTAAAATCTTTTTCTGGTGTCCCACGAGGGTTATGCCCATATCCGATAACTGTTGGGCAGTTAGACGGGAAATCTAAAAGGGAATAAAGGAACAAACACAAATAAATGCTGTATATTATATTGTATAATTCATTTCAGTCAAATGTTGTTAGGTTTTGTAAAGATATGATTTTACTTTTTTTTACGGTTATTCAAAAAACCAACATGCTGCATGTTGCATGGTAATTTCATATTCATAATTTTTCAGCACGGCAGAAAACTATTTTATATATTAGAGATATATATATACATATATATCCATATCCATATATTGATATATTGATCCATATTTCTCACCTGTTGAGCATTATTTAAATTAGCCTCCTTGAAATGCTGGCAATATCTGGACATTTTTATATGCTCCAACCACAGGTCGGTGCTAATAAAGACATTTTGACCGCGTTGCTGGGAATCCAAAATGTGAGTATTATCCGATTCGGGAGAGTTCCTTGTGGTTAGCAGCGATTGCGGCTGCCTGGCCAAGTTGTCCAACGTCGAAACGATGCTCGCAAAGGTTGGACGATGCGTTCTCTGCTTTTGCCAACAATCCAACATTAATTGATAAAGCGCTTCGGGGCAATCCATGGGGGCCGGCAGACGATAGCCCTTCTCTATGCTTTTTATTACATCCTAAATATCACACAGTTATAGTAGCTAAAAATAAAAATGCCTTAAGGTATGCATTGTATACCTGATTTGACCAGTTCCAATAAGGACGTTCTCCGTAAGACATCACCTCCCATAAAACAACGCCATATGACCAGACATCGGAGGCAGATGTAAACTTCCGAAAAGCAATTGCTTCCGGTGCAGTCCAGCGCACCGGAATTTTACCACCCTATACATGAAATAAATATTCAAATATATTAATTTTAAAATAAGTATATTAATGAATCATGTATGGCCCACAGTTAGAAATGTGAAAAATTAATAGTTGTGATGTGTACAAATACAATACTATAGCCCATAGTATAAAGAATAGGAAGAAATAAGGCGGGCCCCAGTCTTGGTATGGCACTTAGCGACCGCGATCGGTTGAGGTTAGTCCTCCAGTCGTCAGTAGCAAAAGTCATTTTTGGTTGGACCGGATCATTCGATCTGGTTCTATTTATGCATTGTACTTAAATGTCATTTTTATTTAGTTGCTTCTTTTCTCGCAGACCTAGCAGTCCCCGATCTTGAGTCCTCTGCCTTGCTCGTGGTTGACCTAGAGGTCCCCAAGCCCGGCCCCGAATCACGGCGTTCCAGAGCAGCGATACCCGGTCGGACATATGAAAGTGTTCTGAGTTCGTACATTTTAACATAATCAAGATGAAGATTTATGGTTACGGCATAACTCGGAGGAGTATGATGTGTCTAACACGACGACACCGAATTTTATATATATGGACTGTAGATCCATAGGTCGCTGGTTCATATCCGGCTCGAAGACCAAATGTTCGGAGGGGGATGGCTTCAACCTGTACACGCGAACCAATAAAGACTCTAACGAACGTCGCGTAATACCCCGAAAGTTTTGTTTACAAACATTTAAAAAAGATCAAATAATTCGCATAAATAAAATATATTTAGTACTCACCCTTGTTGTATACGCATCACTGGCATTCTCAATCTCTCGTGACAATCCAAAATCCGCTATTTTGCATATCAACTGCGCATTAACGAGTACATTCCGAGCCGCCAAATCTCTGTGGACATAATTCATATCACTCAGATAGGCCATCCCACTAGCAATGCCTCTCAGCATTACGATCAGTTGCAATGTTTGAAATTTTCCATCATTAACCCGCAAGAATGTGTCCAGGCTCCCATTCTCCATATATTCGGTGATGATCATGACTGGATTGGAGCGTGTCACGACGCCTTGGAGGTAAATGACATTCGGATGATCGAACTGGCCCATAATAGAGGCCTCCGTTAAGAAGTCACAGCGGGCCTTTTCCGAAGATCCTTGAGATGGAAACCAAAAAAAGATTTGTATTTAACTTTCATACTATACACCTCTCCTAATTATAAATCATAATTTCGCTGATATTCTCGATTAATTTGTAAATTAACACTTATATTTCCATGATCACTTGTATTCGTTCCGAACGCGTATGCTTACCTGGTTTCAAGGTCTTTATGGCTACGTCAATGTCTTGAACAAAATTTGGTGGGATTTTTAGGCGACCCCGACAAACGTCTCCAAATTCTCCCCCACCTTTAAATTAAAAAGAAATTTGTCATATTTTATTATTACTATTAAAATATATACCTACCAATAATTGCTTCGATAGTTATGTAGTTGGCATCGATTTCTCTGGCAAATTCTCGTATTGCTTGATTTGGATCTTCATATGTGTGCGGATCTATGTAGCATCTGCTATTACCAAACAGGGGAGTAGTCACTAAAAAAAATAAAAGTTTAACTTAAGTTAAAATGCATTCCAACACCCAAAAACTTAAACAGAATATAGTAAATATGTATGTAAAAAAATAAATATAAAAATTGAAGCAATAGGTTATACCGTTTAAGTGAAGGGTTTTGACAATTGGAGTAGTATCCATAGAATTAACTAAAAATAAAGAAAAGGAATAATATATAGTTTATATATCAAAACAGAAAAATTGTAAATGGATTTTTCCTGAAAATTATAAAAGCTTAAAGTCGGGATGCGCCGACTTGGTATTAAAAAAATGTAAAAAGAAAATTTAAATTGAGTTAATCCAAAAACTTTAAAGAAAATAATTTGTATAAGTAACAAACGAATTGACGATAGATATTAATTTTTATTAAATACATTCCTTGTGCCAGAATTAAAATTTAATGTATCAGAGCATATTATTTGGTTGAGTTCACACTTACCTTCATTGCTGGCATAATCCATCGGCAAAGGCAAATGATTTGTAGACTTCTTATCAAGTTCATCCTGATGCTTTGAACGCATAAAATACACTGTTGCCACAATTATTATAACCAAGAACAGTACCCCAGTGACAATGGCCCCGGCAATAAATCGTATTTGCACTGAGTCGTCATAAACTAAATATAAATATAAATATAAAAAACTCTCCTGAATTTATAGGTATAATAATTAAAGATATTTACCTGAACTCACGGCTTGTAGTGTTTGAGCATAGATCATATTACTATAAGAGCCGAAGCCATTTAACGTTTTACAACGAACTTGAAAGCCATATTCTGTATTTTCTACAAGTCCTTCGATGTGAGCCTTTGTGTCCTTGGTATTTATAGCCGTCTTGTTAACCATATCGAGTTCCAGTTTAGGAAACCAACGAACTTCGTAGAACTCGATTGGATTATCAATTTGAGTGGGCTTATCCCACTCAAGATCCGCATCCTTGCTGGTGATGGCCAAGACACGCAAATTGAAGACTGTAGACAGTAAAATAGATTCAGTTGTGAATACAATTTCGGCATATTGCGTCTTGATTTCATTTAAATCCAGCGGAGGAATGTTCTGCGTCGTCGAAATATTGTTGAAAACAAAATCATTCGATAAACTGGACGACGTTTCATTGGAGTGCGACGGCATTATCTCAGTGACAAGAGTTACGCTGTTTGTGGCATGAATCTGAACAGTATATGTTGTAACTGGTTCTAGATTTGTTATTGTTAATTTCGTTTCGTTGAATGTATCTGTTGCTGGATTGTACATGACGTTAGAGCCACACATACTGCACCTTACTTTATACACTATATCACTGTGATACTTTTGGGTCGTTGTCTGTTCTCCCAAATACGATTCATTATTGTTGGCGTTGTGAGCACCACTCCAGGCTAATATGGCACTAGTTTGATCTACAAAAAGCAATGTGAGATTGGTGGGAGCTGCCGGTGGATTGTAACAGGGCATGTGTCGGCCATCCCGCGGATGTCGGTAGTATCCTGGGATACATTGACAATACGCAGACCCTGCCTTTAAAGCCTTCGAATTTGGCGGACATGGGGTACATTTTTGCACTTCCGGTGATTTAAATTTACCAACGGGACATTCTAAAATTGTAATTGAACAACAAAATTAGTTTAAAATAGATGAGGAAATAAAGAAACTAAATACGGTCACAATTTATCGAAATTAATCGAAAACTATCGAAAATAGCAGTCATTAAATGTCTAATTCAATTAATAATAATCTTTACTTTTATAATTAGATGCTTGGTGAAAGAGTCATAGTCATTTCGTAAAAAGGAAAAGTAAAAAATATGAATACTAACCTGTGCAAGTCTTATTTAAGTCATTCGGTTCAAAGCCAACTTTACATCGACAACCGCCAGTTAGTATCGTCCATTTGCCATCACCCTTGCAAAGGTAAGTTGGGGTTTCATAGGGTTCAGCATTTTCCACACAAGTTCCATTCTGTTTTTCAATTATAGTTATTTCTCTGCCCGTTGGTGTTTCATTGAAATGCGCAAAATTCTCCGTGACAGCGGGACAGGTGATATAGTAAACTTTCACTGCGAGAACACTAATGCAGGCGCCCTGATCGCGAAACGCAAAATAAACCCCCTTCTTATTTACAGCAATACTCTTGACCTCCGTATTGATGTCGACGTCGGAGTTCTGATTGAATCGACCCTCTCCGGCTGCAATTCGGGCAATCAGTCGGTAACTATCAGTTTGCCAAGGCGGAGGTTCTCTTGTGGCCGCATCGAACTCGTAGAAAAGTAAACTGAATGTTTCCTTACATGACAAAGCATTTCCTATGAAAATAGGGTTTAATGTAGATTTAAATTATATTAAATTAAAATGAAAATTATTACGATTATTATATATAGATTTACAAGGGCTTAAAATACGGATGATAGAACATGTCGTCGATATATCCATCACGAATAAATATATTTTATGATCAGCATATATTATTTTATCCAATTTCTATTAATTTGCTTACCTGGAAATAATGAGCAATCTCGTATGGTGAATTGTATTTCAATGTATAGTCTGTTTGCTGGTCCACGATCAATAAAGGGCGACCACAGCCAGTTGTTAACATTGTGATAGGCAACGTCACAAACCACATAGCTTCGCCAGTTAATGCCCTTCACGAAGTCCGTAAACGATTCTTCAACCCACTAAAAATGCAGAATCAGAGAGACAATAATGTAACCGCAACCGAATTTAATACAAATATATCCGCCGAATGGTTAACCAGGTGAAAAACAAACATTTTTTCATACAATATTTCTTTGAATTTTTATTAAAAAAAATTTCAAGTCTATATAAAAATTTCTATACTGTAAATTTCTTTACCTTTACCTACTTTAAAAACTAATGGCATATGATTGGATTTTTTTTTTGCCAAATATGAAGTTATTTATGGGATGAAGTAAGTGTGATTCTCTTTAAAAGTAGAACATTCCGTTGCAATTAAATTTATAATGTGAAAATTAAAATCAATAATAATACCTAATAATACAAATGAATATTTTTAATAAAATCTTCTTACCCCTGGCGTCTGGGCTTGAGGACCATAGGGATACCTTGTCCATTCCAAAGTAGCTTCTCTAGTTGTATCCAAAAGAACAACTGCAAAACATATATATTTGAAATACCATCGAGCTAAAATTAATATTGCGTTTTTTCGCACCTTGATCGGCCTGTGTCAATTGCAAGTTAAATAATAATAAAATCAGCCAACCGAATCCCAATAATGTCATTTTTAGAACAGTTTTATCGTTGTTTCGTGCAGGAACAGGAAGTCTTCCAGTGTCCGCAAACAGCACTATGCTAATGGTTTGATTTTGTAAAAGGGAAGTCGCACGATTTCTTTTGGAAGAGTGTTGAGTTGAATTCTCTTTTAAAGTGATTCCTTCTTTTCGATCAAGACAATGATGATGGTATTCCATTTTATATACATATGTGTATTATTTCCAAACATATTCAAAAGATGCTTTTTCTATATTGGAACTTCCAGTAGTGGCTCCGAGTATGTGTGTTGTTTATTTGTATTTCGTCAATTTGAATGACCTTTGAGCATGATTTTGCCCATTTATGCCAAATATTGACATCATTTCGCGATATTATTAAAACTGAGGATAAGGGAAAACATAGTTTAAAATGTTTATATAAATGTAAGCATTCAAAAAAACTTGATATTTTGAAATAAATCAGTCATGTGTGCGGACTTGATACCTTCTCCGAAATCCCATATTTATTCATTAAATATTTATTCATTAAATATTCATTCAAAAACTTTTCATATGTATTAAGTATATCATATATTATATATGTATGTATTATAAGGACAAAAAAAAGAATGGTATGAGTTTCACTTTAATCAATCAGCTAGCCACTTAATTATTTAGTTCTGAAAAGATTGCTATTATTTATTTTTGAATTTTAATTCTTGAATTTATTTATTTATTACTGCTCTCACATTGCATATATGTACATATATGTATATAAGTATGTACACAGATGTACGTACATATGTACAAACATGCTTATTACAACGAAAAAGGATGCTACATCTTTGATTTCCTTGAGTTTTTTTAAGTTTCTTGGGATTTTTCGCTCTTTCGTCAGTTCCACTTTAATTACATATTTAGTTTTGAAATTATTGTTTTTATTTATTATTGTATTTTGTAAACCGTTTAGTTTATGTATACATACATACTGTATACGGTATACACACTTTTTTCAGAGCATCTCGGCTTAAAGCAGCGGTTCGCTTAGAAGTTTTTCGGTAATATTTTTGTTGTTTATCACGTAAAAAAGTAGTGACTAAATAAGTAATTTAGTAGCGGCAATGCGAATGATATTTGTTGCATATTTATTAACGCGTCCTTTAAAAAAAATTGGAATACTCGTACTTCAATTTACAATGCACTTTTCATTAGAGATGAGATAAGATAAAAACAATAGGCCAGTAAAAATGCTATCTATCGACAACAAATAGTATCTATCGAATACAAAATACACTAAAGCCACGGTCTCTTTAATCTGTTTGGCACAGGAAAAATGTTTATAAGGTGTGACCGTCATTTCCATTTGTTGCTAGGCATTTTTGAGGAAAAATTGAATTGTCACTCTAATTGTGCCTCTATAAGTTTCGCATGCGCTGAATGTAAATCAATAAATCAATACAACACAAAATATTTTTAATTGTTATTTTCACTCTAGCGTGTATTTCATTTTAAATAAATAAAACAGAAAGCTATTAAGTGCACAAATGTTAAATGCATCGGCAGAACAGACACTATTTGATGCAAGTCACAATATTTTGATATTATTATAATTATACGTTTTATTTAATTATAAATACCATAAAAGTACGCGCGAATATGTAATTTTGTGTGTCCTTTAAAAAAAATTAACATTCGTATATCCTCTTCGTAATTTTCTATATAAAATTACTATATACCATAGTACATAATAGGAAATGTTATAATAAAAATAAAAAAGTTAAGATAAAGATTGTGTGGTGTCTCTATGTAATGTTATTGAAAAATTCGCCTAATTTAAATTATTTACTTTCCTTTTTTTTTTTTTAACTTACAAGTTTTTATATTTATACAATTTAGAACCACTTCAAATATGTAAACATACGTACATGTACCTATGTATATATGTAAATGTATGTATCTATACTACGTAAACATTTTGTTGTGTATAAATAAGTACATATGGGTGTTCTCGAGAGAATGTACGTGTTTCTAAGTAATTATCAGCTCAAAACTAACCTTTAGCCGCAAACTCTGAGCCGTGACATTCTTAATTATAAGCTCGAATCGAAAACAAGTGAATTTTACTGATAATGATATATAATATATGTATTTTCCATTTTTCAGACAATATTGTTCAAAGTCTGAAGTCAATATAGTTATGCGCTATATCTACGCAGTTACGTTCTGAAATTCGATTCCAAAACAATTGAAAATTTTACGAAAAAAAAATGCCCCTCTTTGGCAAAAAGGATTCCGGGAAGAAGGCCAAGGCGAGGGATATCAAAGAGTTAAACAAACAAGTGTCAATTGAAGAGAAATATAACCTCCATGGACTGTTGGGGACGTAAGTTGCAAGAGGTGGTACTATAATTAATAAAACAGAGTAATCTCTTATATCTCTTTCCACTACGACAGTGGTGCCTTCTCAGAAGTACGTTTAGCCGAAAGTAAGGAGACGCCAGGCGATCATTTTGCCGTTAAAATAATCGATAAGAAAGCGTTAAAGGGCAAGGAAGAATCACTGGAAAATGAAATACGTGTGCTGAGGAGGTAAGACATGTGCCCAAAAATGTGGTAATATCATAATGTGTGTGCTGCTTAACAGGATAACAGTTAGATTCAGGATTGGGATACGACATTCTTATTGCATATATGTATTTCCATAAAATGTTCATGAAATAATGCGTGTTTAACTATTCTGATTATGTTTTCGACTAATAAAATATTTTACTTTGAAAATTTGTCTTCCCTGCAATATGCAGTAATTGAATAAAATTAATCTATACTATTTTTAATATATTTATTTTCTAAGTTTATATTTTAATTATTTATTTTATTTGTTTTTTTTTTTTACTTTTTTGTCAAAAAACTTTCCTGTTTGCTTTAATTTGCTTTCTTTTCATGTGTGTTTAGGTTCAGTGCAAATCATTTCGATGGCAAATGTCCAAATGGAAGGCGGTGAGTTCTATATCCCCGAGATCCTCTCTATGTGCACTCAGACGTTTTGAGTTTATTTAAAAAAAAAAATGCTAATGAGTTTGAAGAATATGCATAAACATTTTTCAGGGTATGATTACGTTACGTTCATCAATATAAACATTTGAGGAAATCATCAGAACCTTTTGAAGATAATAATTTTGCTTCCAATAATGCTTATTGATTCAATTCAATATTTAAAAATATACCTTCACAATTCTACCTTTTCAGATTAACTCATCCAAATATAGTCCAATTGTTGGAAACATATGAGGACAAATCCAAGGTGTACCTCGTCATGGAGTTGTATGTGTGAATATTATTACTCTATTCTGCTCAAATTATACTTTTATGTTTTGTTTTCATTAATTTTACAGAGTTACTGGAGGTGAACTTTTCGATCGGATTGTTGAAAAGGGATCATACACGGAAAAGGACGCTTCTCATCTGATCAGACAAATTTTAGAGGCTGTCGATTATATGCATGAACAGGGTGTCGTGCATCGTGATCTTAAGGTAAGTAGCGTTCAACTTCACTTACACAAAATGTTGTAATCAATATTAAAAAATTCTAGAATAATACAAAATTTCCATATCTCAAATTATATGAAAATATGTTAAAAATTGGCAAAGTAATAATTGTTTGGGGGTTGTTGTTTAAACTTTTGTAAAAGTAGTAACAGGAATTATTCTAATTTTTCGTGTACAGCCGGAAAACTTACTTTACTACAGCGCTGAAGATGATAGCAAAATAATGATTAGCGATTTTGGATTATCCAAAATGGAAGACTCGGGCATTATGGCAACGGCATGTGGAACGCCCGGTTATGTTGCACCCGAGGTGCTAGCGCAAAAGCCATATGGCAAAGCCGTCGATGTGTGGAGTATTGGAGTAATATCCTACATTCTATTATGTGGCTATCCCCCGTTCTATGATGAAAATGATGCCAATTTATTCGCACAGATTTTAAAAGGTATTTAAAATTGGTATTGAAATATGTATAGGAGGTTATCTAAACAATTTTGTTTCAATATTTTTTTAGGAGAGTTTGAATTTGATTCGCCGTATTGGGATGAAATCAGCGAGTCGGCCAAACACTTTATTAGAAACCTAATGTGTGTAACCGTAGAAAAGCGATTTACATGTAAGGAAGCGTTGGCTCATGCCTGGTAAGTAGTACTTTTAATTTGTAAGGCAAGCTCTTTAGCCGTATTATAATTATAATCTTGTTGTTGCTTTTTCGAAATTGAAGATTTTTATGTTTAAAAGTTAGGTGAATAGAATATTCCATGAGTTAAAAATATGTTTGGTGTGGTATCCATTATTGACAATATCGTTTACTAAAAATGCTTGCCGGACGAATTAATGGTTTTCGGGGCTAGTATATAATATAGTATAGTAATATTATTATTGTATATATTATTGTTATTTTTATTTTTATTGTAATAAAAAATACATGTTCCAATTACAATGCGTTAATCCAGTGCAACTAAGGCCTTCAGGCTACTCTTTTTTAACTTAGATTCAATTTAGGTGCTAATTCATTAAATTTAATGTTTCCGTACCCTTGCAAAGTATTATAATTTTAGTCAGAATTTTGCAACTCAGTGAAGGACCCACCCTAAAAAGTATATATTCTTGATCAGCATCCACAGCCGAGTCGATCTAGTGACCTCCGTTTGTCAGTTTCTACGCAAACTAGTCCCTAGTAGTGTATATTTATTTATATATATGTTTCCCCTTATTTATTGTAGGATTTCTGGTAATGAGGCAAGTAGTAGAAATATTCATGGAACCGTCTCTGAGCAGCTGAAGAAGAACTTTGCAAAATCACGCTGGAAGGTGAGTTGTTGAAATATGTATAAATGAATATTTAATATATTTTATCACTTTCTTTTTAGCAAGCTTATTATGCGGCTACAGTCATACGACAAATGCAAAGGATGGCTCTCAGCAGCAATAATAGTAGTAGTGCAAATAGTGATTCCACTTGCAATAGCAGCAGTACCCATAAGAAAGACTCTATGGTTGCAAGAGCAACAGCAGCACAAACAGCATCTGGATCTGAAGGATCTGAAACAAGCGTCGCCGCTGCCACAGCACAAATTGTTCGTTTGCCTCAGGATCAGAGCGATCTGGAAGCAAGCAGCAATGCCAATGGAGCTACAGTTTAAATTTGAAAAAAATTATGTTACAATATTTGCCGTTTCCCAATTACAATTTTTTGAATTCTAACATTTGTTCTAGTCTCAAGTAAACAGTCTCACTGATGCTTACACTAATCAAAGCCAATTCTGTTAAATCTGCTAACGAAAAACTTTTTTTAATAGAAGTGAAAATCAAAACGATGTTTACGATAATTAAATAATATAACCGGCCATATCCTTAAGAACTTGTATTACCATCGGTTTGATCGGAAATATGCAGCAGAGTTTTTGATTTGCGATCTTCGGTTTAGAATTCTCAGTAGAGTTATTCACTGATGATATTTAAATAACTTATAAAGGGAACGTCGCAAATAATACATAACGAATAGGAATTTTGTTTTTTGCTGAGTTACCTACAATTTTTAATATATTTACCATTACAAAATTGTAAAGATCAGAAGAATTCGAAAAATATTTACATTTTTTGTTGTTTGTTTTAAAAGTCTTCTAAGAGGATGATGGTGTTTCAATAATGATCAAGTCTATATGCAATAACGTTAATATTGGGCACTCACTCATCTAAGCATAGTGGAAAAGAAAAATAATACTCGTAACTGGGAAAGACGGCATATTAAAAATGTTTCTCCAAAATTATGAGCATTTATTAATTGTAAAATAATAAAAATGGGGTGGCTAATGAATTTATCGTATGTCCGCTTAAGCATCAGAGATTAATTATCATAAAATTTGTAGTTGCAGCTAAAATAACACATCACATTTCGTAATATGTTTGGTTACAGGTGGTAAAGCAATCAGTGATCACGCCCCGCCGTAAAATAACTCGGCTTGAAATTAAAGCATATCCACAAGCAGAACAAACAGTATTTCATGTTAAATATATTAATATTTATATTTTCTTTGTTTACATTCTTATTAACGATCATCGATTGACTCTATCAGCAATCTCCGTCAAGTATCGGAGAAAAGGTAGCGTACTATTTTTACGATCCTTTTTTTTGCTGATCATCAAGCTGGGTTTCCATTTTTCAAATTTTATTTTTAGTTCATTTTTTTCTTATTTCGTTTTTTGGCTTTTTTGTCCGAACTTCCGACTTTCTTTTTCGTGATGCAAACTCGACAGAACCAATCATCGTTGTCCTTGGGAGCTATGGTAATGCCCACACAGATCCTAAAATATATGTATTTCATTATAATAGTACCTAGATATTTTCGAATGGTTAAATAATAATACCAATGATACCAGGCATCACAACCATCGCAGCCAATCATGGCAGAGCCGTCATCCACTTTGCCGCACGCAGGACAAATCCAAATACGATTGCCTTCGGCATCCACATAGGACGAAGGACGATGATGATTTTTGGGTTCCACAATTTGTGAGATATTTTCTGCGGAATTATTGGATGTATTGGACGTTCTTCCCGTCATTCCTGCTGCTGCTACGTTTGTTGATGAAAAATTATTTATATTTGGTTTGGAAGTCGTCGTAGTCGTCGTCATCAGCATTAACTGTTGTGGCAATAGAACGGAGCTTGCAGAGAGCGTTGATGTGGCTGAGGAATGGGTATTAGCGCTATTATTTGTGATTTGTGACATCCAACCGGATGAAGATGATGCCAATGGTGGATGTAGAGTTCGGGCATTCGTTGGACCAGGTACTAACGATGATAGCATCTGCCCAGCTGAGGAGGGATTCACAGGAGAATTGTCTGCAAGATTGGCTAAGATAGGTGCGGCGTTTGCCGTTGGTGTAATTGAATCAGCTGAAAATTAAGAGAAAAATTATAGGTATATTATTATTTAATTAGGTTTTGGTTAAAAATAATACATTGTTTCGTTTTTGGTGGACCAGTAACCAATGGAGAGAAGCGAGCTAGCTCCGGCGAATGATCTCTTTCCCGTTGGATAGTCGGAGGAGGTGTTTCTTCGTCCGTTTCACCAGGAAGTGGTGGCAAAGGAGTGGACTTTCCACTTAGTTTCAGCGTTAATTTTGGTATCTGTGTTGGAGAAGGAGTCGGAATCGGAGTCGACTTTGGGGAGATTGCAGTTGTTGCAGGTGTTGCGCCCACAAATAAGTTTGCAGCGGGGCCACGTTCGACGATGTTGCTGGTTAAAGGCAAACCCTCATCCCCGTCATCATCGGGTATATGGATTATGGGTGTGGTCTATAATATATATTATAATACACGATCAGCTTGTGGCGACTTTTCAAAACTAAACCATTTTGTAACACATTTGAAGTTATAAGCAAAATAAAATTATAGCTTAAAAGTACAACGAATTTAAAAGCTACAAACCTGTTGATTATTTTTCTTTTTCTTCTGTTTTTTCTTGTCACTCTTATCGGAGGATGTGGTCGTTACTCCCCCGTGGCCCAAAATAAGATCCTTTGTTTTATCTTTCTTGTCCTTTTTTTTCTTCACCTTGCCCTCTTTAATTTTTTTGAGCTTCTTGTGATGCTTGCGCTGCTTGTTGAGATCTGTCGAAGATATTACTCCTCCTGTTGGTGTTATGGTAATGTCTTCGTATGCCGGAAACTTGGGCAAAAACGATGATTGATGATCATCGTTGTTGGTATACTGCTGAGCTGTCAAGCTATTGGAGGGCACCTTCTGCGAGGAATATGCAGAGCCGCAATCCACGCGTGATAATGGTATAAGATCTGCTCCACCCGCCAAACTAAACTTGTCGCCGCCGCCCATAAAAGTGGGCAATTGAAATCGCGGCGGAAATGTTGATGTGGCAGAAATGGTGGAGGATGTGGATGTGGAGCAGGCGGATGGAGGAGCACTGCTGCTTATCAGGCTCAATTTCACGGGGCTCTTGAAATTCTTAACCTTATCATGTATGGGCAGCATATTTCTTAAATCCATCTGGGACTGGGTTTCTGGCTTTCCTCCTCCTTTTCCTATAGCTTCATTAGAATCTTCGTCTGAGACTTCAATGGGATCGCCCAGATTTCCAGTAGCCTTTTTGCCTTTTTGCAGAGTCAGCGCATATGCATTGTCCACATTAGTAGGAGGTACACCAGCTACTTCTCCACCTTTTAAGAGAGATTTCAAATAAAGTTTTTTAGTGTTAATTTTGTAATGTTTCTTGAGACCAAACTTCTCCTTCTACATTTTCGAAATTAATAAGATTAAAGTGTTTGTTATGTGTTTTGGCCAAATCGGGGAAAAGTTTATCTTTTTCTTGTTCTTCCTTTTTGCAATTTTCGTCGTGTGTGAGAGGGAGATTCAAGTCTCCAAATTATTTATAGTATTTAGTCGAGTTTTCGACAGGTTTCCCTAATTAGCCAACGCTGAGTTTCAACGTGTTTCAACTTGAAACAGTTTCTGTGGGTTGTAATAACTTACATTCGGTTAGTTTGATAGCGTCGGGCGGGATTAAAGGTGCTACATTGCAGTAGTTTCGATTTTCCGAGGACGTCTGACAAAACAGTTTCAATTGATCCGAGTTTGTAGCTATGAATGGATTTATTGTCTTATATATAATACGAATTTAACGAATTCAATCAAATTCTACACATACCATCTTTCACAGCAACAGAAGAAGAAGTATCTGGTGGACCCGACGAGAAGGCAAAAAATGGAGGTATTCCCACCTTGTTGACATTCCCTCCACCACCAAATCCCACCAGACCAGATACTACTCCAGGGAAAAGTCCAGGTGGTGGACCAGTGGGTATCAAACCCGGCTGCGGTGGAAAATGTAGGAGTGGCAGCAAAGGCATTGCCACCATACCTGCTGGTGATGCTCCTCCTTGGTATAAGGGTGCAGTTGCAGTTACATTTGGGGGCGTGACAAACTGCTGCTCATGACCAACATTGATTTTGGTTAACGAAGCGATTTTTTCGGGCAAAGTGTACATCAGGTTCTTATTTATTTCCTTGGAATTTTTATCTACGCTTAACGTTGGTGTTTCATATTTCAATTTGCCTTTTTTCCGTTCTTTCTTTTCTTTTAATAACACATTTTTTGAAATTAAATTTACTGTTTGATCTGCTGCGAAATTGGTTAGATTAAGTGGCTGCTGCTCAGTGGATATGTTTGCTGAATTCATTAAATTGGGAATAGGTAGGTTAATTAAAGATTGAGGTGTTGGTTTTATTTGATTTTTCCCACCCGGCTTGCGACCCCTTTTTTTGGGCTTAACTAATATGTCAATGGAATTAACTTCCTCCGTTGTTGTATTACAATTTCTGATTGTTGTCTCTGGATTTAAAGAAATCAATGGCAAAGGCAGAGGGGTTGTTGGTGCATTTGTAGGAGTTATGGTTGTCCCGGAGGGCAAGCTTATTATTGGTGTTGGGCTTGCTGTTATTATGGGTTTACCAAATGCATTACTAGGTGGTATGACCACCGCTCTCTGCTTTGTTATTTTCTTAAATATATCCAGCTTATTACGTTCTGGCTCGCAAGTCTTTTTTGCTTCTGCCAATACAAGTCCCGAACTCTGATCGGTTTCGTTTTGGTTTACGGACGACACAGCATACACCAGCTCAGTGCAATTTTTAATCGTTTCTGGATTTGCTGTATTCAAACTTACAGCCGCATTTAAATTTTCAGGATTTTCCACATTATCTAGACTTTTGTCTTTAATTGTTAAGCACTTTAATTGCTTTTGTCTTAGCTTAGCCTGTTTTCTCATTAGCTTTTCGAGTTGTTGTGATTTATTATTTCCATCGGCCGACGACTTTTTCGACTTTTTCAAATTTAACATTTGACTTTCATTACCCTGATTCTTTGCTAATTTTTGATATAACTTCAAGGCTTTTCGTTGGGCTTTTTCCTGGGTTTTTATCGAATCGGTTTTATCGCGACTCAAGTCTTCTTTTTGTTTTTTATTCTTCTTAGTTGATGCTTTAGCGGTGGGTAAATTATTATTTGTAAATAATGATGGATCGGAACTGGCATTTGATGTAGTTATTGTTGCAGATATTTGCCTATCATTTAATTCTGTTTCTAATTCTGGCACTGGAGCGTTTATCTTCCTCATTGCTAATTTGGGGGAGCAGGCCAACGGTGTGGGAATTAACGATGCTATGGGCGGTGCGTCTAGTCCTTTGTATTCCTCTAAAGAAAATAAAAGACACTTTTATACAAAATGTTCAATATTTTAAGGAAGGTCTATTTGAAATTTGTCATCCAAATTCCTTAATTAATTCGACGTAGTTTTTTTTAATTTAAAATTAAATTTTCTTACCAATTATGTCCGGCACAAAGGTTTCTGGCAGCTTCCCTTCAATAGCTGGACTGATAAATCCGCCAGTTGTCATCACCACACTGCTTAATTCCCACATGGAGCGATTCTGATCCGAGTCAACGGTTTTACTATTGTTTGATGAAGGGAAATGCAACGTAGTAGCTGGGTTAGGAGACTGCGATTCTATATTATGATGATTAAAGCAGCCAAGTTTATCAGCAATTTCTGTATTGGCACAGAGATGATCATCCAGTTTCTGTGTAAATTCTGCCTTTTCTCCTGTCTCCCTGCACTCAGTAGTTTCCTGCATCGGTGGCAAATACTCAAATATGTGTATAGGTCGCGTGAGTGTTTCGGCACTGCCCGGCTTCAAAAAGTTCATATTCGATGCCCTTTTAATGGGAAACTGCGGTACATTGCGGGTAAAACCCACTGGTTCTACATTACCAATATAATCCAATAACTCTTGTACATTAATACTAAGACTTTTTAAACTGTGACGAGCATCATTAACACTTGGCTCGAGACGATTAGCTAACGTAAAAAAAGTAAATTAAATGTAAGTAGGAAAGTACATAGATTTAAAGTCTCTTCAAAACCCACCATGTTCCATGTGTCCATGGAGGTCACAGGCAAACTCATGCATAAACTTTTGCATAACATCTTGAAGTAGTTCCAATGGTGCACTTAAAGTGCTACTATAGCCTATAGTTTGCGTAATATGAGCAATCACAATTCGACAAAGATCTGATGAATATTTATCTGCCATTTTTACTTATTTCTGGCAAACAAAACTCGTTCTTTATTATTTTACCAAACTAAAGATGTGAGTATTTCGATGTATACAATTATCGATGTTTTTTGATTTGTAATGTCTAATTCACACTCACTTTTTAACTTTTTTACTCTTTCACTTTTATTTTTTAATTTCCGCGTTTCGAATTATGTGCATTTGATGGTCTGTAGCTTTTAGAGATGGAGAAACATCAAAAATCTCGTACATAATTTGACATAATTACATTACCGAAAGTCTGGTGGTTGGATGGGAGATTCACACGAAATTTCGGTCGGTAACCCGTGTGACCAAAAAATTTTAAGAAAAGGTGAAAATGTGGTCACACTGACACATATGTCCAGCTGTAAACTTTATAGCTAGGTAATAACATAAGATACATTTTCTTAAAGCGGACAAACTTCATATAAAAAAACCACAGCGAAGAAGAAGAACTTTCTGACTTTTCGCTTTTTCGGGTTTTAACATAAGATAGATCTAGCCTAGTGAAACGGGTAAGAGCGTTGCCAGATCAGGAAACAAAATAGCTGTGATTCCGCAGCGAAATAAATAAATTTATTTATTTCGAAAGCAGGATATGGAGGGCAGTTCAAAAAATAAAATCATTGCTCGCATGGATCGTTTTTATTATCCCCAGGAAAAGGTTTATTTAATCAATGCCGTAATGATAAGGGTTATTATATGGGATTTAATTAACAAAAGACATTTTAAATAAGGAAAAACACCGTCTGTGGGCGGCGATGGCATTGGTGCCTCCTGTTAATTGCCTTGAGCTATATAGTGGCGAATACATCAATAAATAGTATTCCAATATCGAATCCGTTCATGTTCATTATAATTTAACTTTAAAGTTTTCATGTTCATTGTAATTTAATTTTATAAAGTTTGTTTACATAAAACAGCTGTGCGTACGTGTCAGTATGACCCCATTTACGCGTTTTCCGCCTTTTCCCTAAGATATTTTGTCACACTGGTTTCCGAGCGAAATATATAGCTATTTCGCTCGGGTCTTTCTTAAAGCCAATTTATCTTGTGTTAGTACCTAGCTTATAAAGATAAATTACTTTATTAAATTAAACTATAAATATGAACGGATTCGATATTGGAATACTTTTTATTGATGTATTCGTAACTATGAAGCTCAAGCCAATAAGAGAAAGCACCAACGCCGTCGCCGCCCAATGACGGATTTTTTGCTTATTTAAAATGTCTTTTGTAAATTAAATCCCATATTTTATTATCACTTTATTAAATTAACCTATCTTCTGAGGACAAGAAACGCGCTGCGAGTAATGTTTTTTTTTTTAATTTCCCTCCATATTTAGTTTTTGAAAAATATAAAATCATTTATTTCTGATCTGGCAACGCATTTAGCTTTTTCGCTCGGAACATTTATCTTATTTTAGTATTCGCGAAAGCAAACAGTCAGAAAGTTCTTCTTCTTCTTTTCGCTGTTTTTTTATATTGAGTTTTGCTGCTTTCAGAAAATGTATCTTTGTCAGTCATCCATCCATCTCAAAATATTTTGTAAATCTGAGTACATAGCCTTAACGATAAAATTATGCTCAATGATTGTACAAACTTAAAATTATTCTCAATGATTGTACAAACTTAGGCACATTCATAAATATTTATTCCTTATGTTTTGTAAATATTTTCAATAGATTTTATGCATTAAATATATTAATATATTGATTTTTGTATTACAAAATGTATTATTGGAGAAATAATGCAGCTCAGAACCAAGAACAAATGCAGGTACAAAAGATCCTTCCACTTGCTCAACTGTACGATATTGGAAACGCAAAAAAAAACAATGCAGAACTAAGGAATAACAATAATCAAATATACGCAATGAATGAAACTAGTATTGATAAAGCCAAGCTGTATTTCGTACAAAGTGGAATATTAGGACCAACTAACTTTAAGGAGTCGAGTGACTTGATAAGAAAAACATCAACTATTCATGCTGATACGTGTCTAAGAGATCAGGTGAGCCTAATTATTAAATTATTTCATATGTGTGTTGTGTGTGTGTACATAAATATTATATAATATATGTATATACATATGTAGATCCGGAAGACGTCATTGTGTCTACGGTCGAGAGTATTTAGCGAAAGAAAGAAGAGTTATGATGTTTCCCTTATTAGTCTTGAAGCGGAAGTCAATTTAATGAGACGTACCTTACACCATGGAGAGATTAAAATAATAACGCTACGTACTGAAATTGGCAAGCTAAAGGTAAGAAATATTAAAGTAAAAATACAAAAACAAAAAAATAAAATAAAAGTTATTTTACTATTCAAAATAGTATAGTAAAAATATAGTTACCAACACAATTTTTTTTAGAAACTTATTTATTTTATACTTATGCTTATTTAAGATACTTATTGATTATATTGGTTTAATTTATATTTTTTAGCGATTACTGCAAAAGATAATGCATGTTCAGATGGAAGATATCAACAATCACACAGAAGGAACATTACCAATTAAGACTCAATTGCCGAATCTATGTTTATTTTGCCAACCAAAATATAGTAGTTCTATAAAATGATCCCCGTGAACAGTGTTAACAAGATAATAAGAACAGATATAACTATATTGGCATAATACTGATTTTTTCTATCAAATTTTAAATCAAATTGTTTTTCAATCGTTTAAATTAATTATACATATGTTTTGGTTGGTTCAAACTGCTGTCATCGGGTGAAGGATCGGAATCGAAGTTTCAAATTAGAGTATTCTTAAACCACAAGTTAATTAGTAATTATAATATAATTAATATAATTAGTATTATTAGTAATAATAATAAACCTTAAAAGCTCTAAAAATGTTTATGAATTAACTGAATTTCTTGTTGTTGTCAATAATAATTAATAAATTAAATTATACCCAATTATTTAACCCATTTTAAATATTTAAAAAAATTTATTAGATAGAATTATTTATAAACTAATACTAAATAGGGTTGGAAAAATTTTCGAATTTCAGAATGAGAAGTTACTTTTTCTTTTTTAAACATCTCTGAATTAATATATCTCGAAGACCATATTTAAATATAATAAGTTAACGAATAAATGAAAAATGTGTACATATATTTATTAATAAAAAAAATATCCATTTTATAAAGGTGGCATGATTGTTCTCCGACTAAAGATAGCTTTTTCATTCTTGTTTATGTTATACACACACAGAAAATAGTGTATATTTATCTATCAGTATGTATCTAAAAGTATATATAAAATGCCGAAAGACAGAGGACAAATTCTTTTGGTTAAAAGCGAAAAGCTCGTTGAAAATGTTAGAAATTTTCCTGAGGAAAATTGTTCGGTTCGGTTTTAAATCTTAATTTGTGTTTCTTATATATTTTTTGTTTAAATAAAATTCAGAGAACATCGAACACTATTAATTTGATTCAATACGGTCTAATAATTAATTTCAATGAATTTTAAAATGTGTATTTAAAACTGTCTTATCGTACCGATCTATATTTATCTATGTATATATACTTTACATACAAATTTATTGTTTAAAAAAACATGTAAAGTAATAATCATAATAGTGGCTGTGAAGTGTGTTTTAAGTTATTAATGAAAATCTATTAAACTGATTATATCGGTGCTTTATAAATAGATTTCATATATCTACCTATTTCGTACACAATTATATAGATTTATCTATATATTTCAATATTTGTATCTACATATATAAAGACATAATATAATATTATTGTATGTATTATTATAAATACCTAGTGCCACATATTCTACACAATTAGCAGCTCTACTTTATATAAACAATTGGGGGCGAGTGTTGAATAAAATATATACTTCGGTATTTTTAAATTGAGTGAATGTGAATAGAGGAGACATGCCAAAAATATTATACGTTTACTGCTATTTTATTGTACAATAAAAACACACAACATTTAAAAGTTTATAAAGTGACAAAAAAAAAAAAAAACAGAAGACGGCATGCATTTACAAGAAAATCTCAGGTACGAAAACATCTGAAGATTGCTTATTCAAATGAACATTCAATGTATATAACCCAATTTTAAATCTTAAGTCTATCGGTTAAGTAAATTCACTAACTATACCTTAAGTCCCTGAATAATCGAATATGTCCTGCCTTATGAATCGCGCATGCGTAGAACTATGCTTGGAAAATTGGAAAAGTAGAAGTTATATTCTATGTCAGCTGCTGGCTTTTCAGTTTAATTGAGATAAAAATAGCGTAATCAGTACAAAGTTGTCTAATTTCCGTAAATGTGCTTAAATATATAATGTATTTGAAGTTGAAATAGTGCCCGAGTTTAGTGTAGTTATCCCAACAAGGTGACAATAGCGAACAGTAGGTTATAGTATTGATTCTGCTTATTAAACGGGTTTTTCTGTGTGAACTTTCGATTATTAGAAGCAGGACCAAATTGAAGAAGCTCTGTGTATGTAGGTATGTAACTAGTATTCATAAAACATTACTTAATACATTTTATTTTCTTTGAATATTTACATTTCTATAGTTCATATATATGTAAACCCTTCTTAGCATAGGCTTAAAAGTGTATAATAACTACTTAGGGTTGTTTTTTTTCATCTTACAATTAAGGGTAAATAACAAAAGGTTAGTTACTATGGCCAGCGCTGCCAGAAACAAGATTAGGTAGAAAAGGTTTGGTATATATATTGCTCAGAATTTGTCTACTTAAAATTTATAATAATAATAATAAACTCTATATCAATGTTCTGAGCTTTAAAAAAAATCAGTGCAATCAGTCGCAAAAAGTTATAAAAAAAGACAATCAGGCCTGTTCCAGTTTCCACTCGGAAGTAAATTTAATCACATTTTTGAATTACCCTATTAACATTACGGAATTTCCCTTGTTGATTTAAGCAAAACTTCCTTTTGGTCCCTTTTATGCCGCAATAATTACATTTTGTTTATTTTTTATTAATTATTTTGATTTCGATTTTAAGTATCTTTCGAATTACTACTACTATGCTGTAAAACAAGTGTAATCAGATGTTTATTAATAACTAATTATAATTACAAGTATGTAATATTTCTATAAAGCTTAGCAGTTGATTGCATTTGCTGGCATTTTTATTGCCATTTCATTTATATTTTAAGCTTAAAAAACAGTAATAACATCGTTTTATTATAAAAATAACAATAACAAAAAATAGCCCTTATTTTAGTTGTACTTAAAATTAGAATTGCTTTGTTTTTTAATCTCTCGTTTTTAATCTGACCGTATCTTAAATAAATAAAATACCAAAAACCAAAAAGAGTTTGGTGAACATCCATACTGTTTCTGTCTGTGCTGTGCGCTTATAACTAAGGAAATAGTATAGCTGCAATTAATTAACAACCAAACGTATTGACAATGCAATTTTCGACTATATTCTGCCGAGTATCGCTTTTGCAGCTTACAAAATCGGACGACATATACATTTACCTGAAAATAAGGCCGCCCAGTTATGTATATCTACATACATATGTATGTATGTGTGTACAAACATGCATTTTACGTATATATAAAACATTATGTACATATGTTCGATGCCTTCCAAAAACTGAAAATCTTGCATTCCATTTTTTCAGGAACGAAAAAAATGCATCTGCCCCCGATGATGGTGCACCAACATCGTTTAACCAGGAACAGTATATAGATTCTAGACGGGATCTTCGAAAAAAACTATTAAGATTTCATCCACCGCCGCCATCGAAACCACCGCCACCCGCGGCTTTGGGCGCTGCCATCCTGCAGTCTCGTCTTCTAAAGCAGATAGAACACGCGGGGGGGTCAACAACTCCTGCGGCTGCGGAGGACACTAACAGATATAGAGGAGAGGCAACAATCGAAGAGCATCGGTATCCAAATGCCTTGCAACGATCCGCTACCTTGCCGGCGAAACACAATCGGTTAGGTTTGCGCAGTCGCGTCACCTTTAAAGTGCCATCGTCACCACCGGTACCCCCTGCAGACCAGGCCCCAATTCCTGATCCTTATCTTGATCCTGAAAGGATCAGCAAGATCGTCGTTGGAGCCAAGGAAAAGGAATCCAGCAAGATGACTTCCGAAGATCTGCTGCAGCCGGGCCATGTGGTTAAGGAGCGTTGGAAGGTAAGGATGGTTAAGTTGTAATTAAAATCGGTAATATCGTTGCCTTTCCCATATTCACATTCTTTAAGGGATATATAATCGCCGAAACGATTATTTTATATTCTTACACATACATATGTACATATGTATATACCCTGCAGTACCACTTGTCATCAACGATTCATCAACAGCCGACGCTCTCTTTCGACCTACGTGTCAAACCCGACTCTCTTGCGCTCTCATTTTTCTCTCTTCACACAAAAAGGTTGATGACAAATTGATTACAAGTTGTTGATGAAACGTTGATGACAAGCCCATACAATCTTTGATTCATTTTAGTTATAAATGTTGATGAATTTTTCGGTATAAAGTGTTGATGGAAAAGTGATGAAACGTTGATGAATTTGTGTTGATGACAAGAGCGGACATACTATACCAAAAATTCATCAACCTTTGTATGGGTTTGTCATCATCGTTTCATCGACACACCCCCATGTGTGTCGATCAAATGTTGATGAAACGTTGATGACAGGTACTGCAGGGTATTTCCAAGAGCGCATTTTCACTAAGCTGCATTATATTATTATTATTCCTATTCTATTCAAAAGACTAATTTACATTATGCTGCATAATTGCGGTATGGATAACTGACGGTATCGGTAACTGACGTCCAGGGTAAACAGTCTATGGAATTGTACAAGAAATTGAAAAAATAATAGGAAAAATAATAGAAGGGGCGGTGGGCCACAAAAAAAAGAAGTAATTTAAATACGGCGGAATTCGAAGGTTACTATGACTTTAATTTCGGAACCACTTTAATTTCCCAACTGCGCACGGACCTTATTTTCTGGAAATTCAAGGCTTCGGTCATTTTTACTTTTGCAGGTCGTTCGGAAAATCGGCGGCGGCGGCTTCGGTGAAATCTACGAGGGCCAAGATCTTATTACTCGCGAGCAGGTTGCCCTGAAAGTAGAGTCTGCGCGTCAGCCCAAGCAGGTTCTCAAAATGGAGGTGGCCGTTCTTAAAAAGCTGCAAGGCAAGGAGCACGTTTGCCGCTTCATCGGCTGCGGCCGCAACGATCGTTTCAATTACGTGGTAATGCAGTTGCAAGGCAAGAACCTAGCCGAGCTTCGACGCGCACAGCCGCGAGGTGCATTTTCGCTTAGTACAACACTTAGGTTAGGGTTACAAATTCTAAAGGCCATTGAATCGATACATTCGGTTGGATTTTTACATCGTGATATAAAACCGGTAAGCTTCCCTTCCCAATAAAGATCAATGTCAATAAAAATGTTACGAGCGAACGCTTAGAACTGTGAAAACATCGATCTGCCTTACTGCATTGCAATTAATACCCATTATAATTACATATTTGTCAAATTATTTTAGAGCAATTTCTCTGTTGGTCGATTGCCTTATAATTGTCGACGCGTCTATATGTTGGACTTTGGATTGGCGCGTCAATATACAACGGGCACGGGCGAGGTTCGGTGCCCCAGAGCTGCCGCTGGCTTTCGTGGCACTGTTCGATATGCTTCCATCAATGCACATCGCAATAGGGAAATGGGAAGACACGATGATCTGTGGTCCCTATTCTATATGCTCGTTGAGTTTGTAAATGGTCAGTTGCCTTGGCGTAAAATCAAAGACAAGGAACAAGTGGGTTTGACGAAGGAGAAGTATGATCATAGAATATTGCTGAAGCATCTGCCGTCGGATTTAAAGCAATTCCTAGAGCATATACAGTCGCTAACCTATGCCGATCGACCAGATTATGCGGTAAGTAAAATATAATATTCTAAAATAGAAATATTATAATAATTCATATTAATTTTTGCTCAGATGCTCATAGGACTGTTTGAGCGCTGTATGAAAAGGCGCGGCGTCAAAGAGTCAGATCCCTATGACTGGGAAAAAGTTGATTCAACGGCTATCGTCGGCAATATCAGTGGAACAACAGCAGGAGGCAACCCTTTGGTTCCACTTAAAAACGAGTATGTACATGGAAATATAACACAAATGACTGTGGCGGCATCCAATGCAAGTGGAACAGAATATGTGAGTATATCGCCGAGTCATTTTATTTATTTTGAAAAGGAAGTTTTAGATACCAAGAGTTTAAGATACCAACCTTTTTTTCTCTTTGAAATATTTTGAGTTTTTGCCAAACTCAGTACTCGACTTAAAAAGGGTCTGAACTGTTTGCGTTTCGGCATTCCCTTTGGCATCGATAGAAAGCCAACGTTAGTTTAAAATCGGCATACAAGTTTTTACAAGCTTTTCGAAATTCTTTTGATTTTGATTTCTTTCTCTTAAACAAATACCCTACCTTCCGTTACTCTAGGTCCGAAAGCGAGGTGACATTGAAACAGCTCATATTACAGCCACCGAGCCCTTGCATATTAAAGAAAGAGTAAGTACGAAAAAAATCTCAATCGCTTTACTGTAATAAACTTTTTAACCTCTATTTAAGGTGGACAGAAACTGCAATGCAACGTCACTAAACCCACAGCCGAAAACTTCCGGTGAAGTTAACTTGCAGCAGCAGCACGGTGCCAATAATCAAAATGTTGTACAAAAGAATTTGCTTGCTACAAACACTCCCGTATCCTCTATAAATCCCAACATTCAAAATATATCCTTTAAAACACCAGTTATTGGGAGCCTGGGAGAAAGTCACAATGTACCACAACCAGTTTTCCAATCAAAAGGCAATCAGCTACATGGCATGGGCGTCGGCACTGGCTCCTTTTCCATGGCAAATCAAAATAATTCAGCGCCGGTTATTGGAAATTCTGTAAGTGTCATAAATAAAACTTACAAAGCTGTTTAAACAGATACATTTCCCAAATCCACATCAGCAGTCTAATATTTTGCAGTTGCATACCCTTACAGTTTGCCATTATAAATCGATCATTATTATAAATCGATAATTATTATAAATCGATCAATTTCGACCCAAAGAAAGAAAGGAAATCCTCAAAAAAATTGAACCAAACATTTATTTATACGAACTCTGGATTTATGTAGAGGATTTAGACGATTTTTTCAGCGTAGAAATTTCTTGAACAATAACTGTATTGAGAGTAGAGGTGGAGAACAATCGATAGTCGGTACCATCGATATTCGACGATAGTAAATTTGTAAAAATCACTTGTCGCCGATAGTAATTCGATAGTCATCAATAGTATCGACCCAAATAAATTGTTATTTTCTTAAATATGGTCCAAAAATATAAAGATTTGTTTTTTTTTTTGATCCTACAATTTTGACTCCAAATTTCATAAAAACACAAAAATTGCAGAGCAACGTAGAACAGTTTTATAAAAAAGATTTTAACCTTTGGCAACAGGAAAATAGAAAAGTTATAGTTAAATGTATCTCGAAGAGAAATCTAAAAATGTACCAAGATTATTATTATTATTAAACTATTCTCTATTATATTAATTTAAATATTTTTTTTTATTCCCTCACTAATATAATTACAGTATCCACAAAACGAGGAGAAAGCGTTACCAAATCTTCTGCAAAAGAACGCAACGAAGTGCGACGAAAGCACAGTGGACACTGAAGACAACGGCATTGCGAATGAACAGAAAAATGTGGGAACTGCCGAAGTGCAACTGCAGATTCAGAAATCACAACAATCACAAATGAAATCGGGAAATGCAGAAAAGCAAATACAGAAACAATTGAATGAGAAATCAACTGAAATTCAAAAACGATCCACAGATGAACCAATCAAATCAGCCACCTTTGGTCGTCTTCGTGTTCTTACAGCCCCGCCAATGAGTGTCCATGAACTGACGGTGAATCAACAAGGGGGGTCTATGGATCTGCCATCAATGAAACAGGAACAGATTGCGCCGTTTACAGCTGGCAGTGAAAATAGCTCGTCTTCGAAATTTGCCCTCAATTTGCATGGTCAGATGTATAATATAGCCAACATGCCGCCTGTCAATCGTCGTTCCGTCACATCCACCAATCTGAGACCATCCTCTTCGGGCGCCAATAGTTCAATTCATAGAATAAACAGTGGATCAACGACAACAGCAGGGGGTGGCGGTAACACCGCCAGAAGCAGCTTAACTGGCGGCGACCGAGATCATTCGGTAACGCAGTTTGCATTAATCGATGATGAGAATGTGTCGGCGTTGCAACAAGTCACTAAAGGCGGTGCCGTCACACTGGCCTCCCAATGGAAGAGTCAATTCGATGATTCAGAGGAAACGACCGATAACGAATGGAATAGAGAGCCTCAGGTATGTAGAGACCGTGTGATATGTAGTTATAAACCGTTGTGAAATGTTCCACTCACGACTAATTTTATAAAATGCATAAAATGTCTTCTTCCTTAACTATTAACCACGAATTGTGTTTTGGATTTTTTAACGAATTTTAATACCAGTTGTTACACTTTCTACTGAACTTTAACTTTAAGTTTACCTTTAAAATAAACACTTGCTAAGTATATTGCACATTTCGCCTCTCAGTCTCAACCCAATTTCGAGCAATTAAACAAAACGGATATATCATTACCCATTCCAAATAAGGCAGTGAAAACGGCCGTCGTCGCCGATGACCCAGTGAAATCATCAACCAAGACCGAAGGCAATGGAAACGAAAAGGCGAAAAGGTAAGCCTAAAGTCTAAACTATTCTTTAACCTAAAAAAGAGGGGTAACACTCAGCAGTGCTACACTTGTAGCTTTCCAAACTCCCTATATTTTATGTAGGTAAAAAAACACGTATTATTAAATTTGTACAACTTTGAAAAGGAAAATAGTAATTGAACTCTTAAATTAGACGGTAAGAGTTGAACTACATGATAAATCTAAAGAGGCAGACTAATATTCTTGTTCAAATCCCTACATAATTTCAAAATAACGAAAAAATACAGGAAAATACATCGGAAATTACCCTCAGCTTTCCAGCGACTCACAAGACCCAGATATTTGTAGATCAAATTAATTATTGGCGCTGTTGGTATTCTTTATTAGCCACTGTAAACAATTATACCGATTAATAAGACCTTACGCAAACATTTGTTCTAATATTTTTCTATACTGCTGAACGCCTGGCTAAAAGGGGTTCTACGTTTAAGCTCACCTAGTCCAAGCTTACGAAACGAAAGAAAATTGCAGACTTAGATTTTAATAAGAGCTCTTATGGATTTCTTCTCCACCTTTTTAGATACATGCTTAACATAACCGGAATCGAAAACTACGAGGCGTTACGAATTTCGATACCAAACTGTTGGTCAGAGCCAGCCATGGGTAATGTATTGCGAAAAGATTTGGAGCCACCAGCTGTACAGCAAGCCGCATTCGATGACACAGTAAGCAAGGCTTTTTAACATTTCTACAAATTAATAAAACCCATAAGTATTTTTTTTTGTAATATTCTCGAAGACATTTTATGCATCTTTATGCATCACTTGGTGAAAATGTGTGTAATTTTCTTGTGTAACTTACATAGGTGTATCGAATGGATATAGCCAGAAATGTCTGCGTCAGAGAAACCTATTCGGAAATTGCTATGCTGGGCAATAAAGCCAAACCATCACCTTCATCAGTTGTTTCAAGGAATACTATTCAACCTTCCTCTTTTAAAGAGGACTCGGCATTTCAATCAAATATATCGAATGAGAGTCAGATAACTAAGTCGAAACATCGAAACAGCCTACCAAATGTTTCGATAATCGCCGATATCTTAGACGATCAAAATTCAAATGCCGCTGAAAAAGATGCGACAAAACCGTGGTGTGGTGCACAGGCCACAGATTCTTGTCAGCGAAAAAATTTGAACGCTACTGCAATTCAGGACAACAATGGTTGTATCAGTGGTCGCTTGGAGATTCGAGTCATTCCAAAAGGTAAAAAAAAATTTCGATAAAAATCGATAAAAATGTATGAATACAAATGTAAATATGCAAATGTAAATATATCGATCGGAGAATTTTAAAGATTTTAAAGAAATATGCCTAATATTGACAATTTTGTACACTTTTGTTTATTAAAATTTCAAATATTGCACTTATCGTAAACTGTAACATATCGAAAACATCCTAAACATAATACAAAATTAATAATTCTAAATGATCAATATAATAGAAAAAAAAATGTATTTAAGTTGACTCCTGGCAGGGTATTATAATTTTAGTCAGAAGTTTGCAACGCAGTGAAGGAGACATATCCGACCCTATAAAGTATATATATTCTTGATCAGCATCAACTGCCGAGTCGATCTAGCCATGTCCGTCTGTCCGCCTGTCTGTCCGTCCGTCTGTCCGCCTGTCTGTCCGTCCGTTTCTACGCAAACTAGTCCCTCAGTTTTGAAGCTATCTGAATGAAACTTTGCAGATAGTCTTCTATATGCTCTCACTACTATATATGTCGGAACGGGCCAGATCGGACGACTATATCATATAGCAGCCATAGGAACGATCGGAAAATTTTTAGGAAAAAATTATTATTTAGGCAATTTACAACATATTTTCATGAAATTTCAGACATGGCCATTTTGTAATATTTTAGATTTTAATTTGATCAAAATCGGACCACTATATCATATAGCTGCCATAGGAATATATATGTATATTAGGGAGGGTCGATTTGTATGGAGGCAAAAAAGTCGCATAAGCGGCACGGAAATTCATGTTCTGGGGATCAAAATAAGCAACTTTGCCCAAAGAACCATACCTCTAAAATGCATTCTGATGTTCCCCTTTTTGATGCAAAGAAAAATCTCTTTTGATCAGTAGAGAAATTCAGTTTTGACCCATTTAGAGAGCCCCAATCGAGTCCAAATGTATGAGATATGGCCATTTTGTATTATTCTAGAATTTCGGTTTTAATTTTATCAAAATCTGACTACTATATCATATAGCTGCCATAGGAATATTTGCAATTAATTTATTTTAAAAGCTTTGTTGCTAGCAACATTTAGTTGTTGCGCAACATTTTTCACTGTCAACATGTTTCGCTCAACATTTATATTATCGAAAAACACGCGAAAGCGAAAGGAACCGCAATCCTTAAATGTATATTAAATTTTAAATACTTACTGCAAGGGTATTTAAACTTCGGCTTGCCGAAGTTAGCTTCCTTTCTTGTTTTCATTGACAAATGTAGGAGAAAAACCATTAAAATCCATGCGTGTTTCAATTAATTTTTGCATTTACATAAGTATGTTCTTGAAAAATAATGTTATCTTCCCTAAATTAGGCATTTCATAGTTTTTTTTTCATGCACCGTGCTAATAATGGTGATTTTGGAACATCTTTGTAGGGGGTGGTCTATTGGGCGGTCTAGGGGGTACGCCACTAGCATGAGTGGATCGGCCATCGAAAAGTAGTGGGGGTCGGTCATACATTTGGACTCGATTGGGGCTCTCTAAATGGGTCAAAACTGAATTTCTCTACTGATCAAAAGAGATTTTTCTTTGCATCAAAAAGGGGAACATCAGAATGCATTTTAGAGGTATGGTTCTTTGGGCAAAGTTGCTTATTTTGATCCCCAGAACATGAATTTCCGTGCCGCTTATGCGATTTTTAAATCGACCCGCCCTAATGTATATAAATTCATTTAGTTTGTTCGCAACATTTTCGTTGGCAACCTTTTTCGTAATTTTTCGACATTTATGTCAGTACCCGAGAAAACGAAAAAGTCTTACTTATTTACTGCAAGGGTATTTAAACTTCGGCATGCCGAAAGTTAGCTTTCTTTAATATGTATTTAAGTTGACTCCTTTTTCTAATTATATAATATTATTCCGATATATAAGGGAGAATATGGACTTATCGCACCCCACAGTATCGATATATCGATATTTTCTGAATTTATACACTAAATAATGGTTCGCTTTCTCTTTTCAGAAAGATCACATTTGGATGATTCTATATATTACGATGCCTTGGCGGCCGCCGTTAAAAATAATCCAGCAAACGAAAATCATGGAAATCAAGACCAAGAACTCTCCGAGAGGCCCTCTAATAACTGTGATGAAACATCAGAAGCAACAGCTGCTGCTGCTGCACTTGTTAAAGCTTCACCCGCGAGTATAATTCATAATTATGTCACGACGACAAATCCAATTCCCCACAAAGACACAGCCATAAAAAAGGCTCCTAACGAAACTCAACATTCTGTGAATGGCAACAGTATCGAAAGCAATGATCAGACTATGATCAGACAACAACATGTGGTGGTCACGGATGCAAACATATTGCCACTATTAATACCCCCCAGCAAAATTCCAGTACGTCAATCCAAATGTGCTTCGTGGGCAGGTGGTGAGTCTGCGGGAGGAGCTGCTACTCCCGCACTGGAAACAAACACGCCTCATAATACAAACACAAATGCGGTCGAAACGGATAATATTACATCTTTTCGCAAAACTTTACACTCGAATTCAATAGAAAATGCTCCTAATATTACGGATCTAACACCAGGTTTGTTCTACTATAGATAATGGTAGTAATTAGTCGTTTTGGCGTTGTATAAAAATATATGCTACAATGTGGAACCATGACATATCGCAATGGCAATGGTCCGTATTGTGCGGTACGGGCGCAAGGAAGGCCAGTCCGTCCGCTCGTTCCTTCCTCTTTCCAGGGACCTAAGCGATGTAATTAGCACGACTGAGAACTTTGCGACCGTGTCCCATGTCCTTGGGTCCGTCAGCATCAGCGGCACCGGCGAGTTCACCCTCATCGCTAATCTTGCTAAAGATTAAAGATGGCCAATTGATTGTCCCTGATGCGCACTCGTGGCCGAACCTGTTGAGATAGCTACGGAAGCAGCCGTGTCAGCTTAGTATCTGTTAGGGATCCACTATCCTTTGGACGAAGCGTCCCACTAGGCCTGCCGCCAGCCTCCGTAGTTCCTTCTTTTGGCGACATAGATTCCAACATAGAGCTCTGCGGGACTCCGGCAGACACTACCTACACTCTGGAACCCATGTCCGGCTTGGCAGGCAACAGCAGCCTCTTCCAGATTTCCGGAAAGGTCCCCTCCTATAGGCACTTGGAGTAAAAGTTCGAGACACTCCTTCCTGACGCCTTCTCGGGTCCGCTTCCGAGACCTCACAGGCGTCATCGTGGTGCGCTCTGAGCTAGGCTGCATGCAAAAAATCGATTTAATTGAGTGATTTTAAATCCCTCCTAAATACTTTTTGTGTTCTTGCGGTTACTTTAGGACTACGTCGACGCCGAGAATCTACGGAAGGGAAGTATGTCACCGATCCTACTCAGCTGCAATTGCGATTTCAAAGATCCCGATCCCGGACATCTAGTCGGTATGTTTACCATGACAATTTATTATTCTTAATATTAGCTCTTCATTTTGTTGCGAAATATCTCTTTGAAGAACTCGTGGCATTCCCAATTCAATGTTGGGAGGAGGAGGCGACTTTGATGATAATGGAACACTGGTAAACGAGGACGATTTTGCTGGATCTATGCAAGAGCAAAGGGAACAAAAATCCAACAATATGAGAGCGAGTGAAAAATATTCATCGGAGTGCAACATTTCACCTCCACCAGGAGATCCGAAAATTGAAAATAGCGCCCGACTACGACGTTATAGGCCTAATAACCTAGAATAATCGCCATAACTATTGATTAGTTACAACAATAATTTGGGAATTTAAAGCCATGCTTCGGTTATCGCTAAAAGGGTTGTGATATTTATCAACATAAATCAGCTAAATAAAGAGAGAGATCCTGATCCACATACGATTCTTCTACTGATTTATAAAGAGTAAAAGACAACGGTTTCTCGACTTAGTATCCGCTTGCTGAGAAATCATACTTTCAAATTTTCTGAATGAGATGCTATCTATATTAAGCAGAGTTTAACGATAATCGGAGCAGGGTTAATTATACCATTAACAGAGAGATACCAGGATAACAACCTTATAATTTCTCTACTTTATAGACTTACAGGAGTTTTAGGTTTTCAAAGAATTGTTTTATTTTTTAATTATCACAAAAAGGAAGTGAAATTGAGTTCTCATCGCGTTTTTCTGACCTCGTTTTTTTCTGAAAACAACGATTTAAACGTCTGTTGTTTGTCAGGATTTCTCGACAAATACTGAAGCTATATTTATGAAATTGTAGGCAATTCGTACCACAAAACTCTATACAATTCTCTCTTTCTTGCCTCTTTTTATCTCTACCAAAAATTATTTGAATATTTTCGCCAAGTTATAGTCCAAGTTCCGAACAAAATTGATATTGTTTGATTATCACTTGTGATTATGCTCTTATGAATTGTTTTCAATAATCCTTCATTAAAGGTGTATCTTTTAAGCATTGAAAAAGCATAAACTAAATATTTAATTTTCATATATTTCTTTATTATGTAAAAATGTTTGAAAAAGAATGCCCCCACATGAGACCCTTTGAATATGTATTTATGACCAGCGTTCGCATATTGTACAGTGAGCAGCCAAAGCAATAAATATATTACTAATGCTTCTCTTACTTTTTACAGGGCATCTACTCTTCTCATAGTTTTCTCTTCATTTTATTTTTTTAGGTTGTTCTGGTCGTATTTTTGTATTGCTTATTTTATGAATATATTATTTAAAGTTAAAAGAATTTATAAAACGTGCTTACTTTATTAAAAAAAAAAAACCGAACATACTTTTAGACAAGAATTACTATTTAATAAAAATAAATTGCAGCAAATAAGAATAATATAATATAAATATGGAAGAGCGAGAACCTTAGAACCTATTTTTTTCCTGTAGCTAAATAATATTATTTTGTTTTGCAATCGATAGGCGTTTAGAGGACATTGTTGTAATCTCAAGTTGAAAATAATAATTATCTTAGTGGTAGCGAAATTTCAGTTACGAATAAATAACAATGTTCCCCAAAAAGTATTTAATTTATACTTTGTTATTTAGTTTATATCTCACGTTGTAATTTTAATTTGATTAGGTATGTGTGTGCAGTTCGATTCGAAAAGTGCTTTCTATATAAACTAAGTTTTTAAGATATAATTTAATTGATCAAAAAACAAAATATGATAATAACGTTGATTGTTTTATATTGTATATATTATACGCTATCGTATCGCAAAAAAATATGTAATAGATGCAAATTAACCTCAATAAAATGTAATATTAATTCTGATTATTTATTATTACTTTACTTGGAAATTTCGAATCAATTAAGGGGCATATACACCTAGAAATTATTTTTTTTCTAGGTATAGTCGAAAATGCCTCGTTCTATGTTAATCATAATTTTAAATTTAATTGCAAGGGGAAAAAGTGACAAATTTTCAAACTCGTTTTTCTCAAAACTATTTTTTCCAAATCGGTACCAGAAGTATCTCGAAAACCATTGAACCGATTGACTTTATAATTTCTGTCGCAACATAAATCTTTATTTTCAAAATCAGCTAGATTACAGTATCTATTTTAATAATCTTTTTTAATTTCATATAATTTTTGACATAACGCCATCTGGTACCGTAAACCTCTATTTTTTTTCACCTTATTGAAAAAGGATAACCAATAACGGACTCCATGTTTATCAGTTATATTGCTTTTTTCCACCTTGCTTTTGCGTCATTTTGTCTGTGTTGTAGCCCTGATAATTTGAAAAAGAAGTGGTAAAAGTCTCGGCTAAAGGTCGAAAACTTGTTGTTTTAGGAACCATTTTACATCTGAGATTTCAAGTAAACCCTAGAGAAAACATACCGCATAACAGCAAGAAAACTAAGTTATTATAACTAACTGCATGTCAGAGTGTACATATAATGGTCAAATATAATGGTTATGAAACCACTTGAAAACAGGAAGACACATTGGATGAGTTTAATTTTTATAATTATTCTTTGCAGAAGCAGTCCGGTACGAATTTAGTACCTAATTTAGTTCAAAATCGGGTTGAATTGTGTAAAATTGTTATGATAAATAAATGATAAACTGTTAATCATAATTTTAAATTTAATTGCAAGGGGAAAAAGTGCCAAATTTGTTTTTTTCAGCGAACACGAGTGATAAAACTACAGTTTGTATGGGAACAGCAGAGTTTCCAGCAGTCGATATTTCAATTATTATCAATTATTTTTTATGCTCCCTGATTTCAGTATAAAATTTTTTATAAGCAGATTAACAATCACCATATGGGTGTGAAATAAATAATAAATAAAGGTAAAATCCACCTCGTCGCTTTAACAGTGTGGCGCCACCTAGTTCTGATTAGTGGAATCTATCCAGCCAGATGGCGCCACAAATTTTTCAAATTTTTGGTTTATTTAATTGAATGTAAAAACAAATTTATGGCGCAAAATTATGATTTAAAAATCATTGGTATAATAGAGAATATTAATCAGAAATTAATATATATATTTTTTTTAAATATATATATTTTTCCCTTATTTAAAATATAAAGTTCATGAAGTATACGCGATAAGTGCCTTGAAATTTAAATACGGGAATGTGGAAGGGTTTGAGGGTCACATGAATTATTATCTATAAAAGAACATATATTTGTGCCATTTTTATATTCAAATTTATAATTAAATTAAGTAGCATTCAAAATACCAGTAAAACACAGTTAAAATCTGTCCCTCAGTTCCATTATTTGCTTAGCACTGATATTTCAATTATCAGAATTATCAGAAATAACATCAAGAGAGTATTAAACCTTAGCTGCAGCGTTATTAACGCTATTAATCTTATATCTTTGGCACGCACGAACTACAAAAGAGTAAAGGACGTGGACTAACCGTGTGCCCACGTCCTTGCAACACATCGCAACACGTCGCAAACCGCCGAAGCCGAAACATCCCCAGGACCCCTCGGCGACCAGCTGTTAACCAATGCTACGTAGTACGTACAAATAAAGTTCCTGCCAATTTCCGGTATGCATCAAGGTAAATTAAACAAAGGCAATTAACACGATTCGTAATTCTGATACGGACACAACACAGGATTAGCAGCTCACTCTCTCGCACGAACTGTTCTGCTTGATGAAGAGTTACATGTATATGCATGTCCATACATGTCAGTTCGGCAAATGGAAGCAGTTAAGTACACCTTGAGAAGAGCTTGCCCTAAGAGTTTAAAACTTTATTCAAAAGTCCCACACAAATGCCAAATATATAGCATATGAATACTGAAAAGCCAAAAAGGAAATCTAATCTAAATCTATAATTCAATAAGGTAAATTATATTTATTTACTGCAAGTATAAGTAATATAACTGCGTACATGTGGGCAACCTTAGTAAAAGGTATGCCATATGCATAAGTAAAAGTACATTTTCAATATTGTTTAAATCATATATTGTGGCGATTTATAATAATACTAGAGGGCCCGCTATTGCATCCTCGCTTTGATCGGATGCAGATCCACACTTAAAATTTCGTATTAAATTTCGCTTTGAAGTCAGCGCACTGAATGAGAAATAAAGATTCTTTAAAGTCGAATGACAAATATAAAATGAGGCAAGGCCTACTCTAAGCCTTAGACTAATATCAATATTATCCCATTAATATTATTTTTTTAATTAAATTTATGTTTTTTATTTTTTAAAATAGGTTGCAGGTGGAATTAGAAAATTAAAATACCCATACGAATCTGGAAATTTTTTTTCGGATTTTTAAAAAATAACTTCAAGTCTCTAATACATGTGGTTTGGCCATGGCTGTGATATATCAGTCAGTCAGTCAGTCAGTCAGTCAGTCAGGACAAAGCATTTTATATATATAGATTATGTATTGTATAAATCAACATACCTAATACTACTGTAGTCCGTCCTAGACCCTATGTATGTACATATGTATATACATTATTTCTTATTAAATATTATCATTATTTCTTGTTAAGACCACCGGTAAGCATATTTGATTGCGTACCTCCACATAGCGCCGTTCCTAAATATTAATGAAATTATGCCTCTACCTTTTATTAATGACCCGAGTGAATTCACTAATGATAGCTATCCCCTGTTCATCCATTCGCCCCTCCAATTGCCCCATTTAACAAGTACAAGTTTCATTAGTGGCAAGATCTAACGCAAATCAAGGGTTTCCATATTGCATATTTAAGTAAATATAGTATGTATAGTACTCCTAGAAATATACATGTACATATGACGAGGGTGGAAGATGTCGCTTTCATTTTTTGCCAAAAGAATCGATTTTCCATAATTCAATGTTGGCAAGAAAATTTCAGATGCTAAAACTGCCAAGAATTTTTTATCCAATTTTTCACAGACCGAACGAAAACGAAAAAAATTCGGGGGTGCACATTTATAGGTAGTGCCTCGCCGTGGTCGCCAGCGCAACACCCTGCTTGCTCGTCTTTTTGGGGGCGCCGCGGCGGAGTATAGAGAGTAGCGTATTGCCTGAGCCCGTGTGGCCGCCGCCGCACACATAAAAACACAAATGATAAAAAAAACTACCCCGACGAAAATTATAATGAAGAGTCGGTGGTGGTGGTGGTGGAAAGGCAAAGTGTGTGTGTGCGTCGGGAAAAGCAGGGAGCAGGGAACGACGACTGGGACACACACAGGACCTTTAAGGGAACGCGGAACGGCAACGGGTGTTTTTTGCCACCTTCTACGGTCACAGTGCACCACCAACGGTGCCTGCCACCCTCAGTAAAAATTAAAAAACAAAAAAACGTGAATTGTATGTATACACACATAAAAACGAGATCATCTACGCGGCGGAAGGGAGCTCTCCGAGACTCCCAGACTCCCGACTCCCGGCCATGTATGTAAGTGTATGCATGTACGTGTGGGTCTTTTGTGTTCCCAGCCTTTTCCTTGTGCCTTAGTTGGAATATTTTCAGTCCTGGTTAGCCGAATAAAAGTCCCTGCTTAGCCCAATTCCAATTCCGATTATTCCTAAAGCTATAGCCTATAGCAGTGAGGCTGCACCTGCAAACTTATGTACATGCAAGTTTTACAAGCTTTACGCAAGGCAAATAATTAGTATTTTAGTATTTGCTTTAAATCATTAAACGTTTTTCTCTATCTGTCTACAGTTTAATATAAAAGAAACCTAAAAAGATAGACAACATGTAAGTTAAAGCTGTCATGGGCATGTTAAAAAATACATTTATTTGGGTTCTGATTAATTACAAGGTTTGTTTAGAACAGATTTATTAAATGTACCACAAGAACAAGAACACTTGAAATCAGTTTGGCTATTAATGTTAATATTCTAAAAGATAAAAGATGTATCCTGCAACATGATGGTGCTCGATGTCACAAAGGATGGGGATGTGCACCATATTTTTATGTTTTAGCTTTGTTTTTACAAAGTTCTGACGTTAATATTATCCAAAACAGTGTGCTGTATGATGGTGTCTAAGGATTATTTTACAAAAATCCACAAAATTAAGGTCCTGTACTCGAAATTGCAGAGAGTGTCTAAAAATGTACACACCTTCATCATAAACTTATGAAAGCCTTCATCGTAAAGATTCTTTTTCTAATTATTAAAAAAGAAACTTAAACGATTTTTGATTAATAGATTATCATAATTTAATGGAATTAATATTTGGATGATAACAATTTATTTGTAAATACTCTTAAGTTTTAGGTTTAAATACTTTTGGTATCTTGCGTGCTCTTAGTATTTTCCTTCGGGTCCTTTGAACTTTGAAAAAAGTAAAAATAATACTTTTGACTACCGCTGTACATTCGCTTGGTGTCATCATGGTAATGTTTCATTCATTTATTCACATTCCATTAAAAAATACATCATAAATAATGAGGATGAGAAAGGCGCTCGAAAATGTTGCAATATAATTAAAGTAATTTTATAATACTTCTTGACGCTTTGCTCTCTGAAAAATATGTCTACGTTTAAATATATATAATATCAATTGTAAAAAGTACCTAACATTCTTTACCCTTTTTACTTTTGCTGACCCCAATGGTCCCGCGCCACATAAGAAATATGAGTCTAATTTTAAATTCAACCGTTCTATATATTTCTAAAATACATACACACAATTCCATGTGCACATACGTCACCAGATATACATATGTACATATATTTATATTTGATTTTGGGGGGTGCACTTTTTTTTAGCAATTCCAGTGAGGGTGACAACTGCTCGTGCTCTCCGGGTACAGTTTTTATATTGATTTCAATATTGATTTTGCTGCAGCAATAAGCCTTCACACCACCGAAAATCACTTAAGCTACGGCAAGCAAGAATTTTAACAATTTTAACCCCTTGCCATTGAGCCGGAAAACTACTCTATGTGTGTTGCTAACCCTTTCCTATTTTAAGGAGTTTTTGATTTTACTTTTTAGTACTTGATGTACCCAGTTGCAGGGGGTATTTTGCATTCCTTTGATCAAAAATTGGAAAGCGAATTTGCTTTTTACGTGTGAAGGGAGCCCTTTCGTATAATTTAGGATTAGATAAAAACCAACAAAAGAATATAATATATAATACAAACCAAAAAAAAAAAGTTAACTTTCTGTTTTAAAAATAATTAAATTATAAAACACCATACATGGACAATTTTTTTTCAACATTGTTTCTTGGTGTTGTTAATGGAGATATGGTCAAACTAGTGCTTTCTAAATTACTCATAGAGGGCAAAACGAGTCAAACGAATATGCAAAAGGAATTCTCAATACGGGTACAGTTTTTATTGCTTTCTGCAAAAGACCCGTACACGATGCAATTGTACCTTTAATTGAATTTTAAAAAAGGAATTTTTGAAATAACTTGTAACCGTCGCCTCGAGATTCGAAACCATTTTGAATTGGTCGACCTCACAAGTCATTCCCCGTCTCCGTGCGAATCCTATATGTTTTGCAATTATCTTTAAAATACAAATTGCCGAAAACAATCTTTGTTGCACCCTTGAAAGAGCTAATAAAAAGCTATATGTTAAGCCTTTTATCCTTTATTTGTAATTTTAACATGAATGCGTACGAATGTCCCGTGTGAGACATTGGAAATGTCCATATATTAAATTATGTTATACATTAATTAATCGATTTTCACAAAACTTGTGCAATAGATCAGGGATTTTGAAAACGAGCGAAGTTTGCCTCGTCCACATTAAGTGAAAGTCAGTCCAGAAAGCACGTGTGTACCAAATTTATGTTGTGGGGGGACTTCCATTATCCCGCATAAAAGCGGGGATGAAGGCGACAGCGGCGGGATTCATATTCATAAAAATAACATTATCAAGCAGAGAAAAAGACTCATTTCTGAAGGACCACATTTAATACAATCTTAGGTAGCATTAACACACACCATACACAAAAAAAAATAATTAAATTGGTAGATAATTGTGGCGAACCTCAAAAACCTAAAGGATTAACTCTTTCCCTATTTTGAAGCTCTCTAAACTGCTTAAAGGAAAACTACATTTTCCCAAAAATCCATAAATTAGCACCTAAACGTCTTTTTGAAGATTGCCTTAAATAATTGAATTTAAATAATTTGTAAGGTCACAGTTTTATAGGAAAATTTGTAGTATCCCCCCGCCTTCAAATGGAAAATGTAAATAATGTGTATTTCCGATACCTAAGAACTAATAATTTTAAAGAAGTTTAAAAAAAAAAAAGTAAAACAAACAACAAAAAATTGACTCGAAACTAAAGTTTAATGTGGTTTCTAAGTCGTAATATATATTAAACATACAAATCGATACTAAAAAGTTCGATATACAAAAGTATACGATATATATCAAGTGGTATCGACCCCCTTCGGTACACATGTGTATTTTTTTCAGGTGTATAATTATGCAGTTTGGCGCAAATCAATAGTTGGCTTTTGTGTCTCTAATGACCACTTTGCGTCGCAAGCCAAATCGAAATCCAAACTGCCAAACCATATCGAAATTAATTATGTCTCAGTGACACTGCGTAACTGTATAAGTTAATGCAGAACTACCAAGACAAGGGACATAAAATGGGGGGAATACCTCATAGATATGATGAATAGAAATTGCAAATTTCGCGAAAATCGATATTTATTTGCTTCTTACGTGGCTAACATTCTTGTATTCAATTCGAAACAAGGACAAACTCCCTACTTAACCTCACAAACAATCTAAATTAGAGCCCTATAGGGGCGCAAGAGCGAGGGGTCTTTTAAATGAAATTCGTCAAGTATCGAATACTTAACACAAAACATGATGGTGAAAATGCTAATGGCTTATGCGCCTCCTTATCCCCAAATTAAAAGTCTAAACAAATCTGTGCGGGTGCTGCTTTATTTGTTATGCTTTGCTTGCCGTTTCTGATTTTCTCAGCCGCCCTCCCCTATTTTTGTTAATTTAAAACTGCCGCTAAGAACAATTATAATTGAAACGTTTGTCTCGGGGTTGGCTTGACCGCAGAGATTAAGCGTCGCATCTCAGCATCCCCTACTGTTGCTTTTTTGCCTCTGGAATTGCCGGCATAATTATCCATTTAACATTTTGCGCCACTATTACCAGCACGACAAGATAATTAATTAAACATCTATTAAATCTCTTCAGCTCCGTTCGCTCTCCCTCATTTCGTTCGTTTTTTTCCTTAGCCGTGTCTCTGTTGGTTATATTTGTATATAGTCTGGGAGGTTTGAATACAAATAATTAACGAAACAAGAAAGGAAACTCGACTCGGCTGTTGATGCTAATCTAGAATATATATGATTTATAGGGTCGGAAATGACTCCTCCACTGCGTTACAAACTTCTGACTAAAATTATAATACCCTGCAGGGGTTTAATTGTAAAATTACAAAAATTGCAAATTGTATTTAATATATTAAATATTTTAAATTGCAATATCTTGGTTGGTATTATAAATCTAGAAATAGTAATACATACTTCAATAAATAATACTTAAATAGGGCTTACTATTTTACTATTTACTATTTACTATTTTTTAATTAATTTGTTATTTTATTCACAAATTTAAATACATTTCCAAGAAAGTAAGGTAAAAAGACAAGCAGCCGCTTTCCAAAACTCCAAATAAAGAGAACCACAAAGAGTGAATCATATTTTTTAAGTGGCTCTCTCGCTCTGAGGCTCCACTTTCCAGAGAGAGCGCGACAAAAATATGTACGGACAAGAAAGCAAGGAGTGAAAAATGGCGGGAAAGAAGAAAATAATATTTTTTTTAATCACCCGTTGAAGTTTTTGTTTCAAATCCCAATGTAGGATTACAATTATTAGCGAAAATTCAAGAAAACTTCTTTATTGCAGGCTTTGTAAATTGTATATTTGTATATTTTTTCATTATTTTTTACTCGCACATAGAAAAAAAAACAACAACTGCACGGGATCTCTGATTTTCCGATTTTTCACTGATTTTTCCGCACATTTCGATTTTTTTACCGCCGCGATCTCCTTTTGGCTTTTTTTCTTTCGTTCCGCACGGAGCCGTTGAGCAAATGATTTCCAATGGCCACCGGGAGAGATCGCTCGCGACACTGGAAATCTGAGATTTTTTGTCGAGAGAGGGGATCAGCTTCCACTTCCACAAAACTTCCAGCTTCGACCTGGAACTGGAAAGACGATACAAGTTGTATCAAATCAAATAAAAAATAAATAATAAATAAAATATACCATCTTGGGTATAATAAGAGTGGAAGCCAACTTCAGCACTTCATATACATATATCATAAAATATATATCATAAAATATATATATATATATATGATAGATTAGTCCGAAATTTTTTAATTTATACAAAATGACCATGTCTCGAATTAGATGTAAAAATGTTGCCTAAGCTTCATTTATCTCAACTGTTGATGCTGATCAAGAATTTTTGTACTTTTAGGGGTCAGAAATGTCTCCTTCACTGCGTTTGCATTGTGACTAAAATTATAATTTCAAGCAAGGGTATAGTTAAAACCTAGTTATCAATTTTAAATTATGTTTTTATCCTATTTCTTATAAACTAACCTATTCGAAGAATTGTAGTATACAGTTTCATGGAGCTTTACAATGCCACATGATTGAGATGGTGGGGCCCATCGTAGCAGATTTTTAACTCTACGTCTTTATTTGGTAGTCTCCTTGCGCAGTGATGAATGTATGAATTCGTGTGTGTCGCATAAGCATGGGATATTCACATATTCAACAATTCATGTATACCACAGTATAAACGTAGCATTAGTTGTTCATGTAAATTCATTTGAAAGCAGTACGTAGAGCTATTGGCTATGCGGGTTTCCCTTTGTCAGAGCGTCTTATGAAAGCATTCCTATTCCAAGATTCAACTCTACTTGGGATCATAAATATTTATTGAGTTAATGCATATCAATATTCATGAAAAAACCCGAAATTGCTCAGAAAGTTATTGTTAACTATTCTAGCTGGAGCCAAGATCTGTGGGCGAACCAAGAGAAGGGGTTTTCAGCTCAGCGACGTCGTGGGTTTCTCATTCATGGTTCCAGGTACCAAAATCCCATTCATATCGCTCAGGTATGCCAGTAGGCATCGTAGACCCACCCTAATATGCTCAGCATCCCAAATGTTTGATCGAGTCGTTCAAGTTCCGATTTCTGGGCTGGTTTTCTAATTGTGTGTGTGTGTGTGTGTGTGAAATCGTAAATTTGTTAGTTAATAAGCCCTGTTCTGGATATGATTATAATGAAACAAACAAGAACAGGTGAGAAGACAAAGTGTGAGATGAGATTTGATCTTACGAGAGTATTATGCGCATAACCGGACTCTTACACTGGAAAAGAAGTTGCTAGATATTGCTTAAATTCAAAATTAATCAAGTAGATTAATTTAATTGAATTCAATTCAATCACTTAAAACTCTACGAAATTTAGAAATACACATTTATTTCAAATGTGCAATTTCTGGTAACTTTTTGCTTTGTGTAATAGCACCTAACGCCTCTAGCAAGTTTTCTTTATGACGAATTAATACAATTCACATTTTTACGGCCATTTGCCTTATTTAGTGTTCGACGTTTTTGTAAAGTTTGTGTCTTTTGTAGTTTGTTTCTTATCTTACTAGTTTAAGGTGCCACTTTTACGTTTTCTCGTTTGACAATTTATTAGGATGTATGGTATGTATGTTACGAGCATTCTATTTCCCGTGTTTTCATTGACAAAATATGTGTAGAGTTCACCTGTAGCTCTTTCCACACAATTTTGACGGGCTTTCGGCTTTGGTTTCAGTTACGGTTGTTGGGATTAAATTCCAATAATTTTGTTTAATAATACTTTGACTCTAGATTGATCTACTCTACATTTTTTAATTATTTACTTTTAATCAAGTTTTTTTTTGTAATTAACCCAGGACCTCATATTGATACATAACTGGTACTGATATATAAATTTTGTCTTCTAATGGGATCGAAGGGGACTGCACGTCGCCGGAGAAATATTTCAAATATTAAGTGTTAATAAGTATATTTACAAAATATATGTGTTTTAATATAAAAATATTTAAAAATTTTAATTTTTTAAATGTTTTAAAGTCACATTTTTAATGAACAATTCTTAAAGTTTTGAAGAATTATATATTTTTTGTTTCAATGCTTCATGCGTTAGAAAGTGCAACTTCTATTGACTACATCTAAAAAAAAACGTCTCCCGGATCGACTTTTAATTTTTGAACGATTTCTAAAGGGGTCTCAGAATATAAAGAAGCTATGCCGGCCGGTTTGGAAAACAATCGAAACATTTATTTGTATATCCTTGCAGGGTATTTATAAAATTATAACTTTTTTCAACACATTTTCATGTAATTTGAGATACGGCAGCCTCTGTATTAATCCACAATTTCGATTAAGATTGCATTACTATATCATATACATATGTAGCTGCCAATTTAAAAAAAACTCTGTAAAGTTGAATATATATTGAAAAAACAAGGATCTATATATTTTTCAAGTTTCCGATCATGATGGTTCCAATGGGTATGTATAGAATACCTGCAATAGAATAAATCTATATGCAATGTTTCATTCAGAGAGTTTCAACACTGAGAGACCATAATTTGGCCTGTTGATACTGATCAAGAATATTATTTTATACGGTCGCATAGGTCTAATAAGTCCCATAAGTCCAATAAGTCACAGGCTATAAAAAGAAGTCCTACCAAATGTAATGCCTTCCTCAGGGTGACCACGATGCTCTAAACTAATTCCTTCCTAATCTACTTATGGGCGTCTCCTATTAAGCGTAAAGAAAACAGACTTCAGCTGTTAATAAACTAATACAAATTTAGATATACTGAAGCTTGAACCACACAATTATTCGTGATTTCATTAAGCGTGGCGGCCGAGAGTGTTCAAAATTGTGTTTGATCACCTGTATTTACTTAAAATATCTAACACGTAGCCTGAGCATACCGATGTAAGTGAATATATGCATATGTGTGTGATAAGCACGAAATGCTAAGGTTTATTTTTGAGTTGGAAAACATAAAAAACTCATTTCCATATGTATGTATGAAGTGCAGACGTTCTCTCCTATTAATTTTACTTGCAGTTTCTGGGTGTGGTCGTCGCCCATCCCATATGCTTATTTGTTAATTATTTGTTAACAAATTGTGTAATTAAACAAGATTCCAACGTCAAGTCTCCCGTGTTGGCTTTGGCAATTAGAAGATCGTAGACTATACAGTTACTACCTGATAACCATAGCCAGAAGGGGCATTGCCGGATCCCATCAGCATCATTGGCGATTCGTTTCAATGCGCGTTATGCAAAAAAACTTCAGCCTAATTAAAACATTTATTGCTGCAAGCTAAAAATATAATTATTTATTTAAAGATGACGCTTAAGAGATGTTTGGCGAAAAGACCTATTAATTAAATAAAAGTTGATAATATTTGTTTTTTATTATCAATTTAACGAACCATTATGAACATGTGTACAAGTGTATAAATAATAAAAACACAAAATAACGGGATGAATGAATGCAACGGTGCACACTTGCAGTTGAGATACTTTTGCTTTACAAAAATCATAACTCTTAAACCACCTTTCGATTAAGTGGTCATACTACATATATGGTGTGATTAATAGTAGATTTTATACTCGAAAATTTATGATTTTTGGGGCAGTTTTCTTAATTTTTATCCAATTTCGAAGAAAACTTTTCGTTTGTTTTCTCTGATAATGCTAATATGGTGCATATTTAATGTTTTAAAAACAAAAAAAAGAATAAATTTCAAAGAAAAAAAAATTTTTTTTTGTTGACCAAATTTTTGACCAATTTTCAATAATTTATGCTCTTTTGTTCAAAATAATCTTTCAATTTTACATCATTTAATATTTTTTGAAGAATAATTAATCATTATACATTTATTTCAAATCATTAAGTGTCCTTAGAAAGTCAGGAATTGAAAATAAGCCGTCAATACAGGAAAAAATGTATGCCCGCCATACAATTTCGTACTGCGCAGCGACTGTGCTTGTAGCAGAATTTGCACTAAGCCCCGCGTTTTTTACGCTGAGTTGAAAGTATCTTTTGCTTCGGAAATTGGTGGCAGTTTTGGGCAGCCGATCTTTTTTGAATATGATAGAGAACATATTCAGGAACAACACCTCATACGCCAAACCCATCATCTCGTGTAGTCTCATTTTTGACATTCCATCAAAGTTGAAAAATAGTTAAAAAATTAGTACAGTAAAATCCGGTTATAACGACATTCAAGGGAGCGACAATTTTACGTCGTTATATCCGGAAGACGCACTAACCGGGAGGAGCAAAAAAAAAATTGTTTTTTTTTTTTTTTTATGGTTGCCATGTTCATAATAACTTTTAAAATAAAACAAATTATTTTTTCAATCAAAACGAAAAATTGAATAAATTCCAAATTAAAATAGATTTTTTTTTTCATAACAAATATAACGGGGAATATGCTATGAGGTCTGCACACTATAGCTGAAAAAAAATTGGCGAGGTATCGAAGTTTTTTCTTAAAAACATCGAAACATCGATGTAGGTGACACCATCGGTTGTAGTTAAAATATTTTGGCATTATTTCGCTGTATTTTTTTCCGGCACGTCGCAATAACCGGTTGAATTGTCAAAAATTTCGTCGGTATAAGCGGTTTGTTGCTAAATGCGGAGACGTAAGAAGCGGAGGCCCTTTCATATAAGTTTGTATGGGGACCAACCAAGCCATCAAGTTTTCGTAGCAATAACCGGTCGGACGCTATAACCGGAGTCATTATAACCGGATTCTACTGTACTTCGGTAAAACAGATATGCCTGCATGTGCAAAAAACATTAGAATTTTATTCTACCTAGGTTTTACCGAGATTTGATGACCCTTTCGATAGAGACCATAACCATGCCGGTCGGTTACATATTTTAGCTAAAAATCGACTGCAAAGTCCGAATTTTTCTAAAAACGCACTGCTTTTTTTGCAACCCAAAAGAGGTTCAACTTTGAACACGTGTAACTTCAAAAATACTGAAACGATTTGAATAATTTTTTGAATTCAACACTTTTGAACCTGTCGAATGCAATAACAAATTTTTCGATCCGTTGTCATCAAAATTTGGATTTTTGTATAGTATCTGTATCTTTCCGGCAAGTGTGCGGTGGAGGATTTATCACAGGTTTATTGGAAAAAAATGAAAAATTTGTTAAACAGAAAAGAAATGTACGATGGGTTGTACGGGTTCCTCATCTTGTATCCAAAATCGCAAAAGAACACAGAAAGAAAGCTACATATATCGACGGCAATATACAATCTGTGCATAGATCGGCAGAAATTGGACTTTAAATTGATCGACCTAACAGGTCACTTTTGTTTTGTGTCCGAATTTTGTGCGAATTATTTTAATTTTCAAATATTTTTATAATTAAAAATGACCCAACATCGATCTTTGCTCCAATAAAAGAGCTAATAAAAAGCTATGTACTTACATATATGTTAAGCCTTTCATCAGGCTTCAAATGCGTACGAATATACATAAAAAAAAAAAGCAAAAGTGGTCATTTCAAATTCCCATAACTTTGGAAACATTCTAAACTAAGCAATGGTAAGCGCTTAAAAACCGTGCCAAACTTAAAAAAGTTAGGTATAAAAGAGTTTTTTAAATTATAAAAAGAAGTATTTATAATTACCAAAATAATCAAATACATATGTACGTAATTTTACACCAGGTATGCGGTGCATGCAAAATGTATAATGAGGTACAAACACATATTTTCATATATGTATGTACATAACTCTCCGGACGATGAAATGTGGAACTTGTAACTCAACATCCGTCGGCAGTAATAAAAAAAAAATATAATGAACGATGATTGCTCCAAGAGCTGCACCCCCACAAAAAAACAAGCACATAAGCATGTATATATGTATGTATGTATATACATTAAACGGAGGGAAAGAGAGGCTCGTCCCACTACATTGGTACATTGTTTTATCACATCCCAGCTCCAGCACCAGACCTCTCCCCTTCTCGCTCTTTCGTAATTACCACTCTGCGTGGCAATAATTACCCCATTACGAGACGACTCTCAGTCTCATATACGCATGATTCGATTTTGTTGCTTTTGTTCTGGAAGAGAGCGCGGGAGAGTGAGAGAGTGCGACAGTAAACACACGGACAGTGTTGCCGTATCAACTATTCTTAAAGCAAAAACTTGCTACAAATTCAAAACAAAACATACATACATACATACATTATTTATAGTTTTCAGTTAAAATAAATATACTATTATTCATCGATTTCGTTATTATTTCTTCGATATGTATATGAATATTGATGTACTTATATTACTTCTCCCCAGTTACCAAAATAACATCAAACCACCAAAAAGAAACGAACGAAAATATAATTTTCCGCCCAAAATATGTAAAAAAAATCCTTGGTATCGAACTTTTAAATATATTACATTAGGGGATATGGGATATAGGATATAGGATACTATATATTCTCATATACCCAGTCTAGCATGAAATAAGCTATACTGGCAACACTGGTACTTACCACAGAGAAGGTAACTGAGACAAGCCTCGCTCGCAGCTCAGCTCAGAGCTCAGTCGAAAAAAAACGTCGAATGAATCAGATGCGGGTCGGATGGTGAGTTCCCGAAATGTCTAGATTGAGAGATGCGACGGTGAACCTGTGATTTGTGACTAGTGTGACTAGTGAATGTGACTCCGATAAATGCAATATGCAAAATAAAAAAAATTTACCGAATCAGGTCCCAAGGATTTGTAAATATCACAAGAGTGTTTTTTCGGTCGTGGGTGTCGTGGTGTTGTTATCGTACCGCCGTACCGTTTGTCTACCTGACTTCCCAGTCCCTTTCACATGTATTTTCGAATTGTGTTGTGTCCACAAGAAAGTGATGATGATCATGATGATGATAAAGCGAAAAATGTAAACAGGAGAAAGAATACATAGATCAGCTTTACTTCCTGTTCTCACTCGCTTCCACATTTCGTCTTCTGCAAATTGGATGTAGTGTTCGCACCTGACAGCCGAAATAACGGCAAAATATACCCTACATGCAGTTGCAGTTCTCTGTCGATAATAACAATACATTAACCCTTGTTTTAGAATGTATGTATGCATAGCAACAACAATACGAACTCACCGACAGGATCAGCATTTTACTTTATTTCATTTCAATAAAAGCTGGAGCCGTTCCCGGGAAGGTTTTTTTTTAATTGTATGAGAACTGTCCGAAAATTAACCGAACGAGTAGAGCCGATCCATAAAGCCGAAGCCGTAACCAAACCGAACAAGGGTGGCCAAAAAAAAAATAATAATAAATAAATATAAAAGCGCTCTCTGTGTGTGTGTGTGTGTGTGTATATATATATGAGGAGGTAAAAGGGGTGCTAGACACCGACGATGTTCTCTATGAATTGCTTCTTTCGACGATTTAATGAGCACGTGGTCCACGAAGAGAGGAGAAATGGAAGTACATATGCAAAAAAACGACGATAGCTTTTCTCTCACTCTCCCTCTGTGTATTGCTATCTCTGTCAGGCTGTCACGGTACGCTCTCCCCCTCCCTGTCTGATGAAACACACATACAAAATATATTGCAAAGTTGGAAGCGTGCATAAAAAAGAGACAACTGTCGTCTCGCAACTAGGAGTAAAAGTGTTGATATTAAAAATATGAGAAAAAAGAAAGCTAAGAAAAAACAGAGTTTAGCAAATTCAAATCGCGGAACCCCCACACTTAACCGCTCCCGGTTTCCTTTTACATAGTAAACATACGTATGTATACATATGTATGTACATAATGACAAATGTACGTATGCATATGTACATATGTATGTATTGGGTTATTATACCTTTACGCCAGGTTTTCATAATCTAAAGGTAAAGGAAAAGACAGGCGTCGTCGAATAATCCTTATTAATCTCTGTTAATGCAAATATGATTAAGATCTCGGCTTATATTTCTGTTTATGGCAGCAGAGAGGTGATATTTTGACTGAAAGATTATTTCTATATCTGATGCATTTTGTGAGGCTTTTACAAAATCAGCTGACGAGTAACTGAAAGGAATATGGGATGTAGTCGATCATCAATTCCTTTAAATATGCACTGTCAAAGTTAAAATTTTACAGGGCAAGTTTGTAATTCATTTAAGAACATCTCAACCCCACAAAATATGTATGAAATGTTGGTCTAATTATTAATATTAATGAATTTCTATGAAAAAAAGACTAAAAAAAAACTCAGTCCATGATGAGAAATAGTGTGAAGAATTAATGTATAAGCTCTGTAACTGAAATATTTTATAATATATATGTATATGTATTTATAACATATACATACATATAGATAAAAGAAATATTAAACCCAAAATATAAATAAAATATATATTCATCCCCTAGGTGTCGCAATCCATTAAATAAACTCGCGCTCGATTAAAAAGTTCCTAATAATATTTAAGCGTAAACATAAAATATAAAATAATAGTACAAAACTAGAGCCGCTTCAAAATAAGTTATCAACTAAACAACCGAAATAACAATAACAAAAAAAAAAAAATACTCAACTGATTAAATAAAATAAAATAAAATTTAAAAAATATAGCAGCAAGAAAAATACCGACCAACAAACACTCTTCAAATGCTTTCGTTCAAAGGACTAACCTTCCAGTCAGCTGAAAACGACGGCTTTGACGGCTCCTAAAGGCCCTTAGGTGAGTTTACGAAACGTAAATAATTAATAGTTGTATGAATAATTTTACTCATTGTGTAATGTAAAAAATTGTTAAACACCGCTGCATTGTTATTTCTTTATCTTAATTCCAAGGACCTAAGTCGACCCGCTTGATGTTGGTATATCTTATGGGAATTGGTATTGCGATAAATCGATGTTCCGTTTGACAAATCAGAGTAATATCGTTTTTTTAACGCTTCTCTATACATGTATAAATTTCAACAATAACAAGAAAAGAAGCTAACTTCGGCATGCCGAAGTTTAAATAGCCTTGCAGTAAGTAGTAGAAGAAGGAGAAAAATGTTCTGATTTTTTCGTTTTCTCGGGTTGCGAGCGAAAAATGTTGCGAACGAACTAAATGAATTTATTTATATATTCCTATTGCAGCTATATGATATAGTGGTCCGATTTTGATAAAATTAAAACCGAAATTCTAAAATGTTACAAATTGGCCATGTCTCAAATTATATTAAAAATATATTGAAAATTGGCACAGCTAAAATTTTTTTCTCAAAAATATCGATCGTTCCTATGGCAGCTATATGATATAGTCGTCCGATCTGGCCCGTTCCGACATATATAGTAGTGAGAGCATAAAGAAGACTATCTGCAAAGTTTCATTCAGATAGCTTCAAAACTGAGGGACTAGTTTGCGTAGAAACGGACGGACAGACAGACGGACATGGCTAGATCGACTCGGCTGTTGATGCTTATTAAGAATATATATACTTTATAGGGTCGGAAATGTCTCCTTCACTCCGTTGTAAACATCTGACTAAAATTATAATACCTTGCAAGGGTATAATAATGAGCGCACTATATGTGTCAATATGTATACATATATCGAATTTTTGTTCCAAAATCCATCCAATTTCTCTAATCAGAACACAAATATTATAATATTAAGAATACTCTTTAGTTTTTGGGAATTATCACATTTTATCTAAATGCAAAATGGACCAATTAAAAGCCATACATAAGCATGGTAATAGCAAGTCACCCCTTTTGCCGCAAAGCAGAGCTTAATTAATAGCAGCTACTCTAATTAGCCAATGACGAGGGAGCTTGCCAAGTGCGGTAGTGTGAGTGGTCTTTGGTCGTGTTTAATTGGGGAGACTGGAGACTAAGGCTAGAAAAACAACGAATGAAACGAAAAAAGTGAACTCCAAATGAAATAAGCCGAACGAACAGAGAACAGAAGAGAACAGAGAACAACGGCAAGCGGTAATTAAGCAAAAACAATGATGACGATGACTGCAAAAGAGAGTTCAATGGCTCGCCGCGCTCTTTTTCTTGGTTAAATCTCAGAAGATGGGGACAGAAACAGCGGAAACAGAAACAGAAGAGGAGTAAGGCAACACAGTTAAGCGATTTGATTGGTCGGTGCTGTCGTCGCATCTTCTCTTCTCTTCGCTCCTCATTTCGTTTCTACTCTCCCAAAGCTACACTCTCCCCCATACATCCGCACCTGCAGCCGAACCCCCCACTTATTTTATTGCTTGATTGTGTGTGTGTGTCGGTGGGTGCGGGTGGCTGTGTGCGTGTGCTTAGTAGCATAGAGTTAATTGCCGCCTTTTGTCGGGGGGTGTTGTCACTGGCTGGGGAATAAAGCCAGCCGCCATACGTGATTCGTTGGCGTCGCTTTGAGAGAGAGCGCGAAGCATATGCTGCGATTTGCCAAAAATGTTAATTAACGGAGGCCGACCAATTAAGTGCAAACTGTCTTTACTAGCATTGCACTGGGCTTGCATCCCTTTCTTTGCACTCCACCCCTGTATTAACCCACATATGCACATACATATGTACATATGTGTTATTGGAGATGAGAACCAATTAAACGAAGCTTTTTACATTGTATGCTTTGTATGTTAGCATGTACATATGTATACATAGCACATACATATTAAATGAGGCGTTTACACCCCGTCTACGTACATACGTATGTATAAAAAATGTATACATTAATATATTTAAATGTAAGTATGTACCGTAAACATCTATCTATAAAAAATCATCATCCCCTTCAATCAGAATCCGCTATTTTTTTTCGCTTTCTTCACCCCAACAACATCGATAGCTTCCTAGCTTCCTTCCTGTATTTTGGAAGGATAAAAAGGCAAATTTCAAGGAGGGAAGAGAACGGAAAAATAATCGATAATGCCCGAGCGAAACAAAATTAAAATAAGGAAAAAAAAGAAAGACAATATAAACAACGAAACGGAGAATTCCTTCTATTGAAATTGTAGGCATATGTACATATGTATGTATGTATGTATGGGAGTATCCATGCATACATGTACATATATGATGGTGTGAGTGTATGTATACATACATGTATATTTTGACTGCTCTTGTAATTTTTTTTTCTAACTGTGTGTATGGGGTTGAAGAGAGGAATCTGAGATGTGCTGTATATTTGTGTGTATTACAAATGCAAATGAGTTTGTGTTGTGGGTGAGAGCGTCGATGGGCTACGACATATGTATGTATATTTTTGCGCGCTTTTTCTTATATGTATGTACATATGTATGTATGTATGAATACAATTAAGTGCACTCTCTCCAATCTTGTTTGATACGCGTTTACATACAAATATTCTGGGGCCGAACGGAGAAGCAAAGGAATTTATATGAAAGATATTATATTCATTAATAGATGTACATAAATATAGATATGTACATATATATTTATTAAAATAATTGTTCATCTTTTAAGAAATTTTATTTGTTTTACTTAAATACATTTATTTATTAGGTTATACTCTTTACAAACTGCTTTTTCTTTTAATTTTATAAATTTTTTAGGTTTGTTAATATTTTATTGCGACATTACAATTTATTTTACAGTAAGGCCATATCGTCCTAAAACTGAGAAATAAGTAGGAAAAGTGGGGGAATAAACGCAATAAAAAATATAAACAAAGTGCTGAGAAGGAAAAAATGAGAATAAACAGAAAGAGCCAGAAAGAACATTTTCCAATCTTCCTTTTTTGCGAGACCGATGTTTTCGCGTAATTGTGTACTTTATATTATGTTCCCATCTCCTTCTTTCGTTAGCGTCATTTACCCAAGAGGGTCCCGTCCCAGTCTCTCATTTTCCTGTCTCTTTTGCACTCCACTACCTACTACCCACACTCGCCGCGACCCACACTCTCACCCACACAGAGTTTTGCTTTGCTGCGTTGCCATAAGAGACGATGACAACAACGAAAAACCCTAGTTAGAGGAGCCACAAATATGCAGAAAAGAGACACCATCACCTGCGGAGTGGAAGAGAGGCTGAAGCAGCAACGGAGAGGCAGCAGCGTAAAGCCAAGGCGTAAGGAGCGCATTATGTATAAATTATTTATTTACATTTACATTTACATTATATTTGCACTCGCGCATTGCTCATTGGGATGAGTAAGGGCGTTGTGGGCGTACCAATATTATTTCTCTTGGGACGAAGATGAACGTCGCCACATGGTCTACAGGTCTCTCCATTCTCCAACTTTTAACTGGAAGACTGCGATATTTGAAAATCCTCCAGCTTCTGATATGTATGTGTAAGTATTTACTAACATACACATGTATGTATGTATGTATGTGTATTTTAGCGGGCGCCGCATACAATTACAAATTACAGTGTGGAAATGCGTGCACATGAAAAGGGGTTTCCACACGGCAACAACAACAAAGCCGTGCAGGAAAATATAAATTAGCAACAACAAAAAGTAAGCCCGAAGTCGAAACCGACAACGAGCACGAAGCCAAGTTCGTGGTTCAGAGGAGGGGTTGTGGTGAGTAGTAGGGTTTTTGGTTTGAAGATTGGAAAACCAGTTTTAATCGTTTCTTCTATTTTCGCATCACAAATTTCTCCAAATGGTAGAATGCTGATTTGTCTCCAAGAGCGTTCGGCTGTAGAGTGAGAAGGCATCACGCCCTACTACTTCCTATTACGCGTTCTCTTGAATTCTGCCTCTGTTTGTCAATATTAATTAAATTAAGAGTTTCGCTCTTTCTCTCTCGTGTTTTCACTCTCGTGAGCGTACTGTTATGCTGCATCTCTTTCTGTCTTATTTATATACAGTCACGCATACATAGAAAGAGCGAAATGAGCGAGATGGAGAGTGGCAATGATTTACTCGTTTTCATTGTTTTTTGTTCTGCAAAGAGTGGGGTGGTGAGCTAGCTTCTGCTGCTGATGCTGCTGCTGCTGTTACCGCTGCCTCCGTTGGCTTTCCTTTCACTCTCGCGGCCTCGTCGGGTTCTCAATTATTTTAGCTTGCTTTGTGTATGTATGTGTGTGTAGGTGTAGGTGTGGGTGTAGGTGTAACCCTAATCCCAAACGCTGTGTGCTGCGCGTCGCGTCAATGAATGTGGATTGTGGATCTGGCTTTGGCTTTGCCAATGTGAGCGTGTGTGAGTGTGGATGATGCTCAAGTAAAGAACAAATAAGCGCGCGCGCTGTGAATAGGCGTGGCGTAAAAAATGAACCCGATGCTGCAGACTGCTGACTGTGTGACTTTGATTGCGATACAAAAATCTGCATATCATATATGTAATTGCCAGCCATTAAGTGTCTGGTGCCCCGCGCATGTGTGTACCAATACATACCCATATATCCATATGTACTTTAGCAAATCTCTACACTTCGAGTCTCCGTCTTCCGTCCCCTCATATGCAAACCATTATGCATGCAAGCTCCTCGTACCCACATATGTATGTATGTCTGTCTCCCCTTTCCCATCCATTCTCCCATATTCCACAAACACAGGAAAAGTGGCACATAAATCGTACTGAGCAGGAGTGTGCGTGTGTGTGACGGTGTGAATACTGAGCATTTCGCAACACACACATACATATGCCGCGTAACATCTTCTGATTGGTCGTTTAAAATGTAAGCTTAGTGCTGTTCCCGCAAAACACCGCCCCACCCACACCTCCCCCCCGTCGCGTCTTATCTTGCCTTCCTTCTCTCCCCTTTTTCCGAGACTGTATTAATTACGATTCCACAGGCAGGCAGCATCGTTCGGGTATTTTAATTGGTCAACTGTTCTTCGGGAGGTTGCAAAGATATGGTAATGAAATCAGGACTCCCGAATACAGATATGTACCATATATATTGCAATGTATTATATTTATATGTATTCACATACAATATATGTATTACTTAATTTTAAGGATTTTATTAAATGTAATATTAGTTGAATGTATTCAAGACAATATAAACATTCATGAAATTAAATTCGTTTTTCCATTTTGTCTGTTTTTAAATAAATAATTGATTATGTTACCAGACTAAAATAAAGTATATATATTCTTGATCAGCATCAACAGCCGAGTCGATCTAGCCATGTCCGTCTGTCCGATTCTACGCAAACTAGTCCCTCAGTTTTGAAGCTATCTGAATGAAACTTTGCAGATAGTCTTCTATATGCTCTCGCTGCTATATATGTCGGAACGGGCCAGATCGGACGACTATATCATATAGCTGCCATAGGAACGATCGGAATTTTTTTAGAAAAAAAATTTTAACTATGCCAATTTTCAATATATTTTCATATAATTTGAGATATGGCCATTTTATATTATTCCAGAATTTCGATTTTAATTTTATTCAAATCGGATCACTATATCATATAGCTGTCATAGTAATATATAAATCAATTCATTTAGTTTGTTCGCAACACTTTTTTGGCTAGCAACATTTTTCGCCCGCAACATTTACCTTATGTCAGTACCCGAGAAAGCGGAAAGTCAGAACATTTTTCGTCTTCTTCTTCTACTTACTGCAAGGGTATTTAAACTTCGGCATGCGGAAGTTAGCTTCCTTTCTTGTTCTTAAATGTAGATAAGCTTTCTTGGTCTAAGGGCGATTTGGGAAAAAATACTTCAATTAAAGGTGAATTTCTCTTATGTTAAGATATACTCGTAGTTTCAGGGCTGTTTGATCGTTAAGAAGGTACAAACCTCTTCAAAACTAACTATTAGATTAAGTAAACATTAGGTATTTGCTACTTCTGTAATAATGGCACTTTGTACATCTAAGCCTTCATGCCAGGGATGTAAGAACCAGCTGGTATCCATTTTAGGACAATTTGCCCATTTTCACGAACAATGTTCCTTAAATTGAATAGAAAAAAAAGAAAGGAAGCTAACTTCGGCACAACGATGTTTGTATACCCTTGCAGCTTACAAGTGGATCATTATGAATTCACCACATTTAATCGAATGAAAAGAAAAACTAACTTCGGTTTTAATGGTTTTACCTCTTAAAATACATTTAAAGTTTCACATTTACAGTTTATTCTGTATTTAACGATCGTATGGATCGTACTATCGACTTTATGAAATAATCATCCGATTTGCATAAAATAAAGCCGAACTTTGAAATAATAAACAATTGCTACATCTCTGAGCAGATATAAATATATTGAAAAACAGCGAAATTCAAATTTGTTTTCCATAAACTTTTTGATCTTTTCTATGGCAGCTATATGATATAGTCGTCCGATCCGATACGATAAGGTGGTCAGAATTGCTTTAAACTAAGAACTAGTTTTTTAACTATTACAAACATACTTTATGTCGAGTTTCGTTTAAGGGGTTACATTTTCCATTGCAATAGGTAATTTAGGGTCCTAAAAATAATATACTAAAAGATGAAGTCCGGGAAACATTTTTACATGCCTGAATTTTGAGTTCTGCCGCAGGAGCTCTTACGATTTTACACACGATTTTACAGCCACTGAAAACGCGTTTATCTCAAACCACATTTTTTGAGCTGGCCGGAAACATATCTCAAACAAATCTTTACCGATCGATTCAAAATTATACAGTACGTTTAAAATTGTTGTCTCCAGAGAAGTACATAGGGGTTTTTTGAAAAAGTGAATAGTTTTTTTATAATTGTTTATATTTGAATTTTATAATTGAATTCTTTGGACAAATTGTGATTTTTTTTATATGTTGCCATGTTACGAAAAATCAATTTGAAAAAAAAAACCGCTACATACTTCTCTTGCTACTATAATACGGAATAAGAAAATGTTTGGTTTTTTGTTCCAGATTAAAAATTGTGTAAGATACGTTTCCGGCCGTGGACCCATTTGAGAAAAATCACGCCAGCGAAGAACTGCTGCGCATTTACCATTTTCTGTTTGAATTACTTGAAATGTATGTTATTTTGTAGTTCAATATTAAAAATATTGATATTAACAAGTAAAGAAGCTAACTTCGGCATGCCGATTTTAATATGTTGAAAAAAGTTCTAATTTGTTTCTAAAAATATTCCGTTTGTTACTATGTCAGCTATATATATAGTCGTTCGATCTGGCTCCTCCCGACTTACTTACAAATATACTAATGAGAATATTAAGGGGTTATATACACTTGCGCGCGAGGAAAAATAGGCTTTTTTACGATTTTTTTTTTTGTGGAATAACAACACAACTTTTCGTTCACGCACTGGGTAATATCGTTGTAAATAAGCCTGCTAAATTTCAGACTGACCGAGTTAACGGTTCTTTAGTAATCGTGGTCACCGCAACCACACTTTTTGAAAAAAACAGTTTCGAGATAATCGCGTGTAAAGAATGATTCGCCGTTGACTCGTAGTGCAGATAGCGCGCTATATATAGCTGCCAATCCGGTTCTAATGCTCAGAATTTTATGATTTTTTTGGGAAAACATTCTCCAAGATATGTACTTTCAGAAAATGCAATAAAAAAATTTTCGTTGTTTTTGTCCAACGCAAGTGTATATAACACCTTAAGACGACTTTCTGCAAAGTTTCATCTGCCTGTCCGCGTTACTAAGCAACCCAGTCATTCGGTTTGTGATCTTTGCCTTTGACCACTTTCAATTTTATAAGCTCGCTTTAATTTTATTCAAAAAGGACTACTGCCACAGAAACGATTGGTTAAGTACAAAACAATATAAATTTAAATTATAAATATAAATTGAAAATAAATCATTTACAACCTAGAAGGGTGTACAAACTTTGCCGTTCCGAAATGATCTGCCCTTCTTGCTCTACCATTTTCTGAGTGTCCCAATAGTTTTTCGGGCCCCAACATCTACTCGACTAAAGCTGCAGAATCGTGCTCTGCGTTGTTGATAGGGTAACACAAGTTAACATGGCTTAGTTATTGGAACTGTAATGGAAATCGTTTCCAAATTTTTAACCATTTTCAGTACTAAGATGCAAATTATCTGATTCAGAACTGCTTAAATTATTTTCAATTTTGGTTTTGTTAATGTTTCTATTATTTCCATACTTACAGCATAAATACATATGTATGTACATACATACATCTTCTTCGAATACAAATCGACACAATGGTTAAATTACTTACTTTTCATCCAGTTCCCAGAGGGTGGGAAAATAAAGGTGACTAAAACGCTGCTGCTCACGTGAGTGCCGAGAGTCCACTCTGAGTGGGTCAAGATACATACTACATACATGTTTTGATGTATATATGTACGATGTACCCACCAATAAATATGTATGTACATAAACTTGACCACTTTTGTTGTTATTGGTGTTTTGCTTGTGTTTGTGTTGCTGAAGCGAGCGTGTGTTTTAGCACCTACTCCCATTCCCATTCCCGTTGAGTTAATCTTTATGGTCAACAAAGGTTTCGGCCTTTTCCCGCTCTCACATATGTGCTGTGAGTGTGTGCTGTTACGTTGTTCTGTTCCCGTATTTTGTTTTCCGTTTTTCCTAAGGCATTTGTAAGTAGCAACGACGCACCCAGATATGTATGTACATATGTACATGTGAATTATATTCAGCTTGTTGATTGTACTTAAGCTTTTTATACCAGAGGTGCCCAAAGTTCTTGCAAGTCTTAGACCAGTAGGGGAACCCCAACAAGAAAGGAAGCTAACCTCGGCACTCCGAAGTTTGTATTCCCTTAAAGTTAACCGTTGAATCCCGAAAAGTATCCAATTTTATCTGCTGACAGGAAAAACAAAGAGGTATTATATAAAAAATTTATACATAAGTATAAGAAAAATTGAGTTCTTATATTTACCTACGCATATTATATTTACAGTTTTACAATTACAGTTTTATGTAAATGTTTACATTGTTGCGTTTTCCTCTACAAAAAGTGATACATTTTTTTCTATTAATATCCCGCACGCTCCTATGACAGAAATGTATCTATTTAATATTGTAGTCCGATTTTCCATGAAACTCAAAAGGAATTTCTAAAATAATAATCGGCTGTTGATGCTGATCAAAAACAAATATACTTTATAGGGTCGGAAACAACTTATGACTAAAATTGTAATATCCTGCAAGGTTACAAAAACTGCCTTATCTAGAAGTTGGTAAAAATATCTCGCATGAATAGTGTCGTTAGTACCCAAGGAAGTATTGAATAATGGCGCATTGATGTTTTCACACGTGCACCTTAGTTGATTTAAAACATCATTTTTCTGCGTAAACTCTTTATCAAAAGATCAAATTTTTATATATTCTTCTCCCGCATTCAACCAATATGCAGCTGAAGCTCTGGGAAGCGATCACAAGAGAGGAGGTATATGGATCCGTGGCGGAAGTCGGCGAGACGGTGCCCTGCTTGTAATTAAAAATAATTATTATTGTTGAATAGCAGTTCGGACTTCACAATCAGGGTGAGCCCTTGAGTATGATTGTGTTTTTGCGTTTAAATATTGGACAACAAAATAACGATTTTATATAATATTTGTATATATATATATAGTAGATCTTTGCCCGACAAGCACGAATTCATAGGCCACCACCGAACCACACCACATAATTTCTTTGTTTCGTTTCGAAACATTATAGTTAAGAGTGTGCGTTAAAGAGGAGGTTGATAATGATTCGCCAATTTAATAATAATTTCACTAATAATTATACGGAGTCGGTAATTATGGGCACATTAAAATACGAAAATTCGTTGAAATTTTTAATTTCAACAATGTAGGGCTCGGTCCCAGTCTGTCAAGAGTGTTTTTTTTTTATTGTCTCTGCTTCCCTTCCCGACGCGACTTCGTTCTTCGTTCTTCGTTCCCCTTTTCTTCTCTTTCCCGGAGCAATCGTCTTTGATATTGGTTACCCTGTCCTCACAGAGCTCTGTTCAACATCTCCGAAATGTTCTATACCCCAGAGTACCTGCTTTATTGCTCAAATTGTTGCTTATATTCGTGGCTAATTATAATTTCATTAAATCCATTAAGGGGGGGTTACACCACTGTAAAACACCAAAAAAAAGGGTATATTTTCGAAATTTGTGTAGGTAAACACAATGGAGTTATTGAAATTCTGTAAAAAGTATTTTATAATATCAATATTAAACTACAAAAAAACATACATTTCAAGTAATTAAAAAAAAAAAAATGGTGACTCCGCAGCAGTTCTGCGGGTCCACGGCCGGAAACGTATCTTCTACAATTTTTGATCTAGAACAAAAAACCAAACATTTTCTGAATCCATATTGATGTCCCCAGGGAACTACGTAGGGGTTTTTTTTTTAAATTGATTTTTCGTAAAATGGCGACAGTTTAAAAAAAAATTCACAACTTGACCATGAAATTCATCACATTTTTATTTAAAAAAAAAACTATTCACTTTTTCAAAAAACCCCTACGTAGTTCCCTGCGGACAACAATTTCAAACGTACTGTACAAATTTGAAATCGATCGGTAAAGTTGTTCGAGTTATGTTTCCGGCCAGCTCAAAAAAAGTGGTTTTGAGATAAACGCGTTTAAAGTTTTCAGTTGCTGTAAAATCGTATGTAAAATCATGAAAGGTCCTGCGGCAGAACTCGAAATTCAGGCATGTAAACATTTTTCCCGGACTTCATCTTTTAGTATATCATTCTTAAGACCCTAAATTACCTTTAGCAATAAAAAAAAATTTTCGATTTTTAAAAAATTCTACAGTGGTTTAACCCCTTAAATTATTGTGTTGGTCTTTTTTTTAGTTTTTATACAGCCGAGTAGCGATGTCGTGATATTAAAAAAATATCGTATCGATGATATTTTTTTTATCAAAACAAAATGATGATAATATTTAAAATATCACAAAAAAATATCGATATAATAAAAAAAAAAAAAAAATTTTTCCCCCACAATAAAATATAAAAGCTTCTTATAAACTTATTTTTTTTAAATTTAAATTCATGTTTTTCTAATACATATAATAATAATAACAATACTGATAATAATACAGATAATAATAATTTTCATATATTAATGCCAGAACTTAGAATTAAGAGATTTTAAAAACACTCGTTGAGTAATATGTTTTCCCGTCATCCGGCTTCGTGCGTCGCACACTATACATTTTATAGCTACCCTGAGCTACCCGGAGTTATCAAGTACCTCATGGCCAAGCGGTAAAGGCCCGGCATTGTTGACTTGTGGCCTTTCCATACCTTGATTGGATTTCTTGGGGCAAGCTAAAATAAAAATTAAGCTCCTTGCTCTCATTGTTCTCATCGTCCAAGTCTTTTGCAATGGAGGTGTTATGGCAGCTCATGAAGTCCTGAGAACTGTCGACATCAGAAATCTGTAAAAGTTTAAATAATTAGTATGTGTGGGAAAATATAAAACAAAAATATTTAAAACAAACATCGCAATACCGATATTTGGGCCAAAAAAAATATCACGATATAAATATATCAATTTCAGAAAAATATCGATATATTGATATTTTGATATATTATCAGCAACCCTACAGCCGAGACGATATAGCCGATGTTTTTTGGGCGTAAAACATCGAAATATCGATAATAGTTCTATATAATTAAAATTTATAATTCTTTAGTTTGGAGAATGGAAAACATCTATGATTCCCCATCAGACATCGATGTTTTCGATGATTCCCTACAACTCATATTACCTATAAATATTTTGAAATACACAATTAAAGCAAGGGTTATGTTATCTTAAATTATAAAGTTTCGCTACCAAAAAATCTATACAAAGTGGGCCGTTTTGCACCGAATTAACCATTACCTCTCACGAAATAAAACCTTTATCTGTGTCTCTCGGCTATAGGTTGAAGAGATGTCAGCTGAAAATTGTTACAATAACGCTGATGTTTCTAACCATTAGCCAAGATTTTTATTTTTTTTTACAAACTTTAGAAGATTATTTTCACAACATAGCAAAATATAGGCAAAAGGAAGGGTTCAAAAGAAGCAATATAACTGATAACCCTGGTTTTGAATTAGAAATATAGAGAGACCCAGGTCTTTCAGAAGAAGTGCGTAGCATCTATGCATTTAATTAAATACTTGAGTAAACATAAGAGGGGTATGAAAGAAACTGGAACTCCTACAGGCTAAAATAATAATAACAACAAGAGCCAAGCTGAAGCTGAGCCATTGGCGATTTCCAAGTTTTCGGTGGACAGCCAATGACAACTGCTGCTTCTATCTTCTGACCCATTCCACAACTCTTCCGAAGCATCGTGTTGTTGACCAATTAAAACCTATCGTCATAGCAAATGAGGGTGGTTCTTGGCATGTCGTGGGTTACTAATTAGTACCTCTGATAGGAGTATACTACAGAAACGTTTGAGGAAATTCAAGTCAAATCTTGTAACAAAGCACTCCAACCAAACTTGGGACTTTCCCTTTTTTTTTTTTTTATTAACAGTTACTACATTTTTACTATAGTGTGCGAAAAAAATCTTCTTCTATATAAATATATAATTATTATATTATATTTAGACCCTTGCAGGGTATTCTAATTTTAGTCAAACAGTCAACAGCTTGGTTTTGGTTTTGACAATATCTGAATCTAAATCTGAATCTTTGCAGATAGTCTTCTGACTTTTCTCACTAGTATATAAGTCGAATAGCTGCCATAGAAACGACCGAACATTTTATACCCTTGCAGCACTGCAAAACTGTGAATTTAAAATTGTAACTGTAAATGTGTAATATGTATAGGAAAATATTAATAGCAAAATTTGTATGATATGTCTAATGATTTACCTAGTTCCTGTTAGTTTTCCTTGTAATTTGATTAAATTGGATTCAATTATAATGATCCAATTGTATGCTACAAGGTTATAAAAACTTCGGCTTTCGGAAGTTAGCTTTCTTTCTTAAAAATAAAATTTTAACTTTGCTGGCTTCTAAATAGTTTCATATACTTTGCGATTTGGCCATTAATAAGTATTTCAGATTTGTTGTGTTAATTTTGTTTAACACACATTTTAAATTAACCTATTTTATAAAGTACATATATTATTGACCAGCGTCAACAGTCGAGTCGATCTAGCAATGTCCGTCTGTCCGTAATAATATTTAAAATAGTTTCTCACCTAAAAATATATTTTTATATATAACCTAAATTCATTAAAATAAAAACGAATCTTTTTTAGCATTCTCTACTTAACATTGGTATGGTTAATGCAATGATTTGTAGGGCATTTCATTCCCGCCACACATGACACTTTCGCGGCATTCTTTTTGTTTCGGTTATTGCTGTGAATACGTGCCAGTTGTTTGGTAAGCTGATCAAGTAGCTTGAAGGTGAAAACTGCTTTATAATTCTCTTAGGGCAATGAACATTTATCGGTACCGGTATGTACCGACATATGTATGCACATATAACTATACCAGGTAACTGGTAAACGTACGTGCTTTACTTCTCTTCATGCTCGTCTTTTTTACCAGAAACTGAAGCAGAAATTGGAAATGTATGTAGTTAAAGGCGGGTTTGGGTCCCACATTGCGAAGATACTTGTCTACATTAGTCTATACATTTTCTAAATATTCCTACAAGATGGACGTGGTGACAATTTTTAGGGCAATCAACTTTCAATGTTCTAAACATATGTAATATGCATTTGAAATAATTTTTTCGTCTTTGTGATTGGCTTATAAGCCATCTTTATAATTGTCGCTTTAATTAAGTTAATTAAATACGGAAATTAACCTCGGGGGCGTTGCATTAGGATCATTTGAAATTCGATTAAATTTAAATCGGTTCTCTAATAAAATCTTTATAAATGTATTTATGCTATGTATTCAAATTTGAATTCATTTTGAAAAACTTGTATTTTAATTTTAAAACAAAAACAGCCCTTAAATGGATGAATTTTGATATAGCATTTTGGAACGATTAATATAGTAACATTAAGTAAGAATAATTTCATTAGTTTCGATTTCGATTTAAACTGAAAAAAACCCAAAACTCTTTTCAGAATATTCGCAAATTTCGAAAAGTGGTGACCATGCTTTGACTCCATCATAAGTTGGTAAGTTTCAGACGATATTTAGTATTGTATTCTTTGAACTTGTCCTGCGTTTTTGTGGTTTGCTTGTGGCTCTGCCATATGTGGTGTATTTTGTTTAGGTTTCATAGTTTCTGCCTGAAGGACGACGACGACTGTCGTCTCGATTTAACGGCTTAATGGCTCGCCTCTGCTCTCTGCTTCGTATCCAGTCCATCCTGAATTGCAATCCCCATTCCAATTCCTTGCTCGACTCACCAGATCCCCGGTATTGTGTTTTTAAGCCTATGTAGCAGCTCATACATCACCCTGTGTTGTGTTCTGTTCTGAGAAAAACTGAGAGGCAAAGAGAAAACAATTCCTTCTTCAATAAAATACAATACATTTTTTCTTCATCATTGTTTTTTGTTTTGTTGTCGCTGGCTCGTTCTCCCTTTTTGCTTTTTGATATTGTATATATGTATGTATATATGTATGTATTTTCTGTGCATTAATTCGCTTTAATATTACTCTGTTTTACTTCTGCTTCTCCTCTTTGGGTACGGATCCTTGCTGTGGGGAATCACATCTTGCTGAATCCTCATTGAAAACGGTCCTCGTCGGCTATGGCCGCATCCTGTAAGCAGCCCGTGAGCAGGTCTTTATTATAAATGAATTCATGGATGGATTTAAATTGTGATTTGCCCTTAAGCCTAATAAGGGGATATTGTGGTACATTTCAACTTTCTCAGAGCTAAGGCTAAGCAAAAATGTACACTTCTTATAAAATACGAATTTTTAGTCGTACTTTGTCATCCCTTTCTACGAACATATTAAAGGGGCTGTTGGTTCAGAAAACGCAAAGGGTGGAGCAATCTTGAAATTGTGTTTTGGTCAAATGATAGGGAACCCAAAAGGAAGTAGTCATTCGATTTGATATGAATTTCAATACATATTCAGAATTCCCTTAAACATACGCAAATTCCCATGTTGTTTTACAAAAATTTCCCTTTGATCGCTTTTAATCCCAAAACAATATCAGCTGGCCAATTCTAACAAATGGTTTCCTGTGACGGAGTTGATACAATTTGGCCCGCTGTACTCTCCAACCTATGGAAATGAAATGATAATAGATTAAGGTATAATCGATGGAAGATGCAATGAGCATATTGACATATATTTTCAATTGCAGTAAGAGCTGTTCTAGTCCCTAGTCCCAAACCGGAGTCATAAACATTTTTAGGTCCGTCTCTCCAAGTCAAATCCTACCCTTCCAGTTAGACCTCTTGGTCTCACTAGCGAGAAAAATAGTTATGATATAATCATAGCTCTAATCATAGGAAGCGATCGTTAAATATAGACAAAAATTGCAAAACGTAAGTGTAAAAAAAATGTATAAATAAATGTTTTTTATGATTCTTGTTAGTTTTTCTTTTAATTTTATCAAACTAGAGTCAAATTGACCCAATTGCAAGCTACAAGGGTATACAAACTTAGGTTTGTAGTTTTCTTCCTGCCTTGTTTTCATTTGACAATTGTAAACGGCTCCTCGAAGTTCAGTTTAATTTTGTTTTACATTTTGTGTTGAACCATTTTATTCGGTAATAGGCACTTTTATTCTTTGCTATCTATTTATATACATACATATATGTATATATATATTTATATATTTATGTATGTACATGCGAAAGCTCACAATTTCACACTCATTAACATATTCATTCTTCTGGAGAAACAATGCGGCGACAATTTTAATGAAGGCTGAAAAAATTAAATTTATTGTTGGTTTTTCTCCTTTATATACTCCTTTTTTGCACATTTTTGCAAACAGTTCATCAAACTGAATCCCTTGGCTTTCGACTTCTGGTTACCTTTTTTGTATCAGTTCTTTTCTGCCTCCCCAGGTATATTGTCGTATCGATATTCATTGATCTTACCGAAATGAATGATTGTGGGGCTCTTCTCCCGGCAAAAACTCACCCATACCAACATACTCCACAAATACACAAATAAATTAAAAAAAAAGGAAAAGAATCAAGACAAAAGGGGAATAATAACAATGCAAGCTCAAGCTTCGGACATCGTCTGGTTTACCTCCAGACCCTCGGCAAGTGACACTTTTGTTTTATATTCGCAACTTTTTTATGCCGGTGCTGCTGGGGATCTCTTCTCCTGAGAACAAAAGGCGATTTCTCGGTAAAAAAAAAAAAACATGAATACAATCACAGACGTCGTACAGATTCATATATTGTACTTGGTAGATTGGTGTACCTTTCGTTCCTTTCCAACCACTCCACCTTCATTCTATCTCTTAGAGTGATTTTGCAGCGAGCGCGCGGTTATTAAAAATATTTACGCCCCACACTTGGAAAAATGCAATGCCGACTTACCATTAAAAACAGTTTGAAACTGCAAGAAATTTAATTTTAGACAAACTTGTGCGTTCTTGTCCTGGATGTAGTCGAGAATTCATTTGTGGAAACAAAAAGCAAATATTATCATTATTTGGATAATATCGAAAGCACAGTTTGCAGCAGCAATTAATTTCAACGGTTAAGATATTAGAATGGGATCACTGATCACTTATGGATTTCTGACGATAGTTGTGCCTAGCACCCATGATAACTGATCACGGTTCAATACTTATTTTATCTTCTACCTTCTACCTTTTCCCTATATATGATTACTGCTGACGTATATCGATTATCGGTGTTTGAAATTACGGTTAAAACAATCAACATGAAAACAAGAACGTAAGAACATAACTTAATACTCTTGCAAGCTATTATAATTTTAATTTTTTTTTTTACTTTTCCGACCCTATAACGTGTACCGCGGCCAAAAACTAAAAAGTTACCTAAAAATAATTTTAACAAAGTTACATTAAGAAATGGTCAAATTTAACACATTTGAAAGCCTTTATCATATTCTAACACAAATTCGAAAATATTCATAAAAAACTTCATGTTGTGTTTTGATAACAACTTCCAAGCCTGGGAAAATATACTTGGACTTTTGCTTTCTAACATCCCTGGGACATTTCAAAGAGTAAAAGAGGCCGCACTTATGCTTTTCTGAATTACTTAAGGGGTTACATGACTGTAGAACTAAAACTTAAACTAATATACTAAAAGATGAAGTCCGGGAAAAGGTTTTACATGCCTGAATTTCGAGTTCTGCCGCAAGACCTCTCACGATTTTACATACGATTTTACAGCCACTGAGCTGGCCACTGAGCTGGCCGGAAACATAACTCAACCAAATCTTTACCGATCGATTCCAAATTTGTACAGTAATTGAAATTGTTGTCCCCAGAGAAGTACGTAGGGGTTTTTTGAAAAAGTGAATAGTTTTTTTTTTAAACAGTTTTCTGATGAATTTGATGATCAAATTGTTAATTTTTTTTAATATCGCCATTTTACGAAAAATCAATTTTAAAAAAACCGCTACGTACTTCTCTTGCTACTATAATATGGAATCAGAAAATGTTTGGTTTCTTGTTCTAGACCAAAAATTGTAGAAGATACGTTCCGGCCGTGGCCCCTTTTGAGAAAAATCACGACAGCGAAGAACTGCTGCGGAGTCACCATATTTTTTTTTTAATTACTTGAAATGTTTGTTTTTTTTTGTAGTTTAATATTGATATTGTAAAAAACTTGTTACAGAATTTTAATACCTTTATTGTGTTTACCTACAGAAATGTTGAAAATATGCCTTTTTTTTGGGTTTTACAGTGGTGCAAATAAATACTTAAATAGTAAAAAAAAATCCCCAAAATTAATTAAATTTAATTTAAAACAAGAAAGGAAGCTAACTTCGGCATGCCGAAGTTTAAATACCCTTGCAGTAAGTAAAAGAAGAAGAAGAAAAATGTTCTGACTTTCCGCTTTCTCGGAATGTTGCTAGCAAAAAATGTTGCTAGCGCAAAAATGTTGCGAAAAAATGAAATGAATTGATATACATATATATTCCTATGGCAGCTATATGATATAGTGGTCCGATTTAAATAAAATTAAAACAGAAATTCTGGAATAATATAAAATGGCCATGTATCAAATTATATGAAAATATATTAAAAATTGGCATAGTAAACATTTTTTTTCTCAAAAATTTCCGATCGTTCCTATGGCAGCTATATGATATAGTCGTCCGATCTGGCCCGTTCCGACATATATAGTAGTGAGACTATCTGCAAAGTTTCATTTAGATAGCTTCAAAACTGAGGGACTAGTTTGCGTAGAAACGGACGGACAGACAGACGGACATGGCTAGATCGACTCGGCTGTTGATGCTGATCAAGAATATATATACTTTATAGGGTCGGAAATGTCTCCTTCACTGCGTTGCAAACTTCTGACTAAAATTATAATACCCTGCCAGGGTATAAAAACGGCTTAATATTTTTAAATCAACTCAAATACATTATGAAGATGAATTAATATTTAATACATTCAAATTATTTGCAATAAAATCTTTCATCAGGTTTAGCTGAAATCAGTGCTTTAACTGGTTTGCGAAAAAGTGACTTCTGACAGTGTCGCGTACGAATTCCTTACATTTTTTTAATTATGTATCTTGAAAACGAATGTTTTCCGAAAAAGACCTTAACTCGAATTATAGTGCTAACCAAGAACTAAAAGTTTCAATTTTTGTAAAATTAAAATAAAGTCTTGAACATGATTTTTTTTTAGTTTGAATGCCTACAAATGTCGCATGCGACATCAGAGAATGGCCCATATACTCATATTATAATGTAGTCGTTTTTTATAATATAGAATTTTGTTGTTAATAAATTAAATTAAAATCCGATGATTATATCATCTAATTAGCTAATTAGGGAAAACGAATTCGAAATCCCGCCATTAAAAAAAGGGCTGCATTTAACCGAAAATGTTGTATTTATGGGACATTTTAGAATGTTCAGAGTCCCTTTTCATACCCTTGCAATCATTTCCGACCCTATAAAGTATATATATTTTTTTTTTATCAACAGCAGAACAGCAACAGCAGAAAGAAAATTTAATTTTGCTGTTTTTCAGAGTTAGCCTTTTTATATTAATGCAGAATTTCGGTTTTAATTTTGGGAAATCGGATGATTATATCATATAGCTGCCATAGAAACGATCGTTAAATGTAGGGCAAATTGTGACTGGAAAACTGTCTCTGAATCTTTATATGTATGAAGGATTCATGTAATTCCTCCTGATTTTTCTTTTCATTTTATAAATTGGATTAATGGATTATAATGATCCAATTGTAAGCTGCAAGGGTATACAAACTTTCCGTGCCGAAGTTAGCTTAAAGTGTGTGTGCAAAGTCAGCTGATTGTGTTGACGGAAAGCCTGACAATAGCAAAAGCTTCCGTGATGTATCACGAGCGTTCAATAGAACCAACTTGATCGATCACTGATTACTAATCCAATCCATTATTGATCAGTGATCTTGTTGGTCTGGTTAACGCAACCATTATCTTTCGACTGCGAGCTAGTATTACCAGGTCTTGGTCATTGATGGAGCCTCTGCTGTGTGTCTTTCGATTCTAATAAATCGCAAACTGGCAAGCCGAGCTAGTTATTGATCGATTTATGTTATGTAGTTAATTATTTACTTTAGATATCCCAACATTCTAAATTTGGGTGTTTAGGGGATGGAGAAGCAATTAACTTGGAATTGGGACTTGGGCCTTTTTATACTCTTGCAGGGTATTATAATGTTCGTCAGAAGTTTGCAACGCTCACTGCTCACTACAATTTTCAATGTTTTGGTGATACACATAAACAAATGTACATTCATATATATTGCAAGTTCTGCAAGCGAAGCTTACATGCTAAATACTACCAAGGAAGCCAGTCCGTACTAACAATAACTACCTACGTCGACAATAAAGGTCAAAAAAGAACAATAACCATCTAACCGGGTAATTACTCGAGCGAACTCAGTTCGTCAGTTCACTCGGTAATTATCTGAAAATGCGTTTTCCCAACTGTCAACTGCAACCATACATACACACATACATTGTATGTACATACGTACATTTTTTCTGATGACAACTTAAATATAATGTGCGTGCAGTTGCACACGAATTAGCAGACAGAGTATGTAAGTGAGTGTGTGCATGCAAGCACAACAACAATCATTGTTATTACCTCATTTCATTCCAATATATGTACATATATACGTACGTACTATACATGAGTTGTATAGCTTCTGCATGTAAGTGCATACCCACCGATTTTGGGAACAACAAAGGGCCTATATATTACTATGTGTGTATGCTTACAGCTGCGATAATACTATCACAGAATTAATCGGAAAATCATTCGAAGCTCGAATCATTTGCCAAATAGAATAAAGCTTAAAGGAGTTGCCCTGCTGACTTGGTATCAACTTAGCAGGACGTCAAAAACAGGATAACAAACTGAACGGCAAATTCTGATCTTTCACGAATAATTAACGGATAGTTAACGGAATTTATGCTCTAATCAAAATGTTGGCCCTCCTAACATAATGGACATTATTTTAGCTTGCAGCTAGCTCAAATGAGCAGAATAACTAGCAGGAGCTATACAAAACATGCATACACATATACTTATTTTAAAAATTCAGTTTGATTAAAGTTAACAACATTGTTTTCAAATTGTGTGTAATAACTATAACAATATTATAACATCTACTTGCAATACATTCACCTATCCGAATTAGATGCAAACAGTTTTGCATTGCAACCGCATATTCCAAGTTATTTCCTATTATATTTCCCGATCCTTCTTATGGCAACTATATAGTCTTCCGATTTTGTGTAAAATGAAAACGCACCCTGAAAGGGCATAATAAGCGAAAAAACGAATGGATACATTGGTGGAATGAAAAAATTTCATTGGGAGAATAAAAAGAACCGCTCGCACTTGACTTTTAATTGAATTATAAACTAGAATTTTAATTTATTCCTTAAAAGCGTACATGGTTTACAAGCTAGGCAGATTTAGATGGAAGTGCCTAAGTTATTGGTGAAAACTGTGATTACCCTTTGGGAAGGTAACGCAAAAAATTAAGTCGGTTTTGCACGTCGCGCACAGTCCGACGAATATTGGCATTCCTGAAGAGAAGAAAAGAACACAAAATCCATTCTTATAGACTAAAGGCGCAATGCTTGGATCTCGTCCTGGGTTCTTTGGTTTCTCTCTGGCTTTGCGTCCAAAAGTCGTTTGCATACCAAGCCAACTGTAACCTCAACTGCAGCCAACTGCAAAAGCCGCGCGCCGCAGCTAAAACGCCACAAGCGAAGCTCAAGTGGTGGCTGTAGCTACACGGAAAGAAAAGATACCAGGGAAATATGGATACCAATATGGGCTCATCAATTCCAACACCTTTTTTTATATCAATAGGGGCTAAATGCTGAATGGATCTTGTTTTTTTTTATCACTGTGTATCCCTGGAACAGAAACAGAATCAAAAGCAAAAACACCACCGCACCACTCGATGGTGGCTGATATATCACGGAATTTTGTATGTGGGTGTAAAGGCAGCAGAAAAAACTTGACTCTGACTTTGAAACCAGTTGAGGAATATGAAGAACAGATAACGACGACGACGACTCCACAGAAATAAAGACATACAAAAAAAAAAAAAAAGAAAAAAGAAGGAACAGAGGCACGCGCGAAATATTTTTCGAACGAATCAAAAGAGAAACGGATGCGGATCGGGGGAAGTCAAACGGCAGGGAAAACCTTGACTTCCTTTGTCTTGCGCATAACCATAAGGCAGTGAACTTTACTATATTCACAACTACTTCTACCAATTCCCAAATGAGGACCAAGCTCGGTAACCAAACAAAATTAATCTTTATAAGAGCCAAAGGAAAAATCAACATTAGTCCGCTGTTTTTACACATAAATGCCTTTTATCTTTCGGGCTTCAATAATACAATCCGAAACAAAAGAGGATACTAGCTTCGGCATCCCGAAGTAGCTTCCTTTCTTGCCTGCTAATTCCAATTTCCATACACTAGGAATACAAAAAAGAAAATCAAAAACCATCTCCTCTTTTAAGCCCTTGAGAGCCAGAGCCAATCCTAACTTGATTTCTTAGTAATTAACTTTATTATGTTATTTAAATTTTGAAATTTAAGACAAACATTTTGAATTGATTTATTTCAGCTTCAATAATAATGGTAATGACGAAGACGGCTCTCCAATGTCCAGTACTGATGTGGAAACTTTTAATGGCAAAATAGTATACAATCTCGATGGCAGCAGCGCCTATATTATCGATGCAGATAATGCCAATGATAATGGAAGTGGTGAAACATCGAAGTTTAGGGAAGCAACAGCATCGATTTTAGTAAAGAAGGACTTCTCGAATGCCAAAGATTTCGGTTTTGGGGAGGCGAAAAAAGAAAAAAAGGAACATCAGGAGCCGGAGCAGGAGCAGCAGGAGAAGGAGCAGGAGCAGGAGACCCTGTACAAAACCAGTCCCAAAATCCATTCATTTCGTGTGGTAACGGCGCAGGATGCTAACTCAAATCCAACTAGAGATATAATATTTAAAATTCAAAAACCCATATTAATGTGCTTCATATGCAAATTATCATTTGGCAACGTCAAGTCCTTTAGCTTGCACGCTAACACCGAACACAAGCTCAACTTAATCGAGTTGGAACAGCAGCTACTTAAACAGGAGTATTCTAGCGCCATAATACAGCGAAATATGGATGAGAAGCCATCGATATCGTTTCTGCAGCCATTGGATAATGATGTCGCCGATGATGAAAAGAATCTACATCAGATATCTACCAATGCGGTGGTTGCTCCTATTCCTCCCGAAACTCCCGATCATCAAGAGAAAGAAAATGATAAATATGATGATCTGAGTCGAGAGCTAGAGCCCCACCACAATGATCCCGAAAACGAACACGAATCTGATGATCATATTAGTAATAATGAAATGGCAGCACCTAGTGCATATTATCATCATCATCAGGTGAAGTCATCATCTGAGAAATTTGGTTCCTTAAACTCAGTAACAGAAACAACAAAGACTAATAAACTATCGAAAGTATCTGTACCCTCAACCAGTTCCGGCGAGGTCTCATCATTATCCCGTACTGATAATCTAAGTAATAATAATAATAATAAGTCAGTAGAGTCTTCATTGGAGGTTGAAATGAACCCAGGCTCATCATCACCGTCACCTCAAAGAAATGAATTATCAGAGTTTCCCAGCTCTGATTTCTTGGCAGCCACTGCTCCTGGCATATTCCCTCCTCAAGTCGGGTCATTCCATGCTTCGCTAGCAGCTCTGGCCGCGAACAATACCGAATCAAATGGCAATCGTGTTAAACTGATAACCGAGTTCCTTCAACAGCAACTGCAGCAACATCAGCAACAGCAACATCAAAGTTCCTTATGTCCCAGCCAATGTCTCGAACATCCTGATTTTAATGGTGTCGATTGTAAAACCTGTGAATTTCTTGAAATCCAAGGAAGGACCACCAAGTCACCATCTTTGCCACAGCTTCAAGTTCCGCCACATCGCTCGCCCTGCAGCAACCTGGCAATGTCTCCTAGTTCATCATCAGTAAACAGCGTGGGAAATGCAGGAGCAACAGGCGCCACGTCCAGCTTCACCATTGGTGCTTGTTCGGATCACATCAACGGACGTCCCCAGGGTGTGGACTGTGCGCGGTATGTATGCGTTCGTTTCTTCTTTTTAGATAAATAAAAACAATAAAAACAATAATTCGAAAATAAAACATAAGACAACTCTCAGATTCACTGAAAAACTGTCTCTTTGCCGTGTATTTTGAAAAATTAATTGTGAGAAAACTGTACAAGATAATGACATAATTCTTTTTTTATTACTTTTATACATCTTTAAACTTAACACTACGGGATTCATTTTAATTTTAAGGGTGTACAGCAGGTCATTCGTGGATTATATAGGGTCAAATTGGGGTCATCAAAATTTTAGGGGTCATTTTTGTGGTATCATAACTACCCTTCAACTTACCCGAATTGAAAAAAGTTAATTTTATTTATATTCAATTTTACGTTTTCTATGCTTCTCCGAGTATTCCTATGAATATATCATAAGATATAGTGGTCCGATTTTAATAAAATTAAAACCGAAATTCTGGAATAATACAAAATGGCCATGTATTAAATTATATGAAAATATATTGAAAATTGGCATAGTACAAATTTTTTTTCTCAAAAATTTCCGATCGTTTCTATGGCAGCTATATGATATAGTCGTCCGATCTGGCCCGTTCCGACATATATAGTAGTGAGACTATCTGCAAAGTTTCATTTAGATAGCTTCAAAACTGAGGGACTAGTTTGCGTAGAAACGGACGGACAGACAGACGGACATGGCTAGATCGACTCGGCTGTTGATGCTGATCAAGAATATATATACTTTATAGGGTCGGAAATGTCTCCTTCACTGCGTTGCAAACTTCAGACTAAAATTATAATACCCTGCCAGGGTATAAAAAAAAAAATAGAAGTAGAAGTAGAAGACCCCCTTAACTCACGCGTGATTTTTTCTTGTGCATACAGTAGTCATCGTCGTCGTGGATGTCCATACTCTTAACTGCAGTCCTCCATATTAATATAAGATAAGTAAGAAGACCTCCGAGGCATTGTGCTGTTAGCGGTTCGTTAGGTTACTCGCTCAAGGGTAGTTAACTAACAGGGTGCAAATATTATTATGCCGGACGGAGTGAAAGGGTTGCGATTACGTGTCCGTTCAAGCTCAGCCCTAATATGGCTAATTATTTAAGGCTGTGCGTTTGAACTTTTGAACTGTAACTGTAACGAGAGCTGCTGCGCTGAACAATAAGTCATTAGGCCAGGAAGCAGGAACCAGTAATTGCGATATAGAAATTTGTGTGATGAGGAGGAGTTCTGCTATGCCCTTAGGTGATTTTGGCTGGCTTGACTGGACTAGCTTTTGCTCATTTAAACGCAAATGACGCTTGGGATTTGGGATTTGGGGTTAGTTATCAGTCCACTGATTACCATAACTTTTTTTTCTTAAACAATTTTTGAATAATAATTATTACGTATTGTGACACTGAAGTCTACCAAATAAAGGTGTATAGTTGGGAATAATATAGCTTCATGCGATCTTTACCATATGCTTCAAAACGTTATATGTATTATTTGAAATAATCGAATTTCTTTCAACTCTTTAAAGATTTTAAAACGTGTTTCTTCATGAATCTTCAAAAGAGTATCTAAAAATGAAGATACAATCTGAAGAGTTCTTCACACTATGACGATTTGGAGAAGTAATTCGCTAAAGTTAATTAACTGAGGGCCACCTATTTGACAGCGAAGATGTAGCGATTATTAATACTTAACAAGTCTACATGTAATTTTCCGCTGTATAAGTGTTTAAACTGTATGCCTGTGTGTTTCAATTAACAGAAATCGTTGGGAAATCTTTTTTATGATCTGTGTGGTGTGCAGGATGGGAGCCAAAAAATTAAACCAATTGCACTGATTTCACTTAATAAATGCTCCCCCAGTTTCTCAATTGTCACAAATTTAGTGGTGTCGCTCACCGAGGTGACTGTATGGTGGGTTCGGGTTCGAGTTCGGGTTCGGGTTCTCCGGGTATCATTAACATTTTACCGACACTTTGTTGTTGAATGGGATGCTGCGTTTATCAAATTAAAAATAATCAAAACAACTAAGTGATTTTTAAAAAGTAAAAACGCTACGGTTTAGTGTGACCGACTGTGAGCCAGTCGGTGAATGTAAAAGGAACATGCATATGGGTAAATGAAGAGAAATGTTTTTAAGAACATGTTGAGCACCCATATATACACATAACTGTTTTTAAACTCTGAAAACGATTTACTGTTTTTTAAAATATTTTCGTTAAACAATAATTTACGTTTACAGCTCAGAAGTTTCCCAAAAATAAATGTGAAATTAAAGGAAATGTTAAAGTAATGACAGTAATTCCAAATTCTTGCAGGTTCATTTTTTATTTATTCAAAAAACTTGCTGCAGCTTTAGTTTGTTTCTATATTATTGTAAATATAATATTGTTTCAGCTGTGAAATGCTGCTTAATTCAGCGAGACTAAACAGCGGCGTCCAAATGTCCACACGAAACTCTTGCAAGACCCTAAAATGTCCACAATGTAATTGGCATTATAAATATCAGGAAACGCTGGAGATTCACATGCGGGAGAAACATCCTGATGGGGAAAGTGCGTGCGGCTACTGTTTGGCAGGTAATAATATCTATACTATATATTTTTTAGAAGATCGATCGGCAGGAACGACGACTTCCTGACATAAATTCAACGAACATTCGAAAATTTTCAAAAAGGTTTACAAAACTTTTAAAGTGCTCTTTTCCGGAAATCGTTTCTATAACTTATCTATTATATTTCGATATTCTACCTTGTATGTCGGAAATATATTATATATTTTATTTATTATATATTATATATATATAATATATTATATATTATATATATTTATATATATATAATATATATATTTATATATATTATTTTAATAACTATTAATCGCCTATTACTAACCTTTTTCACACACACAGGACAGCAACATCCTCGTTTGGCACGCGGGGAATCCTATTCCTGTGGCTATAAACCGTATCGCTGTGAGATTTGCAACTATTCCACGACCACCAAGGGTAATCTCTCGATTCACATGCAATCTGATAAGCATTTGAATAATATGCAAGAATTGAATAGCTCACAGAATATGGTCGCTGCGGCAGTGGCCACAGGGAAGTTGCTACTCTCCAGTAGCTCTTCATCCCCCCAGGGAGCTGGCTCTTCTAATAGTGGTGTTCCTCCTCCTCCAGTTGGTTCCTCTGCCTCCTGCCTAACATCGAACAATGTGGGAAATCCTACTACGAATGCTAGCTCCTCCAGCACGGCCACCAGCTCCAGCCCCAACGTTAACCTAAAGCCAAAGCCCTCATTTCGCTGCGACATTTGTAGCTATGAAACATCGGTAGCTCGAAATTTAAGAATTCATATGACTAGCGAAAAGCATACCCATAATATGGCAGTGCTGCAGAATAATATAAAGCATATACAGACATTTAACTTTCTGCAACAGCAGCAGCAGCAACAATCTAGTGTTTCGGGAACAGTGAGCTCTAGCGGAGTAGCCGGCTCCTTCCTGCCGGAAGTTGCTTTGGCAGATTTGGCTTATAATCAAGCCTTGATGATTCAGTTACTACACCATCAACAGCAACAACAACAGCAGCAGTCTTCAGCTAATACCAAATTATCACCAACATCTTCGTCGCCAGATCCCTTTAACTTCTCCATTTCACCGAAGCCCCCCGTTGTAAAGATGGCTCACAATCAAGGACTAGGCTTAGGCCTTGGCATGCCAATAGTTGGAGGCATGCTAGAAAGCGGGGGAGATTCAACAGGAGATTTATCTCAGCCCATCTCAAAGCCCAACGAATGGCCATCGGCCCTCTATAGTTGCCTCATTTGTGACTCGTTCAACACCAATAATTTGGATGATCTCAATCAACACTTGCTAATAGATCGATCGCGATCACAATCCTCCACCGCCTCTTCATGCTCTGCAGATATAATGCTAATTCACAACAACAACTATATATGTCGACTTTGTAATTATAAAACGAATCTCAAAGCCAACTTTCAACTGCATAGCAAGACGGATAAGCATTTGCAGAAACTCAGCTATATCAATCACATTAAGGAGGGCGGCATACGCAACGAGTACAAGTTTCAACAACACTTTCAACAACAACACACCAATGTTGTGCACTTGAAATGCAATTGTTGCGATTTTAATACAAATTCAATACAAAAACTATCACTGCACACACAACAAATGCGACACGATACCATGCGAATGATATTTCAACATTTACTGTATATTATACAGCAGAGTCACTTAAAAAAGAACGACGACGATTCCTGCCCCGATGAAGATCAAAATAACAAGAAACATATAGTACTTCTTTGTCAGCTGTGCAATTTTACCGCCAAGAATCTCAATGAAATGGTTCAGCATGTGAAGAGCATGAGACACATGCAGGTGGAGCAATTTGTATGCTTACAACGTCGCAGTGAGAATAAAGAAATCCCTGCTTTAAACGATGTATTCAAAATAACAGAATGGATGTATGATAATGAAGGTAAGCTTGCTTTATGTAGTAAAATAATATTTCTTATATACAATGAGAGAGAATCAATTAATTGCCCTAGCTTTAGCAGTACAAATCATGAGTGTGTATAATTTTTTTTTTTTAGACTTCCCCATTCCCCAATACCATAGGAACCATATTGCATATTGCTATAATACGGTTTGGTTCGGTATTCGATCGGTTCGTAACTCATCATTAAGCGCTGATTTCAGTTCAATTTTAGTTCTTCTTTCGGCCTCCCTTCCTCCTCCTTCGCATCCTCGATTATTATCGTTCGTCTTTCGCCTTGGACTTGATTCTCAGCCTCCGTACCTTCGTACCTCCTCTCACCTCATCCATCCTCTCACGTTCAGGAATCATCGTCGCGTTTACCTAAATTCTTCTTTTGCCTTCGCGCCCTCTCTTTTCTCCGCTCTGCTCTGAGATTTATACGCTGAGACGCTGACCCTTAAGGAAATTATTACAAATTACTTAAGAATGCAAAAACGATTATGTGTATCCATCGAATTTGCAATTAGTGACGTGCACACTTGGCTTGCTTGCTGCTCTTCTCCTCCGGTCTCGATCGGGCTCAGACCGAGGCTCAGACTAGTCTTTTACAAAACCAAATTCAACTCCAACTCCACGCTCTCCGGCAGTGTGAGATTCCCATATCAGATGATGATGCGGCGGCGGCGGAGGCGGCGTCGTGCAGGGTATGAACCGCAGCAGGCATAGCGTATAACCGCAGAACAGTGAGGACTCCTTGCAGAGACACACAACAACACAACAAACAACAGGTCGCCGCTCCAACGACACCTTCATAGCGGAATATCGACAATAGCGTCGCAAAAATGAGTAAACCTTATATTATATTTCATATTTATATGTTGTTTAATGTAATCTGCTTTGAAAATCAAATTGGAAAATTATTTAAATTCTTGAATTCTTAAGGGAGGGGTCTGGTTTTGAGGGTTCAAAAAAAGTGATTTTTTTTTGTTGCATATTATGAAAGTTAGTATCTCAAGAATGTTGTCTGTAAATATGAAGTCAATTGGAGCAAAACTCACAAAGATATAGCTTTGGAAGTAGGCGGGTTTTACCAGGGTCTTACCGCTCCGAAAAACTTTAAACGCGTTCTTCTCAAATCGATGTTTTTTGAGTCGGTGCACACTGTATCTCAAAAACTATTCAACCGATCGTTCTCAAATTTTTTACAGTTTTTCCTTACATAATTTAAGAGGTAACAACGTCGAGATTTTTTCCTTTTTTGTTTTAATTTTTTTATTATTAACAACAATAGTCATGAATTTTGGCCAAAAATGTGGTATTTTCACTTTCAAGTCTTGTAAAAAATTCAAAAAATTACAAAAAATTAAAAACTCGACGTCAATACCTAGAGGGACATTTAAATTAATGGAAAAACTTTGGTTGTTTCATTTCACATGATCCAGTGCTGAGGTATGGTGTGCACCGCAAAAGCTTTTTTTTTGACGCCTGCGAAGAATTGCTGCCATTCGGTCAATTTTCAATATTTTTCAACCAATATTTCACAGAATATAGTTCAATTACTACTTTTTAATGTACAATAATCAGAAAAAAAATTTACTTTCACCGTACGCCCAAAAAAAAATTTGAAAAAACCTATTATTTTCTGCCTTCAAAACCAGACCCCTCCCTTAAACTTAATCATTCAAAAATTACATTTAAAAAAAAAGTACATTAATTAATTAATTTGAATTCAACAAGATTAAAAACGAACAAAAATTACAAATAAAAAATATAATTTCTGTTTGCAAATAAATTAATAAACAACTTCGATAAGTCGGAAAGGGTCGGATCGGACAACTATATACATAGCTGCCATAGGAACAATTGGAAAATTTGGAGAGAAAAAATATAACTTTGCCAGTTTTTAATATATTTATAAATTTTTGAGACATGGTCATTTTGTATTATTCTAGAATTTCGGTTTTAATTTGATCAAAACTGGACTACTTTATTATATAGCTGGATATCAAAAAAAAAAAAAAAAAAAAAAACGATCGTTGAATATAGAGGGAAATGCAAAACTGTGAATGTGAAACTGTAACTGTAAAACTGTAAATGTAATATGTATAGAAAAATACAAATACTTCCTTATTCACATTGTGTTTACTGTGCAGCAACCTGTGCAGAAGCTTAATGCCTTAGTTTTTTAAATTTTTATCAAACCACAAAAACTAACGAAAATCGCGTTTTCGTAAAATTGCATTCGAATATTTTGAAATTTGTTTTAATATATGCACATTTTTTTTATTATTTTTAATTGGATCAATCGAAACATTCCTTTAACTATATATTGAAAGGAATCATATTTGAGAACATTGAATTATTTCCCTTTCAATTCTCAATTTATATAAGAGCAAACTGAAAGGGTATACAAAACATTTGCGTACCGAAGTTAGCCTCGTTTTTCTGTTGCTATTATTATGGTCGTAGCTGTACAGCCCGGCACCCGCTTTAATTTAGATGGAAAGAAGGTAGGAAGAAGAGGCCAGAAGACATGTGTGCGCCCACTCCTTTTTAGGTGCTGATAATTTCACCATCATCCTCAGCGCCCTGCATCTCGGAATTCTATGCAAAAATGAAAAATACTCGGATACGAGTGTAGACAATGATGAGAGCCCAACATATTCCTCCCTTTTCCCCTTTTGTGTTATTTATACAGAGAAAACCTTTGGGCGCAAAAGATGATTTTACCTTATTTACCCTCTGTTTGATTTAGGAGCCCTGACCTTAACTTAAACTTGCAGCCTTGACATATAAACCTATGAAAAGACTACAGAAATACTAAATCGAGAAGAAATAATTATTTCTCGTTTACAAAGGGAATAAGTTATCTTCACGAACCCGATTTCTATTTTCTTTCTTATCCGATTTTCGATATATATTTTTTTGCAGAAATATCTTACGAATCCGGCGTTAATTTAACAAGAAGCAGCACCACCACAGCTACAGCCAATGAGGGCTCATCCTTGGAAGCCACCAGCTGTGCTGTTGCTGCTCCAACAGCATCATTATCTTCTGTGGCTGCGGAAATATCATCATCATCATCATCTTCGGCCGTCGTTGCTGCTGGAGCAGATGTCGGTGGTATATTCTCTCCGACAACAACTTCACCCTCAAGTTGTTTAACATCTTGTGGCAAAACGTTGGGTATCAGCGTTACATCTCCAACACCAACTGTGAATGATTTTGGTTTGGTTTTGAGTGCTCCTGTTCCTTCTTCGGCTCCTGCTCCTGCTGCTGCTCCTGCTCCTATTTCTGTTTCAGTTCCAACGACCGTGTTCAAGTGCAATCTCTGTGAATATTTTGTGCAATCGAAAAACGAAATGGAAACTCATATCGAAACGGAACACCCCTGCGCTGATCCCTGTGAGGACTTTATAAGTATACCAACTAATACGGCGGCGCTGCAGGCCTTTCAAACTGCGGTGGCAGCAGCAGCCATAGCAGCGGTACGCCAGCAAAGAGTTAATGCCATCGAAGCGGTAACGGACATTAAGCGGGAGGAAGTAGATGAAGAGGAAGTAGAGGAAGTTAGCAAGTCAATAGAGGTATCTGAGGCTGAGGTTGAGAAAAAGATTCAAGCAGGAATACAGTGTCCCTTGTGCCTGGAGAATCATTTCCGTGAAAAGGCAAGCTTGGAGATGCATTTAACCAGCGTACATAATGTAGCCAAGGATGGTCTTTTTCGACTCTTAATGCTAATCGACCCAAAAGCTTGGGAGGATAATAAAAGTGTCAATTCTTCTACAGCAGAAGCGGCGACGGTGGTAACGCCCGAAGAATGCTCGTCCTCTGTCACCACAAATGTTGTAGGGATGATGAATCTATTTGGCTGCCAAAAGTGCAATGCCAGCTTCAAGCATGACGAGCAACTGCTTCAGCATGCTCAGCAAACACAACACTTTCCCATTCATCAAAATGGTGAATATCTGTGTCTGGCATTAACGCACACAACTCGTCCTTGCTATCTGAGATTTCGCAACCTTACGATGATGATCAATCACTATCAGGACACTCACATGAGCTCCGTGATCTCGGAACGTCATGTCTACAAATATCGCTGCAAGCAATGCTCTTTGGCTTTTAAAACCCAAGAGAAGTTGACAACGCACATGCTATATCACACAATGCGAGATGCAACCAAGTGTTCACATTGTCAGCGAAATTTTCGGAGTACGCAGGCGCTGCAAAAACATATGGAACAGGTGCATCATGCTGGCGGAGGAGACGGAGGAGTCAGGTCGAACAGCAGTCCACAGGCGCAGTCGCAGTCGCAATGCAGCACCGAGCTGCCTGCAGAAGAAGCTGCTTTTGCGGTTAAAGGAGGTAAGAATCCGGAAATCAACTTAAATTTCAAAATAAGACACGATTTGACACGATTTTACACATTTTATTCAATGTGATTTCGCAGAGGTTGCCGCTATTAATGATGAAACGACATCACCATTACTACTACTCGAAAACCCACAGTTGCTAGCCAAGGAATCTAGCAGCAGCAGGCGACAGAGTCCCACAGCTTCCATTCCCGATACTCAGACTCAACAGCAATATCTCGCCACTTTGACCAATTTGCTGAAGCAACAACAGTGCAACTCGGAGGTTTTGGGCATCCAGCCAGAGGCTATGCTTCCAACGGGAGAATTCTCCCAGCATCTACAGGTAATCAGCAAGCAAGTTATCCCTTAAAAATCAGCTGAAACTATTTTCCAAACTTATTTAGAGCATACAGAATCTACAGACCATGCAACAGCAACAGCAGCAGCAATTCGGCACTGCAATTAATCCAGTGGATATGCTCAACTTAATGCAGTTTCATCATTTAATGTCACTGAACTTTATGAACCTGGCACCGCCATTGGTGTTCGGCGGGAGCGGAGGAGTAGGAGTAGGAGTAGGAGGAGGAGGTGTAGCAGGAGCCACCACCCATCAAAGTAACAGCAATCTCAACTCCTGCTCCTCAGCGGCGGATATTCAACTCATAAACAGTGGGGATTCCGGAAATGCAACAGCGCCAGTCCCTGCTCTCACACAGAATAATGTAGCAAACTCAAGCACTCAGGTGAGAAAAAAATGCTTTAATTTCATAAAGAATGGTCCAGATAAAAATGCTGCCCAAAGCTTATATTTTTTCTTAAAATCAGGAAATTTTTTTTTTTTTTTTTTAATTCCTCTTATTCCTCTCGGGAACTTAGGGCTTCTACGAGAGCCTTCCATCTAACTCTATTTTGAGCTGTCTGTTTTGCATTTTCCCATGTGCTGTCTATTTGGGCTAGTTCTTGGTGAGCGGTTCTTCTCCAGGTTGCTCTTGGCCTTCCTACTCTCCTGCTTCCTTGGGGGTTCCAGTCCAGTGCCATCCTCACTATGCTACTAGGGTTTCGTCTGAGAGCGTGAAATAGGAATAAATTAATACAACTTTAAGATGCTATTTTATCAATTGAATTTATGGACAAATATTGGAAACCTATTTTTTGTGACATTGCTCGGGTGCCATAAAAAAACTAAAAACCTGTTTGATGTCGCTTACATATTTGTTAGGCTATAAAACTGCCTTATTATCTATTTTATGTTTCATTTACAGCTGACTGCAAGCAACCAAAAGCGCGCTCGTACGCGTATCACGGACGATCAATTAAAAATATTGCGGGCTCACTTTGATATTAATAATTCGCCCAGCGAGGAGAGCATTATGGAAATGTCACAGAAAGCTAATTTGCCAATGAAGGTAAGTGTCCAAAGGCTTTATCAGTAAGAATAATACGTTTACCTGATATGATGATGTGACAAACAATATAGAATTATAAACATTCTTTCTTGCCTCTACACATTACATTTACAGTTTCACAGTCACAATTTTACATTCAAACATTCCTCTTATATTTTTATTTAATAATTTAATAATTCCTAAATTCTGTATTAACAAAATACAAATTACAGGTTGTTAAGCACTGGTTCCGCAACACCTTGTTCAAGGAAAGGCAACGCAATAAGGATTCGCCCTACAACTTTAATAATCCGCCATCAACTACCCTCAATTTGGAGGAGTATGAACGTACGGGCCAAGCTAAGGTTACCCCTTTGAATGATATGGGAAGCGGTAGTGGGGGTAGCGTTGCAATGGCCATAACCCCACCGTCTTCCTCCAATGTCACGCTGCTCAGTAGCTCCTCCAAAGAAGCTCCAACAAATGCCACAAGAACAGCATCCGCATCCGTTTCTTCGTCTATTCCAATCTCAGCATCTTTAAACGTATCTCGGCCAGAGTCCACGAATTCCAGTGGCAATATCTCTGATTATTTAAGCCAAAATTTATGGGGGAAGGAGCCGCCAGCAGCAAAAGAGCAACAAAATCATGTGCCTCAATTTCCCATGGAAATGCATCAAATCAAATCGGAGCCCCAGGAAATAGATAATAACGATTTTGTCTATCAAAAGCAACAACAACAAAATATAAACTTTATGCGGCTGCAACAACAACAGCCAGAACAGCCCCTAAAAAATACAGAATTGGATACATTAATCGATCAGACTTTACATTCCACAACAAACTTTCCTCAACAACAACAAACTCACCACTTGACGAATAATTTTGAAACTAAATCGGAGAGTGGAAGCTCTGATGTCATGTCGCGACCTCCAACACCAAATCCTGTTGTTGGGGGAAACAATCTGTATGGCAACATGAACGATTTAATTAATCAACAATTAATGGAAACTATGGGTCCACCCATAAAGAAGCTTCAAATTAGTGGAAAAACTATGGAAAAAAGTTCAACAACAACAACAGCAAGTTCATCATCTGCAAGTTCCACAATAAACCCATCTTCGTGCAGCCAATTTGAAAGCAACAACAACTCATCCTCCAACTCATCCAGCTCGTCCTCGCAATCAGGTGGAAAGCGCGCAAATCGCACGCGCTTCACCGATTATCAAATTAAAGTTTTGCAGGAATTTTTTGAAAACAATTCGTATCCGAAAGACAGTGACTTGGAGTACTTGAGTAAGCTGCTATTGCTCTCGCCTCGCGTAATTGTTGTTTGGTTTCAAAATGCCCGCCAAAAGCAACGCAAAATCTATGAGAATCAACCGAATAATACGCTTTTTGAAAATGAGGAAACGAAAAAGCAAAATATTAACTATGCATGCAAGAAGTGTAGCTTGGTATTTCAACGCTACTACGAACTGATAAGACATCAGAAAAATCATTGCTTCAAAGAGGAGAATAATAAGAAATCGGCCAAGGCACAGATTGCCGCGGCGCAAATTGCCCAGAATTTGAGTTCCGAAGATTCAATGGATTCCTCAATGGATGTGCAGCATCATCATCAAAATATGACGGCGCCGCATCATAATTTCTTTACCAAATCCTCATCATCTCTGCATGACTTTAGCCCATCGACCACGCCAACGCCACCACAACAGGCGATTCGAGAGCGTAGCAATAGCCTGGATCACAAGTCCTACGATTGCGATAAATGTGAACTGCAATTCAATCACTTGGAGAAATTGCGTGAACATCAACTCTTGCATCTTATGAATCCCATCAAGTCCAATTTGGACCCAGCAAACTTTAGTCCCTTTGGCAATATTTTGCAAAGTCTACAGCAAGCGGCACAACTTCAGTTGCAGCAGCCTGAGGCACAATCTGAATCACAGAATCTGAATCAGTTACCTCTCGCAAAAAAGAGAAAAATATCCAATGACAGCTGTTCTTCCCAGGCAGAAGATGATCTTGAAAAAAAATATGACTTTCTCCTCAAATACTTTATGCAAAATGAAACGAATGGCGAACTGAAAAAACAATTCATAATGCAACAACAACAGCATAACAAACAATCAAATGAGTCCCCCCCAGATTTCGAAATGGAGTTCCTAACCAATTTTTATCAGCAAAACGAATTGAAAAAAATTAATAACTATGATTTTTTATTGCAATACTATCGAAATCAAGAGGAGAAATCATCAACAACAAAAAACTTTAGTTCTAGTCAAAATCCAACAATTGAGTTTCTATTGCAATATTATCAGCTGAATGAATCGAAAAAGTTTTTTCAGTTAGTTGCCTCGCCACAAAGAGTACCTGATGATGGACCAGGGGGAAATTTTCAGCCATTAACGGGGAAAATGGAGGACGATGATCACATTATCCAAGAAGTTCATAATGAGGAGTCGTCCAAGGAGCAACATGGCGAAGTTCTCTTAGATGGAAAGGATTTGGAAAAGGAAATGGATCCGAAAAAAGACTGGGATAATGAGGAAAAACTTAACAATAATAACGAGGCAGGCGAAAAGGACTCTCTCGCCAGATCTAGGTCACTGCAGACTCTCCAAAACGACGACAAGGACAAGTCGCAGTATTTGCATAATCTGGAAGACTTTCTCGATGCCACAATGATTGAAAATAATTCACAAACTTTGACTTTTAACGATAATGATAATGAGAATAATACCAGCCAAAAGGATGAAGCACAAACAACGCACAAAGCTAATAATGAGCTAGAGAAAAGATCGTCGGTATCTCCCGTAAATGTTTCATCATCAAAGCAAAATAAACGCTTGCGCACAACCATTCTGCCGGAACAATTGAACTTTTTATATGAATGCTACCAATCGGAATCGAACCCAAGTCGCAAAATGCTGGAAGAGATATCCAAGAAGGTTAATTTGAAAAAGCGCGTTGTACAAGTAAGTTCTTTCATATTGATTATACTTTTTTTTATAAAATACGAACGTTAAAAGTTACCAAAGAAACATAGGTTAATGCAGGACAAAATGCATTTCCTATAAATGCACTTCAAATTATAAGGAAAGGAAAGATTGTATCATTTTTAATCTTACCAATTAGACTTGAAGTTTCTTCCCTGCAGTACCAGTCATCAACAATTCATCAATAATTCATCAACCCATATGGGGGTGTGTCGATAAAACGTTGATGACAAGCCCATACAAAGGTTGATGAATTTTTGTATGGGATGTCCGCTCTTTTCATCAACACAAATTCATTAACGATTCATCACTTTTTCATAAACACTTTATACCAAAAATTCATCAACGATTGTATGGGCTTGTCATCAACAACTTGTAATCTATCTGTCATCAACCTTTTTGTGTGAAGAGAGAAAAATGAGAGCGCGAGAGATTCGGGTTTGACACGAAGGTCGAAAGAGAACGTCGGCTCGGTAGAAGTCGCCGTCGGCTGTTGATGAATCGTTGATTACAGAGGCCTATTGATGACAAGTGGTACTGCAGGTCTCAATGCCGCTGTAAATGTTGTAAATATTGATTTATTATTATTTGCATTTACTTGTGCTTTTCTTACTTAGTTTCTTTTATTCTATTTTTATATTTGATCAATTTATTTGATTGTATTTACTTGTATTTTTTAATTAATATATTTTATTAATTAATGTTTTTGTATTTACTTTATATTTTTTATAGTAAAAACGTGACATATTTAAAAAATCACGGTGACTGATTGATATTAAGTCCTCACACTGCTTCTAAAACTTCAAAAAAAAAAACTAAGTTGTAAGGTAATTAATATTAAAGAAAGAGCTATGTATATTTGTACATTTATGTATATATGAATGTATATGTATTTCCTCACTACATTTTTTGTAGGTTTGGTTTCAAAATTCTCGAGCAAAGGACAAAAAATCACGTAATCAACGGCACTATGCCCATATCTCGGATGATAACAGCTTTGATGACGGTGGTTCCAGTAGCAAAGACAACGCTGGACAAGATAATAATGAGATAACAACAAATCTGCTGCAAGATTGCCAACTCTGCCAAGTCACCCAAGTAAATCTCCAGAAGCATGCTTTCAGCGTTGAGCACATTGGCAAGATGAAAAAGTTCCTAGAACAAACTACAAGCGAGCTTTATGGCAGCGATGACAACAGTGACTCCGATAGAGAAAAGCATTTCTATAATCTATCAAAGGCATTTCTCCTCCAACATGTTGTCTCAAATGCTGCCAAGGGCAGCAATAATGCAACAAGTAGTACCGGAAATTCCGGACAGGATTCACAGCCAGGAGAAGAAGAGAACTGTTTGCTCAACTATGATGCTAAAGGTGATGATGATGCCAACATTCCCGATGTCCGAGTCACCGAAGCCAGTAATCAGGATCTAATGCAGAAGCTATTCAATCGAAACCATATCACCGGTAAGCGAGTTTCGACTGAGCTTGTAAAAATTCCTTATTATTTAATATTATCTGTTGATCAGATTATATATAGTTTGGTACACTTTCCTTTATTATTATTTTATTAATATTCAAAAAAGATAATATCTCTGGAATATCTAAAAAAATCATCTCTATTTAGTATTTAAGATCGATATAGTTCGATTTCTCCCAGTAATTTCTTTATGGAAGAATCCTAACAATTATCAAGAACATTATTTTAATGCCTCGCAAGAAAAAAAAAAACTATTATAATAAAAACAAAAATATGTAGAATATTAGGATTTTATAAATTATGTGCATAGAAAAAGAGACGCCTAACACTTAAAGTGTTGGAAAACTAAAAACAAAGTCAGATGTACTTGGTACTCCTTGGCTTTACTGTTTTCTACCGTGCCTTTTTCTTTTCCCAAACTATGCCAATGTTTTTAAGAAACAACCAGAAGCACAAATTACTTGTTGGTATCGAAATATTATATATACCAATGGATAAAAACTTATCAAATTCATAAAAATCTATAATAATGCCAATTGATAAAAGTCAATAAAAAATACCTATAGATTATGGTATTAAACGATTGAAAGGCACCAATACAATCTTTGGTATAAAATCGAAAAACAAAAAGAAACCGTTAGGCACAACTTTTTGGTGCTAAACCTGTATATTCTTGATATATTCCTAACACATTAAATATTTGTATTAAATTATAATTATATAACTTTAATTTATAAATACAAATTACATTTATTACAGTAATAATAATATTGAAATCAATATGTACAAACAAAATAAATATGTTTTATTTGATTAAAATCACAACTTATTTTTTGCGTTTTTTCTTCAATTTAATTTTGTTTTTGTGCTTTAATATTTTTTTTTCAGTTTTGTAGTAAAGTTACAATATCAAAATATTACTTTAAACTAAAACTGCAACCTCTTGTTCTATTAGTTATAGGTGGAAAGTAAAAGATTAGAGGTTGTTTTGTAGATGGCCTTTAAAAAACATTGGAGAAAAATTAAAAGTAAGTACTATTTTCTTAGTGTTTGTTTTTTTCTTTTTTGAAAATATTACCTAAAAATACAAATATTTATACATTCCAGCGAAAAAATTATGATGAGACGGAGGGATACGATCACGTACCAAACATTCTACGCAAAAAAATCACTCAAAAGTTCCTATTTTACAGAATGAAAAAAAAAAACTGAAGAACATTTATAAGAATCATTGACATTCCATTGACGGAAATACTTACTATTTCCAGATTTAGTAAGAATTATCTAACAAAAAATTGATACATAAATATATATATATATCTATATATATTTAATACGGAGGTGTGTTCCTAACTATTCAAAATATAAAATGTAGCTTTTAAAATATTTAAGTATGGTGGCAATCCAAAAAAACATTACATAGTGGCAGGTTCTACCAAAAAATTGATATATATATTTCATGAAAAATATATATATGGAATTTTAGATTTAATATGAAACGCAAACTGAGTTCCTAGCATTTGATTGCTTTATGCCTTTGTTTTTTCTATATATGTATATTAGAAATATGTCATCGAATTAAGGATACTGTTTGTTCGGCCTGCCGATCATCGGATCAAATAAAACAAAAGACGAACGTAATGACTTAATTGTAAGATCTATACAATTTTTCGAAAAACTGTACATGAAAATGAAGCGTTCTTATTTTATTATTATTATAACTAATTCATTCGTTTCTAAATGCTAAATGAGTGAAAAACGTGCCAATGATTTTCTTTCTAATTTTAACTCGATTTTAAAATATAATTTTAAATAAATCAATTATTTAATTGAAAAATAATAGATTATTAAATTAATTTTAACACACTCACTAAAAACTATAGGCTCTCTCCAATTGAAAAATGAGAGCAAATTGATAATTAAAGAAAGTTGAATATACTTTTTCTTGTTACGCAGAATTAATGTGCTATTTTTGCCTATTACAATATTATTTTCATATAATTTTTCTTAATACGTTTATTATTATTTTTTAGAAGGCATACATACATATGAGGGTAGATGTTTACTATTTCAAAATTATAAATATTACTTTTTAAAAACATACATAGCTTCCAAGAAATTTAATTTAATACAATATAAATGATATTGGTGCAAGTATCTTACAATTATTTTCTATTTCCGAAGCTAAAAATAAACTTTTTAAAAACCTACCAAAAATTTAATACATAGCATTTGACTGACTCCTTAAATTAAATATAATTAAATATGAAATCTTTTAATTTCCCTTATTTTCACACTTCAAACAACATTGATAAATAGACGTAATGTGTAAGTATAATTGTTAAAAAAAAAATTAAGTGACATAAGCGAAAAAACGTAAATTAAAAGTTCCTATAGTATATGTATATACTATATTTTATTATATATATATATAATATAAAATATATATATATATATATCTATATACCTATATATAGATATGCATATACATATATTTGCATATATATATATATATATATATATTTATACATATACATATATATATATATATATATATTAAATACATATATATACTTAAGTAAGTTTCCGTTTTATTTAAGTTTAATTTTTAGATTTCAGCAAGTGACAGGCAAAAGAAATAAATAAACTTAAAATGAACCGATGTCCATAAATAAATAATAAATAATATCTAATAGGAGAAAACCCATACAAAATTTTATGAAGTATCATAATTATTTTCATACCTAAAAATTAAGCATTCATAATTGCCAACAAAAAAAAACACAAAAACAACAGGTTAACAGATATATAACATCATGTAGACCTTGCATTACATATTCCGTACATGAACCTAAGCCCTCGCAAGAAAAGTATATATATATATACATATATATATATATATGAAAATGTATATCTATATATATGTACATCATATTTATATATATTTATATATATATATGATAAAAAAAACTATTGTTTAGAAGGTACGAAACAAACAAACATACATATATAGTATGTACTTGATGGCCACTCGTGCATATGTATACATACATAGAACAAGATATTGCTCAAGATTGTGTAACCACCATTTACATATGTACTTATGTATGTGTCAAGATATACATAACATATCAAAAGACATACACAAAAACATAGACCTTACAATTAATTACATTGTCATTTCATCAGATTTCTTTGCTTTCCAATAAGAAATAACTATATATTTTTAATGTTTCATATATATACATATATTATGTTTTATATTCTGACGTTTATTTTTTGTGGTTTCTTTATTCTAATGTTTGATTTTAATTAATTTTGTTTAATTATTTAGAAGGAGTATTTTATTTTTAATTTTTTTTTTTTGTGGCACTTTTAAAGTAAAAACGTATTTTTAATGTCTACCTATATATGTACTAATCGAAAGTTACTACAATTATTGGGTAATACCAATAAACAAAAAAAAAAAAGAAAGAAAGATATAAATACATATTTATAAAAGTTCCTATATATTTAATAAATTGGCAACAGATGTGCATATATTATAAAATTATAAATTATAACAAAATAAAGAATATAAAAAAAGAATATACAATGCATTTTTATTTCGAAAAGTATACAGTTTTCACTTTTTTTATTTATTAACACATAATATTTCTAGCGGAACGACACAGTGAAGTAAGTATTTTCATTTTTAAAGGATTTTCTTATAATCATAAAAATAAAATACCAAAGCCTTGCAAATTGTATTTAATATTTTAATTACAGGCCCGTGCGCAGGAATCTTCCACAAATTTGGAACATAATATCGAAATAATTTTTTTTTTCAATTTTAATTGCTGTCTATATTTCAAAATATTGGCACTGAAAAACCAATTCTGACAATTAAGTTTGAATTGTCAAGTTATTTGCACTTTTATATCATAAGTGCTGTATTGTTTATAAAAATTTATGTGGAAAAATTCTCCATGTGGGGGGGTTACAACCCCCCAATGATGATTTTGAAAATGATTTTTTTTCACTCACCCGTTGAAGTTGTTGTTGGAAATCCCAATGTAGGATGACAATTACACAGTGTAACAAATTTTAAAAAAGTAAAAGTTTTGAAGTGACCAAGTAGAGATCGTTAAGCAGGTCGAATATAACACAAAACCATGTTTGAAATTCTTCTAACACTCTCAAAATCTTGAGTTATGGTCAAAAAACCGTTTTCGGCTCTTTTTCATTTTGAAAAATTCCTGCTCAAAAAGTTGTTGACCAATTTGAAAACTCTTGGAGTTTTTTATAGCTTAATAGTGTAGCTTACAGGAAAAAATAAATTATTATTTTTCAGAGCGCTCTATACTAACAATGTGTGAAGGGAACGAATGAGGACAATGAAAGGGTAATTCAGAGTTTAAACAACAAATTGACATTCTGGAATATATTTTTATAAATACCATAGTTCTGTAAACTTAGTTTTTCTTACTTTTCTAATTTCTTATATTCAAAATTTTCACTCAAAATTGTTTACGGATATGCGAACTTTTACTATCATTCTACTTTGAGTGAAAATTTTGAATATAAGAAATTAGAAAAGTGAGAAAAACTAAAACGACAGCGACCCGGCTTTTCGGGCTTTTTTTGAAATTCCCCCCATATATAGCTTTCGAAATAAATACATTTATTTATTTCACTGCGGAATCACGGCTGTTTTGTTTTCTGATCTGGCAACGCTCTTATCCGTTTCACTAGCAACATTTATCTTATGTTAGTACCCGAGAAAGCGAAAAGTCGGAAAGTTTAGCCGCTTTAAGAACATTCAACTTATCTAAAAGCTAGGTACTAACATAAACTAAATTTTCTGAAAGCGGCCAAACTCCATATAAAAAAACGCTTGCAGAAAAAAGAAGAAGAAGAATTTTCTGAAAGGTCGCGTTCTCGGGTACTAACATAAGCGAAATCTAGCTATCAAAATGGGTAAGAGCGTTGCCAGATCAGGAAACAAAACAGCTGTGATTTCGCTTTCAAAATAAATAAATTTATTTATTTCGAAAGCTAGATATGGGGGGAAATTCAAAAAATAAAAACATTGCTCGCATGGGCAGCTTTTTTTGTCCCCAGGAAAAGGTTAATTGTATAAAAGCCGTAATGATAAGGGTTATTATATGGGATTTAATTCACAAAAGACATTTTAAATAAGAAAAAAATCCGTCTGTGGGCGGCGGCGGCGTTGGTGCCTCCTGTTATTTGCCTTGAGCTATATAGTGGCGAATAGATCAATAAATAGTATTCCGATATCGAATCCGTTCATGTTCATTATAAATTAACTTTAAAGTTTTTATGTTCATTTTAATTTAATTTTATAAAGTTTGTTTACATAAAACAGCTGTGCGTACATGTCAGTATGACCCCATTTACGCGTTTTCCGCCTTTTTTCCGCCTTTTCCTTAAGATATTTGGTCACACTGGTTTCCGATCAAAATATATTGCAATTTTTCTTAAAGCCGCTTTCAGAAAATTTAGCTAAAGCTAGGTAGTAACATAAACTAAATTTTCTTAAAGCGGCTTTAAGAAAAATTGCTATATATTTCGCTCGAGAACCATAAATAAAAAAATAAATTTATTTATTTCGGAAGCGAAATTACGGCTGTTTTGTTTCGTGAGCTGGCAACGCTCTTACCCATTTCGTAGCTAGATTTAGCTTATGTTAGTACCCGAGAAAGCGAGGTTGCATAAAATTCTTCTTCTTCTTTTTTTCGCTATGGTTTTTTTATATGGAGTTTGGCCGATTTAAGAAAATTTAGTTTATGTTAGTACCTAGCTGTAGTACCTAGCTTTAAAGCAAATTTATCTTTTGACAGTACAATTGCGCAATTTTTCTATCGAAAGAGTAATCTAATCTTGGTTAAACCAAGGTAGAATAAAATTATACGAATTTTTGCACGTGCTGGCATTCCTGTTTTACCGAATTACTCATTTTTCACCTATTTTTCAACTTTGATGGAATGTCAAAAATGGCATTTTGGTGCATTTTGTGTTTGGCGTATGAGGTGTTGTTCTTGAATATGTTCTTTATCATATTCAAAAAAGTTCGGCTGCCCGAAACTGCCGGTACGAATTTCCAAAGCAAAAGATACTTTCAACTCAGCGTAAAAAACGCGCGGCTTCATACAAATTCTGCTACTAGCACAGTCGCTGCGCAGTACGAAATTGTATGGCGGGGATGCATTTTTTCCTGTATTGGCGGCTTGTTTTTCAATTCCTGACTTTGTAAGGACAATTAATGATTTGAAATGAATGTATAATGATTAATTATTCTTCAAAAATATAAAATGATGTAAAATTGAATGATTATTTTGAACAAAAAGTGCATAAATACTACAAAATTGGTCAAAAAGAAAAATTTAAATTTAAAATTTGTTTTCTTTAAAATTTATTTATTTTGTTTTTAAAAAATTAAATATGCAAAAGAAATGAAAAGTATTTTTCGAAATTGGATAAAAATTGATCAGCATCAACAGCCGAGTCGATCTAGCCATGTCCTTCTGTCTGTCCGTCCGTCCGTCCGCTTCTACGCAAACTAGTCCCTCAGTTTTAAAGCTATCTGAATGAAACTTTGCAGATAGTCTTCTATATGCTCTCACTACTATATATGGGCTATTCTCTGGAAATTACAACCGCGGCAAAAAACACAAAAAATGCTCTAAAATTAATATTTGTAACATAGTAACTTTAAAAAATGTTTCAATAGATCAAATTTGAAAGCCTTTATCATATTCTAAAACAAATTTCGAAATATTGTAACGCAAACTCGCGCAACTCGCAATTTTTCATTATTTTGATGAAAAAGACCATAAAAAGATCATGTTGTGTTTTGATAAAAATCTCCAAAGCAGAGGAACTATGCTTGGACTTTTGCTTTCTATCATCACTGGGAGATTGCAAAGAGTCAAAAGAGATAACATTTATACTTTATACTATTTATACTATACTAAGAACGATGGAAAAAATGTCACGTGCGACCTGTCACGTGCGACACCGATAAAAATTTACTTAAAAAAAAAACTACTTAATATTTTTAAATCAAATCAAATAAATTATTAAGTTGAATTGATATATAATACATTAAAATTAATTGCATTAAAATCTTTCATCAAGTTTCGCTGAAATCAGTGCTTGAACTGGTTTGCGAAAAATTCACTTCCGTCTGTGTCACGTGCGAACTCGATACATTTTTTATTATCTTGAAAACGAATAATTGTTCGAGATTGACCTTAACACCAATTATAGTGCTACCCAAGAGCTATAAGTTCCAAATTTTGTAAAATTAAAAAAAAGTCTTGGTACATGTTTTTTTTGTTTGAATGCGTACGAATGTCACGTGCGACACCAGAGAATTGCCCATATGTCGGAACGGGCCGGATCGGACGACTATATCATATAGCTGCCATAGGAATATGTATATCAATTAATTTATGTTGAAAGCTTTGTTGTTAGCAACATTTTTCACTGTCAACATGTTTCGCTTAACATTTATAGAATCTAAGAACACTCGAAAGCGAAAAGAACCGCAATTCTTAAACAACAAAAACAAAACAAAATTTTAAATACTTACTGCAAGGGTATTTAAACTTCGGCTACTGCAAGGGTATATAAACTTCGGCTTGTCGAAGTTAGCTTCCTTTCTTGTTATATAATTAACTTTAGTCTATTTAATTTAAATATATTTTTAATTAAATTTTTAATAAATAAGTTTGATTTTTTCCTTAAGTTAAAAGAGATTCTTGGTATTTCATATTTGTGGTAACCCCAAGATTAATAATAATTATTTAATTAAACAATACATTTGATTTTATTTGTTTATTAATTGCACCATTTTATTTTTATTATTATGATTAGGTCGTGTTTATAATGTTAAATATACAAACAAAAAATTAAAAATATTCGAAAAGTTACATTTAAAATTAAATACACAATGCACAATAATGCATTAAGATTAGATATTAGTATTTAGTAGGATAATATTTGTATATAGCTAAGTAATTAATCTACATATTATTTTATTACGAACTTACAATTATACACATTTACATTTGTTTATTTTAACTATATTTATTGTAAATTCTTAGATTTAATCTCGATCTGTGGTGTTAAATTACATTATATTGATATTTATACACAGTTTCATTACTTATATAATCGTCAACATGAAGCATTTCATCGTTTTAAACATATATAAAATCATGCCGGATAAAATCATAAATATTGGTTTTTGTTTTCAAATGAAAAATCGAACTGAAGACATTATTGCTTATAATATTAAAAATATTAATTTTTTGATGTAAAAAATATTATATTAAAAAGTTTCCTTTATTTTATTTTGCACCAATGCTAAGCTATTAAATAAAAGTAAACATGTTGAGCTACTACAAAAATTGCGCATTCCATATATGTAGTAACTTGACAAAAGAAAAATATACCCAAGAGAAAACTCTTCAGTTTTTCGAGTTTTTAATAATAATCATTAATTATGAATTTAATTCACTGAAATTATAACAAATAAAGTGCAGAAAATTGAGCTATAATTAATTACAGTTCATTTCTTCTCCGCTCATTTTCGTTTATTTAAAAATAATAATTTAATTGCCATTGTTTTATTTCTACCTTAAAAAATACTATTCATAAAATAAATCCTAATTTAGCTTTTTAGCTTTTAGTTTTTAGTTTTTGTTTGTTATTTTAAATTCAATTATTTATATTAATTCAAACAAAGAACTAAGTTTGAATGTAATGTTTATTAAATGATCGATTGTGAGATCAACTTTATTGGGTTTCAATCAAAAAAGTTTCTACCTTTCAGAATTTAAATAGATTAAATAAAAGCATTATAAAATATATGTACTTACCAATCAAATATATGAATATCATTTTCATCAAAACCTTGTCATTTGAGAGATATTAATAGATATATGAAAAAAACGTATAAAACACATAAAATTGCCTTCAGATTTATAAAATGAAGTTTAAGAAATTTGCTTTATTTTCGATTTACGGGTAAAACTAGGTTGCCTACTTGTTTTTGTTATTTTGTAAATCCCTTTGAGTTAAATTATAATTAAGTACTAATAATAATAATTTAGTGTTTCCTGTACGTTTACGTATATATTATCGTTATCGTTATATGTATGAAGTATTTATTACTTTAATGTATTGTGTAACGCTTAAAAAATTATATATATTAGGCGGAGTCTTTGGTTATACTTATATTTCTAAATTTTTATATTTTATATAAGGTCTAAAACTCTAAAAAATGTTTTTTAAAAAGTAGAAAGTATCGGCAAGGCCGGAGATTGATAAATATTGCTGGAGATGCGACTATTTGGGTTCAGGCCGCTGTTTTAAACCGGAACGTGATGATTAAATATAATCGATTGACGATTAACGAGTCACATTCAAGCCTGTATATTCGATAGATAGTTGCGATGATTCGGTTTCCGTTTCAAATTTCGTTAGTTCCTCGTCGATTTTTAATCAAAAACTGCCATAACCACCAATGTCGGACGGTTTCAAGTGATCAAAAACGCTCAGATGATGATGATGTGGTGGTGGCGGCGGGTGATGATGGCCATGATGCGAGGGATGGACATAACTTGGATAAGAAGATTGAGGCGCCGCATGACTGCCGTACGGATGATGATGAAACGGATAATTAGGGCTTGGCACATGCAGGGTTGCGGGAGTGCTCGTTGGCCCTGAGGAAGATTGAACCTGAACTGGACTAAAGTGTCCATGATGGTTAGCTCCTGTTGGGTATTCCCCTGATCCTGACCCTGATCCTGCACCATGTGGTTGCAGATGTGAGGCATAGGCTGTTGAAGCGTATACTGCCGAGTTTACATTAAGTGTAGGGATGTGACCCAAGTGGTTGAGCTCCATATACATGGGATGTGAGTGAGATGGGTGAGGATGGGGATGAGGATGAGGATGAGGAGATGGATGTGAGTGGGGTGAGGGGTGTGAGTGGGGAGAAGAATGAGTGTGAGGAGAAGAATGCGGGTGGGAGTTGAGAGGAAGCGCATTTGGATGCTGGAGATTGGCCTCTGAACTATTAATCAAATGAGGGGGCACGACATGATGCTGTTGATGATAATATTCCATGCTGGAATTGGTGCTGGTGTGACTTTCACCAACGTTTCCCCGGTGTTCACCACTGTTGTTGAGATATAAATTCTCGGTATCGGTTTTGACAGCCACAAGACTCGAGACTGAGAAGCTGTTATTACTAATCACATTGTTATTATCGGAAGTGCCAGAGGACTCTTCGTCTTGACGTTTGCCATGCTGTTGCTGCTGAAGTTGCTGTTGGTGTTGATGTTGCTGTTGGTGTTGATGTTGCTGCTGGTGTTGCTGCTGGAGTTGCTGCTGGTGTTGCTGCAGGCCTAATAATCGATTTTCTACAGCTGCAGCTGCCGCTTGCGCCGTCGCTGACATGGACTCATCATGCTCTCTAATGGCAGGAATTTGATCCACCAGTGACTCTAAGCCACACAAGCTCTTGCGAGCCACATCAGAGCCAAAGTTAGTGTTCCTTGGACTTAAGTGTTGGTTATTTTGGTGCGCAGAAGAGATTAACAAATAGGGATGGGGATTAGTGTGGGCATGGGAGTTATGTTCCTCGTAACCACGCTGCCAATTTTCCGCCTGTTCCTGTTGCTGATGATAATGCTGCATCTGTGGCGGAGGCAATTGTTTGGCTTGAGGGCTATGATGATGCGGTGATGAAAGCCATTGCTGGTGATAGGGATTTTCATTTGAATGGACTGGGACTTGGATTTGACCTGTTTCTTGATCATGGGAGGGACTGCCATTATACTCGTTCTTTTCCACAGTCAGCGATGTGGTCTTTTTGGGCTCTGGCTGATTTTCAGGCAATTGCTCGAAGTCTACAGCTCCGCACATATTCGGGGAACTAGGTGGCGGCGTTTCGCCCAAATGCGGTTGTTGTTGTTCTAGAGAAGATGGATGCTTTGCCAAGGATAAGTGATCATTGGGAGATGCTTCCTGGACACCCACAGCAGTGGGAGTACCATGGTTATGGAGCTGCGTATAATTACAGGCGGGTGAGGCCATCGGTGAGGCCGATGCAGTGTACAGGATGTGCGATGGCGGCGGAGTATTGTACAGACTAGGTGGCAATTGCTGATGATTGTTGTTGATTTGTGGCGGCGAAGCATCTGTAGTTGTTGCTGTTGCTGTTGTTGTGTGCTGTTCCAGTAGATGCACTGCAGCTGGTAAGGGTTGCTGGTTGCTGGTGATTGGCAACTGCTTGTTCACCAATATATTCTCAAGACTGGCGGTGGGCTTCAGTTTCTTGGGCCTGCCACGTTTCTTTTTCGGCGTTTCAACTACAGAGAGATTGAGTATATTATTGAAATCATGCTGATGGTTATACTGCGGCGCATGATGATCCATAATTAGCTCTTGCTGACCCTTAATTTTCTTTGGGCGACCACGTTTCTTCTTCTCCAAGGGTTGTGGCTGCGGGAGGGACTGATGTCCTCCAAACACTGTCAGATACGATGTAGTATTGCTTGGATGTCGCAATGGGCTATCTGCAGTATCGGCGGTGTAGAGATTATCGTTAGAAATCATGTGCGACGGAATTAATTTATTAGAAGGTATTATGGGCTCTGAAATGTCTGTATTCCCCCCACATTCACCGGCAATGGAGCTTGAGCTGCCACAATTATCTGCAAAGGAGAGTGCCGACTGGTTGTTGCCTTTGTTGTCTATATTCTGCTGCTGCTGCTCGCTGCATTGCCTAATCCGCTGATCTGTAAATACGCATTCGGACTCATCGATCTGCGGTATTAAACCATTTAAAAAGTCACGGAATTTCTTCAATGCTGCATAAAATGGTACTTTATCGGCGGCGCGTGGCAACTGAGCGCATCTCGCCGATGATGATGGCATTACCCAAATATACTGAAATTTAAGAAGAAAAATATTATACATTCGGATGCTAAACTAAACTAAACTTAACTTACGGTATCAGTGCCATCGACGCGATCTGGCTGTCTGCCGAAATGAAATTCCTTTTTGCCAGAAAACACCTCAAAGATTAATTTCCCATTAAAGACGGCAATTTTCGGTCGAAATCTTTGCAACTTTTCCAAAAGAATCCGACTTCCCTCCTTGATTTCCTTTCGCGTTAAATCCGCTGAACCTTTAGTGGCCCGAGCCACCATATTCGTAAACCCGATTCCCTGTTTGAGCAATTGATGATCTTCATCGGCGCTCATTTGCTCTTGGGTGAGTCCAGCTAGGTAAAGGCATTTCCAGAAATGGTTGCCAGGCCCTGCGTAGTGATGGCCCTTGTAGGCGGCAAATAAACCAGGATTTATACCGACCTGTGAAGTGGAATTTTATTATTAATATTAATATTCGTAATATCTTCTTAATTTTGATATTTTCTAAAATATTGAATTTGAATTATTTTGGGGATTATCCGAAATTTACAACTCACTATAACGATATCGAGATTATCACACAGGTGATCGGGTATTGTCCTTTTAATGACCTCATCTTCTGACATGCCATTGAAACGATCGTGCTTTTTCCGTTCTTTCGGCTTTAGAGTGTTTAGCAAATCGCCAGAGGACGACTCTTCGCAGACAGGAGGAAGGGCGCTGTAAAATGTATATAGCTGATAATTTAATATAATAATTATAAGACATTTATATATAACATACTCCTGATTAGTTACTTCAGTCATACACTCAGTTGTAGTAACAATCTTTTTCTTTCGTCCTCTTTTTTTTGGTGTTGGCTTCGCGTTACTCGAGTTCTCTGCATTATTTTTAACATGTTGCGGCGGATGTTGAAATATATCATCACCGGAGCTTGGCACTGCCAACGATCCTGACTCTAATCCTGATTCTGTCGCATAACTCGTCGCCGGTCCTAAAGCTGTGCTCTCCATATGGCGATGATGGGCTGACGGCGATGAAAGCATACTGCGCATCTCCTCGCCCATGAAACTGAATGGATCAACGGCAGTTGTGGTGGTGGGATTCGGGCATCGAGCGGATTGTGCCGCCGTCATGCCATCAAGACCATGCGAATGAGAAAGGGCTACTGTTGTTGTAGAGGAAGCACCTGAATCATTGTTGATGGGATTCTTTGATAGCAATAACAGCTGGTCATCGGACTTCTTATGATTGGTAATATGAGACATTATTCCGATGCTTAGATGCTGCTGCATTTGATGCTGCGGTGTCACCGAATTGGTAGATGAACTATGGGAGTTTGGTGTTAAGACATCGCCAGCGCTTGTCTCATATCCATCGTCTTGATTTTCGGGTTTAACGTTGTTTGGTGAAAGCGTTCTAAATAAACAAATATTGGTTAATTATGCAAGATAAAATTGATGTGTTCTAGTCAATGATATATTTAATTTATTTATTTTAAATGTGTAGTGAAACATATGGAATACTCACAGTTTATAGGCAGAGTTCGGCTCCTCGTGAAAATCTTCCATAATGAGATCGTTATACGTTTCGTGCAATTGTCGTTGTTGGTGATGTTCTTGCAGTTGCTTCTGCTCTTGTTGGTGTTGTTGGATCTGATGTTGTTGAATTTGATTTTGCTGCTGCTGATGTTGATGGTGGTGTAGTTGATGTTGATGTTGCTGTTGGTGTGGCTGTTGGAGTAGCTGTTGTCGCGATTGTTGATGTTGGTGTTGAAGTTGCTGCTGGAGTTGGTGTTGATGCTGATTTTGATTATGCAGTTGCTGTTGGTGATGCTGCTGTAGTTGCTGGTGGGATAGAGATGCCGATTGATCTTGAATCCCGTGACATTCCATTGGATGTTGTTGCTGCTGCTGCCGAAGATGATGATCACTTTGCGGTGTACTAAATAAAGGAGCGTTATGAAATAGGGGTGCATTATAGTTGCTATAATTTGTTGCATTCTGTTGTTGGTGTTGTCTCGGACTGTGTTCATGTATACTCTGCTGCTGCTGATGTTGATTTTGCTGTTGAAGGTGTTGCTGCTGCTGCAGCATTTGTGCATAAAAACTATTGCGTAACTGGCCATCTATAATAGAATTGGCATCCGCTGGGCGTCCATACTGCTCCTGCGTTGGAGTATTATGTTGGAGATGCTGAGGCACTGGCACTGGAAATGCTCCTCCTGTTTCCGTGTTATCCTTTTCGATTTGAAGCAAAAGTTCAGAGTGCCGATGATGATGCAGTTGATATGGCAACTCGGGATTTATATGATTTACAATCTCCGGCTTGTTGGTATCATCCGGGGTGTTTCCTGACTGATCCTGGTGAGGCGTCCATAGTGAAGCTCTCCTATCGGACAGCAGAATATCACCTGTTGTTTCTGTCGTTGTTAATGCTAACTTATTAGGAATTCTTATGTTCAAATTGGAAGAAGAGTCATTTACACAACCATCAATTTTATCATTTGGTAATAATAATAATCTTGCCGAATCGCAGGAACTACTACTAGAGCTGTTATACAGACCACCAGCGTTAGGCTTTGTATCTAACTCTGAGTCGCTAGCCGGAGGAGGAGGAGCTGGAACCACTAGTTCTACGCTTGTGACCAAAGCCTGCTCTGGCGCCACATAGCACTCACTTTCGGATGATGTCTTCTTCTCTAAAATATCGACATTCAAGGTCCTTTCGATAGTGTCTATTTCATGATAGTCCTCAGACTTGTTGTCCGATTTACTTGCATCCGGTGTTGGATTGTTGGTATCACCATCGCAACTGTTTGATTCTCCTTGATTGGTGGTGGTGGACAGCTTTTGGCGTTTTCTGTTCGATTCCGGTAGACTGGAGGCATAGTTGCTGCTGCTGCTGCTGCTCAAATATGACGATGTAGGCGGCACTGCAACCACTGTTGTGGCCAAGTTAATATCCACTTTAGATGCCATTAGAGTACTATTGCTATTACAGTGATTCCTATTCCCTTTCTTTTCCTGAAGGATTAGTGCTACAAACTCGATGATAAGCTTCAGAACTCTGATTAATTCCTGAATGCCTTGTGTGGGAGTTACTTGTAAAATAATTAAAGAATCTACCTTAGGCGCATATGTCAAGGAACTACTTATCAGTGGGATTTCTTTACTTTCCACTTGCATCTCCTAAAATATATATAAGAAATCGTCCGTTTTATAGGGATGACATTTAGTGTCCTTTAATTGGAGGGTAGTAGTCTTTTTATCAATTCCAATCCCATTTCTTAGTTCCCAGGCCTATTTTTTTTTAAGTTAGATAGTTCGAAAATGGGTCATGTGACAAACGCGTGTCGTTAGTACGTCTGAAAGTAAAATAAGAAAATACATTATAATATGTCTGGATAAATAAGCATTTTGTAACACCCTAACACAGTTCAACTTTACTTTTTTATAGGATATTGCAGTATTGCAAGGATAACATGTAGTTTAGATTGAATATCGGAATTCGCAAATACTGATGCACTTGATAGAAAGATGCATACACATAACATTTTTAAGCAAAGCCCCAAAATGCAACCAAGCGAAAATTGGCCAGGCGGCAAGCTCTGCACATCTTTCCCTATCCCCCCCCGCACATGTTCATGTGCATGCATCTGTACATGCACTTATGTAGGCGTTTATGTATATGTATATGCCAAAGCTACTGTACCAAAAAACTTTAGCAAAATCAACAAAAACAACAACAATAACAACAACAACAACGCAAACACAACAAACATTGAAACGAGTACGCACTCTCGAAAAAGCTCTGCATGCTACTGCATGTTTGTGTTCGAGAGGGGCGAAATAGTGTTGCGAGAGATGATAAGATGCAGATACTCAAAACTAAACTTTATATTATTTTGGATAGACCAAACCAAACTTTTCTAGAATACTAATCTACAAACAAACAAAAACTGGTTTGGTTTATATTTGTAACCAAGGAAAGTCCCATATTATATATCGCTTTGAAAGTAGTCAACTTATATATTTAACTTATAAAGTATCGAAAATGATTTCTCTTTTCCCGTTTGTAGCTGTTTTTTAAATGTATTAAGAAAAATACATATTTATCCAATAATATCGTTAATAAATAATAAATAAAAACAGCTAGACTTATCTAAATTCATTACATTTTTTACACGAGTTCAACGCAACATATTTGTCGATATATTTATGTATGTTGTATACGATAGGAAGAATCGTCTAGATAGGCCCCTCTGGTGAAGGTTATATAAAAAGGGGCATATCATATATTATATTCTTATTTCACATATTTTGGTCAAGTGTACCAAGTGTACCATACATATCTGAACGTGTGTTCATCATGTATCGGTATTCCTGTCGAAAAGAGCACCGACAGAAAGCACTCTCAGAGAGTGCACTGAGAGAAAACAAAGCAACAGCAACAGTGGGAGATTGAATAAATGAGTAAAAGAAATTTTATACGGTTTCTACGGTTTGTTTTCTCCTTGTTCAAAGGAAGACAAAAAGCTTATTTATTAAATCATACAATGTGTATTTGAAATAGTGAACATTTAAACGAATATCCACTTGCTTTAATAGACAAACATACATACATATTTGAAATTATTGCTAAGTTAAATATCTTTGTTTTGTATTGGACCCAAAACTGGAAGAATCGATTGTATATTTATATATATATATGAATTTTAATTGATTGACTTAATTTGTAGTTTTCACTTTTAGTTTTTTACTGAAGATCTTTTCTAATATTATATATAATAAATATAAGTTGTAGATGTTAATTTGTTTTTTTTAGTTATTGATTGATTTTTTATCTGTACCTTTTTATCAGAAGAGTATTGATATACATACATATAAGACTTTATAAATATTTTAATTTATACTTTTAGTTTCGTACTCTTTTTCTCAGTGCTACAAAATGCATATATGTATATATACATATATATAAATAAGTATACGAATGAAAAACAGTATTTGTGTGTATTCCTTCTTCACGTTTAATATTCTTACGTATATATTCGCACTCACGAATATACGCAGAGACATGGCACAAAAATAAAAGATAAAAGATACATATATGCACGTATATGTATGTATGTATCTGTATCTGTATCAGAATTTTGGTTTCTCTTGAGAAATGCTTCTGCTGCTTTGCTCCGTTTTTTGTTTTCGCTTTTTTTTTACCGAGCTAATGTGTGACTGTGTGTGTGGCAGATGGCAAGCAAAGATGGGATGAGAGTACGTTTTGTATTTATGTATTTTACATAATATTTTTAATGCGAGTACATAGGCATGTGTGATACACATATGTACGTACTCACGTTTCGTTCATAGGTACTAGGTATGCATACGTAATACCGTTACACATGCCCAATCAAGAAGCATTGCGGCTGCTGCTGCTCCTTCAGTATGAACTGCACATTTTTGCATTCAAATACATGTATGTATGTACCTAGAGGTACCTATATGTATGTAATTTTAATTTTTGGTATGTATATGCAGACGACATACATAGGATTGTGAACACAACACAGACTCTCGTTAAGAAGAGCAAAAAACGTATCTACCAAATACCGCGTACACCGCGCTCTGACGGAATCAAAACAGAACTCAGAACTTTCGTGTGAGATTTATGATAATTTTTCAACTGTTTCTTCTGTTCCAATATACAACACAAAAACCCCGATGACGACCACGACGACGACGACAAGCCACACGAACAGAAGCAACCAATAAAAGCCGCAAATAGAAAGACTACGTAGTAAAAAGCTTTGTATCTGAAGCTTGCAGCTCTTACGTTACGTTATATTATTTTGAGAACTCAGTTTTGAGTAATACCCTAACGCCACATTATTCATTAGATACTGCGCGTGACGTACAAAAAAAAAAAAATAAAATAAACGATTTTGCAAAAACATTCTGCAGAATAAATTCGAAACAGAAACAGTTTTGCGTTCGCTATGAAAAATGCGTTAAGGTATTTGCAAGATATTTGCGCGATCTCACGGATTTGTGGTACCCGAAAAAGTATCTAGAAGGGATAAATAATGGTATTATTCGGGATAAAAACGATTTACATTTACAGTGTGTGTGTGTATGTGTATATATTATATTTTGTCATTTTTTTTATTTATCTACAAGCGGATATTAAAAACACAAATGTAAGGGTTGTAAAAGTGATGACAGCAGGTCCCCATCCTTCCTCCACAATTTGTAAAAAAGTATTCAATATGAAAAAATGAATACCTCAAACTTGTAGATTTTTAATTATGGTGATGATTTATATAATTAATAGCCTAGAACTGTTTTTTCCAGCATTCAGTCTAGCGTACATATGGATAAATACGTATATGGGTACATATATATACGAGCTACATATATACATTCGTAGTTGTGTAAAATCCTTGAACCTTTGTTTTTGCCTTGCACGAGAGCGAAAAAGTTAAACAGCTGATTTTTACAAGTGTGCTGTTTGAGTGTGATTGTGTGTACATTATTTATCTGGCTGATTATTGGAATATAGGTTAACCGTTAACCATTAATGTTAATAATAGATAATATTAATAAGATAAATGGTTAGGAGGCGACGAAAGATTGAGACGGCTTAACTGGCAGAGATCGGCAGAGAGCGGAGGCAACGAAAGGAGCTATACAGAGTATATTTACCAGCCAAGGTTACTACAATTCAATAGAGTCGGATAATGTCAGATTTGGGAAGTGGAGATGAAGGCATCTCAGGATCAAGTAAGATAAATATATAAATTAAATACATAATCAAGTAATTACATTTTCATTTTCACTTATAATCCAGAATATAATGTGGCGAATATGGAGGGCTCGTCCAGTCGCAATGAGTTTGATTCCTCCGTGAAAGGTATAAATTTGTAAATATAAATATATATGTTACATATGTATATACAATAGTTCCTGGGCCTTCAATTACAGGTGGCAGTGGCGTTGAGCAAGAACTGGCCACCAAAATGCTTCAAATACAATCGAAACGATTTTATTTGGATGTAAAGCAGAATCGAAGAGGTCGCTTTATAAAAGTTGCAGAGGTAAATAGGTTACATTCCAAATTCACCATATATGCTATTGTTATATTATTTAATAATAATTGTTTGCTTTTTAATGATTAGCACAATTAGATCTAAATATCATTTCTAATTTTTCGTGAATTAAAAAGCGCCTATTTCGAAAAGTTCTTAAATCATTTACCAAAACTTTATTAGCTTAAGATGTTCTAATGTTTTTTTAATTGATCTTAATAAAAATTTTGAAGATAGAAACATTGCACCCTTGTCGCCTGTTGCTATTACTCTGGTAATAGCAAGAATTCGTAATTATTTAAGGCATTCCTTTAAAGTTTATTAAGGATAACAAACGCTATAAATTAAACTCATACATTGAAACCTTCTAATAACAATTTCATATGTGATGGATTTCTTTAAAAATTATATATAATTTACAGATCGGTGCCGATGGCCGACGAAGTCAAATTTATTTGGCCCTTTCAACGGCTGCCGAATTTCGTGATCACTTGTCATCTTTTAGTGATTACTATTCTTCTCTAGGTATTGTATATTGTATATTATATTTATATTATAGTAAATAATAACTTGATTATTACAAAATTACACAGGTCCACCAAATACTGATAATTTACCGGAGGATGGTAAATTAAAATCCGAAATGATGATTAAAGATTATCGAAGATATTACTTGGATCTGAAGGAAAATGCTCGCGGACGGTTTCTACGGGTAAATATATATATTAATTAGTTAATAATTAAACCATATTTAAATAATTGAGGAAATAATTAAATTATTTCATTAAAATTGAAATTCGTAATAGGTATCGCAAACCATAACCAGAGGTGGACCTAGATCCCAAATAGCATTGCCAGCTCAAGGGATGATCGAGTTTCGTGATGCACTCACCGATTTGCTAGAGGAGTTCGGGGCAAACGATGGAGGGTGCGAAATGAATTACTATTTTATATTTATATTGTTTATATCCCTTATTCCCTTATTTTCAGCAGATTTAAAGGAGATTTGCCCGAGGAGCGCCATATGAAGGTGGATAATAAGAACTTTTATTTTGATATTGGACAAAATAATCGAGGTGTCTACATGAGGATAAGCGAAGTGAGTATAAAATATGTTATAATGCAAAAAAAATGTATATATTTATATACCCATATTAAAAGGTAAAAAACAACTTTCGTACCTCGATAACTATACCGGAAAAATGCTGGATACGCTTTCGTGACATATTCAATGATTATTGTGAGAAAATGAAAAAATCGTCCGAATCAATTACTGCCGATATAAATCTACCGACATCCTCAAATAGTCTTAAATAAACATTGCGTGATTTATATGGTTATAAAAGGCAAAATAATATATAAATTCATTAATGGCGATTGACCAACAAAGAAGAATAACGTAAAGCTTAGTAAACTTTGAGATATGCAATTAATTATTAAGCCTATTTTTATTTTGACATCGTTAGCATTTAGTAACAATAATCATTTAAATTACTTTTATCGAACAAAATAAAAATATTAACACAAGGAACTTTTAGCTAGAGTCTACAGTAGGAAATTTTTGAATATAGAAAGATGAAAATTTAATAATTTATTTAATAATTAATGGTAATTTCACCATGTCACCTTTTATTTAGAACAAATTCTCTGTAAAATATAAGGAATAATTCATTATAAATAGCTGTTTTTGAAACACAAATCTCTGATTTCCTGCGGCCTTCCGTTTTTTTTTTTTTTTGTTTTTAGCTTATTATTAATTTATTATTCTATACATTACAAAGCCCCGATTTTGCGTCAACTCGGTTAAAAATATTATTAATTCGCGCCAGTTAGACTATAAAAAGCTCTCTCCGTGAGATCAATAAAATTATATGAGGTTTATGTAGTTTAAAAACACACAATTCATTGTTAAAGCTTCTAGAAAACAAAAACATGTTATTTATTATAAAAAAAAAACACGTCAAAATAAAACTCCTAAAGAGCGTTTTTAAAACAAAAGTTTCAATGTGATCACTTAGAATAAAAAATAAATTACGAAAAAAGTAATGCATAGCAAAGCGTAAAATGTGTAACACCTACCGAAAATCAATTTCCCCAAAGGGAATGTCTCTCGTGTACAGATTTGCAAACGCAACCAAACAAATTAGTGCTATTGAATATTAATAAATTAAATAAATATAGGGCTATATAAAAAGTTAAGAGTATATTCAAATTTCGAAAGAAGTGTTAATTTACTTGATAAAACCATACCAATTTTATAATATATTTAATTATTATAATTTCGTTTATGAATAGTATAACCCTAAAACATTAAACAATATTAGAGTCTCAAGGTTAATATGTGACTATAAACCAAATTGTATAAACGTATATTTACCTGGAAAAATTGCATGTAATACAATATATATGTGTATATTTCCAGGTAAATATATATTTATAAATATATGTATATGTATGTTACAGAGTTAAAAAAAACACACACATTGGTTAAAATATAAAATAGTGAGTGTATTGTATATCTTCAATGTTGTTTGGCAATGGCATCCATAATTGTAAAACTTTAAGAGTTATGTGAAAAGAAAATATGGTAATAAAGTTAAATTAAACCGAAATATATCCATTCGAAAATTGCTATATATTTCGCTCGGGAATTAGTTTGACCAAATGTTTAATGCAAATGCGGAAATATGGTCACACTGACACGTATATTCAGCTGTGTTTGGTAAAGAAACTTAATAAAATGCAATCGGAGTCATTCCGGAACTTTCTGCAGACCATAAATAAATATAAAATAAACTCATCCAATGCGTCTTAATGTTCGCAAGTGGTTTCACCAGAGCTTTAATTTAATGTAATCGATAAGAAAAACTTCCCTACGTACCATGTAAGTAAAGCAACTCGGACATTAAATATGATTAATAGATATTATCAATCTATAACTCGTTTTTCTGTCTCGCATTGTAGTTTTATTATTCATTGATTTTTTTAATTCACTACATGTTAACAGGCATCTAACGATCTATTTCCCCAAAAACTACATCCAAAGTACCAATAATGGCAACCACATCGGCCAACATATGCTGTTTGCCAATCTTTTCTAACGCAGCCAAATGAGCGAAGCCGGGAGCCTTGATCTTGCAGCGATACGGACGACTTGAACCGTCAGAAACTAGATATACTCCGAATTCCCCCTTCGGAGCTTCGATGGCGGTATATGTGGCCCCCGGAGGCACCTGATAACCCTGGGTGAATAGCTTAAAATGATGAATCAACGCCTCCATTGATGTCTTCATTTCGGAGCGCGAAGGTGCCGTCACCTTGGCGTCGTCCGTTTTAATTTCTCCTGCTGGCATTTGATTTAAGCATTGATCGATGATCCGAAGACTCTGACGCATCTCCTCCACGCGGCAAAGGTAGCGATCGTAGCAATCGCCTTTGGTGCCAATGGGCACATCAAAGTCCACCAAATGATAGGCATCGTATGGCTGCTGTTTGCGCAGATCCCATTTGATGCCAGAGCCACGGAGCATGACTCCGCTAAATCCATAATTTAGGGCCTCCTCAGCGGTCACAATGTCAATATCTTCCGTTCTTTGCACCCATATCCTGTTTGTGGTTAGAACATTTTCCACTTCGTCCAGACGTTCGGCAAACTTGGATGAAAACTCATAGATATCATCCATAAGGCCTAGTGGCATATCCTGCAATAAATAAGTGTTCAATGATTTAGTTTAGCATAAAAAATTACTCTTTAATCCGAAAATAAAATAGGGAACTGGCCTATTTATCACGTATATTATATAAAATGTATAATAGTCTTACCAACGAAACACCACCAGGTCGAATGTAGGCAGCATGCATGCGAGCGCCCGACACACGCTCATAGAACTCCATCATCTTTTCTCGCTCCTCAAAAAGCCAGAAGAATGGTGTAAGAGCACCAACGTCAAGAGCATGAGTTCCCACAGCCATTATATGGTTCAGAATCCTAGTAATCTCGGCAAAAAGCGCTAAATACGGAAATTTAAAAATAAATTAAACAGAATTGGCAATAACTTACGTTTATGTAAATGGGGTTTTAACTACATTGTTGTCATAGCTTCAAACTTACTTCGTATGTACTTGGCTCTTAGCGGTACATCAATGTTAAGCAGCTTCTCCACGGCTAACGAATAGCATTGCTCATTGCACATCATCGACACATAATTCAACCGATCGAAGTACGGCAATGCCTGTGTATAAGTTTTGTATTCAATTAGCTTTTCAGTGCCTCGATGCAGTAAGCCGATGTGGGGATCCGCTCTCATAACAGTCTGTAAGAGATGTGTACGATGATGTGCATATGTATAAACTAAGCATTTTAAGCATTTACATACCTCGCCATCCAGTTCGAGCACCAAGCGCAAGACTCCATGGGCAGCAGGATGTTGGGGGCCAAAGTTAAGAGTTAAATTTCGTACCGACTTCTCCACGGGCGTCACCTTGCCTTAATGTTAATGTAAGTTAAATACTAAACGAAAGAATTCTGGATTTTAACTACACACTGTTCCATGGTGGGATACATCACGGGTCCACTGAATTGCTTCATAAATTCAGGGTCTGGATACCATTTTGCGGCGCCTCGAGTACTGAAAAAGTTGATCAAAATATCACAACAATACATAAGGTATTATGTAAGCTTTATTTTATACTTTGGTATGTTCGTTGCTCCTGCTGCCATAAATTGTGGGCGCAATCCTAAGCGAAATAGTCCATCGAGGGAGCGTCTTGTAATATTGGCAAATGCCATCGTTTAATTAAATGATATCAAATATTTAAAGATATTTTTCGGCGATTCAGATGATTAACAATAGAATAGTGTGACCAGAGCTGGTAATAACTTTGTACCCTCTAGGTTTGTTGATAATATATCAAAATATCAATATATCGATATTTTTCTGAAAATGATATATTTATATCGTGGTATTTTATTGCCCAAATATCGGTATTGCGACTTGGACGATGAGAACAAGGAGAGCAATGAGCTTACATTATATTTTAGCTTGCCCCAAGCTGCATGGGAAAGTAATCCAACCGCGGTAAGGAAAGGCCACAAGTCAACAATGCCGGGCCTTACCGCTTGGCCATGAGGTACTTGATAACTCCGGGTAGCTCAGTGCCTTCAGAGCGGTTGGCGTCCGCTATAAAATGTGTAGTGTGCGACGCACGAAGCCGGATGACAGACAAACATATTACTCAACGAGTGTTTTTAAAATCTCTTAATTCCAAGTTCTGGCATTAATATATGAAATTTATTATTTGTATTTCTATCCGTATTATTATTATTATTATCTGTATTCGAAATCCATGAATTTAAATTAAAAAAATGAAGTTAATAAGAAACTTTTATATTTTTATTGTATGGAAAAAAATTTTTTTTTTAAAAAATATCAAAAATATCAAATATATAGATATTTTTTTATGATATTTTAAATATTATCATCATTTTGTTTTGATAAAAAAAATATCATCGATACGATATTTTTTTAATATCACGACATCCCTACTTATTTTGCTGCAAATTGGCAAATTACAAATTGCAATCAGCTGATTCTAGAGATCATATACATGCACTTCCATGTTCTACTCATGAAATCGATATTTTCATATCGATATGTCGCTACCGTCAATTAGAGACTAGGGATGTCGTGATATTAAAAAAATATCGTATCGATGATATTTTTTTATCAAAACAAAATGATGATAATATTTAAAATATCATACAAAATATCTATATATTTGATATTTTTGATATTTTTTTTTCAAAAAAATTTTTTCCATACAATAAAAATATAAAAGTTTCTTATTAACTTCATTTTTTTAATTTAAATTCATGGATTTCGAATACAGATAATAATAATAATAATACGGATAGAAATACAAATAATAAATTTCATATATTAATGCCAGAACTTGGAATTAAGAGATTTTAAAAACACTCGTTGAGTAATATGTTTGTCTGTCATCCGGCTTCGTGCGTCGCACACTACACATTTTATAGCGGACGCCAACCGCTCTGAAGGCACTGAGCTACCCGGAGTTATCAAGTACCTCATGGCCAAGCGGTAAGGCCCGGCATTGTTGACTTGTGGCCTTTCCATACCGCGGTTGGATTACTTTCCCATGCAGCTTGGGGCAAGCTAAAATATAATGTAAGCTCATTGCTCTCCTTGTTCTCATCGTCCAAGTCTTTTGCAATGGAGGTGTTATGGGAAAATATATAAAAAAAAATATCAAAAAAAAATATCGCAATACCGATATTTTGGCAAAAAAAATATCACGATATAAATATATCATTTTCAGACAAAAATATCGATGTATTGATATTTTGATATATTATCAACAACCCAGCTTTAGTTGAACGAACGCGAAATGGAGGCGAAACAACAGCAGCAGGTGAACGGCTTTGTGGACGCCAAGGGAGCAGTGTCCGCAGTGGACGAAAATCTTCAGGACGGTCTCAGCTGCCGTGAGCTGCGGACTGTGGTTTTCCGAAACACACCGATCAAAACAATTAGTGTGTCCTACAGGGTAAAGCGCTGGAACGAGGCCAACAACACAAAAAGTAAGTTTTTGTCTTGGCAAATGTTCACAGCCTTGTCCTTATCGTACTCCTTTATAGATGTCACTACTCGCCGCAGACGCTCCAAGTCGTTTGATGAAGGAAGCGCCTTAAAGAGCCGCCTTCCCCCGCCCAGTAAGTAAACGCAAACTGCAAGAAGTTTCGACAGAAAGCTAATAATTGATGTTTTCAGAAATCCACCAGAAGCCACCAGGATCCGCAGCCAAACCAGCACAGCCCTCCACTTCTGCTGCAGAGCGAGCACAAGGGGCCCGACCAAAGGCCCTCAAGAAAGTCGATATGGCCCCATCACGAGTGCCACTTAAAAGCGCCCAAAATGTAACAGCGGTACCGCGGCCAGCTTTCAACCTGTCCACTGCCGTTGTATTCTGTACCTTAGCTTCTGTCAGTTATCTTCTGTATCTTGTATTTGTTGGATAGAATAAAATATGTGTGTTCTTTCTTAATTCATATTAACATTCATATTTGCGTCAACTCGGCTAAAAATATTATTAATTCGCGCCAGTTAGACTATAAAAAGCTCTCTCAGTGAGATCAATAAAATTATATGAGGTTTATGTAGTTAAAAACACACAATTAATTGTTAAAGCTTCTAGAAAACAAAAACATGTTATTTATTATAAAAAAAAAACACGTCAAAATAAAACTCCTAAAGAGCGTTTTTAAAACAAAACTTTCAATGTGATCACTTAGAATAAAAAATAAATTACGAAAAAAGTAATGCATAGCAAAGCGTAAAATGTGTAACACCTACCGAAAATCAATTTCCCCAAAGGGAATGTCTCTCGTGTACCGATTTGCAAACGCAACCAAACAAATTAGTGCTATTGAATATTAATAAATTAAATAAATATAATGCTATATAACAAGTTAAGAGTATATTCAAATTTCGAAAGAAGTGTTAATTTACTTGATAAAACCATACCAATTTTATAATATATTTAATTATTATTATTTCGTTTATGAATAGTATAACCCTAAAACATTAAACAATATTAGAGTCTCAAGGTTAATATGTGACTATAAACCAAATTGTATAAACGTATATTTACCTGGAAAAATTGCATGTAATACAATATATAAGTGTATATTTCCAGGTAAATACCCAGCAAACAAAGAGCGGACATAATGCGGATGGATCCGAAAAATGTCCGATAAAGATATTAAAAACGGACGTAGAATCGGAGTTTCCGCCTAATTATCGAAACCTGACCCGAAAACGGGCGCTACCGATCGTCGGCGAAGACTGTGGCGGTGGCCCGCTTTATATAGGGCTCTGGCTGGCCTAGTGTGCCCGCTTATTTGTCGTTATTTTCGCCGCCTTAGTGTGCCCACTCCCTCGGTGGAACAGTGTGCCCACATCTTTATTTGATGATTATGTTTGAAGTTCAGTTTATTTCATTACTTTAATTTACTTCAATATGTATTCATTTTACTCCATCATTTTACTTTTATATAAATTATAAATTATATATTATTATTATTATTATTAGTAACTATAATAAAAATAAATAATAACAATTTTTTATATATATGTAAAAAAAGAAATGAAATTATTATTATTATCTGAAACGAATTTATTCGAACACTTTTATAATATTATAAAAGTATCTCAAAAGATACCAAATACGTCCCGTGAATAATATTAAAAAAGTATCGCGAATGATACAAATCCGTTTCGTAAATAATATTATAAAAGTATCGCGAATGATATCGAAATCGGCCCGGTTTTGATACCGCAAAAGGTCCGCAAACTCAATCATTTTCGGGTTCCGAAAGTGATAGCTTTTGCTGCCACAAAACCCCTGTCAGATGATTAACTTAAGTATCGTTCGCGGATCTGAAATCGGACGTTTTGTCCGCCTGAAGTCCGCAAAACTATCGTTTTTAATATCATAAACGGAATTTTTGTCTGCTGGGTATATATTTATAAATATATGTATATGTATGTTACAGAGTTAAAAAAAACACACACATTGGTTAAAATATAAAATAGTGAGTGTATTGTATATCTTCAATGTTGTTTAGAATGGCATCCATAATTGTAAAACTTTAAGAGTTATGTGAAAAGAAAATATGGTAATAAAGTTAAATTAAACCGAAATATATCCATTCGAAAATTGCTATATATTTCGCTCGGGAATTAGTGTGACCAAATGTTTAATGCAAATGCGGAAATGTGGCCACACTGACACGTATACATATTCTGCTATGTTTGGTAAAGAAACTTAATAAAATGCAATCGGAGTCATTCCGGAACTTTCTGCAGACCATAAATAAATATAAAATAAACTCATCCAATGCGTCTTAATGTTCGCAAGTGGTTTCACCAGAGCTTTAATTTAATGTAATCGATAAGAAAAACTTCCCTACGTACCATGTAAGTAAAGCAACTCGGACATTAAATATGATTAATAGATATTATCAATCTATAACTCGTTTTTCTGTCTCGCATTGTAGTTTTATTATTCATTGATTTTTTTAATTCACTACATGTTAACAGGCATCTAACGATCTATTTCCCCAAAAACTACATCCAAAGTACCAATAATGGCAACCACATCGGCCAACATATGCTGTTTGCCAATCTTTTCTAACGCAGCCAAATGAGCGAAGCCGGGAGCCTTGATCTTGCAGCGATACGGACGACTTGAACCGTCAGAAACTAGATATACTCCGAATTCCCCCTTCGGAGCTTCGATGGCGGTATATGTGGCCCCCGGAGGCACCTGATAACCCTGGGTGAATAGCTTAAAATGATGAATCAACGCCTCCATTGATGTCTTCATTTCGGAGCGCGAAGGTGCCGTCACCTTGGCGTCGTCCGTTTTAATTTCTCCTGCTGGCATTTGATTTAAGCATTGATCGATGATCCGAAGACTCTGGCGCATCTCCTCCACGCGGCAAAGGTAGCGATCGTAGCAATCGCCTTTGGTGCCAATGGGCACATCAAAGTTCATCAAATGATAGGCATCGTATGGCTGCTGTTTGCGCAGATCCCATTTGATGCCAGAGCCACGGAGCATGACTCCGCTAAATCCATAATTTAGGGCCTCCTCAGCGGTCACAATCCCAATATCTTCCGTTCTTTGCACCCATATCCTGTTTGTGGTTAGAACATCTTCCACTTCGTCCAGACGTTCGGCAAACTTGGATGAAAACTCATAGATATCATCCATAAGGCCTAGTGGCATATCCTGCAATAAATAAGTGTTCAATTTAGTTTAGCATAAAAAATGACTCTTTAATCCGAAAATAAAATAGGGAACTGGCCTATTTATCACGTATATTATATAAAATGTATAATAGTCTTACCAACGAAACACCACCAGGTCGAATGTAGGCAGCATGCATGCGAGCGCCCGACACACGCTCATAGAACTCCATCATCTTTTCTCGCTCCTCAAAAAGCCAGAAGAATGGTGTAAGAGCACCAACGTCAAGAGCATGAGTTCCCACAGCCATTATATGGTTCAGTATCCTAGTAATCTCGGCAAAAAGCGCTAAATACGGAAATTTAAAAATGCATTAAACAGAATTGGCAATAACTTACGTTTATGTAAATGGGCTTTAAACTACATTGTTGTCTTAGCTTCAAACTTACTTCGTATGTACTTGGCTCTTAGCGGTACATCAATGTTAAGCAGCTTCTCCACGGCTAAAGAATAGCATTGCTCATTGCACATCATCGACACATAATCCAACCGATCGAAGTACGGCAATGCCTGTGTATAAGTTTTGTATTCAATTAGCTTTTCAGTGCCTCGATGCAGTAAGCCGATGTGGGGATCCGCTCTCATAACAGTCTGTAAGAGATGTGTACGATGATGTACATATGTATAAACTAAGCATTTTAAGCATTTACATACCTCGCCATCCAGTTCGAGCACCAAGCGCAAGACTCCATGGGCAGCAGGATGTTGGGGGCCAAAGTTAAGAGTTAAATTTCGTACCGACTTCTCCACGGGCGTCACCTTGCCTTAATGTTAATGTAAGTTAAATGCTAAACGAAAGATTACTGGATTTTAACTACGCACTGTTCCATGGTGGAACACTCCACAGCGACGTAACTTCATCGGGATACATCACGGGTCCACTGAATTGCTTCATAAATTCAGGGTCTGGATACCATTTTGCGGCGCCTCGAGTACTGAAAAAGTTGATCAAAATATCACAACAATACATAAGGTATTATGTAAGCATTATTTTATACTTTGGTATGTTCGTTGCTCCTGCTGCCGTAAATTGTGGGCGCAATCCTAAGCGAAATAGTCCATCGAGGGAGCGTCTTGTAATATTGGCAAATGCCATCGTTTAATTAAATGATATCAAATATTTAAAGATATTTTCGGCGATTCAGATGATTAACAATAGAAGAGTGTGACCAGAGTTGGTAAGAACTTTGTGCCCTCTAGAGGTGCAAACATTTCGATCCATCGATGTTTTTCAAATTTTCTAAATCATCGATGTTTTTCGACAATCGATGTTTTTGTTCGTCACAATCCAGAGAAATAGTAACGGAAGGGTACGTACAATAGCAGATATTTTTATTTATTAATTCTATTAGTATATTTTTTTGCAGTAATAGAACACTCTACAGGCGACGGCGTTAAGATGGAAAAATTCCGAATGCGTAAGTATTTTTAAAAGCAATTTCATTATGGAATTATTTTTTATTAATTAAATTTACTCTCACGAGTCTTTAAACAGTATGGCGCCCTTCAAAGAAGTCTCTCAGAAATTGTATTGAATTATAAGGTTCCTTAAGGGCTTACAGGGGTCAAAAATGTTTATTTTTTTATTCGATAGTACAAAGTCTCAGGAGTATTCTGTTAAAATTGCAAGCAATTTGGTGAAGAATTGACGGAGATATGTTTCTGTCTCGCGTCCAAAGAGTTGAGCAACAAGCTGCAATAACAACGTTTTTCTCGAAATGTTGATTTTAAAGTCGGTGTCCATCATAACTCAGCGAATATGCAACCGATCAATTTGAAATTTTTCACACACTTTCTACACATATTTATCCTGGCCCCAACTTATTTTCTGATCTTATTTTCAATTTTTTATTTTTTTTTTCGATTTTACAGCTACAAAATGGCCGACTTTTACTGCTGAAATTTTTGCTTTAAAACGTTATAAAAAAATTAGAAATAAAAAAAAAAATATTCGGGCATCGTTGGGGCCACGAAAAACATGTCCAAAAATGAAATCACTTTGGATTTTTGCTTTCAGATAATTCTACATCGAGTTACGAGGGACACCGCAAGGCGCTTCTTCTCGGCAACGTCTTCGTAAAATGGCTGCCTTCGGCTGAATTTAAAATATTTTTAGTTGAAATTTTCAGAAATTAAAGTTCAAACTCCACTTTTTTAAATGTACTTTATCCGAAAAATGTATGTCATAACTGAACAAAGAAAAAAAATCTCAAAAATGTTGCATTTTTTTACTCAAAAAACCCCTGTAAGCCCTTAACTAAAAATAAAAATACTTGCATTAAATTCAAAATCGTTTTTTATTTGCAAATATTACATTTTTATCATCATTACTGTTTGCTGCTGTTTTCCGCTTTTACATAGTGTCAATATGTTCTGGCTTATTAATTACTCCTTAAACATTTATAAGTTTAATATATAAATATGCTGAGCTAATGTTAAAAACTACATTTTATACTCTCCCTTCCGTTTATATAAAATATGTTGCGAGTCACATGATGTAATTTATTTTTTTGAGATTACAATAATATTTGTGGCGTTCCAAAAGTGGTAATATTTTCTGTGATGTATTTAAGAATTAAATTAGAATTTAATGTAGTCAATTTATTCTTTATGAAACTAAAAAAGGTGAACATAAAAAAAAATATATTTTTATAAAAAAATAAATAAAAATGATAGCAAGGCTCAATTAAAATATATTATTTTCCTGAAAACTACAAACTGTTAGCCACAAGTTTGAATATGTTAAAAAATACAACGAATCCGTGAAGAAGGGGGTGGCAGTAGTAGTGCGCGGTAAATGTAGGAGAGAGCTGGTGGGTGTCTAAACACAAAAAAAAACTTGTGTCTACTGTAATGTGTAATTGTCGATGTATATTCTTTTATTCTATAATATTTTCGAGCTCTGTCTTTATTTTGCGGTAAGAATTTGCCGTTCTATTGTTATGAATCTATAATTGCATGCTTTTTATGTAAGTATTGTATTTTAATGGTTGTTGGTTTGTAAGTATGATTTAATTAAGTTTCGGTCTGCTTTTCCTGTTTAAGTTAACAAGTAGCTTGTAAAGCCCAACATCTTAAAAGATTTTGTGGTCAGGGGTGCCCACAGAGAGCGGCATTGAGAAAGTGATTTAAAGGAGGTGGTATTAATCTATTCACAATTTTCAAATGCATTCAAATTTATGATTTTCATGTATAGCTTTATAATCTACTTTTTAACTTAAGAGAGCAGAAGACGGGAAAAAGTCATTACTTTTTAAAGACTGAATCTAGACTTCGGTTTTATAAATTCGGTTTAGTGTTTCAGGTTTTTTTATTCGCAGTGTGGCATTTATAATTCCCAAACTTTTTTTTAGACTATAATTCTTAAAAAAGAAATTGACAAAATAATCATTTTGAAGTTAAGAGTAGCGAGAAAATCAGCAGAAATGTGATAATGTTATAATAATAGTATTTCGTTCTTCAATTAAAATTTTTTTACACTTAAAATTTTTTTCTTTTCAAAATGTTGTATTAAATAAAAAAGTATTTTTTTTCTCACTAATATATAGACTATGTAAATGTACATTTTTTAACTCTTGTGTTTTTTCGCCCAATCTAATTGTTTTTTTTTTTGTTTTGTTTTTTGTATAAGTTTGAATTTAATATTTTTTAGTTAGTTTCGTCGCTTAAATTTACAAAGTTTATAACGTTTCACCTAAACATTTCTTGTATATATTATGCCATATGTTATATACACATATATTATTTTAATTAAATTTGTAATAATCACTTCGCTATACTGTTGGTTCGCATTTACAAAATAATTGTAATAAAAAACAAAAACAAGAATCAGAACATAAAACTTATAGTTGGAGTTCTTTGAATTTTCACCTTTCCCATATTCAAAATATTCCTACGCACGATTTATGTATATATATATATGTAGATATATATACTAAACAATTACAGTACATTTAAGTTAATATTAATATTCCTTAATTATTAAATGCGCTTTATTTTATATATAATAAGCTTTTTTCTAATTCTTATGTCAATATATATATATTTTTTTTATAATTTCAGTCGAAAAAACCCTTTCTACGAGGATTTAAATAAATTAAGTTGATTTCGTGATTTTTTCTGAAGGTTTTCTTGGGATTTATAGTAAGATATACTCTAATGATAAAGATAATCCATGGCATTACGACTCATTATTTTTATGGACATTTCCTTTTTATAGCTTTTCGAGATAAAAGACAATGACAATTTTAAGGAATGAATTATCGTTTTCAACACTGAAGTTTTTTGTTGACTGTTATTAGGCAGTGATACCATACGCTCTGAGGCCTTATTATTTTTCTCTCTGATCGCTGATCTTTTCAACTTATTCTTGAAAGAGCGTCAAGCGGGAATCTTGCCCGAATTGCTTCTTTCATAAGTTGTAATTGGAAAGAACAGCTGATGGACTTACTTCACGGTAAATATTTTCTTAACCACTGAGCTGTTTTCGAAGAACCCAATTATTTTTAAGGAGGACGACAGTAATCGATGTAGTGGCTCTTAGGCACTTGCTGGTTCTACGTATACCTGGCCTGGCCTTGATCTGTTGTTTTATATCCTCTTTATTTTCATCTGTATCTGTATCTGTATCTGTATCTGTATCTGTATCTGTATCTGTATCTGTATCTGTATCTGTATCTGTATCTGTATCTGTATCTGTATCTGTATCTGTATCTGTATCTGTATCTGTATCTGTATCTGTATCTGTATCTGTATCTGTATCTGTATCTGTATCTGTATCTGTATCTGTATCTGTATCTGTATCTGTATCTGTATCTGTATCTGTATCTGTATCTGTATCTGTATCTGTATCTGTATCTGTATCTGTATCTGTATCTGTATCTGTATCTGTATCTGTATCTGTATCTGTATCTGTATCTTTATCTTTATCTTTATCTTTATCTTTATCTTTATCTTTATCTTTATCTTTATCTTTATCTTTATCTTTATCTTTATCTTTATCTTTATCTTTATCTTTATCTTTATCTTTATCTTTATCTTTATCTTTATCTTTATCTTTATCTTTATCTTTATCTTTATCTTTATCTTTATCTTTATCTTTATCTTTATCTTTATCTTTATCTTTATCTTTATCTTTATCTTTATCTTTATCTTTATCTTTATCTTTATCTTTATCTTTATCTTTATCTTTATCTTTATCTTTATCTTTATCTTTATCTTTTTTATCTTTATTATTATTTATTATTTTTATCTTTATTATTATTTATTATTTTTATCTTTATCTTTATCCTTATTTTTATCTGTATCTTTATCTTTATCCTTATTTTTATCTTTATCTTTATCTTTTTTTATCTTTATCGTAAGCACTACCATCTAACTCTGTGATATATATTTAATTTGTTTACTTATTTATTCTATTTTCACCTTTCTCCTTTTCTATTTTCTTTTCTAGATTATCCTTAAAATTTTTTCAAAGTCAAATCAATATCGTTTTAATAATCCATTAGCAGTCCTTATCACTTTCCAATATTTATGTTAATTCCTTTCTATTATACTGAATAGAGAATTTATAGAAAAGACATTGATCAAGTCAAAAAAATTTGAATTCACCGTTCATACTTGATACCTTCATACCTTACAAGACGATGCTGGCCTGGCAATTGTCGTCTCAACCATATAGTTAATGCCAAGGAGTGCTACAATACCCACTACTAGAGTCGAGTTGATCCAAAGAGACAGGGCGGAGCCGCCACTATTGTAGGTTAGCTCTTCATTTTTAACAACTTCGTTGGGGTGCTGTTTGTTGTAATGGTTGTGATCATCTGGTGAATAAGATATATTATTATATTTAATTTCATATAAAATGTATTACTTAGGACGTAATAGAGTTTACAATTGCCCAATAAACCCTACAAAATCGTGAATTATAAAGGGTATAATAAAAAGTTGTAACTCACCATTGTTGTTTCCATTGCTTTTAATAATACCCTTATTGTGCGATGGATAATTGTTGTTATGCTGCGTTGGCACATTATTTATACGAATACCGGTTTGAATATGATGATGTTGTCCAGGATAGGCAATATTTATGCCACCCCGCCCTGGTTGCAGCATATTGATGCTGCCATGACCGTGGTTAGAGTTGGCAGGTGTCAATATAATGCCACCAGAGCCCACATTGTTTCCAATGATATTTGGTTGTTGTTGTATGGGAATCCGATTAAACTGATCAGTATTGGAATTTATAGTGGTTGCTATGCCAATGCCTGTCGGATTGATGGGATTTCCAACGGGCACCAGTCCACCAGAGCTACCCGTAGCTATGCTGTTGCCGTGGACCATGCCGTGACCATGGTGGCTTTCATCATTATTGGCTGCGATATTGACGTTGTTGCCAGCATTATCTGCTCCAGATCCTCCAGCTCCCGCCACGTCGACGGAGGATGTGGCGACTGAGCTAGTTTTATTTTTATCTTCATTCGCCGCACAGCATACTTTAAATACAACTTTCATATTATTGGTGGAGCATCTACCGCCAATTCGCCGATATAAATCATCCTTTGATGAAGTTGCTACATAGATATAACGATAAACAATATACATATATACAATGATATAACATTAAAAAGTAATCATTTTAAACGAACACTCACAAATGAAGTAATAATCATTTCCAGGTAGGAACTCCAAACCACCTGGTTGCGGTGTAAATGGCCGGAAAGTTATCGTAAAAAACATTAACTTTTGAGGTTTATCACATATAGCTATTACACGCGGATCGGCATTCGTTATTCGGCATGTTTCATATTCCACCTTCGATACATTGTATATTATATATTTCTCCGTTTCATTCTCAAATGTTCCGGGTTCATAAACCGGACATATAATGTGCACCTGATCAAATTCAAATGCCAAATTACCTTTATTCACATCGATTATATGATCGGTGTTATCGATTCGAAATCTGTAAATGAATAATATTCAAAATTGTAATATTTAATCGAGTTACAAAAAATGTGTAATTTAATTTGACTTTTTTGGTAACTTTTGGCTTCTTGGCCATCAGCGGATAGGATACCCAGGGGGATTATTGAGTCATCTAAGAATGGAACCAACACATCGAGCTTCGGAACTCCCAGGCGAGGATAAACGTTAATTTATGTCGAAAGAGGAAGAGGACGAGGAGAAGCTGCTGAGGCCGAGATTGGTCTCGGTCTCACATCTTATCGGGGACCGACGAAGACGAGCTGCGGATGCCAAGTCGAGACATCCCGGCTCTGTCGCGAGGGAAGAGCAAGTAGCACTCCCCAATCCAATCAAACAGGTGGAGCTCAGCTGAGCACCACCGAAGAAAAGAAAATCGACCAACTACTCACACACCAGCAAAGACGAGCGAGGGTCAGCAGAGCCCGCTTCACCATCGGCAATAAGGCACAATTCCTTGCAGAGATCGCGGAATACGAGGCTTATCGAAAGGCGAACCCGGTGGCGATCCAGCCCTCTCAGGCTAAGCGTAATCACTCACAAGAAGTGAGCGAGAGCGCACCCAAGAGGGCGAAGGACCCAGAGGACAAGTAATTAAGAATCATTAAAATGCTTTTCTCTGTTCCAATCTCAGCACACCAATAAATGTTTAAGATCTCCTGTTAGTTTTTCTTTTCATTGAACCAAAATGGGTTGATTCGTAATGATCTAAATTACAAACTGCAAGGGTATACAAACCCTTCGGCGTGCCGAAGTTAGTTTCCTCTCTTAATATTTATATGATTTATAATATTCTGTGCAATATTCAGTGCATTTTCCGTCTGTTGTTGCATTCAAACATATGTGCCAGAACCTGTAAGGGAAGTCAATACCTATGTATGTACATATATATATCCAAGGCAGGAATATACATGTGAATTTAAGCTCACTCCAATGCCAGTGAGTATGATTGTATTTTGCACCAAGAAGCAAAGAAAAGGCATATACAGTTGCGGTTAGTATAATAGCAACAAAAGGCGTATTTTTTTAATTTTGACTATACCCTAGTTCAATAATAACAATACCTCTCAGACAATTAAAAGGACTCTCTACTAATTTTATATATCTATTCGCATTTTTTTAACTGTTTATTTTACATTTATTTTGCAAAGCTCAATAAATTACCGCAGCTGTTAAAAATGCGTACGCTCGTCATTCGTCATTTGGGGATGATTTTACACGACTTGAGGTCCAACAAAGGACGACGAAAGGAACGAAGGAGATGTCGGCAAGTAAATAATAATAATGCGTCCTATGCGTGCAACCGTTCAGGTTTAGAGGGGTGACAGTATTATTCAGAGAGGAGGAGTAAGGAGTAGAGCTCTTTACTCTTATAACATTATCAATAAGAAATGTTAAATAAAATTAATTGTAGTATCTATTAAAAAGCATGGGGCTAATAAAAATTAAACATGTTACGCGACGTGGTAGTTTTTACCTAAAAGTATTGAACCGATACATATCTATATATTTAAGCAATTTTTTCCCTAACTCTACCTTGCATTCATTTTTCCCAACAATCTCTTAAATTTATCTTATATTTACATATCGTAGACTTTAAAATTCAAATTCAATCCTTTTTTACTTACATGCTATTTGATGTATTCCAATGCATATAAAATGTTTTGGCGCAACTGGACATGGTAGATAGTAATACCGTTTCCATACAAATTAATGTGAGCAGGGTTACAAAGGATGTGGTCCCCAGAGTGGGTAATGGAATCATCATTTTTTTACATCTCACAACGGATAACGATCGTTTCCGGTCTCTATTTCTGCTGTTGCGTGGGTTTAATCTTTCTGTGGCAGGAAAGCTTTGGGACGTTTTCACTATTCTCGATTTCTCTGATTTGTTTTCCTTATTTAAATGCTGTGACTGTGAAAACTTGCTTTTACTTATCGATTTTCTATGCATAGCTGGTTGCTGTTGTTGATTATTCATCGTCTGATTTCGATAACGGTTTGTTGACATTATATAAATAGTCTGCTCTTTCTTCTGGCGTTGGCTATCGTGATTATCGATAGGTATCGAGGTTATCGAGAGCTCTGGATCATTGTGTTGCAACATGTTGATTCTTCTGATTCCGGTTTCTTTTGTGCTTTAATAATAGCCCTTGTGGCATTCCGCTAACAATTTGTTTTTTGTTTTTAATTTATTTTAATATTTAAGACAGTTGTTTTGCGACCTGTAAATTTATACAACTAACTATAAGTTATATTCGTCGCGTCATCACATTCTTAAATGTGTCCTTGATCCATATCTGGGAAAATAAACATTTAAATAATATTTATTCATTAAGTATTTTAAAATTATTACTAATATTTAAAAACAACAGCTCCTGTTTGAAATAATTTTATTCCACACTCTATAAAGGGTTACCTTTCCCTTATTATATCAAATTTTTGGTAAATTTGTATCATTATCCTTAATGTTTTTACTTATTTTTTCTTGAAGACATTTTTTTCACATTATAGTTTGTTACTAAATTAACCAATCCTAACTATTTATTTTGTGGTTTATTGTATATGTCGTGCACTGTCCAAACAAATCAGAGCATTCCATTTTCCCTTCTATCACAACATAAACTTAACATGCCCATATGCATATTATACAGCATTTTTTAGTTGTATCAACTTGCTTTTTTCGTTGTTTGCTATTAAAAATCATCACAATAGAATGATATAGGGGAAAGCAATGTATGGTATGTATACACTAAATGGGACGGTTTTCCTGTATACATACACAAGATACGAGTCTTGGCTAGCGGAAGAGAAGTTCCTTCTCATCATCAGGGGAAACATATTCTTACTGCTAATCTTAAGACACATTAAAAAAAAAAAGTGTATCAATGGGGTTATTCAACATTATTTATAAATAAAATCACGAACACAAAGTTCAGTCCCTTTCTGAAGTATATTTTCCAAGTACACAATTTTCACACATTTTGCACTTGCCGTTCAACGTTACAGATCTCGAAAAAGTTTTCCAGTGTTGAGATTAATTCGAAAACAACTTATTTTGACCGTCATTTTGTAATATACCGATACAACAAATATATGTATATAAACATATATTATTTTATGAGCTATTAATAAAGCAAAAGTGTAAAAAATTTGACAGACGAAAATGTGACCGTTGCAAGATAATAAATAAATACGTTTCCGTTTGTGGGATATGGTATATTTTTAAATGTTTGATTGTTAATACTTTGTTTTCACACAGTCCATAAGTGTGAATCATTTGGAATTTCTTGCAAAGGCATTTTCATCCACCATACGATAACAGCTGTTGAAATAGCTGTGAGAAAAGTACGGAGAAAAAAACACTGTTTCAAAGCAGTGAGAGAGAGCGAGACGCAAATAGTTTATAACAGATATTCGTGAGCACCGTTTTAAGAGCTTGTCGAGAGACGAGAAATCGAAATACCAGAAAGTATCATGGGGTAGGGAAATTGCTCGAGGGCACAATTTTAGTAACTCCAGAGCACGGTGCGAAAGGGAATAAACAATTTAAAGTATGGTACAGAGAAGCAAAATCTATTTTATTCTGTCGCCCCACATAGTTCATCTGTGTACAAAATTTGTGATGATTTGTTTTCGCAGATGTAAAACTCGGATCTCCATCCACCATCGAACGCGCGACATCAAATAATCTGGTAACGCTATGCCACTTTCTAGTATTTTCAACACTGAACTGGATACCACCCTTTGAAACAGACCTAGGTGACAAGCTGGTTCAGACTATTAAAAAACTGTGTATACAAATTTAAAAAATAAAAAAAAGATAAAAATTCTCACAAAAAAGCGGTTTTAATATTTCTTATTATACTGAACATTTATTTAATTTTGAATTTTAACAGTTCATGACGAGAAATTAGAGATTCTCGAATGACTTTTCTCTCACAAGAGCAAGTTCCCCGCAGTGCATATAAAAATATATTCATGATAATATATTAAATTAATTCGAAATCTGCCCAAGACCTTCCGTGCAGTATGTAGAGATGGAAACACAACTATCGGACATGTCAGACATGCACAGCTCAGCGCAGCCTCCTTGCGAATTAATGGAAGACAAAAACATCCACCATCTACCATATCCCCTTGGGCTTTACCGCAGTTTCGTGAACGACACAGCACGAGCTTAAGCTATAGCATTTATTTAAGCAAATGCTTCTAGTGAAAAATCATATTCTGTGAGGCACTTATCAACCATTTTAGATGCATTGATACTGTATGTATTAAAATACCCAATTTTGTATAAAGTACGTAAGTGCTGGAGTGCTTTGCTTTATAGTAACAGGAGGGGGAGGAGGCGCCAAACAAGGTCACTATTAATTGTAATAATCAAAAGGAGCTTCAGCTGGGTCAAGGTTTACTACTGAGTGACGTCCGAATACCAAAACATCTGTTTTAAAGCAAAATGCTAAAATGAACGTAATATTAACATTCTCACCAAAAAATGTTCTTTGTTTTATTATTAAAAGGTTCCTGCCTATTTTCCTATCTGCCTATTTTTAAATCAACATAAATAATTGGGTATTGGATTAAATTGCCTGGATTAAATTAAATAATATTGACTAATTGATTTCCTTCATTATTTTCAGCGCTTTTGCAATATAGCTTAATTAACAAAGGAAATTGTCATGTCATGGGAGAGTATTGCCTCAAAGGATCTACTTTGGTAATAGGACACATCAAACCTTCTAGATTTATATACCCTTCAGAATTTTCTTTCTCCAGCATCCCACATAGCCAGAACCATTCCGCCACGCATTTACTCACATCGCCAGATGGATCGCGTTATCTCTTGGATAACTCGAATGGTAACAAGTAGCTTTCAATATTTCTTTTCTTATCATTAAGGTTTTTTGTTTCCTTAAATAGAACTAAGTCAATTGGATGAGAGCTTTTCGCGTGTGGCTGGCTATGGCTCGAGTCCCGACGCCGGATCCCGTTCCTGTTGGACATCTGGTCAGGGACTGTTGCACACTAGCTCGGTAATCGGTTGTTTTCTGGCATGCCAACAGAGTTTAAGGCAATACATAGCAAAGAGAAAGGTATATATCATAAGTATGAGCGGGGATGTCTTCATAATGACCAAGAATTTGGGAGTCAATTACTCAAGGTCTTAAAAACCACCGTTTGTATTGCATGTCTTCACCAGATCGAGCGTGGCCGCCGGCTTTATGAGCAAAACAACCAAGCCGAGGCAGTCCGGACGTGGCGCAGTGCTTTGAAGGGCACCTGTCAGCGAGAAGATTGCTTTCAGCTCTTGGGATACTTGTATCAGGCGCACATGGACTGGGGTAAATTCCGAGAAGCTATTGAATTTAGTCATCAACAGCTTGGGTAAGTGTATAAGAAGGGAAATATATAGTTCTGCTGATATATGTATGCATGTATACTCACAACACCGTTTGCCGATACTTTTGAAAGAAACTATCTGAAGACCAAGTGACCGTCTTTAGTTTATCTTGTTGGCATCTTTTATATAATGCAAAGATTAGTTCCAGGCATCTAAAACAACATTTTGATTCAGAAAGACGGACCGCAAACTACTGTGGGATAATTGGGGTCCTCGAGTTGAGAATTTCCTCACTTTTGAATTTTCCTTTCAATATTGTCGCTAAGCTTATACAAATGCAATTACTTTATTACTATTACTATTAAACATAACAAATAAATCCTCCGGTTTCCGGCTTAGTATTTCCGAGGAGCTTGACTCACCAAATATGAGAGCCGAAACGTATCTAAACTTGAGCAGAGCCCATGCCAGCCTGGGTGGACTGGAACGATCCCTAAGTTATGCCCGTCACTCGCTCTACAATGAATGCGGAACGAAGTGTCGCAGCGGTCTGGTCCATTTGACGGTAGCTCGGGTTTACCTGGAAATGGGTGGGTTCTCTAGAGCGCTGGAGGGACTGCAGGGTGCCTACAAGATAGCTATGGCCATTGGTGATCCCTCGCTAGAGCTGCAGGTGTATGTAGCCTTATCGGAATTGTTTGGACGTCTGCAGGATAATGAGAAGAGCGCCACATATGCATCCAAAGCCTACGACCTATCGCGATCTTTACAACTCGGGGATCTTAACTCGTGCCATCATAGGGCAGCGTTACTACGCATGGCGGTCTCTTTGCGTAAACAGGGAGAGCTGGGAGACGCCCAGGATTATTGTAAGGTATTATCCTAGGTTCTTAGACCAAGTGAGATGTATGCATATATATAACCTATATAATTTTATAGGAAGCTACTAAGCTGTCGCTTATATCCGGTGATCAGGCTACGTTTACCCGCAGTATTCGGATCATGGGTGACATTTATCGTAAGAAAATGGATATGGATGTGAGTTTCAAATGAATATAATATATAGAATATGTAAAAATAAATGTAATTTCAGCGGGCCTTTCGGCAATATGAGCAGGCAATGGGCACTTCTGCCAGCTTGGGTGATCGCATGGCTCAAATGGAGGCCATGGACGGAGCTGCTCGTTGCTTGGAAACGTTGCGTCTGCAAAATAAAATCTGCAACTGCAGACCGCTGGAGTTCAATACGCGTCTTTTAGAGGTTGCAAGTTCTATTGGGGCCAAGGTATAGTCTTCTTCTATCTATAACTGAAAGCTGAAAGCTTTATCTATGCACCTGTTTCTAGTTTCTAGTTCGCAAGATCCGTTGTCGGTTGGCACTCATATATCGCGCCCTTGGCGACGAGGATCAGTACAACTCACACTCTCGCCTGGCAAATCAAACAGATGCGGCATTGGGCCTGAATTGTGGAGCATGTGGAGAGCTCTTTGGGCTACAGCCGGAAAACCTGGAGGCTCTGCCCTGTGCACACATTCTCCATGCAAGGTGAGCGGTTGGCCTTTCGCATAACCTCTAACAACTTCATTAATTTTCACACATTAGATGTGCCTATGAAATATTACGGCGTCGAGACAAAAATACGCAACGATCCTGTCCGGCTTGCAATAATCTAATGAGTTCTCGGTTGCAACTTGGCGGAAGCGGAAACGGAAGTGGAGGCATACCAGCCGAAGTGGACAGCACGGATGGAGGCGGCAGCAGCGTGATCAATGCAAATGTTCTTTCCGTTGACGGCTTATTCGGTATCAACTCGGATATTCTCGTACCCTCAACCGTATTTTGTAACATGAATCGATCAATGCCATCGGATACAGAAAACGTCACCTTAATAATGTCACCAAAGACCATATATCATAGTAACCTATCATTGGCCTCGTTAAGCATGCGAGCGTCTAGTCTGACCATCGATAGCGACAAACAGAATGCGACATCGTCTGTATGAGACTACGAAACCCATATGCCGGACGCCGGAAGTTTTTAAAATCAAATGCAATATATCAGGAGATCGTTGTTACTAGTTAGCCCCCATTATTTCCCTCAGATCTATGTACCATACTTAAAAAAAAGGTTATTGCATTCTAAATGCGCACAGAAAGTTAACACGACACCAAAGTTTAAGTTACTAACAATCCAAGCTTATATCTTGGAGTAAAATAAAAGAAGCATTTTAATATTATGGCTTAAGCTTGACATCCTAAAGTATTATATAAATAGAGTACCTTTTCAAGTCAGCTTGTCTGGTGCATTGTTAATGTTTTAAATGTAAACCTAAAAATATATGGCTAACAAATTTCAACTTTTTAAACAATAAATAAATCGTTACTGTGTGTTAAATAATAAGACATTTGGTTTTCAGAGCTCTGGACGGAGACGGCCAACCTTTAAAACAATTACTTAATTCGAACCAAATAAAATAGCTCAAATTTTGCGGTACTCGAACTTTCAGATAACGTAACGTAACAGGGCTAATTTTAATTTTATTTATTTAAAAAAAATATATATATAAAATATATAAAAAAAGGTTTATTGTTCTTGAAAAATTGAGCTTTATTAAAATAATAAGATCTAATTTTATTGGGAAAAATTATATATTTGGAAAACATTTTTGTTAGAAATTGTGTCTTTTTATAACCTGGCAGGGTATTATAATTTTAGTCAGAAGTTTGCAACGCAGTGAAGGAGACATTTCCGACCCTATAAAGTATATATATTCTTGATCAGCATCAACAGCCGAGTCGATCTAGCCGAGTCGATCTAGCCATGTCCGTCTGTCCGTCTGTCTGTCCGTCCGTTTCTACGCAAACTAGTCCCTCAGTTTTTAAGCTATCTGAATGAAACTTTGCAGATAGTCTTCTATATGCTCTCACTACTATATATGTCGGAACGGGCCGGAACGGACGACTATATCATATAGCTGCCATAGGAACGATCGGAAATTTTTGAGAAAAAAAATTTTTACTATTCCAATTTTCAATATATTTTCATATAATTTGATACATGGCCATTTTGTATTATTCCAGAATTTCGGTTTTAATTTTATTTAAATCAGACCACTATATCATATAGCTGCCATAGGAATATATAAATCAATTCATTTAATTTTTTCGCAACATATTTCGTTAGCAACATTTTTCGCTAGCAACATATTTTGCTAGCAACATTCCGAGAAAGCGGAAAGTCTGAACATTTTTCTTCTTCTACTTACTGCAGTTACTGGTATTTAAACTTCGGCATGCCGAAGTTAGCTTCCTTTCTTGTTAGTTTTAATTTTAAAATATTCAATTCTTCAAGGAACCCGCTCTTTATTTCGTTTTATTTAGAAAATCCCCGGAAAATCTGCTGAAATGGCGAACAACTATTTTTTTTTTTTTGTAATAATTCGTATCAAAAGTATTTTAAAATTCAAACATTACCTCCAGGGAAAAAACTGGAAAGAAAGATAAGTAGTTTCAGCTAGTTTTTAAATGTGTTTACTGTGTAAATATATAGTACATATAAGGCAACATAGATAGATAAGATAAGATAACCTCACATAATGACTTTTTGCCTCTATTTTATTATTGCATTTGCTTGATTTGTTCTTTACATAGATATCTTAAAATATACATATTAATGTGCCTAAAGAGGTGACTTCTTCATTCCATCAATCGCATTACGTGTCTAAATTGTATTTAAACTAAATTGACTAGCATACATCGATCGGCGTTATTATTATTTTTAATGGATCGTATTCGATTAACATATAGTGCATGAATGTAATCCCAATGAGTATCTTTCATAACATTTCTTATCCCGCACAAATAAGAATTAAACATACACTTTTGGGTTAAAAGGGTCTTTCTGTTGCTTATATTAAATAAAAGGTTTTGGTGTCTGAAGGTATGAAGGTTTAATACAGTTATATACAGCTTATATAATTAATAAATATCTCGTTTTGGAATGTAAATTTAATGTTATGCACACAACTGAACAAAACATTGTTTTTCTTGCAATATTAATTTTTGAATAAACTTGCTTTAAAGATGCTAATGACTATTAATATATTAATGCGTAAGTACTATTTTTAAGAATAATATATGTTTATAATATTCGCTTTGGTTATTACATGATTACTTTATAAATTTGACTAGATACACATTACATTATTGACTTACTTCTTAGCCGATTTCCTTTAATATTTTTAAGATTTATTCATTTTATTTCTAAATATATCTACATAGATATACACTGCTCTTTTGTATACCAAACTCTTTACATATTCGCCTATGGCCAAACTTTAATAGCCAAACTGCCAAATTAAATATATTACACACGCCTTAACTATATAAACATTTACGTTATATATAGATATAAACGCAAATTGTTTTGAAAACGCTGTGTTATTTGCTGTGCAAATGCTAGTACATAAAGTAAAAAGCTAAAAATTTCGTTAACTAGAAATAAACTAACTTCGGAACGCCGAGGTTTGCATACCCTTGCAATTTACACTTGCGCCATTGAAAAGGATCCATTTGGCATAACAAAATAAACATCCCAAAGGATTCTGGGTGAAATTAAAACTAACATGGTTATGTCTAAATAACTAGAATTGTTGCTAGGGAAATGGAAATGTTTTGCAACACCCAAATAAAGGCAAATGTTGTTGTGGGGCAGCAGCCAACACAAAAGTAAGTTCAACATACACAGAAGCTTCACTGATTCCACTGAAATTTTCAGAAAACTATCGAATTAGTCTAACTATTATATAAAAATAGAATTTCATATTTTATAGATTGTATTATATTGTATCCTTTAAATGCATTTTATAGCTTACTGACGGGTTTTCATGGTTCATGAGGTGTGAAATGGAAATTTTAACAAGAACTTAATCTGCCTGGCTGCAATCTATAATATAAAATGATCATACTACTTTTCAATGCATTTTTTAATCGTTCTATGGCAGCTATTTGATAGGACGTTTAATCTGCCCCTTCTCATTTATATACTACCTGCATTTGCAAACATTCATTCAGCTCAAAAAACAAAAAAATACTTTTCATAATAATGGCGGGCAGACAGAAAAACGGACATGGCTGGATATGTGGTTAATGATAATAAAAAATGTATATATATACTGCATTACTGCATTTCACTCTTCTTGTCAAATTTATAATAAATTGCAAGAGCTAAATAAAAAGAAAACTGAGTAAATGAAATACTGAAGAACTAAAGGCTTTCTTCGGTAGCTTAAAAAAACTTAACAAACTTAAAAACAAATACAAATCAACGAGTTGGATTAAATTATCAAAATGTAACCGTTTAAGCACCAAAAGCTCCCTAATAACATGGTGACGTATTTTGCAACCAATGGAAACAATTTGTATCCCAGACATTTTACTGCTAATTAAGTCAATTTAAGTTATTGTGTTATTTCGCTTTTTTTATCCAAAAGATGAAGCTAGTTGTGTACATATAGTACCTAGATAAATATATCAGAAAAGTGTAGTTAGGGTTGTGTTATTAAGTATGCCATTTTTGTGTGTGTTCGTTCAGCAGACTATCATTAGCTTGAGATCATCCAAATAATCGGATATGCCCATCATATCATCCATACAGATGTTGCCGTCTATATTCCGTCGCAGGTCTTGCGACCATTGTGGCTTATCATCTAGTTTCAGCTTGGTTTTATCCTTATCGTTCTCGCTGTTATCCATATTACCTGAAACTTTTCGGCTTACCGAAACCTGCTTTCCTGGTTTCTCTCTCAAGCTACTAGGACTCGAGCACATGAATGTACCTCGAAGAGAGTTCGTCTTCTCCGGTTTGTGGCGGCGCCCAGATCGGCTATGCTGTCACAACATATCACCGTGACGATCATTATTATTATCACCTTGATGGTCGGGATCAACCAAATCGAAATCATGACTTTCCAACTCCAAGTCCATGTCGGCATCTTCGTCAAAAGCACCCAGAGGAGACATGGCTGTCGTGTGGAGGCTTGAGTAGTTATCGTGCGATAGGCTCTGACGAGGATTATGATTTTGATTGGGAATATGGTTACGATCCTCATCTTGTTCATCTTGCTGCTGTTGCTGCTGACGATTTTGCATTACGTGCTGCATATTTGTATTATTTTTGGAATCATCATCACGCCACTTGTCCATTGATCGCCTTCTTGCGTTCATAAAGAAATTACCAACCGTTGTGGGCTCTAAGCCCAACTGTCTGGCTATAGTCACTTGCATTTCCTTTGAAGGTCGCTTGGTTTCCTAAAAGAGATCATGGATGTTTATAAATATATATAATATTATTTATAAGTATTTTTAATATTATTTTTTACTTTAAAAATAGCTTGTAACGTTCGTCTCTGAAGATCGGTGAAAACCAGTCGTGGCTTCTTTGGCTGTGGCATTTGCTCGATCTGTGGCTCCTCCTTTCGTCGGCAATTGACGACAACGTTGGAGGTGACGGAGAGATTAGGGCCAGTTACAGGTCCTACTGTAGACAAGGGTTCATTGAGTCCTGAGGCTGAAGTTGAATAGAAAAAAATCAACATTTAAGGTAGTTTGGTATTTTAGTTCTCTTGACCATTAAGGGAATAGTCATTCTGAATAGTGCTTAACTTTAACAAAAAATGTGCACTTTTTCCAATTGGAGCTTAAAATAAAAACAGAGATAATTGTCTTCTCTGGCAGCCTACCTCTTGGTGACATAGTTGATGGGCCCCCATGAGTCTCTGTATCCGCCGTCATAACGTCTCTGTTATCATTGGATCCTGTTCCCGATCCAGCTGATCCTAGTGGCCCATTCCCGGCAGTATTACCAGTGCTTAAAGGCGTCATACGTTGTGGAATTTGAGCCGCTGCCATGCGCAATGCCGACATCCGTTGAAACTCCGGCTCTTGCAGCCATTTATACATTCGCCGGAAGGTCTCTCGCCCCGATTTGAGCTTCGACCATGGCTTTGGGTTGCGCAGGAGATCGGAAAGGGTGCCTTGCGAACGGCACAGCACACGTTGAGCAAAAATCGCCTGTGGGATACTGTACCGCTTTAGCTCCGCTGAAATCCGCTGAGCTAGATCCTTGGTATTGATTTCCTCCATGTCTGTGGAGTTCCCACTAGTCCGACTAGATGATCCTCCTCCACCTCCTCCGTTCTTGGGTGAGGCGGAGATGGCGATCTTTGAACATTGCTGTTGTATGTTTTGAAATCCATTCAAAAGACTGTTCGACTGTTGAATGCCACAAACGGAGGAGGAGTCCGGGGTAACGTGATCAGTTGGTCCTCCGATCTCCTGCTGCTGCTGGCTCTTGTTCATGAAATATTGCTGCGATGTCCTTTGTTGTTGTCCTGGAGACATGCGACCACTTAGCTTCAGTCCCACGGCTGAAGTAGTATCAATATCTGTTATGGACGGTGGCGGCGGTGTCGGTGTTAGGGACACAACCACGGGTAGAATTGAATTAGATCCATGCTTCCAATCTTCATCTGGCTTCCAATCTGTGGTACAGATTGAAGGAACAGCTTCTGCTGTCACCTGATGATGCAGGTGACGTGGCATCTGTAAGCGCGTAGACGTCGTCCGCTCATGTGTCGTTATGTTGAGTCGCGGTTTCCTTTCGGGCGCCAAATGAAATCGGTCCTCCAGACTGTGTTCCGAGGGTAGGTGCAGTCGTGACTCGCGCTCTGATGCCATTTGAAGCCAAGTTCTTTAAATAAATAAATAAATACATAAATAAAGGAATGTAAATATATGAAAACTAGAGGGCCCGCTATTGCATCCTCGCTTTGATCGGATGCAGATCCACACTTAAAATTTCGTATTAAATTTCGCTTTGAAGTCAGCGCACTGAATGAGAAATAAAGATTCTTTGAAGTCGAATGACAAATATAAAATGAGGCAAGGCCTACTCTAAGCCTTAGACCAATATCAATATTATCCCATTAATATTATTTTTTAAATTTATGTTTTTTATTTTTTAAAATAGGTTGCAGGTGGAATTAGGAAACTAAAATACCCATACGAATCTGGAAATTTTTTTTCTGATTTAAAAAAAAAAACTTCAAGTCTCTAAGACATGTGGTTTGGCCAGGGCTGTGATCTATCAGTCAGTCAGTCAGTCAGTCAGTCAGTCAGGATAAAGCATTTTATATATATAGATATACAAAATTTGTATATATTACCAGAATAGTCTTATAATAAAAATGAATAAACACGAATATAACCCTTGAGAAAATATGGCTTCATGAATTATAATTGAAAATATTATAGTTCTGCGCTGAATGTTTGAAATGTACAAAGCACTAGCTTTTATATTTCGCGCGGCTTAGGCTTAAGCCGAAAAACCGCAGGAAAAAAAAAAAATTCTCTACGACTATCCTCCAATTTTATCTGGATTTTAGGAGATTTCCCTCTTAAAATTTATAATTTATATACTTACGTTCCTCCGTTGACATCAGCAACGTTATCGCCTCCTGAAATATGATCAGAGTAAGAGAACTTTTCTCCGTGAACATCAGTGTCGGCACTATCTCCACCAGAAATATGATCAGAGTAAGAGAATTTTTCACAATGGATATCTGTATCGCCACTATCTCCCCCACCAGAGATGTGGCCGGAGTAAGTGAATTTTTCTCCTCCACTTCCTCCTCCTGCATTATCTTCTATATTCTCCTGTGCCACCGAATCCTTTTTGTTACCATTATGGCTCAACTCCTCCAACTGGGAAGGATTTGGCATACGTCCCGACGACGTGACAACGGTGGCGGCATGCAGGTCACATGAAACCAGGTAATTATTAGGTGGTGGCGATATCATAGACGTTAGCTTTTCGTATGAGGAATACGGTGAGACGCCTAATCCAAGATGATGATGACCGCCACTCATGGTCAGCGGTAAGGCTGACGAGTACGAGTTGCATTCGGAGGATGTACCATTACCATTACCATTACCATTACCTCCTCCAACTACAACAGTCTCTGATGAGGCATTGGTAGTGGCCTCAACTATCACTCTGCCTCCTTCTTCTCCATTGACATCTGTGTTATCGCCGCTATCTCCGCTTCCAGAAATGTGACCCGAATAGGCGAACTTCTCTGACATGGTTGATATGGGCGGAAGTGGTTGGATGGGCGTCAATGTCGCATATGATGTTGGACTAAAGCCCGGTGGCGACAAGCGATCATTAACCGATGTCAGCGTCTGATATGAACTTTGACTAATCAACTGGCCTCGATCTCGTATCTCATCATCGTCTTCATCCTCGACATCCCCATCCGGATCTCCATTGCCATTATCATCTTCTTCATCCACGTCTTTTTCACTGTCTTGGGAATTAACAATAACACCTTCTGCCATAGTATGTCCCATGTTCAACTGACCCGATCTGTTGTGCTGCAAACCAAGAATAGTTTGGCCATGACCTTGGGCATGAAGGGGATGCTGGTGCTGATGGTGTTGATGATGATGATGGCTTGCCAGGCTGTACACCTGTTGGTGTTCATCCAATAGCTGCTGCTGCTGATGATGATGCTGATTCAATGTTACTCCTTCATCGTCACAGTTGTCGCCATCTGATGAAATCTCATCTAGATCATCAACATCAGCGCCAAGTCCAACATTTACACTCGATACGTCCACATGCATCCTTATCCGCTTATTGTTGGTTCGATCCAATCCTGACTTTGTTTGAACTATAAGCAACTTGCTCATTGCCTCTGGCTTCACGGTAGTCAATACTTGGGGAAGAATTGTCGCCTGACTCATGGCATCCACTGTCAATCCATCCAAGCTAATATCGGAGGTCACAAAAGAATCCACGGGACTGCTGTTGATCATGCGATGATCATGGTGCTGATCCTGTTGGACCATTCCAAATGACATAGTTCTTGGCTGCTGCAAATGCTGCTGCAGTTGTTGATGAGGCACAATTTGATATGTTGTCGTCTGCCTATCCATTTCATCGATAACCATGACAACAGCTGCCGAATCTGGCCTTAAACGATGATGTTTTTTTTCACTAATTATTGTTTGCATTGATAGAACCTCATCGGCATCAAGATCAGAACTAGGGCCAGGACCTCCTTCCTCTTGATTTGACTGAGAATGATGTTCTGTGATAAACTCAGTGGCATCTTCAACTAAATCCTGGCTAAATGTTGGCCGTGGATCAGTTATTTGATCAATCGATTCCATTCCTTAATCAGAGGAAAATGCAAAAAGCATCTGAAATTAAAGCTTGTTTACATTATTTTCACTTCAAATAACTTTTACATAACAAGGACCAAAGTATATGGGTCCTTTACCTGCTTTAGTTTTATCATCAACGTTTAAAGAAATCTTTAACAATCAAATAAAAAGGTTAAAGTAAATGTTTTCGAGTTTATATTCGCTTGACTTTAATTTTCTCTTATTTAGTTTGTAAGAGTTTCGTTCTCCAATATATAATATGTTACTCGTTGCCATTGCCGCACAGACCGACCTTTAAGGGTTGCTTCCAAACACCATACACATCAGCCAAAGGTTTGGGGTTGCTTTGCCTGCACTTTATCACAAAATATTTTCAATACATTTGTCAATGTATTTAAATTGGCTTACATCTAAATAGCTCTGATTTGTTCCTATTTACCTAAATCGGGGCCAGGGTTTTCAGTAAATCTTCACATAACACATTATTTCTTAAAACATATTTAAAAAAAAAACATACAATAAATTACTTTGTTTTTATTTATTAATTTGCTTTCACTTCATTTTCTTTAAAAATTTATAAATGTTCTACAAGTTTACGCATAATTACTATCAATGTGAACAGTTTTGCAATTAATGGATCTCAAGCTGATTGAAAACCTTCTTCTCCGAAAACTTTTTGGCTAGGAAAATTGTCCTCTACGCATGTGTATAAGTGTACACACATGTACACACATGTGGGTGGTTTTTAACCGAAAAAAAACACTGCCGCGTTGCCATATAAAGCTTCTCAGCCTTACGCGAATTATATCAAATTCAAACTGAACTGTGAACGGGAACCAAAAGCCAAAAACAGAACGGAACTGAAATTAAATGAACAGAAGCAAAACACACCACCCTTCGTATCTTCGTCTTATTTAAGGGTTGCCAGAGGCAAAGGTACTATACTATGAAAGTCCATATATGACCCCACCCCTAACGCCCAAGCATGCGCAATATGCAATCAGCAACGAAAAGATATAAAAATAACACATCTTTTCGAATAAAACTTTGCAGAGAGACTTCTTTATATTTTAGGGCATATCGGATGACTATATTTCCCCTATATATCCCGATAGGGAAGAGAAATTATAATTTCTTAGGTTTTCAACGTATTTTTTCTACTCTGAAAGTTAGTTTAGAATTTTGGTATTTATTTTATGAAAATTTAACAACTATATTATATATTTCTGCTACCGCAGCGGGGGTAAAAAAAATGTATGAAACCCCTAAATTAAACAGTGTTGAAAGCACATGAAAGAAATGTTGCTGGAAACATGATGCGCAACATCTAAAGGAAGGCCAGTGTTTCGGGAAATTTTTAAGCTGCCAACATAAATGAAGATTTTGCAGAAGTTTAATGTAAAGTGTCTGTCAATATTTCCCATGTTTTTTAGGCGATTTTTAGGAAGCGACCTTAACAAAAAATTTTACTTTAAACCAAAATTGATCATTTTAGCTTATTTACGGATATTCCTAAGGGGAAATGAAAGCCGCCGGAACGCATGTCAATAGCTTTAAACAAATCATAAAAAGATGAATGTGTGTGATGTTTCAAATATTGCCGGTTGTCAACAAAGTATGACCGCATCATAGGCCTTCATAAAATGCTGAGCATCGAGTAGAAAGAGCGGTCACACTTCAAAAGAATAAACATTTTTGCGCTGCGCGACAACTTTTCTCTCTGGATTCCGTGCTTCTGTTTCGATGGGTTGTATCCAGTACAGGCTCAGTATCCAGCAAATAAAGTTGTCACGCAGCGCAAAAAGGTTTATTCTTTTGAAGTGTGACCGCTCTTTCTACTTGTAGTTCGGCATTTTTTTAAGGCAAATGATGTCGGTTGTAGACAACCGGCAAAATTTTAAACTATACACACATTCATCTTTTTATGATTTGTTTTAGATTAATAATTGTCCCAAAGCTATTGACATGCGTTCCGGCGGCTGCGCCTGCCTTGGACTGCTCATAGTACATGTCTAAGGAGCTCGGATGATTGTACATATATGGTCTCTTTTAAGCAAGTGCGGGAGCCGTGTTCTGTTCAGAAACATGATTGCACCAGTGGCCATACCCATGTCCTGTGCCAGTTGCATAACGAGATGCAAAAAAGGCCCATTTTCCCTTCGATAGTCCTGCATCCTTATTTTTAATTCTACTTTTTCGTCCCAGGGGCTTTAGTGCAAATTTATATAATTTTCCGATTCCCAAAATATTGTATTTGCCTTTATCAAGTCAATTAGGCCTGTATTCGCTCTTTTAATTCGACTTTTCCACGCATTTTGGTTCATGGCGGGATTCCATAGTTTGAAATATGGGAAGGGCAGAGCGAGAGGCAAACATTGGTGACAGACAGATTTATTAAAATTTTTATTCTTTTTCGCTACGCGTTATGAAAATACTAAAACTAAAAATCTCCTAAATCTTGCACCGTTCTAGTATTTTCGAACCTGTACTGGATACCAACCTTTGAAACTTAAACCCAATCGAAAATTTGTGAGAAGGCTTGAAACGTCGAATAGGAATCAGAAAAATTCAAAACGCGGAAGATTTGTGAAGATTTCCCGTTTTCATGATTTTTGCATAAAATCGATCGCAGTCTTTAAGTTCGAAATGAAAAACTCTCTTGCTGGTTATTTTTATTATCCAGGGTATTGTCGAAAACTAAAAATATAAGAGATTTTTTCCTAAGGCTTATACAAAAAGTTTTATGAGACTTTAAACAAACCATGTACTCGTGTACTTATTTATTTGGCCAGCAGTGTAGGTGACAAGCTGTTTCAAACTATTTGCCTCTCGCTCTCTCTCACTGCTTTGCAACAGTTTTCTTCTCTCTTGATACCGTGCTACAGGTTCAAAAATACTATAACGGTGCAGGCGTTAGGAGATTTGATGGAGCGCGTTTAAGTATTTCCATAACGCGTAGCGAACAAGAATAAAAAAAGAATCAGGGTACTGAAAGCGAAAATTCAGGAAGGTTTTATTTTTTTTTTCGCTTTGTTTTTTTTTTATATGGAGTTTTGGTGCTTTAAAAAAATTTATTTTTTTCAAGACCCAAGCTTAAGCAATAAAACAAACTGATTTGCAACAAAAACAGTTTTAAGTTAAATTAAGTTAAGTATAGGTATTTAAAATACCTGTAATATAAATATATACCTGTAGAATAAATATATATTTTAAATTAATTTTTTCTCCCAAAATAAGAGCGGAGAAAACCCCTTGTTACGTTCAATTGAAATGTTTTAAATTTGTATAATTATTAAAAATATAATATATTATACATTTAAAAACATTTAAATTTATCTAAATGTAATTTTTTGTAATATTCTGCTAAATATATTTTTTCGCTTCATATATTTAAAGTTTGGAAAAGAGAATCCAGGAGTTAAAAGAGCAAATACAATCAATTAGATTTATTTGATAAAACAAAATATTTTGGGAATTGGGATTAAAGATTTATTTTGCATTAAAGAGGCCTGCGACGAAAAAGTAAAAAGTAAAATAAGTAGTAATAAGGATGATGAATGGGATGGAATGAAAAGTGGCATCAGTGAGAATAAATTAATTTTAAAATGTATTTTTTATGGTGTAGAGACATACGTTTAGGTTGGTCACTCTGAAAAGTCATAAACTCCTATTTTAATATTAAAACTATTTGTGATAGTTTTTGTACATTTTAATTCGTTTAAAAAAGAGGAAATAACTCCCTAATAGTTTCGGTATATTTGGCTTAGAGGATGTTGTTGTTAATGAAATTAAAAACAACGTTTGGCAACATTTACATGCGATTATTGAGGACTACGTGCTTATTCGTATATATACATGCACATACATGCACGTACATAAAATTGTAAAAACAAACTGAGAAAGAAAGATTTAAGATTGGAAACGAAACATATTTGAATGAAGATAGTTAAAAATTGATTGTTGGCTTCATTCCCCGTATATTTATATATTTATATGATAATGGTCTTTATATAAATAGTACTAACAGTGTAAGCAGATATATATATATATGCATATATGAACATACATACATACGCAATGTGTATGCGCTTGACTTTAACATTTACATCAATATTAACATGCATTAAATAGGAGAGCTGGATATGCAACTGATATGGCCAAATAATGGCATGTTTAATGAACTTTATCTCGATAAAGATAGAAAATTGAGCAAACGTCGTTTTTATTAGAAAAAGACCAAGCCACAACAATGTTATCAGCAACAAAAATGCCCCGCAGTCCAACAGTTCAAACACAGGCGCAAATTTCAAGCGCCGCAGATGCATCAACAACAACAAGTGCACCTTCCTCTGTTTCGAGTAAGAACTCTCCAAAGTTAGTTAAAAGCGAGCCACCTTTCTCCACCTTGTCACCAGGTTCGTATTTTCTTACCTGCTAGATTTTCCCGCTCCTTACTGATGTACATATATTTGCAGAACAAATCAAAATAGAGGAAGAGAAGAATTGTTTAACAAATAATGATAGCAAAACCATCGTCGCAAATGCATCAGGAAGTAGCAGCAGCTCTGGCGGGGGAGGAAATAATAATTTATCTGGCGAGGGACAACCATCTTCAGTTAACGCGGTTACTCCCACGTTAAGACAAAACTCCACGAGCAGCCTTAACTCTCCAAACAACATGAGCGAGCATTCGAATAGCAGCACTGTCTCTGCTGCGCTTAACAGCACTCAGCAAATGGTCGAAAGTGATCTTGGTAACAACGGCAAGCAGGACGAGAAGAAGAAAGTGCAGGTCAAGGAGGAAGATGGAGGTAAGCGCCACGTAACTATTATGTTCTGCCGATATTTTACTTGATTGAATTTAAATAAATAGAAATGGGATCTAGTAAGACGAAAGCCACTCCAGCCGTTGCCATTAAGGAGGAGCCCAACGCCGATGTCGTCCTAAGCAGTTTGGTGAATATGAAAAAGGAAGAAAGAGATAACTCTCCAAACATGTCGCCTGTGGGCTTTGGTTCCCTTGGTGGTGGCAATGCTCAGGACACTGCCGCAAAGACTGGTATGTTGATTGGTACAAAATTATATCTTTCAGGTTTTCGTCTAATGTTGATCGAGATCTGACTTATATCTTTGCTCATATACAGATGAGTAATATTGATAGCTGATGATATTGATGCCTGTTCTTAATATTCGAAATACTAACTATGCAATTTCTATAATGGTTATTTTAGTTAAAACGGAAATGCATACAACCAACAACAGCTCAGAAAGGACATCTTTGTCCTCATTGGCCATAAATAACAATGATGAATTGGGCATAGAAAGTACCAATTGCAATAATCAAATGAACCCTGATCTGAACAATGAGTCTTTGAGTAATACGCCACTTTCCAGCATACTCGCCTTAGGAGCTGGAGTGGGAGTGGGGCCAGGGCCAGGAGCTGGCACTGTACCGGGAGGAGTCCTGCCTGGTGGCAACATGGTTGCCAACGCTTCTTCGAGTGGTGGTAACAACAACTGCTTGGATTACATGCAGCAACAGAATCACATATTTGTATTTTCAACTCAATTGGCAAACAAAGGTGCCGAATCTGTTTTAAGCGGCCAATTTCAAACAATTATCGCCTATCACTGCACCCAGCCGGCCACTAAAAACTTTCTCGAAGATTTCTTTATGAAGAATCCCCTGAAAATGAACAAGTTGCAGCAGCAGAGACACACGTCTTTGGGTATGCCATGGATAGGCATGGGATCATCGGGACCAGCAGTTGCTCCCCCCACCAAGCAGGCACAAAAAACGGCTGGAAATCTTTTAAAAAATCAATATAATCCGGGTGATAAGCGCAACAACGCCTTTATCGATCCGCCCGATCCTCTGGCAAATGAAAGCGATTTAATGTGCTGGGAGAGTGGTTGTTCCGCACCAAATGCACGCATTAATAATATCGATGTTACCAGCGAATCACAGGCCATAAAAATATTGGAAGCCGCAGGCGTGGATTTGGGACAGAGCAGCACCTCATCAAAGCCAGGCAACATCAACGATCCGAGCCATGAAAGTAACATTGTGTCGCTGCAGGGAGTCAAGGTTCCGGATGAAAATCTAACGCCGCAACAGCGTCAGCACAGAGAAGAACAGTTGGCCAAGATAAAAAAAATGAATCAATTTCTTTTCCCCGAGAATGAGAATGCCAAGATGACCAACGAACTGATTATGGGCATGCCAGGTGCAGGAGGAGGCGGAGGAGGAGGAGGAGCAGGGGCAGGAGGAGGCGGAGGTGGCTCCATCATAAATTCTCAAATGCGACAATTAAAACCAGAGCACCACATCATTAGCACGGAAGATGTCCTACTCCCTGGTGATGTTATATCCGATATAGGCTCTGTGATAGGATGCGGGCAAAAAAGCAACCTGCCACCAGGCGTGGAAGCAGTGGGAGGAATGGTTAACTCGACCGAGCTAATGGCCTCGTTTGGCAATGATATATCAAAGGAACTACTTTCGAGCCAAGAACCAAATCTAACGCAATCCCATCCTCATCAACCAGGCGGCGGCGGAGGAGGAATGGCGCATGTGGAATGGTCTAAAATACAACAGCAGTTTTTTGAAGATCGTATAAAGAGTGGCAAAGTTAGGCCAGTCTCTGGAGGAGGAGGAGGACAGCAGCAGCAGCAGCAACCTTCGAATCCTGTCGGCCAGCGCTCCTTGCAGGGACCACCGCCGCCATATCATTCCACACAAAGATCGGCCTCCGTGCCGATAGCCACACAACAATCGCCAAATCCCTCGAGTCCCAATAATCTATCCCTGCCCTCACCGCGCACAACAGCAACTGGTGGAAGTGGAGGGACCAATGTTATGGGAATGCCAACGAACTCGCCGAATATGGAAGGCACGACGGGAATATCAGGACCGCCTGGGCAGGCAGTTGTGGCATCTTCATCAGGATCACAGCAAGTAGGTGTTGCATCCAAGAACTGCTTTCAAACGGACGCCCAAGAATCGCCAACGAATCAGACGAATCCGGCAAATCGAAACCGAAATCAATTAAATAGCAATCCCAGCACACCTCTGTCTCATTTTTCACCCAAGGAATTGGAATCATTTGGACAGTCGTCATCGTCTGCTGGTAATTTTTGTATATTTACTTTATCGAATTATATATTTTTGTAGTTTATTTAATTTATCTTCATTTCTTTAAAGGTGATGGCATAAAAAGTCGACGACCCAGTCCAAGCCAAGGTGGTGCTCCACCACCAAGGTCCCCGTCGGGTAACAGCCTAATTGAAGCAAATATGGAGGCCCGCTTTGCTTCCTCATCTAGTCCTGGCGTGATCTTCAATCCTCATCCTTCGCATCCACATCCGCATATGCAAAGCAATGCCAATGCAGCATTAAATGCTGCCTACAAAGTAAACACTCCGAATATACAATTAGAGGTGTGTAACAACATTGTTTTTATCTTCCTTATTTCTTTGCCTTTAATTGGCTTTTTACTGATTGTTTTTAGCGTCAAATTTCTGGAGGATCTGTACAGTTCGCTCGCCGTACGGACAACATACCCCTTAATCCCAATAGTGGCAGTGCTCATCGTCCGTCGCCGCAAAACAAGATGATGGGCCAGAGCTTTGATCCCATCTCATCGCTGGCCCAGATGTCCCAACAGCTAACCAGCTGTGTGAGCAGCATGGGAAGCAGTCCCGGTGGCGGTGCTCCTCCTGGTGGTATGAATATGAACATCCCGGATATGAACATGGATCACGCATTGCTAACAGGACTGGATGCTGCCTCTAGTTTGGATGCACTCAATCAAACCACTAGTTGTCATCCCATGAATCCGGCGGCAATGATGAATACGATGGGTCAGCAGCAGCAGCAGCAGCGCCTGATGAATGCTAAAATGTGTGGTGGCCCGGGGCCCAACTTTAATCCCAATTCACCCAATGGCCTTGGGTCTGGTCCGCTGCCTGTCTCACCAGCTAACTTTCAAGGCCAAGGAGGTGCGCCTCCCGGTGGTGCCCGCCTAATGGGCCGAATGCCCCTGAATTTCGGATCCAATTTCAATCCCAATATTCAAGTAAAGGCCAGCACACCGAACACCATACAGTATATGCCAGTGCGACCGCAAAATGTTAATAATAACAACAGTAATAACAACAATGGAGGAGTGGGAACTGGAGGAGCAGGAGCTGGCAATGTACGAATGCCGCCTAGCCTGGAGTTCCTTCAGAGATATGCCAATCCACAAATGGCTGGAGGAGGAGGAGCTGCCGGCAATGGTGGTCCTTCTATTGATGGTGGCCCAGGAATCATGCCTGGCGGCATGCCAGGAATGATGGTGGGTCCACCTGGGGCCGGTTCCATGCTCATGGCTTCGCCCAACGAACAGCAGCATCAGCAGAAGATGGCCAACAATTCGGGCAACTATTTTCAAAACTGCAATCAACAGCTAACTATTATAGAGGAGGAAGGAGGAGGCGGAGGAGGACTTGATCCTGGCATGCTCATTGGCCATCAGTCTTCCATGATACGTGGCATGCGTCCCCATAACAGCAACATGCTGCGCCCCCATGGGTCCATGGGTCCACGACTACAACAGCCGCCTGCTGTTAACAGACAGTTACCGTTTGCAGGGCACGGAGGAGCGGATCTCGATTGCAGTAGTGCAGGAGATCCCACGGCATTTTTCAACAGTGCCAGTGGGCCAACAGCTGCCTTATTGACCACTTCGCAACAGCAACAGCAGCCGCAGCAACAGCAGCAGTCCAAGTCTCAGCTTCTAAAGACCATTATGCCCGGGGGAATGTGCCAGAACCAGGCGGGAGGTGGAGGTGGAGGTGGAGGAGTGGGTCAGATGCATCAACTACAAGGACCGGGACCGGGACCTAATAATAATAACATAAATGTACCGTCTAACGGTGGAATAGTTTCCAATGTTAATTTCGTGGGACCCTCTTCAAATGATCTTAAGTACGCGCAGCAATATCACAGCTTCCAGCAGCAGCTTTATGCCACCAATACAAGGAGTCAACAGCAGCAGCAGCAGCAACAACAACAGCAGCAAATGCATCAGCAGCAGCAGCAAGGCAATATGCTAACAATGCCACCAAATTTATCACCAAATCCTGCATTTTTTGTTAGTAAATAAGTTAGATAGAGCTGAGAACTCTGCCCCAGCTATATTCTGCCCTTGCCATGTAGATAGAGTGACTTTTACAAGAGGCCAACTGTTCTATTTCTCCCTCTCCACTCGCATCGAACCTCTGTTGATATAACACAGCCTATGTAATCGAACGGAGGAGCAAATTCAACAGCAATGCAAACGAAAAATGCTGCTCGGGCAAAGGAAATGTCAAGCAAAATCAAGCAAAAAATGCAACCTTTGGCGGATCGATCCAAAATACTAGTCTCTCCACACGTTAAATGCATCTCCCCACCTCCTATGTAAGCGTTTTACACTACACAAATGTTTGAAAATAAATGTGTATTTTGTAATATTGCAAAAGCAAAATATTTGTTTGGATAAGCGAAGGAGAAGCGAAGTGAAATAAGAATCAAGAATCAAGGCAGCTGCCAAACAAACATATATTCAAACACAATGATAATCCCCCGCGATCGCTTCATAATATGTGAACAAATATTTACATCGAAACTTTCTTTCCTTTTTCTTTTCTAGCAGATTTGTTTCTATATATTCGTTATGAAATGCGTAATTTATATTTGCTGCTCTCTGTGTTCAAAATGCAAACATAAGCAAATAAATATATATTCATAGATATAGCTATAATATATATATATAAATACGAATATATATATAAATATACATATATGTGTATCACTCGTAAACCTATTTGTAATTGAAATGTTAAGAGATAACTGTAAATTCTTCCATTAAAAATATGAAAATGAAACGACAAACATTAAGAACGTTGAAATACTTTTATTCTTTTTCGACTCAACATACTCGTATAAAAAATCAGCTTCTGGGCGGCAAAAAATTGACAAAATACACACAATATTGTGGTTTTTTTTACTTACAACTATTGTTTTTTTCACTTCGATTTCTGTGTGAACAACATATATATTCAATATACTTTATTCCTTTGGAAATTCAAACATTCGATAGCTCTTCATGAACAAAAAATGTTTATTAAATACTCGCAAAATTAACAGAAAAGTGCTCTTAAAATACGCAACAAAAATATTTTTATACATATTTTTCCGTCCAGCGTTCAATGGGGGGTGAGTGTACCTATTGGGAAGTGTAAGGAAACAAGAAAACAAAATGGTTGGCCGAGCGAGAAACCATCCACGATTCTCAACAAATCCACCCTCATTTCGGGGCAGAGTTTTACTACAAAAACAACAACAAAAAATGTAAAAACGGAGACAATCGACAAATGGGACACTCCTACTTATTTCGAGGAAATAAACACAAAATGGTGTAGAGAAAAAAGGCTTTGAAGTGGTTGACCTTTTTTTAATATTTATTTTATTTATTTTAAAATATATCTTAATATTTTTTGTATTTCAAAAATTATTTTCAAAATTTTAAACATTTAACATTATTATTTATTACTTTTTGTGGCTGGTTTGAACAAATATTAAATCAGCCAACTTTATTCCAAATATTAAATCATTTAGCATAGACTGGCGTTGAAAAATCCAAATGAAAAATGAAATATAGGATAGTTTTATATAATACTAGCGGGCCAGGCGAACTTTGTCTCGCCCCTTTTTATTTGTATATATTTATTTCTAGATCTTCTTGCTTCATTGCTTTCGTGTATCTTCTGATTTTTCTTGAAGCCATTGCCTCATTTTCACACGCTCATCAGTATGAATTTGCTGGATCTGTTCCTCTGTTCTTTCGTCTCTTCTGCTTCGTAATATTCTAGAATTACTGAAGCTTCGGCTGGAATTAGCCCCTTTGCGTTTTGTTGGCATTTTTTTTTCTTAAAAAAAAAAACATTTGGGTGTTTAAAACACAAAACTTGACGTAAATTTCTTGGCATCACATCCATAAATTTCAAATTTCTAATCTGACAGCCGGCAGGCAGCGACTAAAGCTATATTGCGGACTACCCTTATCACGAAAAATAGATGTTAGCCTATTCTCAGACCTACTGAATCTGCATATAAAATTTCATGAGAATCGGTCGAGCCGTTTCGGAGGAGTTTTCTGTCGGACACAACGATAGAGAATTTTATTATATTAGATATTTTTAATAGTTCAATAATAACAACTCAACATTTTCCCTTCTACAACGGTTTTAAACCCTTGCAGGGTATTATACTTTTAGTCAACATTTTGCAACTCAGTGACGGAGACATTTCCCTATAAAGTATATATATTCTTGATCAGCATCAACCATGTCCGTCTGTCCCTTATTTTTAAAGCTATCAGAATGAAACTTTACAGATGGTCTTCTATATGCTCTCACTACTATATAAGTCGGAACGGGCCGGATCGGCCGACTATATCATATAACTGCCATAGGAACAATCGGAAATTTTGGAGGAAAAAATTATAACTTTTTCAACATATTTTCATATAATTTTAGATATGGCCACATTGTATTGTTTTAGAATTTCGGAATTAATTTTAACAAGATCGGAATACTATATCGTATAGCTGGCATAGAAACAATCGGAAAGTTTACAGGAAAAAATTAAAACTTTGCCAATTTTTAATATATTTACATATAATTTGAGATATTGCCATTTTATAATATTTTATATTATTTTAATTTGATCAAGATTGGACTACTATAATAGCGCAATAGACACGGAATTGGATTACATTATAATGATCCAATTGTAAACAGCAAGGTATAGAAACTTGGGTGTGCCAAGCTTCCTATCTTGTTTTACACATATTGTATTGCCAACTTGTTTTTAAAAATTTGGTGACGATATTGAAAAGGGAAAAGGGGTAATATATACAAAATACTTAACATTAATAAAAAACAATAAAAATATAAGCTCTTTCAGTTTGCAGTATATCGTTTTAAACCAAAGAAATTAAATAAAACCTCTATCTCAGCAAATATAATATTAAGCAAATATGTTGAAAAATAAATAAGTTAGCTAAATTGCAAACTTTTTATCAAAATAAAAATACAAAAAAGAACTACTTCTTACTATTAAAAAACATGTTTTTCGTGAGTGTGGCTCCAAAGAATTTCTTTTATATTTGTCATATGGGCTGCATATATGTACTAAACAAATATATTCATATTGAGTTTGTAAAATAATTAATTAGACAACACTTCAAACAAAATCATTTTAATGAATTAGAAAACTGATGTTAAGTGTTATTATTATTATTAATGATGCATTTAAAAAATAACCTCAAGAATTAGTTCGGGGTAACTTTATTTTGCAAGTAAACGTATCTTTGTGGGACACGTAAAATACTGCACACTTTATTTCGCAGTTTTATTTATATTTCGTTTCGTTTTGGAAGTAAAATCCTTCAAGTGCTGAGGTAGATTTTGGTGCCCATTGCAAAATAGAACAATATCAGACGGTTACTATAAGTAAAGGCTAGTCTGTGGAATTTCACTGCTACTCTCGCCAACTGCACTTCTGTCTTCACTGGAATTTATTGTTCTTGTTTAACAAGAAATTTATTTAACAATAAACTAATGGTTTAAGTACACAGCGTCTCCGTCTTCTTTACTTATCCAAAAATTCAACTGCGATGGCTCGAAGCCAAATTCGAAATGAAGGTTTGTCAAAGGGAAACTTAAACTGAAAAGCACGGTCCTCGCAGCATATGTGCCACACATGTGAGAGCGAAGGATGTGTGGTGAGTTGCGCTCAGCAGCTAAAAAAGCAGGAGAGCACACAACAGGCGATTTTTGTTTTTTATAAATCTCGAAAGAACACAATCAGTGAAACCAGTTTGACCAGTTTATATTATCGGTCCCTGTTCCGGGAGTCGTCGGACACATATGCAAATTTTAACAGAACTGACCCAACCCCTACATGGCTGCGGGCTTGGCCTTGCCCTAAACCCAACCCTAACATTCGGGATTTTGTTCTCCACAAGTGTCTGTGTCCTAGACCGAATTGTGGACCGCTGCTGCCCTTTGCCTAGCGTGAGAAAACCAGTTTTCCGTGATAATGCAATGCGTTGCGAACCCCTTCTTGGTCAGAGACGCTGAAGTGTCCGGTAACCTGGACCCTGGTCCAGACGCACGCACAGCTGCCAGCAGCTAAGGAGTTAGGGGGTTGATATATTTCCAGTTTGTTTTCAAGATCTCATCTAATTTGCATATGATGATCCTTAATTTTTTACGAGGTACGCAGAATGATCCAAGTCCAATCTGCTTTTTGGCAGCACATTCGTGGACGTAGCTTGTAGAACGCTACTTGGACTTGGGGTCACCATAAAGATACATTTCAAATTACATTAAATCTCGAAGTTGATACTCGATAGGAAGTCAGTTCAATTTGTACTAGTTAGCAACGGGCTCTGGAATTTCGAAATTCGTGGCCTAGAACGGACAAGTCATGGGAGAATAAAAAAGATTCTAATATTGTGCAGGTTCTATTCTTTGACCTAAATGTGTAAAGAGGAAGGCTTCTCTTTCTGCTGGACTCCACATTTTTCGCTACGCACAATGCCAAAGTCAGTGCCAAATGCCCAACTGTGTATATAATTAAACACGACTGTACCCAAGACATCATTAGCGAGGGATTTCTTTGGTTCTCCCACGCCCATACCCATGCCCATGCCATTCAATCGCCATTGCCATTGCTCCCCCTGAACATTCCCGCAGCCCCAAGCCCATGCCGCGCTTTTTCTTCCTTTCCTTGGCCAGCTTTTTCTCGCTTTCCTCTCGCCAGTTGATGATTTAAAAATTTAATGCCTCGCGGCTATTAATGAAAGAAAATGCTCGCGTAATAAAACAAAAACGGGCATTGTGGGCCAAGCCGAAGGGATGTCGGGGTGGAGAAAGGAGTGGAGGAGGTAGAGATGGTAACTGGAAGAGAAAGTGGAGAGAAGTCCGCTGATGGCAGTGGTGGGTTTCCTTGAAGATTGCCTAACTGGACCGAACAGAAAATGGGACGCAGCAGCACAGGCGAGAAAAATCAAAGGAAAAAGAAATAAATATGGCGCGCGTGTTGTGCGCGAAACAAGAAATTTTAAATTCAAATATTGATGATGAACGCCGCCGCTGAGATGGCAAGTAGAAGAGAGGGCGAAGGACTATATACGGCGAGATGGCAAGCAATTTTCTTTTGGCAGAGAGCCAGAGCTGGGCTCTGGACGAGGTGCTTGGGTTTTTGTTTCCGTTTTTTTTTAATAGATGCCCGAGTCGGGGGTGGAAGAGAAATAAGAAATAATGGTGGAGGAGGTTGGGTTTGTATGGGGTATGGCATTAGGTCCAAGGAGTCACTACAAATTTCCACCACGCAAAGCTTGCCTCGGAATGGTGGTTGCTTTTCATTCCATCTTATTCAAACCATTTTTTGTTATCCCTGACAGTCTTAATTTTTTTGAGTCGATATATTTTGCTAGACTTTAGATTTTCAGGGAAACATCAAGCAGAATCAGGCACTGCGACTTCCCGAAGAGCTAGAGCTACCAACGTGGTCTTGAGGACAATGCTCTTCATAAAACATAAGACACGATTTAAATTGGTCTGATCAAGGGGTTTTTCTAATATAACTGCCTTTTAGAGTAATGCTATTTTAAGTAATGTATAATCTTAAAATTATGCAAAGAAATAAGCAGGGTTTCCCGTTTGGTAACTTATCGGTTGAACCGTTTCCAGTGGAGTCATCTAAACAACTCATTTTTCATTATATTTTTCATAAAAATCTCATTTTGCATATTATAAAAAAAAATCGTCCTATTATTATTGAGTTCTTTATCCTTCCAGTGACGTAGATTTTTTATAGAGTATATATGTACATATGTGGCGAATTTCAAAACGATCCGTAGTTGCCGATGCCATTTTAGGGAAAATCGATTAAGTCAGAGGTGAGGTCATTCCAATTCATTTGATACAATATAATTCAGATTTTAGACTTTCATAAATAAAACTAGAATGGAGGCTAAATTCTGCAAGCTGGAGTTTAAATACCCCCCCTGGCATATCGCAAAGATTATGATGATATGTTGAGCTATAGGTTTTTTCTAATAGTGCTCCGGTCTGGCCCGTTCCGACATACATATATAGGTACTAATGAAAATATATAGAAGATTATCTGCAAGGATTCATTTGGGTAGCTTTATAACTGAGGGACTAGTTTGCGTAGATTCAGACAGACGGACAGACGGAAATGGCTAGATCGACTCGGCTGTATATGTATATGTACATATATAGGGTCAGAAATGCCCCTTCCCTGCGTTGCAAGCTTCTAAATAACATTTGAACACCGTGCAAGGGTATATAAATTATAGAAACAAATTTTCAAGCCTTAACATGAATTGAACAATTTGATTCGTCGCCTTTCTTGGCCTTTAATATGACAAATTTTATGTAGCAATATATATTAATTTTAAGCGTTTTTGTAAAATAGAGAGAGGGGAATTATTGTTCTAAAAAAGCGGGGAGAAGAGACAAGCCTAATACATTTTTCGCCAATTGGTTCCTCGGAGAAGTTTCCTTAAAAAATGGGAAATTTTCAATTAGAGGGGAAGAATATGGGACTTTTATGTTCTAAATTCGCTGATTGGTTCATAGAATAGATGGGGTAATTTCCCTCGCACCTAAAGCACTCAAAACGGGAAATTTATATCTACATGTAGTGTGTAAAGTAAGAAATTCTTTCAGCGCCATCTGTTGACCAAGCACAAGGAACAACGCGAACGGTAAATGATTTCAAATTTCCCTCTGGAATTTTTTTCAAAAAGCCCTTTTATAAAAGCTCATTTTTTGTGACGTCATTTAATTAAATTTAATTAAATTTAATTTAATACTCGATCTCTGAGCAGATACATTTTTAGCGACGAACCGCTTATAACGACGATTTTTGACCGATTTTTGACAATTCAACCGGTTATTGCGACGTGCCGGAAAAAAATACAGCGATTTCGCATTATTTAATGCCAAAAAAATGCCGATGGTGTCACCGATTCGATGTTTCGATGTTTTTAAGAAAAACATCGCTGTATTGCCAATGTTTTTTTCAGCTCTAGTGTGCAGACCTCATAGCCTATTCTCCGTTAATTTGTTATGAAAAAAAAATCTATTTTAATTTGGAATTTATTAAATTATTCGTTTTTATTGAAAAAATAATTTGTTTTATTTTAAAAGTTATTATGAACATGGCAACCATTTAAAAAAAAAACAAAAAAAAATTGTTTTGCTCCTCCCGGCTAGTGCGACTTCCGGATATAACGACGTAAAATCGTCGGTCCCTTGAATGTCGTTATAACCGGATTCTACCGTTGAACAACATTTTAAAATTTGTGGCAAATTAAACCTTAAAAATATATTAATTAAGTTAAAACTGCATTAGTTTGAATTCGGAAAACTGTTCTGAGTTAGTTTTTATAATGCTAACTGCATTTTTTTATTTTTATTTAATTTTTGTGGTAATTGGCTACAAACAATTTTACTTATGACTACTATTTTAGAACAATTTGTACATAAGGGATAAGGGCATATTCATTTATTTAGATAACAATCTGATTTCAATTTATTATAGTCTACGGGACTGCAGCTGCCCGAAAGTAAATTTCCGGAGTCTTCTCCTGAAACTGACTAGTCGCGTGCTCCTTGCTAGCTGGTTAGGGTGTCTTCTAAGTCTTGCTCTATGGGATATCGCGGTGAATGTCAACATTCCGAATATACCATTCGGCTCCGGTAATTTTTCTCAGAAAATGGCTCTGGAACACTTTGATCTTCTTCAGGTGGATTGCAGCAGCGACTCCGTAAATGGCAAATTGGGGCGAGTATTGCCATATATATTTGTTTCTGAGAGTGAGCTTTGAAGAGGGGTGGATAAGCCAATTAAGACGCTGGGCAGCTTCAGTTAACCCTCTCAGCCCACATTTAAAATTAGCCAAGATAAACATTTTTTTTTAACAGATATGTATTTGGCTTTATTCAAATATGAACTGACGAAAATTTCAAGGTCCTTGGTGTCCTGGTTCGATAGTTACAGGATGTTGCCACAAAATCTTGTAGACAAACTATGAACTTTTTAAAAATTGGTTTATTTTTAAATAATTTAATTACCCCTATATATGTATAATTCCCACCTAGTTTTCCATTACAACAAATATTTATTGAATAAAATTAAAAAAATGAATTTTTATTTTACCAACACTTTTCCCGCCAACCATTTTTTTTCAAACTACTGCACTTAAAACGTCTGCTAAATAAACACGTTTGCAGCTTACAAGTAACGTATTAGTTATTTTGGTTGCAGAAAACATTAAGGAAGATGTTGAAAAAAAGCGCGAAGCAAAAAAATGTATATTCCAGGTAACTGAGGCGTATTTCTACAATGTTGCCTATAGGCAACAAATGGCACAAGTGCGAGTGATGTGGGTGGAGAAAGTGAGTCTCCTGTCGAACGTGATCCCCAAGTAAGTGTGCTCTTTAACTTGCGGGATCAGTTGACCTTGAAGGAAAGCTCCGGGGGAGACGTCTTTTTTCGCAAGGAAAAGGTGGTCAGGGCACATTTGGCTGGATTTATGGCTATATTCCACCTGCAGGACCAGTTCTCAAACTTTTTGAGGTAGATTTGAAGGTCGTCAGTAACCTCGTAGACGCAGGAAGATCTTGCCAGTATGGCGGTGTCATCTGCGTAGGTGGCAATGCACATTTCCCCTTGAGTGCTTCGAGGTATTTGTGGCGCATCGTGAGTGTACAGGTTGTACAGCGTTGGTACCAGAACACTCCCCTGGGGGACTCCTGCTGCTATTGGCCTGGCTCTGGAGGAGACGCCATCTTGGACGACTCGAAACGACCTGTTGCAGAGGAAGCGTTTAACTACTTCCAATAGTTGTGAATGAAGAATGCCCTTAAGTTTAGCAAGCAATCCTGGGTACCAAACGCGATCAAAAGCTTGCTGTCCAGAAATGCTGCCACAGTTTACTGCTTTCGTTGGAATCCATCCAAAATGAATTTGCCCACTCTGTGAAGCTGCTCTGGGGTGTCATGGCCTTTCCGAAATCCAAACTGGTGTTTAGGGATGGCATCGTTAACAGCGGGGAGAACAAGGATGCGTGATAATATACACCGTTCCAGAATCTTACTAAAAGCAGAAAGCAGGCTAACTGACTCGTGGGTTGGTTTCCCGCTTTTGTGAAGCATAATAACATTTGCTACCTTCCAAATCCTTGGGAAGTACCCCAACCTTAGGGCAGAATTCATCAGCAGGATGAAGAAAAGCAGCGCTCGGTCTGGTAGAAGTTTGTTACGCCATCTGGGCTAGGAGACTTGCAGCTTTTTAAGGCTTGTACCGTTGCTTTAGTCTCCGCTAAAGTAATTGGAGGCAGCGGCCAGGACAACTGATGAGGAGCTGCATTTATAGCTGCGACAGCGTCATTGTTTTTAGCGGATGACGTATGAAATGGAGTAAAGCGTTTTTCCAAAGCATCCGCAAAAACTTCTGCCCTTTCCAAGGGTGACCGTGCCCAAGTTCCGTCTGTCTTCCTTATCGGAAATTTTGGCGATGTTTGGCCTTTGTGTCTCCCAGCCAATTTCCATAGGGAGAAGTTTGTGTCCCGATTAGGTGTAGCATCAGCTAACTCTTTATCCAGAGTGTCTTGGCGATGTGATTTCAGGAGCTTGCGAATTCTGTTTCCCAGCCTTCTTAGAATCCTGTTAATCTCAGGATTCAGCGTGTGAACGTACTACTCCCTCCTAAGTCGATGCTTTATCCTGATTACTTCGAGAATTTCATCAGGGATAATTGTGTTATTCCTACGTCTGCTTTGTAGACCTGCCTGAGGCGAGGCAACCTCCGCAGCCTCATTGATCTTTGATAAGAACAATTCAGCTGCGTCGCCCAGATCCTCCGCCGAGCTTATTTCCAAGTGAATTTCAATTTATTTTAAAATTAATTTTTTTTTTTTTTCATTTTTATACCCTGGCAGGGTATTATAATTTTAGTCAGAAGTTTGCAACGCAGTGAATGAGACATTTCCGATCCTATAAAGTATATATATTCTTGATCAGCATCAACAGCCGAGTCGATCTAGCCGAGTCGATCTAGCCATGTCCGTCTGTCCGTCTGTCTGTCCGTCTGTCTGTCCGTCTGTCCGTCCGTTTCTACGCAAACTAGTCCCTCAGTTTTGAAGCTATCTGAATGAAACTTTGCAGATAGTCTTCTTATGCTCTCACTACTATATATCTCAGAACGGGCTATATATATATATACTATAACCTTTAGTATTATTTTATAATTTCGATTTAAATGTGCAAATCGAATGAATATATCATTTAGTTTACATGATAACAATCCGTAATTGTAGAGTAAAACTGTTATTAATATATTACGTATACATAATTGTAATATAAGTTGACATTACTTCACTATTTATATTCCCTTGCAGGGTATCATAATTTCAGTCAAAAGTTTGCAACGCAAATATGCTCACATTGCTGACTCTATAAGATATATGTATACATGAATATTCTTGATCAGCATCAGCAACCGAGTCGACCTAGCGATGTCCGTGTGTTCGTTTCTAGGCAAACTATTTTCTCAGTTATGAAACTCAGTTTTAAAACTTTGCATTCTACATATATGTATGTTCTTACTACTGTATATGTCGGATCGAGCCGGATCGGGCGACAATATCATATAGCTGCCATAGGAACGATCGGAAAATTTTTAGGAAAAAAAATATAACTTAGGCAATTTTCAGAAATGGTCATTTTGTAATATTTTAGAATTTCGGTTTTAATTTGATTAAAATAGGACCACAATACCACAATGGTATTCGAAAATTTACGGATACGGCGGACGTTTACTTTGGTGATTTGCTGCCAGAACAAATTCAGAGCTATGTGGACTCGGGTGATCCACTGTAAGATATAAGATATTTATGGTTTAGTTATTTATATTATATTTTATATCCATTCAGAGATAAAGCTGGTGCCTATGGCGTCCAGGGTCCTGGTGGCGCCCTCATCAGCCGTATCGATGGTGACTTTTACTATATGTATATGCTATATGTATATGTATTTTATTTATAAGTTAAGTATTTTCGATGGCAGTATGGATATTTTCATGCTGCCATCCGGCATTCGGTATTTTCGATGGCAGTATGGATATTTCCATGCTGCCATCCGGCATTCGGTATTTTCGATGGCAGTATGGATATTTTCTGAGGACCCATCCAGCATTCGGTATTTTCGATGGCAGTATGGATATTTTCTGAGGACCCATCCATATATCTGCCATATAGCTGCCATAGGAACGATAGGAAATTTTTGAGAAAAAAAATTTACTGTGCCAATATATTTTCATATAATTTGATACATGGCCATTTTGTATTGTTCCAGAATTTCGGTTTTAATTTTATTTAAATCGGACCACTATATCATATAGCTGCCATAGGCATATATATATCAATTCATTTAATTTGTTCGCAACATATTTCGTTAGCAACATTTTTCGCTAGCAACATTTTTTGCTAGCAACATTTTGAGAAAGCGGAAAGTCAGAATATCATATTTTTTAAGTGGCTCTCGCTCTGAGGCTCCACTTTCCAGAGAGAGCGCGACAAAAATATGAACGGACAAGAAAACAAGGAGAGAAAAATGGCAAGGAAGAAGAAGAGAAAGAAGAAAATGATTTTTTTTCACTCACCCGTTGAAGTTGTTGTTGCAAATTTCAATGTAGGATTACAATTATTAGCGAAAATTAATGCTTCTTTATTGCAGGCTTTGTATATTTTTTAAAACAACAAAATTCTGAACCAAAAAATCACACTGGTCTTGGCACTGTACAATAAATGTAAAAAAAAATAGACGACAGCGACCCGGTTTTCTTTTGGGGCTAATCCAGGCCTTGCCCCACACTTCACAAACACTTTTCACTGCACGGGATCGCTGATTTTCCGATTTTTCACTGATTTTTCCGCACATTTCGATTTTTTTATGGGCAATTCCAAGATGTCGCACGGGACATTTTTACGCTTTTAAGCAAAAAAAAAAAGATACAATTAAAGCTATTCAAATTTGGCGAGTATGTTAAAATTATTACTCCATTCCATAGCTCTATTATTGGTGAAAAGGTTGAGTTCGGCCAACTTTTCATTTTCAAGATAATTGCAAAAAACTACCGGTGTCGCACGGGACAAAAAATGGAAGTAGTTTTGTCGGCCTACCGTTCAAAGTCAAAGTTTAGCGAAACCTAAAGGAATACTTTAATGAGTCTAATTTAAATCACTTGCAAATGCTTTTATTATTTTCCCTCATCTAAAATAATATAAATTAAACTAAATATACGTTAATAATTTTTTTTTTAACTTACGATGTCGCACCAACTTCAATTGTTTATAAAATTAAAAATCACAACTTTTTTACAGTAAGTTTTTGTTTTCTGCAAAGCCAGTCTAAAAATCTGTTTAGTAACTAAATTTTGTTCATTTACTGCCAGTAGATTCGGAGCACTGATAACAATTAACGTTTTTGATGTCGCATGGGACATAAGAAAAAGAGAGAATGCCAATGCAAAAAATTTTACAGTTATCTTTACCGAATTATTCGGCTATCAATTTTTGCACTATTTATACTTCCACCGTCATTTGAGAGAGAAAATTTTTGTCCATATCATCTTTGTTAACGAAGTAAAACCAAAACAAATCGTGCTATAGAAATACGCACCATACGCTATAGAAATATGCACCATTTTACCGCCCAATAACTTAAAAAGTGTTTAGAAAAATTAAGTTTTATTTTAAATTATTTAAATCTGGACAATTTTCTTTAGAAATACAGTAGAATCCGGTTATAACGACTCCGGCTATAACGTTTTTCCGGTTATTGCGACGAAAATTGTATGGCCTATTGGTTCGCATACAAAGGTATTGTATACAAAGTACTACCGGTTTGTGCGTCTGCCGGCTATAACGACGTAAAATCGTCGGTCCCTTGAAAGTCGCTATAACCGGATTCTACTGTATATCAAAACCAAGAGCTTCCGACCACTTTCATTTTTTTGATCGTGGTTGCAATTCGCGTGGAATTACCTATACCTATATATATATATTTTTTTGCTCACATTTATCCTGAGATCCTTAAGCAATCGCTGCTATATGATATACATAGTGGTCCGATTTTGATCAAATTAAAACCGAAATTCTAAAATGTTGCAAAATGGCCATATCTGAAATTGTATGAAAATATGTTGAAAATTGAATTATAATTGTTCTCCTATGATCGTTCCTATGATATAGTCGTCCGATCCGGCCCTTTCCGGGCCGGAGAGAGCATATAGAAGCATATGTGCAAAGTTCCATTCAGATAGCTTCAAAACTGAGGGACTAGTTTGCGTAGAAACGGACGGACAGACGGACAGACAGACTGATAGACGGACATGGCTTGATTGACTCGGCTGTTGATGCTGATCAAGAATATATATACTTTATAGAGTCGGAAATGTCTCCTTCACTGCGTTGCAACACAGCAACATCAGCACAGCAACATCTCGCCCTGTTTAATTCAAGTTTTCCTAAGTCGAAGCTTAATTAGACGAAGTGACCACCACCATTGAAAAACCAGCTAAGACTAAGACTTAATGCTTAAAAAGAAATGGTAATTCAACAACCCGAAAAATAAAGCCTGCAGCTTGCTCCAGGGGTTAGTTATTAGGAAACTTTGTCGTTTCCTAAATTTTCCACATCTTCATTCAGGTTCGAAAAGTACAGCTGTGCTGTAAAAGCTATTATTATATGTACATACTATTTGCTGCGCGCTGTTTTTAGTTTTATATTTCCATTTCCACATGTCTTAAAAATGGTTTCTGGCAAGAAAGTTTGCCATCCTGCGCACATAACCACAAGTCGCGAGATTTTCCTCATAATTGTTTTCTCGTACATACTGGATTTGTGCACACACTTAAGCATCCACATCCACGCACACAGGAGCCTCGGAGGCTGGGTGTGCACGACTCTCGCCCTTATGTACACATACACACATCCAAACATCCAAAGAAATGACGCGGCGGAGGTATTACCTAAGCCAAAAGGAAAATCATTCGAGACTTCCTCCAGCGAAGTGACGAAGAAGAAGGCGGGGAGCGAAATTTTGATTGGTCGACAGCATTTCGCGTTGCGCCTCCACACACTTTGGAGCCAAATCTTGGAGTTCGACTTTAAGAGACGGGACGCGATGATAACCGTGAGGCTTGCGACGGGTGGATGGATGGTCGGGTGGAAAAAGTCGCGTAATTCCTGCGGCGTCTGGAGATGATTCACTAAATGCTCCACAACTTAATTTATCTTAATGGCACACACCATATACGTATACGTAAAAGGTGGTTTTCGCCCCTGGGACATAAACGCTGCCAGGACACGTATACACAATTTTCGCAACTACATTTCCGTAGACTTTGCAGGACCAAGTATTAGAACACCACTCTTGCAAAATTACATTCACCTATATTAACAGTTTTACATTTTTCTCTATATTTATATATATGGTATACCATCTGACCCAGCAGACTTCGTACTGCCTCAAATTGACTCTACATTTTATTTAGAAAAAATAGAAAAGGTCTGTTTTCAGGGGTTTCCTCGCCTTTTAAACCTTGCCTAGACCTCCATGAACATTTCAAGACTAAGATGAGATAAATCCGTTAAGCCGTTCTCGAGTTTTAGTGAGACTAAGGAACAGCAATTCATTTTTATATATTCAGATATATATCATCCGATTTGTATAAAATTAAAATCAAAATTCTGATAAAGGCCATATTTCAAAGTAATTTAAGATATGTTCAAAAACAGGGTAGGTCTAATTTTGATACCCTGCCAGGGGTATAATACCTTTCAGGGTATTATAGTTTCAGTCAGTTTATGTTCCTGTTTTGTATTTTTGTCAATAAAAATTGTATGGAATATGGTCATTAATTCAGATGGCATCCGGCTTCCACATTCCATTTTTTTTTTCTCAAGTTTCTTTCGCATTTGAAAACAGCCAAATTTGTATTTGTGAAATGAAATGCAAATGACTTTATCTACATTAAATCGGATCTTATATATAAGTAGGGAGCTTCCCGATACCCAAAGTAATGACAAATTAAAAGGATCAAAGGAGGTGCTGCAATTTTGTTTTTAAATAACGCCATTTTCTAATAACAGACTTTTAGTAATTCTATTTTGAACGGAGTATCGTACTCGGAACTTATTCAAAACGAGTTGGAAATTACTTTCCAACTTTAAAGCTTTTAAAATAATCCGCTTCTTAGTATGCAGTTTCAATGAATAGCTTGGCCTATCGTACCAGATTTTTAATTCTACGGTTCTATTAGAGTTCTTTCGCACCACACTTTCGGTGCTCATCGTCCACAGTGACAGCAATAAGAAGGTCTAATTTGTATAGACGGTTTTTAAAAGATTGGTATACCAAGGATAGGAGAAGACCAAAGTGTTGTTTCACGTGTTCGCCCAATGGCAAGTCAACACAAAAAGAAAACGCATTCCACTTCGTTCTACACTGGGTTTCTATTGGCTTGGCAGGCAGGCATGCCACTGCCTACATGTACTCTGTGTTTCGGATCTTCACCCCCACCCGTCAAAACTTCCAGCGAAAATTCTCGCGTTTACCATACTAACTTTTTACGCCGACTTTTTAGGGGTGTCGCCTCGTTCCCCTTCCTTTCCACATTTCATTTAAGCTGTCTTGATGAATTGTAAAATAGCTTTGAAAACAGACCAGTTTGAGGATGAGTTTCTGACAAGATAACTACTACTCGTACCTTTCCTTTTTTCTAAAAACCTGTCTGTCCAGAAGTTTTTCTCACCAAATTAGAATTATTTCTTGGGCACCAAAAAGGAAAATAAACACAGAAAAAGTCCAAGTACTGGACGCTGGACAGTAGAAGTAGGGACCCTGACCTCAAAACACCCCTTGGGAAAGGGAACTCCCGACTCAAGTTCTCACGGAATCTTGTTCGCACAAGACATGGACGGTGGCATACGTTTTCGGCTTTTAAAATACAAATTTTGAATTAGTTCTCAGACGGACATACGGAACCAAGAGCGAACGGACATGACGACGGGCTCGGCAGTGATACTGATCAAAAATATTCTTTATAGGGTCGGAAATAATTCTGACAAAAATTATAAAACCATGCGACGGATAAAAATAATCACAAAGTTAAATACTTTTTGTTACTAAAAAAATAATAGTCTGCAGGCACCGTCGGGAAAATAGTATACAACTTAAGCGAATTGTGAGCCGAGGGTCAAACAAGTTATTCATACTATATTTTGATCAAATTAAAAAGTAAAGTAAATGAAAGTAAAGTTCTGAAATTTTTTGCGTATAGGTTCAAGGACACTAAGCGCCGCAGAGATGAAATTGACCATTGGGAACAGGGGAAGAGAGAACCGAAGCAGAGTGAAGATGTGTAAGAGGTTGGCTGCTGACCATCGATGACACTGGTGGGGCATGCGCCTTGACGCCTGCATCTGGTCAGTGCTGAAGGACTAATATGGAAGAGCACACAGAGTCCGCTCTTATGCCAATCAAAGAGTCCAGTGCCCGAACAACATCAACTTCTTTGGGCGACGTCCTTAGTATGGGACCGCATAGAGTCGAGGTCAGTCGTATCACAATCCAAGCGATTGCCAAATATAAGCGTTTTCAGGGAAATAGATTAACAGATTAATAGATTAATAATATGATATAATTTTGTATGAATTAATTATTAAGAAATGCATAGCATAGCATAGCATAGCCCTTCTGAGTGAAACCTTCACAGTAGGTTTTCTTTAATACATATATTATATCAGATCAACTAAAGCATTGAAAAATTACAAAGCAACAAAGCTATCTCCAAGTGCGACCGAATGTGAGATACCCAGAGAGTACCCAAAGCATTGTGGCTGAAACTAAAAGGAATATGGTATTGATTTTGTCGAATTGAGCTTAATTTTAATATGAAGGCTGAAGAAAATGTTGATTAATGACGACTCAATAAACATATTTCTAGAAACTTATTTTGCAAAATACCCAAATAAGGTCATAAATTTTTAATACCAATTCACTTTGCTGCGATTTTTATAACACTAAAACAAAAATTCTTTAATAGTAAGAAATGGCCATGTCTCGAAGCAGATGCAAATATTTTTCAAAATATGTTATTTCAGAATTTCGGTTTTAATGCAAATCGGGAACTATATCATCATATTCCATAATTTCCAAAAGAACGATCCGTAAGGATAACGGCAAATAGAAAATGTAATGCATTTTAACATTAATTCTTTGTTCTTCAACTGCATATATTCTAATTTTATGTACTTATTTTATACGATTTTCAAAATATCCTCTCAAAGTTATTTTAAAATGCATTTTCTTACAGCATGTGAATAAATGTTTCTTTTTAAATTTTAAAAAGATTGTAAAATTTTAAATTTTCCTATACATTTAACGATCGTTTATATGACAGCTATGTATATGAAATAATTATTCGATTTGCATGAAATTAAAACCGAAATTCTGAAATAATATTTAATGGCTCTCTGAGCAGATACAAATATGATCAAAAACAACGAAATACATTTTTTTTTCAATAAATTTCCTGAAGCTGCTTTATGATAAGTAGTCCGACTTTGATAAAAATTAAGAAATATATATTTTGAAAATTGGCTAAGTTATAATTACTTTCCTCAACAAACAAAACTGCATACGTTTTTTTGCCAGCTTTTGGTATCAAGATAATGGTAAAGGCGGACATGCAAAGTTTCCTGATGATGATATACCTAAAGTATCCTTAGGTTTTTTCTAAATTATACCTATAAAAAAGGCTTCCAAGTTTGTGCGATTTTAGTATGTTTAATTTCTTTCAAGTCTGAAATTTATCAAAGATATTCCAATGCCGTATATTATTTTCTCTCTTCTTCGCTAGCAATAAAACCTAATTTCTTCAAGATACTTCGTGGATTTTACGCTGTATATATGTATATATGTAAAACAATAACAGCTAAATAGATATATTTTTCTCCGGCACGCCAACGAAAATTCTCGTTCCCGGTTAGAACGGGGCGTGGCCTCGCAGCATGTCGCGCACGATGCCGTTTAAAAACATCACGACCGGCAATACGCTGAATGGAGGAAGAAATAGGGTAAGGCTGGGCGGGGTTTTCCACCAGGGTTAGGTTAGGGGTGAGTTTTCCTTTCCTTTTTCTTACTACAACGACTGAAAAAACACACACACCAAAAACTGAATGTGTTTTGAAGTCCTGCTTGCAAGCCATAGAAATCGGGATGGCGGCCTGAGTGTAACGTGACTTAAAGGGAGACAGACAACAATTACGTTAAAATCTAGAATAAGCTTTTTTCATTTTGAATAATATAAATAATATAATAATGTAATATTAGTGCCTAAACTAGTGAGGATATATTTCAACGGGAACTATTTCAACATTTCAAAAGAGCTGGCTAACTTAGCGAAACTCGAAATTAGCGCTATATATTCGGAGGTCGAAGAAAGTTAGAAGACATAATTTGAAGGAAGAGAGGGAGTGGAAGTGGGAGTGGGAGTACTTAACCCACCCAGTAAATATATATATGCACAGGAGGAGAACACTATAGCATTCAACTAGCAACCCTGGGCCATGTACCACATATGTGTAATGCTGCACATAAATTTCTGAGTATGTGGCAGTTAATACATACATAAGGAGCACCCTCATTATGTTAAACAGCGACGCAGCAGCCGCCATGATGCTGCCACAAGGAAAATAAGCCAGAAAGAGCAGAAAAGCAGAAGTTCAAGGCATGAAAGCTAAGCACGAAGCACGAAGCAGACAAAGAAAAGCGCAGGGGAAAAGGAAAACCCCACCTCTAATTTGGAAATTTGTAAAATTTGGAGGGGGGTTTCAAAAGAGTTCTTCATCTTTGAAAAACGGACGCAGAGCTTGAAGGTCTCGCAAAGTTTGTCCGTCCACATCCTTAATTAATATTATAATACATATATTTAAGCTTCGGTAGTATTCAAATTTAATATATGAAACAATCTCCATAGCTCATATGTTCATACATATTTAGTTAACTTTTGTTTGTTATTTAACAGGTATTTTTTATCTTAAATCTCTCTATTAATTATAATTATAAATATAATATAAATGTTTTGATTAATTACTAATTTTAAGAAATTTCTTGAAATCAAAATATTTTTGTAACATTTCGATTCCGAAGATTTATTTTCACCACGTCGAGTAGGTGAGTTGAATGCAATTTCACCGCGAAAAACACGTGGTGAAATTTTTATAGCATAGCTTTCATAAAAATGGAGTATGGTTTCAAACCACGAAAGCTTTCGTTTATAAAAAATTTATATAATTGAAAAATTCTTAAATACTCAATGAGAAAAATTTGAGTACGAAATAAGTTGTTATTTAAAAGAAAGGAACTACAAATTAATTGTAAAAGCAATCAAATTTCTTAAAGAAAGAAAATTAAAATGATTTGCAATATATATGCCTTCTTTTGAAAGAAAGAAATTAAAGTATGAGTATATATTAGTATATTATATATTTTTAAAAGAAGAAAAGAAGAACAACAAGGATTAGATTCTAAATTATGTACATTTATTTTCGAAAAAGAAGGGAAATAAAAGTAAAGGTTTATTTGTTACTTCCCAGTTCGAAAATAAAATATGCAAATTTAAAGTAACTCCCGAAACAAGCTCCGAGCTTGTTGTAAAAAATTAAAACTCGCGCAGAGGCGGCGGCAGTAGGCGGCAGAGAGGGGTGGGGGGCAAAGCCTCCTTGCCTCTCAGACTCAGTCTCGGGGATTGGCTTGGATATTTGAAAACGAAGCCCCGCCCAGCCACTATTTTCTGAGTTTCTCGTTGCTCCGTACTTTTTTTCTAGACCCACGACACACACGCTTTTTAACGCTTTCTGTCTCAGCCTCAGCCCCCATTCTTGTGCTTATTATGGTATTTTTAATGGGATTTCATCTGCTTTCTCCAAGGGGGGGGGAAATGGGAATGTAATGGAAAGGGGAGAGAATATGTCCTTAGCCGCCTTTGGAAGACGCCGTGGATAAAAACGTTCCATTCATTCGGAGTGTCAATTGCCCTTGCGGTACAGTCGCCGTAAGGCATGCTACACAAAAATGCCACTGTCACTGTCCCGAGTGTCGATCGCCTAAAAGTATGCAACTGTTATTTGAAAACCTTAAACCATTTATGGTTTAAAGGGGCCTTCAAATGCCTTCAAATACATATTATTTTGAAGAGAAAGAAATCTGCAAATTACACAACGAAGCCATCAACATGCAAATGTTACTAAAGTTAAAACAAATATCAGAGTGACTTTACGTATCCTTTTTGTTTTTTATGTATTTCTGACCATTTGAATAACCATTGTGTGTGAGGTTGTTGTGACGGAGAGTCACATACGAGTAGCTAAGCAGGAGCTAAGACTATTTTACAAGTCGTATTAAATTAATTAACTAATACAATTTAAATCATAAATATATATCTATATTAAAAACTACGAAGTAATGTCAACTTTCTTTGCACATTGCACATTGCACATTGTATTTACAGTTTTACACTTTCCTGTACATTTCCTCATCGTTCGATGATATGTTTATAGCCTTGCAGGGTATTATAATTTCAGTCGGAAGTTTCCAAAATATTTCTTATATTATATATATTATTATTATATATTATCTTTTTGAGACATGACCACAAAATCTGACTACTTAAGAAGTTTATCAAAAAGAATTTTAAATTTCGCTGTATTATCTGCTCATAGATGTAGCCATGCTATATTATTCCAGAATTGCAGTTTTAATTTAATGCAAATCGCGAGATTATATTATATATGTAGCTGCCAGAGAAAATATAGTTGAATGTAGGGGAAAATGCAAAACTGTAAACTGACTGTAAAACTGCATTTTTTGGTATGTAGAAATTTCGTATATTTTTGCTGTTAGTTTTTCATTTCATTTGATCTTGTCAAATGTCAAATTAATATAATATACAAAATGTCCATGTCTCAAAGAAGCTGAAAATTGAAATCCGACAAGGTACTTTTTTCTAACAATTTTCAAACCGTTCCTAAGTCATCCTGGGACTCAAAAACAGACGGACGACGGACTAGGAGTGAATAAGATAGGTAAGAGAGGACTCTCTCGACTTTTGATGGTAAAGAAAAAATATACTTTATAGGCTCCTCATTTCCCTTTAGTGCTCTCTGCAAAAGTATGTAGAAAATTGTAGAAATATATTATTGAATTTACTATAATAGATTATTTTATAAAAATATATGTAATAAAAAATTTTAAACATTATTAATAGATTTTGGTTCAATTTCAGCCGAATTTTTCACAGCTCTTCCGAATTCTGTCTCTGGTCCCTCCATTCACAATAATAGAATCGAAAGTCTAATGAGCTCTTTCAAAAAACTATAAATACTGCTCTTTAAATCGAATTTTTAAACGTCCCCTGAAAACTCGACTTTATTTTCTATATATCTATTTTTTTTTTGCCTTGGCTTGACATAAAATCAAATAGAATCGTACGAGTAGGTTTTGATTCTAAATCCGGAGTTCTGGGTTCAAGCCTTGAAATTCCTGATTTATCGCTTCTTCCTTTATAATACAGAAAGCTATCTGACCCTGAAATGCACCATTTCGTAACTTCTTAATAAATCTAAAACACCTTAAAACCTAATTGCCTAATGATATATATTCACTTTATAGCTTTGGCGCTCTTGGGTAGTCAGATATATATGGGTTAGGGCCATTTTAAGTAATTACCCAGAGGAATTTCGCATTCATACTTCATTTTGATTTTGATGGACATATTGTTTAATAACAGTCTGTCAATTAAATTCTACATCGCAATCCTTATATCGATTAAATCGATGGCAAAAAGAATCAGGAGCCTTGACAGAATTGTATTTTTCCTATTTTCATTATTATACATCTTCGGCACGGCCTCTATATATATATTTGTATGTGCACCACGTTTTTCCGACGAATATATATGTATATTCAACAAACGTACATACGCAAGCGAGGCTATAGAGAAAATTTTCCTTTATCTTAAATCCCCCAAAAAGCTTTGGGTTCTCATTTCATTTTTCCAAAAACTTACTTAGCCTTTTTTGTAGCCCTCTTGTGCCTTTCATATTCCTCCCCGCTCGCCTTCCCAAATAAGTTGCTGCCTTTCTCCCTCTCAGGATAAAATATAAAACCAAGGCACACGGGTGTAGGGCTCGGGCTCTCTTCTTCATCTGCTTCATCTTCTCCTCTGGCCCCCAGCTCACATTTCCCAGTTCCACACACCCACGTCCCGCTCTTAACTTCACCACAGTTGTATCGCTGCCGGTTTCTTTTCGGAGCATTTTGCTAAACTCAAGACGCCTCTCGAGTGTGGGTTGTGTTTTCATTAAAAAACATCCTTCGTTCACATACACACACCCGCCGCCCTCTTCTATATACCAAATGTCGTAAGAGGGAAAAGCTAACGGCGAAGGGGTAAAAAAATGCTCTCGGGAAATTGAAGAAAGTTTAACTCCGGCAAATATTTTGAAGCAAAAAAAATGTAGCTATGGCATTCGGGGCGCTAACAAAAATGGAAGCGACTTGAGTGTGTGTAAGGGTAAAGGCTTTGTGTGTAGATATGCGCAGATGCCTGCGTGTATAAAGCACACTCGGCACCATTATCTTTCCATACACCTTATCGTGTACGCGAAAATGTGGTTGCTCTGCGTACATATATATATATATATATGCATATACATGCCTTGTAGAAAATCAGTTGCTCCTTGGAATTGCTTTCACTTGGGTGTAGGAGGAATAAAAATATGGCAAACTGTCCCCAGACAGATAGACTGAAGTCTCGCTAAATAACTCAGGAAACAACCCTGCAGTGTACCAGTCATCAACAATTCATCAATAATTCATCAACGCATATGGGGGTGTGTCGATGAAACGATGAAACGTTGATGACAAGCCCATACAATCGTTTATTAATTTTTGGTATAAATGTTGATGAATTTTTGGTATAAAGTGTTGATGAAAAAGTGATGAATCGTTGATGAATTTGTGTTGATATCAAGAGCGGACATACCATACAAAAATTCATCAACGATTGTATGGGCTTGTCATCAACGTTTCATCAACAACTTGTAATCAATCTGTCATCAACCTTTTTGTGTGAAGAGAGAAAAATGAGAGCGCGAGAGAATCGGGTTTGACACGAAGGTCGAAAGAGATCGTCGGCTCGGTAGAAGTCACCGTCGGCTGTTGATGAATCGTTGTTTTCAGAGGCCTATTGATGACAAGTGGTACTGCAGGGAAGCGACTGATAGGCATAATCCGATCAGCAGTTTTGTGGTAATTATATGGCAGTTGCCTTGTCCAAGATAAAGTCAAATGGAATGAAGCTTCCTTTCAAATTCATATATCTTAGAAAACAAGTTTAGCTACACAACCCCAAAATATATAGGTCTGCAGGGCCCTTCTCATATCTCATTAACTCGTAGCTGCGCTGTAGCAAATTTCCGATGTGGCACTAAGCAGCCTGCAATCCACGTCTCCGCTGCTCTAAGTATGTACTACATACATACTCGTGCTCCGTGCCATGTGCCATCATGTGCTTCTTTTTGTGTTCGTCTGAGAGCAGAAAAGGAAGTTATAGCGCCTGTATGTACTTGTATACAGTTACGTGGCGCTTTCTTCATCTTCTCCCCAGGTTCTTATAATTTTTTTAAGTGGGGATGTTGGGGGATGAATATACTCAGTAGCAAACAGGGACTGATGTGGAAGAGTGGGGGTACGAGAGGTCTTAGGAATTACCAAGCCCTTTTTTATTGTTCGCTGGGAATTTTACGACTGTAAAGATGCGTTAAGGGTGATTTTACAAAAATCCTAATTGGATTTGAAGTTGGAATACTAAAAATACACAATAATAAATAAAAAAAAACATACCCAATTTTAACGGCTAAAATCGTTTCATCTATAATCATAGAAAGGTTAAAATACGCATTTTAATGCGTGCATTTTAAGCGTGTCAGCGTCTTATAATCATCTCATTAGGAGGTAATTATACCTACAATGAAAACAGCAAAAATACCTCGTATCATAGTTTTTAGTGTTTAAATCGAGTTCTTCTTAGATAAGAACTTAGTTCTGTTAGACTGCATTTAAAGTACATTTTCAGTTTCTTCTAAGCAGAATCAGAATGGTGGTGAGATAATGTTTGGTTGGTTGTTTGCCCTGCTTTGGAACGAAGTACGAAAATGGCGGCAGTCCAATGGTATAAAGGCAGGGGGTGGCTGCGGATTCTCGGGGAAAATCGACATTTCATGGGAAAAAAACATAATGTCTTACTCTAATATAGTCAGCAAGAACCCCATGGAGATAGTTAAGAAAGACTTTCTGGCAATAAATTTTAAATTATAAAACATTTAAAATCTCTCAGACTCAGAGCTTTAATTTTTCTAAAAAATCTTATAGCTGTCATGGAAATGATCGGTAAATGTAGAGGAAAGTTTAAAACTAGATAAATTTAAGGAAAGATGACATTACTTCGTTGTTCCTTAATACAACTATTTAAAATGCATATTATATTAAACAATTCAATCTCTATATATAAAAATGGAGGGGTCATATATGTTTGTCTGACAAAAACTCGAGATCCGCTGAACGGATTTATATAATCTTAGTCTTAAAATGTTCGTGGAGGTCTAGGGAAGGTTTAAAAGGTGAGAAAACGGTCGAATAATATCCGGGATAACCATAAAAACAGGTCTTTTTCTATATTACATGAAATTGAATTTAAATTTTGTAAATGTAGGCAAAGAGGGAGTTGTCAATCATTCTGTTGTAAAGTAGTCTGTTTTAAAAAAATTCAGTCGAATTCAAAAGTTGAGTACTGCAAATCAGACTTTGAAAAAAAAACGTGTATCTCGAACAGATAAGTAATATCGCGCATGGAACGCTCACCACAAAACAAAACAAAAAATATTGTTTATGAGAAAGCATTAAAATGATTAAGATACTGTATCATAACAGTGAGTGTATGTTAATAAAAACTGAAACATTATAATAAACAGTATTTAAAGTTATTTATTGGCTTAAAGGCAGAACAAAATAAACAAGGTCAGCTAAAATGATTCAAGGAAAAACATAAACAGAGTTTAAAACTTAAAAAAGGGTCGAGACAACGTTCGCCGGGACCGCTAGTCTTAATATATTTTTTTTTTAAATTTTATGAACGGCGATTTATTATAATATAAGTATACATTTTGTATATCTTCGTTTTTTCGCTTCCTTTCTTGTTTCAATAATACCTTCAAATCTTCCTTAATCCTTATCTAGTCCGATTTTTATATATCTAAAGCCGTTCCGACTTTTATACTCCAATGGTAATAGAAAGAAGCCTATCTGCACATGTGTATTCTGGAGGTCGAGTAAGAAATGAAGGAGCACAAATATTCGACACAAATATTGTACATATCGGAAAAAGAAAAAAACTACCCAACATTACTAACAGAATTCATTGTCGAACAAGTATATAATGCGTTATATACTTTTGGTTGAAATAAAAACGGGGAGGTTGCGATATGAAAACCCCCTTTGGATTATTGTTAAAAATTCCTAAAACCTTTCTTCCTAAAGATTTTTCATTGGTGGTGGGTTGTAAGAAACTTCGGGGTGTTAATTCACATAAAAGATATATGTAGCATTTAGGTTTGCTGTGAAAATAAGCCAGAAAAACACTAAAAAGCAACAGAATAAACTACTACATAAACTAGCCTCTCAGGTTTGTAGCAATCTAAATAAAACTTTGATAAAAGTCGTATGGTTTTTACTCATTAGTATATATTGGAAACGGAACGGATCGGACGACTATATCATAATAGCTACCTTAGGAAATATCGGGAAATTTTTACAACAAACAAATATTAACTTGGCCGGTTTTTAAAGTTTTTTGATCTTTAAGAGACACGGCTATTTTGTAATAGTTTCGTGTTTTCGTTCTTATTTTATAAAAATCTGACTTTCATATAACTTTTTAACGTTTACACCAAGAGACTACATCAAATAAATGATTGTCAAACAAATGTAATACAATTTGCCGATGATTTCAAAATCATTTCTTGGGGTGACAACCTATGATATGCTTGTGATAATCTACAAAGGAAAATAATAGACTTTAATCATTTGTGTGGGGACTTAGGTTTTAGCTTTAATCCAAGTAAATCTGCTGTGATGAATATGGGTAGGGGAAGAAGGAATTCTATACAAATAAGGCTTGATAACATAGAGATACCATGTAAGAAAAATATTACCTTTTTGGGCAGAGGTATTTGTAATAATATGTCAAGTGTAATGCATATTAAAGAAGTTAAAGAATACTCAAAAAAAGCGGTAAAATTGTACAGTTTGCCACGACAATAAAATCGGGACTTAAACCTAGAGTAAGCACAAATATAAAAAAAAATAAAAAGTCCTTTGTAAGATCTAAACAAGAATATGCAATAACCACTTTTGCTAATATGGGTATAGGAGCAAATAGAGATATGGACATAGCTCAGGCTGCAATTTTGAGAAATGTGTAGGAGTAGGATTTTTGCTCTTGCAGGTGTCATGCCCCCTATTTTTAGAGCGAAATGGCTTACTGCCAAAGAGTTATTCAAAATTATAGTCTATTTACACTATCGTGCGTTACCTATCGATATCGAAGGAAACGCAATAACGTAGAATGTGTGTTTCTATTGCGTTATTACGTTTGTTTTTGACAACTGTCAGCATTTACTGAAAAATTAAAAAAAATTGACGAAATGAGCACTTTGAACAACGACGAAAGCCTGATTTTATCAGCCGTGGAGTAAGATAAAGTAACCATGACGAGGCCATGGATTTGTCTGCGATGTCTTTTTCTTTGGAGAAGCGAATTGGGATTGTCTCGTACTGCTTGGGATCTTCTAGGGAATACCGCACTATAGCGTGTCTCTGGCGCACCTAATAATATGTAGGATTTTGGTTGCGAGTATCCACCAGGATCCCTCACCAATAAGTGAATAACAATATCCGTTAAAGAAGTTGATGATATTTGAGGCAACCTGTTCAAGAAACTTGAATAGGAAATACAAACGAAAGCGCTGAACGCATTGGGCACACCTGGGTCTAAATGTTCTTTTTGGAACCATTATTAAATAATTATTTTGTACATTAATTTTAAAATATTTTTTAATTAAAAAAAATGGGTTTTTACGCGGTTTTATAAAACGCCATATTGCGATTCTTGAAAGAGATCCATCCAAGCGGTCGGCTAGCATCGATCCCAATTTGAATTATATTATATCTTTCTGTATATGTGGGAGTTCTTCAGAACTCACTGAATTCTGTCATATTCTTTGTCCACAGATCCAGAAGTGCCGACCAGAAGTCCCCAAGAGTGCACTGCTCAAACCGTCAGTTACTAGGTTTGGATTTTTATTTGGTGGTGAAACTTGTACGATAGTCCGAATATAGAGTTGTTATCGAAATACACAGGTGTTATCGACACAAACGTAACTTGAAGGCCCCTATACAAAACCAATGTAAAAAAAACTACGTTTGCTCTGATGACGCAAAAACGCAGCCTAGTGTAAATGGGGCCTTAAAGTATATAATTCGGATTTCTTTGAAGAACTGCTGCAGACTGAAGCTAGAACAAGTTACACTGTTATTTTAAGAGAATTTAGATACTTTTTCAACAACACAAAAGTATGTGTTCATTTTGAAGCATGTGGTAATTTTAATGTTAAAGGAAAATTTTTTGAGAAGAATAAGGATGAATATTCCAATGAAGAAATAAAGGCTAGGTTTGCAGAAATTTTAGTAAAACATCAAGAAAAAGATTGGAACATAATTTCAACTGATGCTTCAGTCACTTCTGATGGTAGCGGTGTAGGTATTGTGGAGATGCCAAGTGGAAAAATACATGGTTTCAAAATTGAAATAAAATTATCCTCAGTAGGATCGGAGTTAGTTGGAATTAAACTATCTTGTGGTATGAAAAATACAAAAAGGCTGTAATTATTTGTGATGGATTAGGTGCAATAAAATTAGTTGGTAATAAGAACTCGGACTCTCATATAGTTAAGGAAATTCATGACACAATTAAACAATCAGAAGCGGAAATTGTTGATATTTTATGGGTTCCAGGGCACAAAGGAATAATTATAAATGAAAAAACAGATAGATTAGCGAAAGAAGCTGTAAATAGAGGAAGACAGATAATTGTTTATTTCAGTATAAAAGACGCTTTAAGAGAAATAAAAAATAATGTAAATGAAAGCTGGAATGAAAATTATAAAAACAAGTGCATTTCAAAAGGCTCAAAGATACTAAACTATTTCCCAAATATACCAAATCAACCGTGGCATCATAATCTAAAGTGGAAAGCAAAGAGCATTAAAGTAATAAACAGACTCATGACAAACCATACCTATGACAACATTTTTTTAAACTACATCTAGGCATGTGATACTAACCTATGTGAAACATGTAATACACCAGAATCAGCTGAACACTTAATCTTTTATTGCCAAAAACTTGCATCGCTTAGGAAAAAATTCAAAATTTTCAAATATTATACAAATTTAGAGAAAATTCTTCTAAAAAAAGAACCTCTACATTTGAGAGAACTCTGCAAATTCATAAATGCTGCCGACTTTTCTTTTAAAAAAATGGGTTTTAAATTTTAACTAAAATTAAGTTTTAAACTAACTTTAGTATACCTTCCTCTACTCAAAAAAAAATATATATAATAATAATAAATAAGTAAATAAATAGATAATAGTAAATAAATAACAATAATAATAGTAATAATAATAATAAATCAAAAAAATAAAAAGAATAATAAAAATAAAAAAGATCATAATAATAAGAATAATAATAATAATTATATATATGATAGAAAAAAAATATATAGATATTAATCTTATTGAATTGGACAGGTGGTCCTGTTCAAAACGCAAATGAGCTGATTTCAAGCTGGATTTAAACATTGGACCGATGTATATAGCTGATATGAAAGGAGAAAAAGCTTGGTGTTTTTTAAATCTACCTGCTTAAGGAACGAAAGTATCTGGTCATTACAACATACCAGTTGTGACCAAATTTAAATCATCATTCAATCAATCTGGTTAAAGCTCAAAAAAAGAAAAAAACAAATATTAACTTGGCCGGTTTTTAAAGTTTTTTGATCTTTTTGAGCCACGGCCATATTGTACTAGTTTCGAGTTTTCGTTCTTATTTTATTAAAATCTGACTTTTATATTACAATTTTATGCAAATGCTGCCGTAGAAACGCAGTTAATATATATAAATATATATATCATATATATATTGTACCAGTTATTTATTTTATACGATTTCAAACTAGTGTTTTAAGGATGCCAAAATGAAATGAGTGTATTTAAATTTAAATATCTCCTTCTTCTTTCCGCCTTTAGAATAACACCTCTACTAAGTTCCTTAGAGAAAACACATTACTTTGCATTTATTATTTATTTTACAATAATTTTAATTTATAGGGGCAGTGAAATGGACATCGTTGCTGTCCCATCGGAAAAAAAAAACGTATTTGTAAAGACCAAGCAGATGTGTGCCAAAAATATGTACAGAAATAAAATGGGCCAGAGACTGGTGTCCAGTTTCGTGAGTAAAAAAAGAAATATGCAAATAAGTTCGAAACAGACTAAAAAGTACATAAAATCGAGAAAAATTTCAAGGGAAAGGGGTTGAAAAATCACGGAAAAGGGAGAATTGACCGATGACCGGCTGCAATTTAAATGTTGTCCTTCATTCAACCAAGAGATTTAGTTCTACGTATGCCATCCAGCTGGCGATGTCCGAAAACTGGTTTTCTTTCCCAGAAGGGAAACGGAAACCAGTTGGACATCTTCTAGGCATTACGAATTACCTACGATATTGTGATTTAAGCACCATAAGAGTCCGAGACTTGCCCAAGTCCCACCGCCGGTCGCCGGTCAAACGGTCAGTTTGTTTTTTGTCAGTTTTCTTCGCGGTGGCTTTCATGCCTCGGTCATCCCCTCTAAGCTATGAGATTTGTATTGCAAGTAATTGAAAAAAAAAACAGAAGAAAGGAGGTAGGCCAAGAAACAAATAATAATAAGGGCACAAATAAAATCCATTTCGAGTTTTCTTTAAGATAAACAAGTTGTCGTAGAAGGCTCTAAATTCTAAATAATTCCCAAAAAAAAAATTTTATGGAATACAAAAACAACCCATTTTTGATATAATTTTATAGAAATTCGTTTTTTATCTAAAAAGAAATGTTGCAATATTATACAAATCGTAGTTTTCAATCTAAACAAATCAATGCAGTCGCGCGATTTTTATCGTAAAATAAAAATATGAAAGCATTTAAAAAGTTACTTAAAAAAATCGCGCGAAATAATTCCCCAACTAAATTTGGTTTGGGTTTTGGGGACTTGTTTTATATTTTCTTGGGGACTTATTACATTAATTTCTCAAATAGTGAAATAACTGCCCAAAAAATCGTTGCGTTGTATTCCATACAAATTTTTGGGGACCTATTTCATTTTTCCAAGTGTCACTTTTTTAGATTGTAATTTCATTTGTAAATTTGGCCAACGTAATAATTCCCCAAAGTTTAGGGAATTATTTCGTTATTTGTTTGGGGACTTATTTTGCAGAGCCGTCGTAGGACATTTCGAAAATGTACAAAGTCTTATCTCAGCCGAGTCGATCTAGCCATGTCCGTCTGTCCGCCGCCTACGTAGTCTCTCAGTTTTGAAGTTTATATATTCGAAACGGGCCGGATCGGACGACTATAGTAACAACCGACAAATTTTTAAAAGCAAAATTAAAACTTAACCACTTTTCTTTTCAGAAAAAACATTTTTTTATAAATGTTTTTATTGGCTGCGAAAATTTCTTGGCCTACTTTCAAAACAGCGCCTACGTCTGCCTTCTTCTTCTTCTTAGTCAAATAAATTGCCCTCTGTTAGGGTATTAATATAGGTAGGGCGTTTCTAAAAAGTTTCGACTTACCGAGACATTGAAATCCATTTTTATCGGAGCGAAATCTTAAGAGGATATAGGAAGTACTGTTCAAAAGTGGATAACATTCTTTTAGAACATTAATTAAGTTCGCAGTTTGTTTCTCTTCATGCAGAGATTATAATCGTAGAGCCTGCTGCCACATCCACACTTTCATTCGTTGCATACAAAAATTTAAAAGTGAAAAGTTAGGCATTTCGGCATTTCCTATGAAATCTATATAGATAATTTGTTTTCACAGTCAAAAGTTCCCAAAATCACACTGATCAAATTGTAAAATCCCGCTTTTTGGAAAAATCGACAACACATTTATAGGTGTAGATAGATTCCTAAATGTAACACCTAATGAAATTATCGCCATTTATTCTGAGCAAGCAAGAGGGAGAAATGAGGCCAATTAATCGACTACGTGTTTTTTGGGGGGTCTTAAAACCCTTAACAAAAGCTAATCGACTCGTTGCGGAAAAAAGCACACTGCAAGGTGAACAAGATAAAAAATCTGTGCAATGGGAAAACATTTTTTCTACTCGTACTTCCTTTTTTTTCGCACTTTGTAATTTTTTTTTTATGGCAGCGAAGCAACAGGAGAAACCTGACTCGTTGTCCGTTTTTTCTTGTCAAGTCCCAGGCTCTGACTTCGCAGTTCTCACACACCATTCCCGATATTTTTTTGCCGCTTGTTAATTAACGTGACTTGTGGCACTCTTTTGGCCACTGGACAACACAGGCCCCTGCGGTTGTGGGCTCGTCCTACGCCGTGCTGTATTTGTCCAACATATAATGTGTTTGCCCTCGAAGCACCATGCGAAGCCAGCGATTGGAGCAGTGGGGGTGTGCAATAAAAAGAATGCAAAAAAAACCTACAAAAACAGTGCCGTTTAAAGGTCGGAAAATCGCGGCAATTACTTCTCTGACTCCCATGCGGATATGCGCGGACCAACAGCTTTTTTTTTAACGCTGAAGACCTTGTGTGTGTGTGGTTTTTGGGTTTCGAAAAAATGTAAATCGGATTTATTTATCTCTCTCAGAGCCTCTCACACCTACACGTATGTATCAGAGTAAATTAATTGCTTAGAGGATTAACGAGTTTTTTAATCAATTTGCGCGGTTACCTGAGCCTTTAAAAATGGCCCTATAATATAAATGGTAGCTAGACTTAAGTGGTGAGGCTCTTTCTTGAGCCTCCAATTAGAGCTGCGCTCTGTTTTGGGTCCTCAGTTTCATGGCTGTGACTACGTTTTCTTTAGCACCCCACCCAGATTCGCAGAGAAAAGCAAGAATATCTGCATCCTTTCCTTCTTCTACCAGTGACTCTAGCTGGTAGACACCGCAGGTATAGCAATTTGAAGTGCTCTTTCAAGCGCTCTTTCAACAAATTTTATTCATTTATTCCTATTCTATCTATTTAACAAAATTTCGCTGATAAGACCTAGAAATCGGTCCTCTACAGTGGATTGAAATTGAATTTGAAAGCAAATTCAATTAAATTAAATCAAATAGGGTTTACTACGAAAGCTGCAAGAAATCGAAATTGCCTCTCATTACGATTTTAATTGTTTAATTGTGAGCATGAATATGTAAATATATAAATCAGGGGAAATCCCCTGATTAAGTAAAAAAGTAAAAATATGATCATTAATCGAGTAAAAGTAAAAGTGTGACCATTTCTTAAATATTCTTAGCAAGGCACAAAGACGAGGTGTTTCCCACTACCAGCCGCTAGGTGGCCTCCTCCATTTGTTCACACACACATTTTCGAAGGGATATTTTTTGGTGCGTGGCTAAGAGAGCGGACGAAAGAGAGCGGAAGTTTTGCGCTCTTACTTCGTCGATGTCGCGAGTCGCGACAGGCAGAGACAGAGACAGACTTAGGAAGCGAATGGAAATGGAAAAGTCAATTTATTGTAATTTGTAACACGATTTCGGTATTTAAATAAATATATTCATATTATTTAAATATTTTAATTTAAATTAAATATTTATTTATTGGTCTCAAAATGCATTGAAGTAAGTTAGCAGCAAGAAGTTGTTTTTAAATAAGCAAACGGATGAAAGTGTGTTTTTGTTGTACAATTTAAAAAAACCTTTTAAGTGGCTAATGTTTTTTTTAAATTAATTTGTGGGGGCTTGGTGCCCTTTGTTCAACATAAAGCTAATAAAAAGTTTGCAACGCATCGGAACAATCGGAAAAATAATAGAAAAAAATTTAATTCGGCATTAATTTTGGACATGTTTTCATATATGTATGTATGTACTTCTAGACATATTTAACTACTTATGCATTTTTAGAAGGAAGTTTCATAGACTAGAGAGATCACTAATACTTTTCTAAAGTTCTGGCTAAAATTATAGTCTCCTTGCAAGGTAGAAATAACGAAGAAATCATCGGCATTAACTTATTGAAAACCAATCTGTGATAGCATTTGATGTTTGCTAAAAATAATGAAAAAGTAAAACTGCAATGGTGCTTTATATAATTTTCTATTTTCACTCGACTCTTTAAGAAGTGAAAGCTGATAATTATTAATTAATTATAATAAAATAATAAATTTTAAAAATTATAGGTGGTAAAAATTAGAAACACTATAAGTGCGAGATACATTTTCGATAATCTTAAAATGCACAATCGCGTTCTCGGGTCTGTCAAAAGAATAACAAATGTAGCCTTGTGTCTCCATTCGCAAATCGAGAAAATTCTTGAAAAAAGCCGCATTTTCAAACGCGGAAAACCTTATTAAATTTATTTAATAAATAAATAAATAAATACTGAGTTTGAGATTTGTAAAATGTTACAGTCTTGGAGATAAACTCGCATGAGGAAGTTATTGAAGCAGCTTGTGCGATCTCTCCATGCTTCCTTCTCCTCTAGTACACAGCATTTTTCCGCACAGTGCAATTAAACTTAAATATAAATAACAATTACCTCTTGGAAAAAAGGTCAAAACCAAAATCAGAAGATGAATCCGGAGACAAAGAAACGAACAGTGGAGCCAGCAAAGAGCAATACATTTCAAAATAAAGAAATACACGACGCCAAAGGCCACCAGAAAAAGTGGAACAAATTTATAGCATTTCTTTTGTATCTCTCAGATACTTTTCATCCATCCTTTGCCTCCATCTCTCCACGTTTATGTTGATTTTTCTTGCGCTTCTTCTCGAAATTAATTTTTAAATTGTTTTTTTCGCACGGCGGCGGGGCTAACAAGAAAACTGGGCCGCGTCCGGTTTAATATTATCGGGAGTGTTGCGTTACCAACCCAACACCCGCACACAGACCCGCACCACTCCCCACTTCCAGTCCCAACCAGCCGGACGGACTCCGAGCAAGAAACCCTTCCTTTTCTTCAGAAAACAACGAAGGACCGAAGAACCTTTCCAGCATCGTCCGCGTCCGCGTCTTTGCCGGATTTTTCTCCCCTCAATTACATTTTATTTGCGCAAAAGTTGTTGTCTCTCCCTCTCGCCCCAACTTCCTCCTCCGGCACTCTACTTAAAGCTGATGCAGGACGATATTCCTATTCCAATTGCCATGGCACTGCTAGCGTCATCCATCAAGTCGGCCTTGGCAGCAGCGTTCTTTTTTGCGGAAGGAAGCGCGCCGCGCCATGCCAACAACATTTATTTAAAAAACTCCCAAGGAATATAAGAAAAAAAAATATAATGAAAGACAACAAAAAAGGGCAACTACAACTGTAGAAAAAGGGTGGTGGCAGCCAGGAAGGTGGACGGGCGGGGGTTGGTTTGCTGGACGTTGGGTGTTGGGTGTTTTGGGTGGGAGTCTTGGGCTGTCTTTTTGCGTTGCTTTGGAAAAAGAAAATGGCCACATACATACATGGGTAAAATGCTTATATATTTACTACTTTAAAATAACGTGATAAATTTCATCCAAATCGATTTTTTATATTTATAATGGTTGGTTGGTTTTTATTTCAATCCAATCCAAAAATTGATGGTATGAAAATGTAATTTCTTAAATATTATTTCTCGTTGCGGTGATAAAGCGAAATTTCGAAATAAAACAATTTAAAAAAGTCATCTGATGACAGTTGCAGTTTTTAACTCAAGGGGCTTCGTGTCATGAATTTATTGATGAAGAATTATATTATTTACATATAAGCCTAAAAAAAAAGATAACACCGACTTTCTTTAAAGTTTGACAAACACAAAAATAATACCCCACTTAGAAAGTCAGTCAGCTAGGTCAGAAATGTTTTACCATCAAATACAAAAATACAAAATGTTGACCATTTTTCACCCGCGTAAGTCCATAATGTTGAAAACAAAACAGAACAGAACAAAACAGAACCGCAACGAGGTGCCGTTCAACTAGCAGGATATTTTAAAATTTAGGTTTTTTATTTTTGAATGCAAATCGGATGAAACAATCTTTCAATTTAGGGAACATTTTAAATTGTGAATGTAAGACGGTAACGTTAAAACCGTTATTTTATAATATGTATAAACGTAGTACTTAATTCCAATTAGTTTTTATGTTCATTAGATAATGGTAATAATGCCTAATAACCTGCCAGTTATTTGCTTCATTGATTCATTGGCGCTACCCCGAAAGTAGACCTCTTGCTAACTACTACTAATTCACATATCGGACATTTACTCTCGATATAAACTACTAACTGTAAAATCATAAATGTATATTCACGTCACTGTTTGAGGTTTCCCAGCTCCTCTAGCATAAATGAATATTACAAAGCCATAACTACAATATAAATAATTATATGTGTTATAACAATGCTCAAATTGTTTATTGCACATTTTGACAGCGATAAACGATTAGTGCCGGCACTTCATCAATATTTCTAAACGCATCCTGAGCAACTTTCGAGTCATTTTCATCTGATCGATACATTAAATTGTAAATGTCCCATATAAGAAAGTGCTTCTGTGCTTGTGCTCATATTTATACGACTGAAACCCGAAATAATGAAAAAACGGTAGTGCTTTTTGATTGAGAAATATGTAAATGATCTATGGTTAGACATAGGGGATGATGGTGGTGCTGATGAAGCTGAAAGCGTTTAAAAAATCAGTGTCCGAATATTCCAACCCTTTTTAACACTTTCAAAGGTCCAATCTCCATCGGCTTGGTCTGACCCATATCCGTTCACCTTCACATGATGTACACACGTACATACGTATGTCTGTCTTGCCAGAGTGATTGCTTTTGCTTTCTGTTTGTCCCCTGGCTTCCGCTGTCCCTTTTGCCGCCGTTAGCTGTCCGTCGTCCGCTGTATGCATAAATTAGCGAGCAGCGACCCTCGGCGGTATGATCGCTGATACACCGTTGCCGTTGCCGTTACCGTTACTCACTGGGAGCCATCTGGTACATCGTTGAGAGTCGTCCCCTCTCAAGCCCAAAAAAGCGTAATGGATTTCCGAAGGGGGTTAGGAGAGAGCGACTGAGCGACTGGACCGAAATGGGGCTCGGACCGGGACCGGGACCTAACCCTTTCCAGGGGTTGTTTTTGCGCTTGCGCCTGCGTGACCCTGTGGTCACACGTCCTCCTATGTATGGTGCCAGCTAGCTTACATCTGCTGCCCATGCATAGATCGAACGGTTGGGTTTTCTATGAAACAAACAGTAATATTAGCTAAATGCATAGATACTGCACTAGACCTCCAACTATCCCAACTATTCAGCTCTCGATGTAATTTATTCGCCTTGTTTGTCTTTCACTCCTCCACTGAATTTCGTGGCAGCAGATGTGTGTAGCTTACAGATGCAGGTACACAGATACAAGTAGGATACAGATACATTCGCGTATCTCTCGCCCAGGAGATACCTAAAAGGGTATTCTCGAAAAGACTGTCTCTAGCTTGTGGTCAGCTCCACCTCTTCTTGTCAGAAACTCGATATAAACGGAGACACTTCTTCCTGGCAAAAAGTTATATTATACCCCACAAGTACAGGGTACGAAAGTGCCTGTAGGAGCTTAAGAGGTTACCTCGCTGGATTGCTGGCTAAATTTATGCTTTTTTATTCGCCCCTTCCTGTGCGTAACCATCTGTTTTTCTGACCGCAAATCGCGTGGTCGCGGCTCCAGACATCCTCTTCGGCCACTACATCTTACACAGGCTTACAACAGGCAGTAATTGCAGTAGTACCCTTGGAAAATGTTTTGAGTAAATATATAACCAATAGGAAATATCTTTCTATTTGATCAGAATACAAGTATTCCCAAGGATCTATTTTCAAATACAGAATCTTAGGATCCATGCTTATACCAAACCTTCCTAATTTATAAAATACATATTATATATTGAAATGTATGTATATTCAAATATCTGGAAGTGTTGGCAGGGTAGGGAAGGAGACGCGCATTGCAATTATTAATTTTTAAGCATTAACTCGGTGCATGCGGAATACACATAGTTTGCTGCTGCTCCATAGCCACAGTACATGCCAATTACGAGCGTGTATTCACATATTTACTTATATATTTCGCATAATCCGCATATATAAATATATACAGTACATGCGTACAAAGTTAGATAGATGTTTCCCAACAGGAAATAATTATTGAGGTTGGCTCGAGAGGCTATCCATAGAAACACTAGGCTCAATAAGGTCATATATATCTTGTAAAGCTCGACTTAAAACGTGAAATACTTAAATATAGTAACATATATTAGTCTACAGTGTATCATTGATACGTGTGTTCGAATTGGCTGGATACGAAGCTCCCAACTTTTCTGAAATATTAGCGACTGTACCCCCGATCGTAGGCTTTACAAAGAATTCAACGGAAAAGAGTGCGAATAATGAACACTAATATTGCACATATGTACATATGTATGTATGTACTTATTTCCACTGGAAGCATATATGTACTTGCACGCAATGCAGTGGATGGAATGTGTAAATTCAATTTGGCTTACATAAATAATTGCCAAGTGCTGAGTGACTGGAGCCGTGTATACAGCTTAGTGTGTTGAAATTATGTTTGAGTGTACATACTAGATATATGTACACGGATATAGTCACAAACTTATGTGGGCCGGACATTCATTTTTGTTTTCTGTGTGAGGAAATCTGTGTGAAATGCACACTATTCATCCTCTAAGAGTTCGTTTAAATTTTAAACATTAAATATATAAGCATAAATAACTATGTATATATAAACATATTGGCATATTCGAGACCTAAGCAAAAAGTCGATTTAATGACGGTTGTCAAACGTTTTTAAAATCAAACTTGAAAGCGAGTTGAGTCCTTGAAGCATGTATGATCATGTCACTCTGCGGTGAATCTAGTGAATTTTGCAGCATAGGTCAATGAACAAATACAAGTTCCAAGTTCGCTCTGTAGTAGCTCCTATTTAGCGGAATCGCAAAATATATTGTTTATGGGTGTACAGTAGACAATCAATACTTGGGCATACGGTGACAGTTCTGTACATGTACATGCATGCATTGCCCAACCTTTGCATTATTGAAAATATGCGTGTGTATGATTCTTGCAGATAAAGTATATACCATTTACGGACATGCACATACATGTACATATATGTACTCATGTTATGTATGTATGTATGTCTGTACACAAGCTGCTCATTTGAACTGAACACAATCACACACACTATAATTATCCAGGCATATACTTACTGCTTGAGCAATTATGTATGTACATACCATATGTATGCGCCTTTATAGTATGTACATATGCGCCAGCATATTTAATTAAGTACATATATGTGAAATGCCCATTAAAAGTCAACAAAATGAATTCATTGAATGCAAACAGACTCTTGTGTTAAAAATTTCATGCATAGGTTTCACGGCCTAATAAAAGTGATTTCCTTAAATGAACGATTAACATTCCTCGACATCTCTAACTTTTAGCTGATATAACTACTACTCTTTGAGATCAAAAGCCTGTTCAATGTTTTAAATTGAACCTGATGCCGTTTCAAACAAAATTAGTGTTGTGAATAACATACAAACAATACAGATGGCAGAAAGGATTCCGAACCTGTTACAGTGTTTTATTTTGTCTAAAAGCAGCCTCAAGACGTAGACGTTGGCTGCAACTGCAACTTCGGAAAAAAGCTGAACGAAAATCGATAGAGGTCGATAGCTTGAAGGAAAATCGATTAAACATCCGGCACAAAACAGCATTAGGCTGCTTTTCCTGCGATATATGTACGATATGTACATTTATGTACATACACGATTTCCAACCATAAGGGTTCGCATATGTATGTACACGGCTGCCAGAGATGCAATACATGGATGTGTGTGTGTGTGTTTTGTATATAGGAAAACACAAACTGCACCGGAAATGCATCCATATCTGGCAGGCACATGCATGCACACACATGCGAAGCAAAGTGCAATGCATAAACATAAGCTAGACAGCAAATAGAGCTATGACCGTGTGCGGAAAAGGGACGAAAAAGGCAGGAGGCACGAGCCACGAGCCACCGGAGGAGTGGTGGAGGTGGTGGCCAGGCGGAGGCCTTGAAGTAGACATTAAATCATGCACAAATTTGCATACCACCAGGTTCAGGATTCAGGATTCAGGCTCATGGCTCTGGCTCTGTGGTTCCAGCAGGACTGCAGCGAGCAGGTTGGGGTTCATTTTGGGTGGTGGTTGCAGTGGTCATCACTGCCATATCGCAGCCATATATATATATATTTATATATAAGGGATGTTACTAGCGGAAATGCAACTCAGAGCAACAGAGAGACGCGACCGACTGCAACCGAAAAGTGCACTTCTGCCGCCCCTGCCCTGTACGTGTGTGCTCTGTGTGTAAGAGTAATCATTTTCGCGGGGTGGCGCAAAGGGATGATGATGCAATTTAAATGCATCTGGAAACGCGTGTGGCATGGGTCAGACATATTTAGTGCCAACTCACACACATAGTGAAATGCCCGAAGAGCGAATCGCGTCTGTGGGCTTATCGACACAGCGTTGGCGTCAGTGAATGCAATTGCACTGAGAAAAACAAACGGCTTGACTTTAGGTAGCTAGAGTTATACAGCTTTTAAGCAAGTGAAACGAATATACGAGAACCTAGAACGGTAAAAATGATGAATTGTTGAGTTAAGTCTTGCCAGTATAAACACCCGAAGACCCGAAGAAAAGAATCTAAAACAACTTTTCTGAGCCCGTTTTTTCGACAATTTTGGGACATTATGAAAATCTACTTGCTCACAAAACGCTTTCAAATTCTCGAACGAGCGTTTGGTCCGCTCTCAGTTTTCGAATTCAACTAAAGCCTAGACTATGTCAAGACGCAACTAAAAAGTTAACTCTCACGCAGGGCTATTTTCGGCCAGTGCAAGGCTGCAGCATGTCCGAAAGCACAACTGACGCTGCTGCAGTTGCAACTGCAGTTGTTGCCAAGAGCGCCGGCGCTGAAGCTGCCACTGCCCCCCGCAGTCCGCTGCTTTCGTTGTTGTTGCTGTCGCTTTTTGTTTAACGCACACAACATTTTTATCTTATAATAAGGCAACGCCGCCGCCGCCGCAGCCGCCTGTCCCCAGTAGCTATTCCGCTCTTCCCCTTGCCATGTAGGTGTACCGGTGGAGTCGATGATGATGATGATTTTTATACTCAAATTATTTTTTCGAATGCGGCATTTTGGCATTCACAGACGCAATATTCCATGGAGTAGAGCAACAGACTGCGGATCGTCCTGACCCTCGCGCAGCAGCATTTTTATTTATCAAATGTGTGCATAAAATATATACATAAATCGTGTTAAGAGTGAAGAGTGAATTTGCAAAAAAAAAAAAAAAACTATAACAAAAGCGATCCCTTTTTAACTTATATATTTTCTTTCAATTTATTTACAGATCATCATAATTTTAACAAAAACAATAGACCAAAGAACGTTTTTCAAAGAAATAATAATACTAATAGCCGTATAAAAAGAGATCAAATCAATCCACCAACAACTCAACCATCTTTCAGTTTTATAAGCAATAGAACAGATGCAATTAATTAATCTGATTTATGTACTCATCAACTGTAATTAACTTAAAAACTACTAAACTAACCAATTAACCAACCAAAAACACAAGAACAACAAAAACCACGACCAACGAAAAAGCCAACCCTTCGAAAACCATCAAAAATAAAGCGTTCCATTAACGATAACGAGAGAGAATAAATATGAATATGAAAACCGTATAAAATATTGCAAAATTGAAATCAAAAGTACAAAACAGGAAAAACAAAAACATAAACAAAAATCCAACCAACCAAACAAGGAAGAGTATACTTTAAATTAATTACAAGTCATCAGCATTACTACGAGAAATAGTATTCTGTTCTGTACATAACCTTCGTTTGCTATCTTGGCATTAATCACATCATAGGTGTTTTTTGGCATACAAAACTAACTCTGTAAAACGCAATTCTCACACACAGCAACAACATACATCAATTGAATGCTTTCACTAGATACACTGACACCGGAACAAACAGTTTGAAATACGAATACCACATACCCTATAGCTAGCATTTGACACATCCCTGGTCCCGGAGGACACTAGTGCATAGTAATACTTTTCGTAAAATCAATTTAAGAACACAGAAAAGATATAACGATAAAGAGATTAGTAAATAAAAATATATTAAATAACCGTATAGAAATACCAACCACTATATCATAATTATCAGAACAGTCACGAAAATATTAAACGTAAAACTTGTAAACGTAAGGATAAGGGGAGATAGACTTGACATATTTTTTAATTGTAATCGGTTTATTCTACACCGCATTTGGGGAAATCAAATTACATCAAAATTATATTTTTATATTCATAATTAAGGAAAAGAAGAAAATAACTTTCTTAGAAATCAAAGACAACAATTATTTAGGGAGCGTAAACCATAAGCAAAAGTTATCGGGTAACAAATTGTGATTATAAAATTAAATTATAAACTAAAACTAAATGGAATTCGAATGAGAAAATTACATGATTTTGTAAATTTGAGCGTGTTAAACCGAGAACATTTTAGGCGAATAATGAAATATTTCGCGACACCGTAACCGTGTGCCTTATTCCGGCCTTATGTTTCAAACTCATGCAAAATCTATATATTAAAAAATATAAAATATAAATAATGTAGTAAGGGCTGACAACAAATTAAAAACAAGGTATGCCACCGTCATAAGCTTTCGCCAGGATCCCAATGGATTTCTCAGGTAATATTTGAATATTTAATTATATGAAACATCTAAGTTAATTTACCACTTATTTTTGTATATCATTTCAAATTATCAAACATATTATTTATTTTGGTTTTCATAAAAACGGAAAACTACAAGATTTTCGACCACCGATTAGCCTCACATTTGTACACAAGATCTCGATCAAAATGTTATATTTCACACACAATTATTATCAATATTTATGGCACAATAAAAATCCATATCTCTATGTTTGTCAAATAAGAATTGTTTGCCTAATCAGGAAAATAATTTTTAGATTATAGATATGACAATCTGACAATCGAATAAAGTTTAGCGTTTAGCCTTTTTCCAATATTCGAAGTGACTACTTACTCCGATGGTACCTCCATCACAGGCCTCTCAATATTCGATATCCATTGTTCTTAGTGCTTTCACAAAGTTCAGAACTTACTTGATTTGGAAGCTGCAACTCCTTTATAGGAGATCTCGGAGATATTTTGCTCCGCTCGAACGGACAGACAGACAGACTTGGCTAAATTGACTCGGCTGGTGATACTGATAAGTAATCGTATAAGTTAAGGGGTCGAAGAATCTTTGTTTTGCCTGTTACATACCCAATACATTCTCGGCCGGCACTAAGCTAAAAATGATATCAATTTTCCAGTTTTCTTTGTGGGAATTATGCATAATTTAGTTGTAGTTTAAGTTGGATATATATAGTATTATATCTTCTGAACCAACCTATGTGCTCGTTGCGATTTCGCTTCATGCTTCCGCCATGCATGTAGTAGTTTTGCCAACTAAGAGCGAGTTGAAAGAGAGAACAATCTCACATCCTCGAGTACTGAGCATGGGCAAGGATGCTTGGTGGACACGACGACACGAAGACGGCTACGAAGACGACCGCGAAGGATATATTTTGTGCCGAAGGTCCTAGCCAGCTGAGGTCAGGAAAACGAAGACGTTTGGCTTACTTTGCGCCGCGCCAACGAGGACGTTGACGACGATGGGGGCGACGTGGCAATGTCTTCGACTCCGGCTTTTGTGTACAAGTTTTCTATTTCTAAACGCGAGACATACTACTATCTGAACAACCCAGCAACAGTCCTCGTCCTCGTCATATTTATACTTGGTCGGTGGCGGCGGCAAAATTAGTTTTTCTATGACTCGCGTGCCGCCAGGTTATCTTTTAGTTGGTTAACTGGCAACCAAAGCACTTCGAAATAATCTCAGCTGTTCTTAAAAAGTTCGTTTCAACGGTTCTGTACTGTTTTTATACAGATTCTTGGGTGGTGAACATGAGCAATAAAATCCCATACTTGTTGGATATGTTTTTAGCAAGTTTTAAGAAAAAAGGTAAACCCTTACCCGCCGACCTGCGAGGGCTTCAAAGTCTAACAAAATATCACGCACAATATATTTGAAACTATTCAAAACTTAGCTTGGTTTTATTGAGAAACGATTTAAATAATTGCACGGTAAACGTAAATCCACGAAACTTAGTTCTCTACTGCGGTAAAAACCCGAAAAAACAAACGGATTGGATTAAGTATATAAACATATATAAACATTATAGTGCACGACGAACCCCTCAAGTGACTAGTCAATAATTGGATAATCAAGAAAGTTAATCAAGAAAGATAATAATAATAATAATAATTAAATCAATAATGATAATTAAAATATTGAATAATAAGAAGAAGAAAAGAAATAATATTATGGAATCTAACTTCGGCCAGACGCAGTTTAATACCCTTAAAAATTCGTTTATTTAAGGATAGCAAAGTTAAAATTATGTTTTGCTTCGATTGGGAAATCAATATTCCCAGAAGTCAAATCTAAACTGCTTTAAATGAAATATGTTGCACTATTAGATATAGTCGTACGATTTACATAATATTAAATCAGAAATTCCAAAATAAAAAAAAGCCTTGTTGCAAATTACATGAAAATATTTTGGAAACTGGCAAAGGTATAATATTTGTTTCTAAAAATGTTCCGATAGGTTATATGACAACTATGTGATATAGGCGTCTGATCAAGACCGTTAGGACATATGTACTAGTGAGATATCGAAGACTACCTGCAAAGTTTCATTCAGATAAAATAAACACTAAGGGGCCTAGGCAGGACAGGCGGAGATGTCTAGAAAAGTCGTCATTCTTACCTCAAATTTTGTAAAGGTTTTCCTTCTTTACCGATAAGGGATCAAGTTTCGGAAAATGGAGTCCAGAAGACTCTCTCAAAACATAGGATAGACACCTTCTTTAGATGGCAAAGAAGAAAAGAAGAAAATGTACAGAGGCTTTAATCCTACGTCTCCCACTTTACCTACACTAAATGCTATTATTATTAAAAATTATTATTATTATTAAATTAATTCTTATATTGGTTGGTTTGTATTGGATTTATTTCTTTGTTTCTGGTTTAGTAAAAGGCAATTTCGAACACAGACTATCACGTGAATATAACTTCCTTTACAGACCCGGACATGAAATGAAAGATAAAAGAGGATGCTTTAGATTCTAGGCCCCAAGGAACCAGTAGGAGTGGATCAGAGCTCAGAGCAGGATTTGAGTTCGAAACAAAATCTCTCTCCCTTCGATCCCTATCCCGATTCCGATTCCAATCCTTTCTTGAATATGGATGCCGCTGACTTTTGGCAGCAGGCTCGTGCTCCGTTTGGCCTGCAAACAGCATTGCATCAGTACAACAACCCAAACCAAAATACTTCCCATCCTCATCACAACACGATGCACTCCACGTCCATCATCCCGCAGGAGCACGACCTGTTGTCGGACATTCATCCCCAAGATGGGACTGCAGCAGCGGGTACTGACCAGGATCCGCCGAAGAAGCTCGAAACCAACCACCATCATCATCATCACCACAGCCTGCAACAGCAAATGCCGCAATCGGAACACCAGCAATCCTTTGGCGGCGGCCAAGACCCAGCTCCCCCCCAACTGAGCAACCATCATTTGCTGTTCAATGCGGCTGCCGCTGCTGCGGCGGCTGCTCATCTCAAATCCACTGCTGCCATGCAGAACAATCTATCGTCGCCGCTGCGGGATCAGAAGCAGAACTATGGCTTGTGTGTGATCAAACCGAAGCTGGAGGTCGAGTCCAAGCAGTCCTTGAGTGATTGCAATCAGCAGCAGCAGCTGACATACGCCGGTGGTGATTTCTATGATGATAGAGGAGCCGGAGGAGCCACGGAAACACCGGCTAGTGTGGGCTCCACCACCACCGATGCAGAGTCGCAGTCGCAGCAGAGTGTAGTTATCACCGGCAGAGCGCCGGCAGAACTCGGCAGCAAAGCTACTCTGTCGCCAGGAGTACCCCCTGGAGGAGAATGCGGAGCAGCCGGTGCGGACTTAGAGTCTGGACCGACGACGACGACGATCATCAGCAGTTGTCACCAGCAGCAGCAGTCGCCGCAACATTCGATAACGCCCTCCGGCGGCAGTTCGACACCAGAAATTAAATACAATAAGGACAAAATGGCCAACGATATTCAGGTAACTATGAATATTACCTGGTTTCTAAATAACTATTTGTAAAAAAAAAAGTAAACCAGCACGAACCCCAAGTGATATTAGAGTTTTCGTAAATGCTCTTTTTTTCCAACTACTTCATTAAATTGATTTTGAAAAGGGCCAACGCCAACCACTGCGACACAGACGGACACTAAAACTAGATAGATTTAATCATCCAGGGGGGAGCCCCCCTGGTGTCTGGATGACTCAGAGATGACCGTAACCACGAGCAAGGCTTCAACTATTGACGTCCTTGAAAGGGACTTTTGTTTCTTAATTTTACAAAAGTTTTAATTCGAACATCTGCGTTTTTGACCGCTGATATTTTGGACGCGAAGGAAGGAAGGATTCCCCCTATATTGCTCAAAAAGTTCTCTCTTCGGGCTCTGTTTAGCGTTGTCTCTAAGAGTTTTTGATCTAAACACCCCGCAAAAAAAAATAAGAATACTCATCACAAGGCCTTAGACAACCCCTCTTTGCGCACAGGGAAATTAAAAAGCTTTGTGTTGCAAAAGGGGTAGGCAAGTGTGTGCTCTTCGGACCCCAGTTTTTAGCACAAAAAAAACATTTGAAGCGAAGAGATTTTGTTGGCCACTGGGCGCTCTTTCTATTTTTTCGTTCGTTTAGAGAGAGTGGAAAAAGGAAAGTGCAAAGGAAAAAGGGAAGAGAGAAAAGGGAATTAATGGAGGGGCAATGGGAAATAACGGAGGATGCAGGAGATTGTACCTTTTGCCAAGGGGATGTGAGTGAGAGCGAGAAAGCGCCACTAAATGAGAAGGGCAGAAGAGACGAAAGAGTCTTATGTCCTTCTGCTTCTGCTTAGTGGAATACTTTGATGTACTTTTTCTTGAAGTAACCCCGATTGCCGGGGTTCGTTCCTATTTAACAATCGCTTCCTTCATCCTCTTCTCTGGCCGCCGTCTCCCGTGTGTCCTGCGTGTGCTGTGTTGGCTTGGGTGTTTCTGTGTATGCCGTACGCTGAGGTGGGGTGGCATACAAAACCCCCTTCATCCTTCATGGATGTATGAAAGCAAGTTCACCGTTCCAACGCCAGACGTAAATCCTGCCGTCCTGACGTCTCACCCAAAAAGAGAAATGAGAGAGAGCTGAGCGCAAGATGTTTCATTTCTTTTCTGTGAGCTTTTCCTTGCCGCTTTTTACAACTTCTTCTTCAAGGAAAACAATAATAATACCGCGTAGAGAAAAGAGACGTCGAATTAGAAGCCCGACCCTCAGTGGGCAGCGACGACGACGACGACGACGGCGGCGACGCAACAACAAAAACAGGATAGTTTTAAGAAGAACCCCCTTTCATGAACGCAGTGTCCCGTTTGCTGATAATAAACGCACACCGGGCACCGGCAGAAGTTCAAAGGACATCAGACCGTAAGGTTGTGTTCTCCTCGCTCGCGTTTTTCTAAAAAAAAAAAAATAACCAAAGCAAAGTTCTTAAAATAGGCTCTGTGGTCGCGGAAATCATGTGAATTCCTGAATCGCGTTAAAAAATCCCAACCGTTCATTGATACACAAATATGTGCCAAGGCCTCATATTTTCTAACCATAAGAGATGAGGACAGGTCCTTCATGCGAGTTCGACGTCTCCAAGTGCCGCGCGAGTCTTGAGTATTGAAGAATAAATCGGAGTCGCCCAGTCGAATGCAAGAATAAACCCGATTAAATGTTAAAAATACAGCAGTGCTGTATTCGTTCCGTTCCGCTTCGTTTTGTTTCGTTAAACGATCGGCTATTCCTTAGATAAAACGTTTATATGGTTGATACAAAATGACACTTGACTGTGAAAAGGACCACGATGTAATTGTTCATGTTTAATTTTTTAGCAAAGCAGAAAAAAAATTGTCTTTATTTGCTATTTATATTTGTTCTAATTTAAATGTATTTTGAAACGTATTTCCCTTAAATCTTAAATGCAATATAAAATGTGTAGGGAGTGGGGTCTAAATCTCACGTATGTTTCTGCTTCTCAATTAGAATTATTTGAACTTGTGTCGGAAAGAAAAGAAGGTTCCAAAGTCTTTTATTACTGTTTTAAATTGAAAACATGCCATAACGTTGTCTGCGTGACCTTTGACCAAAACATTTGACATTTGATGTGACAAAAAATATTCCAAAATAAAGTATAAAAGATAGGAAAAATGGTCGAAACGTATAGTGGTGGCTATCTTTCGGGCTTCGTTTACCCATGAAGGCATGCGAATTTTACAAAACCCTTTATATGGCGTATTCCTCAGATCCTCTATATTTAAATAATAAAAAAAATCGAATTTTAAAAAATTCGTAAAAAATTTTTAAATTTGGCCAAGTAATTTGAAAAACATTAAATGTTCTCTGTTTAAAAGTTAAATTAAAACCAATTTAATTTTACTGTCCTGGTTCCAGTTTTTTTTTTTAAATGTCCAGCTTTTTTAAGGTACTCCAACATAAAATCATAATTTTTGGCTGTAAACAATTCAAATCGGCGGGTTTAAAAATTCAAAGTCAAAGCTTCTTCGCTTTATAATTTGTTCTAGCTTTAAGAGATTGAGAGATAATTACATTGACAGAATAGTTTGAGATGCAATTATTATTTATGAGGGAAAATATGTGTACCATATATGTGAAGTTTTCTAGCTTTAGCCATGCAAAACGGCAGTTAACGAACGATTAACATACGCAATATGTACAAATTCCCATTTGTTTCTTTCTTTTTTCAGCTTCAGCTATCTCGGTCGAGCAGCGCTGCCGCGATCAGTGAACGCACCCTTGAAGAATGTTGGTCAACCCTGCAACGAGTGAGTTGGCATCTGTTCCGTTGTGTATAGTACTCTTCCCTCGTCAAAACACACACTCATTTTGCACACAGCCCGAGCACACTCTAGGCACACACACACGAGATAGTAGACATTAAAACTTGGCCACGAAGATGGAGCTAAGATGGTCTAGTCAGAGACCAGCAGCAGCAGAGTCTGTCAAGATCCCGGGTTGTACTTTTAATTTAGCTTTTAGTTCTAATTACTTTTAGTTTTCTTACTTAATGACATGTATGAAACGCTTAACCCAAAAATATATATTATGATTTCGTTAGAACGTGAGTCATGTTTGTTATTTTATAATTGCAATAAATATCTCTTATGTCTTTGTTTCTTTAACTTTTAAATGGAGAAAGCTAGTAATTAAAAGCGTTCTCTTCGCAACACAAATCAGCCTCGGTCCTATGTATGTGCTTTAGATTATTATTTATACTGACATATATTTAAACATAGGATTCACAGTAGACCAAAAGATAGTAAAGATAGTAAAACGAATCTATAGTACAAAATTTTTAAATGCACATAAATAATATACACAATCGCATTAAACATAAAAATAATATTTCACATCATGTTGTGATAAATATTTTTAAAAAATTATATCATATAGCAGAGAAAAAAATCCTCGTTTCTAAGCACAGAATGTATATATATATATATGTATATATCTATATACCTATAATTGTACCCAAAGAATGCTGGAACTCGTACCTAGTAGTCCTGCTTATACTTTGTATTTGTTGTCCACCCCTACACATTTTTTTTCAACCATTTTTATTTCACTATACCCCTCACCTCTCCACCACTCACCTCAGCTCAGCGTGAGACTGAGAACGAAATGAAGCGATGGTTACCGCCTCCTCTGCTCTACGCTACCCCTAAGATAGAGTGAAAGAAAGGAGCGTCGTCCCCTGGACTTAAGTCCATCCCTTTTTTTCAATTGCTGGTGCGTTAGGGGTCGGTATTTTTTTGAGGGGGGGGGAATGGGTAATGGTACATAAACGTATAATTGAAAAAAAATATATATATAAATGAATACAGAGTGAATTGAAGCTGAAAAATAAAACGCATCGTAAGTAAAACAAAAAATGCAACTTAAATGTGACTTTACCTTGGTTTTTCTCTCTCTCTCTCTCTTTCTCTCTCTCTGTCATTCGCTCTCTCCCTGTCTCTCTCTCCATGCTCCGTCTTGTCTCTGTCTAATTCTCGCGCTCTTTCTCCCTCCTCCAGTTTGTCGGTTGACTTTCTTTGAATGGAATTGTTTATTACACTTCTTGATTATTATTTAAGCTAATTTCTTGGATACCTACGAAAATATTGAGGGAATCCCTGAATGCGACTGAATCTAGAATTACTGAATTACTGAATACATCGCCGATGTATCGTTGTAAATGACTGAAATTATCGAAAGATAATTATCGAAGATTATCGAAAGATAAAGATGGGAATCCCCATCCCCTGATGAATATACCAGTATTTATATTTGACGAGAATCAATCAAATTTGTAGCTTTATGCAACGTACATATTTTAACATTAAAAGTGATAATGTGATAATATTTTCTAAATTATATTGTTTTTCGTTTTTTTTTTTTTTGAATCTCCTTTTCACATAAACCCATTTGTTGATCTTCTGTAGGGTTATTTAAAAAAGACAATTTGCTAGACTTCCATCCCAGACAAGAAATCAAGATAAATATTTCAAATCCGAACGGTCAATCCCTAGAAACACACACCTGAACCACAGATATCTAACAATTTTAAAAGATTCTGTTGAACTATTATTTTATCAAAAAGAAATGTTAACCAAATATAAATAAGGATTAAACAACAAATTAATTCTTAGGTAAAATCTAGATTTTTAAATAGGGAAATTATACGTTTTTAAATTGAAGAAATAAATCATAAATTCAAAGATAAAGTATATGTTTTTCATAGGACAATTAATATAAAGTGTAAAGCTATCTTAAATGCTGTATATTTTTTTTAGTGTACCGTCGGGTAAGAAAAAGAGCGAAAACTAATTTCATGCTGGTTCTCTCTGGTTGGTTGGCGAGGAGACTCGAAATCCGGTTATAGTGTTTGTTTCCCAACTGGCAGTAGCGACGGCCACTCGGTTATTTGGCCGGGAGAAAAATGCATTTTTTTTTAACTTGCTTTGCTGCCTTTTCTGTCCTTTCCCCTTTAGAATTTGAATAGCCGCATAAGCAAACGCAGACTTAAGAGGCCCAAAAAGCGGACGCTTATGTCCAGAATCAGCCAACAGCCAACGGCCACCAACAGCCAACAACAGCCAGCAAATGGGATTTGTATACGTTTATATATATAAAAAAAAAAAAACAAGTTCAACCAGCAGCATAGCGGGGCGTGTTTCTCCGACCACATATAATTATAATTATTAACGAAAAGAGAGAACAAATCTTTAAAAAAAAAAAATCAAACATAAACATCTCTTCACGGGTTGCCCGAACTATTTAACATATTAAACTTATTTAACTTATCACACAAAAAGGTTGATGATAGATTGACTACAAGTTGTTGATGAAACGTTGATGACAAGCCCATACAATCGTTGATTAATTTTTGGTATAAATGTTGATGAATTTTTGGTATAAGGTGTTGATGAAAAAGTGATGAAACGTTGATAAATTTTTGTTGATGACAAGAGCGGACATCCCATACAAAAATTCATCAACCTTTATATGGGCTTGTCATCAACGTTTCATCGACACACCCCCATATGGGTTGATGAATTATTGATGAATTGTTGATGACTGCTACTGCAGGGGTAATCAAAATATATACATACATAAGTACATGCAGTTAATAGATGTTGAATAAATGAAATCAGTAATTGATTGATGGGGGCGTAAAATAACATTAGTTCATTAATAAAAAGCTAACTACCCTAATTTTAAAGGTTTATCTGCTTGAATTAAAGTACCAGAATAATTGAACTCATTTAAAATTGTTTATTTTCCCTAATAAAATTATATTACTGCCGAGTGAAAACTGAAACTGGGTGTGATAAACATAGCATCAATAGATTAAAATTTAAAACAAGAAAGGAAGCTAACTTCGGCATGCCGAAGTTTAAATACCCTTGCAGTAAGTAGAAGAAGAAGAAGAAAAATGTTCTGACTTTCCGCTTTCTCGGGTACTGACATAAGGTAAATGTTGCGGGGGAGAAATGTTGCTAGCGAAAAATGTTGCTAGCCAAAAAAATGTTGCGAACAAACTAAATGAATTGATTTATATATTCCTATGGCGGCTTTATGATATAGTGGTCCGATTTGAATAAAATTAAAATCGAAATTCTGGAATAATATAAAATGGCCATATCTCAAATTATATGAAAATATATTGAAAATTGGCATAGTTAAAATTTTTTTTCTAAAAAAATTCCGATCGTTCCCATGGCAGCTATATGATATAGTCGTCCAATCCGGCCCGTTCCGACATATATAACAGTGAGAACATATAGAAGACTATCTGCAAAGTTTCATTCAGATAGCTTCAAAACTGAGGGACTAGTTTTCGTAGAAACGGACAGACGGACATGGTTAGATCGACTCTGCTGTTGATGCTGATCAAGAATATAGGGTCGGAAATGTCTCCTTCACTGCGTTGCAAACTTCTGACTAAAATTATAATACCCTGCCAGGGTATAATAAGCAACTGGTCTGGGAAATAATTTTGTATGATGATTTTTCCAGAAGTGAAACCGTAAAAAGGCGTGTAAAGTTATTCTTTAACTAGAATTCAATTTTGAAATATATTTCGCAAAGTAGAAGCTACTCTTTTAATGACTTCCTTTATATAAAAAATCTTAGCTAAGTAAAAGTAGCACTTTTTATACACTTTCAGGGTATTATAATTTTAGTCAGAAGTTTGCTTCGTTTCTTGTTAATTGTACGATGTTTCCACAATTATTTATTTATTTGTTTACATACGGCTACGGTGTGGTATTGACCCCAATGTTAGTTTTTTACGAAATCAGCAATATTGTGTGTGATGACCTTGCATGCAAATAAGCTAGTTATATATAGTAATGCTTATGTTTATTTTTTTGCCTTTGTGCTGACATGTATAACACTTGTAAGACTTGCTAAGGTACACATATTTTTGATCATAAATAATACCCAAAACAAAAAATGATATGGCAAAAAAATGTCGAGCTAAAATACACAAGTCTATAAATGCAAGTAATAAACCAAGGCGCGCGGGCAGTATTAATGGGGTTCTAGAGGCGTTGAGGTGGAGTGATTATTAATATTTTTATTATTAACCATTGTCATACTCAATCTCAACCTTGTTTATTTGCAGCTCTTCATGCACAAGAGCGCCATGCAACAGATCCAACAGCAGATACCACGCGTCGGTTTGGGTGGTGGCGGCGGAACTGGAACATCTAGTCTGGGTGGCGGCAGCATCACGCCAGGCCTTGGGACGGACACCAAGCCGCATCAGTGCCAGCAGTGCATGAAAAGCTTCTCCAGCAACCATCAGCTAGTCCAGCACATTCGTGTCCATACCGGCGAGAAGCCCTACAAGTGTTCCTACTGTGATCGTAGATTTAAGCAGTTGTCGCATGTCCAGCAGCATACACGTCTGCACACAGGTAAAGTACCACCCCCCATTAAATTTCCTAAATACCATTCAGTTATAGCCAGTGATGACGTCAGGTAGACGTACATATGCCTCCCCATGCTAGGGTTACAGATTTTTATGAAAACTAACTCAAGTGCCTTAAGGCACCATCAGAAACTCACACATGTATGTGCAGTACCACTTGTCATCAATGGGCCTCTGTAATCAACGATTCATCAACAGCCGACGGTAACTTCTACCGAGCCGACGCTCTCTTTCGACGTTCGTGTCAAACCCGATTCCCTCGCGCTCCCATTTTTCTCTCTTCACACAAAAAAGTTGATGACAGATTACAAGTTGTTGATGAAACGTTGATGACAAGCCCATACAATCGGTGATGAATCGTTGATGACAGGTACTGTAGGGCATTTTCAATTCAGCAAATGTATGGAAAAAATATTCACTGAAGAAGTGTGCCATAAAATAACGTATTAATGGCTCCCAGCTTCAAAGGACAGGGATTTCGGTGGCCTTAAATGACATTTTCATTGGGGAATTTTTTAACTAGATTGGTGGCTTTCGTTTACCATATCTTCTGGTGCAAGCTCGCAGACTTTTCTCTTTTATTTCATTATTTATCATTAAGGGCTTTCCATCAATCCATTTGCAAAATATTTTCTGGCACTCTTTTTTTTTTTTTTGTAATAACCTTAGGTTTGTATGAAAAATGCTTTTGGGCTTCGGATTGCTTGCTTAATTAAAAATTATGACGTCTTGCCGCCGCCTTACAGGACTCAAATGTCTATCCCTGGGTCTCATCTTGTTGCTCCTTCAATTTCGTATAATTTTATTTTTTTCCTCTCTTATTTTTTCCTTTCCTAATTTTTTTTTTGCACTCGCACATTGCTTCAATTTTGCATTCGCGCAGCTGGCAAAGAAAATGCCAATGACGATGATAATTAAATAAACCTTTTTGAGTGCTTTTCGCAAGTCCGCAAGGCGGTAGCCTTTACCATTCTGGAAGGGATGAATGGATATCCCCTGGCAGCAAATATGAGAAATTATTCAACGTCATTAGCTGCATTCAATGTAATTTAATTCCGTATCCGGATCCGAGCTTTTATTAACACCTGATTGCAGTTCCAACAATTTGCTATTTACCTTTTCCCTTTTGTGTTGTCTTTTTATATATATTTTTTTATATAATTGCAAAAGGTATTATGATTTTAAGCAACGCAGTGAAGACCCTCTATTCTATAAGCATTATGTCTGTCCATCCATCCGTTTCTATGAAAGCAAGTCTATTAGTTCGGAGACAGACAAACTTCTATGAATTGTAGTTCATATATATCGGATCTGATGGGATCGGATCTCTATATCACGTGGCTTTCATGAAAACGACTCTTGTCATTTTCTAACAAGACTTTCTTAAAAAGGACCACAGAAAAAAAAAAAATGTATGTCACCATTCATCCCATCATAGCTGCTAGGGTAAATGAACTTCGACTTGCCGAAGAAGTTAACATAATTTTTTGTCTTCAAGGCAACAAGAAATCAAATACACTTTAATTGAAAACCAGTTTGCGACAGCATTCTTAACCTTTTCCGTGGACTCCAGGGGGTTACCCTTACCTGGCCGTACCCTTCTTTTCCCTTTTGCAATGAAGGTGTTGGATCTGGTAATTATACTTAACAGCGCGGTGTCGCGGCGGCGCCCGGTTTTATTAAACGGTACACCGCAAAAAAAAAACTACTACTTTGGCTAAAGAAAATCTATATATGTATAGTTTTGCTTCTCCATTTTCTATAAATATTGCAAAATTTAAATTTAAAATTAATACTGATAAGTATAAGACTTCTATTGAAAGTTCTCTTAGTTCTTTTGTTAATATTTCCTCTCTGTGTGTCGTAGTTGTCTAGATGGTGTGGATAAATGGTTAGCAAAAGCCCATTAACCGGAGCACCGCTGCATCGCAACCCACACTGCATATTTCAAGGCCCTTAACAGTGACGACAGGTCAAATGAAGTGGTGTTTAGGCGGACTAACTACGTGACTTCCAAGGTGTAAAACAGCATCAAGTCTCTAGAATAGCTTGAGGGTTGAGTCTCGGTCTGGGCCGGCGAGACTTCTGATACCCAACAACCGCAGCATTTACGTCTACACGGCTGCACTTTGTGACTATTTATTTGTATTTAATGCTACTTACTTAGATTGCAAAGTGACTCTAAGTAGCTTAAAACCTTTCAGATCCTTCTTGGTGGACTTGCTTCCCCTTTTTTATTTAATTGCCGAGCGCGTTCAAATGAAATTAATTTGGCTTCAAAAATGTACGATGAATGAAGTCCGGTGTTCAACAAGGAACTTGCTTAGTTTCTTGAATTCTCATTAAGAATTAAGTCAGTCAGTCAATAAACAAATGCTGCTTAGGTATTTAGAAATACAATCATAATTTTTTGTTTAAAAAAGAAGAAAGAAAGCTTATGTTTATTATTGTGTTATTTTCGCTAGGAGAACGACCCTACAAATGCCATTTGCCGGATTGCGGTCGTGCATTTATCCAGCTTTCGAACCTCCAGCAACATCTGCGCAACCACGATGCTCAGGTGGAAAGGGCAAAGAATCGTCCATTTCATTGCAATATCTGTGGCAAAGGATTTGCCACAGAATCCAGCCTGCGTACGCATACATCAAAAGTGAGTAGTCGTCGTTACCTAATAAATTTCATGTTTTTCATTGCCTATTTCTATTACATCCTTTAACCCCCGCCCGACCCTGCCCCTGATCGTGTCCCCTCGACTCATCATCGCAAAAAATTCCGCACAGGAGCTACAGCTGCATCTTGGTGTCTTGCAGCAGCATGCGGCACTTATTGGCGGTCCCAATGCCACCTCCTGTCCCGTTTGCCACAAGCTCTTCCTGGGCACCGAAGCCCTCGTGGATCACATGAAGCATGTTCACAAAGATAAAAGTCCAACGCCCAGTGGATCAGGTAAAAATAATGTGAAGTGTAATGTAAAGTGATAGCTTTTTGTTTTCTAAATAGAATTGAATTAAATCATATTCCCGTGTCACCGTAAAGCAAAGTAGGAATAGGAAACAAATTGAAATTCTTTTAGTGAGCAGCAAAGCGCGTGTGTCTGCTGGTTATTATTATATTTTCCCTTTTTGTTTTTGCTCCCCAGTCGTAAATCAATTCAATGACCTCAATCAGGCGGCAACGGCAGGAAGTGGAAATGGCACTGGCAGCGGGGAAACCCAGTGCGCATCGTCAGAATCAAGCTGTGTGCAATCTCCTAGTGGCTCCAACCTTATCGATAGCTACCTGGGAAAGCGGAGAACGGCCAACCATCCGTGTCCAGTATGTGGCAAGCATTATGTGAATGAGGGATCCTTAAGGAAACATTTGGCCTGTCACGCGGAAACCTCTCAGCTGGCCAACAGTCTGCGAATGTGGCCCTGCAGCGTTTGTCAAGCGGTTTTTACCCATGAAAATGGTACACGTACACTCACAGAGGGACGTCGTGGCTTATCCAGAAAAATAAATATTTAATTTTTATTTTAGGTCTTTTAACCCATATGGAATCGATGCGTATGGATCCAAAGCATCAGTTTGCAGCTCAATATGTCTTGGTAGGTGGTTCGGAATACAACAAAAATATATATAAAAATATATATTCTAAAAAAATTGTATATTTTAGTCTCGAGCGGCGGCTGAACAGCGCGAGCGTGACTCTATCTTAGCGGTAACCCTGGCGGCCAGCAGTAGCTCCGGGGGAACAACTGCCGCTAGATTGGGGGGAGTAGACCCATCCCGAAACCTATTGCCAATAATTGGTGGTGGCACTTCCCGACACTCTGATGGTTCCAATTCAAAATGCCCATCGCCATCGGCCAATTCCGAATGCTCCTCCACAGGGCGTCTCTCATCCTCCACAACCTCTGATCAAGATCAGGATCATGATCACAGTGAGAACGAGAATTGTTTGAACAATAATAACTCCAACAACTCAAATTTAAACAAAATGACTGAGCTGCGACGCTTGCCCAGTGCTAATCCTGGTCAGTACCATGGACACATCGACTCCATGGATACTGAACTACATGTGGCCAATAGGATGTCCTTAATGGCAGCAGCGGCAGCCGCCGTGGCAGCTTCAAGACCACAGCAAGATGGAGGAGGAAGCGTTGATAGCGCCGCCGTGGTGCCCACCAGTGCAGCGGTCCAGGCCGCCGTGGTCAACCTAGCGGCGGCTATGAGAATGAACACATCCAGCAATGGCTCAACGGGAGGAGGATATCAACAGCAGCATGTAAGTAGTGATGATTACACAGGGGTCAGAGGATAAAAATGCATAATGATTCGTTTAATGTTTTGTTGCCAGTGTGGTGGTGACCACCATTCTCAGACCCACCATCCACATTCACACCATGCACATCCACACCCCCAGGCTCCGCATCATCATCATCATCAACAGCAACAGCAACAGCATCAGCAACAGCAGCCGCAGCATCCAGTTGCGCAGCAGCCACAGTTGTCCCATTTGCTGGGGCATTCACATCCTGGCAACAACACCAACTCCTCCTCTCGCTCCCAACGATCGCCAAATATAGTTGTACCAAGTCTACAAAGCGAGTCCTCCGTTCATATGATGCGCGGATCTCTGGATCATCAGGATGCCGCCGCCTCTCACTTGGGTTCCTTGCACCCCATAGATGTTATCCATCAGCAACACCATCATCATCATCAGACGTCCAACTATTCTCAGCATGCCGTGGCACCCACTAGCAGTAGCAGTCATTCACATCCATCACATTCGCATCCACATCACACCGCCGCCTCTCACCACCACCTGCATCCGGATCCGGAGACGGCGTTGCGGATTCATCAGGCGGAGGCAATCCTGCGATCGCACACGGAGGCAGCCTTCCGTTTGGCCACCGGCGCAGCGGCGGGAGTGAAAAGCGAGTCGGAACAACATCTAAATGGAAGCAGTAATGCCAGCAGCAGATTTCTTACGCATCAACCGGATCACCATGAGCTGCCCTCCAGTTCATGAAGCTAAACAAAGACAGAAGCGTGGACAAAGACACAGAAACAAACACAGATTATACAAAATTGAAACACATAGAATAGGAAGAAGATAGAAGGCAACCACAAACCGAATAGAATAAAGCATGAGATCGAGAACACAGAATCAAGTACAACGATTTTGCAGTTGAAAACATGTAGAATTAAATAAAATTAATAACTAAATATAAATTCGAACGCATAAGGATCCTCCTATGATACCAATTCATTTCAAACAACAGAAAATAAAAGAAAAGAAAATGTAATAATTATGTTTCTTAAGTAAGGTACATATGTATACATATATATATTTATGTTATATAATATATGTTTATATATATATATATATATAATATATGTTTATATATATATATATATATAATTTAAATATATATATATATATATATATATATATGTAATATATAAATATATTTATATATAAAATATAGAACAGATAAGTCCAAGGTCAAAAAAGAGCGAATACAAAAATAATTGTGCAATATATATTGTAAAAGCAACCAAAAAAATTCTATGTAAAAACTTCGTGTTATGTTTTCGTTTATTATAAGAGTAAAAAATGCGCAACTAAATCAATTAAAAACGCATTTTCTTTCTTGGGTTTCTTCTGAAAAATCAGAGCATGACGATAAAAATAGGGACACCAAAACGAATCGAAAAATAGCAAAAAGGTTCAGGTTAATAGAAAAACTTTTCAACGTTGAATTTTTCTTTTATATTATTTTTAAAAGTTAGAAAATGCCCGGTGTTTAAAGCTTCTCTTTTTTTCCATTATCAAAAGTTTGCAAATATTTGAAAAATACTTTTGAACAATACTTTTGCAGGTAACCTAAAAATGCTATGGTTGAAATCAATTAGTTACTTAATTATGTAAATGGTGAAACTTAGAGGGAAAATTAAATAATTTCGAGAGGGGTAAAATGAAACTTTTTTAAATATGAAAGCACTTCTCCCGAATTAAGAAAGCATTCCTGTTATTATTTTTCCCAAATATAAACAAATCAATTAACTCACTTACTCACTTCTGAAAAGAACCAAGAAATTATTAAATATTTCCATAATAAAACCAGGAGAGGTTAGTGCACTGCGACCACTAGAGTCTATTGTGCCCTCGTCCTAGTGTATGAGCTATAGCTCCTCGAACAGTTCAATCGATCTCAAGAATGCGATGATGTCGCCTGGTCGAAGAGCCCTCATTTCCTGTGTGGTGAGTGTAACCTCAACCGACTGATAGCCGCCGGGCACTCCTCAAGTAGGTGTTCCGGAGTCTCGTCTCCTTCCAGACAAAGTCTGCAAAGACTGTCCTCCCCCGAACTTGAGATTGTACAGATGCTTGCGCAGTCTGCAGTGCCCGCGGTCAGGAAACCCATGACTATTCGGAGAGATCCTTTGCTCAACTCCAAAAAGTCCTTGGTTCTAGCAAGCTATTGTAGCTACCTAGCAGACGTTTACGTCCTGCGGATATTCTAATAACAGGTCAGTTGCAGATGTTTGGAGATACTCCCCAATTTTTCCCTGCAAGAGATCTACCGAGATCTTCCCAAACATAAACAAATAAATTTTAACTCTCGGCTTACTCACTTTTAAAAAAAGAACCAAGAAATTATTAAATATTTCCATAATAAAACCAAGATAAAACCTAAAGGAAGCAGAAAAAAAGGGTGTACAAATCCGTTAGATTATTTACTAAATATTTTGCAAATTAAAGTTCAATTTACTTTATTATTAATTATGCGAATTTAATTTCATACACTTTTTATTTATTTGTTACTTACGAATTAAATTGAATTGTAATTCTCGTAAATGAATGCAAAAAGGTTTGCCAAAGAAAAAAAATACCTAACATTTGTTTTACCTTGTATCCCTTTCGTTTTAAATACATAGTATTTCAGGAAAAGCATGTACTTACAATCCTAGATTCAATTTGAAAATCTAAAGCCCCCGCCAACACCTATTCAAATTGCGTAAATTTTTAAAAATTTTTAAATTGAGATATTATTTATGGATCATACATAGACCGTTCGTTTCTTTACAGTGTGAACTCCCTCTTTCTCTCCCTCTTTTAAATCTCATTTTCTGCAACATTAAATCAATCATTTAGGCCGTTCCGTCCACGTTTGTGCGGAGAACAGTAGGTGCTACTACTGCCTGAGCTATTAGTGCCTGTGGAAGTTTTGTCCTGTGCACGCTTTAGGTTTGGCGTGCTGGTTGCCGTAGGTAGTTTTGTGGTTGTGGGATCTGCAAGGAATTATTACGTTTAATATTCAAAAGATTCAAATTCACAGGTTTCGACATATTACGACATGGGACGGACAAACGAAAAATTAATTTAAAAATTAATGTGAAATTTACAATCTTAATTATTATTTATCATATTTAATTATGATTAAACATTTTTTAAAAATTTATCAAGGTCAAACTACTACGTCTTAAGCTGACATTAAAACGATCGGTAAATGTAAATAATTTAACTTGAGATATTTTTTTTTTTTTTACGATTTTTCGATATTCTTTACGACATTAAAAATGTTGTTTTTAATTTTATCACAATTGATAAACTATCTAGATTGGATAACCAATCGATCCATCGATTTTTAATGATACCATTGCAAGCACTCGTATTTAGCTACAAAATTAATCTACAAACTATAAGTACGGTACGAAGGGGGTAAAAAACCATAGACAATAGAATTTCTAAGATGAATAACGGCCATACCCCTTCGTTTTGAGAGCATAAAATCGATAAAAAAAAAAGAACAAGCAAGCATTGGTTCTACTCTTGCAAGAAAATGTTCGGAGGAATTAATCTATTGGGATAGTCAAGTGGCTTTATAAATCCTGATAACCACCATGAAAACCAACCCACGAATAGTGGCAGATTGCAAGAAGCCTCTTGCGACATCCCAAAGATCGAGAACGCAAGTGAATTAACCCGAGCAGGCTTGGCAAGTCAAAACACTAACAAATTAATACCGATTTCATTAAATGACAGCCAAGAAGGAATGGTTATGGAAGAGTAAACATACAGGGTCCGCCACGTAACTTTTTTTTTTTTTAAATGCAATAAAACAAAAACGGTTAATCCGATCATCAAATTTATTTTTTCATATTAAAGTACAATCCTTCCGGTTACTTATGGAATACAAGTTCGTTCAAACGGCTACCTCGGCTGTCCTTGCAGTACGCCATACGGCCGACCCCATTTTTTTAAAACATTTCCGATTGTTTGCGTCCGTATTTCGGCAACGGCGACGCTAATGTTGTCCTTCAATGCTTGAATTGTCGCTGGCCTGTCCACATAACACTTGTCTTTGACGGCGCCCCACAAATAATAATCCAACGGTGTCAAATCACAGCTCCGAGGCGGCCAAACGACATCCGAATTTCGGCTGATAATTCGGTCTCCGAAAACGCACAAGATCGATCGTAGCGTTGGCTGTGTGGCACGGAGCGCCGTTTTGCTGGAACCAAATGTTGTCCAAGTCCTCCTCTTCGATTTCCGGGAAGAACCAATCCGTTAACATGGCGCGGTAGCGTAGCCGAAATACGGCCGTAAACAATCGGAAATGTCCTCAAAAAATGGGGTCGGCCGTATGGCGTACTGCAAGGCCAGCCGAGGCAGCCGTTTGAACGAACTTGTATTCCATAAGTAACCGGAAGGATTGTACTTTAGTATGAAAAAATAAATTTGATGATCGGATGAACCGTTTTTGTTTTATTGCATTTAAAAAAAAAAAAAAAGTTACGTGGCGGACCCTGTAGAAGATCAAAGAAATGTTGCCCAAATTTACAAAAATTTTTGTAATTTTGACAATCTAAATGCACGAATAACAAGAAAGAAAGGTAACATCGGCATGCCGAAGTTTAAATACCCTTGCAGTAAGTAAGTAGGACTTTTTAGTTTTCTCGGGTACTGACATAAATGTTGCGAACAAAAATGTTGTGAACGAAAATGTTGCAAACGAAAATGGAGCGAACGAAAATGTTGCAAACAAACTAAATGAATTTATATATATATTCCTATTGCAGCTATATGATATAGTGGTCCGATTTTGATCAAATTAAAACCGAAATCCTAAAATATTACATAATGGCCAAGTCTGAAATTTCATGAAAATATATTGAAAATTGCGTAAATTCAAATTTTTTTCCTAAAAATTTTCCGATCGTTCCTATGGCAGCTATATGATCCGGCCCGTTCCGAAATATATAGTAGTGAGAGCATATAGAAGCATATGTACAAAGTTTCATTCAGATAGCTTCAAAACTGAGGGACTAGTTTGCGTAGAACCGGACAGAGGGACATGGCTAGATCGACTCGGCTGTTGATGCTGATCAAGAATATATATACTTTATAGGGTCGGAAATGTCTCCTTCACTGCGTTGCAAAATTCGGACTAAAATTATAATACCCTGCAAGGGTATAAAAACTTAAATAATTTGTGATTCGGAAATAATTGTTCGGTTGTGTAAATACTTTTTTAAACCACTTTTTCATTATATAAGGCTGTCAAATATCTCCCTTCCGCTTTTTTGCTCTTTATTCAATGCTTTATAAAAAGTGTTACAGTGATCGGATTTAGTTCAAATATGCGCCGTTTTGTTCGTAAATTTGTTGCCAACGATATGCCAACTTCAATATACCCGTCTTGTAAAAGGCTGCGTCCCTATTGGCAAAAAACTCGGAGAGCCAATTTTCACAGGCCTCTCTTGAAGCCAACTTTTCACCATTAAGCGCTTTCGCCATGGACAGGAAAAGGTGGTATTCACTTGGTGCCAGGTCCGGACTATAAGATGGGTCCATTTGGACCACCCATCCGAGGTCCCGGAACTTCTGGCGCGTCACAAATGTTGTGTGTGGCCTGGAGTTGTCATGTTTTTAGGGTTAGTTCGTGTGTCACCCAAACATCGATCTTTTTTTTAAATCCAAGGTTATGCAAATAGTCCAAACGGGTTTCTGGCTTATCTTGGGTTCCTCAGCAATTGAATAGGTGCTCACGTGCTGATCTGTTTCCACTATTTCCATGATTTTATCGCAATTTTCGACGACAGGTCTCCCGCATCTTTGAGATCGAAATTCCCGGAACGGAACCTAACAAACCACTTTTGTGCTACACGTTCGTTTACAGTATCGGGAGCATAAACTAAATTAATTTTTTCAGCCGCTTTGGCTGCTTTTTCGCTTTAATCGAGGACAAATTGTAAAATGTAGTACATTTTCTATTTTCTGGTGTCCATCTTTGATGAGCGCTCACAACGTACTGAGTCGATTAATCGAAAAACCGTCAAAGACAAACTTGTAGCGCGAATGAACACCTTTTTAACGCCGTAACGTATGACATGATACGAGCTCTGTAGCGCTTTGTACATAGCCGCAAAATTCAAAAAACGAAAAGGCGGAAGGGAGATATTTGACAACCTTATATAAATATAATAGAAAGAAAACTCACCCTGCAACCATCTAACTTGAGTTGCTGGCCCATAGCCCTTTTGATTTCGTGCCGCAATCCTAAAGATAATTGCTGGCTTATTAGAGCAATCGACATGGGCGTTGGAGAGAGAGGCATTGGGAACGGTACACTGATTGGCTGCGCCCACATAAACCCGAACAAATGCCAATTGCGGTGTGGCGGCGGCCAATGTCTTATTATCCTTGGTCGTGGGTTTTACAGCAAGATATACTGAATATTCAACAATCTCCTTGGTCTTTTGTGCTGGCGGTGGTTCCCATGTCAGGTGGGCGCCCTCCTTGACATCCTTGGATATCTTGATGGCCGAGGGAGCACCGGGAAAGCCAGGCAAGCAGGTCTTAAAGCTGGATATCTGTATGTAAATTTGATAAAACGTTAAATGTTTAATCAAATTTAATATACAAATTTTAAGCTGAGAAAACCTATAAATAAAATGTTTGGTAAATAATTGGCACAAACCTCTCCCCACTCGCCGCGACCGCAAGAATTGATGGCCGCTAATCGAAATCGATACGCTGTTCCAGGATCCAAATTAATTCGAGGATATTTACTAAAATCACCCAAATTATCCACATCAACAAAGTCGTCTAGCAGGGAGTCATTGAAGGAATTAGAGTCTAAGTAACTGGTAACGGTGTGAGAGAGATCCTTGAATATGCCAACTGTGTGCCATTTCTGCTGCGCATCCACCAGTTGAGGGCTTGCAATAACTGAATTTGATTGATTGATTTGATCCCCACTGCTTTTTCTGGGACTTGCTGCTTCCAAACTCTTCAACGCTTGTCCACAATTTAAATTAGGTGCAGAAGCATCAGCCGTTGCTGCCTGCATCACGGCCGCAGAAGCGAGTGCATCCAAATGTGAGCCATCAACTGTAATGAAAAAAGGTAAAGTGTGATAGACTGCGAGATACCGTGCAAGATATCCAAAAGAAAGTGGTAAAAACTAAAAGGAAAATGGACGTGAGTACGCTATAATTTATAAAAAAAAAAACTAAAATTCAACCGAACGGAAGTCAGAAAAAATGTAGCTAAATGAAAACAAATGAAACTAAATTAAACAAGAAAGGAAGCTAACTTCGGCAAGCCGAAGTTTAAATACCCTTGCAGTAAGTAAGTAAGACTTTTTCGTTTTCTCGGGTGCTGACATAAATGTTGCGAACAAAAATGTTGTGAACGAAAATATTGCAAACGAAAATGAAGCGAACGAAAATGTTGCAAACAAACTAAATGAATTTATATACATATATACTAGAGGGCCCGCTATTGCATCCTCGCTTTGATCGGAGTCAGCTTGATTCACTTCAGGATTACTGGCCTGATATTTAGCTACTGCAGCTTGGTGCACTTCAGGATTGCTGGCCTGATATTTAGCTACTGCAGTTTGGTGCACTTCAGGATTACTAGCCTGATATTAAGCTGCTGCAGTTCGGTATTTTTCTGGGTGCATTAACCTGTATTTGGCTTGTGCATCTTTCAGTTGATTCTTTCTTCTAGTAAGGGAAAATCGACTTCGCTTTTTGTTCTTACAAATTATTTAAGCAGTAAATATTGGAAGATTTTGAGAACGTTTTCAATGCTTGCTTAGCGAGCTTGCATTTAACGCAATTTAAATTGATGTTTTTTATTTTTTAAAATAGGTTGCAGGTGGAATTAGAAAATTAAAATACCCATACGAATCTGGAAGTTTTTTTTCTAATATTTAAAAAAAAACCTTCAATTCTCTAAGACATGTGGTTTGGCCATGGCTGTGATATATCCGTCAGTCAGTCAGTCAGTGAGTCAGTGAGGACAAAGTATTTTATATATATAGATTCCTATGGCAGCTATATGATATAGTGGCCCGATTTTGATCAAATTAAAAACGAAATTCTAAAATATTACAAAATGGCCATGTCTGAAATTTCATGAAAATATGTTGAAAATTGCGTATTTTAAAATTTTGTTCCCAAAAATTTTCCGATCGTTCCTATGGCAGCTATATGATATAGTCGTCCAGACTATAGTCGGACAGACAGACGGCTAGATCGACTCGGCTGTTGATGCTGATCAAAAATATATATACTTTATAGGGTCGCAAATGTCTCCTTCACTGCGTTGCAAACTTCTGACTAAAATTATAATACCCTGCAAGGGTATAAAAATAGTATAAATCTAGTCTTAAAAGGGATACAAACCATTCTGAAATGTATGTGAAATCTGGTTAAACTTGGTATCTGACACATCCGGTGCTATGCTATCGTCTCCTACAACAGAAATTGAAGATGAACAGCTGGGGTCCTTGTTGATTCCTGCTGAGACTTCAGCAGACTTTATATTGGTTAAAATAGTGGCTGCTTCCGTTTCCGATGTTGTGGTTGCCCGATTATTGTGATGAACATTGGGTAACAGTGTGCACTTGTTCTAAATAGAAAATTTATTAAAATTAATTAAATGTTTGCATTAAGGGGGCTTGCACTCCTAAAATTAATGATTATTATATTTGAATATATTCTATATAAGATTTTAAATATGTATATATATATATATATATATATATATATATTCAAGCTATATTTATATCCCTTATTATATAATATAGTATGTTTTTTTTTTTTTAGTTTTTCTAATTCATATATTTATTTTTTAAATTTTTTTGTATTTTTTTTAGTATTTCTCATTTATATTTTTGTTAAAAACTCATCATGTTCTGTGTGTGTTATAGCAAAAGAACTAAATATAAATGTATATTTTACTTACCGTTGATTCCACATTCATTTTTTCTTTTCCTGTGGAAGTTTCTTTTAGGCTGTCCGCTGCTGCTGTTTCCCTGGCATCCGTTGTGCTACTCACAGCGGATACATCCTCATTAATAGCCATCCCTGTAGGTGCTGTTGTTGTTTCTGCACTAGTAGCTGTTCCCGCTGATGTGGATGTGGCATTGTCATTGTCATCATCATTATTATCTTCTTCTTTAGCTTTACTTTCTTGTGAGTTTAATAGATCGGCGGCACCATCCAACTGCTCTATGATATCATCCATTGGGTCAGTGTTATCTTTCTTATCTGATATTTCTTTTAAGCTCTCCTTAGACACAGTTGCCGAGGTGGTAGATGGTAGGATTCTAGCATGAATTCCTTTTGTGGTCAAAGTAACTGCACGTGGACTACTGCCAGGGTTAAAAACAAAACTTTTTCTACCACTCAGAGTCGTAGAATTGGAAGTACCAGAAACATTCGTACTTCCTCCTGGTACAACCATTAATTTCGAGTTTGATATGGGATTGGTTCCGCCTGTTAAATTTGGGTTTGTGCTACTCATAACGGTAACAGCTTTTCCGCCTATATAAAGGGCTGCCTTTTGATGGATAGCTGTTCCGCCACTTATCACCTTTTGCCCCCCACCAGATGATGCTTGAACGGAAGAGATACTCCGCAGCATTTTAACGCCACTCGGATTTGTTGATATAACAGTTCGATGGCCACCAACAGAGCTAACCTGCAGGGGACTAGCTGTGGTCGACGACGTCGGACTAACTATACTGACAATACTTGTTCCGCCAGTTGTCGACGTCCCTGCCGAACCAGCGGTACTCATTACCGCTCCAGCTGGCACAGTTCGCACGGTCCCACCTGCAGTTGTCACAATTATTATCTGTTGATTGCCCAACTGTGCTCCCTGCTTGTTTGTTATGACAAAAGCGGGCTTGCCGCCGGCCATTACATTGGGCGTTACCTTTCCCATTTGTAGGATGTTTGAGTTCTTCATTATAAGTTTGCCGCCACTGGTGGTCATGGTGTGTGGTGAGACAAGTTTTAGGACATTGCCGGAGACAATAGAGGACTTTGGCTGTTGGTTTATCGGTAAAGGGGAGCCCTACAAAAATTAAATATATATTTTTACAAATTATAATATTAAAATATAAAAAGAAGGTTAGCTAACGAAATATTATTATTACTCACTTGAATTTGGGTTTGGGGATTCCCAACTGAAAGACTCTGCGATGGATTGCCTCCACCTTTGGCCATGTTGAAGTTAACCTTAGGCAATGTCTGCACCGTCATGCCACCACTGCTCGTCTTAACAAACTGCAGCTGCACATTGGGTGCCAATGTTAGAGGTTTTTGGATAAAATATTGTTTACCACCAATGGATGTGGCGGTGGTGGTCGTTGTCGGGGGTGATCCAGCACTTGGCGCTGATGTTTTAATTATATTTATTGTTGCCGAGTTGTTGCGCAATGTTTGTGATGATGATGATGTGGCCGCCACGCTAGGAACAATACGCAAGGCATTGCCAGAGGCAGCAGCGGCTGTGGTTGCTCCAAGGACAACATTCGCGCTGGTAGTACGCAATGCAACAGGATCTGTTCTCGCTGTGGTCGTCGTTGCAATTGGTCGAAACTTTTGCAATATATTACCGACAGTGGTGGTACTTGTTGTGACAGCAGCAGGGGAAGCAGCTGTACTGCTGATCACCGATATCTGGGGCTGAACAACAGATGTGACGACGGTAGCTTCGTTTGCCGATTTCTTTTTTAATTGTGGGGACGTGGAACCCATTCCCTCTCTTGGGTGAACATTTATTTCGGCTTTCATTGTATTCCTACCATCTGTGCTTGAATTGGCTTCATTTCCTGCACTCTCGGGGTTATTTTCTGGAATAGTAGTTGCTACTGTTGGCTCATTGGCGGCGGTGCCCGCCGCTGCTGCTGTTATTCCCTGATTAACAAGGTTTTGTGGCTGTTTCGTTCCTGGATTTATAGATGGTTGATCTATTTTTTGTATTTGTAAAACGTAAGCGGCAGCAAATGTGGTCGCTGTCCAGGAGAGTTCCAAGGCATGCGTAGAGGCGCGTACCAGCGCCACTTTGACAGCGTAAAGGGGCTTAGTCACCTCCAAATACCAAAGGTCTTTGCAGCAAACCTGTAAGGAAACAATTGGGCAAGTCTAAGTCTCTCCTTTTGGTAGACAAAAATGTGATTTAGGTAAAACATATATCTCACCCTAACCTGGTTATTCCATGCTTTGCGATAACCGTCCCGGCCAGACCACACATACAGCCGACTCTGTATGCCCACAGCACAGTGCCCAGCACGGGCACGCGGCACATTCTCTTCGACAGTGTCCAAGGTAACGTTATCCCAAGTCATAGTATCTGAAATGTTAAAGAATTGCATATTTAATTAAGGTTAACTATTGGAAGGGAAATGTTGTAATTAAGTTTTTTAGGTTTCCCACCCTTGCAGGGTATTATAACTCTAGTCCGAAGTTTACAACGCAGTAAAGGACCCTTTGCAGATAGTCGGAAATGCGTCTCCTTCACAGCGTTGCAAACTTCTGACTAAAATTATAATACCCTGCGAGGGTATAAACAAATAATAGTAATATTTTAATTGTAACACTCCATTTAAATGTAGGATCGCTTTTATTTCTTACGTTTTTTGTACCGCTCTTCTAATTTGCGCGTCAATCATTTTTTCGCTAAAATCCAAACTGCCCGTATTTTAGAGCTGGGGAAAAACTCGATTATCGAATCGATCAATCGATCTTTTTTTATTTTCTTGATTCATCGATTTAATTTTTGAGAATCGATTTAAATCGAAAATTTGTCAGCACCGCCAATTTTGTCGCCACTACCCCAATATGTTAAATATCCACTAGAATGAGTACCAGCATGCATGTAGATCATTTGGAGGACGAACTCATTGAATTTGATGATGATGACTGAAGCTATCAAAAGGATAACGCTTTAATTCACAAGGTACAGGTCATTAACAACTTTTTTAAAGATTAAAAAATTCCAGTTTTAGGGCCAGCTTCGAGCCCCAACCTTAATCCTATCGAGAATCTATGGGGGATCCTCTAGACTCGCGTTTTTTAAAACGGCAGACAGTTTGAGACAGTTCGTCACCTCAAATCAGCCACAGACCGAATATTGACATGCAACACTACAATCTTCAGTTATTTCTATACCAAAACGGCTTAATTTAGTTTTAGAAAATAACGATAAAAGTATTAACTATTAATAAATAATAATAACTTGTTTTCAATTATTGTATTAATTTAAATTAAGAGAAAAACAAAAATGAACAACAATGAGGTAGGTAAAAGTTATGTTTTACGTTTTTATCTATTTATGTATAATAATATAATTATTTTACATTAATTCTAATTCTAATGTAATTCTAATGCATTGAGCGATCGCCGAAATATGTGAATGTATGTGTGAAACCCTAACATGAATCTCATTATCTTACCTCAAAGGTGAAGAACACTATTATTGTTATTATTATTTTGTTTACTGTTATAATTTTGAACGGTGAAGAACACCAAAAAAATAAATGTTAATCTTATTTTGTATATTTTATATTTATTTTCAATTTCATGCAAAAAAAAACAAATTTTTTTAATTTAGACCACTTTGATTTTAATCGATTTTTCTTCAATTTTTTGCCAAAAAATCGATTCACTGAAAATAGATTTTTCCCCAGCTCTACCGTATTTCTTTATTCTTATAATCTAGGCTTAATTCTCTACAATCGATCGATAACATTCTCTATCGATATCTTACAATTCGGTTACATTAAGGCGCGCAGCTCAAAATGGGATGTTCACATAATAGTAATCTTTTGACGCTGATTTTAATTGAGAAAAAAATCGTTCTTTTTAAATTTTATTTGTATAAAGGCAAGAGAATTACCAAGCCCTTTGCAGCGGCAATACATCTGACATCTTTTATGATGTTACTGTTGATCTACTGAATATTGGAACATTTTTTTAGGGCCAGTCTTACTGGCAACAGGGTTAGATGTTTACAGAGATTTTTTTTAAAACATTTTTCACGATAGCCATATTTTGTATGCTTTTAGATGAGATCAAAGCTTCTTTTCTATAAGACTATATATATGGTAAATTATGTAACTGGAGGGAAAGACCAAACCGAAACCCAATCTGCTCACTACATCTTCCCAAGTTAAAAAAAAAATTTTTTTAAATTAAACAGTATTACGTACCCAAATCTAGAACAGCCAAGGTGTTTGTACACTTCCATTCTCGCTCTGTCGTTGGCTTGGATTCATTTATCACCAATGGTACCCATCCACCAAACACATACATTTTGTTTGCAATCATTGTGGAGCTGTGTAGAGAGCGTGGCAATGGTGCTTGTCCCAGAGTTCGCGGCTTGGCCCAAGTCATGGATTCTATAAAAAAAGAAATACGACTTTTACGATACGCCGCCAGAAATGTTGGTAAGACTGACTCACCTGTGTCAAGTAACCATAAATCCCCCAAACGGCAGCCGCTCATGCCGCCGTAAATCAATAGATTCAAGTTTCCATTAAATTTGCTAGTAAATGCTATGCCAGTGTGTGACTCCCTGGGAGGAGGACTATCGCCAAAGGTTTTTGGAACTATCCACTTGCCATTGTGACTGTGGACGCCTCGGGTGTCTAGTATATACAGATCGTTCAGGTATCTATAAAAAAAAAAATGTGTAGCAAAAAATATATAATTAAAAATTAATTTCACAGTTTTTTTTTACTACTAACTTGGGTATATTATTTTTCGGATCATCAGATTCATTTGCCAAACCGCCAAATAGAAAGATCTTTTCGCCAACCATAGTAAAACTGTGACCCAAACGTGGGCATGGCGATATGCCACCACCATCGGGTGACTCCGGATACATTTTTCGCCATTCCCATTTCGTGGCCTGTAGCTCGTACAAATCGTTTGAATATTTTCCATATTCAATCATTCCGCCAAAGACGAACATGCGTGTGCCTTCCACAACAAAACCATAGGCTGCACATCCATTGGGTACATCGCCCTTAAGCACTGGCACATACCACTGATTGGTAACTATAATTAAATTAAGATTTTTAATTTGTTTAGAAAGGAATAAATATTATACACTACTTACCCGTGTTGTAAACATGCAATTCATCAACAATTCCTTCATTTCCGCCACCAAAAACAACCATTAGCTCTTTGATGTTAATGGCGCGGTGTCCATGACGTGGACGAGGTTGTGGTCCCGTAGGATTAAGAACTCGTTTCCATCGAAATCCGCAAATTGAGGATGTGCTGCCGGAAGTCGAAACAGCAGCAGCTTGGCGATGATGCAAATTTTCCTCATTATCCATATCTATGCTAGTATTATTATCCTCCGTTTGGAGCATAAACTCTGCATTGGAAATTTTTTCTGGCGCTGATTTTTCAGCCATAATGTCCGAACATTCCATAATTTAAGGTTCAGTTAAGTCCAGTTTTTATTAATATTATATATAATTCAATTATTTATTAATTCAATGTAGCAGCAAAACAAGCAGCAACATTTAGGGATGCATTATTTGCCTATTCCAAATTGGTTTACCTAAAAATATATAATATAATAGAAATTGTAATTCAATTTAATTTATTATTTTTAATTTGAATTGTGTACCTTCATTTCTTAACTATTTATCATAATTAACATTTTGTATGTTAATTATTATTATATTATTGTGTATTTTTAATTTTATTCTTTATTATTTACATTATTTTAAAAAAACATCAGTGTATTCGTAAATATGTATACATTTTAACCGGAAACAAATAAAAAATACTATAAAAAATATGTATGTATATGGTATAAGTATTCATTAAAAAAAAATACCAAGGCAAGAAACTCTCTCACTCTCACTCTCACTGAACTTAACAATTTTATTTGGCCTGGCAATGCTGAGGTACAGACGCTTAACCATTTCATGTACTTGGATCTCCCAATATACAAATTACAAATATTTCCAATGCTATTTCATATCTATTTCAATCTTGAAATCACTTACAGCGATTTTGAATATCAAAAACGTTTAACAAAACATTTGTGTATACTATATAAACACAATTTGCTGCCCAGAAGATCCACCAAAAAGCCGAACAAACTATCACACAGCACGCACGTCCTAGATATGGACTATCGGCTTTTAAACGAAAATCGATAGTGATATTTTTATATCGATATTTATTCTGAAAATGGGCTGAATACTCGTAAAATATTTTTTAAATGTTAGCGTCGAATTTGTTATGTATCGATACGACTATCGGCTATTGTTTCGCAAAACACATATTTTATATATTTGCCTAGCGTTTGGCAAATTGCTAGCGAGTTTCAATGCTATTCCTTAAATTTATATTATTTATTAATTCCTCCCTGTTATTCCCGCTTACTTGAACCACTGGTTCACGACCGATTCCATTTTTTATATAAATTAGTGTTAAAATAATAATTTAATTAATTAATTTTCTTGTACTCATAAATTATAATTACATATAATTATTAAAAAAGAACAGAAAAAAAACATTTAATCAATTATAGAATTGATTTAACCTAGGGCAAGATATTTTGATTAATTATAATAATAATTAAGTTTTAAAATTGTTTGCTTGTTAACAGCTCTGGATCGCCCCGTGCACAGAGCCCTATTTGTTTTGGACTTGATATCGTTGCTCAATTGACATTGCCCAACACTAATTTCCTTCTTTTTCGCGGGTTGAATCACTGGTTCACGACCGGTTCCATTTTTTATTTTTACTTATTTTTTACTTAAGCTAGGTACTAACATCGACGAAATATTCTGCAAGCAGCTTAAAGAAAAATTGCAATATATTTTGATCGGGAACCAGTGTGACCAAATATCTCAAGGAAAAGGCGGGAAAAAGGCGGAAAACGCGTAAATGGGGTCATACTGAAATGTACGCACAGCTGTTTTATGTAAACAAACTTTATAAAATTAAATTAAAATGAACATAAACTAAGTTAATTTATAATGAACATGAACGGATTCGATATGAGAATAATATTTATTTATCTATTCGCCACTATATAGCTCAAGGCAAATAACAGGAGGCACCAACGCCGTCGCCGCCCACAGACGGTTTTTTTCCTTATTTAAAATGTCTTTTTTGAATTAAATCCCATATAATAACCCTTATCATTACGGCTTTTATACAATTAATGTTTTCCTGGGCACAATAAAAGCGCCTCATGCGAGCAATGTTTTTATTTTTGAATTTACCACCATATCTGGCTTGCAAAATAAATAAATTTATTTATTTTGACGACGAAATCACAGCTGATTTATTTCCTGATCTGGCAACGCTCAACGCGCATTTTGATAGCTAGATTTCGCTTATGTTAGTACCCAAAAAAGCGACCATCAAAAAATTCTTCTTCTTCTTTTTTCTGCAAGCGTTTTTTAATATGGAGATTTGGCCGCTTGCAGAATATTTCGTCGATGTTAGTACCTAGCTTCATTGTGAAGAAGTTCGCTCTCCTTTATGTTTGTTTGCTTGTTAACAGCCCTGGATTGTCCCGTGCACAAGGGCCCTATTTGTTTTGTACTTGATTTCGTTGCTCAGTTGACATTGCCCAACACTTATTTCCTTCTTTTGACAACTGGTAGTCAACGTGCCTCGACCTTTTCCGGTTTTATCCGTTCAACATGGCAGTCGGCAAAAATAAGGGTCTTTCTAAAGGCGGCAAGAAGGGCGGTAAAAAGAAGGTGATTGATCCATTCTCACGCAAGGACTGGTACGATGTGAAGGCCCCCAATATGTTTCAAACCCGTCAAATTGGCAAAACCCTCGTAAACCGTACCCAGGGACAGCGTATCGCTTCCGATTATCTTAAGGGACGCGTTTTTGAGGTTTCTTTAGCCGATTTGCAAAAGGATATTGACCCCGAGCGCTCCTTCCGCAAATTCCGTCTTATTGCCGAGGACGTGCAAGATCGCAATGTGCTGTGCAACTTCCATGGCATGGATTTGACCACCGATAAGTACAGGTTAGCATCATGTGGTTTATATATACATATATATGTACATATACACATGTTTTTCTAGTGACCTTACTACAATAGTTTTCATAATTAATTATCAAACTAATAACGTATACTCTCTTTCAGGTCTATGGTTAAGAAGTGGCAAACTCTGATTGAAGCTATTGTTGAAGCCAAGACCGTAGATGGTTATCTGCTGCGTGTATTTTGCATTGGCTTCACTGCCAAGGATCAGCAGTCGCAGCGCAAAACTTGCTATGCCCAGCAGTCGCAGGTCCGCAAAATTCGCTCTCGCATGACTGACATTATCACCAATGAGGTCAGCGGCGCCGATCTGAAGCAATTGGTAAACAAGCTTGCTTTGGATTCGATTGCTAAGGATATTGAGAAGAACTGCCAGCGCATTTATCCTTTGCACGATGTCTTCATCCGTAAAGTCAAGGTGCTGAAGAAGCCACGCTTCGATATCTCGAAGCTTTTGGAACTGCACGGGGATGGGGGCGGTAAGTCCACTGAAGCTGTTGTTTCCACCGAGGGAGCTGTTATCGATCGTCCCGAGGGTTATGAGCCGCCAGTCCAGGAAGCTGTCTAGAAATGCTTTTCAAAATGTGTTGCTGCTAAAAAAAATACACATCTAATCCACACAAAATTGAAAATATTTTTGTAGTTTTTTTTTTTGTTTAGTATTATGGGATTTCTACTTTTATTTAGGTTACTGGATCGATCGTTCCAAGCAGCATATAGAGTGAGTAAAAAATAAAAAGACTCCTATTAGATTAGCTATTTTAAACATTTTTATTTCATTTCAGTCAAAAGATGTCGCGGATTGGTATCAAGGAAATGCATTTTGGGGTATGTATTAATATCAATTCCTGCTAAATACTATAATAAAACGTAAATGACCAACTACATTTCTTTCTTTCTAAATTTGCAATGTTTTTTTAATGTGATGAATTTTTATTTTTCGTCTCTTATATTATATATGTGATGAAGATATTATTTCTGAAGCCCACCTACAAATTAAATTAGATATAAATTAATTTCAAATATTCTAATCTCAGAAATGTGTTTATTTCTTTGCATTTCTAGATGAAGGCGTAAGATGAAATCTCGCTGAACGTGCCAAGAAGATACTCTACAACCAAAATACAAGCGTGTTTACTTAATAATCAAGATGTCAAAACCGATTAAACGTTAAGTAACTTATTTAATCTGGAGTCCCTATCCTAGAGCTAAAAGGAATTCTTCAAGATGTAAATTTAATAAAAAACTACATCTTATTTAATTAAACAAAAATCGTAATTCATATTTTTATTTATTTATTATATCCTATTCATATTTTATTCGGCGGTAAAGAAAGAGTCTTCGTAATCAATAACCGTCTTTGACTCGGATGAATTCGCTTCAGCTTCGGCGCCTTCAGGAGAACTGCCACCTTCTCCTCGTGGGAACGCTGCAGGCTCATCATCTGTTCCTCGTGTTCTGCCTCGGCGAACTTCAGGCGGTTGCTCAGTGTCTTGTGCATCTCGTGGGCCTCCAAGAGTTGGGCCCGGACGCCATCCAGTGCCGTTAGCTACTCATTCGAGCTGAGTGCTTGGTGCCTGCACTGCTGCATCCAGGGTCTTGTGCAGCTGCTTGCTAACGGACCGCAACTCGGCGCTAATTTTTTTTTTCATCAGACTGCTCTCGGCATCTACTAGGGATAGCATGTTCTCCAGTTCGCTATCTAGCCAGGAATCAGACTTCGCGTTGGCTGTTCCGTGGTCCTTAGCCGACTTTTGGCGCTGCGCCTGAGCCGAAGCCTGCTGCTGGTCCAGGGTGTCCTTGAGGCGCTTGTTGGCGGCCGTAGCCTGCTCTCACTTTCGTTTAAACACCTGCCGCTGCTTGGCATGGAGCGTCTGACTGCATTTTGCTGTCCTCAGCTGTGTCACCTCCTTCTGGTGCACCAACCCCAGCTGGCGAATCAGCTTTACCCTTGACTCATTCATGGTCTTGATTTGATATTTAATTTAACCCACAAATGGGCATTTTAATTCGATTTTGAATATCACTTTATTAAGTGTGTTTACAAAACACAGCTGGCTAGTCTGACCCCTTTCCGCCTTTCTTTAACCTATTTGGTCACACTGGTTCCACAGTGGTTCGAAAACATACTTTGCTTACATATATATAAAAAAAGAAATGTCTACAAGTGTTTTAATGTTTGTGCTACTTATCACTCTCATGTACAGAAACGCCGCAGTGCTAGCGTAATAAAGACAAACAAAATGATAAGTAAGATAATGTTCCAAGACAAACAGAATGTACTGAACTTCTCTCTCATCAGTATCTTTAAAAACAAACCGCATTTTCTACAAATAGCGCTGTCGCTCAGCATGACGCCCGCAGTCTGTTCTATACCGCAGTGTCTACTTAGTTAACTGTATTAACATAAAAAAAACAAGGTGAATTGAAAACGTGATTAAAATTAAGACGACCACATATTTCGATACTTGATACGTTCCGATACATCGATATTTTTAGATATCGAGTATGGAAACAAGAACTAGGCGTCGGGGAGAGAGCACGGCACGAATTTAGCTAAAATATAGTTTTCACCTAGATTTGCACGGCGTTTTTATCTTGTGTGGTCGCCGTGTAATAATTAATAGCTAATTATTGTGTACGTAAATGTTTGTTTGTAAGTTACATACATGTTGTGGAAAGGATTTTCAACAAATACACATTAGTTAAATGAAGTGATATCATCTATCTTTATGTATGTAGGGGACATACATACATAAGTATGTACATATGGAATCGTCTAAACGTTTACAGTTTGGAAGTTTGAAAAACGGGATCAATATAATGAGTGTGTATAAGTGTGCTTATGTTTGAAGGTTTCTCCCTGTATATGTAGCTACATGCATATATATGTATCATTTTCATTGCCAATATACAAATACATATGTGTATGTATGTATGTAAGTGGTGACGTATGACGTAAGATTCCTGATTTTATGAGTGGGCTAACATTCATTTAACAGCGAAAAATAAGTTTCATTTAAGGAGCGGAACAAAACTGTTAAAATGTGTATGCATAAATAAAGATGTACTTAGCTCAGATGTGCTTATATGCAGTCGGCGGGACCTCTTTTACTCCCTTAGGGCTCCTAATAATATCTACCTTGCTAAAGCTAAAACACAAACACATTGAAAAGAATTCGAGGTGTACATCTATTTTTGGAATACGATCATACCTCATTATTCTGATAAAACTTTCGTTTCTGGTCGTTCTCTTATATGCCATGTGTTTCGACTGTTTTGGATCAATTTGGTTTGTACTGGTATTTGATTTTTGTACGTCATTGTTAGATTTTATCATATTGACAACCTTATCAGTTGAAAATATTTGATAACGCCGCTCTATATCAACGGGGTAGCTTTGCCGGGAGCGTACTTGAATCGATCCACTTCGAGCTAGATATTTGTGACGGTCCATGAAGTCATCATTCATATCTCTGTGACGCACCCATCTTAGTGCGTCAATACACAAGATACATACATGTACGTACATGTACATACTTTTTTTTTTTTTTTTTTTTTTTTTTTTAAACTTGGCCTAAACAATTCCAAGCTTTAAAAGTGCGCTGAGGCACTTGATATTTCTCCATTATAATAATAGCATTAAGTTAGCTTGAACTCTAGATTATATAAACAAAAACTCCTTTTAATATATAATATTATATTGACAACAGATTAGCCAATTATAACCAATGGCCACCATAGATGGAAGACCAGCGCAATATGGCATTTCACTCAAGCAATTGCGCGAGCTCATGGAGCATCGTGGCCGAGAAGGTGTAGCAAAGATTGGAGAATTTGGTGGTATTCACGAAATATGTAAAAAACTATACACTTCACCGAATGAAGGTAGGTCCCCGTCCCCTCTCCATTTGAATATATACTTATATTATTTAATATTATTTTCAAGGTCTAAGTGGTTCGAAGGCTGACGAAGAGCACAGACGGGAGACATTCGGTTCAAATATAATACCACCAAAGCCACCAAAAACCTTTTTGACACTAGTTTGGGAAGCCTTACAGGATGTAACCCTTATTATTTTAGAGGTAGCTGCCTTAGTATCGCTTGGCCTATCATTTTATAAGCCAGCAGATGAAGATGCGCGTAAGTCCAAGCTCTAAAATTATGTACAAATAACACAATATAAAGTATCCAATTATCAAAAATCATTGCAGCTTTACTGCAAGAAGAGGAGGAGCATCATGGTTGGATTGAAGGCTTGGCCATTCTCATCTCTGTTATCGTCGTTGTGATTGTAACAGCCTTTAATGATTACTCAAAGGAGAGGCAATTCCGTGGTCTTCAAAGTCGCATCGAAGGCGAGCACAAGTTCTCCGTTATCAGAGGAGGCGAAGTCTGTCAGATTTCTGTTGGAGATATCCTCGTTGGTGACATAGCTCAGATTAAATATGGAGACCTGTTACCCGCCGACGGCTGCCTTATTCAAAGCAATGACTTGAAGGTACAACAACTTGGAAACATAGCCATAGTTATATGTTTTACCATAAAAACTCATTTAACTCATTTAATTCGTGCAGGTTGACGAATCATCCCTAACTGGCGAATCAGATCATGTGAAAAAAGGAACTGATGTTGATCCCATGGTCCTTTCCGGGACACATGTCATGGAAGGCAGCGGCAAAATGATTGTCACAGCCGTTGGCGTTAACTCTCAGGCTGGAATTATATTTACGCTTCTCGGCGCGGCCGTTGATGAACAGGAAGCAGAAATTAAAAAAATGAAAAAAGGTAGGAGAATACAATAAATAATTATCCATGTAGATGCAAGTAAGTTTAAAACAAAGGTTACTGAAACGCTCAAATTATTAAATTAAGTTAATGGACAAATTTGATAAATATTGAATTGAAGAATTTTTCAAATACTGAAAGAAACTGAATTAACCAAGATAATTCAATGAAAACAATTACAAAATTCTCCAAATACATATTAAATTAAAAACATATTTAAACTTGACTTAAAAATCAAAATATTTATTTAAAACACTAAAGATTTTTTTAACGAAATACATTATTAAAATAATTAAGCTAAAAAGGCTTAAAAAGTATCTCAAAATATATATTGATATCTTAGAAGTGTATATTGAACTGCATTCTTTTTATAGTGTTTATCTAAGACTCCCCACAACTCTCTGATTAAAGTTGAATATTTATTTATTGATTGTCCCCCTTTTTTATTGTGCTTTTGTTCTTATTTTTTCATATACACCACCATGCATGATGTGAATTGATTGACCCATCATCTACCTTACATCATCTACCCAAATCAATCAACTGAAATAAAAAAATACCTGCCAATCAACCTCTCTACCTCAACCTCAAAACCAAAAAAAAAAAATAATAAACCACAAACTCCAACCAAACAATATCAACATCAAAACAAATATCGTAAAAAATTATAAATTAAACCAAAACAAACGTAAAAATGAAATGAAAATGAAATATTCAGAAGCTAAAAAGGCCAGCAAGCAAAAGAGTCTGACAGGTGAATCTATCGCTCCATTTAATATATATTCTTATCTTAAACAATTTATAATTTATATTATATTATTAATATATAAATTATATATTAAAAATGCCAGTACGGATATTCATAGATTACTGTTATCAATATTGTGCCATTATTTCAATAACATGTTTAAAATGTATCCTAAAACAGGTGAAAGCGGAAAAGGTACACAACAGGCTCCTTCCCAAAGTCATCATCAAGCTGTTCATAGCGAGGGAACCACCAAGTCATCGGAATCGGAGGGTAATCATGTCCCCCAATCATCATCCTCAGCCACAGCAGCAGCTGCACCCGAAACTGGGCATAAAAAGGAGAAATCGGTGCTGCAGGCAAAGCTAACAAAATTGGCAATACAAATCGGTTATGCTGGATCAACAATTGCTGTACTCACAGTCATTATACTGATTATACAATTTTGCTTCAAAACCTTTGTAATTGATGAAAAGCCGTGGAAGAATACGTATGCTAATAATCTGGTGAAGCATTTGATAATTGGTGTTACTGTCTTGGTGGTAGCTGTGCCAGAGGGTTTACCACTGGCAGTGACGCTTTCACTGGCTTACTCTGTCAAGGTAAGTTTAATCTATTTATATATACGTCATAACTATTAATCAAAACTATTATTAGGAACTTTCGAGTTCCAAGAGCTCCATTGTCACTATTTTCCCCTCGTTAAGAGTTTTTTTATAGCATTAAAAAATATTATTTTCTGTCTTGATTTATTCAGAAAATGATGAAAGATAATAACTTGGTTCGTCATCTCGATGCCTGTGAAACGATGGGCAATGCCACCGCCATTTGTTCGGATAAAACTGGAACTTTAACCACTAATCGAATGACTGTCGTTCAATCGTACATTTGTGAGAAACTGTGCAAAGTGTTGCCAACTTTAAACGATATACCGCAGCATGTGGGAAATTTGATAACAATGGGTATATCTGTGAACTCTGCATACACTTCCAATATAATGGTATGTTTTTTAATATTATTTTCCAATAATTTTCCATATATAATATTTATTAAATAAAAAAATAGGGAGGAAAAAATCCCGGAGACTTGCCCATTCAAGTTGGCAACAAAACGGAATGTGCTCTCTTGGGCTTTGTCCAGGCACTCGGCGTCAAGTATCAATCGATTCGCGATGAAATTCCGGAGGATAAGTTCACCCGCGTTTATACTTTCAATTCGGTGCGAAAGAGCATGGGTACGGTTATCCCGCGACCCAATGGCGGTTATCGGTTATATACCAAAGGGGCTTCCGAGATTATTATGAAAAAGTTTGTATTATTATTTTAAAAATATTTAAAAAAATATTAGATGCTCCCAAATAACAGTTGATGTTTATGGTTGGTATAAATAATACTTCTGATACTTTGGTAACAATACTTTTGAGATATTGGGCATTTAAAATGTAACATGAAAAACCAATTAAATACTACCACGACCCTCCTCCCCCCAATCAATTTACTTATGAATATATTCATATTTTAAAATACACTGTTATGTATCGAGCTTCAAATATTTTGAGATCACAAAAATATAGTAAGTATTACATTTGAAATTCATGCAATCTTGTTTTTTGAACAGATGCTCTTTTATCTACGGCCATGAAGGCACCCTAGAAAAGTTCACTCGCGATATGCAAGAACGTTTGATACGTGAAGTGATCGAACCTATGGCTTGTGATGGCCTCCGCACCATTTCGGTGGCCTATCGTGACTTTGTACCCGGCAAGGCGGCCGTAAATGAAGTTCACATCGATGGTGAACCCAATTGGGACGACGAGGAAAACATAATGGCAAATCTGACCTGCCTTTGTGTGGTTGGCATTGAAGATCCCGTACGTCCCGAGGTTCCCGATGCCATCCGAAAGTGTCAAAGAGCCGGCATTACGGTGCGAATGGTAACAGGCGATAATATAAATACGGCACGCTCGATAGCTAGCAAGTGCGGTATTTTGCGTCCAAACGATGATTTCCTTATACTCGAAGGCAAGGAATTTAATCGCCGGATAAGAGACAGCAATGGAGATGTTAGTTTTTTCTACTTTTATGTGTGATATATGATGTATTTTAATGTATTTATATAATATTCTTTATGTAGATTCAACAGCATTTGATTGACAAGGTCTGGCCCAAGTTGCGCGTCTTGGCACGTTCATCGCCCACGGACAAGTATACTTTAGTGAAAGGTTATTATTTAATCATTAAACTTTAAATTGGCCTAAATTTAACCACAAAATTATATACTTATTTTATTCTTGCTTTATTCAACAGGAATTATTGACAGCACAGTAAGTGAAAACCGTGAAGTCGTGGCGGTAACTGGTGATGGTACAAACGATGGACCTGCATTGAAAAAAGCTGATGTTGGCTTTGCCATGGGCATCGCCGGTACTGATGTGGCCAAAGAAGCCTCTGATATCATCTTGACTGATGATAATTTCAGCAGCATTGTCAAGGCTGTTATGTGGGGTCGTAATGTCTACGATTCGATTGCAAAATTCCTGCAGTTTCAGCTGACGGTCAATGTTGTGGCTGTTATTGTTGCATTTATCGGTGCATGCGCTGTGCAGGATTCACCACTTAAGGTAAGATATATATCTTTCTGGTAATATATATAAAATGTTGATTACATTTACTTGATTGATAGGCGGTGCAAATGTTGTGGGTCAATCTTATAATGGATACGTTGGCCTCTTTGGCTTTGGCCACCGAACTGCCAACGCCAGATTTATTGTTACGGAAGCCTTATGGTCGCACAAAGCCCTTAATTTCACGCACAATGATGAAGAATATATTGGGTCAGGCTTTGTATCAGTTGGTCGTCATATTTGGATTGCTTTTTGTGGGTAAGTTAACTCGGAAATCAGGAACTAAACTAAATTTTAAAAGGCCAAAGTTAAAATACCGTTACTTAAGTTAAAACAAAAATGGATGTTGATTTCGATATTATTAATATAATATTAATAATATTAATTACCCATTCCAGGCGACTTGATACTCGATATCGAATCGGGACGCGGACAGGAACTCAATGCTGGCCCCACACAACACTTTACAATTATCTTCAACACCTTTGTCATGATGACATTGTTCAATGAGATAAATGCCCGAAAAATTCATGGTCAGCGGAATGTGATTGAAGGACTCTTTACTAATCCCATATTTTATACCATTTGGATATTTACAATGATATCACAGGTAAGTTAATTTGTTTGTTAATTTTTTGAAATTGGTGCAAGTAAAAGCTTAGCAAAAAACATTTGCTTGGAATTCAACGGATAAAAATAAAATAGAATAATGAATATAATATTTAGGTTCTTTTACGTGTCCTTCAATTAATGCATATTATTAATTTTATATTTCCAGGTGTTAATTATACAATATGGAAAAATGGCATTCTCAACCAAGGCATTGTCACTGGATCAATGGCTCTGGTGTATATTCTTTGGCATTGGCACTCTTGTTTGGGGCCAACTAATAACCTCAGTGCCTACGCGAAAATTACCGAAAATATTATCGTGAGTAAATGTTTGGTTAACGCTTGTTTATTACACTTTTAAAAAACGCACCCGCTCCTGGATAAATTATTAATTTAGATATTTAAACTTAAGAAATATATAAAATTATAAAAAAAGGGAAATTGTCTGTTTTTGATCATTTTATTTAATTGTTTTTATGTTTATAAATTTAGAATTGCTACTGTATATGTATAATTTGAAATAATAGTGTATTATAATTCAGTATTTTAGATTTTATGTATAATAAAATAAATATATTATGGTCTGCTGTAGTCTTTCTCAAAGAATTTAATCCATAACAATTAACATTAGTGTAAATATATATAAAGCTTGGTACTAACATAAGATCAATTTACTCAAAGAGCCAAAACGAAAGAGAAATAACTTTCTGAATTTTCGCTTTCTGGGTACTAACAAGATAAATGCTGCGAACGAACTAAAAGTTGGGAGCAACTCACCTGAACAGCTTTCAAAATAAATTAATATTTATATGTATGGTACATATTTCGAAGGGCAAGACGGATTGATATAAGCCTACAAGAAAGGGTTAATTAATTAATTAATAATCTACATTGTGCTTAAAAGTTTTTCTTACAAAAAAAAAACAGCTGGAAATTACTTGTCAGTGTGACTGCTGACCCCTTTTACAGATTTTCTCTCTGGTTCCTAAACGAGATATATAGCAATTTTGCTCGTAACATTTTAAAATAATATATGCATAATATAACAACCTATCTTATGTTCCCGGACTTGAATAAAAAATATTATGAGTTAGATTACATTTGGCAAACTCTGTGCATTTAAGTTAACATATAGCTAAGTTCTTCTTCTAATGTAAGTATGTGATAAGTATTTAAATTAATTATATTGTTTTATTTACGCAAGTAATTGATATATAGTATAGATATATATATATATATATATATATAGATATATATATATATATATATATATATATATATCTATATATATATATATATATATATCTATATATATAGTATAGATAATACGATCGATTTTTCCCAGCTCTATTTAATAGAAGAGAAACCTGGTGTTGGAAAGTCAAGTCTTGACCGTAAGATCGATTTTTGTCGTCTATAAAACGTAATTTAAATTTAAGTATAACGTTTGTTATTATTTCATTAATATTATTATTGCTTATAAAATACATATATTACAGGTGGGGGCGAGGACATCCCGAGGAATATACAGATGCCATGAATTTGGGTGAGGAGCGTTTCGATTCAATTGATTCGGACAAAAAACCGAGAGCCGGACAGATTTTATGGATTCGTGGCTTAACTCGGTTGCAAACTCAAGTAAGTCTCGTAGTATTCGTCGTTTCATTTTGAATATCAAATCAAGTAGTCAGAATCTTTATTCTTCGGGAGGATCTACAACATTTTTAATAGGTTTACGATATATATAATGTATATTTGTTTTAATTTCCAAACATATTTATTTTTTCTGTCTAATTTGTAAAATTTAATTTTTAAACATTCGATCATACATTTTGACATAACTAATATATATATTTAACACAGAGATTTAGGACATTGCTTAAATTTATTCTTGATTTTTAAAAAATTACAATGAATATCAGAGTGCGTCTTAATATACAATCGATTATTTATTGAGCTACCGTTTGAAACACTAGAAGCAAAAACCCAAAACTGGTCTACAAAAAACGGTTCTCCTTGTATAATTATTTTCAGTTGGGTTAATATATATATTTTTTTTTAAATTATATAATTTCGTTAATTTAAAAGGTGCCTGTGGACACACTGATACTCTGATCTTTTTCTATTGCTTTAAAGAAAAAAAGAGAGATTAGGAGCATAGAGGAGATTTCAAACTAAAAGAGAACAGTCTATATAGATATCCGAAAAGGCTTGAAAGTATTTCCAAACAAAATTCCTCTTGTAAACGTAAAAAAAAGATAAAGCTTTTTATAAATTCGGCAAACGCCGAAGATAGGAAATACCAATTGACGTCCTATGTATGTATGTAAATAAATTTGCCTGCGAACGAACTATTGTATATTGGAGGTGTGGTTTTATAATTCAGAAGTACCAATTCCTCGTTGCTATCTTTCTTTAGAGTTTCTGTAGATCGGAATATATATCAACTTATATATAGAAATATATTTTTTTGGTGTTAAGCTCTCTTTCTCTTATATCTATATAGTCTATTTCAATTTTCCTCTGGCTCTCTTGACTCTATTATAATATCTATTCTCTCTTTATGAGTGTATTTTTTTGTCTGCTTATATATAAAACATAGCATTTATCGTTGACAATCCTTCTTGCTGCATTCTTAAAGCGAATTAAAATAAATTAACATAATACAAATTGTAGGAGAGGTTTATTTTATATTGCATTTTTTTATTTATTTATTTTTTATTGCAAATGAGAGTGTTTGAAGAAATACACACAGTAGTATTATTACCAAACTTACCATTTAATGTAGACAATACCCCAATTTCTATGCACATTTGTACACCCTTTTACACTGCTTTGAGAGAACAAAAATATGTCAGAAGAAAGCAGAACTCGCAAATAATAGATGAGCATATTCGATTTTGTTTTATTTCGGTCTCCTGTTGCCCTCTTGGAATACAGGGAACTTTGTCAGAATTTGAGTTCATTAGAAGAATTGTAATAAATAATTAATCAAAGTACTCAACAGTTATTTGCAAGCTTTTCTCTCAAACATAAAAAAGATTTATTGATTGATAATCGCCCTGCTTCTGACTTTTAATAATTATAATAACTAAACTAATTTTTTAAGGAATAGCAGGATTTTTTTTACACAAGCAGCATGTTCCTAATTTTATGATTTTTTTAAATTTTATTCAAGATATGGTTTTACCGGTTTCGGTGAACCGAAACGTATATACTCTTTCATATCTAAGAATATTTGTAAAAGAAAACGTATATATACATACGTATTTTATTTTATATTAAAAGGCCATACAATTTTGTTTTAAATAAAAAATTTATATACATATTGAAGACCTTAAAAGTCGATCAACAAAATTCGTTAGTTCGATTTTTAGTGTACTAAATTTTAAATTGCAGAAAAAAACGCTTTAGAATGTATAGATGACTTTTTAAATAGTAAATCAAAATAAAAAATAAATTTCGTACGTTTGAACAGAAAGTTTTATAATAATTAAAAAGTGTTTTTAACAAACTTCTCTCTGTCGGCAACTCTTAAACAACCACTAATAAATATTTATTTAAAAAAAGAGAAAGGGAGAGTGTATACCACAAATGAAGACCTTGAAAACGTATTTATTCATTAAAACAAAAAACATGCTAGAAAAACAAAGTGCAACAAACCTTATATTTATTAATTTTATATACTATCTCGTCCTTTTAACTATGCTAATTACCAAAATGCTAAAACATTCCCGATTGATTTAACCAAAATTATATATATATATTTATATATATATTTATATTTATATATATATATATATATAATCAAATAAAAAAAAAATAAATTAAACACGAAAATTTAAATAATAATTAAAAAAAAAATTATAATAATAAAATAAAATGATAAAATAATAAAAAAAAAATATATATTAAAATTGCAAATTTTGAAAAACAAAACATCCTTGCGTGCAAACCGAGCAGATTTCAGTACCGGTAAGAATTTGTGAATTTGATTTTTTTAAATGTATTGGCAAGCTTAGACAAGTGTTTTTTTCCTATTATATAAATAATTAGTCAAACAACAATTCAACCATATATCTATATAGTTTTCATTGAATTTTTTTTATTTTATTTAAATAAACTCGCACTATTGACATGGACGAGAACCTTAGATAAATTTGTGTGTATTTGGTTATTAATTTATTAATTAGTTAAATAATAATGTCACCTAGTATATACTATTTTTATACCTTGGGTTGCCACCAGAAATTAAATGAAAGAAAACGTTGATTACACAGGCAAAACAATAAATAAAAAAAATAAAGCAAAATCGGACATATTAAAGGCACTCAAGAGTGAACAAGTTTTTGTTTGCTTTTTGCTGGTGTCTAGCTATTATTTGCTGAAACTACGCTCCATAGAAGCAGTGACAATGAAGAATAATAATTTGTTTTCGGTTCTAAACTGCAACATAATTTTAATTTAAGGTTTGGGTGACAATTAAATAATTATGCATTAGTATGTAAACAAAAATAAATTGTAGGGCTTAAATTAACATAAAGGCTGGAATTCTTCGTCGAGGACTCAAGAAATTAATAGTTATTTGTTGCGACTTGTGACTCTTGTTATTGTTTGTGGCGCTGTGATATAGTAATGCATTTTTCATAGATTAGAGACTTCGATAGAAACCTGAAAGACAAAACTATATACGAGTAAGGCGACTACTTTCAAATCTTAATGAAACGTTTAATTAATGCACTAGTGTCCTAATAGTAAAGGAAAATTATATTCCGGGTCTTGTTTTTTAAAGAAGTCAGCCTGTGTTTTATTTAACATTTTTCTTTACATTAAGATTCTGTGGAAACCCTTACACACTGTGTATCCCAAATCGTTTTTCGTTGTGTGTGTGTGTTTTTGTTTATTAAAGTTAATTTATTAATTTAAATTAATCTCTTTTGCTACTATGTAAATAAATTGTGATTTTTTGTTAACGTATTTCTTAAATAATATATTAAAAAAAAAACAACAAAAAACATGTTTCTTGTTAGTATATCTCACACACTTTTAGCACTTTAATATCTTTGTGTTTATTGAAAGACTGAAAGAATGCACTTTGATAAAAAAAAAAGAGAATAAGATAGCATTAATTCTGGCAAGGACATGGTTTTCAAATAATTTATACAAATTAAATAATTCATATAATTTGATAAGGAAGGGAAATTATATGTTACTCGTACAGTTGTAGATTATCAACTAATAATAATATTAAGCAACTTTAATTATTAATACAAAAATAATTAGAAAAAATGGTTAGACAAACCATTTACAGTGATAAACGAACAAAATTTGAAAAAGATTTATTTCATGAATGATAAAAAAAATGATTGAAAACATTATTCTAGCAATTAATTTGCTTGAAAATTTTTCCACGAATTGTATATTATTTAACTGTTTTTTTTTAAACATTACTATTTAAATGTAAAGAAGGCAGAATAGTTTTTTATTTCTTCTTCATCATATACAAACGAAACACGCATACATACATCATGTTTGGCATTATTTTAATTTTTTTCCCTTTAAGTTTTTTTTTTAGATATTTTTTTTAGTCGAATGCGCTTACATAATTTGCTGCTACATATATAAATAATGATTTTCAAAGTAATTATCGTGATATATATATATATTTGTTGTTAATTTTATGTAATTTTAAAGCCGGCGGAACCGATTCGAGAGACAGAGGTGTAAACAAATTGACACACAACTTAAAACCCTAAATCAGCAGTAATCTCCTCGCAAAAATTCGAGAAAGTTAATCTCTACGTGATTAAATATAAATAAATCATGCGAATATTAAAATTTAATTTAAATGCAAATTATACAAATAATAAAAATAGTGAACAAGTGAATTTCAATGTGAATTTATAGTTATTAATTAGTTCATTTTAATTTCGTTATCCGGGGAGTTAAATAAGTAAGTATACAAATCGTCAGGGAAAATAAAAAAAAAAAAACAAAACAAGAAAGATGGCTTACTTCGGCACGCCAAAGTTTGCATAGCCTTGCAGGTAACAAATTGGATCATTGTGAATTAATTCGATAATTGTGAATAAATTCGAGTTAATCAAATGAGAAAGAAATTCGTGTGAATTATATTTAACGATTTCACAAATTATGCAAATTCGGTTTAAACATTTGCATAAATTTAAAATTTTAAATTTTAATTTTAAAATTTATACTTTATAGAGTCGAAAATGTTTTCCTTCCCTTTGTGTTAAAAACGTATGCCTAAAATTATAATACCCTGCAAGGTTATAAAAAAAAAAACATACATACATAAAAAGAGAATGCAATGCCCCGAGCTTTAAACGGAATCAAACGAACCTAGGATTTTTATTTAATTTATAAAAAAAACATCGGAAAAAGAACATTTTCTAACATCAATTAACCGAAAATAAAGCTCAACAAACAACAGCAACATAAAACGATACGTAGAATCCAGTTCATTCACATATCTTCTTCTATATTATGTATACTTGCTTCGCGTACTATTTCTCTAAATGACTACTGTACTGTCTTCCTAGTACAAAATACAACTCTACAAATTCTTTTCAAAGGCATTCTCAAAAACGTACGTAAATTTATTGTATTGCCTTATATTTGTTTCCCAATTTTTTACCAACCAACCAAACCATCTATCATACACGACGAGCAGAAAAAATAGTAAAGGAATTGTGATAAGAAATTCTTTTAGGATTTTGAGAAATCTGTTGATGCTACAATAAAATTATCAACAATTATAAATACCTATAGCTTCAGAAACTAAACAAAATCCATAAGACAATTTCTATGTTTTAATTCCTGATATATAGTATATTTAGTAGTTGTAAAATTAAGTCAGAATACCAAATTAAATATTTCCATGAGTGTGTACAAAAATCGCCCCTCCCAATTTTCTTGTTCTAAGCGGCACTTTTCCCTCACCTTGTTTGTTCCTGCACGGAATTATGTACATATGTACCATATATATGGAACTCTGGGCTACAATTTCTGGAGTACTTGAAATTATATAGAACACAATGTAGTAGCTCTGTAATATCTTAATTTGTCCAAAAGTTGCGTAGGGGAGACACTCTGATTTTATAGATTGGTAAACCTAAAACATTGGTAAACTCTTTTATTATTATTAAAAACGTAACATTCGGATATCTCATTGTTTCTTATGTTTTCATTTTATATGAAGTACAAGTTTTTATTTATTTTCATCTAAGGAATTAGGGGACTGTTTCTTCCTTAGGAAAAGCTTTGAAATTGGTACTAACTGACTATTAATATTTATACAAATCATATTAAATTTAGTTAATTGTGTTCTTAACGCTAGAAGTTGATAATTAAAAATAATAAGTAGGGCGCTAGTCACATAGAACAAAATAAGTTTAAGGTTAAGTGCAATTAATATTTGAAAAAGAACAAATTCCTACTAAATGATGAAAGCGGGTTCTCTTTAACTTCTAATAGAAACTTTTTATTACCTTAATTTTTTGTCTTGTTCCAGAATTATTGATGAAAGTAAGACCAAAGGTTTTCATTCACGTATTTAGCTGACGATCAATATAGAATAATATTAATTTCGATCAAATATCCTAGCATCCTTATTTTTTTTTTTTTTTTTTTTTTGTAACTAATTATTGTTCGCATGCATTGTGTATGTATTTTTTTAAATATCTGTTCATAGAATCTGTTTTATATTTAATATGTAAATACAAAATGCATTTTTATAACCCTGAAGAGCTTACAGTTTAGTCCGTATCTGCGTCCGCTTGATTTAAACATAATTTTTCGAGCTTTTTGCTAAGAAATTCAAGAACTTGAGAAATAAATGCATATTATATGAATTAATTAAATATTATGCGGTAAAAAATATTGTTAAAACATTGAAAAATATCAGTAAATTTTAATGAGCATAGCCATAAAAAACAATTTCATATAAGAGAGCCGTTTTCTGACTTCTAAAAATATATAGCAAAGTGAAACTCTTTACTCAAAATGTACACGCATCTTCTGCCTAACACTGCCCATCCCGTAGGAGCTTGGCTTTCCAACATTTTTCTTAGCTATTTTTGATTCTCGATTTTTTAATTCTTTTAGTTTAACACTTGAACTGTGCGCATTATTGGTGTATTCTTATATGTAAACATTAAAAATTTCCAATAAATAAATGTAATGAGCTGTAAAAACATCAATAATGCCGCTATCGATGTTTTTCGATATTTTTCGATAACCGATAAAACCGGTAATACTTTGAATGGAGACCAACCAAGCCATCGAACCGGATTCTACTGTATTTCGAATTTAAAGGTCTTCAGTTCCTTTTTTTAAATAACAACCATTTTAACAAAATTAAAATCCAAATTACTTATTTTAAATTAAATTACTTATTTTCGTATCTGTATTTTAGTTACATTTATTAGTAACGTTGAAAAGAAGTTGGAAAATAAAACTAAAGTAAATGACGTCTTTTCTTTTCGATAGTCGAAAAGTCATCCATAGTAGCAATTTTTCACAGCTCAACCATACATACATATGCATATTAATATTATTATTGTTCTGTATTATACATATGCCTATTATTATTATTATTATTATTATTAACTTGTATTGCCAAATTGTTTCGTTGATTTGTGTTGTGTTTATATTATTTTTGTTTACCGTTTCACCGTTTTCTGTTTCCGTTTTTTGTCTAATTTCATTTGTTTCAGTTGCGTGTGATTCGCGCTTTTCGCTCGACATTGGAAGACCTAAACGAACGGCGATCGATGCACAGCTTGCATAGCTTACGCAGTCCACGTTCTGGTGGACTTGGCGGCGGCCATCCCTTGTACAATTTTAACCATCTGCTGAGCCCCAATTACAACAAGCAGCAGTCGCAGTCTCAGCAGCCAAAGTCACCGACGCATCCGCAACCGCAGCAACTGCAGCCGCTGCCATCGGATATATCTTACATTGACGAAGATCCGCAACAGCAGCAGCAGCAGCGCACATCGCCGCAACTCCCCTCTATTAACGTATCTGCTTCGAACTCCTCCTCAACCCTGCCAAGCTTTTCAGAAATTGCTCACATTTTGCAAAACAAACAACAGCAAAGCCATTGTAATAACACTGAAAACGACATTCAACAACAAACTCCAAAATATTTCAATGGACAGAATGAGACTCGAATTTAAACAAAAATAATTTATCACATAGAGAGCTGGGGAAAAAACATCGACGTATCGAAATGTGTTTTCTTTTCATTTTAGTTTATTCTCCTAAATTGTAACAGAATGAATATTATTATTACTTTTAATTTATTTTTGTTGGTTAAACGGTTTTTGTTTTACTATTTTAAGCATGTCTGGCATGCTTCAAGAACTAATTTAAAATGCATATTTTTAGTTTATAATTTTCATAAAGGTCAAGTGCAAAACAAATCTTCTCGGTCGCTATTTCGATGTTTCTCCAGCTCAAAATGTACATAATTGTTTCGGGGAAATATGAGGCTCAATTGTAGTTTGGATTTTAGTTTATACTGCAATTGAGTCCAGAATTTAAAAATTCCGTCAATAATACCCAATAAGTGACGACTGAATCATGAAATTCTGATAGTGCTCGCAAAATATATCGGTATGACTTAAAACAATGAACATTTTCCATCCCTATTTAAAAATCTTTCAACTCCTTAGAGCTCTCAAACTGTGGTTTTACTTGAAGCAATAATTCGAAATGCTTGTTAAAATTTTACATTTCCATACTCGATAAACGGAATTCCAATCATTTAGCTTATAATTCTCCGATTGTAGTGACCTGATTTAATTCATTCTCCCGAAATGTGTGCACTTTAGGATTTAATAATGCCTATCTATATACTAATGTAATTTGAAAAATGTTAAGCATGCAATTATATTAATATTAACTCTTAATTTTTGCAAAAACGACAAATTTATTATGTAGTACATGTATTATACTAACCAAAATCAAAATCAATAATTTTTTTATTATCTTTGTTTCCTTTCTGTTGGTTCGTGTGAGTATATAGTCGTTTGCAATAACGACACAAGTTGAAGTAATACAAAAAAAAAAAAAAAACCAAAAATAAACAAAATAATAAAATAGTTTTTTGCTTTGTTTTCCTTGCAATTATTTTTGAAAAGGTAATAAAGCAATCGGAAAATTGCGTTGGGAATAAAACTCTGTTCTAGGTTTCATTACTATCGAATACTCTACCTACTTTATTGTTTAATAATGAGATTACAATGAAAAACCTTTCGTGTCCTTACCAGAATTTAGAATAAATACACTACCCTCTTCACTTACAAATACTAAAAAAAATATTACTTAAACCATTTTGTCAAAGTAATAATTCTTATTTCATATTTTAAGCTTCATTTGATTTGCTTTTAAGAAGAAAAAACTAGAGCCGCGATTTAAATATGTAATGTTAAAAACAAAAAAAACCACATTTAGCAGTTAAACAACTTAAAATTCCATCCTTCATATTGTCTATATATATATCTATTTCTCTCTCTCTTTCTCTCTTTTCCTCCCACAATTATTTATTGTTTTCTATATTTTTTCTTTTTTATCTTTCTCTTTTTTAATACTTAAAGGTAATAGGCGGCGAATTGCAAGAACGCTTGATACCGGTCCCCTATAGCAAGAGCAACACTGATCAAGCTGTAAGCCTACCAACCATTTTTTCTGTTATTATTATTTACGTTATTTCTTTGTTAATAATTTAACTAATTAATCCAAACCAAAAACCATTAACCACTAAATTTATTATAATAAGTAACACGATTTATTTTAAGAACCCTAAAGCGTATGAATGAAAGCTTGGAGAAGTCTGTCCGCTTTAATGAGACCATGGTCCGTACTCGTTATAAAATATTATTATAAAAATATCCTTGATCAACAAATATAATTTAAAAATAATGATTATTCATCATTTTTATTTTTATTATTTATAAGTAATCAATCTTAACCTAAAATTCAAGCAAGGTTCCGTGTTATAGTTTTTTTCCAATATTATTCCATTTTCTTGTTAAAGGACCGCAAAGCCACTCCCAGGACTAAAATTACTATTGAAATAATTCGTTTTTGGGTTTTGGTGCGAAAAAAAAATACGGAGACCAAACACGATTGATTTTTTTAAAATAATAAATGCAAATCATGAATAATCATTATTATTTAATTTTATTTTTATCAATAATAAATAAATAAATATAACAATTATCTTTGAAGATAATTATACAAAATAATACATTTACCTAATTTGTATATTTAAGAAATACAAATAATGATAAATGACGGTCCCTTCTGAATACTATATTTTATTTTTTTTTATTCTATCTTAATGTTTAATGTTAACTACACAGGATCAACAAAAATATATCCTTAGGTATATATGGATCCAGAGCTGTGTGGCTGTGTTTATGTTCTACGCAATTTAAAGAAGAGAAAATACAGAGAGAGGAGCTACTTTAAATACGTTATAATATTTGTACATAATAAATAGAATGAAACTATTTCGGTTAACCGAAATAATATCAGTCAGAGGGAGAGCGATCTCCATTTCCTTTTGCTTGATAATTATTGTTTTATTTAAAAATGAATATTTTATTTTACATATCTGGGTCCTCTTCTTGTTCTATCTCCCCCCTGCCTCTTAAATTATGCATGATACCTTATAGAGCGTTTTTTTTTAAATAACACCAATTTAGGATTGGAGTTACAACTGCAGATAAAAAACGAATGTAATTAATATTGACCACTTAAATAAACGCTATGTACATTGCTTTTTTGTCTGTGCTTATTCGATCCGTCTGATATGTGAAAGCTGGGGACAAAAGAACTGTTGCTCTTAACATAATACAATTATTTTATTATTTGTTGCTTTATGTTGCATTTGTTCATTTTACATAATCACATACTACACATGTAAGTGCTTAACTTGGACATGCGTGTATTCTTAAACAGAATTTGTTTGTGAATTTAAAATTGTATTTATTTCCATATTAAAGGCCTGACCTGACCCACTGATCAAAAAGCTGCTCTCCTGTTATATATTACTGTAGTTTCCTCCTCTATATTTGTCACTGTTTTCTCTTTCTCTTGTGTCTCTCGTTTTCTCCTCTCTCTTCTCTTTTGATTTAATTTTGTTTTTGTTAATTAGATTCGTGTGGTGAACGCTTTTCGTCAAGGCCTTGATGCCCGTTATGGGGATCATACAAATAACACATCGCTGGCTGAGGTACTGCGCAAGCAGACATCGCTGAGCAAGCGATTATCGGAAACGTCTTCCATTGAGTATGCAGATAATATACCCGATGAGCTGACCATACCCGAAATTGATGTTGAACGTTTATCATCGCATAGTCACACTGAAACGGCAGTTTAATAAAAAGCAATGAGAGATTCATCGCACGGACACGTCACACTGAAAATGGTTGTTTTAAAGAGGCGGCGCAAGACAACACTGAAGACGCCGTTTAAAAGATTCACCCGGTCATACTTAAAATTAATATAAAAACATATGCAAGACCTACACAATTTCTTCTGAAGAAAAAACAGGAGCAACATTTTCGAATAAAATTTATACCAAACAACTATTATTTTCAGGAATACCACCACCAAAAATCGCTGTGTACATTTGTTAATCACTTGAAAAGCAGTTTAAAAAGTCTTAAAATATTTATTTGCCTAATTTTTCAACACTTGCTTTAAGTAATTTTGAAAGTATTTATATATTTTTGTGTGGCAAATCTGTGTATATCTATGTTGTATATTAAATCTGTTGTTTAAGACAAAACAAATCAAATCCTGCTTTAATTATGTTAAAAAAAAAAAACTGTTTACCATAAACAATGGCAATTACATCTGATACTTGGAGAACTATTTCCCAAATACATGATAAAAAGAAACTTAAATTGTTACAAATAAGGAAAATTAGAAAAGATCGTGCCCAAAAGAGAATTAAAGTTTATTAAATTAAATTACATTAACATACTCACATCCTCCCAACATACAAAATCTCAAAATGTAAACGGAAACACAAAAACCATCAGTAATTGTAACTTAATACATTTAAATAAAGTGAGTAAAGAATAATATAGAATGGTAATCTATTAATTTATTTAACGCTATATGTCGATGCATTAAAGTATTGAACAACTTTAATGGGCTTCTAAGAAGATAACTTCGGGACTTGTACAGCCTTGCAGTTTACAATAGGGGTCATTTGAATCCAAATTATTTAGGTCAAATTTAAACAGGAAAGAAAGCTAACTTCGGCATGCCGAAGTTTAAATACCCTTGCAAGTAAGTAAAACTTTTTCGTTTTCTCGGGTACTGACATAAGGTAAATGTTGCGAACAAACCAAATGAATTTATACATACATATATTCCTATGGCAGCTATTTTGATCAAATTAAAACCGAAATTCTAAAATATTACAAAATGGCCATATCTGAAATTTCATGAATGTTGAGAATTGCCTAAGTTATAATTTTTTTCCTAAACATTTTCCTATTGTTCCTATGGTAACTATATGATATAGTCGACATATATAGTAGTGAGAGCATATACTTAGAAGCATATGTGCAAAGTTTCATTCAGATAGCTTCAAAACTGAGGGAGTAGTTTGCGCAGAAACGGACAGAGGGACATGACTAGATCGACTCGGCTGTTGATGCTGATCAAGAATATATATACTTTATAGGGTCGGAAATGTCTCCTTCAATGCGTTGCAAACTTCTAAAAAACTAAAATTATAATACCCTGGCAGGGTATAATCATAAAAACAAAATACCAAAGCCTTGTAAATTGTATTTAATATATTAAATTTCAATACCTTGGTTGGTATTATAATTCTAGAAATAGTAATACCAAAGAGTATAAAGTTATATAGAGAGGGCGTCTTCAACCCAGTCGGACTTTGCTTCATGCCGTGAACGATTCTGCCTAGAAATCCATGCCGAACGGGGATGGCTTTTCGTATGATCCCCAGTTCAGCAAAGCGGCAAGCGGGTGACTCATGTACATGAATCGAACGCTGCTCCGCTCATGGTAAAATTCGGTGCTTTTCGCATTTCCCTTTTGGGATTTTTTGAATACGAAGTGCGTAGTAATTAATACTAGGCATTTAGCTTATATTTTGTTCTGTTTAAGCAATAGAAATGAGTTTAATGAAAATCGGAAATAATTCAAAGAATATTATCCTCTTAATAGGAACTTAAATTATATGTTCTTTAGAAATTATATTTCTTTGGAAAAATAGACAATTTAATTTTAAATTGATTAAGAAAGAATCATAACTAATACAAGTTTGATAGAAATGTTTAATAAATTGATTACTTTAAAACAAGTTTATCAATTTTTACCATTAAAAAATATTAATTTTACAATGGCACACTTATACTGAAATTCCCTAAGTTAATACCTGCAAAATTATTTCTTTGATCGAATTAAAAAATAAAAGAAAATATTTTATAGTGCTGTACAATTTAAAAAGATAAGAAAAAAAATAAAATAAATTTTAAAAAAGTTAGTTGATAGCGGGATTCGAACACGCGGCCGCCTGTTTTCAAGACGAATGCTCTAACCTCTAGGCCATGCGCCACGACCGGTTCGCGACGGCAAAGTCAAAGATCAAACCGAGCTAAATAAAGAAATGTCCTTAGGGGTTGCAACCTATAGTATTGTCCCTCTCAGTCGCTTTATGCATGTATGTGTATAACGCCAACACAAATCAATACGCGTGCGTGGTCCGTTGTGTAAGCTGTCGGTCTGTCAAACACTGAGACGCAGGTTCAATCCCTGGGTGATCCTTTAGTATTCAACAAAAATTGTGAGTATGGTTTTCAATATAAATTATAAATGATTTACTACAATAACGTAATATGAAAAAATAAAGTTTATAAACTAATGGACCAACAAAAAGTTATTAAACATCTGGATTTGTTTTTTTTTTTTTTTTTTGGTTTTCTGAACTTTATCCATACCGCTCACGGTCAATTTCATGGTGAGCCGAGCAGCGACGGTGGCACCATGAACTACCCTACAGAGCGCTCACGGTGAATTTCATGACCAGAGCAACGACGTTTGCACCATGAGAAAAGCGGCCAAGCGCTAATAAAAGCGAATGAGCCTTTTACATAAACGGACGGGCATACCCCATGAGTTGTTCGGTGGGAAAAGCACATAGATCGCATGTGGCAAAGTCCCACTGGGAATGCTTTGACAGCGCTACGCTTGTAGGCAAGGGGAAAAGGGGAAAGAGGGAGACGGAATTACTTGTTCTATTTTTAGATTTCGCTTATAGGGTACACAATGCATAAGTGTAAGACCGTTTTGATTGTATGTGTGCGCGAACTCGACAGCACATTTTGGACGAAATTTCATATTTGAATCAAAATCAAATCGTGAGCCGAAATACTTCGAAACTGGTATAGGTTTTGCTGAGCGCCTCATAATGCAGTCTGTGGTCGTGATGGATAAATTGTTGGTCATCGTCAATGTGAACAAGGGATCGAACCCTCTCGAAAACTTTTTTTAATATTCTTTTTTTTTTTTTCTTTTATTATGTATTGATCATTTTTATTTGATTTGTTTTGTAATCATTATTTTAGTTAAACAGTCTTAGAACTTAAAAACCGTTATGAATAAAAATAGGACGGGTGTTTGGTTTATAAAACCAAATCTTCAATCCTCAATAATATCTTATTTATAATATATTTCACATATACATATATGTATATCGATAAAAAGCTTCTTTATAAGTTTGTTTATAATTTAAAACAAAATCTAACACAGTAATAAAAAAAAAATAAAACGTAAAGTTTATCATACAGCTGATTTTTAATATTTTTAAATACATCGATGCCGTATATCGATAATTCGTTGATCTAATTTGCTTTTATTTATCTGGTAACACTAAAATGGAATACACTTATTTGTATTTTATTCTGTGGTCGACTGCGGAAGAGTTCAGATCGACAGGAAAAATGAGCCTGAGTTTGAAAAAGAATTTGGCGAAATCCGGCATAAAATGTTGCATTGTAAAATGCAGAAAGTCTCGACGGCATTTCCCGAACCTTAAATTTTTTAAGTTTCCGTCTTCTGACTTAATTTTGGGGCAGATATGGAGGGAAAAGTGTCATATTAAGCTCGAGGACTATGACAAAGATTTAAGAATTTGCGAAAACCATTTCTCCGACTCTTTCATTGGGAAAAGATACCTTAAAAAGGAAGCCATTCCAACCTTGGAATTGGAAGAAATGGTTCAAGATGAGCCTAACAATTTTGTTGAACCTGTGGATGAACCAGATATCACATGTAGGAATTGTAAAAAAATTAGTTTAGCAAATCGCTTTTATCAAAAAAGGTGCTCTATGCTGCAAAGAAAAATCCGATTTCTTAAGTCAAAACTTCATCAAAAACGTCCTGTTAAGGAACTGAAAAATGAGAAAAGTCCTAAGCGCTTGGTTGACGCTATTGATTTGGTTAAAAATATAAGTGACGAGTCAAAAACGTTTTGTAAATTACTTATAAGTAGCCGACCAAAAGAATATTCTTCCGATGTAAAATTTTTGGCTCAAAACATTTACTATACGTCGCAATCATCTTACTCATTTTTAAGGGATAAATTAAAATTAAACTTGCCACATATAAGAACCGTGAATCGATGGGCACCACTTAAATTTCTTCAGCCTGGATTTAAAAATAACTCTTATGAATTAATAAAAAAGATGTGCTTTGATTTAAAAAGTAAAAATGAAACCGACGTTGTTATTTTAATGGATGAAATGGCTCTACGAAAAGAATTGCGCTATAATCAGAGTTTGGATTTAATTGATGGATTTGAATGCAATGGCTTTGGGAGAAGTAAGAATATTGCTAACGAGACATGCGTATTTTTGATCAAATCCATTTTTTCAAGTTGGTTTACGATTTTAAACTATTTTGTATCAGAAAATGGGTTGAATTCAAATATTCTTTGCGACATTATAAAAGAAAATGTTTCGATACTAAATAGCTTTGATATCAATGTAAAAGCTATTGTATGCGACCAAGGTTCTTCTAACCGCAGTTGTTTCACAAAGCTTGGAGCAACAAAAGAAAACCCATTTTTTGTAATAGAAAATCGGAAAATTTTTTGCATATACGATTTTCCGCATTTACTTAAATCACTACGAAATGGACTGCTAACATGTGACCTTCATACTCCAGACGGGCAGGTTAGTTTTCAAGTAATTAAAGAATTGTGGGAAAGAGAGGACCAGCAAAAAACCAAAATGTGTCCAAAGCTAACAAGGAAACACATTTTTCCAAATGCATTTGAGAAAATGAGGGTTAAGTATGCGACTCAATTATTTAGCAAAACAACCAAAGCAGCTATTAAATCTATTTGTGATACTGTAAAATTTAAGACAGTCTCAAATGAAGTTGCAATGTCTACTGCATCATTTATAGAAAAGGTAGATAAAATTTTTGATTGCATGAACAGTGGTTCTTTATATGGTGACAACGTGTATCGCTCGGCTATACAACTAAATAGCGAATAATTGTCCTTTATAAAGTTTTTTCTTAGTTATTTGAAAAATGTCAAGTTTGTAGACTCAAAAAAAAAAGTTTTTTTTTTGGATGGCATGGAATTTACTTTAAAATCAGTAATTTTAATTTCCGAAGACCTATTAAAAAATAGTCCGAAATTTTTTGTAATGACGAAGTCTTTTAATCAAGATTGTTTAGAGAATACGTTCGCCGTTTTAAGACAAAAAGGAGGCAATAATAATAATCCGTCTGTTGCAGAACTTAATGTGACGATAGCTAGAATTATGACTACCAAAATTTTTGATCCAATTTCTTGCACGACTCTACCGAAAGAGGAAAATCAATATAACACAGAATCCCATGAAGAGATAGCTCAAATTTCTGAAAAAGAGCATATTGATAAAATGAGCGAAGATTTTTTTGGATCAACAAATTTTGATTTGCAGTTAGTATCGGAAAGATATTTTATAGGCTACGTTGCATTTAAAATACTCCCGCTAATAGATTGTGCAAAATGTTTTACAGAATTAAGAAAGGCTGATGAAGTTATTTCAGCTCCTAGTGAAATATTTATATTTCACAAAAATTACCACTGTGATACTGACTTTGGTAATCTTTTAGCTCCTTCACAGATATTAATGGAAGCTTCTTCAAAACACATATCTATTTTTTATAATATTTTTAAGAGTAATCCGGAAAAATTACATATAAAGACTTACATTGCAGAAATGTGTAAAAGAGGTACACCTAAGTATTTCACGGGAGACTGTGCGGATCACAAAGCAAAAATTCTGGATTTTCTTTTGCTTGTGCTTATTAGAAAGCACTGTATTTGGGGCCTTGAGAAATGTAACAAGAGTCGAAAAAAATTAAAAATAATTGGGGGAAAATGAATTTTTATTTTAGTTTAAAAAAAAACACAGAAAACTCACCTAAAATTAAAAAAAAAAAAATACAAAAAAAAACACATTTGAGGATATTGAATTTTTATTTTAGTTAATTTTTATTTCAGTTAAAAAAACACAGAAAACTCACTTAAAATTAAAAAAAAAATACAAAAAAAAACAAAAAAAACACATTTGAGGAAAATGAATTTTTATTTTAGTTAATCTTTATTTCAGTTAAAAAAACACAGAAAACTCACTTAAAATTAAAAAAAAATACAAAAAAATACAAAAAAAAAACCTTTGAAAAGAAAAAAAACTATATACCTATTGAAAATAAAAAAAAAAAGTGAACATATTTTTAATTTAATTTAATTTATTAGATGTAAATACATATATTAAAAAAAAAAAAAAAAATACAAAAAAAAAACTACAAAAACTAAAAAACTAAAAAAAACACAAAAAACTAAAAAAAAAAAACACAAAAAAATGGAAAAAGAAAACAAAATATAATTATTAACAACAAAAGGAAGATAACTTCGGCATGCCGAAGTTTAAATAAAAAAAAAAAAAAATCCCTTGTCTTTACTGGGATTCGAACCCATGCACTTTGGATCGGCAGTCCGATACCTTAACTACTAGGCCAAACGTCATACATGCGATTGGTAGGCCAGATTCAAACTAGAATCGAGCACTGCGGGTTCCACGAGTAAAATGCGGGTTCTACCGCTGGAACCCGCCATAGAACACATTTTTTTGTATGAGATGTCCTCTCTATATAACTTTATACTCTTTGGTAATACATACTTCAATAAAAAATACTTAATTAAAGCTTTAAGTAGATAATTAAATAGTTTAGTTTTATTATGTTTTGCTTGCACTTATTTTACTATTAATTAATTTGTTATTTTATTCACAACTTTAAATAAATTTCCAAGAAAGAAAGGTAAACAAAGGCAGCCGCTTTCCAAAACTCCAAATAAAGAGAACCATAAAGAGTGAATCATATTTTTTATGTGGCTCTCTTCGCTCTGAGGCTCCACTTTCCAGAGAGAGCGCGACAAAAAGGAGACGAGGAGAGAAAAATGCGCACTCGACGACAGCATGTGGCGAGGAAGAAGAAGAAGAGAAAGAAGAAAATGATTCTTTTTCACTAATCCGTTGAAGTTGTTGTAAATCCAAATGTAGGATTACAATTATTAGCGAAAATTCAAGAAAACACAGGAAAAAACAAAACAAAATTAATGCTTCTTTATTGCAGGCTTTGTATATTTGTATATTTTTTCATTATTTTTCACTCGCAAATAGAAAAAAAAAAAACAACAAAAAAGGGCACTGGTCTTGGCACTGTACAAAAATGTAAAAAAATAGACGACAGCGACCCGGCTTTGTGAAGTGTGGGGCAAGGCCTGGAGTAGCCCCAAAGAAAGGCCGGTTCGCTGTCGTCTATTTTTTTTTTACATTTTTTCTACAGTGCCAAGACCAGTGCCCTTTTTGTTGTTTTTTTTTATACATATGTGCGAGGGAAAAATAATGAAAAAATATACAAATATACAATATACAAAGCCTGCAATAAAGAAGGATTAATTTTGTTTTGTTTTTTCCAGTGTTTTCTTGAATTTTCGCGAATAATTGTAATCCTACATTGCAACAACTTCAACGGGTGATTGAAAAAAATCATTTTCATAATAAAATAAATATATAAATCGGTATATGTATAATTTGGTATATACCCAGCAGACAAAAATTCCGTTTATGATATTAAAAACGATAGTTTTGCGGACTTCAGGCAGACAAAACGTCCGATTTCAGATCCGCGAACGATACTTAAGTTAATCATCTGACAGGGGTTTTGTGGCAGCAAAAGCTATCATTTTCGGAACCCGAAAATGATTGAGTTTGCGGACCTTTTGCGGTATCAAAACCGGGCCGATTTCGATATCATTCGCGATACTTTTATAATATTATTTACGTAACGGATTTGTATCATTCGAGATACTTTTTTAATATTATTCACGGGACGGATTTGAATCATTCGCGATACTTTTTTAATATTATTCACGGGACGTATTTGGTATCTTTTGAGATACTTTTATAATATTATAAAAGTGTTCGAATAAATTCGTTTCAGATAATAATAATAATTTCATTTCTTTTTTTACATATATATAAAAAACAATGATTTATTTTACTTTAAATTGTTATTATTTATTTTTATTATAGTTACTAATAATAATAATAATAATATATAATTTATAATTTATATAAAAGTAAAATTATGGAGTAAAATGAATACATATTGAAGTAAATTAAAGTAATGAAATAAACTGAACTTCAAACATAATCATAAAATAAACTTCAAATTTAAACAATACGCGCGCGCGCCAGAGCCAAGCAGATGTGGGCACACTGTTCCACCGAGGGAGTGGGCACACTAAGGCGGCGAAAATAACGACAAATAAGCGGGCACACTAGGCCAGCCAGAGCCCTATATAAAGCGGGCCACCGCCACCAGTCTCCGCCGACGATCGGTAGCGCCCGTTTTCGGGTCAGGTTTCGATAATTAGGCGGAAACTCCGATTCTACGTCCGTTTTTAATATCTTTATCGGACATTTTTCGGATCCATCCGCATTATGTCCGCTCTTTGTTTGCTGGGTATTTACACACGAGACCTTCAAATTATTTGGATCGCACTAATATACATAGGTATTAAATATTTTACAAATATCAAATTAAAAGAGATAAACGTAATGGGAAACAAAGTGAATAATAAATAATAAAATAATTCAAATAATATATTTTTCCCCCACTTGAAATTAGTTTTTAGTGTTTTTTTCCTGTTAACTCTTAATAGTAAAATTGATAAAAACGTATGTATGTCTATGTGGGCGCTATGTTGACTCATAGCTGGTGAGTAAGGCAGCGTCGACAGGCTCTACGCAACTCGGGCATGTTAAGCTTCGCATTAACCAATCATCTATACAATTGACATGATAAATATGCATGCAAGGCAGATATCGAACAGTTTCGTCCACGCAAAATTCTGCCATGCAGATAGCACATTCTCGTGCCTTCTTCGAAGATCCATCGTATTTCCCAATGGGCAAATGTTGCATTAAGCCAATTCGCTTTGCCAGCTTCACGTGATCTTCGTCCTCCGTTAGATGTTGTTGTTGTCGTCGAATAGATGGCGTGGTGGACGTCGCGGGGTGAAATACACGATATGGTTCAACCTGCTGCAATGACAAAATATATATACATATACATATATACATACATGTGTGTTTATTTATTGTAGCTTGTGTACATATTTTACTTACATGAATTACATATAAAGACTTACATTGCAGAAATGTGTAAAAGAGGTACACCTAAGTATTTCACGGGAGACTGTGCGGATCACAAAGCAAAAATTCTGGATTTTCTTTTGCTTGTGCTTATTAGAAAGCACTGTATTTGGGGCCTTGAGAAATGTAACAAGAGTCGAAAAAAATTAAAAATAATTGGGGGAAAATGAATTTTTATTTTAGTTTAAAAAAAAACACAGAAAACTCACCTAAAATTAAAAAAAAAAAATACAAAAAAATAACACATTTGAGGATATTGAATTTTTATTTTAGTTAATCTTTATTTCAGTTAAAAAAACACAGAAAACTCACTTAAAATTAAAAAAAAATACAAAAAAATACAAAAAAAAAACCTTTGAAAAGAAAAAAAACTATATACCTATTGAAAAAAAAAAAAAGTGAACATATTTTTAATTTAATTTAATTTATTAGATGTAAAAACATATATTAAAAAAAAAAACAAAAAATACAAAAAAAAAACTACAAAAACTAAAAAACTAAAAAAAACACAAAAAACTAAAAAAAAAAAACACAAAAAATGGAAAAAGAAAACAAAATATAATTATTAACAACAAAAGGAAGATAACTTCGGCATGCCGAAGTTTAAATAAAAAAAAAAAAATCCCTTGTCTTTACTGGGATTCGAACCCATGCACCTTGGATCGGCAGTCCGATACCTTAACTACTAGGCCAAACGTCATACATGCGATTGGTAGGCCAGATTCAAACTAGAATCGAGCACTGCGGGTTCCACGAGTAAAATGCGGGTTCTACCGCTGGAACCCGCCATAGAACACATTTTTTTGTATGAGATGTCCTCTCTATATAACTTTATACTCTTTGGTAATACATACTTCAATAAAAAATACTTAATTAAAGCTTTAAGTAGATAATTAAATAGTTTAGTTTTATTATGTTTTGCTTGCACTTATTTTACTATTAATTAATTTGTTATTTTATTCACAACTTTAAATAAATTTCCAAGAAAGAAAGGTAAACAAAGGCAGCCGCTTTCCAAAACTCCAAATAAAGAGAACCATAAAGAGTGAATCATATTTTTTATGTGGCTCTCTCGCTCTGAGGCTCCACTTTCCAGAGAGAGCGCGACAAAAAGGAGACGAGGAGAGAAAAATGCGCACTCGACGACAGCATGTGGCGAGGAAGAAGAAGAAGAGAAAGAAGAAAATGATTCTTTTTCACTAATCCGTTGAAGTTGTTGTAAATCCAAATGTAGGATTACAATTATTAGCGAAAATTCAAGAAAACACAGGAAAAAACAAAACAAAATTAATGCTTCTTTATTGCAGGCTTTGTATATTTGTATATTTTTTCATTATTTTTCACTCGCAAATAGAAAAAAAAAACAACAAAAAAGGGCACTGGTCTTGGCACTGTACAAAAATGTAAAAAAATAGACGACAGCGACCCGGCTTTGTGAAGTGTGGGGCAAGGCCTGGAGTAGCCCCAAAGAAAGGCCGGTTCGCTGTCGTCTATTTTTTTTTACATTTTTTCTACAGTGCCAAGACCAGTGCCCTTTTTTGTTGTTTTTTTTTATACATATGTGCGAGGGAAAAATAATGAAAAAATATACAAATATACAATATACAAAGCCTGCAATAAAGAAGGATTAATTTTGTTTTGTTTTTTCCAGTGTTTTCTTGAATTTTCGCGAATAATTGTAATCCTACATTGCAACAACTTCAACGGGTGATTGAAAAAAATCATTTTCATAATAAAATAAATATATAAATCGGTATATGTATAATTTGGTATATACCCAGCAGACAAAAATTCCGTTTATGATATTAAAAACGATAGTTTTGCGGACTTCAGGCAGACAAAACGTCCGATTTCAGATCCGCGAACGATACTTAAGTTAATCATCTGACAGGGGTTTTGTGGCAGCAAAAGCTATCATTTTCGGAACCCGAAAATGATTGAGTTTGCGGACCTTTTGCGGTATCAAAACCGGGCCGATTTCGATATCATTCGCGATACTTTTATAATATTATTTACGTAACGGATTTGTATCATTCGAGATACTTTTTTAATATTATTCACGGGACGGATTTGAATCATTCGCGATACTTTTTTAATATTATTCACGGGACGTATTTGGTATCTTTTGAGATACTTTTATAATATTATAAAAGTGTTCGAATAAATTCGTTTCAGATAATAATAATAATTTCATTTCTTTTTTTACATATATATAAAAAACAATGATTTATTTTACTTTAAATTGTTATTATTTATTTTTATTATAGTTACTAATAATAATAATAATAATATATAATTTATAATTTATATAAAAGTAAAATTATGGAGTAAAATGAATACATATTGAAGTAAATTAAAGTAATGAAATAAACTGAACTTCAAACATAATCATAAAATAAACTTCAAATTTAAACAATACGCGCGCGCGCCAGAGCCAAGCAGATGTGGGCACACTGTTCCACCGAGGGAGTGGGCACACTAAGGCGGCGAAAATAACGACAAATAAGCGGGCACACTAGGCCAGCCAGAGCCCTATATAAAGCGGGCCACCGCCACCAGTCTCCGCCGACGATCGGTAGCGCCCGTTTTCGGGTCAGGTTTCGATAATTAGGCGGAAACTCCGATTCTACGTCCGTTTTTAATATCTTTATCGGACATTTTTCGGATCCATCCGCATTATGTCCGCTCTTTGTTTGCTGGGTATTTACACACGAGACCTTCAAATTATTTGGATCGCACTAATATACATAGGTATTAAATATTTTACAAATATCAAATTAAAAGAGATAAACGTAATGGGAAACAAAGTGAATAATAAATAATAAAATAATTCAAATAATATATTTTTCCCCCACTTGAAATTAGTTTTTAGTGTTTTTTTCCTGTTAACTCTTAATAGTAAAATTGATAAAAACGTATGTATGTCTATGTGGGCGCTATGTTGACTCATAGCTGGTGAGTAAGGCAGCGTCGACAGGCTCTACGCAACTCGGGCATGTTAAGCTTCGCATTAACCAATCATCTATACAATTGACATGATAAATATGCATGCAAGGCAGATATCGAACAGTTTCGTCCACGCAAAATTCTGCCATGCAGATAGCACATTCTCGTGCCTTCTTCGAAGATCCATCGTATTTCCCAATGGGCAAATGTTGCATTAAGCCAATTCGCTTTGCCAGCTTCACGTGATCTTCGTCCTCCGTTAGATGTTGTTGTTGTCGTCGAATAGATGGCGTGGTGGACGTCGCGGGGTGAAATACACGATATGGTTCAACCTGCTGCAATGACAAAATATATATACATATACATATATACATACATGTGTGTTTATTTATTGTAGCTTGTGTACATATTTTACTTACATGAATTACATATAAAGACTTACATTGCAGAAATGTGTAAAAGAGGTACACCTAAGTATTTCACGGGAGACTGTGCGGATCACAAAGCAAAAATTCTGGATTTTCTTTTGCTTGTGCTTATTAGAAAGCACTGTATTTGGGGCCTTGAGAAATGTAACAAGAGTCGAAAAAAATTAAAAATAATTGGGGGAAAATGAATTTTTATTTTAGTTTAAAAAAAACACAGAAAACTCACCTAAAATTAAAAAAAAAAATACAAAAAAATAACACATTTGAGGATATTGAATTTTTATTTTAGTTAATCTTTATTTCAGTTAAAAAACACAGAAAACTCACTTAAAATTTAAAAAAATACAAAAAAATACAAAAAAAACCTTTGAAAAAAAAAAAACTATATACCTATTGAAAAAAAAAAAAAAGTGAACATATTTTTAATTTAATTTAATTTATTAGATGTAAATACATATATTAAAAAAAAACAAAAAATACAAAAAAAAACTACAAAAACTAAAAAACTAAAAAAAACACAAAAAACTAAAAAAAAAACACAAAAAATGGAAAAAGAAAACAAAATATAATTATTAACAACAAAAGGAAGATAACTTCGGCATGCCGAAGTTTAAATAAAAAAAAAAATCCCTTGTCTTTACTGGGATTCGAACCCATGCACCTTGGATCGGCAGTCCGATACCTTAACTACTAGGCCAAACGTCATACATGCGATTGGTAGGCCAGATTCAAACTAGAATCGAGCACTGCGGGTTCCACGAGTAAAATGCGGGTTCTACCGCTGGAACCCGCCATAGAACACATTTTTTTGTATGAGATGTCCTCTCTATATAACTTTATACTCTTTGGTAATACATACTTCAATAAAAAATACTTAATTAAAGCTTTAAGTAGATAATTAAATAGTTTAGTTTTATTATGTTTTGCTTGCACTTATTTTACTATTAATTAATTTGTTATTTTATTCACAACTTTAAATAAATTTCCAAGAAAGAAAGGTAAACAAAGGCAGCCGCTTTCCAAAACTCCAAATAAAGAGAACCATAAAGAGTGAATCATATTTTTTATGTGGCTCTCTCGCTCTGAGGCTCCACTTTCCAGAGAGAGCGCGACAAAAAGGAGACGAGGAGAGAAAAATGCGCACTCGACGACAGCATGTGGCGAGGAAGAAGAAGAAGAGAAAGAAGAAAATGATTCTTTTTCACTAATCCGTTGAAGTTGTTGTAAATCCAAATGTAGGATTACAATTATTAGCGAAAATTCAAGAAAACACAGGAAAAAACAAAACAAAATTAATGCTTCTTTATTGCAGGCTTTGTATATTTGTATATTTTTTCATTATTTTTCACTCGCAAATAGAAAAAAAAAAACAACAAAAAAGGGCACTGGTCTTGGCACTGTACAAAAATGTAAAAAAATAGACGACAGCGACCCGGCTTTGTGAAGTGTGGGGCAAGGCCTGGAGTAGCCCCAAAGAAAGGCCGGTTCGCTGTCGTCTATTTTTTTTTTTACATTTTTTCTACAGTGCCAAGACCAGTGCCCTTTTTTGTTGTTTTTTTTTTATACATATGTGCGAGGGAAAAATAATGAAAAAATATACAAATATACAATATACAAAGCCTGCAATAAAGAAGGATTAATTTTGTTTTGTTTTTTCCAGTGTTTTCTTGAATTTTCGCGAATAATTGTAATCCTACATTGCAACAACTTCAACGGGTGATTGAAAAAAATCATTTTCATAATAAAATAAATATATAAATCGGTATATGTATAATTTGGTATATACCCAGCAGACAAAAATTCCGTTTATGATATTAAAAACGATAGTTTTGCGGACTTCAGGCAGACAAAACGTCCGATTTCAGATCCGCGAACGATACTTAAGTTAATCATCTGACAGGGGTTTTGTGGCAGCAAAGCTATCATTTTCGGAACCCGAAAATGATTGAGTTTGCGGACCTTTTGCGGTATCAAAACCGGGCCGATTTCGATATCATTCGCGATACTTTTATAATATTATTTACGTAACGGATTTGTATCATTCGAGATACTTTTTTAATATTATTCACGGGACGGATTTGAATCATTCGCGATACTTTTTTAATATTATTCACGGGACGTATTTGGTATCTTTTGAGATACTTTTATAATATTATAAAAGTGTTCGAATAAATTCGTTTCAGATAATAATAATAATTTCATTTCTTTTTTTACATATATATAAAAAACAATGATTTATTTTACTTTAAATTGTTATTATTTATTTTTATTATAGTTACTAATAATAATAATAATAATATATAATTTATAATTTATATAAAAGTAAAATTATGGAGTAAAATGAATACATATTGAAGTAAATTAAAGTAATGAAATAAACTGAACTTCAAACATAATCATAAAATAAACTTCAAATTTAAACAATACGCGCGCGCGCCAGAGCCAAGCAGATGTGGGCACACTGTTCCACCGAGGGAGTGGGCACACTAAGGCGGCGAAAATAACGACAAATAAGCGGGCACACTAGGCCAGCCAGAGCCCTATATAAAGCGGGCCACCGCCACCAGTCTCCGCCGACGATCGGTAGCGCCCGTTTTCGGGTCAGGTTTCGATAATTAGGCGGAAACTCCGATTCTACGTCCGTTTTTAATATCTTTATCGGACATTTTTCGGATCCATCCGCATTATGTCCGCTCTTTGTTTGCTGGGTATTTACACACGAGACCTTCAAATTATTTGGATCGCACTAATATACATAGGTATTAAATATTTTACAAATATCAAATTAAAAGAGATAAACGTAATGGGAAACAAAGTGAATAATAAATAATAAAATAATTCAAATAATATATTTTTCCCCCACTTGAAATTAGTTTTTAGTGTTTTTTTCCTGTTAACTCTTAATAGTAAAATTGATAAAAACGTATGTATGTCTATGTGGGCGCTATGTTGTCTCATAGCTGGTGAGTAAGGCAGCGTCGACAGGCTCTACGCAACTCGGGCATGTTAAGCTTCGCATTAACCAATCATCTATACAATTGACATGATAAATATGCATGCAAGGCAGATATCGAACAGTTTCGTCCACGCAAAATTCTGCCATGCAGATAGCACATTCTCGTGCCTTCTTCGAAGATCCATCGTATTTCCCAATGGGCAAATGTTGCATTAAGCCAATTCGCTTTGCCAGCTTCACGTGATCTTCGTCCTCCGTTAGATGTTGTTGTTGTCGTCGAATAGATGGCGTGGTGGACGTCGCGGGGTGAAATACACGATATGGTTCAACCTGCTGCAATGACAAAATATATATACATATACATATATACATACATGTGTGTTTATTTATTGTAGCTTGTGTACATATTTTACTTACATGAATTACATATAAAGACTTACATTGCAGAAATGTGTAAAAGAGGTACACCTAAGTATTTCACGGGAGACTGTGCGGATCACAAAGCAAAAATTCTGGATTTTCTTTTGCTTGTGCTTATTAGAAAGCACTGTATTTGGGGCCTTGAGAAATGTAACAAGAGTCGAAAAAAATTAAAAATAATTGGGGGAAAATGAATTTTTATTTTAGTTTAAAAAAAAACACAGAAAACTCACTTAAAATTAAAAAAAAAATACAAAAAAATAACACATTTGAGGATATTGAATTTTTATTTTAGTTAATCTTTATTTCAGTTAAAAAAACACAGAAAACTCACTTAAAATTAAAAAAAAATACAAAAAAATACAAAAAAAAAACCTTTGAAAAGAAAAAAAAACTATATACCTATTGAAAATAAAAAAAAAAGTGAACATATTTTTAATTTAATTTAATTTATTAGATGTAAATACATATATTAAAAAAAAAACAAAAAATAAAAAAAAAAACTACAAAAACTAAAAAACTAAAAAAACACAAAAAACTAAAAAAAAAACACAAAAAATGGAAAAAGAAAACAAAATATAATTATTAACAACAAAAGGAAGATAACTTCGGCATGCCGAAGTTTAAATAAAAAAAAAAAAAAATCCCTTGTCTTTACTGGGATTCGAACCCATGCACCTTGGATCGGCAGTCCGATACCTTAACTACTAGGCCAAACGTCATACATGCGATTGGTAGGCCAGATTCAAACTAGAATCGAGCACTGCGGGTTCCACGAGTAAAATGCGGGTTCTACCGCTGGAACCCGCCATAGAACACATTTTTTGTATGAGATGTCCTCTCTATATAACTTTATACTCTTTGGTAATACATACTTCAATAAAAAATACTTAATTAAAGCTTTAAGTAGATAATTAAATAGTTTACTTTTATTATGTTTTGCTTGCACTTATTTTACTATTAATTAATTTGTTATTTTATTCACAACTTTAAATAAATTTCCAAGAAAGAAAGGTAAACAAAGGCAGCCACTTTCCAAAACTCCAAATAAAGAGAACCATAAAGAGTGAATCATATTTTTTATGTGGCTCTCTCGCTCTGAGGCTCCACTTTCCAGAGAGAGCGCGACAAAAAGGAGACGAGGAGAGAAAAATGCGCACTCGACGACAGCATGTGGCGAGGAAGAAGAAGAAGAGAAAGAAGAAAATGATTCTTTTTCACTAATCCGTTGAAGTTGTTGTAAATCCAAATGTAGGATTACAATTATTAGCGAAAATTCAAGAAAACACAGGAAAAAACAAAACAAAATTAATGCTTCTTTATTGCAGGCTTTGTATATTTGTATATTTTTCATTATTTTTCACTCGCAAATAGAAAAAAAAACAACAAAAAAGGGCACTGGTCTTGGCACTGTACAAAAATGTAAAAAATAGACGACAGCGACCCGGCTTTGTGAAGTGTGGGGCAAGGCCTGGAGTAGCCCCAAAGAAAGGCCGGTTCGCTGTCGTCTATTTTTTTTTTACATTTTTTCTACAGTGCCAAGACCAGTGCCCTTTTTTGTTGTTTTTTTTTATACATATGTGCGAGGGAAAAATAATGAAAAATATACAAATATACAATATACAAAGCCTGCAATAAAGAAGCATTAATTTTGTTTTGTTTTTTCCAGTGTTTTCTTGAATTTTCGCGAATAATTGTAATCCTACATTGCAACAACTTCAACGGGTGATTGAAAAAAATCATTTTCATAATAAAATAAATATATAAATCGGTATATGTATAATTTGGTATATACCCAGCAGACAAAAATTCCGTTTATGATATTAAAAACGATAGTTTTGCGGACTTCAGGCAGACAAAACGTCAGATTTCAGATCCGCGAACGATACTTAAGTTAATCATCTGACAGGGGTTTTGTGGCAGCAAAGCTATCATTTTCGGAACCCGAAAATGATTGAGTTTGCGGACCTTTTGCGGTATCAAAACCGGGCCGATTTCGATATCATTCGCGATACTTTTATAATATTATTTACGTAACGGATTTGTATCATTCGAGATACTTTTTTAATATTATTCACGGGACGGATTTGAATCATTCGCGATACTTTTTTAATATTATTCACGGGACGTATTTGGTATCTTTTGAGATACTTTTATAATATTATAAAAGTGTTCGAATAAATTCGTTTCAGATAATAATAATAATTTCATTTCTTTTTTTACATATATATAAAAAACAATGATTTATTTTACTTTAAATTGTTATTATTTATTTTTATTATAGTTACTAATAATAATAATAATAATATATAATTTATAATTTATATAAAAGTAAAATTATGGAGTAAAATGAATACATATTGAAGTAAATTAAAGTAATGAAATAAACTGAACTTCAAACATAATCATAAAATAAACTTCAAATTTAAACAATACGCGCGCGCGCCAGAGCCAAGCAGATGTGGGCACACTGTTCCACCGAGGGAGTGGGCACACTAAGGCGGCGAAAATAACGACAAATAAGCGGGCACACTAGGCCAGCCAGAGCCCTATATAAAGCGGGCCACCGCCACCAGTCTCCGCCGACGATCGGTAGCGCCCGTTTTCGGGTCAGGTTTCGATAATTAGGCGGAAACTCCGATTCTACGTCCGTTTTTAATATCTTTATCGGACATTTTTCGGATCCATCCGCATTATGTCCGCTCTTTGTTTGCTGGGTATTTACACACGAGACCTTCAAATTATTTGGATCGCACTAATATACATAGGTATTAAATATTTTACAAATATCAAATTAAAAGAGATAAACGTAATGGGAAACAAAGTGAATAATAAATAATAAAATAATTCAAATAATATATTTTTCCCCCACTTGAAATTAGTTTTTAGTGTTTTTTTCCTGTTAACTCTTAATAGTAAAATTGATAAAAACGTATGTATGTCTATGTGGGCGCTATGTTGTCTCATAGCTGGTGAGTAAGGCAGCGTCGACAGGCTCTACGCAACTCGGGCATGTTAAGCTTCGCATTAACCAATCATCTATACAATTGACATGATAAATATGCATGCAAGGCAGATATCGAACAGTTTCGTCCACGCAAAATTCTGCCATGCAGATAGCACATTCTCGTGCCTTCTTCGAAGATCCATCGTATTTCCCAATGGGCAAATGTTGCATTAAGCCAATTCGCTTTGCCAGCTTCACGTGATCTTCGTCCTCCGTTAGATGTTGTTGTTGTCGTCGAATAGATGGCGTGGTGGACGTCGCGGGGTGAAATACACGATATGGTTCAACCTGCTGCAATGACAAAATATATATACATATACATATATACATACATGTGTGTTTATTTATTGTAGCTTGTGTACATATTTTACTTACATGAATTACATATAAAGACTTACATTGCAGAAATGTGTAAAAGAGGTACACCTAAGTATTTCACGGGAGACTGTGCGGATCACAAAGCAAAAATTCTGGATTTTCTTTTGCTTGTGCTTATTAGAAAGCACTGTATTTGGGGCCTTGAGAAATGTAACAAGAGTCGAAAAAAATTAAAAATAATTGGGGGAAAATGAATTTTTATTTTAGTTTAAAAAAAAAACACAGAAAACTCACCTAAAATTAAAAAAAAAAAAAAAAAAAAAAAAAAACACATTTGAGGATATTGAATTTTTATTTTAGTTAATTTTTATTTCAGTTAAAAAAACACAGAAAACTCACTTAAAATTAAAAAAAAAATAAAAAAAAACACATTTGAGGAAAATGAATTTTTATTTTAGTTAATTTTTATTTCAGTTAAAAAAACACAGAAAACTCACTTAAAATTAAAAAAAAATACAAAAAAATACAAAAAAAAAACCTTTGAAAAGAAAAAAAACTATATACCTATTGAAAATAAAAAAAAAGTGAACATATTTTTAATTTAATTTAATTTATTAGATGTAAATACATATATTAAAAAAAAAACAAAAAATACAAAAAAAAACTACAAAAACTAAAAAACTAAAAAAAACACAAAAAACTAAAAAAAAAAACAAAAAATGGAAAAAGAAAACAAAATATAATTATTAACAACAAAAGGAAGATAACTTCGGCATGCCGAAGTTTAAAAAAAAAAAAAAAAAATCCCTTGTCTTTACTGGGATTCGAACCCATGCACCTTGGATCGGCAGTCCGATACCTTAACTACTAGGCCAAACGTCATACATGCGATTGGTAGGCCAGATTCAAACTAGAATCGAGCACTGCGGGTTCCACGAGTAAAATGCGGGTTCTACCGCTGGAACCCGCCATAGAACACATTTTTTTGTATGAGATGTCCTCTCTATATAACTTTATACTCTTTGGTAATACATACTTCAATAAAAAATACTTAATTAAAGCTTTAAGTAGATAATTAAATAGTTTAGTTTTATTATGTTTTGCTTGCACTTATTTTACTATTAATTAATTTGTTATTTTATTCACAACTTTAAATAAATTTCCAAGAAAGAAAGGTAAACAAAGGCAGCCACTTTCCAAAACTCCAAATAAAGAGAACCATAAAGAGTGAATCATATTTTTTTATGTGGCTCTCTCGCTCTGAGGCTCCACTTTCCAGAGAGAGCGCGACAAAAAGGAGACGAGGAGAGAAAAATGCGCACTCGACGACAGCATGTGGCGAGGAAGAAGAAGAAGAGAAAGAAGAAAATGATTCTTTTTCACTAATCCGTTGAAGTTGTTGTAAATCCAAATGTAGGATTACAATTATTAGCGAAAATTCAAGAAAACACAGGAAAAAACAAAACAAAATTAATGCTTCTTTATTGCAGGCTTTGTATATTTGTATATTTTTCATTATTTTCACTCGCAAATAGAAAAAAAAACAACAAAAAGGGCACTGGTCTTGGCACTGTACAAAAATGTAAAAAAATAGACGACAGCGACCCGGCTTTGTGAAGTGTGGGGCAAGGCCTGGAGTAGCCCCAAAGAAAGGCCGGTTCGCTGTCGTCTATTTTTTTTTTACATTTTTTCTACAGTGCCAAGACCAGTGCCCTTTTTTGTTGTTTTTTTTTATACATATGTGCGAGGGAAAAATAATGAAAAAATATACAAATATACAATATACAAAGCCTGCAATAAAGAAGGATTAATTTTGTTTTGTTTTTTCCAGTGTTTTCTTGAATTTTCGCGAATAATTGTAATCCTACATTGCAACAACTTCAACGGGTGATTGAAAAAAATCATTTTCATAATAAAATAAATATATAAATCGGTATATGTATAATTTGGTATATACCCAGCAGACAAAAATTCCGTTTATGATATTAAAAACGATAGTTTTGCGGACTTCAGGCAGACAAAACGTCCGATTTCAGATCCGCGAACGATACTTAAGTTAATCATCTGACAGGGGTTTTGTGGCAGCAAAGCTATCATTTTCGGAACCCGAAAATGATTGAGTTTGCGGACCTTTTGCGGTATCAAAACCGGGCCGATTTCGATATCATTCGCGATACTTTTATAATATTATTTACGTAACGGATTTGTATCATTCGAGATACTTTTTTAATATTATTCACGGGACGGATTTGAATCATTCGCGATACTTTTTTAATATTATTCACGGGACGTATTTGGTATCTTTTGAGATACTTTTATAATATTATAAAAGTGTTCGAATAAATTCGTTTCAGATAATAATAATAATTTCATTTCTTTTTTTACATATATATAAAAAACAATGATTTATTTTACTTTAAATTGTTATTATTTATTTTTATTATAGTTACTAATAATAATAATAATAATATATAATTTATAATTTATATAAAAGTAAAATTATGGAGTAAAATGAATACATATTGAAGTAAATTAAAGTAATGAAATAAACTGAACTTCAAACATAATCATAAAATAAACTTCAAATTTAAACAATACGCGCGCGCGCGCCAGAGCCAAGCAGATGTGGGCACACTGTTCCACCGAGGGAGTGGGCACACTAAGGCGGCGAAAATAACGACAAATAAGCGGGCACACTAGGCCAGCCAGAGCCCTATATAAAGCGGGCCACCGCCACCAGTCTCCGCCGACGATCGGTAGCGCCCGTTTTCGGGTCAGGTTTCGATAATTAGGCGGAAACTCCGATTCTACGTCCGTTTTTAATATCTTTATCGGACATTTTTCGGATCCATCCGCATTATGTCCGCTCTTTGTTTGCTGGGTATTTACACACGAGACCTTCAAATTATTTGGATCGCACTAATATACATAGGTATTAAATATTTTACAAATATCAAATTAAAAGAGATAAACGTAATGGGAAACAAAGTGAATAATAAATAATAAAATAATTCAAATAATATATTTTTCCCCCACTTGAAATTAGTTTTTAGTGTTTTTTTCCTGTTAACTCTTAATAGTAAAATTGATAAAAACGTATGTATGTCTATGTGGGCGCTATGTTGTCTCATAGCTGGTGAGTAAGGCAGCGTCGACAGGCTCTACGCAACTCGGGCATGTTAAGCTTCGCATTAACCAATCATCTATACAATTGACATGATAAATATGCATGCAAGGCAGATATCGAACAGTTTCGTCCACGCAAAATTCTGCCATGCAGATAGCACATTCTCGTGCCTTCTTCGAAGATCCATCGTATTTCCCAATGGGCAAATGTTGCATTAAGCCAATTCGCTTTGCCAGCTTCACGTGATCTTCGTCCTCCGTTAGATGTTGTTGTTGTCGTCGAATAGATGGCGTGGTGGACGTCGCGGGGTGAAATACACGATATGGTTCAACCTGCTGCAATGACAAAATATATATACATATACATATATACATACATGTGTGTTTATTTATTGTAGCTTGTGTACATATTTTACTTACATGAATTACATATAAAGACTTACATTGCAGAAATGTGTAAAAGAGGTACACCTAAGTATTTCACGGGAGACTGTGCGGATCACAAAGCAAAAATTCTGGATTTTCTTTTGCTTGTGCTTATTAGAAAGCACTGTATTTGGGGCCTTGAGAAATGTAACAAGAGTCGAAAAAAATTAAAAATAATTGGGGGAAAATGAATTTTTATTTTAGTTTAAAAAAAAACACAGAAAACTCACCTAAAATTAAAAAAAAAAAAATACAAAAAAAAAACACATTTGAGGATATTGAATTTTTATTTTAGTTAATTTTTATTTCAGTTAAAAAAACACAGAAAACTCACTTAAAATTAAAAAAAAATACAAAAAAAAACAAAAAAAACACATTTGAGGAAAATGAATTTTTATTTTAGTTAATCTTTATTTCAGTTAAAAAACACAGAAAACTCACTTAAAATTAAAAAAAATACAAAAAATACAAAAAAAACCTTTGAAAAGAAAAAAAACTATATACCTATTGAAAATAAAAAAAAGTTAACATATTTTTAATTTAATTTAATTTATTAGATGTAAATACATATATTAAAAAAAAACAAAAAATACAAAAAAAAAACTACAAAAACTAAAAAACTAAAAAAAACACAAAAAACTAAAAAAAAAAAACAAAAAAATGGAAAAAGAAAACAAAATATAATTATTAACAACAAAAGGAAGATAACTTCGGCATGCCGAAGTTTAAATAAAAAAAAAAAAAATCCCTTGTCTTTACTGGGATTCGAACCCATGCACCTTGGATCGGCAGTCCGATACCTTAACTACTAGGCCAAACGTCATACATGCGATTGGTAGGCCAGATTCAAACTAGAATCGAGCACTGCGGGTTCCACGAGTAAAATGCGGGTTCTACCGCTGGAACCCGCCATAGAACACATTTTTTTGTATGAGATGTCCTCTCTATATAACTTTATACTCTTTGGTAATACATACTTCAATAAAAAATACTTAATTAAAGCTTTAAGTAGATAATTAAATAGTTTAGTTTTATTATGTTTTGCTTGCACTTATTTTACTATTAATTAATTTGTTATTTTATTCACAACTTTAAATAAATTTCCAAGAAAGAAAGGTAAACAAAGGCAGCCACTTTCCAAAACTCCAAATAAAGAGAACCATAAAGAGTGAATCATATTTTTTATGTGGCTCTCTCGCTCTGAGGCTCCACTTTCCAGAGAGAGCGCGACAAAAAGGAGACGAGGAGAGAAAAATGCGCACTCGACGACAGCATGTGGCGAGGAAGAAGAAGAAGAGAAAGAAGAAAATGATTCTTTTTCACTAATCCGTTGAAGTTGTTGTAAATCCAAATGTAGGATTACAATTATTAGCGAAAATTCAAGAAAACACAGGAAAAAACAAAACAAAATTAATGCTTCTTTATTGCAGGCTTTGTATATTTGTATATTTTTCATTATTTTTCACTCGCAAATAGAAAAAAAAACAACAAAAAGGGCACTGGTCTTGGCACTGTACAAAAATGTAAAAAAATAGACGACAGCGACCCGGCTTTGTGAAGTGTGGGGCAAGGCCTGGAGTAGCCCCAAAGAAAGGCCGGTTCGCTGTCGTCTATTTTTTTTTTAACATTTTTCTACAGTGCCAAGACCAGTGCCCTTTTTTGTTGTTTTTTTTTTATACATATGTGCGAGGGAAAAATAATGAAAAAATATACAAATATACAATATACAAAGCCTGCAATAAAGAAGGATTAATTTTGTTTTGTTTTTTCCAGTGTTTTCTTGAATTTTCGCGAATAATTGTAATCCTACATTGCAACAACTTCAACGGGTGATTGAAAAAAAATCATTTTCATAATAAAATAAATATATAAATCGGTATATGTATAATTTGGTATATACCCAGCAGACAAAAATTCCGTTTATGATATTAAAAACGATAGTTTTGCGGACTTCAGGCAGACAAAACGTCCGATTTCAGATCCGCGAACGATACTTAAGTTAATCATCTGACAGGGGTTTTGTGGCAGCAAAAGCTATCATTTTCGGAACCCGAAAATGATTGAGTTTGCGGACCTTTTGCGGTATCAAAACCGGGCCGATTTCGATATCATTCGCGATACTTTTATAATATTATTTACGTAACGGATTTGTATCATTCGAGATACTTTTTTAATATTATTCACGGGACGGATTTGAATCATTCGCGATACTTTTTTAATATTATTCACGGGACGTATTTGGTATCTTTTGAGATACTTTTATAATATTATAAAAGTGTTCGAATAAATTCGTTTCAGATAATAATAATAATTTCATTTCTTTTTTTACATATATATAAAAAACAATGATTTATTTTACTTTAAATTGTTGGAACGAAGTTCCTTATGGCGCGGTATGAGTTTGGCGGAGGAGGGCTAGCCGAGAAAAACCGTAACGTAACGTTAAACGGCTCTCCGGCTCTCTGTCTTCTTCTTGTTGGTGTTCTGGCAGGGAGGAGCCAAGTGCCCGGCTAGCTCAGTCGGTAGAGCATGAGACTCTTAATCTCAGGGTCGTGGGTTCGAGCCCCACGTTAGGCGAAGAAAATTTTTTGTAATATTTTTTCTATTCTTTATTCTTGAATTTACTTAGTAGATTAAAATAATCATTTTGTCTCTCTGCGGTTCTTGTCTGGAGTGCCGGAACAATTTTCTCAAGACACAAACCTTATTAAAACATTGAATTTGTGTTGAACTTTTTTGACAATGTGGCGTATTTTTGCGCTCGTGGTAAAATTAAATAAAAAACGTAGACAAAACAAAACAAGAATTATCGAAAAACACTTAAAATTAGTCTTATATTTTTGTTATTTCATGTTTTTGTCTATTCATGTGGTTAATTTCGGTTTTAATTTGATCAAAATCGGACGACTTTCATTCAAATAGCTTCAAAACTGAGGGACTAGTTTGCGTAGAAACGGACAGGCGGACAGGCGGACAGACGGACATGGCTAGATCGACTCTGCTGTTGATGCTGATCATCAAATATATATTTACTTTATAGAGTCGGAAATGTTGCAAACTTCTGACTAACATTATAATACATTATAATATATAACATTCACAGCTATGTATTTTCTTCTACATTTAACGATCGTTTCTATTGCAGCTATATGATAAAGAAGTCCGATTTTTATAAAGTTAAGATCGTAATACTTTGGCCATATCTCAAATTATATGAAAATGAGTTAAAAATTGGGTAAGGTTTCATTTTGATACCCTTGCGGGGTATTATAATTTTAGTCAGAAGTTTGCAACGCAGTGAAGGAGACATTTCCGACTATATAAAGTATATGTATTCTTGATCAGCATCAACAGCAGAGTCGATCTAGCAATGCACTGTGGTCGATCCCATAGGCCAAAAATAAAAAAACGGCTCTCCGGCTCTCTGTCTTCTTCTTGTTGGTGTTCTGGCAGGGAGGAGCCAAGTGCCCGGCTAGCTCAGTCGGTAGAGCATGAGACTCTTAATCTCAGGGTCGTGGGTTTCGAGCCCCACGTTAGGCGAAGAAAATTTTTTGTAATATTTTTCTATTCTTTATTCTTGAATTTACTTAGTAGATTAAAATAATCATTTTTCGCCTTCATTTACTCCTGTCTCTCCTTCATTGACCTCCATCTCGTCATGCCTGCTAAACAGTACACATGCCAAAGGAACTTCGTTCCTCACGCGTGTCCCTAGACACACACTGCTTTTATTATTTATTTTTATTATAGTTACTAATAATAATAATAATAATATATAATTTATATAAAAGTAAAATTATGGAGTAAAATGAATACATATTGAAGTAAATTAAAGTAATGAAATAAACTGAACTTCAAACATAATCATAAAATAAACTTCAAATTTAAACAATACGCGCGCGCGCGCCAGAGCCAAGCAGATGTGGGCACACTGTTCCACCGAGGGAGTGGGCACACTAAGGCGGCGAAAATAACGACAAATAAGCGGGCACACTAGGCCAGCCAGAGCCCTATATAAAGCGGGCCACCGCCACCAGTCTCCGCCGACGATCGGTAGCGCCCGTTTTCGGGTCAGGTTTCGATAATTAGGCGGAAACTCCGATTCTACGTCCGTTTTTAATATCTTTATCGGACATTTTTTGGATCCATCCGCATTATGTCCGCTCTTTGTTTTGGTTTTACAAGACCTTCAAATTATTTGGATCGCACTAATATACATAGGTATTAAATATTTTACAAATATCAAATTAAAAGAGATAAACGTAATGGGAAACAAAGTGAATAATAAATAATAAAATAATTCAAATAATATATTTTCCCCCCACTTGAAATTAGTTTTTAGTGTTTTTTTCCTGTTAACTCTTAATAGTAAAATTGATAAAAACGTATGTATGTCTATGTGGGCGCTATGTTGTCTCATAGCTGGTGAGTAAGGCAGCGTCGACAGGCTCTACGCAACTCGGGCATGTTAAGCTTCGCATTAACCAATCATCTATACAATTGACATGATAAATATGCATGCAAGGCAGATATCGAACAGTTTCGTCCACGCAAAATTCTGCCATGCAGATAGCACATTCTCGTGCCTTCTTCGAAGATCCATCGTATTTCCCAATGGGCAAATGTTGCATTAAGCCAATTCGCTTTGCCAGCTTCACGTGATCTTCGTCCTCCGTTAGATGTTGTTGTTGTCGTCGAATAGATGGCGTGGTGGACGTCGCGGGGTGAAATACACGATATGGTTCAACCTGCTGCAATGACAAAATATATATACATATACATATATACATACATGTGTGTTTATTTATTGTAGCTTGTGTACATATTTTACTTACATGAATTACATATAAAGACTTACATTGCAGAAATGTGTAAAAGAGGTACACCTAAGTATTTCACGGGAGACTGTGCGGATCACAAAGCAAAAATTCTGGATTTTCTTTTGCTTGTGCTTATTAGAAAGCACTGTATTTGGGGCCTTGAGAAATGTAACAAGAGTCGAAAAAAATTAAAAATAATTGGGGGAAAATGAATTTTTATTTTAGTTTAAAAAAAAACACAGAAAACTCACCTAAAATTAAAAAAAAAAAAATACAAAAAAAACACATTTGAGGATATTGAATTTTTATTTTAGTTAATTTTTATTTCAGTTAAAAAAACACAGAAAACAAGAGTCGAAAAAAATTAAAAATAATTGGGGGAAAATGAATTTTTATTTTAGTTTAAAAAAAAACACAGAAAACTCACCTAAAATTAAAAAAAAAAATAAAAAAAAAAACACATTTGAGGATATTGAATTTTTATTTTAGTTAATTTTTATTTCAGTTAAAAAAACACAGAAAACTCACTTAAAATTAAAAAAAAAATACAAAAAAAAAACAAAAAAAACACATTTGAGGAAAATGAATTTTTATTTTAGTTAATCTTTATTTCAGTTAAAAAAACACAGAAAACTCACTTAAAATTAAAAAAAATACAAAAAAATACAAAAAAAAACCTTTGAAAAGAAAAAAAAACTATATACCTATTGAAAATAAAAAAAAAGTGAACATATTTTTAATTTAATTTAATTTATTAGATGTAAATACATATATTAAAAAAAAAACAAAAAATACAAAAAAAAAAAACTACAAAAACTAAAAAACTAAAAAAAACACAAAAAACTAAAAAAAAAAACACAAAAAAATGGAAAAAGAAAACAAAATATAATTATTAACAACAAAAGGAAGATAAGTTCGGCATGCCGAAGTTTAAAAAAAAAAAAAAAATCCCTTGTCTTTACTGGGATTCGAACCCATGCACCTTGGATCGGCAGTCCGATACCTTAACTACTAGGCCAAACGTCATACATGCGACTGGTAGGCCAGATTCAAACTAGAATCGAGCACTGCGGGTTCCACGAGTAAAATGCGGGTTCTACCGCTGGAACCCGCCATAGAACACATTTTTTTGTATGAGATGTCCTCTCTATATAACTTTATACTCTTTGGTAATACATACTTCAATAAAAAATACTTAATTAAAGCTTTAAGTAGATAATTAAATAGTTTAGTTTTATTATGTTTTGCTTGCACTTATTTTACTATTAATTAATTTGTTATTTTATTCACAACTTTAAATAAATTTCCAAGAAAGAAAGGTAAACAAAGGCAGCCACTTTCCAAAACTCCAAATAAAGAGAACCATAAAGAGTGAATCATATTTTTATGTGGCTCTCTCGCTCTGAGGCTCCACTTTCCAGAGAGAGCGCGACAAAAAGGAGACGAGGAGAGAAAAATGCGCACTCGACGACAGCATGTGGCGAGGAAGAAGAAGAAGAGAAAGAAGAAAATGATTCTTTTTCACTAATCCGTTGAAGTTGTTGTAAATCCAAATGTAGGATTACAATTATTAGCGAAAATTCAAGAAAACACAGGAAAAAACAAAACAAAATTAATGCTTCTTTATTGCAGGCTTTGTATATTTGTATATTTTTTCATTATTTTTCACTCGCAAATAGAAAAAAAAAAAACAACAAAAAAGGGCACTGGTCTTGGCACTGTACAAAAATGTAAAAAAATAGACGACAGCGACCCGGCTTTGTGAAGTGTGGGGCAAGGCCTGGAGTAGCCCCAAAGAAAGGCCGGTTCGCTGTCGTCTATTTTTTTTTTTACATTTTTTCTACAGTGCCAAGACCAGTGCCCTTTTTTGTTGTTTTTTTTTTATACATATGTGCGAGGGAAAAATAATGAAAAAATATACAAATATACAATATACAAAGCCTGCAATAAAGAAGGATTAATTTTGTTTTGTTTTTTCCAGTGTTTTCTTGAATTTTCGCGAATAATTGTAATCCTACATTGCAACAACTTCAACGGGTGATTGAAAAAAAATCATTTTCATAATAAAATAAATATATAAATCGGTATATGTATAATTTGGTATATACCCAGCAGACAAAAATTCCGTTTATGATATTAAAAACGATAGTTTTGCGGACTTCAGGCAGACAAAACGTCCGATTTCAGATCCGCGAACGATACTTAAGTTAATCATCTGACAGGGGTTTTGTGGCAGCAAAAGCTATCATTTTCGGAACCCGAAAATGATTGAGTTTGCGGACCTTTTGCGGTATCAAAACCGGGCCGATTTCGATATCATTCGCGATACTTTTATAATATTATTTACGTAACGGATTTGTATCATTCGAGATACTTTTTTAATATTATTCACGGGACGGATTTGAATCATTCGCGATACTTTTTTAATATTATTCACGGGACGTATTTGGTATCTTTTGAGATACTTTTATAATATTATAAAAGTGTTCGAATAAATTCGTTTCAGATAATAATAATAATTTCATTTCTTTTTTACATATATATAAAAAACAATGATTTATTTTACTTTAAATTGTTATTATTTATTTTTATTATAGTTACTAATAATAATAATAATAATATATAATTTATAATTTATATAAAAGTAAAATTATGGAGTAAAATGAATACATATTGAAGTAAATTAAAGTAATGAAATAAACTGAACTTCAAACATAATCATAAAATAAACTTCAAATTTAAACAATACGCGCGCGCGCGCCAAGCAAGCAGATGTGGGCACACTGTTCCACCGAGGGAGTGGGCACACTAAGGCGGCGAAAATAACGACAAATAAGCGGGCACACTAGGCCAGCCAGAGCCCTATATAAAGCGGGCCACCGCCACCAGTCTCCGCCGACGATCGGTAGCGCCCGTTTTCGGGTCAGGTTTCGATAATTAGGCGGAAACTCCGATTCTACGTCCGTTTTTAATATCTTTATCGGACATTTTTTGGATCCATCCGCATTATGTCCGCTCTTTGTTTGCTGGGTATTTACACACGAGACCTTCAAATTATTTGGATCGCACTAATATACATAGGTATTAAATATTTTACAAATATCAAATTAAAAGAGATAAACGTAATGGGAAACAAAGTGAATAATAAATAATAAAATAATTCAAATAATATATTTTTCCCCCCACTTGAAATTAGTTTTTAGTGTTTTTTTCCTGTTAACTCTTAATAGTAAAATTGATAAAAACGTATGTATGTCTATGTGGGCGCTATGTTGTCTCATAGCTGGTGAGTAAGGCAGCGTCGACAGGCTCTACGCAACTCGGGCATGTTAAGCTTCGCATTAACCAATCATCTATACAATTGACATGATAAATATGCATGCAAGGCAGATATCGAACAGTTTCGTCCACGCAAAATTCTGCCATGCAGATAGCACATTCTCGTGCCTTCTTCGAAGATCCATCGTATTTCCCAATGGGCAAATGTTGCATTAAGCCAATTCGCTTTGCCAGCTTCACGTGATCTTCGTCCTCCGTTAGATGTTGTTGTTGTCGTCGAATAGATGGCGTGGTGGACGTCGCGGGGTGAAATACACGATATGGTTCAACCTGCTGCAATGACAAAATATATATACATATACATATATACATACATGTGTGTTTATTTATTGTAGCTTGTGTACATATTTTACTTACATGAATTACATATAAAGACTTACATTGCAGAAATGTGTAAAAGAGGTACACCTAAGTATTTCACGGGAGACTGTGCGGATCACAAAGCAAAAATTCTGGATTTTCTTTTGCTTGTGCTTATTAGAAAGCACTGTATTTGGGGCCTTGAGAAATGTAACAAGAGTCGAAAAAAATTAAAAATAATTGGGGGAAAATGAATTTTTATTTTAGTTTAAAAAAAAACACAGAAAACTCACCTAAAATTAAAAAAAAAAAATACAAAAAAAAACACATTTGAGGATATTGAATTTTTATTTTAGTTAATTTTTATTTCAGTTAAAAAAACACAGAAAACTCACTTAAAATTAAAAAAAAAAAAAAAAAAAAAACAAAAAAAACACATTTGAGGAAAATGAATTTTTATTTTAGTTAATCTTTATTTCAGTTAAAAAAACACAGAAAACTCACTTAAAATTAAAAAAAAATACAAAAAAATACAAAAAAAAAACCTTTGAAAAGAAAAAAACTATATACCTATTGAAAATAAAAAAAAAAAGTTAACATATTTTTAATTTAATTTAATTTATTAGATGTAAATACATATATTAAAAAAAAACACAAAAATACAAAAAAAAACTACAAAAACTAAAAAACTAAAAAAAACACAAAAAACTAAAAAAAAAACACAAAAAAATGGAAAAAGAAAACAAAATATAATTATTAACAACAAAAGGAAGATAACTTCGGCATGCCGAAGTTTAAATAAAAAAAAAAAAATCCCTTGTCTTTACTGGGATTCGAACCCATGCACCTTGGATCGGCAATCCGATACCTTAACTACTAGGCCAAACGTCATACATGCGATTGGTAGGCCAGATTCAAACTAGAATCGAGCACTGCGGGTTCCACGAGTAAAATGCGGGTTCTACCGCTGGAACCCGCCATAGAACACATTTTTTTGTATGAGATGTCCTCTCTATATAACTTTATACTCTTTGGTAATACATACTTCAATAAAAAATACTTAATTAAAGCTTTAAGTAGATAATTAAATAGTTTAGTTTTATTATGTTTTGCTTGCACTTATTTTACTATTAATTAATTTGTTATTTTATTCACAACTTTAAATAAATTTCCAAGAAAGAAAGGTAAACAAAGGCAGCCACTTTCCAAAACTCCAAATAAAGAGAACCATAAAGAGTGAATCATATTTTTTATGTGGCTCTCTCGCTCTGAGGCTCCACTTTCCAAGAGAGCGCGACAAAAAGGAGACGAGGAGAGAAAAATGCGCACTCGACGACAGCATGTGGCGAGGAAGAAGAAGAAGAGAAAGAAGAAAATGATTCTTTTTCACTAATCCGTTGAAGTTGTTGTAAATCCAAATGTAGGATTACAATTATTAGCGAAAATTCAAGAAAACACAGGAAAAAACAAAACAAAATTAATGCTTCTTTATTGCAGGCTTTGTATATTTGTATATTTTTTCATTATTTTTCACTCGCAAATAGAAAAAAAAAACAACAAAAAGGGCACTGGTCTTGGCACTGTACAAAAATGTAAAAAAATAGACGACAGCGACCCGGCTTTGTGAAGTGTGGGGCAAGGCCTGGAGTAGCCCCAAAGAAAGGCCGGTTCGCTGTCGTCTATTTTTTTTTTACATTTTTTCTACAGTGCCAAGACCAGTGCCCTTTTTTGTTGTTTTTTTTTATACATATGTGCGAGGGAAAAATAATGAAAAAATATACAAATATACAATATACAAAGCCTGCAATAAAGAAGGATTAATTTTGTTTTGTTTTTTCCAGTGTTTTCTTGAATTTTCGCGAATAATTGTAATCCTACATTGCAACAACTTCAACGGGTGATTGAAAAAAAATCATTTTCATAATAAAATAAATATATAAATCGGTATATGTATAATTTGGTATATACCCAGCAGACAAAAATTCCGTTTATGATATTAAAAACGATAGTTTTGCGGACTTCAGGCAGACAAAACGTCCGATTTCAGATCCGCGAACGATACTTAAGTTAATCATCTGACAGGGGTTTTGTGGCAGCAAAAGCTATCATTTTCGGAACCCGAAAATGATTGAGTTTGCGGACCTTTTGCGGTATCAAAACCGGGCCGATTTCGATATCATTCGCGATACTTTTATAATATTATTTACGTAACGGATTTGTATCATTCGAGATACTTTTTTAATATTATTCACGGGACGGATTTGAATCATTCGCGATACTTTTTTAATATTATTCACGGGACGTATTTGGTATCTTTTGAGATACTTTTATAATATTATAAAAGTGTTCGAATAAATTCGTTTCAGATAATAATAATAATTTCATTTCTTTTTTTACATATATATAAAAAACAATGATTTATTTTACTTTAAATTGTTATTATTTATTTTTATTATAGTTACTAATAATAATAATAATAATATATAATTTATAATTTATATAAAAGTAAAATTATGGAGTAAAATGAATACATATTGAAGTAAATTAAAGTAATGAAATAAACTGAACTTCAAACATAATCATAAAATAAACTTCAAATTTAAACAATACGCGCGCGCGCCAGAGCCAAGCAGATGTGGGCACACTGTTCCACCGAGGGAGTGGGCACACTAAGGCGGCGAAAATAACGACAAATAAGCGGGCACACTAGGCCAGCCAGAGCCCTATATAAAGCGGGCCACCGCCACCAGTCTCCGCCGACGATCGGTAGCGCCCGTTTTCGGGTCAGGTTTCGATAATTAGGCGGAAACTCCGATTCTACGTCCGTTTTTAATATCTTTATCGGACATTTTTCGGATCCATCCGCATTATGTCCGCTCTTTGTTTGCTGGGTATTTACACACGAGACCTTCAAATTATTTGGATCGCACTAATATACATAGGTATTAAATATTTTACAAATATCAAATTAAAAGAGATAAACGTAATGGGAAACAAAGTGAATAATAAATAATAAAATAATTCAAATAATATATTTTTCCCCCACTTGAAATTAGTTTTTAGTGTTTTTTTCCTGTTAACTCTTAATAGTAAAATTGATAAAAACGTATGTATGTCTATGTGGGCGCTATGTTGTCTCATAGCTGGTGAGTAAGGCAGCGTCGACAGGCTCTACGCAACTCGGGCATGTTAAGCTTCGCATTAACCAATCATCTATACAATTGACATGATAAATATGCATGCAAGGCAGATATCGAACAGTTTCGTCCACGCAAAATTCTGCCATGCAGATAGCACATTCTCGTGCCTTCTTCGAAGATCCATCGTATTTCCCAATGGGCAAATGTTGCATTAAGCCAATTCGCTTTGCCAGCTTCACGTGATCTTCGTCCTCCGTTAGATGTTGTTGTTGTCGTCGAATAGATGGCGTGGTGGACGTCGCGGGGTGAAATACACGATATGGTTCAACCTGCTGCAATGACAAAATATATATACATATACATATATACATACATGTGTGTTTATTTATTGTAGCTTGTGTACATATTTTACTTACATGAATTACATATAAAGACTTACATTGCAGAAATGTGTAAAAGAGGTACACCTAAGTATTTCACGGGAGACTGTGCGGATCACAAAGCAAAAATTCTGGATTTTCTTTTGCTTGTGCTTATTAGAAAGCACTGTATTTGGGGCCTTGAGAAATGTAACAAGAGTCGAAAAAAATTAAAAATAATTGGGGGAAAATGAATTTTTATTTTAGTTTAAAAAAAACACAGAAAACTCACCTAAAATTAAAAAAAAAAAAATACAAAAAAACACATTTGAGGATATTGAATTTTTATTTTAGTTAATTTTTATTTCAGTTAAAAAAACACAGAAAACTCACTTAAAATTAAAAAAAAAAATACAAAAAAAAAACAAAAAAAACACATTTGAGGAAAATGAATTTTTATTTTAGTTAATCTTTATTTCAGTTAAAAAAACACAGAAAACTCACTTAAAATTAAAAAAAAATACAAAAAAATACAAAAAAAAAACCTTTGAAAAGAAAAAAAACTATATACCTATTGAAAATAAAAAAAAAAGTGAACATATTTTTAATTTAATTTAATTTATTAGATGTAAATACATATATTAAAAAAAAAACAAAAAATACAAAAAAAAAAAACTACAAAAACTAAAAAACTAAAAAAAACACAAAAAACTAAAAAAAAAAAAACAAAAAAATGGAAAAAGAAAACAAAATATAATTATTAACAACAAAAGGAAGATAACTTCGGCATGCCGAAGTTTAAATAAAAAAAAAAAAAAATCCCTTGTCTTTACTGGGATTCGAACCCATGCACCTTGGATCGGCAATCCGATACCTTAACTACTAGGCCAAACGTCATACATGCGATTGGTAGGCCAGATTCAAACTAGAATCGAGCACTGCGGGTTCCACGAGTAAAATGCGGGTTCTACCGCTGGAACCCGCCATAGAACACATTTTTTTGTATGAGATGTCCTCTCTATATAACTTTATACTCTTTGGTAATACATACTTCAATAAAAAATACTTAATTAAAGCTTTAAGTAGATAATTAAATAGTTTAGTTTTATTATGTTTTGCTTGCACTTATTTTACTATTAATTAATTTGTTATTTTATTCACAACTTTAAATAAATTTCCAAGAAAGAAAGGTAAACAAAGGCAGCCACTTTCCAAAACTCCAAATAAAGAGAACCATAAAGAGTGAATCATATTTTTTATGTGGCTCTCTCGCTCTGAGGCTCCACTTTCCAGAGAGAGCGCGACAAAAAGGAGACGAGGAGAGAAAAATGCGCACTCGACGACAGCATGTGGCGAGGAAGAAGAAGAAGAGAAAGAAGAAAATGATTCTTTTTCACTAATCCGTTGAAGTTGTTGTAAATCCAAATGTAGGATTACAATTATTAGCGAAAATTCAAGAAAACACAGGAAAAAACAAAACAAAATTAATGCTTCTTTATTGCAGGCTTTGTATATTTGTATATTTTTTCATTATTTTTCACTCGCAAATAGAAAAAAAAAACAACAAAAAAGGGCACTGGTCTTGGCACTGTACAAAAATGTAAAAAAATAGACGACAGCGACCCGGCTTTGTGAAGTGTGGGGCAAGGCCTGGAGTAGCCCCAAAGAAAGGCCGGTTCGCTGTCGTCTATTTTTTTTTTTACATTTTTTCTACAGTGCCAAGACCAGTGCCCTTTTTTGTTGTTTTTTTTTATACATATGTGCGAGGGAAAAATAATGAAAAAATATACAAATATACAATATACAAAGCCTGCAATAAAGAAGGATTAATTTTGTTTTGTTTTTTCCAGTGTTTTCTTGAATTTTCGCGAATAATTGTAATCCTACATTGCAACAACTTCAACGGGTGATTGAAAAAAAATCATTTTCATAATAAAATAAATATATAAATCGGTATATGTATAATTTGGTATATACCCAGCAGACAAAAATTCCGTTTATGATATTAAAAACTAGACTTCTGCATGAATGTACCCAAAAGGGCAAATGAATCATTCATTCTAGAAGTAGGCATACTTTTTTCCTGTACAGTATTATTGAGTATGAATGAATACTGTCACATTTCTATACCTGTACAGTTGCTTATGAGTACACTGTTCAGTTTTTCCCTGTACAGTTTTTCACTGACAAAAACTTCATGACTGCTATGATGGAATACAATAAAAAACATTTCTTTATTTTTTTTTTTCAAAATGTGTTTATTTTAACAAGTATTTTATATGTGTTTATGTTTTAAATGAGTCGAAGTTTAAATTGTTTATATTAGAGTGGAGGAACATTATTTTGTTTACAGTGTCTTCTGTGGTGGCAATTTTTGATCGTTTGTCACTTATTAAATTTTTTGCAATAGAAAAAGCCCTTTCAGATGCTGCACTGCTCGCTGGAGCTGATAATATTTTGCTACTTATTTGGTAGAGCATAGGAAACCGATCTTTGTTCATTGACCACCACTGCAGAACATCAAAATCTTTACTGTAAGCTTTGTTTACGTTTTTGTAAGATTGAATTTCTTCTTGAATGTTTGATAAAAAATTATTAGTCTGAGTTGGTAGAGAATAATCTGTAAAAATGTTTTCCGTGTCTTGTGAGGGATTACTTAATTTTTCTAAGTCTGTGTTTTGGCTATTTATGTCTATCATAATTTCTTCTATGTGTTTAACTGTTTGTTTACTAAATCCAGCAATTCTGGTACTTCAGTAACAACTTTTCCAATTAAATTGTGGATTAAGTGATTTGCACAGTTTAGTGTGCTCATTCCCTTAAATGCTGCTTTCATATTAGCTCCTCGGTCTGTAACAATGATGGGATCGTCCATCAACAAATCACATCCGAAATCTCTTAAGATTCTACTGACTTTGTTTTTAATTTCATAGCCTAAGAAAGGTTGTAATTAATATAGATTCCAATAACACAAATAACATTTGATAATTACCGGTACAGGAGACCCCACCCATCGATTTCACTGCTAGTAGGCGGTTTTTAAGGGAGCCTTCTTTTATATAATGGATCGTCAGTGAAATATAGGATTCTTTAAAAAAATTGTCCGTCCAGATATCCGATGTTATGCTGTATCCAAATGTTGTGTGTTCTTGAATTTCCGTTTTAATCTCAGTGTGGTGAAAATCGTATAAAGTACAGATGTTTCTCGATATAGTTGTGGGATGTGGAATTAATGATTCAATGTTAACGTTTTCTCCTAGCTTCGCACCAATAGAAATAAAAAACTGCGCCATGTTTTTAAATCCAGAGTCCGCAATCATATTAAAGGACCGACCGTTCTTTATTGTCCATTCCGTTGCCAATTTGGTGCATTTTTTTTTAGTGTCCGAGTTAACATCAACGGTTGGATGACTTCGCTTTCGGTTATTGGCCATTATGTAGCACTTGTGTTTAACTAAATTAGATGTGCTTTTTTCGAATTTGTACACATTTTTGCACGAGTTGCACACTACTGCATTATCCGTCTCTTTACCGTTATCATCATCATTCGGATCCATTTTTATAAATGTGTCGAAATACTGAACTCATTTGAAAAGTACTGTACAACTTAATTTCAAAGCACACCTGATGTTCGATTAGTGTACAGTACGTTAGGAAATGTCACTCACTACATTCATATACTGAACTCATTCTGAATGAGAACACTAAAAATGTTGTGCTATCGTTTTCTGACATATGGGTATACTGTACAGTATTGAATGGGTTCAGTATTTTTGGAACACTAGACTACTGTAGACATCTGTCAAGCTCGAAATGAATACATTCATGCATAAGTCTATTAAAAACGATAGTTTTGCGGACTTCAGGCAGACAAAACGTCCGATTTCAGATCCGCGAACGATACTTAAGTTAATCATCTGACAGGGGTTTTGTGGCAGCAAAAGCTATCATTTTCGGAACCCGAAAATGATTGAGTTTGCGGACCTTTTGCGGTATCAAAACCGGGCCGATTTCGATATCATTCGCGATACTTTTATAATATTATTTACGTAACGGATTTGTATCATTCGAGATACTTTTTTAATATTATTCACGGGACGGATTTGAATCATTCGCGATACTTTTTTAATATTATTCACGGGACGTATTTGGTATCTTTTGAGATACTTTTATAATATTATAAAAGTGTTCGAATAAATTCGTTTCAGATAATAATAATAATTTCATTTCTTTTTTTACATATATATAAAAAACAATGATTTATTTTACTTTAAATTGTTATTATTTATTTTTATTATAGTTACTAATAATAATAATAATAATATATAATTTATAATTTATATAAAAGTAAAATTATGGAGTAAAATGAATACATATTGAAGTAAATTAAAGTAATGAAATAAACTGAACTTCAAACATAATCATAAAATAAACTTCAAATTTAAACAATACGCGCGCGCGCCAGAGCCAAGCAGATGTGGGCACACTGTTCCACCGAGGGAGTGGGCACACTAAGGCGGCGAAAATAACGACAAATAAGCGGGCACACTAGGCCAGCCAGAGCCCTATATAAAGCGGGCCACCGCCACCAGTCTCCGCCGACGATCGGTAGCGCCCGTTTTCGGGTCAGGTTTCGATAATTAGGCGGAAACTCCGATTCTACGTCCGTTTTTAATATCTTTATCGGACATTTTTCGGATCCATCCGCATTATGTCCGCTCTTTGTTTGCTGGGTATTTACACACGAGACCTTCAAATTATTTGGATCGCACTAATATACATAGGTATTAAATATTTTACAAATATCAAATTAAAAGAGATAAACATAATGGGAAACAAAGTGAATAATAAATAATAAAATAATTCAAATAATATATTTTTCCCCCCACTTGAAATTAGTTTTTAGTGTTTTTTTCCTGTTAACTCTTAATAGTAAAATTGATAAAAACGTATGTATGTCTATGTGGGCGCTATGTTGTCTCATAGCTGGTGAGTAAGGCAGCGTCGACAGGCTCTACGCAACTCGGGCATGTTAAGCTTCGCATTAACCAATCATCTATACAATTGACATGATAAATATGCATGCAAGGCAGATATCGAACAGTTTCGTCCACGCAAAATTCTGCCATGCAGATAGCACATTCTCGTGCCTTCTTCGAAGATCCATCGTATTTCCCAATGGGCAAATGTTGCATTAAGCCAATTCGCTTTGCCAGCTTCACGTGATCTTCGTCCTCCGTTAGATGTTGTTGTTGTCGTCGAATAGATGGCGTGGTGGACGTCGCGGGGTGAAATACACGATATGGTTCAACCTGCTGCAATGACAAAATATATATACATATACATATATACATACATGTGTGTTTATTTATTGTAGCTTGTGTACATATTTTACTTACATGAATTACATATAAAGACTTACATTGCAGAAATGTGTAAAAGAGGTACACCTAAGTATTTCACGGGAGACTGTGCGGATCACAAAGCAAAAATTCTGGATTTTCTTTTGCTTGTGCTTATTAGAAAGCACTGTATTTGGGGCCTTGAGAAATGTAACAAGAGTCGAAAAAATTAAAAATAATTGGGGGAAAATGAATTTTTATTTTAGTTTAAAAAAAAACACAGAAAACTCACCTAAAATTAAAAAAAAAAATACAAAAAAAACACATTTGAGGAAAATGAATTTTTATTTTAGTTAATTTTTATTTCAGTTAAAAAAACAAAGAAAACTCACTTAAAATTAAAAAAAAAAAAAAAAAAAAAAAAAAAAAAACACATTTGAGGAAAATGAATTTTTATTTTAGTTAATCTTTATTTCAGTTAAAAAAACACAGAAAACTCACTTAAAATTAAAAAAAAATACAAAAAATACAAAAAAAAAACCTTTGAAAAGAAAAAAAACTATATACCTATTGAAAAATAAAAAAAAAAGTGAACATATTTTTAATTTAATTTAATTTATTAGATGTAAATACATATATTAAACAAAAAAAACAAAAAATACAAAAAAAAACTACAAAAACTAAAAAACTAAAAAAAGCACAAAAAAACTAAAAAAAAACTAAAAAAAAAACACAAAAAAAATGGAAAATGAAAAAAATATAATTATTAACAACAAAAGGAAGATAACTTCGGCATGCCGAAGTTTAAAAAAAAAAAAAAATCCCTTGTCTTTACTGGGATTGTCGGATCCGATACCTTAACTACTAGGCCAAACGTCATACATGCGATTGGTAGGCCAGATTCAAACTAGAATCGAGCACTGCGGGTTCCACGAGTAAAATGCGGGTTCTACCGCTGGAACCCGCCATAGAACACATATTTTTGTATGAGATGTCCTCTCTATATAACTTTATACTCTTTGGTAATACATACTTCAATAAAAAATACTTAATTAAAGCTTTAAGTAGATAATTAAATAGTTTAGTTTTATTATGTTTTGCTTGCACTTATTTTACTATTAATTAATTTGTTATTTTATTCACAACTTTAAATAAATTTCCAAGAAAGAAAGGTAAACAAAGGCAGCCGCTTTCCAAAACTCCAAATAAAGAGAACCATAAAGAGTGAATCATATTTTTTATGTGGCTCTCTCGCTCTGAGGCTCCACTTTCCAGAGAGAGCGCGACAAAAAGGAGACGAGGAGAGAAAAATGCGCACTCGACGACAGCATGTGGCGAGGAAGAAGAAGAAGAGAAAGAAGAAAATGATTCTTTTTCACTAATCCGTTGAAGTTGTTGTAAATCCAAATGTAGGATTACAATTATTAGCGAAAATTCAAGAAAACACAGGAAAAAACAAAACAAAATTAATGCTTCTTTATTGCAGGCTTTGTATATTTGTATATTTTTTCATTATTTTTCACTCGCAAATAGAAAAAAAAAAACAACAAAAAAGGGCACTGGTCTTGGCACTGTACAAAAATGTAAAAAAATAGACGACAGCGACCCGGCTTTGTGAAGTGTGGGGCAAGGCCTGGAGTAGCCCCAAAGAAAGGCCGGTTCGCTGTCGTCTATTTTTTTTTTACATTTTTTCTACAGTGCCAAGACCAGTGCCCTTTTTTGTTGTTTTTTTTTTATACATATGTGCGAGGGAAAAATAATGAAAAAATATACAAATATACAATATACAAAGCCTGCAATAAAGAAGGATTAATTTTGTTTTGTTTTTTCCAGTGTTTTCTTGAATTTTCGCGAATAATTGTAATCCTACATTGCAACAACTTCAACGGGTGATTGAAAAAAATCATTTTCATAATAAAATAAATATATAAATCGGTATATGTATAATTTGGTATATACCCAGCAGACAAAAATTCCGTTTATGATATTAAAAACGATAGTTTTGCGGACTTCAGGCAGACAAAACGTCCGATTTCAGATCCGCGAACGATACTTAAGTTAATCATCTGACAGGGGTTTTGTGGCAGCAAAAGCTATCATTTTCGGAACCCGAAAATGATTGAGTTTGCGGACCTTTTGCGGTATCAAAACCGGGCCGATTTCGATATCATTCGCGATACTTTTATAATATTATTTACGTAACGGATTTGTATCATTCGAGATATTTTTTAATATTATTCACGGGACGGATTTGAATCATTCGCGATACTTTTTAATATTATTCACGGGACGTATTTGGTATCTTTTGAGATACTTTTATAATATTATAAAAGTGTTCGAATAAATTCGTTTCAGATAATAATAATAATTTCATTTCTTTTTTTACATATATATAAAAAACAATGATTTATTTTACTTTAAATTGTTATTATTTATTTTTATTATAGTTACTAATAATAATAATAATAATATATAATTTATAATTTATATAAAAGTAAAATTATGGAGTAAAATGAATACATATTGAAGTAAATTAAAGTAATGAAATAAACTGAACTTCAAACATAATCATAAAATAAACTTCAAATTTAAACAATACGCGCGCGCGCCAGAGCCAAGCAGATGTGGGCACACTGTTCCACCGAGGGAGTGGGCACACTAAGGCGGCGAAAATAACGACAAATAAGCGGGCACACTAGGCCAGCCAGAGCCCTATATAAAGCGGGCCACCGCCACCAGTCTCCGCCGACGATCGGTAGCGCCCGTTTTCGGGTCAGGTTTCGATAATTAGGCGGAAACTCCGATTCTACGTCCGTTTTTAATATCTTTATCGGACATTTTTCGGATCCATCCGCATTATGTCCGCTCTTTGTTTGCTGGGTATTTACACACGAGACCTTCAAATTATTTGGATCGCACTAATATACATAGGTATTAAATATTTTACAAATATCAAATTAAAAGAGATAAACGTAATGGGAAACAAAGTGAATAATAAATAATAAAATAATTCAAATAATATATTTTTCCCCCACTTGAAATTAGTTTTTAGTGTTTTTTTCCTGTTAACTCTTAATAGTAAAATTGATAAAAACGTATGTATGTCTATGTGGGCGCTATGTTGTCTCATAGCTGGTGAGTAAGGCAGCGTCGACAGGCTCTACGCAACTCGGGCATGTTAAGCTTCGCATTAACCAATCATCTATACAATTGACATGATAAATATGCATGCAAGGCAGATATCGAACAGTTTCGTCCACGCAAAATTCTGCCATGCAGATAGCACATTCTCGTGCCTTCTTCGAAGATCCATCGTATTTCCCAATGGGCAAATGTTGCATTAAGCCAATTCGCTTTGCCAGCTTCACGTGATCTTCGTCCTCCGTTAGATGTTGTTGTTGTCGTCGAATAGATGGCGTGGTGGACGTCGCGGGGTGAAATACACGATATGGTTCAACCTGCTGCAATGACAAAATATATATACATATACATATATACATACATGTGTGTTTATTTATTGTAGCTTGTGTACATATTTTACTTACATGAATTACATATAAAGACTTACATTGCAGAAATGTGTAAAAGAGGTACACCTAAGTATTTCACGGGAGACTGTGCGGATCACAAAGCAAAAATTCTGGATTTTCTTTTGCTTGTGCTTATTAGAAAGCACTGTATTTGGGGCCTTGAGAAATGTAACAAGAGTCGAAAAAAATTAAAAATAATTGGGGGAAAATGAATTTTTATTTTAGTTTAAAAAAAAACACAGAAAACTCACCTAAAATTAAAAAAAAAAAATACAAAAAAAACACATTTGAGGATATTGAATTTTTATTTTAGTTAATTTTTATTTCAGTTAAAAAAACACAGAAAACTCACTTAAAATTAAAAAAAAAAATACAAAAAAAAAAAAAAAAAAAACACATTTGAGGAAAATGAATTTTTATTTTAGTTAATCTTTATTTCAGTTAAAAAAACACAGAAAACTCACTTAAAATTAAAAAAAATACAAAAAATACAAAAAAAAACCTTTGAAAAGAAAAAAAACTATATACCTATTGAAAATAAAAAAAAAAAGTGAACATATTTTTAATTTAATTTAATTTATTAGATGTAAATACATATATTAAAAAAAAAACAAAAAATACAAAAAAAAAACTACAAAAACTAAAAAACTAAAAAAACACAAAAAACTAAAAAAAAAACACAAAAAAATGGAAAAAGAAAACAAAATATAATTATTAACAACAAAAGGAAGATAACTTCGGCATGCCGAAGTTTAAATAAAAAAAAAAAAATCCCTTGTCTTTACTGGGATTCGAACCCATGCACCTTGGATCGGCAATCCGATACCTTAACTACTAGGCCAAACGTCATACATGCGATTGGTAGGCCAGATTCAAACTAGAATCGAGCACTGCGGGTTCCACGAGTAAAATGCGGGTTCTACCGCTGGAACCCGCCATAGAACACATTTTTTTGTATGAGATGTCCTCTCTATATAACTTTATACTCTTTGGTAATACATACTTCAATAAAAAATACTTAATTAAAGCTTTAAGTAGATAATTAAATAGTTTAGTTTTATTATGTTTTGCTTGCACTTATTTTACTATTAATTAATTTGTTATTTTATTCACAACTTTAAATAAATTTCCAAGAAAGAAAGGTAAACAAAGGCAGCCGCTTTCCAAAACTCCAAATAAAGAGAACCATAAAGAGTGAATCATATTTTTTATGTGGCTCTCTCGCTCTGAGGCTCCACTTTCCAGAGAGAGCGCGACAAAAAGGAGACGAGGAGAGAAAAATGCGCACTCGACGACAGCATGTGGCGAGGAAGAAGAAGAAGAGAAAGAAGAAAATGATTCTTTTTCACTCACCCGTTGAAGTTGTTGTTGCAAATCTTAATGTAGGATTACAATTATTAGCGAAAATTCAAGAAAACACAGGAAAAAACAAAACAAAATTAATGCTTCTTTATTGCAGGCTTTGTATATTGTATATTTGTATATTTTTCATTCTTTTTCACTCGCACATAGAAAAAAAAAACAACAAAAAAGGGCACTGGTCTTGGCACTGTACAAAAATGTAAAAAAATAGACGACAGCGACCCGGCTTTGTGAAGTGTGGGGCAAGGCCTGGAGTAGCCCCAAAGAAAGGCCGGTTCGCTGTCGTCTATTTTTTTTTTTACATTTTTTCTACAGTGCCAAGACCAGTGCCCTTTTTTTGTTTTTTTTTTATACATATGTGCGAGGGAAAAATAATGAAAAAATATACAAATATACAATATACAAAGCCTGCAATAAAGAAGGATTAATTTTGTTTTGTTTTTTCCAGTGTTTTCTTGAATTTTCGCGAATAATTGTAATCCTACATTGCAACAACTTCAACGGGTGATTGAAAAAAATCATTTTCATAATAAAATAAATATATAAATCGGTATATGTATAATTTGGTATATACCCAGCAGACAAAAATTCCGTTTATGATATTAAAAACGATAGTTTTGCGGACTTCAGGCAGACAAAACGTCCGATTTCAGATCCGCGAACGATACTTAAGTTAATCATCTGACAGGGGTTTTGTGGCAGCAAAAGCTATCATTTTCGGAACCCGAAAATGATTGAGTTTGCGGACCTTTTGCGGTATCAAAACCGGGCCGATTTCGATATCATTCGCGATACTTTTATAATATTATTTACGTAACGGATTTGTATCATTCGAGATATTTTTTTAATATTATTCACGGGACGGATTTGAATCATTCGCGATACTTTTTTAATATTATTCACGGGACGTATTTGGTATCTTTTGAGATACTTTTATAATATTATAAAAGTGTTCGAATAAATTCGTTTCAGATAATAATAATAATTTCATTTCTTTTTTTACATATATATAAAAAACAATGATTTATTTTACTTTAAATTGTTATTATTTATTTTTATTATAGTTACTAATAATAATAATAATAATATATAATTTATAATTTATATAAAAGTAAAATTATGGAGTAAAATGAATACATATTGAAGTAAATTAAAGTAATGAAATAAACTGAACTTCAAACATAATCATAAAATAAACTTCAAATTTAAACAATACCGCGCGCGCGCCAGAGCCAAGCAGATGTGGGCACACTGTTCCACCGAGGGAGTGGGCACACTAAGGCGGCGAAAATAACGACAAATAAGCGGGCACACTAGGCCAGCCAGAGCCCTATATAAAGCGGGCCACCGCCACCAGTCTCCGCCGACGATCGGTAGCGCCCGTTTTCGGGTCAGGTTTCGATAATTAGGCGGAAACTCCGATTCTACGTCCGTTTTTAATATCTTTATCGGACATTTTTCGGATCCATCCGCATTATGTCCGCTCTTTGTTTGCTGGGTATTTACACACGAGACCTTCAAATTATTTGGATCGCACTAATATACATAGGTATTAAATATTTTACAAATATCAAATTAAAAGAGATAAACGTAATGGGAAACAAAGTGAATAATAAATAATAAAATAATTCAAATAATATATTTTTCCCCCACTTGAAATTAGTTTTTAGTGTTTTTTTCCTGTTAACTCTTAATAGTAAAATTGATAAAAACGTATGTATGTCTATGTGGGCGCTATGTTGTCTCATAGCTGGTGAGTAAGGCAGCGTCGACAGGCTCTACGCAACTCGGGCATGTTAAGCTTCGCATTAACCAATCATCTATACAATTGACATGATAAATATGCATGCAAGGCAGATATCGAACAGTTTCGTCCACGCAAAATTCTGCCATGCAGATAGCACATTCTCGTGCCTTCTTCGAAGATCCATCGTATTTCCCAATGGGCAAATGTTGCATTAAGCCAATTCGCTTTGCCAGCTTCACGTGATCTTCGTCCTCCGTTAGATGTTGTTGTTGTCGTCGAATAGATGGCGTGGTGGACGTCGCGGGGTGAAATACACGATATGGTTCAACCTGCTGCAATGACAAAATATATATACATATACATATATACATACATGTGTGTTTATTTATTGTAGCTTGTGTACATATTTTACTTACATGAATTACTGGCTGTTGTGTTCCGTTATTGTCTCGCAAAAGTGAAATGTCATCGGAAGTGCTGCTTATTTTCAAGCAATTTCCCATTATTGCCCGTTTTTTGTTTAATATTTTACTGAAAGAAAGAATAAAATGCATGGAAGAAGTTGCTGGGATTGTACAAATACATACATACTTTGTTTTTACTTTTAAATCCTAATTTAACTCTTACATCCAAGCAAGAAAAGCGATAAACTAATAAGGTCGCTATTGAACATCGATCAGAATATATTATTACTCAAATTAAAGTTCGTTTCATATTTTGTTATTTGGTTGTACATAAAGTTATTCCAGATATGACGTACGATGTAGGATTGGTTTCCAATATTCCAAAAGTCAACAAAGTCGTCATGATTAAAGACCGTGTTGGGAAAATCTAATCGTTTGATATGAAACAATGAAAATAGGAACAATTCTTTCAAAACACCATATTCTCGATAGCCACATCGATGTGACATTTCTGAATTTATATTATTTCTCTATGTCCGTCAAAATAGCGTCGGTGAGTTAGCGTCGAAATGGAACGGTGGGAAAATGGAACACGGGGAAGGATTTTATTTTTTATTTATTTCGTTAATAGGCAACTAAATCGAACAAAATAAAGTTTATATATACTAAGAAAACAATTTTCTATCGTTTTTTATTGGGTTTGGGAGCATTTGACCACTGGATCCATTAAAAAACGGCCTTTGAAAAATCGTGTTTTGGCCATTTTCTTAATATCTCGACTTCCAGAGTTTGTGCAGTATAATGATATATGCCAGGACAAAGGATATTTATTCTAGTTTTATTCTGCAAAGTTTCAGTTCATTTCAACCGCCAGTTTTTGAGAAAATCGCATAACAGTCAACTAACCTAGGGGTCAGCTCCATACAAAATGGGGCAGCAAAAATTGTAACTCTTATAACTTTAGTTTTCGAGTTTGTGCCAATATGCACGGAATATAGGCTTATAAGGGGAGGCATAGAGAATATTTGGTGAAAATTTCATTAGATTTTAACCGACAGTTTTTGAGAAAATCGCATTACAGTGGGCGGGGTATGTGGGCTGATAACAGAGGCGCGAACTATGAAAACGGAACCAGATGCGAACCAGCTGAGAACCAGTTGCTGAACCAAACAACGGAACCATTCAAAAAAAAAATACTGGATTGAAAAACACTAAGAATTTATGTAATTAAATATAAACTACAACGATTTTCCCATAAACATCGCCATTCTAAGCCTTTTTGCAAGCGTTTTATTAAAATCCATGCAGTCGTTCAGGAGAAATTGCAATTTTCACTTTAAGCAATTATACTGCATATACCACGGCGATATGACTATTCGACGCTAACTTTTAAAAAATTCCTACAGAACTTTCCGAGTTTGTGCAGATATGCACGGTATCTCAAACGAAAGAGGAGAAAATTCTCTTATTTCGAATTAAATTTAAAGGCAATTCAACCGACAGTTTTTGAGAAATTCAATTGTTTCTCTTCATCGAGCCGATTAATGAACACTGGTTGCATATGACACTAACGCCTCATGGCGTGAGCCAGACAATATTTTCGACGCTAACTTTTCAAAAAATTCCTACAAAACTTTCCGAGTTTGTGCAGATATGCACGGTATCTCAAACGAAAGAGGAGATTATTCTCTAATTTCGAATTAAATGTATCCCCAATTTAACCGACAGTTTTCGAGAAATTCAAGTGTTTCTCTTCATCGAGCCGATTAATGAACACTGGTTGCATATGACACTAACGCCTCATGGCGTGAGCCAGACAATATTTTCGACGCTAACTTTTCAAAAAATTCCTACAAAACTTTCCGAGTTTGTGCAGATATGCACGGTACCTCAAACGAAAGAGGAGAATATTCCCTAATTTCGAATTAAATGTATCCCCAATTTAACCGACAGTTTTTGAGAAATTCAAGTGTTTCTCTTTTTCGAGCCGATTAATGAACACTGGTACATTTACATCGATATGACCGCCTCGTGCTCCTATCGATGTATACCCCGCCAATAAATTATTCTTATTGTCAATTTTAATAAATTGTTCAAATATGCATGCCCCATTAACGACGTTGTCATTCTAAGCATTTTGGTAGGTGTCTCATCCAAATCCGTTCAGTCGTTGAAGAGAAATTCGCAATTTCTCACTTTTTCAATTATTATTTAGATAGAAGTGGTGGTATTTTTTGGCTTGTATCAACTTTAATTGTATAGTAAACTAAGGCGAAAAATGTACAATAATTACAGTAAAAATATCCAGACGTTTAGGCCATTAGTTTCGCAATATTATAAGTATGATTTTATAAATTGTCTTATGTGCACAGCAACTTAGATAGTATTAAAAAGAAATTAAAAATAATAAGTTATTTTAGCTTATATTTATATTTATATATTTATATTTATTTATATTAATAAAAAAACAAACAAAAAAATCAGCTTTAATATACAAGTATTAAAAAAAAAATCAAAAATATAACAGCTGATTTCGCAATAAACTAGTTAAATAATTTTAAAAAATCTGCTTTAATATACAAGTATTAAAAAAATCAAAAATATAACAACTGATTTCGCAATAAACTAGTTAAATAATTTTAAAAAATCAGCTTTATTATACAAGTATTAAAAAAATCAAAAATTTAACAGCTGATTTCGCAATAAACTAGTTAAATAATTTAAAAAAATCAGCTTTATTATACAAGTATTAAAAAAATCAAAAATATAACAGCTGATTTCACAATAAACTAGTTAAAGTTAAAAATCCATTATACTAGCACTATATACTTAAACTATATACTTTTAAAATAAAATAGTAAAAAAAAAATGTTGAATTGTGGAGTAGGCCTACAGGGGATACCACATTAAAAAAAACGCGCCAATCACTCTACCTCAATGGTGGTGGGGAAATGAGTGAAATAATGGAACCTTTCTTTTTCTTATTTTATAGATTTTGCTGTCCGACGAGGCGAATCACGCCTGAGGGAATGCAAACGGGCTCCACCGCCAATGATGACGACCGTCACTCCACGTCAACGGACATATCGCTGACAACGACGGGCGCAACGACGCCGGCTGATCTATCAATCTATCTATCCGAGAGCTACGTGTACAAGGTGGCCGCTATTCGCGAAGTTCTGCACAGAGATGATATGAATGTGACCTTCTCCGGACGCACCTCCTACGGCAAGAGCTCAGTGATTAATGCCATGCTGCTGTAGAAGATCCCGCCCAGCGGTATTGGACACACAGCAAATTTCTTTTGCCGGGTGGAGGGCAACAACGGTGGCGGGGCCTATCTCATGAAGGAATCCGACGAGAAGCTTAATGTGGTGGTATGTAAACCATAGTACAGTGTAGCACCAGGCTTCTATTTAATATCTCTCCATTTTTCCTTTCCTTTTTGGCAGAATATCAAACAAGGAGCTGAAGGTGAGCAACGAAAAGGAGGCGACCGAACGGGTATTCATCGTTTCCGCCCACGAAACGCGCTCTGTCTGTTCTGTCATCTTGTGCCCCTCGAATGCACAAGCAGATGCAATTAAATCTTTATCGAGTGAAAATAAACCCTCTCCAGATGCTAAAAACCATCGGTTGGCGTGTCCTGGTCGATGTTGGCGCCCTCTACGGCTGGATCTATCCGTACGAGCGGCTCTCGTGTACGAACTCTGCCAAGGAGCACACCGTCAAGAGGCAATACGTGCGGCATGCCACCAAGAAGCTCAATATGATCGTCGACCTTACCTCTGCCAATTGCAGTCATCAAGTGCAGCGGTGAGTAATTGCTCCCAGGCTTTCTACCATTATATTTAATTTGAATCAATTTTACAGGAACTGTCGAGCAGGAACCTTTGCCCGCTTGTGCCACACCGTTGTCACCGCCACCACGGACACGAACGAGGAGCTAAAGTCGCTGGAGCTCAATGTCCTCGAGGGCAATCAGAAGCAGCTGAAGCTGCTGCGCAACAAGGCCAACTATAAACAAATATGCACCCACCGTGTTACCCACCCTGGCTATAATAAATTATAACAATAAATGTTTTACTCATTTTATTTTTTATTTGTTTTATTTATTTATTAATGCTGCTCCGGCTGTGGCTGCTGCTGCTCCAGCTGCAGTCTCTCCATTAGGAGAGCAGCCAGCTGTGCTTGCTGCTGCTGGACCAGTTGCTCCAGCTGGCGCAAGCGATCCAACTGCTGCTGCTCCTGCGGCGGCTGCTCTCCTTGCTGCTGCTGCTGATCCTCTCGGTGCTGCTGCTGCTCCTCGCCTTGTGGCTGATGCTGCTCAGCGCCTTGCTGCTGCTCCTGCCGCCGTTGGTTTAGGGCCACCATCACCGACTGCCGCACGAAGCGACGGTCTTCGGCGCTTCCTCCAGCTTCAACGGACGCATTGTATGCCATGGTGGCGCGCTGCCTGCGGTTGGGACCGCGCCAAACTCCGCGGCCGCGCCCTCGACCGGATCCACGTCCTCGAAACGGTCCGCGCCCGTCTACAAAATACACGTTGTTCACCATCTGAAATAAATTTTTAAATTATATACAAATATATATATACAAATTAGTAATGATGCTTACCTTATTGCGTCTTCCTCAATAAAAACGTGAAGATTAACCGCAATTCTTCGAATATCGGGACATTCGATTATTCGATGCTGCCAGACCGTCGAAAACTTCGACATATCGTAAATTTATAAATTAATTTTCTTAACAACTAATGGCCTAAACGTCTGGATATTTTTACTGTAATTATTGTACATTTTTCGCCTTAGTTTACTATACAATTAAAGTTGATACAAGCCAAAAAATACCACCACTTCTATCTAAATAATAATTGAAAAAGTGAGAAATTGCGAATTTCTCTTCAACGACTGAACGGATTTGGATGAGACACCTACCAAAATGCTTAGAATGACAACGTCGTTAATGGGGCATGCATATTTGAACAATTTATTAAAATTGACAATAAGAATAATTTATTGGCGGGGTATACATCGATAGGAGCACGAGGCGGTCATATCGATGTAAATGTACCAGTGTTCATTAATCGGCTCGAAAAAGAGAAACACTTGAATTTCTCAAAAACTGTCGGTTAAATTGGGGATACATTTAATTCGAAATTAGAGAATATTCTCCTCTTTCGTTTGAGGTACCGTGCATATCTGCACAAACTCGGAAAGTTTTGTAGGAATTTTTTGAAAAGTTAGCGTCGAAAATATTGTCTGGCTCACGCCATGAGGCGTTAGTGTCATATGCAACCAGTGTTCATTAATCGGCTCGATGAAGAGAAACACTTGAATTTCTCGAAAACTGTCGGTTAAATTGGGGATACATTTAATTCGAAATTAGAGAATAATCTCCTCTTTCGTTTGAGATACCGTGCATATCTGCACAAACTCGGAAAGTTTTGTAGGAATTTTTTGAAAAGTTAGCGTCGAAAATATTGTCTGGCTCACGCCATGAGGCGTTAGTGTCATATGCAACCAGTGTTCATTAATCGGCTCGATGAAGAGAAACACTTGAATTTCTCGAAAACTGTCGGTTAAATTGGGGATACATTTAATTCGAAATTAGAGAATAATCTCCTCTTTCGTTTGAGATACCGTGCATATCTGCACAAACTCGGAAAGTTTTGTAGGAATTTTTTGAAAAGTTAGCGTCGAAAATATTGTCTGGCTCACGCCATGAGGCGTTAGTGTCATATGCAACCAGTGTTCATTAATCGGCTCGAAAAAGAGAAACACTTGAATTTCTCAAAAACTGTCGGTTAAATTGGGGATACATTTAATTCGAAATTAGAGAATATTCTCCTCTTTCGTTTGAGGTACCGTGCATATCTGCACAAACTCGGAAAGTTTTGTAGGAATTTTTTGAAAAGTTAGCGTCGAAAATATTGTCTGGCTCACGCCATGAGGCGTTAGTGTCATATGCAACCAGTGTTCATTAATCGGCTCGATGAAGAGAAGCACTTGAATTTCTCGAAAACTGTCGGTTAAATTGCCTTTAAATTTAATTCGAAATTAGAGAATTTTCTCCTCTTTCGTTTGAGATACCGTGCATATCTGCACAAACTCGGAAAGTTTTGTAGGAATTTTTTGAAAAGTTAGCGTCGAAAATATTGTCTGGCTCACGCCATGAGGCGTTAGTGTCATATGCAACCAGTGTTCATTAATCGGCTCGATGAAGAGAAACACTTGAATTTCTCGAAAACTGTCGGTTAAATTGGGGATACATTTAATTCGAAATTAGAGAATAATCTCCTCTTTCGTTTGAGATACCGTGCATATCTGCACAAACTCGGAAAGTTTTGTAGGAATTTTTTGAAAAGTTAGCGTCGAAAATATTGTCTGGCTCACGCCATGAGGCGTTAGTGTCATATGCAACCAGTGTTCATTAATCGGCTCGATGAAGAGAAACACTTGAATTTCTCAAAAACTGTCGGTTAAATTGGGGATACATTTAATTCGAAATTAGAGAATAATCTCCTCTTTCGTTTGAGATACCGTGCATATCTGCACAAACTCGGAAAGTTTTGTAAGAATTTTTTGAAAAGTTAGCGTCGAAAATATTGTCTGGCTCACGCCATGAGGCGTTAGTGTCATATGCAACCAGTGTTCATTAATCGGCTCGATGAAGAGAAACAATTGAATTTCTCAAAAACTGTCGGTTGAATTGCCTTTAAATTTAATTCGAAATTAGAGAATTTTCTCCTCTTTCGTTTGAGATACCGTGCATATCTGCACAAACTCGGAAAGTTCTGTAGGAATTTTTTAAAAGTTAGCGTCGAATAGTCATATCGCCGTGGTATATGCAGTATAATTGCTTAAAGTGAAAATTGCAATTTCTCCTGAACGACTGCATGGATTTTAATAAAACGCTTGCAAAAAGGCTTAGAATGGCGATGTTTATGGGAAAATCGTTGTAGTTTATATTTAATTACATAAATTCTTAGTGTTTTTCAATCCAGTATTTTTTTTTGAATGGTTCCGTTGTTTGGTTCAGCAACTGGTTCTCAGCTGGTTCGCATCTGGTTCCGTTTTCATAGTTCGCGCCTCTGTTATCAGCCCACATACCCCGCCCACTGTAATGCGATTTTCTCAAAAACTGTCGGTTAAAATCTAATGAAATTTTCACCAAATATTCTCTATGCCTCCCCTTATAAGCCTATATTCCGTGCATATTGGCACAAACTCGAAAACTAAAGTTATAAGAGTTACAATTTTTGCTGCCCCATTTTGTATGGAGCTGACCCCTAGGTTAGTTGACTGTTATGCGATTTTCTCAAAAACTGGCGGTTGAAATGAACTGAAACTTTGCAGAATAAAACTAGAATAAATATCCTTTGTCCTGGCATATATCATTATACTGCACAAACTCTGGAAGTCGAGATATTAAGAAAATGGCCAAAACACGATTTTTCAAAGGCCGTTTTTTAATGGATCCAGTGGTCAAATGCTCCCAAACCCAATAAAAAACGATAGAAAATTGTTTTCTTAGTATATATAAACTTTATTTTGTTCGATTTAGTTGCCTATTAACGAAATAAATAAAAAATAAAATCCTTCCCCGTGTTCCATTTTCCCACCGTTCCATTTCGACGCTAACTCACCGACGCTATTTTGACGGACATTATTTCTCTTCAATTCGCCATTATAATGTCTTCCACACGTCCATCCCATTTCATTTTAACTCCACAGCAGCCACTTTAGCCATCTTCGATTATGTTTTGGCTGTTCCACAACTGTCTGGTTAGATCAGATGTTATTTGATGGTGGATGGGATGGGATAGTGGATGTAGCTTTGTGATGTGCTCTGTAGAAACACGGTATTGCGATATTTTCTATATATCTATCGTTCAACGTGGTATGGCGTTGTGTGACATTTTGTAAATATCCAGCAGCGGTCACACCTTATTTCTTATTCAGACGCGCACGTGTTTTTGAGTTTGTTATTAAATAAAATTAACATTCGAAATGGGATTTGGACGGCCTCGTGGTGGTGGTTCTGGCAGAGGATTTCGCGGTGGCGGAGGTGGTGGCGGCGGCGGAGGAGGATTTAACAGAGGTGGCCCTCGTGGTGGACGGGGAACTTTTGATAATGGTAATATATTTCTTACTAAAAAGTTAATTTAGTTACTAATATATAATTTACAGGCCCGCCAGATCGTGTTATTCCATTGGGCAACTTTGTTTACTCCTGCCAAAACGATCTGGTTTGCAAAGTTGGAATCCAAGATGTTCCTTATTTTAACGCTCCCATATTTCTTGAGAATAAGGAACAAATAGGAAAGATTGATGAAATATTTGGAACAGTTCGTGATTATTTCGTATCCGTCAAATTATCGGATAATGTGTATGCCAACAGCTTTAATCCGAATCAATCATTATATATCGATCCTGGTAAATTATTGCCAATTGCTAGATTTCTTCCTAAACCTCCGCAACCGAAAGGAGTTCAGAAAAAGACCAGTCGCGGCGGAGCTGGGGGTACTTCTGGCTTCCGGGGAGGTTCATCTCGCGGTGGATCAGGTAAAGTCAATAATATATATTGTACTGTAGTGAATATAATATTCTAATATTTTTTCTGGCAGGTGGTCGTGGCGGTGCTCGTGGTGGAGCTAGAAATAATTTTGGAAGCAGCGGTGGATTTAGAGGGCGTGGCGGTGGCGGTGGTGGATTTAATAGAGGAAGAGGCGGTGGCTCCTCCGGTGGACGTGGGCGTTGGTAGGGTTTTTGGTGGTTTCATCATTAAAATCACAAAGAAACAGTACAAAATTCAATGTGCTTTGAATTTTCATTTCAATTTAAAAACTGTAAAACAAGCTTAAACAAATAAATTTTCATAACTTAAAAAAAAAAATGAGTTCATTTATTCAATTAGAAAAGATTGCTATGTCGTCAATGAAAAAGGGAAAAAGACAAAGTTTTCGTTTATATGAAAACTAGAGGGCCCGCTATTGCATCCTCGCTTTGATCGGATGCAGATCCACACTTAAAATTTTGTATTAAATTTCGCTTTGAAGTCAGCGCACTGAATGAGAAATAAAGATTCTTTGAAGTCGAATGACATATATAAAATGAGGCAAGACCTACTCTAAGCCTTAGACAAATATCAATATTATCCCATTAATATTATTTTTTTAAATTTATGTTTTTTATTTTTTAAAATAGGTTGCAGGTGGAATTAGAAAATTAAAATACCCATACGAATCTGGAAATTTTTTTTCTGATTTTTTAAAAAAAAACTTCAAGTCTCTAAGACATGTGGTTTGGCCATGGCTGTGATATATCAGTCAGTCAGTCAGTCAGTGAGAACAAAGCATTTTATATATATAGATTAATCACCCACAGGATTATCGTCCACATATGAATGGCCGTCTAAAGTGTGAATAAAAAATATAGCAACATTTTTCAACATTATTTTTCGTTTTATTATTAAAGCGTACATAATGTATTTTAATTCTACATACTTCATAAACGTTAATTGTTTTCAAGTATTATATTTACTTAATCGCTTAAGTTTGAGTGATTGCTATCAATGTTGCCGTTATGTATTATTCACTTAAATGATAGTGTAACATTTATTATTATTATCATTTAATACATATTGTTGTTAACCTTTGCCACTATCTATCAGTCCAATAATTATATATTGACTTAAAAAGTTCTTAATTATTACATATATAACTTCTTAGCTGCAAATAATAGTAAAAGTAATTTAATATTAGTACAATATATATATTAAATACTATATATACATATTTAGGCATAGGTTTATTTATTTTCAATAACTTGTGTGCTATTTTCTCTTTTCCGAATTATTCAGAGAAAAGAGTTTGGTTCTTAACTTAAAAACTTAACTGACTCGAGCAACTATAATACTAAAACATAGAAACTTATTGAAAATAATGATTACATTTGTAAAAAAAACTGTAACTTCAATAAATAAAAATATATCAAGTAAATATTGCAAAATCGTTCCAGCGAACACAAAACCTTGAAAAACACAGAGAAGATGGAAGCATGAATGTGTACTTTTTATAATACAAATTATTTAAAAGTGAGACTTTAAAACTAAACATATTTAAAATACACAAAATATGGAAATTATATCTAATTTTTATTATAATTTCTTTATCACTTAATTTTGTCGTGAAGCCGAAACATATATAATATGCGTTAAACAGTCTTTTTTAAATTGGCAATGGCTCTATATACATTGTTCCAAATATATTATTAATACATCATGTCCTCTAGAGACTCATTCCTTTATACGGATTGAAAGATTGTTGCGAGTTTACTTTTTTTTTTTTTAAATTTTTATATACAATATCTACACATGACTAGAGCCAAATATAAATCCGTAATTATTTTATCACAGCAATATATTTATTTTTTAATTTTAAGGGTTCTGTATGTTCTTGTAATAAAAATAATTTAGATCCCCTTTGCTTTTCCAGAAATACGCCATGCTGCGAAATATTTTGAATTATTATTTATTAAATATTGGCCCTCGGTCGAAAATGTTTTGTTTCATCCTTTTTTTTTAATCAAGTCAAAAATAAACAGATAAATCGGACATTTTATGCGCCATCAAAAATTATGAAAATAATGCCGCTAGTTTTTCAAATTCAGATAGAGAAAAAATAAAAGATAAAAAAACCTATTATTTCGTTATTTATGATTCGTCACTTGTAGATTATTATTTCAACGTTTTCAATGACTTTTAATAATAATAATTAATACAATACAATACACAGTGCCCATTTGTTGACTAGCCGATCGAGTTTACGATTTATATTTGTTTATATATTGTTTTGTGCAATTTATGTATGATTGACCATGGATTTACATAAGGCTCTAGTTTTTTTTTCTTTTCTTTCGTGCGTTTTAAATATTTAAATTACACAATACAACATTTTTGTGGATATGAAGTATTCTCTTATTCTTACGGAAATCAAGATATGTTTAATTAAGTACTTTTTGATCTGCAAAGAGTAATTACAACAAAAACTAGGCACGAATTAGGTTATTTTTAATGTGATTTGCAATGAAGAATTTTAATGGAAAAAAAGATTAAAAGATTATTAAATCTGGATTATTGATTTTGACAAAAACTGAATTTCGAGACTAGTTAAAAAATTGCAATACAATAAACATTTGTAAAAAATAACAAACTTCAATAATTTAAAATGCTTGTAATATATCCTCTCGCCGTTTTATTTGGAATATTAAGTAGGTCTATCAGGTCTTATGGTCAATAAATTCGTAAGCATTTCTCAGTATCAGTAATCAGTACGTTCTATGTGAAAATGGTTTTCTATTTACAAAGATTTATGTTTATTTCTTTAGGTTACAAAATTATGATCTCATCAAATTGAAAATATGTTGAAAAATAATAGTTGTGTTCTTTTATTGGTATTCCGATTTCTCCTATTTAGGTATATGATATATTTAAGGTAAATGAATATATGTTGAAAACGCGGAATTATATTTTTTCTTTAATTTTCTGATCGTTCTTATGGCAGCTATATGATACGGTGGTCCAATCTGGCTCGTTTCGACTTATTCATCAATAAGACCATTGGAACAGAAACTGTTGACTAAAATTATAATACCCTGCTAGAGATAATAAGAGACTTTACTTAAGACAAGTAATTATTGCCACAAAATGTAACATTTATGCCATTAAAAAATGCCATGAACTCGGGGAAATTACTATTTAATTTTCCAATGGATTTCAAAAATCCATATAGCAAATTAAGGTATAGACTTGGTTTTGCTTTTTCAGTAGTATAATTATTCATTAGGCGGATCTATTTGGCATTGCCTCTAGCTTGGGATAGATCTGTACATATATCAGGCTTCTATATTTAAACAAAAAATATCTATAAATCTTTATTTGGCCTCTAACGGAGCTTTTTTTGTAGTGTTTGTTGTGCAAAAGGGATACCTTTAAAATGTAAATATAATTAAAAAAGAAAAAGTAATGTTGGCACAAAGTAGTATTTATTTAATGGCCACTTTTTTACGGAAGAATGGCGATGGGATGGTTGTGTCGAGGAGGATTATTGCACATAGTTTTTTTTTTTATACAATTCTCAAACAGAAGTCTAAAAATATTTTATTGCAAATTGTTTTTTCTTTATAAATCTGACGATCGTTGCAAAGAGAAGTTTTGATATTAAAGAGGGGCAAAATGCCCTCAGGCCTTCGTTTCCAAAGACTCGCAGAGCTTGCTAGTGTAATGATCAAAGGACCTGTTACTTTACAGAGCAATTTGCATGTTCGAACATGGTTTGGACATGAACATACATGTATGTACCTGGGTTTTCTCTGCTACAAATTCTTCTCTGTCTGTTATGAAACGCTGATGGCTCCAGTTTCTGTAGCGCCGGCGCCCGATGAATTCTTGCTGGAAGCATTGGATTGCTGATGGTGATCAGTGGTTTTTTCATGACTACTATGACATTCAGAAGCGCTGCTGGTTTTTCCGCCATGATGGGAGCTTATAGACAACATTGACGTCGTCGTTGTTGCTTCATTTATGTTACTACTAGCCGCCGCCATTTTATTTCTGTTATTTACCGCAGCAGCTGTCGTCGTCATATGAGCAACATTTATTAACTGTTGTTGTTGCTGGTGAAAATGTTGACTAAAGCTGCTCTTTAACAGCGACGACGACGGCTGATGATGATTTGTCAACTGATTAATACTCAGGGGATTGTTAATGTCTCGCGGATTAGCACCAATTGGATTTCGTATAATGTTTGGCATTACGGGAATTGGAATTGGAATTGGGGAGTTGCTTAAATTATTTAAGCTAATAGTATTACCAAAGAATGGATCTAGCTTATTTGTACCTGTACCAGTACCTGTACATGCGGATGTTGTCGTGGCAAAGACAGGACTTAACCCCATTCCCAGATGACTAAAACGATTGCCCAGATTGAGAGTGGAGGAAGTTCCGCCGCCTCCTCCTGGAATACTGATAGCTCCTGGAATACTGTTGTTAACCCCTGGCATACCAGTTGTTACGGGCGAGACAGTACTTGAGGTACTTGGCGTAGTCCCACCACTGCCACTCGACGCTGATGCTGATGTTGACGATGTAGAAACAGATGCCGAACGTTGTTGCTGGTGCTGTTCTGCGGCATTAACATTGATCAATAGAGCGGCTGGATTTGGTGTCGTCGGATTAATAAAATTAATCATATTTAAAGGACTTGCTAGGCTCGTGGTGGTGGTCGATGGACTCTGGGCAAAACTAGACATGGATCCATGATCCAAGGATTCCGCATCATCATCAATTTTATTTTCAGTTTCGACAGCATCCCCGCCGCTTCCACAGCTTCCATTGAGCTTGACATCATCATCGTCATCATCATCGTCGTCGTCGTCGCTTCCATGATCATCCATGCCGCTGCCATCTTCCAGAATTCCACCATTTCCATTCATTGCCTCCATATAGCGAATGCATTTCTTTTTGCGTCTACAAGAAATAGAACAAGGAAGAGAAAAAGGCAAGAAAATAAAAATCGTTTATTTTACAAGTGTTTATAAAACATGTAATCTTATGAGTGCAAAGATATAGACATTCCAAAAATATATTGAAAACACAAACACAATAGAATTTCATGCTCAAAAAGGGAGAAACCTTAGAAAAAAACACACAAAAAACACATATTTTGCTATTATTATTAATAATTATAATTAAATAAAATTAAAAGCATGCGCCTTTTGAAAAAACTGCATTAATTATCAATATAATTGTTGAATCATCTATGCATTTTGCAAGCTTAAAAAGAAGCACATCAGATAAAAAAATAAAGTTTGAAAGCTTATTGGGATATCTTAAAAAAACATAATATAGTTATTGCTAGTAGTGCTGGAACTTTTAACTAAATAATTAAATAATTATGGTATGTGAAGCCTTCAATCAAACAACATTCAAATAACTTAATAATTTACTTTTTATCAACAACAAGTATATAGAACAACGGGTAACACAAACAACAATATTACGCCTTAATCAAAATGTATATCAGGGTTCTTTAAGCGCATTATTATTCCGATTTTGGCAATATTTTTGGAAAACAAGCTTAAGTTTTAAATAGAAAATATGATTAACAAAAAAAAATGTATAACCTTAACATATATCATACTACTTTTATAAAGAGGAAAGATTTATATTTGTTCATCTGTTGGTATGTTTGTATACACCAAAATAGAAATCTTTTCTCTTTATAATAGTAGTATGAAGTATGATATACTATGTAATCTATATATATAAAATGCTTTGTCCTGACTGACTGACTGACTGATATATCACAGCCATGGCCAAACCACATGTCTTAGAGACTTGAAGTTTTTTTTTAAAAAATCAGAAAAAAAATTTCCAGATTCGTATGGGTATTTTAATTTTCTAATTCCACCTGCAACCTATTTTAAAAAATAAAAAACATAAATTAAAAAAAATAATATTAATGGGATAATATTGATATTTGTTTAAGGCTTAGAGTAGGCCTTGCCTCATTTTAAATTTGTCATTCGACTTCAAAGAATCTTTATTTCTCATTCAGTGCGCTGACTTCAAAGCGAAATTTAATACAAAATATTAAGTGTGGATCTGCATCCGATCAAAGCGAGGATGCAATAGCGGGCCCTCTAGTTTATATATAACCATAATATAATTATATATTTAATAGCGGTAATACAAAAAATCACCTTTGACGAATTATAACAATTTTAATAATATAAAACAAATAATTTACCCTAAAATGTTTGTAATGAAATAAACAAGTACAAATTCGTTTTTGAACGAATTAAATATTTTTCAAAAAACTAGATTTCCATGCAAAAATAGAAATGTTTATGTAAATATATATATAATATATGGGCAATTCCACGATGTCGCACGGGACACTTTTACGCTTTTAAAGCAAAAAAAAAGATACAATTAAAGCAACTCAAATTTGGCGAGTATGTTTAAATTATTACTCTTCCATAGCTCTATTATTGGTGAAAAAGTTGAGTTCGGTCAACTTTTTATTTTCAAGATAATTTCAAAAAACTACCGATGTCGCACGGGACAAAAAATGGAAGTCGTTTTGTCGGCCTACCGTTTAAAGTCAAAGTTTAGCGAAACCTAAAGGAATATTTTAATGAGTCTAATTTTAAAATGTTGTGCCATCATTTATCCTAATAATGTTTTTGTCTTAAGGGAGGGGTCTGGTTTTGAAGGCAGAAAATAAACGGTTTTTTTAAAATTTTTTTTGGGCGTACGGTGAAAGTAAATTTTTTCCTGATTATTGTACATTAAAGAGTAGTAATTGAACTATATTCTGTGAAATATTGGTTGAAAAATATTGAAAATTGACCGAATGGCAGCAATTCTTCGCAGGCGCCAAAACAAAAAGCTTTTGCGGTGCACACCATACCTCAGCACTGGATCATGTGAATGAAACAACCAATGTTTTTCATCATTTAAATGTCCCTCTAGGTATTGACGTCAGTTTTTAATTTTTTGTAATTTTTGAATTTTTACAAGACTTGAAAGTGAAAATACCACATTTTTGGCCAAAATTCATGACTATTGTTGTTAATAATAAAAAATTAAAATCAAAACGAAAAATCTCGACGTTGTTACCTCATAAATTATGTAGGAAATACTGTAAAATTTAAGAACGATCGGTTGAATAGTTTTGAGATACAGTGTGCACCGACTCAAAAACATCGATTTGAGAAAACGCGTTTAAAGTTTTTCGTGCGGTAAGACCCTGGTAAAACCCGCCTACTTCCAAAGCTATATCTTTGTGAGTTCTGCTCCGATTGACTTCATATTTACAGACAACATTCTTGAGATACTATACTTTCATAATATGCAATAAAAAAAAAATGACTTTTTTTGAACCCTCAAAACCAGACCCCTCCCTTAAAGCAAAAAGATCGTTTACTTTTTTTTTAAATTGACTTTGTATCGATGTCGCACGGGACATGTCGCACGGGACATGTTTTTCCATCGTACTTTTCATGATGTTTTTTTACTATTTAAGTAAATCAGAAAAGTATAAATGTGGTCACTTTTGACTCTTTGCAATCTCCCAGAGATGATAGAATGCAAAAGTCCAAGCATAATTCCTCTGCTTTGGAAGTTTTTAACGAAACACAAGATGATCTTATTTATGGTGTTTTTCATCAAAAATGATGAAAAATCGCATTTACTCGAGTATGCCTTGGAATATCTCGAAATTTGTTTTAGAATATGATAAAGGATTTCAAATTTGATCAATTGGAACATTTCTTAATGTTACTATGTTAAAAATATTAATTTTAGAGCATATTTTCTGTTTTTGCTGCGGTTGACCTCCTCGTGGAATTGCCCATATATATATATATATATAGTTATATATATGATATATGATATATATATAAATGCATACATGTTAAGCTTATAACCCTGATACGCATTTGTATTATTATTAATTGTTTGATATTTTGTTTAATTACTGGTCTCTCTCTCTCCCTGGGGCGTTGGAGCAATTTATTAAGATCTCTTATTATATTTGATCCTGGGATCTCTGGAACGTCAGATTTTTGTCCCGCTTGTATATGTTTCTTTTGTTATTGCATAGATCGGTCGGTCCCTTACAAATTGACATATGTCGGTGGTGCTTGTGCCTGTGCTTGCTGCTGTTGTGGCGACAATTGCTGCGAGCAAGCTGCGACTTGTATGCCATTTATTGATCCGTTTCCATTACTGCCATTCGGAGGAGCCGCCATCATTAATTGGACATGTGTATGAGAAGACGAGGTGGATGATGATGAGGAGGACGAGGATGACGATATCGCACCGCCAACAATGCCACTTACAATGGGTGCCAACATGTTTACAACGCCAACACCGACACCAGCACCTGGTGAACTATTATTACTGCTCGTGGTGATGCCGCTTCCTCCATTATTATTGTTGCTTACAGTTGAAATTGCACCCAAATTGGGACTTCATTCAACACGGAAAAGTCAATAAAATTTAGTCCAATAATTAATATTTAATCACATCATCAGGGCAGTCGATAAAAAGATGTGGGACAGCATCAGAATATTTTTAGAATTATAATTATATGTTTTAAAATAATTTGTACACATAATTAGTATTTAATCGCAAATAATTTCGATAATAAGTAAGTAGTTTTATGATTAATTCGGACAATCGGATGTCCGATGCTGTGTGGTCTCACGAATTATGTTTATTTTATGTTGTTTCTAAGGTAGTGTAAAATTTTCTTTCCCCTTTTGGCGAACATCAAATATTATTATTAAAAAGTATATATATATATATATATATTTGATAAAGACAAATTAATAAATAATATTTAAAGTAAGAGTAGGTGGTTCCCCATATTTACAAGCAATACCCGCAAAATCATTCAGTATATAAATAATATAAAAATAAAAATAAATAATTAAAAACTAATAAAAAGTAACAATAAATTATATATTTGTTCTTTTGGGGTTGCATTTATCGTGATTACTGATACAATTTTAAAATTATATATTATATTTGTTAAAATTAAATAGTATACCTATATTTGTGTCTGTGTGTGTTTTTTTTAATTGTGGGACTGGTTCGTAATTAAATCTAATAAGTATTATATTGTGCAGTTTACAATGTCTTAATTATTATTTTTTTATTAATAATAATTTAAGTAAATCAAAATTCACGCAAGATAAAGACAAAAATGACGCAGCAGCAAATAAACTAAATTATATAAAATGTATTTCTGTTCTAACTAATAAGGATCATTAACCTTTGAGCAATGGAACACCCAACCCATCATAAAATTGTTTTTTCTGTTTAAAATTATTGATATTTGTAAATATTTCAGTCTTCTGAAGGATTACAACTTATTTTATTATATCCTTTTCATTTCAAATATTTATAATATATATTATATATTCCTTAAAACTGACATGTGCTTCATTTTTTCATTGGACAAGAAAACTTGCGTGAATCTTGTGTAAGCGCCTTCAATATCACATAAAATGTAGAAATGATAAAAAAACATACCTGCAGGGCTTGCACCATTGATTTTGTTGATCTAATCCAAAACGAGCTCGACATTTCTTCATATTATTTCCTGGCAAAAAATAATCACAATTTTAGATTATACCTTTAATATATTTGTATTTGCAGTTTTAATAATGACTGGTTAGGACTTGAAATATTAGTTGTAATCATAAACATTAAAGAATACAGAAGAAGTTAAGCAAAATCTACGATAGCAATGCTAAACTTTCGCAAAAAAAAAATGTAGAAAAGTCTAAAAGCATGCTACATGCCAAAACATATATGGATTATTGTATTTTAGTAACTATAATTAAGTAAAAGTATATAGTGGTTTGTTTCCTACATTTTTGGATTCTCAATTTGGAATATATAGTTTTCAACGAGGATATTCTCTATAATCTCTATTATTGATCCAATTACATTTATTGTGAAACTGATTTTCGATTAAAAATATATATGTATATATTATAATATTTACACATAAAAATCTCTTTTTGGCGTTAACATTAAAAAATATATATTGTCCGATCGTCCGGTGTCTCTGTCAGTATTAATATTTTAACTGATATAAATTTTTTTATATCGTAAATAAATTTAAGAAAATGTATGATCTAACCTCCTTCGTTGGTATCTTGCTTCCGCTTCCGCTTCTTGCCGCGTGAAGCATTTGTGCGAGAGCTCCAATCGGGATACATTTGCATGTGCAGCTGGCGTTCCCTTCGCGCCAATTCGTAATATTTCGCTTGCTCCTCACGCCCCAAAGCATGCCACTATGGGTTTTATTTTCGTTTTTTTCCGTGTGGGATATATATTTATATATATATTATGTAACAATAAATAGTATGCAAACATAGTATATCGGAATATATGGGTAAATATTTAAGCAAGCTAAATTGAATATTTGAGGTAATTTCTTTGCGAGAAAGTAATCAACCTTTTCGTTTCTGAATTACTATTTAATGAGAAGGATTGATCCCACAACCTTTTAATCGATATTTTAGTTTAAACTGTCTCGATAAATACACAAAAAAAAAAAATTAAATAAAATGTAAGCCCTTTTAATGGATGTTATATAAAAATTCCCCAAATGGTAAAGTCTCAAAAAAATGTTGTTATTTAATATTATTTATATATTTAAAAAACTATTATATTATATATATTTTTAAAAAGTTTTTTATATTTATGGTTTTTTTTTAATATCTGTAGCAGTTATATCCGATATAGCTCTCGCTAGTCTTCAATTTAACGCACCTATCACCTGTTTAAGGGGTTGAAAATTGCCTTTTTCAAAATGTTAGAGCTCGCAAATAACAGTCAACTATCTTTATTTTGAAGCTCAGTTTCCAAATATCATAAAAAGCTGTACAGATCGATGGTACTATCGATTCTATCGAAAGTCTTTTACCGATGCTATCAGTTTTAACTATTACTTTACTATGAAAAAAAAATTGTCCACATTTTCATTTCGTGAAAATAAAATTGTGCTATTACGTGTGTTGACGCTTTTTTTTTTATTATGGTATATAATACGCCCTCATTTTTAAGGGATACTACATTTAAAGAATAATTCTAAGCAATAGTATCGAATAGTACCCCCAAAAATATCGAAAAACATCGATGTTTTCACAGTTCTACTATACTAAGAACTTGTTAGGCAACGGACTTGATCGATTTTAAATACGGTTTCGGGCGCATGCTTTTCGCCAATTTCATATATATTTCGCAGATTACTCTGGATTCTTAATAATAGTTTGAAAGAGATTCAAAAGCAAAAAATTCGTTTGAAATTAAAAAAAAATATTAAGCAATAATATGTTTCAATCATTTTTTGCCTTTTTATATATACGTCTTTCCAAATTTTTGCCAATATTAATATTAATTTTTTGAATTGTGTTTTGTGTGGTTTGTGTTTGTACATGTATTATTTTTCATAATTTTTTACAGGACTAATTATTATTTAATATTAAAAGTGAGACTATGTGAGACGAACGACATTTTCCAATGCTTATGTATCACATTAATTAAAATCCAAATATCCGATATACGATATCCGATGCATACGTTACCGCTCTCATCCAGAGAACTGTTTAGTATTCCATTCCCATTCTGAATAAAAGTAACATTTGTCCGTCTATCATATAAAATTATGGATACTAAACTATGCTGTACATATTGTATTCTATTCAGTGTCTATTTAAACTATCCCTTAAATAAATCGTAGATATTAAGGTTTTTTCTTTGTAGAAAAGTCTCTAAAGTTTCACAGAAATTTCAGTTGGATATATATTTTTTAATACCAATTTATAATTTATAAAAAAACATGTCAAGATCTAAATGACTAATTTTACATCGACTATCTAAGAGTTAGGCTCGGGTGTTCAAAATCTATCTGCAAAATCTACTAAAGCAAAGGTTGTACATCTTCCAAGTAAAGATTTATATCAGTTTTTAGTTATTAAATACAATAATTCAAGTATTTACACAAATTATATTTACTAACTGTTAATTTCTAATTTTATTGTGGGTTAGTTGTTGATGTTATATGTGTGCTTTGAAGTCGGTAGTATGTGGTGTGTTAATGAAATAATATAAAAAAGGGTGGAATAAATGCAATAAAAATAAAAGAGCGTGTAAAAATTTTTTTATTTTTTTGTTTATAGAATTTTGTGCAATACCTCCCGAATCCGTTGTCGATCTGTCTTTTTTACGCTTTTTCTTTTTCGAGACATAACCGTAGTTATCCCGAGCGCTCCACCCCGGATATAATTCCATATGCAATTGTCGCTCTTGTCGAGCTTTCTCGTAATATTTACTTTGCTCTTCGCGGGATAGTTCGTGCCACTACAAAAATATATTATAATATTAAAACAAAGAAGATAATTAAAATAATTCCATTAGAAAAAAATATATATTTCTTTAAAATGATTTAATTTCAATATTTTTTTAATATTAAATAACATTAGCTGCATTTATTATTTGTAATTCAAAGCTTGGTAAAAAACACTCGTGTATATCCCGCCAAACTAATCTATATTTGGCTTAAAATTTTTGGGATAGAATATATGGATTAACTTAATTTATTTAGTCTTACCCGACGCCCCAATATCTGATTTATCGCCGCTGATTCCTTAAGTGTACATTCGGCCACCACTTTGGCTCTCATCTCCTTCATATACAACATAAAGGCATTTAATGGCTTTTTAATATGAGGCTTTTTCTTATCATTTGATATATCTTTCGAAGAGTCATTGGATTGATTACTCGATGTATTTTTTGTATCCAAGTTTCTGAAATAAATATATAAATTATAAATATGGTAATATACCAAGTAAACTGTAATAAACAAGGCTTAATAAAAGTATCTGAGATAAGGGAAATATTTTGTGTATATTGGTAAATATTACAATTTCAATTACATGCTCTTTAGCTTGGATCCATGATACTTGGTGCTTAGATCAAACGGAGTATCTAGCATGGGCAATATTTCAGCTTTGTTCAGACTGGATCCAACATGTTTAAACATGCTGTTGTTGGTACAGCTTTCTCTTACAGAAGATGTGGGTTTCATAATTGTTGATAAATTATCTATCGTTTTGGCGTTAGACGTATATTGATCGCTATTTGTTGTTGCATTTAGATTAGTTAGTTTAATTACATCTGTTGGTTTGGGGTTTCTACGATTTTGGCTTAAGCCCAAAATACCAGAAATGATCTCCGTGGAGTAACTATTTAAAGGTGTCGTCGAGGATGGGGAGGAAATCCCATTTAAAAATGCAGAATGCTCGTTGATAATGTTATTATTATTAAATAAACTCTGGGGAGAATGTCTAGTACTATTATCATTTTCAATAGTTTTGCTGGCTGAAGATGACAACGAAGCGTATTCTAAAATAATTTCCGCTGCTGTTGTACAATTCTTAACCTCTTCCTTGTTGTTCTTGTTGTTAGGAGAAAAGTTTCTTTTTTTTGTATGCCAAATGCAATTAGGTGAGGTTAAGTCTTCTCCATCACTTTTACCATAAAAACTATGCGTGTTTATCGCTGATGCTAATTTTAATATAATATTTTCAATTTCATTTAAAGTTTTGGGCTTGTTATCGTTTTTTTTTAGATCAATTGGTTGAATCTCTTCACTTTCTTCCGATAAAGCAATGGCCGCTAAAGCCATTATCGTATGTGTTGCGGTTGGACTCGCATGCTCGGACGACGACAGACCCAAGCGTTGTAAGCTCCTTAGGTAATATAGCTCCGAACTGCTCCATTTATTATATAAACGCTTCACTTCATCCAATATCGTATCAATTGCCTTGCAATTGCCAGTTAATTGTCTTCGAACTGTTGCCTCTAAAGCTGAATCTGTAGAATTCATTTCGATTCTATTAGTGTTCCCCAAATTATTTTGAAATTTTACGGACAGTAGAGAGAGTTTTTCCAGTCCAGTTTTGACTTCGTTGAGTATGTTTTTATGTTCCTTAATGAACTGGCAAGTGTACTGCAGGTCGTATGATTCCTCATACTTACTATCCTTAACAGATTTAATATTTTGATCGAGATGTACTATATGATCTTGCAAGTTCCTTTGAGTTTTATTACCAAAAAAAGGTTGATCTTCGCATCGAAAGCTGATTTCGTCTCCATCTCCAGTGGGTAACTCGTTATTATTATTATTATCTTGAGAAGATGGTGTCGGTGGCAGATCTTCTTGTCGTATTATTGTTTTATTTTTTGTTAAACCCACAAAGGATTTATTTATTTTATCCATTTTATCAGGTTCAGGCAACTGCTGCTGTGGCTGGAATAATCGGGCATAGAACAGTTGAGTGGCCAAAATTTGCTGATCGGAGCATTTCTGTTGATTGTATATGCAAGAAAATAATTCACTCCGATTGCGAAACATCTCATCCTCTAGACAAACGGATTTTTCTTGTTGCAACGGTGGCCAGAGGAGTTGTTGAGGCTGTCGTAAAAGTAGTTCTGATAATGTGGAAGCTGTTTCCGACGACGATGAGTTGATAATATCTTGGTTGTTTCTTTTGTATATATTAAATGGTTTAACAAGGTTTTCACTGCTGGGCAAGGCTCCAAATCCGAAAATAGCGTCCACCACGGGGGTGTCGTTGTTTTGTTTCAATTCACATAAATCACTGAAAGAATATTGTTGTGTTTCGATATGACCATCGTCTTCGTGGGTAGTATTTGGGCTTGGCTGTCTTTCTTTAAAATCCGAAGATGAATTGGGCATTATTATTGGCTTTTTTGAACCAAAACAATTACTGTAAAGATCATTTGTTAAATTTACAAGCTTCTTTAATTAATTTAAGTCAAAATTTTTTATTTTCAGTGGCTGTTACAAGTGTGTCATTAAAGACTTCTAAAAGATTTGCAGTTGATGATAATATTCACGAGAGTAAATAAAGACATCTAATTTATTACGACTTATTTATTCGCCTTAAATTTCAAAGCAATTTTAGTTTATTTTTAAACATAGTAAGGAAAAAGCTTTGTTAGTCATTTAATTATTTAATTTATCCTCGATGCCAGTTCTGAAATTCGCACTTGAGGATTTTATGATTGCAACTCCATTTAATTTAAATATTATTTGCAAATTCAGTTTAGTGTCACTCCGCTATATAGATTTTCTTAAAATTGTATATACTGGCACAAACAATATCTCTCTCTTCGCGAATTAAAAGATAAAACTTAACGATGACGAAGCATGCTCTTGCGTGCTCTCCGCGTGAGAGAGAGAAAGATACGGTTTACATGGGTACGAGCCATTGCGCAGGACCTTTCCCTTATTGAAAACATTCGCTCACAACAACTCCGAAGAATAAATGAATTCAACTTAATAAATTACAAAATGATGTAAATATTGTCGATTTATCGGCACAAGTGAGTGTTTTATAAAAATGCATTTATCATAACTAAATCGTTTCCTGTAATTATGGTTCTTTAACATTTGAATTCATTTAATTACACAGCTAAGCATCTAAGGTTAGAAATTCATCTATAAATGTTTATCTACTTGTTGATAGTTTTTTAGGGTTGAAATCGAATAATGTTAATCGATTTTTCAGCTGTATTTGGCATCGGTTACAGCTGTGCATACGTGTCAGTATGACCCATTTTACGCGTTTTCCGCCTTTCCTTAAGATATTTGGTCACACTGGTTCCCGACCGAAATATATAGCAATTTCGCTCAGAGCTCTTCGAAAGCCAATTTATCTTATGTCAGTACCTAGCTTAAAGCTTAAAAAATTATGTATATACATTTAAGGACCGTTTCTATGGCAGCTATATGATAAATGGTCAGATTTTCAATAAATATTAATTCTAGAATAATACAAATTGCAATGTTGAAAAAAATATATTGTAAACTGGCAATGTTTATATTTTTTTTAATTTTCCTGTATTTTAATTGTCTCTGTAGCGGTTTTATGATATAGTAGTAATTAGTAGACTATCTCCAGAGGGACTCGGCTGTTGATGCTGATAAATAATATATATACTTTAGTTTTTGACAGCCGTTCACAACTACTATTTTTGCTCAAAATAATTTTTGTTGGGTCAATTTGAGCAAAATGTTAGCCTTTAGTACAAAAAATTTTGCCAAATTTTTTTTTGAGAATTACATTAATACAATTGAGGATTATATATACAAAAAATGGAAAATATAGAATATAGTTTGAAATTTGTGATCTTGATTATATTATTTATGATTTATTTCGATCTGATTTTATTTTATTAAGTAAAGTTAAGCATTCTATAATTAAACATGGCTTTCGTATTGTGTTTAAGGATAGAGGAGACGGGAGAGTCCAGGGCGTGGCCAAACACTTTAAATACTCTTTTTTTTTTGGGTAAAGTGGGTTTCATAGAGAAGTTACTGACTAAGGAGAAATTAAAGTTTTTGAAGATTTTAAATGTTTTAAATAATGTATAATTTAAAATAATAATTTAAATTATATTATCGACATAACTTTTCGGGTTTGAACAGGAATTGAAGAGTGCAAAAAGTATGCTACAATATGGATGGATAAAAAAGTGATTGCAATCTTATTATTATTTAATATTCATTTTTATCCACCTTAGATGTTTCCCGAAAAAGTTAATATTAGAGCTTGAAGTGTTGAGCAAGCTAATAGTGGAAAAACTGTATGAGAAATTCGAGAAGAATATTTTCAAGTTTCGAAATTCGAATGTTTCTCCAGGGGTTGATTGTGAAAATGCGCAGGCGCTACATTTAATGAGAGGACCAATGAGAGAGTCCTTCCATATATTCCTTCGAAAGTCTTGTCCATTTGTGTTCCCAATACATATGTGTGTGTGTGAATATGGGAGGTATTGGAGGAAATCTCCTCCATTGGTAAATTAAAGATGGCGGATGTAAATTTTGCGCCCTTTTCTCCTACACCACTTTAGACTTTTATCATTTAAATTTAATCGTTGGGTATCCCTTTAATATACAGAAGAAATTGGTGGAAAATGTATTCAGAACGCTACTATATTACATAGCCATGAACGTTGGATTCCACATTTAGTGAATGGAACAAATACCTCCTTCTTTTATTAGAACGCTTTTTGTATAAATTAAACCGATAAAACTGTGATTTTATAATGAGTACTTCCATTAACCAATTTATTCTAAAGTTAAAGCTGAAGTCACAGTGGGCGCAAAAAGCGATGCGATAATATTGAGCTACAAAACGCGAGAGCAGGGAAAGGGGTTTTGATGCCCATCAAATTAGCAGGGAAACTTTGTAAAAATTAAAATTTTGTTTATGACATAATATTCCGTTAATTATTCGTGGAAGAAAAAAATGTGTCGTTCAATTTTGTGTACATTTTTTGGATGTCCTGCTGCTAAGTTGATATCAAGTTAGCAGAACAACACCAGAAATACTTCACGTTTCCAAAATGTTAATGAGAGAATCCGTGAGAGAATTAAATTTGTCGCTCCATTTGTAATATTTTTTTATTTTTGAAAAACGCAAAGTTAATCTGCAAAGTTGATATCAACCAGAAATTTGTAAGTACTCCAACATTTGTTTGCTCAGAATTTGCCGTTAATTATTCGTGGAAACAAAAAAATTATACAAAATTGAACGGAAAGTTATTTTCTTTTACAAACAATTAACGGATAATTAATTACATTCAATAATCTCACCTTGGATATCTATTATTCGTTGTTGAGTCCTGGTGAGCACCGCAATCCTGTTTCGAGCTGCTCCCCACAATCGCCGAATGTGAATTGAGAACATGATGAGAGGTTGCATGTACTGATGGTAGTAAACTGGGTGAAAATCTAAAGGGAAAGTCGCTGTAAGCAATAGAAAGATATTTTTTAGAAATGCTATTTTTAAAACGAAAAGATGCTAGTTTCTAAGTATTTAGGATATAGGTAATAGGAAATAGGTAATATAACAAGTTATAAATTAAACAAATAAAGGAAAACAGTCACAAGAAAGGGAAAACTACTTCCGTACCCAACAGAAAACGCCGATCTGGTACTATACTTAAAAAATAGCACATTATAAGTACATCCTTTCTTAAAACCGAACAAAAATGTTATTTACCTGGGTAGCGTCGTATTTATTGGCAAAGACGAGGGATATGGGGTTCTAAAGCTAGATGCTGAGTACACTGACGGCGTGTGCCTGTAGATATATAAATATATCAATATATAAATATATATATAAAATAGAAATATTTGAAACAATAATTATTATATAATAAAAACATACCAGGATGCCACTTGAGACATGTCCGAACCTAGCATTGGATATGGATATTGCCCAGTCGCAAATGGATATAAAGCTGGGCGGGTTAATCCTGAAAATAAATATAAAAAATGGTATGTTTTAAATAAATGTAATGGAAACTGTGAAAAGAACGCCGAAGTACACACTCTTTCAGTTTGAAATCATTAGCTTAGGATTTGTCCGATATTCAAAACAAAAGGTATCACTATTAACAAAATCAACTTAAAATAAATGTTGTAGCTTTGTTTCAGCAGATTTTTTAATAAGAATATAATGCATATTTATCGTCTTTATTTCTTGAGCCCTTATAAACAACTAAAAGATTATATATAATTACACAGTATTTTCGACAATTAAGCACGCTTCCAAAGGTCTGCCTGCCTCTTCCCCTATTTGAAATTGATAGTAATTCACAAAAATCGCACTTAAGGGTTGCGTGACAAGCGAGAACACAAATATATTAGGGGAAGAAGATATATAATATTGCTAATAGGGCATGACCCTGCTCCCGGCACTCTCCTGGCGGATCTCTATTAAGGGCAGAAAAAAAAAGGAGAATGCATTAAAAACATGTTGCACTCAACCACATAATAATGACATCTTTTTGTCGCTAGCTTAATTCATGGGATGGATGATGTTCCTCTATAGAACATTATTACATAGCCCGCGGGTAGCCCCGGGAGGGTTAACTCCCTTCTTAGTTTCGAAATTCGAACAACAATTGAACTTGAAAACGACAACACAATAGAAAACATTTTAAGGGCTAGACGAGGCTTTGCAAATAGAAAGGACAACAAATTTTCAATTTAAATTGGAACTCTGCTTTGCAAGCGAAATAATCCTATATTTATACGTCTACTTTAACGGTCGATGTTGATGCTGATGAAAAAGCATCCCTTTAAGTATAATAACCCTGGATTTTTTATCAGTTCATCTCAAAGCTCGTGGCATTTTCTTGTGAAAGACAAATTCATGGCTGCCAAACATTTTTCAGCGGAAAAATTGATGAAACTTTGGATTTTTTTAACAATGTGTAGCGGTCATTTTATTACACACATGTTATTATTTATTGATTGTACATATTTTGGTGAAAGAAGCAAGCTATTGTTCTTGAAAAAATATAAATAATTCACGGAGTTATGGCGATTCTATCAAAACCATTTTTAATTAAAGTGGCTCGCGGTGACTATGATTGAAGTTCAGCATGTCAACTTAAATAAAAAAACAGAACAAATTTCATTAGTATAAAGTTGTTTCTAGTTCGTGAACGATTATTTTAAGGAATATCTGTTTTTTTCTGTTAACAGTAACGATTTTTTTAAAAAGTTAATGTTTCGAGATCTAAAAATTAAATTCAAAAATTCTGATCTGAAAAATTAAAATTTTTGCATGAAAACTGAATCGTTCACGAACTGCGCACATTCATTACGAACAATTAAAAAATTAAGAAGATCGATCAAGTAGTTCTAGTGGAATCGCAGTTACGGCAAAGGCACTTTTGTAAAAAAACGATATCGAGATAATCGCATTTAAAGTTCGAGGTTGAGTGTGTCAAACCGCGACACAAAAAGCTGGTTTCCTATGGAACTATTGTTCGGATCTCTATGAAAATTTGTTCTTTAGGAGTTGTACTTTAGAATTCAGAAAAACAAAAAAAATTCAAATTTTTTGAAAAAATAAAAAGTATACACTGTTGGAAAAAATAATAGAAACAAGAATCGCTCCTGCATGTAAAACTAAATTACTAATTATGTACGAAGTGTGTGTGGATAAACCGTTAGCACATAAGCCACTGATAACGGTACTTTATTATGATCTTCTTTTTGAGTTAATTTCGCTCTTGTTATTTGCGGTAAATAGCGATATTTGAAGTGGTCACGTGTTTGAGCTGGAAAAAATAATAGAAACAAGCTACGTTTCTGCGATTTCTGTGAGTTTTTCCCTGTTAATTTTGTAAGTAAATCAATATATTAAATACTTTCTGGTATGTTTAGCTCATAAGTGATTTTGTAAAAAAAAAAATTTTTAATTTCGGCTTTTATATTCAGAATGGCGCGCGGAGTACACTGTTCAGCTGTAGAACGAGATATTATAAAAAAACTAAAAAAAGAAGGAAAAACAATAAGGGAAATTGCTGACCTAATGCAGTGTTCTGCAAAAAAGTGTTTTCCGCCATTCATTATAAAGATACGAAGGAGAAACGGGGCAGGAAGCGATCCACATCCCAAAAGTTCGACGACCTTTTGATTCGAACATCCAAAAAAATCCTTTTATGTCGTCGACTTTGGAGACATCAGTGTCAAATCGAACCATAAGAAATCGACTAATTGAAAAGGATTTGAAGGCACATTCGGCTAGGAAAGTTTCACTACTTAGTAAAAAAAATATCGCTCAAAGACTGTCTTTTGCAAAGCGCCACCTAGACCGTAAAAACTGGAACATTATAGAACATTATATAGTCTGATGAAACTAAAATTAATTTGTTCGGATCTGATGGCAAAATATATGTAAGACGTCCAAAAAATACCGCATTTGATCCAAAGCACACAAAAAACAGTAAAACATGATGGAGGTAACATCATGATATAGGGATGCTTTTCCGCGTCTGGAGTTGGTCCGATATTCCGGATAAAAGATAAAATGTGTGCTCCCGACTACGGTAACATATTGGAGAATGTTATGAAACCATATGCCGAGGAGGATATGCCCTTAAAATGGGAGTTCATGCAGGATAATGATCCAAAACATACGTCAACACTTGCTAAGAAATGGTTTCAGAACCAAAAAATTAATGTTATGGAGTGGCCGGCCCAATCCCCGGACTTAAACCCCATAGAACATTTATGGGGAATATTAAAAAGAAGTATTGGAGGTTTTAAATAAAAAAATAAGGAAGAGCTGTGGGAAAAAGTGAAGTCAGAGTGGTATGCCATTAACCCGCAAATTTGCTCCAATTTAGTGAATTCAATGCCTCGTCGATGCTCAGCAGTTATAAAAACTAAAGGAAATACAACTAAATATTAATATAACAACTATTTTTATAAGATAATTCATAAAACTGAAGTTTTTCTTAGTTTTAAGAGTTTTGGTTCTTGTATTTTTTCCAAGCGCCAAAAATGAAGTTAATTATTTTTAGTTAATATAAAAATGAAAAAAATATTTTTGTTTCTTATTGTCAAATATACTTATATATGAATTTAAAAAATAAAAATTAAAAAATATTACTTTTGTTCTGAGCACAAAAATTTTAAGTCAAAGATTTAACCAACGTGTATAACCCCTTAAGGGGGTAAACCCACCTAGGAATTTCTAAATGTTCGATTTTTTTTTAATTTTATTTTCTTAAAGTTTGATATCTTAAGAATGTCTGGTCCAAGTTTCAAGTCGAAAGTCGAAAAAATGACGAAGTTATGGCCGATAATGAATGCCTTCGTTACACGTGCGCTTACCCATTGACAAATTTTCAAACGCGTTTTTCTCGAAACCATGTTTTTGAAATCGGTGCTCACGATATCTCGAAAACTAATAAACCGATTGACTTGAAATTTTCTGTGGCTATTCTGTACATAATTATCTAGTCTACTACATAGGATTTTTTTTTAAGATTTTTAGTTTTTTTTTTATTAAGAAAATAAACTTTTTTTTTTTTCTTAAAAATTGCAATTTTGAGTTCAAACGGCCGCCATTTCGCCAAAAATCAATATTTTCAAAAAATCCTACGTAGTAGACTAGAAGAGGATCTACAGATTAATAATCTTTTTTTTTTTTTTTATTTGGATAATTACCGATGAAGCAGGAGTGAGCACCGCGGAGGTCCTTCGATTTTCAGGACGTTGCGGAACAAAGAATATCTCGCAGTGTATTTAATATTTTTCAATAAAAAAGTTATAAAATATTAGTTGAAATGTGTGCTTATCATTTAAAAAAAAAATTGGTTTGATTACTTTTATAGGTTGCCAGGAATAAATTTTACAAAAATAGCCTTTTTTTGCGTTTCTAGGTGGGTTTACCCCCTTAAATTAATAAAACGAAAAACGCTAGATCGACTCGGCTATTGATGCTGATCAAGAATATGTAGTATACTTTTTAGGGTGGGGCCTTCACTGAGTTGCAAAATTGTTATACCCAGCAATGGTATAAAGGGCATAGCGACATATGTCCTCGCGACATATCTCCTCCCAGTACATTTTCGTGTAGGAGCTATGTCGCTTTTATTTCGGAGGAGATATGTCGTTTTGAAAACGTCAGATCTCCTCTCCTCTCCGAGAGGATATATGTCGCTTTCAAAACGACATATCTCCTCCGAACTTAAAATTACATATCTCCTAGCGGAGATATATATGATATGTATTTTAAACTTCCTAATGCCGTAAAAGCAGTGGCTCACGCCACTGCTAAGGCACTGTTGGATATGTTCCGGAGCAGATCAGAATATGAATGACAAATTTCCAAAGTAAAATGACATATCTCCTAGCGGAGTTATGTCGTTTTGAAAACGACATATCTCCTCCGAACTCAAAATGACATATCTCCTAGCGGAATTATGTCGTTTTCAAAACGACATATCTCCTCCGAACTCAACAAAACTTCGGGAGGAGATATGTCGTTTTGAAAACGACATATCTCCGCTAGGAGGTATGTCGTTTTAATTTCGGATGAGATATGTCGCGAGGACATATGTCGTTACCCCGGTATAAAGGGCTGCTTAAATTTAAATAACATTAATAATTATCCGTATCTCATTCAGCTATCCCGACTTTAACGGCAATTCGCAGTATAAGCGCTCTATATAAACTAGCATACCCTTTTGTACAATGATAAATAAAAAATTGATAGCATCGCAATTCTTTTAATATTGAGTGCCGTGCAGCCATATCATTGCTATGAAATCTAGAGTAATGCATTGAGGCAAGAACAATGTCGAAACAAGATGAAATACATCCGATTTAAAAGTATTATTACTTTGTACGGGAGACTTGCGTATTACTATGGAATCCCAGGGGTTGTTTTCAGGTCCCAGAGACGAGCCCGTTGCCGACGTTCTTTTAACCACTTTGCAAACAGCACAGAGGGCGGTCTCATCTTTTCATCCTTGAAAAGGAAAAAACGCCCCCCCTATTTGTTATTAATGCACATTAGTTGCAGCATTTAAACTCGTAATGCATCTAGCACTATATTTAATTATATTATATTTCGGTATAATAAATAAACAAGTTGAATGGGTTTGTAATTAAAAATAGAATTAGCCAGGAAACTAGGAAGTTGGACAAAAATACAGAACAGTCAGAACAGCCTTTCCCTTCCACAACAAGTTTTATTTTACACTCTGGCATCATTCAATTATGAATTACTTGGGTCATTATTATTTATTGAAAAGGTTCATAAATCCGTGTAATCCATGAGACCTCCTCGGTAAGTGCAAGCCTTTTATTTACGCCGCTGGTTGTTCCCATTCTGATCGGTGAACTCGGTGGTTTCAATTTTCCAAAACCCACCACAAAATCTATTCAGAAACAGCAAACAATGACGGAAATTTTGCTGAATGGATGGATCATTTGCCGTATAATAATTTTTCAGCAGAGAAGTCCTTAACATGAACAATTTTATATTCATAATTTGTTTGAATTTGTTGTGTTGTTGTTGGTTGATTTATAGGGTGAGAAAGTCAATGGCTTTGTAGAGAGTGGGGTTAACCGCAAAACAATAAACAATAGTAATAGTAATACCAATAAGAAGAATAACCTTGCAGGAAACCGATCATAACTAAGTCAAAAATTAATTCATTTCCAAACCGAAAACTATTCTTGATTTTTAATGGTTTAACAAATCCGCGTGTTAAGATATAAGCTAGATGATATAATACTTGCAAGAAAAATTCGGTTATTATAAAAATTGGATAAGCCTATCAGAATTATACCTTTATTTTTTATTTATGTCCCAATCTTTTCTATGGCAGCTTATCATTATCATATTTTTAATTAATTAATGTAAAATTCTTTACATTTAGGGCAGATTTTTTCCCCAAAATTTTATGGCCAAATAAAGTTCCCTGTTATCGTGTACATTTTAGAGATAACATCTCTCTTCCGGCTCTACAAAATCAAACGCATTTGTTTTAATTTTTGTTATACCCTTGCAGGGTATTATAATTTTAGTCAGAAGTTTGCAACGCAGTGAAGGAGACATTTCCGACCCTATAAAGTATATATATTCTTGATCAGCATTAACAGCCGAGTCGATCTAGCCATGTCCGTCTGTCCATTTCTGCGCAAACTACTCCCTCAGTTTTAAAGCTATCTGAATGAAACTTTGCACATATGCTTCTATACGCTCTCACAACTATATATGTCGGAACGGGCCGGATCGGACGACAATATCATATAGCTGCCATAGGAACGATCGGAAAATTTTTAGGAAAAAAAATATAACTTAGGCAATTCTCAACATATTTTCATGAAATTTCAGACATGGACATTTTGTAATATTTTAGAATTTCGGTTTTAATTTGGTCAAAATCGGACCACTAAATCATATAGCTGCCAGGGATATATATATAAATTCATTTAGTTTGTTCGCAACATTTTCGTTCGCAACAAATTTGCTCGCAACATTTTCGTTCGCAACATTTTTCGCACGCAACATTTATGTCAGTAAAACGAAAAAGTCTTACTTACTTACTGCAAGGGTATTTAAACTTCGGCATGCCGAAGCTAGCTTTCTTTCTTGTTAAATGTTGAATTCATTTTAATTTGTTTACTTTATCAAAACCTTTGCAAAGAGCAAGAAAACTATGTACGAAAATAAATACAGGATATATTTGATGTAAATTATGAATATAATATTATAAACTATGTTTTACTTACCAATTGCCTTGGGGTCAAGCTGATATGGCGGGATACCACAATGCGCTGGCGGTGGTGTTGCTAGCGGATCAGCATTGTGACAAAAAAAGGGGGGGAGTCCAATTTTGTTGGCCTTTGAAACAAAGAGAAAAAAACATATTATAGCTTAATTATTGGTTATTGCAAGCTTTCGACTAAAATTATACACGTATAAGTGAATACTTCCAATGCATATAAATATAGAAATTTAATTTCTTCAATATTTAGTTGGGTCTTAATGCTTACGTTTTTTAATCAAGTTCTGGGTTCTTTTTAAGGGGTTGCAGACCTTTCATTCTGTGTCTCTACTACACTAATTATAACTACAGGGTATATGAAAACAAACAGCACACAAACAATAATACTAACAAGCTGTAGACAGCATACAGCGGCAAAACGATGCAATGAAACTGAAAATTTTCTTTGAAGTCGCCGCCGCTTAATAGAATATGAAACGTGCCGCCAACGCTCGCGCTGCTTTTTGCTCCTGTTGTCACTATACATGCGATATCACCCCTATTTCAGAGATAGGAAATATACATAGGCTACGGCTACGTAGTTTATTTGTTTTAGTTCTTACTAATGGCTTAGTAACAAATGTTTTTGAGAAATATCTCGTTCGGTGTAAAAGTTTGAACGGAAAATTTAATTTATTTTAATTTAATTTGTTAACAAGAAACAATATTGTATTATACCCTGGAAGTTTGCAATTGAAGCATTAAATATCTACCCATTTTAGTGAGATAAAAGAAAAAACAAGAAAGAAAGCTAACTTCGAAACGCCGAAACTTCAGATTAAAATTATAAAAATTATAAAATTATATATATTTAAAATTTTTATTAAAATGGTCTTTCATTTCATTTTGTAAAAAACAAAAAAAACGCAATTATATTGCTTTTTTTCTTATTCTCAGCCTCTTTAAATATTGGTTGCAACCCGTTTCTCAGATGTACGGAAAGAAATAAGTTCTATATATGCAATAAGAGAATTACAAAAAAAAAAACCACCCCAAAGCTAAGAGAAGGAGTATTAGGTATAAATTTTGATTTGAAAATTGCAAAATCAACCCCCAAAGAAAAAGTTCAACAGCAAAAAAAATGGCGATGGTTTATAAAAAAAAAAAAAACAAACCACAGTGAACTAAAATTTTGATAAACACTTAAAAAAAAGCAATACAAACTAAGTGTGGTGAGCAAGAATACTACTATATAGTATATAATACTATAATAATATCGAAACCATTTCTATCTTGATTGAAAGGTATTTATAAAGGTCTTAAAAACTGCTAGCTTATATAAAAAAAATTAGAAGCTAAATTAAAATAAACTATTTGCCATAAATAGTTCGTGAATATTAGTAGTAACATGACAGCGCCGCTTTCAGCACACCATGTTAAGAAGTGGTTTATAATAATAATAAAACAAATAGTAATAAAACAAAAATTAAAAAAAAATATATATATAAATAATAACAGTATAAATAACAGTACTTACCATTGTAACTGGCAGACCATTTGCAGCACCATTTGCATATGAGTAAGGTGAGACCAGGTACCCCATATTGAAGCTTGGCGAGTGCGTATCGAGCTTATCTGAAAAAAATATTTAAAACAATTTAAAAAATATTTATACATATATATATATATTTTTTTTGTACGCTCAACATATTAAGAACATACTATAACAAACAAGAAAGGAAGCTAGCTAACTTCGACACGCCGAAGTTAAACCTAAAGGATAAAGTTGCTCTGCTAAGTTGATATCAAGTTAGCAGGGTAACTCCTAAAAAATTCACTATTTCCAAAATCTTTTTTAACCCAGAATTGCCGTTAATTATTCGTAAAAGAATTAAATTTGTTGCTCGCCTCTTTCAGTTTTTATTTTAGATAATTGTTGTGTTTTAAAAATACTAGGAAGGGTGGCAACGCCAAATTACCCTGCAGTACCACTGTCATCAATAGGCCTCTGTAATCAACGATTCATCAATAGCCGAAGGCGATTTCCACCGAGCCGACGCTCTCTTTCGACCTTCGTGTCAAACCCGACTCTCTCGCGCTCTCATTTTTCTCAATTCTCACACAAAAAGGTTGATTACAGATTGATTACAAATGTTGATGAAAAGTTGATGACTTACTGATGAATTAGACCTTTTTGTAATCAACAAAAAACGGCACGTAGGCTCTTGCTCTCTCAAACTCTTGCTCTCTCAAACTCTCCCTCTCTCGAACTCTCCCTCTCCTAAAAAACAAGCGTTTTTCAATTGCGTTTTAATTTTAAAGAAGTAAAGACGCAATATATTGCGGTTAACAAAAGTTAAAGAAAAGTGAAGTTATATTAAAAACAGTGAAATATATCAAAAACAGTGGAATTAAGTGTTTTACGCGGACTTTTCTCTATTGGGTAATATTGTCTTTTTTCAATTTTGTCTCTTCTTTTATATTTATTTACTGTTTATTTTTTGTAGATGCCATTGGTCAGGCTGACCTTGCGGTCCAAAAAAGGAGGAAGGACGGAAAAAAGGAAGCTAATTTAGATTTATTTAGAATTATATATTATTTTTTTATGTATTAGTTATTATATAATGTTATGACATAAGGAAATAAATAAATGAAAATGAATTAAAAATCGTTGATTACTTATTGATTAAATGTTGATGAAAAACGGATAAATTGCTGATTAAATGTTGATAAAAAACTGATGAAATGTTGATGAATAGGTGATTAAATGTTGATGAATTGTTGATTAAATGTTGATGAATTGTTGATTAAATGTTGATGAAAAACTGATGAATTTTAGGTATAAATGGTATAAAATGTTGATGAAAAAATGATTAAATGTTGATGAATTTGTGTTGATGAATTTAGCGGTCATCCCATACAAAAATTCATCAACCTTTTATATGGCTTGTAATCACTTTTTCATCGACACACCCCCATGTGTGTTGATGAAATGTTGATGAAACGTTGATGACAGGTACTGCAGGGTAGTTTGAATCTGACTAAGTATGCGTGTGAATTAGATTCTTCTACATTTAACGATCGTATGAAAGCTAATGTCATATATAGAGTAATTATATGCAAATTTTCCGATCGTTCCTATGACAGCTATATGATATAAAAGTCCGATTTTGATCAAATTAAAACCGAAATTCTAAAATAATAGAAAATGGCCATATCTCAAATTAAATTTTAAAAATTAAAAATAAAAATAAAATATTTTGAAAATTTCCAAAGTTATAATTTTTTTTCTCCAAATTTTTCGATTGTTCCTATGGCAGCTATAGGATATAGTACTCCGATTTTGATAAAATGAAAACAGAAATTCTAGAATAATACAAAATGCCTGTCTCAAACTATATGAAATTTGAATGAATTTTGACAACTGGCAGTTATAATATTTTTCCTGAAACATTTCCGATCGTTCCTATGGCAACTATATGATATAGTCGGCAGATGCGGCCCGTTCCGACTTTTATAGTAGTGAGAGCATATAGAAGACTGCAAAGTTTTGTACAGATAGCTTCAAAACTGAGAGACGGAGGGAAGGTACTTAATTACTCCCATACATAAAACTTATAAAACAAAAATATTTGGTTATTATAGGTATTTAAACTATGAAGTTTTCGTTTTCCACAAGAATTACCTTACATTTGAGCACAAAACCTGAAAGTAAAATCGTACAAAAACAGACAACATGACAATGTCGAGAACCAAAACCAGGAAAGTTAAGGAAGCACGATGAGACTTAAAAAATTCCAGCGAAAAGCCATTAATTTTCAAGGATACACTGGACACAATGAAACTTAATCGCGCGTCGTCATACTCATATGTATGGAAAAACATGTCTGAATGTATTTTATTCGGATTTTATCTCTATTCCTATCACACTTATTTGAATACAACTTCCGGATTCTAACATACATATTTGAACAATTAGAAATTTATAAATCTCTTCAAATTATATACTATCCAAATCATATAGATGCCACAATGATTAAAAAAAAAAACAAATGGGAAAATAAAAGGAAAATTAATTTTACTTGGTTAAAAATAAAATCTTTCGTATTGTTTTGCTACTATTTCGACCACAACTGTACCATAAGTACCATACCATCAAAGGCAACCGATTTAAGAATGTCTTCTCCGGAAATAAGGATGAATGAAATATAAATAAGTATTATTTTAATATTTATATATATTTTATTTAAAATATTTCATTTTCTGAAATAATATTCATTCATATATACAAGCATTGTTCTCACTTAAAAGGAAACTATGCTATGAATTTCTCGAGATATTTAAGCGTGGTGAGAAAGTTAGGCTTAGTGTAGTTCTGTTTCTATAATTTACTTGTGTTAAAATATAATATTTTTCTCTGTAAAAGCTTTCAGATACACATATACAATGAAAAACAAACAAAATAAATATACATACAAACATTAAGAAGAGTAAAAAAAAGTAAAGTAGCGTGTCCGTCGGTGAACGATCTTCATCACCTTGTTAGCACCATGAATATTGGTGGATGTGGATCCCAAAGTTTAAGTCAACGCAGAGTAGCCGGTTTATTTCTTCCGAAGCTCCACCATTTACCCTCTTCCCCCCTTCTTACGCAGTTCTCTCTCTCTAGTAAAAATATACTCTCTTTAAGTGGACTCTCTCGTCTCTGCTCTGCGAGCACGTTATTAAAACAATACCACTACAGCCAGCACACAGTAATATATATTTATATATTTATACATATATATTGTATATACATATATCGTTTATGTTTATATTGAGAAAGGTTTCCCCGCCGCTGCTAATCATATCTTTCGTGACTGTCACGTTTGTGTAGTGGCTTTTCTTCTAAACATTTTCACTTTCAGTAGTGACTCTTCTCATGAAAAACGCTTGTCCTGAAAATAACCATTTTGAAAATCAGTGTACACGATAAAAATAAATAATATAATTCTGATAATTCTGTGGACAGACTCGGGAGAGTTCCTATAACTCCTGTAACTGCAAATATTTAAAAACAACAACAGAATAACAGAAGGCAAGGGCGGTCGTTCGTGGGTTTGATTTTTACGGTAGGCGAATGTGTAATGTGTCATTCCTTAAATATATTTTTAATAAGTTTTGTGATTAAAAATGTATACTTACTAAAAACAGGGCTGTGGTCGGGCCTGGCTACTTTTTGACTCTTTTCCTAAAGTTACAAAGATACAAAGATAATATGAAATATTTAAAATATATGCAAAATCAATAAATATCTTCAGATGTATTCTGTGAACTGTTTATGATTATTTTTACAAAATGTAGTTTTTTTTTAATTGATACTGATTTTGTTGATAGGTCAAAGATGAAACAAAGCTGAATCTGAGATTCATAAACAGTTAGCTTGAATATATCTTTTAAAGGTATGAAATAAATTTGTTAATCTCACCTCACTTTCCGTTAAATCAATTAAGCTTGATTTCTCTTCAACTAATAAGTTTTCAGATGAAATTTTATCATCTTCACGATCCCCTTCGTCTTTAAATATCTTAACTTCGTCTGTGCTGCATAAATCATCCCCAGATGATCCATGCCTGGTGTGTGTATGAGGCATTTTTCGCTCCTTTCCCAGGCGTTAGTTTGACGACGGTTTATTGGTTTATCAATTTTACAGTACAGGATAATTTATTAATATTCATAACGCTGTTCGATGACACCAAGCTAAAATCTAAAAAAAAAAAAAAGATTCCAAACAATAAGTTAATTGCGCCGACCTTACTGTAAAATAGTATAAGATTTATTCACATATTTGAAAGGAAAAAAAAAAAGAAGATTGGTTTTGCAGTCCAAAGATTTTAAGACCGCAGTTAAAGCTGATTTTCTTATTTATATTTTATTTAGGTGCGCCTTGCTTACAGTACACAAGCTCGTATCTAAAAAGGAATTGTTTAAGGGAACTCCCCGTTTTGTAACTTGAATCATTTTCTTAAAATCTGTTGAAAAACTCTTTCGCATATTATATTATATTTCTATGTAATTATAAATGGAAGCTGAATATATGTACATACATATACGAAGATCTTTAAATCGCACAAAAGAAAAAATTCATTTTTGCTAGAAAAACATAAACATTTTGAATTAGATCTAATATTATTATTGTCACTGTACAACGCGTTATCCATGGACTCACATATACAGTCAAATAACATGAGGCAAAAAATGGATTTATTTATTATTTAAATAATAACATTTAAATGTAATTAGGATACTTTCAACTTTAGTTAAAAAGCACCTCTAAAAAAAAATGTATCAGGAATATTTTAAATTTAATATAAAGCCTTATTTTCAAGCTAAAGTTCTATCAGTTTGACCTCGGCTGTATTCCTGTGGATTTCGTTGGCTACCTGCTAAAGATCACATCCTAAGATTTTCATGGATAGGTAGGTAGTTCCTAACTACATGCTTGTTAAAGAAAAAAAAGAAACTCCTCCATAAGGTGCAACAAAAACAACAAAGAAAAATACGCATCGGGGTCGCAAGACTAATGACACAACGAGTTTCTATTTTAAACGAAGATGATTGTGTGGATATCAACAGGTAGAGACCGAAAATACAACACAAAATATGCGTGTAAAACAGAATACAGAAAACAGATTTATTTTTTTTTTTTTTTTTAGCAAATAAATATGTAATAAATAACAAAGTAGATGCCACAGCGATATGTGTGTGTGTGTGTGTGTGTGTGTGTAAATGGTATACATACGATCCACACGTACGATCCTCTTTCTTGTATATAAATGTGTACGTATGTATACCATAGGGGTATAAGCCATACAAAGGTATGTATGTATGAATACATGCCATTGCAATGGAATTCTTGGGAATTTAAAAACTACACATGACGTTTTTATCGAGAAATTTGTATAGAAATATTTATTTTATGTTGTAGTAATTACCTAATATTTGTGCATTAATATCCAAGCGATAAAAACACAGCACAGTGATGTACTCTGATGTTTTTGTACATTTTGATTTTACTAAATATGATAATGATATGCCGTCGGCCACTCATGGTTCTACCAGTTTTCTTCAGTGATTACTGACTTTTAATGAAGAAAACAACGTTTTTGCACAATTAAAAAAGCAAAATTTTGCCTTTATTTATTATTTTCTTTCATTTATAAGAAAATCAATGTTGATGTACACATCACTTGTACACATATCATTTATGCACACACACACACGCACGAGTTTTGTAGAACGAATGATCGCACAACTCTGGTTATGTCGGCGGCGCCCGATTAACACTCACATATTTATGCATTTCTTGTTATTTACATTCACACGTATAATTTAAAACAATATGCCAATATACATGTGTGTGCATTAATATCTACATACATCAAAGCACAAACTGTCGCAACCACACGGCGACACGCATATAATTTTATTATTTTTTTGTTATGAAACTTTTTGTACTTGATAATAAGGTTTAATTTTTTTCTATAAACAGGCACGAATTTTAAGATTTATTATGTAGACATTTTATTATTTTAAACAATTTTAATCGCGCTTAACAACAAACAGAATCGTGGCCGCACGTCGTCCGCATGGTTCGAAACAATTTTTTTGAATAAAATTAGAGATGAAACCTACAGTAAGAGTAATCGATATTAATCAAATGGGCGATATAAGCTAGATCTAGCTAAACTTGCAACACTGGCTACAATCGATTTTTTCTTAAATAAATATAAAATATCGATTAACATTGAATATTTTTTCCATAAAAAAATTGTGTTTTATGCTTGTATAATAATAATAATGTACAAATATTTAAGTTTTAAATTTAAACTTTAATCTTTAAACTTTATTATGAAGAAAGTTCGCTCTCCTTTGTTTGTTTGCTTGTTAACAGCCCTGGATTGTCCCGTGCACAAGGGCCCTATTTGTCTTGAACTTGATTTCGTTGCTCAGTTGATATTGCCCAACACTAAATTCTTTCTTTTGACCAATGATGCCAATATTTGTTCAAAAAAACAGGAGATTTGAAAAAATGTAACGAACAGTTAGGAATAAATATATACAGGGGTGCCACAGAAACCACTTCCGCTGCAAAAACCCTGAAAAATGATTCCGAGGTGCCACAGCACATGATACAATTAGAAAGGTAGTCCAGTCAGATTTTGACAGGCACTGAAATGAACTGAGAAGCACTGAACTGAACTGACAAATATTAACCCTTAACTGGCCCTTGTACTTCAAACTAGCCTACTAGATATCAAAGAGGTGAATTTTGTTTTTTTATAGTTTTATTTTTAACAATTTGCTTGCGGCAAGTAGAACAATATGCCATGTTGACACAAGGGTTAACAAATTTTAATTTAACAAAATCGTCCTAGCACAACCTTCCCTGTCAAAAATCAAACATGTACTGATTTCAGTGCCTGACGAGAGAGCGACAAGTGCTGACTGGACTACCGTTCTAATTGTATCATGCCACAGCACTTCCACTCAAATATTTTTCGGGTATTTGAAAACACATAACGTGACGTCAATTTCGATTCTACCACATCGATAGATTCTAAATTTCGAACTCGGGTTCAGTGATGCCACATTTTGCAGTAAGAATTCGATATTGGGAACCTTTATTATTTTCGCGCCAATATTTTAAACTTTTTTTTTTAAATAAAAGTACAACAAAAAATCATTAATTACCAAAATAGGTTAAATAACATTATTTAAAGAATAATATAACCCAAAACCTACCATTTAGAATAATTTAAATAAAATGTTTGCTAATCAAATATATGCGTGATTCATCTGGCAACATGGCAGCCCTGCCAGCCAATATCGAATGGTTTGTGAAAAAACTAAAAACGCAAAACTTATTCGCAAGGCAAGGCACAAGGCAAGGCACAAGGCAAGGCACAAGGCAAGGCACAAGGCAAGGCACAAGGCAAGGCACAAGGCAAGGCACAAGGCAAGGCACAAGGCAAGGCAAAGGCAATGCACAAGGCAAGGCACATAAAATGGCACAAGGCAAGGCGTTTTTAGTTTTTTCACAAACCATTAAAAATGACTGGCAGGGTTGCCATGATGAAATCACGCATGTGTTTCAGCAAACATTTTTTTGAAATGACTGTAAAATGGTAGGTTTTGGGTTATTTTATTCTTTAAATAATGTTATTTAACATATTTTGTTAATTAATTTTGATTTTTTTTTTACTTTTATTTAAAAAAAAGTTTAAAATTTTGGCGCAAAAATAAATAAAAGTAGCTCGACAGCTCTACTAAACCCGACTTCAAAATTTCGAATCTATTGATATGGTAGGCATCGAAATTGACGTCAAGTTGTGTGCTTTTAAATACCCGAAAAATATTTGAGTGGAAGTGCTGTGGCACCTCGGAATCATTTTTTAGGGTTTTTGCAGCGGAAGTGGTTTCTATGGCACCCCTGATTATTGTGTTTCGGAAGTATTTAAAGTTAAAGTAGCCATCGTCGGAGACATAAAAGTACACTTTATATTTAATTTTGTGTTTTATTTGCTTATTAAAAATATTTTGAATTATTATTTATGATAATTGGGAAGACGTTTTATTATAAATTTTTTTTATATGAATTTTTCAAAAATTACGTCATTTTTTATACTATCCTTATTATATTCTGGTTTTAACTTGTAATTATACGTTCCATTGCAAATATTAGCATTTTATTTAGTTTTTGTGGAGGATGCATATGAAAACGAGGAAATTTGTGATGCAACTCATTGAAAACATTTCTAAAATTTGAATAAAATATAAATATTTAAACTGGACTGTTTATAAATGTCTTCTGATTTGATGAATATGTCTTGATGTCCGTATATTCTCCACTACTGCATCATTTGTAGGTAGCGATTTTCCTCCAAAAGTGAACTTAAAGATGTTGTCATATCGTTGATGACCATATTGGCGCCCGGAAAGGGATGTGTTGAACTGCTAACATCTGGCCACACTGGCATTGGCACTTGATCAGCTATCGATGCTGAATTTTTTGTTGTCTCCATCCAATTTTGACAAGATTGAACGTATTCTAAAGTACGCTGATATGTATCTAGTTGCATTGAATTGATATTGGAATTACTTGTGGCTTCTGGCATCTTTTTAGTTGTGGTTGGGACTTCGTTGTTTATATTTAAAGACGGGGACATTTGTGACTGACTCACAATGCCGCATTGTATCTCATTATTATAATTGTGTTGATTCTGATTTTGATTTCTAATTGATTTCCCGGCAGTGTTAACATTTAACTCGGGCAAACTAGTCATAGATGAGTCGATTAGATGATTTTGATTTGTTTTTGTTATAGGTTGCGGTTCATTTCTTGGGAAGTTTTGAAAATCGGGATGTACATTAGTAATACCTTCAGTGTCTGATTGATCTATTGTTTTGTTTACTTTTGTTAAAAGTATTTCTTGATCTTCATCTGGATCTTGACCCTTATCTTCTTTAACTAAATTTAAGTACTGTAACATTTCATCGGGCAAAATTAGCTCCTCAACTTCATCTAGATTTATGCGTTCATTGGGATGTTGATCATTGCTCCCTGCTGGCACACACATGTTGCTTTGGTTGAGTGCAATATTAACATCGTTGGTTGGTTGGTTGACGAGAGGTATATTAACATTTTCAACCTTCAATGGAAGCTCTTTCCTCAGCTGGTTGCCATTTTTAATTTTCATAGAACTCTGCATGTTACTTATTGTTTCAATTTGCTGATTTTGCTGATTAGTTGGTTCCGATTGGCGTCGAGAGGATATATCATAGGGAACATCCGGTTCAGATCGTATATAATTGGGTATAGAATAGCGACCGCAATTGGGAGATTGATTCGGATAACAATCTCCTCCGTTGTCACCATTTTGCAATCTCTTTAAATTCGTGGCAATTAAATGTGAAGAAGGTGGCGGAGGAAGGCAGTGACTGTTGTTATACGAATTGATGCAATGATAATTTACCCCAATTTCGGTATTATTAATAGATCCATTAATGGTATTACTAGTACCTGAAGGTAAGCTGTAGCAACTTGGAATTATATTTGACATTTGACTGGAGGAGCGACGCGAGCAACCTGGTGAAATGGGATCATAGAGAGAGGCGGCGGCATTCGTTGTGATATTATGTGATGTACATGGTTTCATGGTGGATATCGATGATATCTGTGATGTCTGACTGCTGCGACGACTGGGCATGCTGCCATAGTAAGTGCTACTGGTAGAGTTCTGGCTATCACGTCGCAGGCTCTGTTGCTTATTTAATATTAAATTACGATTATTTACTAGGTTCTGCGACGAAATATCGTCGGCATAACCCAAAATTTCAGAGTTTGGCGGAGCAACAGAGGAAACTCCTGGTTCCATTTTAAGTTCTGTTATTCTCTGATTTAGTTCACTAATACCAATTATACGCTGATGATGATGATTACTCTCCGGTATGTTGCATAATCCCTTCGATTGAAGACGACTTCTGAAACGTTGCCTAACATTTCCACCTCCGTTTCCACCACCTCCATTTCCACCACTGCCAATATTTACCATGGCTCGGAGTACAATCGGTAAATCCGCAACATCAACATCATCCTCACAATTCCAGTTGTTGTCGTCCAGTGTCAGATTCTCCACCATGTGATCAGATGTTGGATAATGATGATGAAACACTTCGGGAGCTCCATTTACCAAATGATGATTGTGATGATGATGTGGAGAGTTGCAATCTGATTCAGACTTAATGCTTGGGCTGGACATCATTCCCTTGCTAACGTGTACATCATCGCAGCAGGGACTCGAGTCGATGTTGTGTTCCTGCAGACTCTGCCTATTATTATTATGACCGCCAGGGTTATTGTGGTTATTTCGATGCAAACGAGAGTTGGCATCATTTAGAGGCAAGCCTTTGTGCTTTTTGTTAGCGTAAAACTCGGCGCCATGAACAGTCTTAACGTGCTTACGCAACGAACTTGGATCGGTATAACGTTTCGTACAGCCAGGGGCTTTGCAAATGTAGGGTTTCTGCAAAAGAAACATGTTTTTTGTGTACTTTCAAAACAGAGTTACTTTTTTTATATACATACCTCGTTGCTATGCGTACGATTTTGGTGCTTCGCTCGATCACTAGCATTACTAAATGCCTTGCTACATCCAGGATATTCACATGTATATGGCTTTTCGCCCGTATGCGAGCGTAAATGGGTTTTTAAATTTTCCAAACGTGAATATGCCTTATAGCAGCCCTCAAACTTAAATCAAAAAAGAAAAATTGAAGTATTATTTAAAAATATTTGCATTAATTAAGGTTAGCGTGAATGTTAATATTATTCATTAGAGCTGGAAATTAATCGATTTTCTGAGAATCGATTAATTCTACAAAATTATAAAAATAAATCTATAAAATTAAAAATTCTTACTGTGCATTTGTGCGGCTTTTCACCTGTATGACGACGCATATGTACGACTAGCATATACTGTGCTTTGAATGGCTTTTCACCTCGCGTACAATCCTCCCATCGGCAGACGAAGGCCTTTTTATTAGTCTGGATATGATCGTTATTTATATGCTTAACAAGTTCATCTTGTGTGATAAACTCAATGCAACAGCTTCGCCAATGACAATTTGTTTCAATAAAATCACCAGGTTCGTCTTTAATATCCGTCGTATCAGCATTGGCACAATCATATTCATTTAATATTTCCTCACTATTGTGATGGATTAGCTTTATATCAGCATTAGGCGTACATTTAGCAATATTATCTTTTCTGTTATCAAAATGTTCCGATAAATTCGATGAGGCACTATCGGCTTCTACTTGGGCTACTTGAGTAAGGCCACCACCACCAGATGTTGATGAAGGCTGTTCAGGTGTTGCTAAATTTTTAAGCTGACGATCATGCCCTTTTTTTATACTCTGAAATAAATTATTATTAAAATCAATTAAATTAAATAATTAATTTATCGCTTTTATCGATTAAGTCTTTGACGAAAAGTGTGACGATAACTATTAACGAGCTTCTTCTTTTTACCCTCACCTTGTGATCATCATTAACTTTTATTCTCGAGGCAGTTGAAGATGTTGGCATTTGATTCGGAAGCTGTAAGGGTAAATCACTGATGTTTCGGGAGGATACCACTTCGGTTAAGTGATTTCCTTGGTTTACGGCAAATCCTACTGCTGCCGCTGCTGCTGCTTGTTCCGCCGAAGTCATGGGATTCAAAAGTCCAGCACTGGCGCGTAACAAGTGTGCTTGTATCTGCTGTAAACGCGGTGCCAGTGTTGCGGGATGTGCGGGATGGGTCATGGGTATGTGACCATAGGAGCCACTCGCAGCACTGCTGCTACCTCGCGAACCATTCATTAATGTGGCCAGAGAATTTGGCGAGAATCGAATCATTGAATTGATGTCAAATGAATCCGAATATGGCGATGAAGATAGAGCTCGCTTGCGGCTAATACTTGTCCTAATACTACCACCAGACGGCGGCGGCGGTCGTCTGTTACCATTACCATTATCGATGCTAAACGGAAAATCGGTGCTGGCCAGTGATCCAGCAGCTGCGGCAGCTGCTACGGCAGCATGATGCAGATCGCCCAACGAGCCCATGCCACAAGTGGCAAGAAAATCACCTGAACCTATGCCTAGGCCGGCTAAATGGAAGGCTGAAGCGGCACAGTTAACATACGGATCTATATTATATTTAAAAGTAAAAAATAAGCCACAAAAATTCTATAATTTATATACAAAAAATGTACCATGAAATGATGCTGTTGAACTGCTGCGCTGTAGGGAATATAGCTGCTCCATATACCCAGGAATTCTATAAGCTGGATGAAATTCATGTGCATGTTGCGACTGTCCATGAACATGCTGATGATGCTGCGGATGAGGATGATGCTGCGGGTGATGTAAAGTGTTCCCACTTGGGGGAAGAAGAATCGATGCAGTGGGAGTTTTAATTGTTGCTTCTGATGCCTCAGTTGCTGGCATCATGGATGGTGGTGGCACCGTGCTGGACACATCGGTTGTATGTACATGGGTAATACAACCCGGAGAACCACCTGAACCCGAGCCCGACGGCAGTGCGGCAGCGGCAACTGCTGCAGCTCTTCGCGACGCTAAAAATTGCAATTCGGAATACCTATAAAATATTATATATTGTATATAAAAGGATGTATAAATTTGGAGTATATTTAGTTAATGGTTAAATTTTAATTATAATCATTTAAAGTGCAGTTTTAAAATAACAAAATTGTTGATTATTATTATTAGAGCTGGAAATTAATCGGTTTTCAATGAATCGACTTTTTCTAAAAAACTTAACAAGTAAATCGATTAAAATCGAACATTCTCTCTTGATTCAAAAATGTGCTATGGGATTTCTACATTTAATATGGATTTTCTTTAAATTCAGAATTACCAAGGAAAAAATATAGAAAAAAATATCAAATAAAAATATCTCCATTTAGGCAAACAAAAAATCGATATAATCGATAAATAGGGGGAATGCTTAGCTTTTTGAACGGAGTTAATATTGATATTTTAATAAATTATCAACAACCCTAGTATTTTGGAGGCATAGGAGAAATATTATTATTATTATTTAAGTCTTATGAAAGAATACAGTACATTCATATAGCAAATTAAAAAAAAAAAAATGATCTGACCGTTGGGTAGATAAACCGAAACATTTTATGTATTTTTTCGCAAAGATTTTTTTTCTTTAAGTATAATGACTTATAATGACGAATAAATTTAAAAAATATATCTTTTTTGATCGGACCGCGATCCGAACCCACTACGCCATTAAGCTTGGTACTGACATAAGATACATTTTTCTTTCGCCACTATGAAGCTCAAGGCAATAAACTGGAGGCAAATAAAACGTACTTTGTGAATTAAACCTCATTTAATAACCCTAACCATTACGGCTGTTATTAAATTATCCTTTCCCTGAGGACAAGAAAAGCGCTCCATGCTAGCAATGGTTTTATTTAATTTTGAATTTCCCTCCATTTTGCCAATTTATTTATTTTGAAAGCAAAATCATAGCTGTTTGGCTTTGTTGCTCGCAACATTTAGTACGTTAATTTTACATTTACATTTATCTTATGTCCAGCGTGAAAAATAAACAAGAAAGAAACCTAGCTTCAGCATGCCGAAGTTTAAATACCTTGCAGTAAGTAAGTAAGACCTTTTCGTTTTCTCGGTTACTGACATAAATTTTGTGTGCGAAAAATGTTGCGAACGAAAATGTTGCAAACAAACTAAATGAATTTATATATATATTCCTATGGCAGCTACATATTGTGGTCCTATTTTAATCAAATTAAAACCGAAATTCTAAAATATTACAAAATGACCATTTCTGAAAATTGCCTAAGTTAAAATTTTTTCCTAAAAATTTTTCGATCGTTCCTATGGCAGCTATGTGATATAGTCGTCCGATCCGTCGACATATATAGTAGTGAGAGCATATAGACGCATATGTGCAAAGTTTCATTCAGATAGCTTAAAAACTGAGGGACTAGTTTGCGTAGAAACGGACGGACAGACAGACGGACATGGCTAGATCGACTCGGCTGTTGATGCTGATCAAGAATATATATACTTTATAGGGTCGGAAATGTCTCCTTCACTGCGTTGCAAACTTCTGGCTAAAATTATAATATCGTGCAAGGGTATAAAAACTATTTATGCATTATTTGTTATTAATTTGTTGTTAACGTTACTATAATTCTTTATAAAATAAATGTGCGAGCATCATTTTAATTTCCCCTCATTAAAATAGATTTACTTTTCATATTCTATAACTGCCCTAGGAACTTTAGGAAAATTTTAAGAAACTAAACTTTCAACATTTCTTACACACTTTTATTAACTTTGGTTGTAAATTCCGTTGTAATTTATTTATTATATATATATTATATATGTATTGTAGCCGGCAAAGCAACAATTGCTATATTTACACGAAATTATACGTTTTTTGTTAAGTTTTTGCTTAAAAAAACCAAAATGAAACTTACGCAAGTGGAAAGTAGGTGGGCAAAGCGTAGGCGTCCATTTTATTTCAGCTACACGAATATGTTACCATTAAGCCCTTGAATTTGTTATTAATTATAGATGTGTACTATGGGTTTGCCGTCGGTGTTGCAGTGTTAAAGTAATCCGTAAAAAACGTTAAATTCGATTAGAAAATAACGCGTTCACTAATTTCAAAACAGTTTCTTTAAATAATAAAATTCTGTTTTTAAAGTTCACATTTATATTACTTGTAACTTTTCACAGGCATTCATATTCAAGTATATGTACTGCGATCATTATTTTCAGCATTATTTCTGAGAAGAAGCACCTGCACATGAGCACATTTCTTTCACTAAAGTTGCACTCTAAATCATGTATACGCTTATTTTGCTTTCGTTATTACTTAATTAATAATAGTAAATAATAAATATATATGATCTTATGCTGCCGTCTTGTTGCTGTGTTGTTTCTTTCGAGAGGAGGACTGAGCGATATTAACAGCTAGGCTCTTACAATGCTTCGCTTAGTTTAAATGAAGCAGTTCGGAGACCGCTTCTCACAAATACCTGCCCCATACAACACAGATACTCGCCACAGATACAGATGCCAACATAGATACGTTGGGGCACACAGACAGATATAGTACAGAAATACATAAACAAGTGCAACGCCGAGTGTATCTGTGTTTGGGCTACACAGATCACAAGCGAGCGAAGGCGGGCAGATCGAAGATGGCCACACAATATACACATCACACACACGTACATACATACGCATCCACGAGATACTTTTTTCTTTTGGTTTGCCAGTGATGACCGATTTGGCTTGGCTATTTACCATCAGATGCGATTGCTTAGAATTAATTTCTACATTTAGAGGCAGGTAGTTTCTTTTTTTGGCCTTGATGGCACATCAACCGAAATAATTTCTGTTTTCCTATGCAGGCAACGTCCGCACCTCCGGTCCTTTTTTCTCACACATTTTTGCTATTACTCTCTCTGAAGTGAATGTGTATTTGTATTCGTATTCTGATGGTGTATTCTGTGTATTGGTTTAAGGCCTGTCTGTGCACAAATTATGGATACATACGTACACTTTAATATATAATTTATCAATGCATTTCGATCGAGAAATATTCATAAAAAGCAGCAGATTTAATGATATAAAATTAAAATAAATATACATATTCAAAATTATTTGTCAAAGTATCGTTTTTAAAATACCAGGTGGAGAAAGATCCTCTACATGAAATGCATATATGTAATAATATATATATGTAACATTAGCTTCTTGACAATAGTTAATATCTAGCTATTTTATATTATATTTGTTAAAATCTATAGAAAAGAAAAAGTGGAAGTGCAAGAGGCACAGTTCAACGCGACGTTCCAATGCGGTCTCAGAGATTACAAATAAGATATACGGTTGTTGGAAAAATTAAAAATTAAAATACATAAGGATAAGGGTTACTTTACCTCTTACACAGGAAGAGATCTGATTTCAAAAACTTTACAGATAGGCTTTATATTTTCGTTATTATATACATATGTAAGTCAAAAACGGGCTTGATCGGACGACATATGTAACCTGCGATTAGAACGAACGGGGAATTAATAGGAAAAACGGACAACTTTCATAAATTTAGATTTTAAATGTAGGAAATCAGAAAAATCAGACGACTATATCATTTAGCCGCTATAGGACCGATCGGTAAAAATGGAATAGCAAAACGGTACAAATATTGAAAGTTAACATTACCTTGTTGTTTTCCCATTTATATTCATATTTTAATAGATATAGATAGATTTTTAATGATCCAATTGCAATTTATACACAACTAGCTTGCCTTTTTGATAATTCTAATTTTAAAATGATTTAAATAATTTTTTTAAACCGGTATAAATTAACTTACTCATGCTGAACAACTACCGATCATTTACTCTTGCAAGATATTATAATTTTAATCAGAAGATTGCAAAGCAAAGGTAAATCGAATAAAAGTTAGCATTAGTTCGATGTTTATGAACATAAGAATTTATCATTTTCATTAAATTAGATATAAATAAAATATCTGTATATGAGATACAATTGCAGTCCGCAAGGGTATAAACATTCCCACTGCGTTGTAATCTTCTGGTCAAAAATATAATAATAAATATTAATTAATATTAATTAATAATAATAATAATAATAATAATAATAATAATAATAATAATAGGGACTGGCTTCGGTTTGATGTCACCTAATTTTTGTTAAAAATTACAACACTCTGCAAGGTTTAATGTTTGTTTTTTTTTTTAAATTATATAATAATATACAAGCAATATAAAATCAAGTTCTTCCCCACAAATAATCAAGAAAAAAAAAATAAATAGGTAGTGAAAAAGATTTATAAATAATATGATTTCAAAGCAGTTTTACGTCCTTTTATATAGGCATCTGTAAGTATCTGATGACTGTATCTTAATGTGTGTGTATGTATATATCCGACAAAAGTTCCCTTTAATTTTTTATTGCTGCTTTTTCGTCGGACTTTTTTCTTTTTTGTTTTTTTTTTTTTTTTTCTTCTTTTTGTCTTGACGGCGGACAACATAATTCCAAAGGCCAACTCTCGGCTCAATTTCTTGATAATGATGATGCTTCAATCTGTGCCTGGTGCCCTGCCTCTGTGCTGTCGCTTAATGGAGAAAGAAACTGGATTTAAAATGTGGCTGTATGAATGTATGTGAGAGGAGTGTACAGATAAATGCCTATACTAATATAACTTCCACTTGTGTATGTGTAAAAAACGAAAATGTGTTGTCTGTGTTGTTTTTATTTCTTCTCTTTTAGGATCGATCCGCGCTGACTAATTAAGCCTTTAAAATTTGTAAAAAGGAGAGAAGAAAATAAAGTCATTGGGCCTCTGCAGCCACTAAAGAGTTGTGATAGAGGAAAACCGGTGCGAAGAAGGGAAAATACATTAATATATATGTATCTGGACGTAGCAGGTTTATGTACAGTGGCCCACCACGCCCACAGGTCAATATACATAATTAGAGGCTTGTATTGTTAGCGATGAATTAGAATGTTGAAGTTCGGTCAATATTTACAAAGGTATCCATGAGATACAATTGTAAAACATTAAAAAAAAATGATTTACGAAATTTATTTTTATAGCTAATTTACTTAAATATATTTTCACATTAAAATCGCTTCCGTAAAGTGAAGATATTAATTAAATTTGTTGTATGCTTGTTATTAAACTACATGTTTTATTGACTAGCCCAAAATTATAATCCACATTCATATACATACATATATCATGCGCATATACACATTTACCGAATATCTGGTTTTGTTGTTATTTTCCAAGAACTGACAAAAGTTTTCTCATAAAAAAAAAAACGAATTCCATGTGCTGCACATGAAATACATGCAAAAGATACAAAGATACATATATGTATCTACACTACACATATGCGCGTTTGGGGCATAAATACATATGTACGTATACATTGACGCTGCTCCTTTCGGGGCAGCGCAAAGAGGCGATACAAGACTTGAGTAAGACGTTAAATACTACAAAAGGGCTGAGACGCAGACGTAGCTGTAGCTATAATAATGAGAACGTAGACGAAACGCGCGCAGCAAGCGATTCAGAGATTAAATCCTGCTGAGATCGTATTTAGAACATTGTTTTTGTTTCACAAGAAACAAGTTGTTTTTGTTGGGAGGAAAAAAGTGCCCTCACCCCAGGGCATCCGAAAAGGTTGTGCCTTTTGACTGTGACAAATTCCACAGCTGCAGCAAAAACGACCTGCAGGTATAATTGTGGATCGCATGTATATATATGCATACATAAACTGACCATAGTCAGTAATAGTACATTCAATGTTTGTGGATTTTGTCAGTTCATTTTACTAAAATAATTCCTAATAAAATACTTTAAAATAAATAATACTTTATTATACCCTTGCAGGGTATTATAATTTTAGTCAGAAGTTTTCAACGCAGTGAAGGAGACATTTCCTACCCTATAAAGTATATATATTCTTGATCAGCAAAAACAGCCGAGTCGATCTAGCCATGTCCGTCTGTCTGTCAGTCTGTCTGTCTGTCCGTCCGTTTCTACGCAAACTAGTTCCTCAGTTTTGAAGCTATCTGAATGAAACTTTGCACATATGCTTCTATATGCTCTCACTACTATACATATATGTCGGAACGGGCCGGATCGGACAACTATATCATATCGCTGCCATAGGAGAAAAAAAATTTTCACTATGCCAATTTTCAATATATTTTCACATAATTTGAGATATGGCCATTTTATTTATATTATTCCAGAATTTCGGTTTTAATTTTATTCAAATCGGACCACTATATCATATAGCTACCATAGGAATATATATATAAATTCATTTAGTTTGTTCGCAACATTTCTTGCTCGCAACATTTTTCGCTCGCAACGTTTACCTTATGTCAGTACCCGAGAAAGCGGAAAGTCAGAAAATTGTTCTTCTTCTTCTACTTACTGCAAGGGTATTTAAACTTCGGCATGCCGAAGTTAGCTTCATTTCTTGTTATTAATATTAATTAGTAATATACATATATACATACTGTTAAAATATATTTCTAAATTATTAATATATAAATTAATAATGTTTAATAGATCTATTAGATATGAAATCATTCAAAATCTTACGCTAAATATGCCGATACAAACAAGAAAAAAGGTGTTGAAAAAATAATCAACCAAAAAAACGTTCAAAAATAACTTAAAAACGTTAATAACGTTAAAAATAACAAGAAAGAAAGCCAACTTCGGCATGCCGAAGTTTAAATACCCTTGCGGTAAGTAAGTAATACCTTTTCGTTTTCTCGGGTACTGAAATAAATGTTGCGAACAAAAATGTTGCGAAAAAATGAATTAATATATGGGGCGTTCCACGCAAAATTTGCCACCAAATTTTTTTTTCCTTCTTATATTTTTTTTCTGTTTATTACTTGAAAATATTCGATACGTATTTTTTTATTTCAATCTGATACTTGGAATTTTCGAGAAATAATTTTCTAAAGTTTCCCGCTTTTAAAAAAGATACTTTTTTCGACCGCATATACTGAGAAAACTAATGAAGATACAACAATTTGTCCAAGACATGAAAACATGAAGTTAAACTAAAAAAAAAAATATTTTTTTAATGAAAAAAAATTAAAATTTAACAAAAAAATAAAAAATTTTCAAATTTGGACCTAATTTTTTTTTAATTTTTTATTTTTAAAAGGTAGCCTTAATGCTTGTTTAAATCCTGATTAAATTTCAGAGTGGAGAAATGAATACTTTCGGAGCAGTGAATTTTTGAATAACCGCAGTTATATGATATAGTGGTCCAATTTTGAATTAAAACCGAAATTCTAAAATATTACAAAATGGCCATTTCTGAAATTTTATGAAAATATTAGAGGGCCCGCTATTACATCCTCGCTTTGATCGGAGCAGATCCACACTTAAAATTTCGTGTTCAATTTCGCTTTGAAGTCAGCGCACTGAATGAGATATAAAGATTCTTTGAAGTCGAATGACAAATATAAAATGAGGCAAGGCCTACTCTAAGCCTTAGACCAATATCAATAGTATCCCATTAATATTATTTTTTAAAATTTATGTTTTTTATTTTTTACAATAGGTTGCAGGTGGAATTAGAAAATTAAAATACCCATACGAATCTGGAAATTTTTTTTCTGATTTTTAAAAAAAAACTTCAAGTCTCTAAGACATGTGGTTTGGCCATGGCTGTGATATATCAGTCAGTCAGTCAGTCAGTGAGGACAAAGCATTTTATATAAATAGATCTTGAAAATTGCCTAAGTTATCATTTTTTTCCTAAAAATTTTCCGATCGATCCTATGTGCATATGTGCAAAGTTTCATTCAGATAGCTTCAAAACTGAGGGACTAGTTTGCGTAGAAACGGACGGACAGACAGACACACGGACAGACATACGGACATGGCTAGATCGACTCGGCTGTTGATGCTGATCAAGAATATATATACTTTATAGGGTCAGAAACGTCACTGCGTTGTAAACTTCTGACCCTGCAAGGGTATACAAATTACCATAAAACAAAACCTTCGTTAACACCGAACAATTTTTAGATTTATATCGAATTCTATAGTTGTTTTTGTCCAGTCAGCTATTTTATCATGTTTATTAATTATTTATTTTATTTTAGTTAATTATTAATTCTTTTTACGATAGTTATGCGGTAGACCAGTTACACTTCAAAAGGAAAAAAATGTATTCGCTCCGAAAAGGATTTAAAAACTGCAGTTTAGGAGGGAAGTGTTAACAATTTAGTTGCCACGTTCAACGAACAGAAGGCACATGCTCAATCAACAGCCAACTTAGAAAAGCATTTCCACGATCCCTGGCCAAAAATATGTATGCAAGCGGTGAGCTTACGTAGGCTAGCCGTGTGAACTTATCGAGGAAATTTAACATCTTGACAACCCAGTAGCGCCTCTAGAACAAACATAATAATAATAATAATATTAATAATAATAGTTTACTAGAGGTTAGTGCACTGCGACCACTAGGGTCTATTGTGCCCTCGTCCTAGTGTATAAGCTATAGCTCCTCGAACAGTTCAATCGATCGCAAGAATGCGATGATGTCGCCTGGTCGAAGAGCCCTCATTTCCTGTGTGGTGAGTGTGTAAGGCCCCCCAAGTGGGCCAACCTCAACCGACTGATAGCCGCCGGGCACTCCTCAAGTAGGTATTCCGGAGTCTCGTCTCCTTCCAGACAAAGACTGTCCTCCCCCTAACTTGAGATTGTACAGATGCTTGCGCAGTCTGCAGTGCCCGGTCAGGAAACCCGTAACTATTCGGAGAGATCCTTTGCTCAACTCCAAAACAGTCCTTGGTCCTCAACTCAACTCAGCTTATTAAATAAAAAAAAGTGATTTTTATATTCTTATGTTTATATTTTTATACACGATAAAAAGTAAAATATCATTAAAGCAGTCATTTTTTTTTGTTTGTTTAAATATAATAATATAAATGCTTCAAATTGTAAAATCCAAATGGAAATTTTTTTAAATTTTTTTAAAATTCCTAAAATTTGTTCGTCTTTTTGTCAGCAATTAGATATTTCTTCGCCATCGAGGGTGCCAGCAACGTTTTCTAATTTTCTGGACAGGTTCATTTTGCGACAATTAACATCGCTTTCCAGTGCTTCCATTATCTTTAAAAAAAATATCTTAATTTATATAAATTACTTAAATAAATGCAAATAAAATCGATTACCTGGCTCTTATATTTAGTTATATAAATGTACAGCTCCTTTAAAGCCGAAATTGTATCAAATTCATCGTTTTGCCGCACAGATAATTGCTGCATTGCTGTGCTCATTTCTTGATCGCTTATTTGTGGCAGTCGCGCGACGTCGCGGTAAAAGTCCTTTACCATTATTCTGTAGTTTGGAATATCCTGGAAAAATTTGTAATTTAACTTTAATCAGATGTTTGCAAGGCAGTGAACAGTCTATTCTACATATAGAAGAAGGAGGAAGGAAGAAGAAAGGAAGAAGATTTATAGTTTTTTACACGGTAGAAACCCATTTTATATAATAGATAGATATGTATAGATTCTTAATGATACAAATGCAAATTTCAAGGGTAAACAAACGTCGTTGTGTCGATATTAGCTTCTTTTCTTGTTTACTGGTTCTATTGGCGCACTTACTTTTGCAAAAAGCAGCTTATTAGATGGAGAATCCTTTCCCAGTCGATGCTCCGAAGTTGAACAGGCGTCCATAAATGTTTGCGCAATCACACTCAAGCAAGAGTCCACACTAAACGTTTTATTTACGTCAAATATAAAATCGGGATTCTTAATAAAATTAACCCAAAACCGTAAGGGTAAGCAATTCGACTTCCAAGCATGAACAATGTCCGTATCGGCAATATCATGACGTCGCGCCGCTTCATCTAATAAATCAAAGAGCCATTTAACTGCAGGCGGTAACTCCTCGTTAACGGTTAAAATAATTGCAAAAAAGTCATCGACGAATTTCTGTATCGTTCCCTTTGTGGCCAACAGACGTGTCAAGTATACTTCCGGTATCGTTTTATTAACTCGATCATTGCAATTATTAACGCATTGTGACGATTGTAAGGTTTGTGAAGCTACACCGCTATTACCGGACATAGCAGTGTTTTTAATATTCATATAATGGTCTGGTACAATCGGCTTTATTAAATGGTAAAGTCTTGGCTGTTGTAAGCCCGATTCGATATCATTATTAATTATAATATGGCTTTGTGAATTATTTAGAAAATAATCTGAAATAGAAAGGAACATTTGAATTCATGAATTAAGTACTCAAATTAGGTTGTAGAGCTACGAGAATTGGTACTTACAATTATGATATGGTGCTGTGTGCTGGCTTTTACTGTACGGTATGTGATAATTATCATTTTGCCTCGCTATTAAAGACATTACAGCCGACTCTTTAACGCCATAATGAGCCAATGTGTTTAGTCTCTTCCAGCCATTAATGGTTTTTGTAGTCAAGTCCTCATCTTGCAGTGTGAGGTGACCGCCACGTCCATGCCTCCATTCCAAATCCACTTCGTGCACCGAAGGTCGCATCGAAAAGGGAGTATTCTTAAAAATGGCATCTAGAATTTTCAGTTTAACCTGGGAAATTGTATCCCAATCGTTAACGCGACACTGAACTTTCTCATCGAGATCATCTTGGAGAATGTGTAATATCACCACCGAATGTGTAACCTGTTCGTGGAGAAGTCTCTCCTCTGAGAGCGAATAACGGGCATCGTTGGTTACAGCATCAACTAGACCCTTTTCAATTTGATGCTTGATTGCCTTAAATAGTAAAAATAAATTCGACCCCGCATATTCCTTGAGATAATCGTACATGCATATCGCCAGATAGTTAGTCAACATCTTTTCAACGACACTTTCCGTGCGACGCAACATAAGTTGAGGATGTTTTCCTGCCAATGATTTGTCAATTAGACGTAATAATAATGATTTTAAAATCTCGGTGGCATATTCCATTTTGTTCATTAAGACGACCATTAGTAGGGATGCCACATTTACCCGGTCACGTATGGAAAATGAGGAACGCTGTGATTCCAAGGTTTCGATAAAGATGAGTAAAAAATATTTGTTTCCAATTAATTGTTCAAACTGCATCATGGCAATATCATAGTTAGTATGATGGGAGCTTCCGTTTCCTCCACGGAACTTGGGTGAATTCAATATGGGATGATCAGAAACACCCGGAAAGAAGACCTTCATAATATAATTGACATGATCGAGTGTGGGTATTCCCGAACTCTCCAAATCCGCCGTTAGGTCCGTCATGTCCGTTTGTAGCTCGGCAAATGCCTGCTTACACTCGGAACGCACATTGCTCTCTAATGTAATCATTTGGATTTGTATTCGTTTATATTCCCGTTCGGCTTGCGTTGATTTTCTTCGAAATATTATTAAAACAATTACCAAAATGATAACAAGTACAGTCACCGTCAGCATAACTATAAATATCGCATGCGAGTACACATAGGGTTTACTCAAATCGTACTTCAAATAACCAATTACAAATCGCAGGTTACTGCCAACTTTGACCACAACTAAAGGAAGATCTATCGATTGTTCAATACCATTTTCATCTGTGGCTAAGGGCTGATACTCTGGTGGAATGCATAATAGTTGTGTTAGAGCCAAGCTGGTAATATTACATTGAGCTGTACCGATAGTCACATTTACATCGTACTCATCGGCTGCAAGATTCAAGAGTTCTCCTTCGATAACCAAACTGTCGCCTTTATATAGCTTAATACCATCATCGTTGGGAAATGGAAAATATTTTGGATCGGCTAAATACACAATCGTACTTCTTATATCATGAAAATATTTGCTCAAATCACGAACTAATTGCACATTATCCATGACAAAGCTTAGTTGCAAGTTCAACTGGGTTTCATGGACCTTAGCAAAGGTCGTCATATCCATATTATTATTATTGTTGAAATAGCTTCCGGTTCCTCCCGATGTTGTATAGATGTTCAAGTCGTCCTTAAAGTGTCGCCTTCTTCTGTTAGTTTCGGTTGAAGAATTTCTATAATCTGTTGTGTCTTTTTCTAATCCGTTTCTGCTATGTTTAAAGGTTTGAAACTTGTGATTAACTGGCGGCGATGGACATTCCATTTGATTTGAGTTAATAACTCTACATGCCGTCTTGTTCACTTTTTCATTATCAAAGAAAACCTCCAATTCCGGTTTTTGAATAGAATCTAGATATATGCCATGCACAGTCAGGGCCCGTCCGCCACTAACAAAACTTCGTAAGGGTTTAATTTGCATTATCCGAGGGTCCTGTGTATAATTAAAAATGGAGCAAGGTTGCGGTGGTGGTATACGAAATGGATAAGAACCAAAATTTAATCGATTTTTAACCGTAATATTATTGTGACATTCCAAAGTTCGATTGGCACCATCGATAACTAAACGAAGACTGCGTATCGGTTCGGGTTGCGTCGCCTCTGAAGTTGTACAACTAACTTGCGAAGATGAGGCCTGGGTAAGGTTGATATAACATTCGTATTCATCGAGAAAAGCTCGCATCATTGAGCCGATATTTAGAAACTTCCCAATCAACGATAATTGCGTTCCACCCGATCTGGGTCCAATTGTTGGGTATAATCCAGTTAGTTGTACATTTTTAAAATGGAATTGTACACTTGATTCGGTGTAGCCAGCATCGTTAATTACTTTTATTGGCGCTGACATTTCATGGAGCGCGGCTCCCGTGCGACATTCGATTTTTACTGATATTTGATAATTTACCAGTTCGCAAGGCACTGAACCTATCGATATTTTTCCCCTAACATCCTCTTCGCGAATGCCTAAATTACTGCCTTCGATGGTAACTAAAGTTCCGCCCTCGATAGGTCCCGATAGGGGTTTTATAATATCGATTCGAGGCAAGGGACAATCGTTTGAAATAACTTTTGAATCAATAGTCGATCTATTTTCTCCACTACATGTCTCGTTATAAACACACGAGTTGCCACACCACGAGCATTGGTATTTTGGATCACGCGTCACACACAAGCTACAATCGGCGTGATCACGATGTGAGCCAAGGACATCGCATTTGTACAGTGTGACCATGGCTGTGTCCACATAATGCTGGAAATTCCATGTAACGACGACCTTTGCCTGGTACTCGTACGTATTTCTCTCGTAAAAGTATGGGGTTTTTTCACAAACTACAATCCGATTAGACTCTATGTGGGCGGGAAGTAGCATTTGAGCGGCTTCAATATGAACAGTGCAAAGAAATCCAGCATGTGCACTTTTTGGTTTTGGCAAATTCTCAACCTCAAGACGTATCTCCATGGGAACACGAACTGGCAATAGTATCTCTTGACGATTCTGTTTTAAATGTGGACATTGTCCCACCGAGCTTATGGAGTTTTCGATATTACGACATTGTTGAGATTTGTGGTGAACGCATTTATTATCAAAAATGCACCAATTGCATCCCCAAGAGCTTTGAACGCACTCTTGACAATTTCCATGATGTGAGCAGTCAAAGAAAGCGAAATTTCTTGAGACAAAGTCCTTGTTGGTCTCCGAACTTCTCACAGACAAGGGTACGGAAACATGATCGGTGTTACCGGGTATTATCGGTCTCTGATCAAGGGGAGGCGTCGCACAAGCGAGACCTGCACCATTTTCTAGTATTTCAGCATCAATGGGCGTTGAATTGCCAAAAACGCATCGATATTTTGCATTAAACGGCTCCGGCAATGTTCGTATAATCAAATGCAAATTTGTCAGCTCGCTAATGGGTATTTTTTCAGGTATTATCGATTCAAAGTCAATACATTGCTGACCACTTCCCAGGGATAGCCACCGCGAAGCGGAAGTATCACGTTTGCATGTCGAACGCACTGTACAACGTTTCTCCAACGAACACCAACCACAAAATGGATCTCGCGATTCTAAACAGCTCGAACAATTGGTGTACACCGAACAGTGTTCGATTCTTAACTTGGTTATCTTTCGCACAGATAAAACATATAGAAAATCTTTTTTGGGCGACATCATAGTATTGGGTAATATACGGTTACCGGCATCTACCACAATTTCCTCATATTCGCCAGGATTTTGGCCAGACAACAGCACCTTCTTAATAACACCAACGTCTGTGCCAAGAAAGGCCAAAGAATGCTGCTGATCTGTTGTTGAAGTTGCTGTCACCGAGGTAATCGAAACATTATCGAAATGAAAAAGGGCATGCGTTGTTATCGGTGATACACCGCTGATCTTTAGCCCTACGGAACAGAAGTTATAGATATTGCCAAGGGAACCGACAATGGGACATCTACCGTCATTAATTGTCCCCGAGATATAACCCAAATTTCGATCCTTTATCGTGCCATTAAAGCATAAATGAATATTTTCAATAAACATATCCTCAATATCCTTAATGCTATATATACACATGGCGGATTTGTTCTCTGTCTGATCACTAATCTCTTTTGATGGTGAAAATACTGTTACCAGTACGTGATCATCCTTTTTGATGCCCATTTGCTGGGCTAGTTTTTGGCTTGCCGGCGATACTTTAGCATCTCGTAATATATTATAATCGATATTATCATCAGTTGCAGTGCATTGTAGTGTTATTTCCGTATAACTATCATAATTGGGATCAGTGATGCAGATGCGTGCCAAGCGTGTTATATAACCCGCTTCGTCTGCCAAATGCGACTTTTTTTGTACGATTATAAAGTATGCATAATCAGAAGAGTTGAACCCGTAGACATAATCGACAAGAAAATGATCACGATACTTGACATCGATATTGATTATCGATTGTTGAATTGAAAATTCTGCGTAGTTTAAGTCATCAAGACGACGTGAGGATATTGCCGGGACATCATGACGATAATCCCCGACATTGGTGAATGTTGTGCCAACATATAGTATATCTTCTTCCTTCCAGGAATATCGGGCGGGACCCACAAATGCATAGGTAGAGGCATTTTCGTCATTGGCAGCCAAGGGAATGGCAATAAATTGTGGGGCTGCCGGAAATCTCGGAAGACTATAAATCTCACAAGATCCTATAATATAAGGTGTAAGATTATGATTAGAGTACTTTCTGTTACACTATAATAAATATCTCTATATATTTTTTTATTTACCTTGTCGAGTGCTCCCACATGAAATGAGAATTCCATCATGGGCATAGCTCACAACTAATATCTTATTATAATTGTTTACCAGCGATGTCTCAATATCCTCGTTACAGCCCCCAGCATGGCATTGCGGTGAATCATTCAAAGGTCCTGTTACAGCCTCCGCGAGCACACGAAGGTTTTCATTAAGCTTCAAAATTTTATTTGTGGCGCCCGCGAATAAAACATTGTTCATTAAATCGTATGTTAGATGTGTGAAATAGTTTTTTGATTGTGAGTCTGCGGCATTTTCAACATTATGTGTACGATTGCCGCCGCCAAGCAAGTTAGAAGTAGTCGTCGGGACCATTAAAGGCAGATTAAACTGTGCTACAATATCGTTTGTTGGGAACGGAGGGGTGGGGGGTTGCTGCGGCATTTGTTTGCATCGCACAGAGTGATGTCGCCAATCAAGCAGGTGGACAATGCCCAAACCATAAAAGAAAATTATAAAATTAGCACACAATACATCTTTTCGTAGCATTTTTAACACACGATTTGCGAATTTTTGGTGATTTTGCGTTTAGTTTTGAGTACAAATACTCATTCACATTTTATACAATTACATTATCAGTTCATTTACACTAAAAAGAAGTGTTCATTTTATGTATGTTAATCCGATGCACATACATAATTATATTAACGAAATACTGAGGGCTTAACACTGGTCATTGCAATTATTCAACTGTTATGCATTTTTAACAAAAAGAAATGTCAAGTTTTTAGACTTTGTATATTGACGAATATGTATACATATTTCCATAGTGTTGCAAACACTGATATTGCAGTGTGGCCAAATTTGATATAAATGTTAAGCAACCAAAATCGAAGACCAGACTGTAATAGGTTCTTTTCACAGAGATCCATCCACCATCGCCCATCCGTTGAATGGAAGGTCCATACCGTTTTGCCGTTCCGAAATTTTTCATTATGTTCCTCCATCCGTTATCAATCCAATTTTAATGGACTCCCTTGCCGATAGTTAAATGTTATTCTTTGGTGGAACTGTGAAATCTTCAAAAACATCGATAGTCGCCAAAACATATCGATGTTTCTGAAATTACACATACCTACAACACATGTCTACATTTATCTTCCGCTGCCAAAATGTTCCAAATACAGTGATTTTCAATATATGTATTTATATATATTATTAAATCGAGGAAACAAATGTAAGTTTGCAAGTTTATATACTTTTAATAACAGAATGATGATAAGTTAATATGTATGTACGTAAATGTTTTGACTAATATTGATGAAAGATAGGAAAAATATTAATCAAATGACATATGTATGTATGTACATTTATATATCAAATTTTGGAGAATGTAAGTTTGGATATATGTACATATGTATAAGTTTATACATTTAAAACCATTATATGAACACATGTATGTATGTACATAAATGTATATTTTACCAGACTTCAGACTTGAATTTTGTTTTATGCTGCTTAAAAGCCGGTACACATACATACATATGTATGTGCAGTGATTAACTTAATTATTGGCACTGTTGGACTGTCCAGAAATTCTCTCCCGACATACATATGTTACATTATATTAATTATATTATATTATATATAAAAATCTCTTTTCAGATTGCAAATGGATCGAGCACTGGATAATTACTTTTCCCATCTTAATTCACTTTCCCTTAAGATAGCCCGTGATATAAATGGAGTAAAGTCAACGTATGATCGAGAAACTTGGCATGCATTAACCTTCAAGGATCAAGAGAACATATTAAACAATTATTTTATAAAACAAGATATATGTAATAAGTACAAAAACAAGTCGATAGCAGAAAAGACTTCTCAGGTAAAGTCTTTCATGGTTTATTCCTATAACGGCCAAGACTTGCATACTTATATTTATCAAAATGTGGGTATGAAAATTTTGCATGATGAAAACCATGCTGGGGATTGCAGGGATGAACATTCGTTTCCGTTCAGTTATCGCACCAAATCTCAAATAAATATTCCATCTATTGAATCTAAAAGAGCAGCAAGCCCACTAAACAATGTATCAAAATCCGTAAAATCGATTAAATCTGAAAGTCTGAACAATACCAAGAAGCTATCAATTGTTATAAATATTACTGAAGCGCCTCACTATAAAAGGGATGATGATCTAATTACAAACAGTATTGGAGAATACGATAATGACCAGCAAAGTAATGAAACATCACAGTTACTATTTGAACGGGTTGAATCAACAAATAGTAATTTAACCGATTTCTGTGATAGCGATAATGAATTTAAAGAAGGTAGCGGCCAGGAGGAGAAGGATAAACTTTTATCTCCAAGTCTAAACATTCCGAAAGGTTTTGACTTTCTTAGTAATTGGTAGAACGAACAATTAATTTGGTAATTTAAGTAGATTTTAACTATTTGTAATGTCTTATATAAATAATATAATATAAATAATATATAATATTTCAGGTTAGTTATTTCCTATTCATAATTCAACTAGGAAGCTCCCCGGATCAAGTTATTTATTATTATTTAAATATATAAATTATCTTTTTAATTTTGTAAAAAAAGACACGGCTCTACCGAGTGTGTTGGCTCTGCCGCTATGCATTTGCTCTGCAGGTATTGGCTCTGCCGTGTTTTGCTGACTTTGTCGTGTGACGTGATGGGAGGGGTGTTGCCGGGGCACGTGTGTGTGTGTGTGCGTTTGGAATTGGCCTAACTATGTACAGGGGCCTTTCTTGGGTCTTTGTCGTTGTCTCCTATCCCAATATTATCCAAAATTAACCTAAATCCGTACACTTGTTAAAATTATAAATATATACAGCCCTATTCGAACTACACTCCTATTTACATATGGATGTGGGGAACAAGGAGGGTTCCTCACACTCCATCCCCCTCATCTCAGGGGCGGTAGAAGATGTGGACGTGAGGGTTGTCCCGGGTATTGGTTTACTCCGACCTCTTTCAGATAGCAGAGGCTTCTTCCATGGGCCTGTCGCTTCCGCTCTTGGACTTGACCGAAGAGTTAAACGGGAAGCAGCCCGTCGGGGGTGGTCCACCCAGCCGGTGCTTATATGCAGGGTTCTGGGTCGTGGTATTCTTTCTCCTCGGCGGATGGGGTCTCTTCTTTTGATTGTGCCTCCGGAGGGAACAGTGGCGATTGTGCGATTTTTCGGCGGTGGGATACGCACCGGTTCCGGGGCTGTTGGCACGGCGATGGGCGCCCGCTGGGTGGCGCTGTTCCTTGCGGCGGAGGACGGTGTGGGTTCCTCCGGCGATGGTAACAGCTGCTGTAATGACGGACGCGTCGTCCTCCTCTTGGGTGGCTTTCTCGGTCTCCTCCACGTTGTCGGTCCTTGGTGATTATCGTTGAGGATTATCCTTGTTGGCGCTGCTCACTGTAGTCCTTGGTTGATATCCTTGAGGATGTCCTTGTTTATGTTGCTCGTTTGAGTGCTCGCAATCGACTGTCCAGGATGTGTGCTATGCTCGATGGTTAATAACTGGATGTTGCTCGGCGGAGTGCTCACGATCGAATGTCCAGGATGTTGCTCTGCTAGATGTTTATATACTTGATGTTGATCGACTCTTTAGGATGAACGCTATGCTCGATGTTTAGTAAACTTGATGTTGCTCGGCTGGGAGCTTGTGATCGACTGTCTTCGATGAGTGCTCGAGATCGACTTTCTTATATAAGGGCGCGGCCGGCCTCGTGCTTCCCTCCTTCGCGGGAAGGATGGGAAAACAAGGCTTGTTGATGGCGGCGATGACGACTGCGGCGCCGTCGCTGACTTCGTACTCTGCTTCGGTGAGTCTGTTCTGCTGCGTATTGGGGCGCGTTTAGTGTTTTCTGACCTCGCGTGCCTGAGCTTCTTGCTCTCGTTCTTCGAATCCTATGCTTTGCCGATGTTTTGCGTCGTGGCGCCGACGATCCCGCATGTTTTTTGCTGTTTTCATGCGAGAATTTTTGTTACCTGCGTCTGTGTGTATGTCCCCTGTGTGCTTTTAGCATTCGTCTTTTCCCGAACTATGCTTCGTGTCGTGTACGAGTCGTGTTACGAGTCCTGATTATCCTGCCTGGTCCCAGCTCGGGCGCCATTTGTAAGGATGCTAATCACAGCCCTTATCAGGATGCCGTCCCGCCTCGACCTTATGCAAGCGCGTCACATGCCGCCGTGGCAGGCGGACATCCCCGTACTCGGATGGAGTGTACGGCCCCGAAGCCGGGCATAAATCTGGACGACTCCGTGTCCGGATGATCAGCCCACAAGCTCAGATCACAGTCCTGGCTTGCAAGTAGAATAGCGACAGTATAAAACCAAATAATTCAGTATGTGACACACTCTTCTTTAGCCTTCTTAGTTGTTTAATTGTGCATTTAGTATTATTTTTTAATATTATGGTAGATTACATATTTAATCTCCAATACATTTTTATAATTTATAATATCCGCAAATCATTAATTTGAAGTAAAGACAACAGCTACATCGGGGAACAAGCATAGCTGGGGGACTATATAGAAGTAAGCTAACAATGATATATGCACATATTTTTAATAGTGATTAACACAAACATCCAGAAGATTATCTAAAATGTCATCGTTCCTACTGTACTCCCCGCTATTTTGGAGATAATGATAATGAAATTGGTCATCCAAACTGTCTATTAAGGGTCGAAAGTTGGAATAGTCATAATTAACGGTTATGTTGCAAGGATGGCTTGGACTAGAAATAATAATATCAGATGACATATTATTTTTCTCTTCTTCTATATTGTCTCCTTCGGTAGTTGTTGACGTTGGTTCCACTATGTCATTGAATGTAGAAGAAAAGCCGCCTTCTCTGGATACCTGTTGATAAAACATATCTGTTATATATATATCTAAATAAGCATAAATCTTAGCATCTTATCCCTACCATATAGGTTGTGTCTATTTTATCAGAGATCAAGCTAACGCCAGAGCTTATTTTTATCGTTTCCTTATCATAAATTGTGTATAATGAACACTGTTCTTCAGATTGAGCAATATTTGGAATCTGGGAACCCGATTTGGAGTACTCATTATCGATTGGTTCTAGTATTTTCTGGAATTTGTTAATTTTTTTCGGATCCTTAACAGTCGTCTGTTTACATAGTTTCCTATTACGAATGCGCTTTCTTCCACATTTCTTGGGATCGACACCCAACTCCCAGTAACCGCCTTTCCCTTTCTTTTCTTCTCGTTTCCTATTGCGAAAACAGTGGTGAAGTGACAAGTTATGTCTTATAGAGTTCTGAAAATAACAACAATTTAAAACGATAATTTTAAGTATAACTCTGTAGTAATCAATAATCTGTAATCACTTACATTCCATTTCTTTCGAACTCGGAAGAAGGCAAACTTAGACTCAATCCACGAACAAATCTCCTGCAATGTGACGCGTCCATTTTTTAACATTGCCATGCCAATTATATGCGAATAATTAAATGGTGGCTTTTCGGTAACATCAGTTTCATATTTGCTGGCTAACTTTTCATATTCGGTTAAATCACTGTTTAAAATATGTTGTTAATTTGTAAAATCAATAAAGGATGGTACAAAATATCGATAATGTATTGATTAATTATCGCATTAAGTGCGATAAATAAATTGTAGTTAGTTGAATCGGTTTTATATCGTTTTAATAGGAATTTTACTTACCGTTTCACTTTGTTTAGAAATATCTCATAGCGTTCAGATGGCGATGGTCGTTTTGGTATTGCCTTTTGTTGTGTTGTCGTCGAGTCAATCAAATCTTTTTGCGATTTAGTGACACATTTTGTGAGCAATACCTTTTGTTTTGTTTGGCTTGGTCGAATATTCGAGTTGTTGAAGTGTTCTTCTTCGGTCTTTGCATCCGTAAAATCAATAATGGTTTTTGGCCACGTTAAATTTTGATTCCGTAAAAGCCAATTTAGATTGGTCAGCTCGCCGCGCTCTTCGTCAGAATCGTCTAATTCCTGCAATGGAATATTTTCCCTATGGAATGACGACGATCGTGTTGGATGAGGAGAACTACTGCTTCTTTTATTCATTGTCAGTTCTGTATATATCTATATATATAAAAGAATTGAGAAATTATATTTTTGTTCTTATAGAGCTGTGTAGCTGTCCGCAATCTGCATTTGTCTGTATATTAACCCCCCATCTGTATACCTATTTTTATTCTTCATCTGTGATTGATTAATTATTTTTGCTTTCACTATACATCTTTACGTAATTAAATATTAATAATACTTTAAATTGTTACCTCTTTAATAACAGGCTACAATTTCTATAGTATGCACCATAAGTATGTACATTTTACATACTATATATAAATAATGACGTATTATTCACCAAAAAAAAAAATCAATCACATCTGACTGAATCATTATTCAAGGGAATGTTGGAATATATTCGATATTTTCCTTTTTTTAATTAACGTGTACTTAATAAACGCATTTAAATTAAATAAAAATCGAAATGTTTGAAATACGTCATAAACGATGTTGAGCTTAGTTCACATGTTTTTGTTATGCAATCAGAAAACTTCAATAAAATATGGAAAGCAAAAAGCAAACGCAAAATAGATATATTTATATGAAACAAAAATATTAAAAACAAATATTTATTAACACTTTAATGGGAGTTATTATATTATATTATATTAAATATCTTCATATCTTGTCCAAGAACTAATTATTAACGTTTTGAAATCATTAATTTCTTAACCTTCCTTGTAAAATCCTAATTTTTGTAATTTATTTATTGTATTTTTGCTGACAAACTGCACTAACTCCGATGTTGCTGCACCTGTGGTTTTATTCAGATTGGTAGAGAGCAACCCTCATTTTGCCTACTAAAGTTAGACAAAAACGTTAGTGGCTTACGTCCTTATAGAGGGGGTCGAAACTAGATTTTGGTCAGAAGTTGGACTTGGGCTTGCGGTCACTTTATTAAAGTACTTTTAGTATACTTTCAAGTGCACCCCCTTAATCGTTGCCTTATTTTTTACCCTTATTTTTTTGGAAATAACGCATAACGTGCACATGAATATATATTTCTCGGGTCTTTGGCTCTAGCAACCCTATTTTACCATGTACACTTAATTGCCCTGCGCTGGACATATGGACGTAACACTACAACGGCCAACGGCCACTTGTCATCGGATTCCTCCACCCTCCGAATATAAAAAGGTGCGCTCATAACACTGGTAAGTATTTTTCCAGTTTATGTGTTATATATTTATAATATTCGATGAGTTCTATATAATTTATCTGTTGTTGTTATGAACAAAATATTTATTAGTACTTTAAAAAACAATTTTAAATTTATATTTTTCATAAAAAAACATGTAAAAATCTCTAAATTGCAATATATATATTTTTTTTTGTTCAGAAAAATAATTTAGGTTAATTTAGCGACCGTAAATTGATCGCTTTGAAATATTCTGTTTCATTTAGCATCGATATAAGCATGATTTTCGAAACTATAATGAAGAGTAAAACTAAATGACTCCCATCGTTTGCACTAAAATATTTTATTTATTTGAATTTTTTATTTTAATGTTTATTTTGAATTGTTTTTGAGCATTTCTTAATGCTTAAAATTTTCAAATGCGTTTCGTGATTTAATAAAGTTTAGTTTAATAACTTAACTAACAAATTCAATATCTAAATTTTATAAATTAATCTTGTAACTTAATTATACAGTTTTTTGAACATAATATTTACGAAGAAGATTCAACACCAGAAAAGTTACACGGTATCTGAAAAAGACAAGAAATATTAAGCGAAAAAATAAATATGGAATAAAGAAAGCTAGTCTCGGGATGCCGAAGTTATATATATATTATATAAATATATACTTTCTGAAAGGGAATAATATAAATACAGACCTGATCAGGCTTATAAAGATGTGTATGAGGCAACAAAAACGTTGAGCCCAAATCTCGTTCAGTCATTGTATTCGCATCCTAAAAATAGATGTATAATTTGTTATATTACAACAAAAAAATGTAACAAATTGTTTTTACATTGATCTCCATAGTCTCTTCCGATCCGACGTCTTCTAAGCTAATAATGAAAATATATAAAATAAACATTATAAAAATGGGGTGGCTGCAATAACGCCCGGTGCAATAAAGCCCATGGGTGTTATTTAAAAAAAAAAATGCAATAACGCCCATGGGCGTTATTGCAAAAAAAAAAATGAAATAAGGCCCAAGAATCTTATTTCACAATTTTCGTGGGCATTATTTCACAAAAAATGTGCAATAACGCCCACAATATTTTAAAATATGCAAAATTTGTCTTATAACTGGGCGTTATTGCAGCCACCCATAAAAATGAACCAATTATTTATAATAATAACTAAATGCTTACTTAATATTTGCATCAAGGGTTACATCAATATTAGGCGTTATTCCTAAATCAAAAACTCGTTTTGAATAATTTCCTTGAGAAGAACGGCCAGGATTCATTATGAGATCATGTTTATGTATTACACTTTTCCGTGTCATATCTGGCAATGATCTATTAGTATCTTGGTTATTATTTAACCGATGATGATGATGATGCTGAGAATAGATATACGGCCAACAATATTTAGCACGTGGAATCATGAGAGCTATAGAGCTTTCGGTTTGATAGGATTTCTCGTGATTATCAACTGCCTTTCGTATATTTAGAATGTCGTACATATTTCGTATCGGAATCGCCTTTACTCCATGGCATTTCTGGAAAAGGAAATTTCAAAATGGATGAAAAATGTAATTTAATTGATTCCATTTTCTAGTTTCTCCAAAATTAAACTTTACCTTCAGAGAATGTGAGGACGCCTGACTGGATTGACTTGTAGTAGTGTCATTTTTATTACTTTCTGTTGTGGTGGTTAACATACTAGTTTGTAAAGTGTTGGTATTATTTATTTTCCTACTTGTGTTTATAAGTAAGAAATAAAATAGTAAAAATATAGCCAATATTGTACCGCATATAATTATAAAAATTGCTATAATCTTAAGATTAACTTGGCACTGGGATCCGGCATACCACGAATGACATATGCATTTTACATTCTTTTTTCTCTCTGTAAGAATACACTTTCCATGATAATTGCAAATATCGCATCCTATGCTATTGTCTGAGCAAATTCGACCCGGATAAAGAGCATTATCTGATATATCTATATGACCATTTTTGCAACTACAAGTATAGCTACCAATTAAGTTAAAGCAATAGGCATTCATGGAGCAGTCATTAAAGTTTTCCGACATGCATTCATCGAAATCTAAAAAAAAGAAAAATTATTAAGGAAAGTTGTATTAGGGGAAGTTGTATATAAATGCAGAGTAATAATAAACCTAAATAAAATATAAGAGAACATTCTTTTTCAAACCTTTAATGGCCAGCAAATCAAGTCCATTCTTCGAGGAATACAATCCAGTGTTTCCAATACTAAAGTTACTTTGTCGCAAATATTTTTGAAAAATTGTTTCAAGTTGATTTTCGTTGCTGTTTTCGGAGAGCTAAAAATGATAATTAAATATATTTAGTAGTATCGAAATATCAAACTAAATATCACTTTTTTCGTATAAAATATTGCTCGCTTACCTGCAATATAAATTGAACAATAAAAGAATCATTATGTTTCGTAGAAATGACCGCTTTCACTTGAACATTATGATATATATCGCGAAGATCAGATTGCATTAGCATACGATCAGCGGCGTCCAATAATATCTTATTACTGTTTAATATATCATTCAGCCGCAAATGATGATGATTTTCCCCGAACTTCGCTTGAATCTGCAGTTCATAGGTATAGGTAGCTATACAAAAATACAATGTAATACTAATAATTTAAATAATTTAAAACAAAACCAAGTACTTACGTTTACAAGGTCGATCCGGAAACATTCGTCCAAAACTGGGGCGACATACACACTGATGTTCCTCCAATTTGGTGTCATTATTCGTTATAGACACACATATTTCATTCTTATTTGATTTACACGATGGTCGACAATCATTATCGGAGCTTGTTTTTAAATAGTTTTCAGCTTTTGGCGGGTAATTAATGACAAAGGCTTCAGAGTTGGCATCAGTAATTGTTGAAGTGAAGTTGTTCAAATCGTTTTTATCTACATTTTTTCTTTCTATATTTATAATGCTTTTTTCTGTAATAACTTTAGACGACTTCATTGATGTGTAGTCTAAGGCTAATATTCCACTATTTACGGACAATACAATATTTTTTAAAGGATTATCTACTCCTTTCAAATTATTGTTTTTATTATTTGAAACTTGAATCGAAGGAATGGGTTTCTTAATATTCACAGTATTATTTTTATTAATATTATTATTTATGCTGTTACTTGTATTACTACTATTTTTATTATTATACATATTATCCGTGTGAATATTTGGAATATTTTGGAATTCTATTGTTAGCAAACTTTTCGTTGTGGTTGTTGGTTTTAATATTAACTTCATATGTTCAATACTACTTGTTTTTGTAGGCTTTAATATTTTATAATATCTGATGGATTTCCAAGTACTTTGTGCCTTGGTCGTAGCTAATAAATTTAATGAAGTCGAAGTCTTTTTTGATAATTCGTCCTGTAGGTTTTCAGAGGGTTCCAATAACTTTAAAGTTGTTTGTAATGAAATAACTGTATTTGAACTTGGAATATGAACTTGAGGAGGATTCCAAATAAATAATTCTTTTGTGGATCTTAGAATGGCTTGATTAGTTACTGGCCTTACTTTCAAATATTCTGTACTATTCAATAGTGTTTCAATTAACGATGTTTGCAACTCGACTTTCTTATTCAAAATCAAGTTAATTGCGGGTTTTGTTTTATTCAGCAGGCTTAATCTGGTTAAATTTATGTTTGGCATAACATTCGAATTTTGAACTGCGTATTTTTGACTTTTTTGTTGAGTGTATGATGAATTGATGATTATTGTACTTGATTTGCTTTTAGTTAGGGATTTCTTACTCAGATTTGTGGTAACAGATACCCAATCATTTAAAAATGGTTTCGTATCCATAAATTCATTTCTTTTTTTTAATATGGAATTCATTAAGAGTAGTGTTGAATCATGAGAGTAATCGGCACTTTGATCACCACCATAGTTTCCATTAAAGCTCTCTGGATTCTCCTGCTGTTTCAATAGATTTGAAGAGATATTATTGGTTATACCAATTCCTTTTTTTATATATTCAGGACTCCTCATATTACTTGATTTTGTTGACAAGTCCTTACTTTTAAGAGTAACATCATAATTTTTCGGTTGACCTCTAACAGCTGTATTGTGTGCCACTTCCACTTCCCTTTTGAATGTTATGGGCGCCGCATGCATATTAATGGTATGACTAAGGACATCATTCCTTAGGTTTACCTGCTGAAGAAGTGTGGATAATGTGGATTTTAAAGCATAACTGGCAGTATTGTCTTGTATTCTTGTACTGAATATTTGCGGTACCCGAAATATATCCAAGATTTGATTGCTATAAAAGGCGGATTTCCATTTAGGATCCATACTTTGTTGGGTAAAATAATGGGATGATGATCTATTCAGTACAAGCTGTTGCTTATGGATGGGAATTGGTGGTGGCTTCAATAGATTATTATCATCGCTAATTGTAATAGATCGCAGATCCAAGAAGGGTATACTAGGCTTTAACGAAGCTAGATAACGATTGCTTAAGGTAGAGTAATAGCCGGAGGAGGGATTAGTTGTTGGCCTTCCAAAAATAACATCAGCACTGGCTGTTATCACTTCGCCAGGTCTTATGGGTATGCCAGTAGTAAGGAAGCCCTTTTCATAAGCTACAACATCCAAGGAAGTCTTGAAAAAAGGTTGCTGCCGAGGTAGGAAATAAGATATTGGCAAAGATAGTCCCTCTTTGGGCCTATGGAACTTTGGTGGCTCTATATGTAAGGTGTTAATCCTTAATTTATTTATATTCTCCCTTCGTATATTTGTTAAATTCAAATATGGTTGTGCTATATTACTTTTATTATAGTTCCTTGTTTGCTCTAAAGGTATATAGTATAGCGTACTTTCCGGCATCATTTGACTTTTTACATTTGTTGAACTCGGTTTATCCGGGTTTCTTTTTATACTCCTCGTCTCTGCCATATTTGTATTTATTAATTGTTTCTTTAATAGTTGCGCCACAGCAGTTAACATGGGTCTTAATTGCGCCAAATTAAATGTGCTTTTTAATTTAATTTTTGAATATGAATTTAACGAGTTGCTGTACAGTTTAGAAGGTTTTATTTCGGTGTTTAATGGGTCATTATGCTTAATAAGCTTGGTGGTGCCATTATTTGATGCGTGCAGTGTATGACTTTTTTGTACATCTTTTAGTAGTTGTAAACTTGAAAAGGACGTCGTACTATAGGTATATAAAGATTCCGATTCCTTTGTAGTTTCACTGATTTTTAACAAATAATAATCACTGTCAGTAAAAACATTTTGTATTATCTGAGTGTTTGATTGTGTTGTGGAAAAGCTTTGATTCAAATTATTATTATAATATTTCTTACTAATAATAGAAGTTGGTTGAATAACTTGTTGTTGATAATATTTGTTAGGAAAAAACGGAGTTTCCGTGATAATAACTTGAGTGAGATAATTTTCACTCGTAATAGTTTTCTTCAATGGTTTTTGCAATCCATTATCTTCAACTAACGTTTGCGTTAGTATTATTCGACTAAAATAGGTGTTTGTATAATATGATGAGGGTAGCAAGCTCTCGGATATATGTAGATCAGAACCCGTTATTGTATTTGTTATAGTATATTTGGAGGTGACCACTAAAGGCAGTGACTTGTCAAAGGTGTTGTAAAAGTGATATGTGGTTGGAAACAGGCCCACAATTAGTTCCGGAGTCTGTGTATACATTATTATAATTATTATAATTATAAATGTATACCCTGTGCTTACCTTGGAGAAAGTGACATCGGTAATTAAATGACTATACTTTCTTTCTTCTGTTAGGCTATTTGTAATAACCATTTTCTTGCTCTCAACGTGTGTAGTGCCATTTCGAACAAGACTTGTACGATAAGTATAGGTTGTTAAACAAATTTTGGTAACAAATGAATTATCATTATCAGGAATCATCAATATGTTCTGTTTATTGTTGGAGTAAAAATTAAATTGAGTGATTATTTAAAAGATTTGAATGTTTTTTGTATTATATACAGCAGCCATTCGAATAGAAAAGGAAGGGTTTTTTTTTTTTGTAATTTATTAACATAAAAAGGCGTGACTTCGGCGTGCTAAAGTTAGCTTCCTTTCCTTTTTTTTTTATCAAAAATTAGTTGTTGTCATACCTGATTTTTTAACGGCAGCGTTAGGATCATCATTTGATTTTGTAAAGTACTCGGCGATAGAGTCAACGGCTTGTGATGAGTTTGTGTTATCAAAATGGGTTTCGCATGCTGACTAAAATTACTATAAATTTTTGGTAAACTCGCTTTTGACTTTTCCAAATGTTTAATTTTATTATTATCACTAGCAATTATTAGTTCAACGCCGTTGGACATAATATGAGTGGCTAGATTGTACCTCGCCCCATCCCAGATACTTTCATTATTTAGATCAAATTTAGATCGTAGAAGAACGTTGCTTTCTTCCTTGATGAACTGCATTTTTCGGTTGGAGCCTGTATTTGTAAAACATTACCTTATTTTACCTTATTTGTTCAGCAATTAATCGATTTTAAAATTATATTTTATACAGAAATAAATTCAATGTTTTTCTTGTTTTTATTTAAAAGTTTTGTTTTTTCCATGGACTGTTTTATATAATACAAAAGTTTGCCTTACCGAAGTTAGCTTTCCTTTTTCTATTATTTATTCAGCAAAAAAGGGATTGTAACTAAAAGAAATTTATTTTGTTTTATATATGTATATTTTTTATTATAGATTTTGTTTATATAATAGAGTAGTATCTACAAATTTTTATTAACAGTTATAAATATTTACAAAACACACAAAAAAAACAAATTAAATTCACATGTAAATTGTAAATGTATATAGAGACATAATGTATTTTTTATTGCTTCCAAACTTTGACATAAAAACATATTTATTTTTACAACCTTTTACATTTTTACTTATATATAAAAAAACTAGTAAGCCGGAAAATTAATTAAAATTAAAAATAAGTAAAATAATTACAAATATTACAACATTCAAAATCATCCAATATAATTTTAAGAATATTTTCATTTTCATGTTCCATATTTTTACGTAATTTGTAATTTCAAATAAAATTGTGGTTTTTATTAGTCTATTTCCTTAATTAGAAATGTAGGAAGAACGTGTTTAAAGGGAAGGAAATAGTGACAGTGATTTAGAAAATGTTGAAGTCTTCACATTATTTAATACAAATTTATATAAAGATGTTAAATAGGAATAGAACTCAAAACTTGTGTGAACTTGCATGAAATTTGACCTTATTTAATCGGACTTTAAAGAACTTTCCGAATGTTTTTTCTTCGGGCAAGCAATATTTAGAAATTCGTAGATGGGATTTACGAAGGCTCCTGTGGATATTCTTTTATTTATTTTTTTTTTTTTTTTTAATTATTGACTAGTTTTTTCGGACACCTTCCAAAGGGCTTGGGCAGTATGCTGGCACTATATAATATTTGATTGTGTTTTTTAGGTAATCATCCTGTGTTTAGGCAGTTATTGTGCTTATATTATTTATCAAGCCTTGATTTATTGTAGTCTTTTTTTCTGCTAGCATTGACTGGCGTGTTGTCGATTGTGATACCCAACGATCAACATCTCCCACAATGCTTTCTAATGATGTTGTTCTTCCAAATAAGTCTGTTGTTGAACCTTCTTCATTTGGGATTATCTCTTTGGGGGGGTCCCTTGATAATTGAGTATTTTCTTCTGGTTGAAATTGGTTTGCATTCGTTGCGTCAATGCTTAAATATGCTTGCCTTTTGTGCAGTGAAGCCGAGTGATCATAGCCATTTACAGTTGATAAAACAGTGCTGAATTCCCCGGGTCTACGTCCCGATATATATAGAGTTACAACGCTTTGTTGGTTTGGTTCCTGTTGTTCTAGAACCTCCATGTTATGATTTAGTTTATGGCGTCTATTGTGACCTCCTCCCGACTTTCTAGACTTTTTTCGCGGAATTTTCGTCGGCTCGGTTTGCTCGGTTTGATCCGCTTTCATTGACAAATCAGAAAAATCTTCATTCAATATGGATCGCGTAGCATCATCCAAGTCTTGTAGGTTATTACTTAGGAATATCTGAGGAGACAAAGTCTTAGATATTATGGCTTGAGCTTCCTGCTGCTGTTGCTGTTGTAGAAGTAATTGCTGCAATAATAAATTATTTACTTGCTGAACAGACTGCTGCTGTTGCATTTGACTCTGAATAATAATCGGAGAAGTATTCACTATCGTATCAACGCTATATTCCGTTGCCGTTATCGTCTCCGCTGTTGTATCATAGACTGTTGTTAGTATCTTTTTGCCTTGAAATGTCACTGGAAGAATCGTAGATTTACCATCGAAAATCGTTGTAACATATGTGGAGGTGTGAGTTCGATATTCGGTTACGGGTTCAACAGAAGTTGGTACTATAGCTGGGACAGCAGCATTTGGTTGTTGAATTATGGGATGACCTGGCAGGTTAAGATTACCCAAAAGTAATTGCGACAATAATATATTAGCAAGCGGAGCATTTGCCGAAATTTGTGGCTGGACAGTCGTTACTAAATACTCTACGGAATACGCCGTAGATGGTAAGATGTGCGAAAATGACGTCTTTCTGCCACGAATAGTTGTTGGTGTAAATATAATCGTACTTGTTATGCTTTCATGTAACAAATATTTTGTATGCTCTGTAATCCCAGCATTATTTATACTCGTTTCTTCACGATTTAAATATAAAGAAGTCAAACCATTCGATCCAGCAATTTGTGTTAGTTGATTCTGTCCGATTATTTCGGTGCTGGTTTTGGCAGTAACTATATTTTTATACTCGGTGATGTGTCCATTAATCACTGGTATCATCACTTCAGCGGGTAGGAAATGAGTAACTGTTATGGGTTGCGTTTCCTGATCAATGGCAGGTAAATCTGGAGAATAGTCATTACGATTACGTCCTCGACTTCCTCCTCCCCTTCCTCTGCTCAATGCGTTATTCGAGTTGGTATTACGGGAACGGGAAGTATTTATAGATGATCGCCCATTGTCAACGGTGTTCTTATTATTTCCAAAGCTAACGTAACTTTTAAGTCTTCGATTGTTAGAAGTTCCTGTATTTGTAGATGTACGTCTTAAAGAAGTTGTTCCACTGGCGGCAGGCTGACGTCGAAAATTGCTGCGCCCTGTTGTTGTCCCTTTGGATGTAGAAACATCCTTCTCCCTCAACGTAAACTGTGGACGCTTCGAGGTGGGTCGAGTGGGACGTATGGACTTATGATTTATTATTGCTGTCGTTGTGTCTGGTGTATGAAACCTAGAACCAAATCTGGAGCTTGTCTTACCCCGCGGATTGATTGTACTTTCGTCAAGGGCTTCTTCAACTTTTAGATTTGGACTTACCGCCGCCGTGGTGTTCTGGCGACGAAAACGAAAGCGACTTCTACTTAGAGGATCTACTTGACGTCGAACTCGAAGTTTAGTTGATCTCTTTTGGTTCTGAACCTTTTGCTCATTACCATCATCTTCATCGTCTTCCGATGAATCATCGTATTCGGAATCAATATCAGTTAAACCTTCATTTGCCTTAGGCTCTACAGAATCTAATTCTTTTTGAGACTGGAAAAGACCTCGGGGTGGAAATAGGCTATTTTGGGGCCTTGATCTAATTTGAAGACCAGCGGGACGTTGAAAGTTTCGAGATTTCGGTTTTGGCGTTGTTGTTGTTGATGTAGTGCTTGTTGTGGGAGATGGTTTTGATCGTACCGATAACAGTGGGTTTTGCCTTAACGAAACTCCAGGGGAACCGCCAGAACTTGGTCTTGTAATTGGGCTAAAGCCAGCGGGTCTATTTATTGGCCGCCTAAACCGAAGCAATGGATTTTGATTGCGTCTCGTTTGCTTTTCCTGCTCTTCTTCGTCTCCGCTTATTTCCTCAGTTATATTTCCTTCATCCTCTTTACTAATCTGATCGGAACTCGAGGAGACCGCTTTCGATTGTGCTTGTATGTTGCTTGTCACAGTTGACCCCAAGCTAGTTGGCCTAACTCGTAACTTGGGGTTATTTATTATTCCAGAAGCCCGAAATCCTGGCGTTATCGATGGACGAAAAGATATATTTGGGCGACGGGAACTGGGAACAGCGACAGGATTGGATCGTGAAGATGAAGCAAAACGATTTCGAGATGGTTGAAATGAAGCTTGATTGATGGATTGATCAATGGAATTACTACTCAAAGATTTCGAAGGACGACCGAATAGGCGCCTTGAAGATTGAGACAAGTTGGATTCGCTTGGACTTATAGGTGCACTGGAAATAATGCCACGACGAGAAGAGCTATATCTACCGCCCGAAGATGACTTTAAAGCAGGCGTAGCCGTAATTGTTGGTGTAATGTCCGATCGGGTAATAATGGTGGCACTACTTGGGCTAAGTGTTTTCTGTTTTGGCGCATAAGTGGGTCGATTTCGTGAGGCAAATGGTCGTATCACCGGTGCAAATGGACGCTGCGGTAAGTCACCTCTAGTAGCTTCCAGATCTTCTGTATCTGGAATATTATCTTCAGTTTCATTTAAAGATGTAGATTCTACTTTTTGTGTTTCCGATTCGATTGGTGATTTTTGAACAATTGTTGGTACTACTAACTCATCAGTCTTAGCCTTTTCATACAGAAAACTGGATGTACTCTCAATGATCTGCGCATACCGATTATCTATGATAGTTCCAATAACCTTTGATTGATATAATGTTGTTGTATTATTTTGAATACGTTTACCCTCAATAAGACGAACCAATCCAGTTTTATACATTTTTGGGCTACTAGAACTAGATTCTACACCATCTGTGGGTGGGACTAAAATAGACTTTTTAGCTTCATCAACGTGTAATCGGGATGTGCTGCTAGTAACTTCAATATAAGAACCCTCAATGTTCATTGAAGAGACAACTTCAGTGGTGAAGTACAAAGTACTTAGTTCATCAGCATCGATGATGTGTTTATAATCATACAAAATAACATTTGGATTTTTAGTAGTAGGTATTATTATTGTCTCTTCGCTGGGAGTTACGGAATAGCTGCTGATTTCAATTTCTGCTGGAGTTGAAAGGGCAGAAGACGTTACCACATTGGTAACAGTCTCCAAGTTTGAAGCAATAATTGTAGAATTGGCATCATAGGAAGTTGTATAATAGGTATATGTAGTATAGTAGGTGGTGATATCAGTGGAGGAGGAGCTGGAGCTAGGAATTATGTTACTGTCTGTTTCGGTTTTTTCGATTGTAGCAGTTGAGGGAGATAATATTTCAGTGCTATTATTTTTGGGTTGTATAATATTAAATAATGTCTCTTCCCGGCTTAATGTAGTAATCTCCCCGTCTTTAGCCAATTTTGTCCAATAAGTGTATGTTGTAAAATAGGTAATTGGAAAGGAGGCGGCATCTTCAACACTCAACAATTTCGTAGGTTGCAAGGTTTCGGTAGCCACATTGGTCACAGTCTCCAAGCGACTAATAATATTTGTATCATCGCCTACATACATGGTGGTATAGAAAGTAAAAGTGGTAAAGCTAGTTTGTAGAAGCAACGTTGCCGATGGCATAATTTCTTGGTGATCATTACTCTCAGAGCTAACCTGATCGTCTAGGGGTGTTTTCTTAATAAAACTGCTTGACTCGATATGACCTTCAATTTGATGATCTACTAAACTGTTCTCATGAGTATTATTTGGTTCGATTGTAGTAAAAGTATTATTAATATCAGATACAAAATTTGTTATTACTTCCGTTCTAGACATTATTTCTGTATCATTATTGGTGAATATGGATGTATAATAGGTATAGGTTGTAAGCAGAGTTTTGGTATATATAACATCATCATCAAGATCAACATTAGTTACTGCTGACTGTTTAGGGATTTCAGTTTCCGATCCAAATACTTTAACAATATCCACAGGTATTGTATACTTGGTAGCCATAGATGATATGCCGCTAGTGCCTTGCTGTTCAAGTGTATTTTCAATCGACATTTCCTTCGCCACTTTCCCCACTTCAAGTGTTGAGGAAATAATATTTGTTATTATCTCTGTATGGCTAGATACAGTTGACTGTGAGCCCTCAAAAAATGTCGTCAGATATGTATAGGTTGTGTATAAAGTTTTATATATCAAATCAATCTCCTCCTCAGCATTACCGTCATAATCATCATCATCATTCTCTATCTCAGTGGTCACATCATAATCGTCAACATTTTTATTAGTTGTAGTCTCATCTAGATCATCATTTAACTCTGTGGACATTAATTCTTCATGTGTAGATTCGGTTGAAGTATCGATGGAAGTAGTGACAGTATCACCACTACCGACAGTATTAACAACTTCTTCTGCAGCTTGAATGCAATAGTATTTTGTGGTTTCAACAATATCAAAGGCCAATAGTGGATTGGCATTATCACCAACTTGGATTGATGATGATGATTTTGGCATTTGAGTAAGAAACACTTGGGATGTTAAATGATTGTGATCACATGATGACACATTGATATTATCTTGGCTTGATTTAATAATTGATGAATCAATTATACTATTGTTGACCACTTCTGTTGTAGTCGTAATAGTTTCAAGCATTTCTTCTTCTTTTTTCGTTATTTCAACACTTGAATTTACGATTTGTTGGTCAGTTTGAAGTTCAACGAAATTCGTGAAAGGATCATCATCAAGGAAAACAGTTGTAGCACCGCCGTGTTGTTCGTGATTAATAATTATGTCTGAACTTATATCGCTGGAAATAAATTTGGATTCGGATTGTGTGCTTAATATCTCAGTTGGCATCACAGCGACTATTTCCGGGTATAATAAAGTACTAGCCACCCGTTCTTTAATCGAAAATGTACCAGGTCCACCACCGCCTTCTAAAGAAAAGGTACTAGGTACGCTCTCCCCTAAAGAAATTGTAACAGAACTCGCACGAACTTTATCTTCATCTTCTTCCAATGATATATTGGTGGTAACACTTGTCGCTGTAGAAATAGGTATCTTTTGAGGTGAAGTTTCTCTTGAAATAAAATCTGTTTCGGGATTTAGCGTGGGCTTGCCTTTAATTGACGTTACGTGTCCAAAATGTAAGCTGCTTTGCGTGGTACTCGGTGAAAAAACAATGACACTGTCACCAACAATTGTTGTAAAATCAGCAAATCCATAATATGTTACACTGGCCAGTACACGTTTCAAGCCAGGAGTTGTTTCCACATTTTTTCCAATACGCTGTTGTTTTTGAATTATTGAAACATTATCCTGAATTGTTGCGGTGGTTTTTTGAAAATCCTTTATATTATTATTAACTGTAAATGTCTCCAAGTGATCGGTTAATTTAGTTATTACAGCATTAGGTTTTGATTGTGTCAATGTAGCTATTATATTGTTGTTTGCAAATATTGTTTGCTTGTTGGCTTCAATTTGAACAACCGAACTAATTGATTCGTGAACCGGAGCTAAATCGGTTGTGGTTGCGGTTTGTATTTCAACAAAGTCCGTATTGCCTACAAACTCGGCACGATGATGAGCACCGAGATTATCATCTATATCCTGCCAGTAGACGACATCGTCCGTGTTGAATAGTTCGTTGTGATTCTGCAGAGACAGTGTCTCGCTAGTGCCTTCGCCAACCCAACTGGTGATTACCGATGGTGCCAGGTGCAGGTGTTCTTCGTTGTCAAAAAAAACTCGAGAACTCTTTTTTAAATACTGCGCATAAAGCCGGCCATCATTTAATTTGGTGCCAACCACTTTTGTGGCAAATTCCGTTGTTATTCCATCCTGTATAAATGTCCTAACTGTAGAAGTTAAAAGTCCGATTTCTGGTCGTACCGTCAAGAATCGGCCACGATGAGCACTATTGTTTACCAACAGTACAGTAGTTACATCTTATATATTTTTATGGATATTTACAGTAAACACACAGACCGAAATGTTTAAATAGTTTAAACGAATAATGTACATAAGCAAAAATAATATGTATGATAGTTAAGAAAATAAGTTTTCCAGAATGTACACATCCCCGAAAAAGATGGTGAAATCATAGAAAGAAAATAGAGAGAAAATGTGAATAAGAAATATGTTAGTTATTACCTTATTATATTATTGTCTAGAAATATTTTTAGCAACAAATATTTGTGAATTAATTTGTATGTACAAAAAAGCTCGTCGAATTCTTACCATCAGCGCCGAGCGCTGGCAGTGTTGGTGTCGGGCTCACTAGATACGATTGATCTGAAAATAACATGATATAAAAATCCGATATAATTTAACAAAAATATCGCAGTGTATATCAAATAAAAGAAAACTGTTACTGTAATATATTACATATATGTTATCGGATAGTCTTCGATATAATATCGATAATATCGATGAATATCAAATTTGATCACGTTACTGATGATATCGAAGATTATAAGAAAACAGTAACAGTCAACCCTTGGGTTTCATTTATCTAGAGCATCAATAAGGGAAATCGCCGCATATTGATTGCAAAAATGTAAACATTTTTCTAGGTGCAACTTTTTTTGTGGCGCTGGGTGTAAATCTCTTTTATTAAAAATTCCCATACGTATTTAACAAATTGAGGTGCAACACCAACGGTTTAAAAACCGGTTTGGTAGTATATACTCTTGTATATTGTGTATATGGCAAGTCTTCCTCCATAACAAAAAATTCAAATACCATTTTACAGTGTGTATAAAGAGCCGAAAAATGCCTAAATGCATTAGCATAAAAACACTAACTAGATATAAATATATATTTTAAATATATATATTTTAACGTATTTATCTAGCAGGTGTCTCACCATCAATTAATTTGTTATTCAATTAACTTATTTATAATACACTTACCGCTTGTAAGGGAAGCATCACTGTAGTGTCCCATTGTTAACATTAAGCCCGTTAACAAAAGTAGCGTCACTTTGTTACGCTTACCATTAAAATTAAATATTTGTTTCATTGTGCTGGACGACGGACGATAATCCGTTATTCCTCTGCTTTCACGTGGCTCTAACATTTTTTTGAGGTCCTTTTTGAAATAAATGAAATTTGTACCTTTAGTATTTATACTTTCTCTTAAGTCAAATACACTCTTATGATGATTTAAAAATTTAAATTATGTTCGTTGATGACTTTAGTTATTCGAGTTGCTTTTATAAATGCATAACTTATTGCTTTGCTTTTGTAAATGTATAACTTATAGTCACATATAGCATCAACTAACTAACTATATATAAATAACTAGATTTTGAAACAACACTCTCTTACAATTTTTGGAGGAGGAACCACGCAACGACCATCCGTAGAAACGAAAGCCAGAGAACTGATTTCCCTGAGTTGCCAATACAAAAAAAAACTCATCCGGTTTGTTGCTTAGCTTATTGCTTGAAACCACAAAGGTGGTTTGTCTGGTTTTGGCCAACTTTAGCTTCATATTCCCATTCCCACTCCAACAATTGATTACACTAACAGATTTAACTGCTTTAAAATTGCGTAAAAATAGCCTGTAAATATGTGTTTATTTATTAAAAAATCCCTTTGGATAAAGAGGTCAACCCACAGTTCTTCTATTTTGAACAACGTTTTTTACCAACATTTATTTGTTGCGTTAAACAATGGAACCTAAAGACATTGTATCTCATTTCATTGTGTTGATTGCGCAATAGAAATTTAAAAAATACAAACCTTAAAAGGCTATTTAAATTTCAGAAAAGAGAAAGCGTCTCTACTTACGATTAATCAGTAAAGATTACAAATCCATCTATTAAATTTAAACACGAATTGTATTTATATTTATTAATTTCATTTAATAAAGAAAATTTCTACTTCTTGAGGTAAATAAATAAAACTTATTCTTCGGAAATATTAAAAAATGCATTAAATAAATAAATCTTACATTTATTTTGTATGCATTTATACATCCAAACTGTACCAATGTTACACATAAACCCTTCCTTATTTACCTAATTAATTAACTTGCTTTTGGTAACACTTAACACAATATTGTGTACATGCTTAGTAGTATATTTAAGTACAAAATATTGTTGATTACAATCGCGCAGAAGTTTACTCTAAAACCCATACATCTAATACTAGGATTACATTGAATTTTCATTCTACAATCTACTATCTTCCGCGTTACTTCGTTGACGCTGCTTCAAAAAATCCTGGGAACTTGCTATTTTGCGGGGGATCATTGCTTTGCTCAGCTCCCAAATTAACATAATGCTGCTGTTCAACTTCCCATTCCATGAAATCATTGGGTGGCTGCTCGTAAACCTCACTTATTGGTGGCCAATTAACATTATTCATTACATCGTACTCAAGTCTCATGTACTTTTGTTTAGATGTTAGCCAGTTCTGATCACGTTTCACTTGATACTTTTTAAAAACCAAGTATTCAACGAGAAAACTCTCCACAAAAACATGACAAACAAAGGCTGCCAAGCCGTACAGTAGCATGACATAACGAAAACTCTTTACAGGAGGTACGACAAGTTGAAAAAAGTCGGCTATCCATTGGCTCGGATAAACAGTTAAATATATAATTACACTTAAATTGATAATAAATGCCAAACATAGTGGATAGTTTGACCACAATGGCTTACGATATGGTGCTCCTTTGGAGAAGACAAAGGCAAGGATTATATATTGGAAACTGGAAATGCAAAACATGGTGTAGTTCTCATAACAACCCAAATGCTGCTCTTTACTCGACGACCGGGGCTGGAAGGGTTCGAACCAGGGCTGGAGATGCAAGTGGAACCAGCCTGAAAAAACAGAACAAATTCAAACAATTCATTTATTATCTAAAATACAAGTTCGTACAAGTTTGTACAAGTTAAAAGAAAAAGAATACCTAATGAACCAAAAGGCGAACGTAAAGCGAAACTATCTTTAAATGTTTGCTATAAATTTTCAAGCGAAGAGATATGTTTTGCGTTATGTTAAGGATTGCATAGGTTTATTTTGTCTTGTAAAATGTATATCGATAGTGCTAGTGATAGTGCTTACCCGCCACCTGAAATCCGGTAACCACAGACAGATGCAGCAACAGGGAAGCCAATGGAGTTGAAGATATTAACGAACTGAGAGGGACCTGCTTTACCAAATTCCCATCAAACGATTCCGTTTTGCCAAAAAAGAAGGCAAATATAGATATCAAGCCGAGATCCACATATAGATACTGCTTGTCCGTTAGGTTCGAATCGATTGAGTAGAGAATCATAACGGAAATAAATTGAACAAGCGAATAGGCGGCCATATATTTGAAAATTCCAAAAGAGGTGACCAGGGCTGCCCGTCCTTCTTTTATCACACTTATGACCGAAGCAATTGTTGGATTTCGTGAGGTAAATGGCGACGCTATCGAGGATTCAGTTTCACTCAGGGAGATGCCAGCATGAGCGACTTTGAGAGCACCACAATCATTGGCTCCGTCCCCGCACATGGCCACACAGTAATCCAAATTCTGAAGCTCCATTATTAATGCCTGCTTTTGATCCGGTGACATTCTGGCATAGATAGAGCCACGGGTTAATATAATCTCCAATTTTTCCGGAAAATGCTCTTTAATAATTTGCCAAGTTTTGCCATCCATGGCGAAAACATATTGCTTCCTCCAGTTGTTATCATCCTGAAGTTGTATACCCACTTCCACATCCGTTACATCATTGTGAGTCCATGTTTCCGTCGTCTTAACACTCGCCAAACTATCGCTCGTAGGAAAGACGGTGAGTGTGGTTGATGTACCATCATAGTTGTCATCATTATTAACTAATGAATATGATGATAAATTCATGGGCATCAGTTTTCCATTGCATTCCAGAGGCGATGATGATGATATTTTACTGCCCAAATCCAATGTATACTGCAGCTTAAATTGCTGACGCAGATCTTCATTGGCAGCATTCTTAGCACGTTGTTTAGAGGGACCAGCAGCTCCCGCAGAATCTGCTGCATTGTTATGATAATTATTTCCAACTGCATCGGCGTGAACGGTTATAACAGCTTGTGAGGTCTTCACAATTCCACAATCCCGAGCCACACTCATTGCTGTTAAAATATTATCCCCCGTTATCATTATTGTGCGTATCTTTGCGTCATTTAATGCATTAATAACTCTTGCAGTATCCGGTTTCAGGCGATTCTCGAGTATCACGAAACCCAAAAATATTAAATTCGATTCGACATCCTCCCTGGCTAGTCTCTGAACTTTGGTATAATTCATTTTTGGTGGCAAAGCCTTAAAGGCAATGGCAATAATTCGATAACCTTTTTTGGCAAAAGTCGATAGCTGTTGTGTATAGTCATCGGGCAGACTCTGAGGGCTACACAACTTCTGTAGCATCTCTGGTGAACCTTTGCAGTAAACATTAAAAACTTGCGAGCTGAGACAGCGGGTAAGCACTGACATTCGCTGCAAACTGGAAGTGAAGGGAAATTCCCGTACAATTCCATGGTCAAAGGTTCGTTGAGTATTGGAAATTCCAACGGACGCCAATAGGTCATCAACCGAAGATTGTCGTTTAAGGTCCTTATTATCGTTATAGTTATCGTTATCGTTCACCGTTATCGCTGCAGTCTTTGGCTGCCTCAAAATGGTTGGATAAAGCAAACCGTATTTCTCATTATCTGGTATATTGCTTGAATCTTCTAGAGTCCAACCCGTGGACTGGAACATTTTCAAGTCCAGCGGATCCCCCATCATTTTGCCATTCATTACGGTAATCGAGTGGCAGGTGACCATTCCGAAGAGGAAATTGTCGTAGGGCAATCGTTCGATGTTCTTTAGTGGAATTTGAAATTGATTCGTTGATGATTTCGGTAGAACGCCCCACATATCTAGGCCATCTTCGGTAAGGGTTCCGGTCTACAAGCAATACAAAACAAAGAGACAAATAATTTATAAAAGAACCCCCTCCAGTTCGGTTCAGATTAAAAAATGATATACAAGTTAGAAGCAAATATTCTAGATATGATGACACTAACCTTGTCGAAGCAACAGCAATTGATGCTGCCAGCCACATTGATCGATCGGGGGGATATGCAAAATATTTCGCTAACCTTCAAACGTTTCTGTGCATAGAACCGACCAACCGTCATCGCTGCTGGCAGGGCTGGAGGAACAACAATGGTGATCAAATCCAGAGATTCAACAGCTATTGTAACGGGATCTATCCCACGTAATATCTGCAAAATATGTTCAATAAATTTGTCAGTACAAACCAATTTATATTTAACTTATCATAAAATGTACTTACTTTGGTCACGAGCGTATAAATAAATCCAATGCAAGCAATTAAGGCTAAAAACTGTATAAACTTGTAGGAATCCTGCTCGAATTTATAATCCACAGGCGGAGGATATAGAATAGATCTGATCAACTCTCCTTTGGCCGTTATATTTCCAGTATTTATAACAAAAGCCAATACTTTCTTTGATCCTATATACCGTGTTTGAATGACTTTGGTTCCACAAAACAGCGTATGTCGGGCATGTTCCTTCTTATCATATATAACATCACGTTTTGAGGGCAACGGCGTCTTAGTTACCGGCACACTTTCGCCCGTTAGCATTGACTCATCGAGTATGCAATTTCCGGACAACAATACGGCATCGCATTGCATTGTGCATCCAGAAGATGGTATTTCAATAATATCTCCGGGTACTAACGATGCCGTTGGCTGTTCCTTGGATAAACCACCGTGCGGATCCACTACCCAAGCGTTGCCAGTGTTGTAAACGGTTTTGATCAGTACGTCCTGATTCTGAGTGTTGAAAAGGATATTATATATAATATAAATTATATAGTTAATCAAAAAAATCATATAATATACCTTTTTAGTTTGCAAAGCGGATACAGTTATGCCAAACATGGACATTAATAGTATAACGCAAGCGTAATAATAGTAATCATATGTAAACCATAAGATCACTGAGAATATTTGAAAGACATAAAAGGGATTTAGAACTTCCAGAAATAGCAAAGTCTTGAGATCGCGCAGCGGTACAGTTATAGCATTATCGCCAAATACAATACGTCGTGAGAGCTGTTCATCCAAACTTAATCCTCTCTGTTGATGATAATACGAGCAGGCGATATTTAGGTCCAAGCCATTAATCCGTCGAAAAGAATTTTGGGAATTATCCCAAGCGTAAACCAGTTGTTTGCATCGAAATATTCGAAGGGTTGAACATCCTAAATTCATTATAAAATTAATATTATAATTATTTATTCCACATTAATGGTTAATGTCCACATACTTTTGAATTGCGCTGAAGTGAAGTGAACAGAAAGGTCCAGGGGATTTTCCAAATCCATACCTTCGTTCTCTTTGGACAATGAGGTTCTGTTCAAAATAGAGACAAACTGGTATTTAGTATTTTTAGTTAAATTAGTATTTTAAGTATTCTGAATATTTAACCTCGTAATTTTTGTTTAGTTTTCCTAATTTACTTTACCATACATTATGCTATTTTATTCTGTTTCGTAATTTATTCACTTACCTGAGACTGTTTCCATTCAAAACCTGAATAAGCTTTACATGATAAAGCTTATGTTTCCCTTGATAGTCCTCTGAAAAAACAAATGTAAATGGTTTTGTTATTTTATTTATTTAATTAACTCTTTTAAAAAGACGTAGGTTCGTTTCTGTTTGCTTATTTTTAACGTAAATATCTCACAATGTGTAAATATAGCTAAATCAATTTAAAAAAAATATATACAAATTGGTGTATCTCCTTAATGTGTCGCTTTTCAATTTCGCTTGGTGTTTTCGCATACCCGTGATTAGCACCTGTTCCGCTTCCTCCAACGAACACTGGCAGCAGGTGGCAAATAAATACAGGTGACGCCACCAATGTAATACGAGACGCAAGATACCAGCGGTTAAAAATATACATGTCCAGCACAAAATGGTGCGAATTCGGGAGCGTCGATAGCCGCAAATTTGCATTTGATCCTCCTGGCCAGGATTTAAAATGCCGCCAGCAGTGCATGGCTCAGAAGCTAAAAATATTCAAAGGATTCAAATTAAATTAACATCTGTAAAGTTTAGATATTCAATCATTCATAAAATGATACAACTATTTGTACAATAGTGTAATTTTGTCTGAAAAATTTCATACCTTTCGACGTATTGTGATTAATCATAGTACGCCTGTCCCTCTACCAAATGAAAATAATTTTAACAGAAATCCAATCGATCTTAGCTTAGGAAACAGCTCGATTTCGATTACATATACATGCATATATATATGTATTTATTACACTGAGTTTAACAGCAAGGTTATGGATACATGTGACTACTGTAGGAAAATATAGGTACTATAGTCAAAAGTTTTATTTAGGGAACATTTGTGAATAAATTAGTGTAATCCAAATGTAGGCAATATAAATTTAACATTGTGCTTTGAATCACCGAATAATTAATGCGCCATATAGAACCGATCAGCAAACACTTGTCAAAGCGCAAAAGTGCGCTGCTGACAGCAAAAGCGTTTAATCAAAAAGGCAACATCAATAGATAAAAACGAAATGATAAGAGTTTTGAGCGAGGGTAGCGCGCACACTTGTTATTGTTTGCCCAGACACTGTTGTATTGCTTATAATTTGTACACTCTTCTTATATACACGTATGTGTATATGTATCTATATAAGAGAGCTTGTCTGTGTGTGTATAAAACGTGTATGGGAGTAGATGGGCTGCTGCCCGTCCATTTACATATTTTATTAGTATTTTTAAACCCCAAAAATAAAGGTACACATTAATATAAACCCTAATAGTGTAAATGTACGTTTAACATTTTAATACAAACTAATCGCGCTTTATACGCACACAACGTCGAAAAATAATACGTTTTCTTAATAAACAATCATCAATTAATAAACTCAAACATATACATACATACTATATATATATATATATATATATATATATATAAATGCACGAAAGCGCCGTTGATCAATGAGTTTTTGATTGTATGCATGCTTAAAACAGCTTTGACACACAAATTGTACGTTTGTATGTATACTACCATTTGCCATGTGATCGGAATAAGCTTTGTTTTTAATTATTTAGCATATAACCTTGGATATGAGAGTAGGATTAGTACATACCATCGACAAGACGATGTGAATCCTTCAAATATTCATATTCTTCGACATTTGGGTCTAAAATTGCGTCGACTCTTGGTTCACTTTTGGAGCCTTGATAATGTTCTTCGTGAAGTAATAATGTTATCGGATTTGTTGGTGTTGGCGTATTGTTAACACAGCCATTAAGTAAAGTATTATTATTTTCCAACTTCTTCTGTTGTTGTTCCACATCCCGCGGGTGATTTGATGATGAATGCCACCAATTAAGCTTCAATAGTTTATTTTTTGTAGCTATTCCAGAGAGCTCAGGACTATTTTGTTCAGTGTCAATAATATTCTCCAATTCTCCAAATTGTAGATTTTTAGTGATGGCTTTCGGCGGTATTGAATTCATCTGCAATGCCTCCTCATTTCGGGTAGAGGCAATGTCAGTGACATGACATGAGTCGTCATTAGTAATCATTTTTTCTATTAATTTAATTATATAAAACTTAGAGAAAAAGTTTGGTTTCCCTAACAGAGCTTTCCACAAAGCTAGCCTTGTTACGTGTCCATAAGAATTTTGTTACCTAAAGACGGAGGAACATTTGTAGACTGAACTGCAGTGTCAGCTGAACACCTGCGCTTCTGAAAATAGTATTACTATTAAGCAGTTTAGACGATCGTGAATGAATTCCATAAATTTCATTTTATCACTGTCTTGCCTACTTAATTTATTATAGAGTAAGAAATACTTCCAATTGAATATGTCGACAATTTTTAAGCGAGTTTTCTTGCGCTGCTTTCGTTGCCTTTTTCCAAAACAATCTGTGGAGACGGAGACCTGTTGTTGAATCTGGGTTAGATTGAAAGCTGCTGAAGCTGCTGCCAAAGTGCATTTACTACACCAGCTGCTCCTCCTTCTTGATCATCCAAAGACTCCTCCTCCTCCGCTGCCCACGCGCTTCTCAAAGTAAAACTGCTTGATGTACTCTTTTTGTAGAATCGCCAAGCTTAGACTCGCCCCGTTTAACGGGCGAAGGATGTCGTCCTTTCCGCAAGTCAAGTAGTTGACAGTTAGTGTGAGAACACTATAATAGCACCACTTGAACAGCTTGCTTTTTTCCAGTTGCTGCGCCAAATTCATTACGATATTCGATATTCGGTGGAATATAAACGTTTTTCGTTATACTTCCAATTATAAATATATATAGTTTTATTCCGCTGTTTCGGCCCCTTCAGGTTTTATAAATCTTAAATTGAATACCACTTTGTGTAGAACAGTCGAAATTTGGCGTTGATTTGAAGAGTATTCCAGTATCTTCCAATAATACATTTATATTATAGGTAACTTCTCTACAAACAGAGCTACATGTCATATTAACAGCTGATACCATGCAAATGGCATGCGGATCCAATGATTATTTTACTTCTTCAAATCTGAAACGAATAGAAACAAAGTGGTTTAGTTTTTCAAATGACTAAAATTTTGCAAAATTTAATCACATGTCTACGTGACGTAATTCAGAATATTTGTTAAAAATTACAAATCACGGCATATCTACATACTTCTGAACATACAAGTATATGTCTTAGTTACATACACATGTACTTGCATACAAATATATGTACCACTTTGTATATTGAACTTGTTCTCAAGTATGTTAGTACATATGTACAAGACATTTGAAATCAATAAACTGTGCAACGTACTGAATATAAAGTCGGAGACACCTGACTGTTAAATCACAATAGAATATACAGGCAAAATATTGTAGGAAACAGTGTTTGGATAAAAATATAATTAGGCAATCGATATCGAATAAATGCCACAAACTTATGCTTTGCAAGTGTAATCGTTCCTAAAATAAACTGTCTACACTAAAATCGCGTCCTAAATAAAAGCCACCGATGAAGATTTTATGCCCGCAACGTTTACCATCTTTTATAGACGGTGCTGTTTTTGGAAGTTAACAAAAAGATTAATGAAATAATTAACTTTGTGTCCAGATACAACCGTATAAAAAGAGAGTGAATGATAAAACAAAAAAAAAAAAAAAAGAAAACAAAAGAAAAAATTTTAAGTTGTGAAAGACCGCAGAACTGTTCTGCAAATTGAATTGGTAAATGCTGAAATCAGTCGGGGGATTCTCTAGACGGCTGAATCACTGAATTATTTAAAAAACACTGCTGTGTATATGCAAAATAACGTATTAGCAGAACAGCTGTTTATTTTCAGTAATTCAGTCCCTTAGGGAATACCCTGAATATAACAAATCCATCAATGCTGAAGTTCCATTTTGCTATTCCAGTGCAATCTCTCTAGTACTATCGATAGACTACACTATTTTTATGTACGTGAAAGTATATCGGTTAAAATAAGAGGAAGCACTTGCATGAATTCGAGTTGCCTTTATTTTAGCGCAAAGATACATAAATAGTTTAGTTGATTAAAGCTATTTGTTCGTTTGTTCGTGAGTGCGTGCGTGTATTCAACAACAAATTACTAGTTAATTTTAGTAATATTACTATTGCGTTAGTATAGTTTCTGAAACTCAATATACTAACACTGAAAAGGAATGTACGTATGTGTATCTATACTACATGCGATTTTTGTTTCCAGACATAACCTAATATGTATATATATTTTCGAAATGTTTTAAACTAATCCCAATAAACGATTGCAGATCGTTTCTGAGTCGTAAATATCGTTCGGTTTTATTCGTGTACTGTTCATTGATAAGTGTTTTTAAGGTATGCGTAAAAAATTTGTCAAAAAAGAGAGTTGCCACGCTTCTAAAATTTTACATAATGACGTATGTATGTACTACGAGCTGGCAACTTTTATGATAAATCTATAATTATTTTCCTAAACTATAAAATGAATACAGTTACCAAGTTCGAGCAAATAATATTTTCTTAACTTACAATGCACATCACAACACTCTCTTTGTAGACCAGGTGGCAGCACTGCAATCACAACCATAGCTGTGTGTGTTCCGTTGAAAACACTAGTAACTTGTACCGTCCGCGTCGCTAAACGTACCCTCAAACTCTTGAAATTACATCGAAAATGTAATAATATTTTATATTAGTTCGATTTCATTGCTAAGAAAATATTAAACATAGATTATTTAAAATTGTCTTATGAACCGTGAAAAAATGTATTGATTCCGTCAAGTTTTGTATGTATGTCTTACGTACACATTCACACTTTGTGAAATCGTCTAAAGTGGCTTGGCCGTATACACATGTACACTCATACACTCAAGCAAGCATACATACCACCTTTAACTTATACAGAGAAAATAGCAACTTCTAGTTTTGATACTAGCACGGAAATTTAAAAAACCTAATGTGCTTACTAATTATAATTTATAATACATTTAAAACATGAAGATTATACCGTATAACCATTGCGTTGTTAATTGTTGTAAATTGAGATCTCCATTTTGTAAATTTTTTCTGGTCTTCGTCTGTATTTGTGTATATGTACATATGGATGTGCATGTAAATATGTGGTAGCAGTGACACGCAAATATACTAAGTTAATAGAAAAAAAATAACTTGTGTACATAGTACCTACATAGGCGTATATAGAAATATATACATATGTATGTTAATGTACAAATTCACATATTTATAAGTGTGATAAAAAATGTGGGTATATACAATTTTGGTTGGTTGCATTTATGAATGATATGTTTAATATGCTTACTGCCAGTTACGATATATATGTATATATACATATGTATATTTCTTTAAGAGGTAGAGTTAAAATAGGTTGATTGCGTCAATGACGCGGCCTGTGACCAGAGTTGTCAAATAAGGTCCATATAAATGCGTGTGTGTGTGTGTACATATGTATGTATGTATGTATATACCGAAAATAGTTGTGTGTGTATGCAATGGTTCTTTTAGTCTGCATACCCTTAAATAACATTAAATAAATCATAGATGGTGCAATAGTAGATTTAATTTTAAATATACGTTACTTTGTTTTATATAATACTTTAATTAATAAAATGTAATTATATATGTATTTGCCTAATTGATATTTTGCTTTCTATATTTTTATATTTATTTAAAAAGCAGTACTCAAAAAAGGACGAAATCAAGCATAAGGAATATAAAACATTCTACGGAGTTTGTTTTACAAAATTGCAATATTTGCCATCGATAATGACGTTTTCAACCAATTTAAGGCTGGAATAGTTGATGAACCAAAAGATCAGCAGTTGAAGTTGGAGCATTTGAACACGATGCGTGAAGCACTATTTGCCCAAGATGGATGGGGATGTCAGCATGTCAATCAGGATACAAACTGGGAAGTACCCAGTTCGCCTGAACCAACCAATAAGGATTCGAGCGGTGGGCCGCCCATGTGGAAGCCAAGCATTAACAATGGCACCGATTTGTGGGAGTCGAATTTGAGAAATGGCGGTCAGCCAACGGCTCAGCAAGTTCCAAAGCCATCATGGGGTCATACCCCATCGTCCAACTTGGGCGGTACTTGGGGTGAAGATGACGATGGAGCCGACAGTAGTAGTGTTTGGACGGGAGGATCAGTGGGAATCAATAACGTCGCCGGATCTGGATCGACAGTGGGCCAACACGTGAATCAAGTCGGCGGTGGTGCTGGAGTTAATGTTGGACCCGGTGGTGTCGTTGTCTCATCTGGTGGGCCACCACAGTGGGGACAAAATGTGATTGGCGTTGGACTTGGAGCACCCGGTAAGTAATCATAAAATACCATGCTTCCATTAATCTTCAAAAAGCAACACTAACAGACGAAAAGATTATACATTTCATGTCTAGACTTTAACAAGTTTAAAACCCCTTCTTCCCCCATCTTTTTTCAGGTGCTAGTGGCTCTGGCAACCTTACAGGAACTCAAGGAGGAGTAGTTCCCGGAAGCGGTGGCAGCAATGCCACAAATACAGGAAACGGTTGGGGCGATCCTCGTGAAATTCGTCCATTGGCTGCAGGTGGTGGGGGAAACAGCGCTGGCGCCGGATCGATGGATATTCGAAGTGTGGTGGTGGATCATCGGGGCGGTAATGGAAGTGGTGGAGGAGGACCATCTTCCAACGATCCCCGCGATATTCGCATGATTGTTGATCCAATGCGCGATCCCATACGCGGTGATCCCCGAGGAATCTCTGGCCGTCTCAATGGCACCTCAGAAATGTGGGGACACCACGCTCAAATTTCGCATAGCCAAAATATGCAAAATTTGAATAAAATGGCAGCTTCAGCCGGAGTTGGAACCACAGCAGTAGGAGGTCCAGGTCCTGGTCCAAATTCTGTATCTAGCAATATAGCCTCGCAGTGGGGTCCACCCACCCAGGGCGTTGGTGTTGTGAAAGACATATCGAAGCAGATTTCAGGATGGGAAGAGCCATCGCCACCGCCACAGAGGCGGAGTATACCCAACTATGACGATGGCACCTCCTTGTGGGGACAACAACAGCAGCAGCAGCAGCAAGGTCGTGTTGTCGCCGGATCTGCTGCCGGAGGCGGTGGTCATTGGAAGGACATGACGGATTCTATTGGAGGACGAGGCAACCACTTGATGCGTGGCAATGTTCCAACAGTTGGAGCCAATCCCATGACTAGTGTAGTAGTTGGACCACAATCTCGATTAGCAACACAACATAAACCGGAAGGTAATAATATGTGGATTCAGGGTGGTGGCGTCAGGAATCCTCCAGGGGTGGTGACCAATACTTGGGGCGATGATGGCCATGGCGCTAACAGTAGTGTCTCCTCTGGCAACAATTGGTCGGATGAGAAGTCGAATCCATCTTGGAGCGATTGGGGAAGCAACAATAAGCAAAGCAAGGCATCGGCATCCGGTTGGAGCGGCGGTACCAGTGTAGGAACTATGGATGGTGTTGTGGAACTCGGCAATGATTGGAATCCACACGGTGTTGGTGTTGGTGGAATTATTGGCAAAACTCAACAACAACAGCAAAAGCTCGTTGGAATGGTTAATGTGATCAACTCGGATATGATTAAGCAAAGCAAACAGTATCGAATTCTCGTCGAGAATGGCTTCAAAAAAGAGGATGTGGAACGAGCATTAATCACAACGAATATGAATATTGAGGAGGCAGCCGATATGTTGCGTATTGGAACATCCTCAACATCATCGCTGGTCATGGATGGGTGGCGGCGACAGCAACATGATGATGGGCTTGTTGGATCCTCCTATTCCGATCACTCAGTATCAGCGACAGGAGGGAGTGGTGCAGGTGGTGGATTCACTGGACGGTATCCAGTTGTTGGCAGCGGAGGACAGCAGCAGGCTTCAATGGGATTTTCTCATGTAAGCGCAATAATTGTTGTTTATTGTTTGCAGATTTAGCCACACACATATTTTGCACTGAATATTTTTGTATTTTCTTGCAGAATAATCCAATGAATAATATGGGTAATACAGCTGTTACTGGCGGTGGCAATAACAATGCCAACAATATGACCGCCTTGCAAGTGCAAAAGTATTTAAATCAAGGCGGAGGACCACATGGCCCTCAACCGGTTGTTGGTAATGCGGTATCCTCGGTCGTATCTGTGGGCTTTGGTGGCCAACAGAATACATCAAATTCAGCAGGAGTGGTCGGAGGAGCAGGAGTTGGAGTTGGTGTAGGATCAGGGGCAGGCGTAGCTTCTGTCAATCTATCAACAGCAAATACAAACAATCAACAGCCGTCGGGCCAGCAGATACGGATGCTAGGCCAACAAATACAATTGGCCATCCACAGTGGCTTCATATCCAGTCAGATATTGACACAGCCGCTAACACAAACAACATTGAATCTGTTGAATCAATTACTTAGCAATATTAAGGTGAGTTTACGAAGGAAATTATAACAGCTATATAATAGTCTGCGGTCTCTCTGAGAGAAAGAAATAAGGAGAGACAAGCTAGAAAAACGATCAACGTTTAATCAGATTTATCACTGCCTATATTTTTTATTTATGTTTATTTTTAATATATATAATATATATAATTGGTTATTTTCTTAGCACCTTCAAGCAGCCCAGCAGTCGCTGGCTCGTGGCGGAAACGCAAATCCAATGGCGGTTAATGTCGCCATTTCCAAGTACAAGCAGCAAATTCAAAATTTACAAAACCAAATAAATGCACAACAGGCGGTTTATGTTAAGCAACAACAACAGCAGCAGCAAAATTTGCAACAAAATTCACAACAGCAGCAGCAGCAACATCCTCCGGCACATTTGAATACTTCTAATAATGATTATCTTAGAGGTCACGACACCATTAATAATTTGCAAAATAACTTTAACGAGCTCAATATAAATAAGGCAAGTATACAAGTACCAAGTATATATAATTATTAAGAATAATTGCAAATAATAATTTACAGCCATCTGGTGGCTATCAAGGTGCGTCCAATCAACAATCTCGTTTAAATCAATGGAAGCTTCCAGTATTAGACAAGGATATCATAATAAATCCTGAAAGTTCGGATTTCTCACGTGCTCCCGGTGCCACGAAGCAAAATTTGACAAGTAATCCAAGCAATGTTAGCTCTTTGGGCTTACAAAATGATGGGTGAGTGAGATTAATTAACTTGACTTAGATAACAAAATAGATTTTTAAGAAAAATAATCCACTACTTGTTAATTATTATTTGAATTTATTTAGTACTTGGTCAACTGGTCGCAACATTGCTGACGGTTGGCCCGATCCCACATCCGATAATGAGAATAAAGACTGGTCAGTAGTTGCTCATCAGCAGCCAAGTTCAGCATCGGCAGCAGCAGCAGCAGCGGCAGCAGCAACCGCCTACACCGATTTGGTACAAGAGTTTGAGCCGGGGAAACCATGGAAGGTAATACTCAACACTTTACAATAAATTCAAAGCATATCCCAAGCAGATGTTTGCTTTCTAAGGGTTCTCAGATCAAGAGCATAGAAGATGATCCCAGCATTACACCTGGTAGCGTGGCACGATCTCCATTATCCATCAATCCAACGCCAAAAGATGCTGACAACATATTATTCAACAATACTACAACGACAACTACAGGCAAAAACTCACCGACTGACTTGCCGCCACTAAGTTTATCTTCATCAACATGGAGTTTTAATCCAAATCAAAATTTTCCAAGGTATAATTAATTAAATCACTTTCGATTTTTGCTTTGTTATACATTTATACATTTATATATTAACATTTTAGTTGGTCTGACAACACTCAACAATGCGCTGCCACCTCAGAGCTTTGGACAAGCCCTCTAAATAAATCTTCGTCGCGGGGTCCGCCGCCCGGATTGACTGTCGCTACAAATAAATCTGGAAACGGAGGCGGAAGCACATCGTCCACGCCCTCTTCAACAGCTAATGGCTGGCTACAACCGACTCCGCGAAGTGGAGGAGGCGCTGGTGTCCAAACAACAAATACAACTTGGACGTCTTCTAGCGGCAATACATCTGCATGGGGCTCCAGTTGGTTACTACTTAAAAATCTAACAGCTCAGGTATGCTAAATATAACAAGGAATCTAACATCGGCATGCCGAAGTTTAAATGAAAAATGTTCTAACTTTCCGCTTTCTCGAGTACTGACATAAGGTAAATGTTACGTTCAGAAAATGTATCTTATGTCAGTACCAGGCTTTACTAGTAGAAGAAACAAGCAAAACTGGAAAGTTATCTTAATTATTATTTAATTTATTTATAACTTTTTACCTTTATTTTGAACAATTACTAACCTTAAGATCTACTTTTTTTTAGATTGATGGCCCCACATTACGGACTTTGTGTATGCAGCATGGTCCCCTTGTAAGTTTTCATTTGTATCTAAACCAAGGTATTGCCTTATGTAAATATACAACGCGCGAAGAGGCCAATAAAGCGCAAATGGCTTTAAACAATTGTGTTCTGGCCAACACAACTATATTTGCCGAATCTCCGAGCGATAACGAAGTACAGAACATAGTGCAGCATTTACCACAACAACAAGGAACTTCCCCCTCGGTAAATTCGAGTGTTGGAAGTAATACAAACACCACGGCTCCGCCAAACAACAGCAGCGCCAGCACCAACGGAAATGGAAACAGCGGCAATGGCAATAATGGCAGTAACACTGGGACCGGTGCTTCTGGCAGCAACGCGAACTCAAACTCTAGTGTAAACAATTCGAATCTACTTAATTCTGCTGCTGGTGGAGGTGGGAATGTATCAAATGTTTCAAGTGTAACCAGCTCAGTAACGAGTTCGGGAAATGTAACAAGTAGTGGCGGTGGAACGGTGGGAAGTGGAAACACCGTTTCCGGTTCAAAGAGTAGTGGAACCGCGTCTAGCAATGTAGCCAACACGAGCAGCAGCACAAATAATTCGCAATGGCGCCAAACAAACCAAAATCAAGCTACAAGACCATCCGGCCGAGAAGCGGACTTTGATTATGTATCTCTCGTTTATTCCATTGTTGATGATTAAAATTGTCATCTTTGACTATATCGCATTCTGTGACTATAAAACACATACACACACACACACACCCAACAAAAGCTTCAAAATGATTCAAAGGTAAAGACCATGTTGTGAAGAAAAAAAAATATAAATATAAATATATGTATATAAATATATATATATTATATTATATATATATATTATATTATATTATATATATATATATATTATATTATATATATATATATATATATTAAATATGGATCCGACTGATAGACGAAAATGGACTTAGACTTTTTTGTATGATGCCCGTAGATTTATTTTTCTTCATCGCGTTCATAGAGATCTAAAAAAAAACTTGTATATGTGTAAGTTAACATTTAATCAAAGATATAAAAGGCATCAGCGGTCAAAAAAAAAGAAAAGTACTACTTAAAAGCAAGCAAGCATTACCTTCCTATTTAAGTAAAAGTGGTTTGACTCTTGATTCTTAACATGGAAATATAGAAATTCTCAGCAAGGTATATAATGTAATATGTGTGCATTCAGAACTCATATAATGTATGTATCTTGACAAGGTATATACATGTAATATGTATGTATTCAGAACTACTATAATGTATTCATCTTGATAAGGTATATACCTTGTCAAGATGTATACATTATATGAGTTCTGAATGCGTATGTGTTATACATATGGAAAATTTAAGTAGATATATATATTTTCCGATAACGAACTGAAGTCAAGTGAATGTCGCGCGGTAGCATATATTTCAGGGACAACGTCTTAATGTAATTATCGTAATCTCTGAAGCCTTGACATAGGGAACAGAACAGAGAATTGTAATAAAGGTTGCATATTATGTACATATATGTATATGTATGCATGTAAAAGGCTACAACGTCCTATTTTTGCTGCTTGTGTGCATATCCGATTGAAAAAATAACAAATGCCTAAATAACAACAACAACAACTATTTCATGAGTGTTTTTTGTGTTTCCTCCAATTAAGGAAAAAATACCTGTGTTATATTCATTATAGGAAGTTATAATCTTATTACGGTTTTGCTTTCATTAAAGCATTCCCACCGAAAACAAAAAATTTCGGTTATACATTATATAAAAATCACAATAAAAATATCAATGAAGTTAAAATGTTTTATATATTTTTTTCATTTATGTTTATTTTTATTATTTTATTACCTTCAAGCAGCCCAAAATTTACAAAACCAAATAAATGCACAACAGGCGGTTTATGTTAAGCAACAACAAAAGCATCAAACTTTGCAACAAAATTCAAAACAACAGCAGCAGCATGCTGCAACATCCTTCGGCACATTTGAATTCTTCTAATAATGATTATCTTAGAGGTCACGACTCCATTAATAATTTGCGAAATAAATTTAACGAGCTCAATATAAATAAGGTAAGTACAAGTATGTATATATAATTTTGCATATAATATTCCATATAAACCCATATTTCAAAAATATTGAAATGCGACCAATTTAAAACTTATATTTATTGCACTAGTCACAGAGTCATATATTTCTTAATCTAACATTTGATTAATGCTTATGTCCAAAAGTAATTATTAGCGGTAACAAAGCACCACAAATCATTATAAATAGTTCGCTATACTTTAATGCTTGTATACTGTTGCTACCAGTATTGTCATTTGTAGCAATGTCTCGTGGCGATTCTTCCAATAGGCGATAATCGTGCTGACGAGGTCCACCACCGCCTTGTGTGAGTTCAGGCAGGACATGCACAGTGGCCACATATAAAAATGTACCAGCAGAAAAAAGCATGGCAATGCCAGTTGCATTAACCGAATTTAACGTCTCTTTTTGCTCTTGGCCAATACCAAAGAATGTTAAAATCGCAAGCAATGGCGCCGATAGGGAAAAAATTGCCAAATGTTGTCGAATCTTTTGTCGATCTACTTTTTCGTGTAACAGAAAAGTTACCAGACCAAAGGCAGCAGGCGCCTTGTGAAGCATTATGGCTAAAAATACAATTATTTCCACATCTTGATGGCTAGTCGTGGCCGCGGCACCCAATGCAATACCATCAGCTAGAAGTCAGTAAATAGAATATTGAGGAATTATTAATATTAACAAATCAACTTAGCTACCAACAAATTTAGTACCTGCCGCATGAACCACCAATCCGAGCGTTAAAGTAGTGGCACCATTTTTAGTTTCACCTCCGATATTGCTCCGTCGCTGTGAGACATCCACTAGCATCATAAAGACGAAACCAAGTACAAGAGAAAGGCCAATTTTTTGTGAATAATCTTGGTGTTCGGCGGAACCCACAGTATACAATGAACGAATTCCTTCTGGTATAATAACGGTTAGAGCTGTTCCCACCAAAAGGCCAGCGCCAAGGATAGTGACCGATTTTAACTTTTCCTTTAAATCAACAGAATTTCGTTTATGTTAATTTTATTACCGATGCACTGATACAAACCTCACTTAATTTCATCAACATGGGAATACTCCCAGCCAGATAGGAACCAACAAGCATAACTATTACTAATAATATTAGTATTATTGTCTCTTGTGCCATGATGTATAATCTTTTTGAATGCAAACACCATACGTTTACATTATTTTGCCAGCTCAATTAAAAACTAGTGATGTACATCTTCACAATTAAAAACTAGTGATGTACATCTTTCACAAGTATCGTTTTATCGATATCCCTTCTGTGCTTCGCCTTGATAGGAGTTGGTATGTATCGGGTAATACCGATATTCTAAAAATATCGATATGTTACACCGATATTTTGAAGAACATTACTCCCAGCCCTGAGTTTTCACAAATTTTGCTTGCAACGAATAATTATATTTATAATATATTATTATATTTATTATATTATTATATTGTACAAGCAATCTTTAATGGCAAGCCAAATAATTATATATTATCTATTATCTATTATCACGAATGCAAAAATAAGATCTCCATGAGGGCTGAATTTTCTTGTTTTTTTTTATGTGCAAGTGCAACAAGTGAAAAAAGGGCAACACCTTCAACAAATAATAAGGTTTTCTCCCTTTTTTTTGTCCTCTTTTTTAATTCGACGTTGAGATCTCCAGCAACAACATATGTAAGGGCGAGTGAGAGAAAACTATTTACTCTTTTTCGATTTCCTTGATTTTCTATTTCGGTAAATAACTAGTTGGGTGAGTAGGCAGTTAGGATATATTTTCCGGTAGTGCTGTTTCTCCGCGTAAAGTTGGTATATCCGGATCGGCATCATGTTGCATTAAATATATTACTATATTCATGCAGCCTATTGGAATAAATAACAGAGAGTTTAAAACTTAGGGTTTCTTACATCAATAAAACAAAGAAAAAGAATAAACTAAAGTTATTTATAGAATTTTAAAAGATGCATAGTATAACTTACCCATAAAGCTGGCAACATGCAGAGGCGTTAATCCCGATTCCGTGGTGGCACCTATATTAGCTCCATGCTTAATTATCAGCTCAACAATCTTTATTCTGTTCTTTTTGCACGCTATATGCAAGGGAGTAAAGCCATTAAGAGCTCTGGCATTTGGATTGGCACCATAGTCCAGTAATAACTTGGCCACCTTAACATGACCGCAATGAGCAGCCACATGAAGAGCTGTCAAATAATCAATGGTTACTTCATCCACGGGAGCCTTGTTGTCCAGAAGAAGACGCGCTGCCTCATTGTGCTCCCCTTGGGCGGACATGTGGAGAGCGGATAAGCCATTCTTGGTCTTGGTCAATATTGGAGCATTCTGACTCAAAAGCAACTCAATGACCTCAACATGACCAGAACGGGACGCGCAATGGAGCGGTGTTAGCCCGTCCCGTGTTGCTGCATCAATTTTTGCTCCTCTCGAGAGCAGTAGCCGACAAACCTGGCCTTTACCCCATTTACATGCCACATGCAAGGGCGATATTTAATGTTTTGCCACATAATTAACATCGGCAGAGTTATCCAAAAGCAGAGTGGCGATATCCACATTACCATAGTGAGCAGCAATATGCAAGGGCGTAAATCCAGATTTGGAGACAATATCAGCATTGTTATCATTTTGTAGCAAAAGTGTTGCTGCCTTTACATCGTTCTTTTTCGCTGCAATATGCAGCGCCGGGAGTCGGACCTTGCCGCGAATGTCGTTCTCGAGGAGTACAGCCACGATCTTATCATGTCCCTTCTACATAGCTACTGCCAACGGGGTGAAACCGTCTTCCGTGGCCAGTGAAGGATGGGCGCCATTGGCCAGAAGTAAGCGACAGCAATTATCATGATTTTCCTGAGCTGCCATGTACAATGGCGTAAAGCCATTAAAGACTGAACATTTACATTAGCATTGGACAAGAGAAGTTGCTGTATAACATCTTGTTGCCCCGCCAACCAAGCTATATGCAAGGCCGTATTGCCTTTTTTTGTAGCATTATCCACCTTAATGCCACGTCTTAACAACTCACAGCAGATATCCACATAGCCATCTTTGGCAGTCAAGTGTAGGGCATTAAGGCCGTTCAACCCCAAAACCCCCCCTTGCGCACGGGCCTGTTTTCGGTCCCTGATAATAACTAATAACTCCTTTTTTGGACTGAAAAGTCAGCCTGACCAATGGCATCTACAAAAAATAAACAGTAAATAAATATAAAAGAAAAGACAAAATTGAAAAAAGACAATATTACCCAATAGAGAAAAGTCCGAGTAAAACACTTAATTCCACTGTTTTTCATATAATTCACTGTTTTTAATATAATTTCACTTTTCTTTAACTTTTATTAAGGGGTTATAGTATACACTTAGGCGCGAGTAAAAATAGGCTTTTTTATAATTTTTTTTGTGGATAACAACACAACTTTTCGTAAAACACTCAATGTATATTTATTTATACACTTTGTGAGATTCTTCATTAATTTTTTCAAAACAAAATATTTATATTTGTAGTTACTGTAGGCCATAATGCAAACACACAATTTTCCCTATATCGTCCGCGGTGACCACGATAATGAAGGATCTACTCATCTAAAATACACAAACAGAAAAAATTGTTGTAGTTTACATCTATACGCTGTGCGTGAACGAAGGATTTTGCAAAACAAAATTTTTTACGAAAATTATGATCGTTTTACTAAAAAATACGAGTTTTGAACGTATACATTTTTGGTTTTTACATCAGGCGCACTGGCTAATATTGTTGTTAATAAGCCTGCAAAATTTCAGACTGACCGAGTTAACGGTTCTTTTGTAATCGTGGTCACCGCAACCACACTTTTTCAAAAAAACAGTTTCGAGATAATCACGTGTAAAGAATGATTCGCCGTTGGCTCGTAGTGCAGATAGCGCGCTATAAATAGCTACCAATCAGGTTAATGCTCAGAATTTTATTATTTTGGGAAAACATTCTCAGAAAATGCAATAAAAAAATGTTGGATTTTTTTTACCAACGCAATTGTATATAACCCCTTAACCGCAATATTTTACTTTACTTCTTTAAAATTAAAACACAATTGACAAACGCTCAACACGCATGTTTGTTAGGAGAGGGAGAGTTTGAGAGAGGGAGAGTTTGAGAGCAAGAGCTTGTGAGAGCGAGTTTGAGAGAGCAAGAGCCTACGTGCCGTTTTTTGATGATGACAAAATTTAATCAGTAAGTCATCAACTTTTCATCAACATTTTGTAATCAATCTGTCATCAACCTTTTTGTGTGAAGAGAGAAAAATGAGAGCGCGAGGGAGTCAGGTTTGACACGAAGGTAGAAAGAGAGCGTCGCACAGTGGTTGATTTCATAGGCCAAAAATCAAAAATTTTTTTTTTGAAATTGGACAAACTTTGTCTTAAAAATACTTCTTAACATACCAATAAAACTAACTGTTATTTCAGTTTTTGTCTCTCTCATTCGCACGCGCTGAAAATTGAGGGAGAAAACAGACAACAAAATATCGTGGTCGCGGAAGTGAACGCAGTGTAAAAATTAGTTCTGACAAGAAAATTAAATTTTGATATTAAATCGTGTCGGATTAACGTCATTTAAAATGAATATTGAAAAACAAGGTGTGTACTGTAAAACTGAGTATTTTTTATGTCATTATGTGTTGTGTTATTTTTTTAAAGTTAGTTTTTCACCAGTGACCTCCCGAGTGGTGAATTTTTGTGTATACATTGATTTGAGAGGAAGAAAAGTTTAGGATCCCCCTTTTACCCCCTCATGAAACTTACATATTATTATTAATACATGTTTTCTTTATCTATGTTTAAAATTTCAGCTGCACGTTTTTGCACGATTCGGTTTTATTCGCTTTTTTGTGTTCGTATTTTCGTTGTATTTTGCTATATTTTTGATTTTTAAGAATAATTTTTTTTTATTTTTTTTTTTCTTATTGTTCTATTTAATTTATTATAATGTATTATAAGCCTATTATTAATTTTAACATCCCATTTTTGTTTTATTTTGTATGTAGATAATAAAATTAAATAAAATAGAATTTAATAATATGGGATTTTTCTGCCCCTGAAAGTAGGCAATGGAATTTTTGTGTTAAAATGATATTTTTTTTTTAATTTTCGGGCTTTAACTTATGGTTTTTGCCAATGTTTTTTAATATTTATTATGTTTTTCGGTCTCTAAAGCAGTGTACAAATTTTCAGCTCGATATTCCTACTGGAAGTATTTTTGGCCGCTCTTTCCATACATGATCAACCACTGTGCGTCGGCTCGGTTGAAGTCGCCGTCGGCTTTTGATGAATCGTTGATTACTGAGGCCTATTGATGACAAGTGGTACTGCAGGGCATATACAATCGTTTTTCTTTTTTTATATTACACACAGATACTTTTTTGAAAGTGCCTCAATATTTTCAATACAATTTATCAGAACGATATTTGCGCGTATTTTTCCCCAACATCGATGTTTTCACTAAGAGAGACTTATCGTTCTTCAAAATATCGGCGTAACATATCGATATTTTGAAGAACGATAAGTCTCTCTTAGTGAAAACATTGGTGTTGGGGAAAAATACGCGTAGAGAGTTCGGTCCGGATTTATGTAAATTTATTATATGTATATTGTAGGTACAGTAAGTGTAATTATAACAGCTCTAATTGTGTTACCATACGTAATGAATTCTTAATTCTTAATAAAAAGAATAATAATAATAATACCGATGACATCATGTTTTGGATGTGCTATACCATAACAGCATACACATGAATACATATGCGTGTAAATGTATGTACATACATATGTATCAAGATTCATAAAATAGTATTCTATCATTCTTGCATATGTATGTATACCGTTCTGATAAATTGTTTTGAAAATATTGAGGCACTTGCAAAAACGTATCTATGTGTAACATAAAAAAAGAAAAACAATTGTATATGGCTACATTTTTCATATATATGTATGTATCTAATTGTATGTATGTATATATCTAATGTATCTAATAATGTACATATCTAATTTTGTTTGTGGCAATTTCAGACCTCTTTGGCTAAACAAATATGACGCTTGGCGAGGTTCCGAAAACCAGTGAAAATTACAGTACTCAGGAAATAAATAACGGAATTCATGTAAACGATAAAATGAATGGCATTATAAAGCAGGTAAATGAAATAATGACACATATGTATACATTTTTACATTAATATACATAAGTGTATTTGTGTGGGGGCGTTTCCTGTTAGTGTATCTATCAAGTTGATTAAGAATGGGTTTAATTGATAATGTGTATGTACATATGTACATACATACATATATATGATGTTGTATGACATTATGCGAAGAATTACTTATGTATTGGGGCATTCGTGTGTTCGAATTTAGTTTGTTCGCAACATTTTTCGTTCGCAACATTTTTCGCTCGCAACATTTACCTTATGTCAGTACCCGAGAAGGCGGAAAGTCAGAACATTTTTCTTCTTCTTCTTCTACTTACTGCAAGGGTATTCAAACTTCGGCATGCCGAAGTTAGTATCCTTTCTTGTTTAATTATTGCAAATTATTATATAATATTTTAATAAATTTCCCTTTATAGAACGATGCCACTATATCATTTCTGCGTGCTGCTCGCAGCGGAGACCTTCGAAAAGTTCTTGATTTTATAGAAAGTGAGGAGGTTACGGACATTAACAGTTGCAATGCGGTAGGTGTAAAACCCTAAACCTCTATATATATTTGTCTACCCTTGCAGGGTATTATAATTTTAGTCAGAAGTTAGCCGAAGCTAGCTTCTTTTCTAAATAATTCAATAATGTAATTCAAAGACACATTGTTTATATGTATTTGTAATATATTCCAATATTATTCTTATATACTCTTGTTATAGAACGGCCTTAATGCCCTACACTTGGCTGCCAAAGATGGCTATGTGGATATCTGCTGTGAGTTGTTAAGACGTGGCATTAAGGTGGATAATGCTACAAAAAAAGGCAATACGGCCTTGCATATAGCTTCGTTGGCGGGGCAACAAGATGTTATACAGCAACTTCTCTTGTCCAATGCTAATGTAAATGTTCAGTCTTTAAATGGCTTTACGCCATTGTACATGGCAGCTCAGGAAAATCATGATAATTGCTGTCGCTTACTTCTGGCCAATGGCGCCAATCCTTCACTGGCCACGGAAGACGGTTTCACCCCGTTGGCAGTAGCTATGCAGCAGGGACATGATAAGATCGTGGCTGTACTCCTCGAGAACGACATTCGCGGCAAGGTCCGACTCCCGGCGCTGCATATTGCAGCGAAAAAGAACGATGTAAAGGCAGCAACACTTTTGCTACAAAATGATAACAATGCTGATATTGTCTCCAAATCTGGATTTACGCCCTTGCATATTGCTGCTCACTATGGTAATGTGGATATCGCCACTCTGCTTTTGGATAACTCTGCCGATGTTAATTATGTGGCAAAACATCAAATATCGCCCTTGCATGTGGCATGTAAATGGGGTAAAGGCCAGGTTTGTCGGCTACTGCTCTCGAGAGGAGCAAAAATTGATGCAGCAACTCGGGACGGGCTAACACCGCTCCATTGCGCGTCCCGTTCTGGTCATGTTGAGGTCATTGAGTTGCTTTTGAGTCAGAATGCTCCAATATTGACCAAGACCAAGAATGGCTTATCCGCTCTCCACATGTCCGCCCAAGGGGAGCACAATGAGGCAGCGCGTCTTCTTCTGGACAACAAGGCTCCCGTGGATGAAGTAACCATTGATTATTTGACAGCTCTTCATGTGGCTGCTCATTGCGGTCATGTTAAGGTGGCCAAGTTATTACTGGACTATGGTGCCAATCCAAATGCCAGAGCTCTTAATGGCTTTACTCCCTTGCATATAGCGTGCAAAAAGAACAGAATAAAGATTGTTGAGCTGCTAATTAAGCATGGAGCTAATATAGGTGCCACCACGGAATCGGGATTAACGCCTCTGCATGTTGCCAGCTTTATGGGTAAGTTATACTATGCATCTTTTAAAATTCTATAAATAACTTTAGTTTATTCTTTTTCTTTGTTTTATTGATGTAAGAAACCCTAAGTTTTAAACTCTCTGTTATTTATTCCAATAGGCTGCATGAATATAGTAATATATTTAATGCAACATGATGCCGATCCGGATATACCAACTTTACGCGGAGAAACAGCATTACATTTGGCAACTCGAGCTAATCAGGTATTTAGATATTTATTTATTCGACTGTTGATTGCGATGTAACCGAACGTAAATTAAATAAGATGAATGGCACGCCCAGCCATTCTTAACTCTTTTTATACCCTTGCAGGGTATTATAATTTAAGTCAGAAGTTTGCAACGCAGTGAAGGAGACATTTCCGACCCTATAAAGTATATACACATATTTTTGATCAGCATCAACAGCCGAGTCGATCTAGCCATGTCCGTCTGTCTGTCCGTCCGTTTCTACGCAAACTAGTCCCTCATATATAATGTGCAATTTTATTTTCTAGACTGACATCATACGTATACTTCTTCGGAACGGCGCTCAAGTGGATTCCATTGCCCGCGAGGGACAGACCCCGCTCCATGTCGCCTCTCGCCTGGGTAATATCAATATTATTATGCTTCTCCTCCAGCATGGAGCGCAGATTAATGCCGAGACCAAAGACAAGTACACTCCCCTACACATAGCAGCCAAAGAGGGTCAGGATGAGGAGGTAATCCAACTGTTCTTTGAAAATGGAGCGAATCTCGATGCTGTTACCAAAAAAGGATTTACTCCTTTGCATTTGGCAAGCAAATATGGCAAGGAAGGTATCGTATCATTATTACTAGACAAGGGTGCAAGCATAGATTCTCTTGGTAAGAATGATGTATCACCTTTGCTAGTGGCCACACACTACAACCATCAGGCGGTCGTTGAGTTGCTTTTAAAGAAGGGTGCATCTGCCAAGTTGTGCGCTAAAAATGGCCAAAGTGCCCTTCACATTGCTGCAAAAAAAAATAATATGGAAGTTGCGCAATTATTGTTACAAAATGGCGCTGATGTTGACTCAATGAGCAGGAGTGGCTTTACGCCATTACATTTGGCGGCACAAGAGGGTCACATTAATATGGTTCAGCTTCTGCTTGAATACAATGCCAAGAGTATAGCGGCTAAAAATGGTCTGATACCTTTGCATTTAGCCTCACAGGAGGGGCATGTCAGTGTCGCACGCTTACTTTTGGATTATGGCTCTCCGATTTCGCAGCGTACTAAAAATGGGTATTCCCCATTACACATTGCCGCCCACTATGGCCATCTGAATTTAGTAAAATTTTTACTTGAAAATGATGCCGATATCGAAATTACCACCAATACTGGCTTCACACCACTGCATCAAGCGGCTCAACAGGGTCATGTCCTGATTATTAATCTCCTGCTGCGTCACAAGGCCAATCCCGAAGCTTTAACAAATACTGGCAAGACGCCTCTACATATTGCCAGTAATTTGGGATATGTTACCGCAATTGAAACCCTCAAAATTGTAACCAAAACGTCAACTGTTGATTTAAATACCGGTGTAATTGAGGAAAAATTCAAGGTATTCTCGCCTGAAATAATGCATGAGACATTATTATCCGATTCTGATGACGACGATGCCGCGGATGATGATTTTTTGGATCACAATCATTATAAATATATGGAAACGGATGACCTGAAAGCCCATTGTGTGGGGACAGACCAGCAAAATTTTGATACTACTAATCCTGATCAACACGATCACGTCACGTCGGAACATTTTGAAAACGAAACAATACAGCAACAATTTCAAAGCATTCAAGGCTCGGAAAACCGAAGAAAATTGGATAATGTCCCTATTGTTCGACCGCCGATACATTTGGGATTTCTTGTTTCCTTTTTGGTGGACGCCCGCGGTGGTTCGATGCGCGGCTATCGTCACAGTGGCGTTAGGATTATTGTGCCACCAAAAGCCTGCTCTGAACCAACCCGAATCACTTGCCGTTATGTAAAACCGCAAAGAATAGCCAATCCGCCGCCCCTAATGGAGGGTGAGGCTCTAGTGAGTCGTATTTTGGAAATGACACCTGTTGAGGGAAAGTTCTTAAGGTAAGCTGAGGCTAAAAACTAATTTGGTATCAAAATATATGTTTGGACACAAGAGCTTTAGATGTACTGATAGCAAATAGATCTTCTTTTTCGATGTCGCACTCGACATTAATCGAAATTAGCTAATCGCAACCTATATACAAAATTCAGAGTGCCGAAGTTAGGTTCTTTTCTTGTTTTCAATGACATCAAGGACGGCACTTCAGAGCTGAGCGATCTTTTTGGATTTTGATCTTTGGTCATCTTTGTCGCTGTGTTGTCCAGTGATCTTGCCGCCACTTTTTATTATTTATTGGTGTCCCCTGATCGTAAGGGTTTAAAATCTAGGCCGCTATCTCCGCGCATATGTGATGTTGTCTCAAATGTCCCCATGGGTCGCAAGCAGTAAGGTTCCTTAGAGGGTTGACAAAGGCTTCCGGGGACCCTGTCTTAAGAGCCCTATCGGACTCTAAGCAGAATTCCGTATTCGTCAGATCGAGAGCGTCAGAATAGTTGAATGGTCCTGCGATGCCCTAGGGGGGGTGTTGCCTTACAATGTTATAAATATAAAAATATTAATAATAATTATTATTTATTTTAAAGCCCCATTACCCTGGAAGTACCCCACTTTGGCAATCTTCGAGAAAATGAACGCGAAATAATCATACTCAGATCGGATAACGGCGAGAGTTGGCGCGAACACAACTCATACGAATGCGAGGATGAAAATAAAATTATGAACGATACAATCGAAAAGCAGATAGAAGATTTGGCCACTAATCGCATAGTTCGCATTGTAACACAGAATGTTCCACACTTCTTTGCCGTTGTCTCACGCGTCCGCCAGGAGGTGCACGCCATAGGACCGGATGGGGGAGTTGTTTACTCCACGGCGGTACCTGAGGTTCAGGCGACATTTCCGCGTCACGCCTTGACTAAGAAAATTCGTGTCGGTCTTCAGGCACAGCCAGTTGACCTAGTTGGATGTTCAAAGCTCCTGGGACAAGGTGTTGCCGTCTCACCGGTGGTTACAGTGGAGCCCCGTCGTCGCAAATTTCATAAAGCAATAACATTGAGTATTCCAGCGCCGAAGGCATCTTCCAGCGGAATGGTGAATGCGTGTTTTGCCGATGGAAATGCGGGCAATCCTCCCACACTTCGACTGTTGTGTTCTATTACCGGCGGGCAGACTCGCGCAGCTTGGGAAGATGTCACGGGCTCCACGCCGTTATCTTTCGTCAAAGACAGCATTACCTTTACGACGACTGTTTCGGCTAGATTTTGGTTAATGGACTGTCGGAATATTAGCGATGCTAGTCGAATGGCCACTGAGCTCTACACTCATCTGGCCAAGGTTCCATTCTTCGTCAAGTTTGTTGTATTTGCCAAACGCATTTCCCAAACGGAAGCCAAGTTCTCGGTGTTTTGCATGACGGACGACAAGGAGGACAAGACACTGGAACAGAAGGAATACTTTACAGAGATTGCCAAGAGTCGTAACATTGAAGTATTGCAAGATCAAATCATTTATCTAGAGTTTAGTGGTAACTTTGTTCCCGTTTTAAAAACTGGCGAGCAACTAAGTATCAAGTTCGAGGCCTTCTGCGAGAATCGCTTATCGTTTATTGCTCACATAAAAGATCCCGATATGCCGCAGGGACGCATCAACTTTATGAGCGAGCCGAAACCCAAGCCCGATGAAGCTCCACTCAATCCAGTTTGTTCTCTTAGTGTGGCTTTGGATACGGAAGCTTTAACGAAAACAAAGTCCCTGGAAGAGCCTGAGCATCAGCCAAATAATATTAATAATTCGGGAAATAATACCATAGAAACAGCAACTAACAAAAGCGAAATGTTTATCGAAAATAATATATTATGTCAAACTGATGAAAAACTTATCGAAAAAGCTACAACCGATACCGATATACGACTAATAGAAGATATATGTCGACATATAGGCCATGATTGGCCGCAGTTAGCGATGGAACTGGATGTACCCGAAGCCGATATAGAGCTGGTCAAAGCGGAATACTCTGGAGAGGATTTTGCACGGCAAGGCATAATCATGATGCAGATGTGGTTGGAGCAACGCGGCGGTCGCAGTGTCGCTGAGGAAAATGTCCTATCGGAAGCCCTATATAAAATCCATCGAGCCGATATAGTAAGGAAGTGTATTTATAAATCGGATCATGATAATACCAAAACAACAGAAGGATATCAAGAGAAGAGCGGTATGTTTTAGGTCATTGGAAAGACACAAGATACTCGATTGCTGTAAGTAGCAGTCGAGGTACCGAAGTCAGCTACGGGGCTGCGGTTTGGGCGAATCGCGCTGACCTTGATGTCACAAAAAGGCAACTGGGCAAACTCCAGAGACATGCCTGCACGTGCATCTCGGGCGCAATGCGCACTTGCCCGTCCACTGCTCTGGATGTGCTGCTCGGGCTTCCACCACTGCACTTGCATATCAAGCGCAGAGCGCGCAGATCTACCATGAGGATAACAGGGGAAAGACCAGCTGACTCAGCCGCGACTGCAACTGACCTGTTATTAGAATATCCGCAGGATGTAAACGTCTGATAGGTAGCTACAATAGCAAGAGGACCAAGGACTGTTTGGAGTTGAGCAAAGGATCTCTCCGAATGGTCACGGTTTTCCTGACCGGGCACTGCAGACTGCGCAAGCATCTGTACAATCTCAAGTTAGGGGAGGACAGTCTTTGCAGACTTTGTCTGGAAGGAGACGAGACTCCGGAACACCCAATTGAGGAGTGCCCAGGAAGTGAGGGCTCTTCGACCAGGCGACATCATCGCATTCTTGTGATCGATTGAACTGTTCGAGGAGCTGTAGTTCATACACTAGGACGAGGGCACAATAGACCCTAGTGGTCGCAGTGCACTAACCTCTCCTAAACTATTATTATTATTGTTCTGTGGAAAGGAGGAGAAAATAATAATATTATATTATTCTTTATCAATAGGAAATTCTTTACCAGATGCAGAAGTTGTAGAAGCTAAGAAGCAATCAAGTCTTCAGTTGACAAGTGTTGATAAAAGCCTTTCGCAGGATATAATTCTTCAGTCCGGTAATTAAAGTCGAACTCATGAAATTTTAAATATAATTTAAAATTGTAATTTCTTGCACAGGTAATGACTTGGATATGTAGCATATATATATCATATATATATCTATACATATATTGATCAAATCAATGTGAAGGAATACCGAACAATGTCTCCAATTAATATGTAATAAAACCGACTAACGGAATCACTTATGTGTATTTAAAAATATGTTTGAAATTGCAAATAATTTATTTTCGTTTGAAAAATATAATACATTTATAATATAATATATTTATACTAAAACAAATATATACTTTTTTGGTTGAATGATATACAATTACTAATACAAAATAAACAAATTGTTACAAGTACATTGTATTATTTGTTTTAATTTGTGGAATTCTAATAGAAAGGGTATATTTCTTTTTTTAAGGTATTACATTTTTTTTTTAGCAATTACTGTAACTGAAAATCTACCAGATCAATGTTTTTAAATTTTGCACAATGCGAATGATTAGGAAATGAATTGAACAAAATAAATTTCTTTAAATTTCATAAATTGATTAATTTCTAAAATTATTTAAATATCGATTCACTGAAAATCAGTTTATTTAGGCACGCAGTGGCGATTTACAAAAACAATGCCACTGAAATTGGGGGTCAGAGAAGTGACACGCTTCAGCTCAGCGATTTTTTTTTTGCAAAAACAAATCACATGCGTTTTGCGACGCACATGAATATCGTTTACACTGCCCTCGCCTGATATATACTATCGATCGATCGTGCAATAAAATATATACCGAATGTGGTTTAGACTAATTGTGCAGTATTCATTTTTTTTTATTTTTTCTTTTATTGTTGTGCTCATATGTCAGAGGTAAAGAAATGTACGAAAACAATTAAACATTTTTGTTTGTTTTTAATGAAACAAGTTAATACAGCAGTAACTTACTATCTGATATCCCCTTATGTGGGTTCAATTAATTAGAAGTAGTGTAACTTTGTATTATTTTATGTTGCGACTAGTGTGCAATTTTCAGAATAAAATAGAACTTATAAAAATGTCTGCTTAATTTTTCAGCCAGCTGATGAGCTAAAAAACAAATATAATAATATTTAAAAGAAATTTGTATTTTTCTTTTTGAAAAAAAAAGAAGTACGTTTGTTATGGCAGCCGCTCTCGTCTTAAAGGATAATATTAGGTTTAATATTAGGAAAAACAAATATATTCATGCTATACAATAATTATTTATATAGATTTATTTTAAAGATGTCTTAAAACAAAGTAAACTAGTATTTGAATAGATCAAAGTAGCGTACACTCGGTCGTATAGCAAATATATAAGTGTGATATTTAGGAATATACATACATATATCGTGTATATAAATATAAAGAGATTATGCCTTTTGGAGTTTTTCCTATTAACTTATTTAAGACAGTTGTATAGATTATTTGCATTAAATCATTTCTTGGGAAAGGAATGATACTCAAATCGCTTTCGAAATCGAAAATTAATCTATGATTTTCTAAAGACTGTTGTTTTACGTTTTAAAACCAACTGCCACCGCCCAGTTTTGAGCTAAGTCCACCAATGCCTTTGCCCAATAAATTTCCCACACGACCGGCAACGACATTGGTAACAGCAGCCGCCTGAGCCGCTGCGACTTTTGGTTTTGGTAATCCTCTTGGAATATTAGAGGTAGATTCATCGCCATTATCCTCTTCGTCACCTTCGCGAATGTCATCAGAGGGTCTGAAAAAAAATGGTACTTGTATAAATATAGTTACACTAGTAAAATATCAATTATGAAAATAATTTTTTTTTTATAATTTTTATAAGATATTAATTTAATTAGAGAGATAAAAAAGACACTTACTCATCGCCTTCGGCCACATCGGGCATTGTTAGAGCACAAGTGGCTTCCTCGGTGGCCATACGTTGGGCGACCGCCTGATATGCCTTTGAATTTAGTTTATCTTCCAATACTCCCTGCAGTTCAAAGTCTGAATATATTTTCTAAAATGATGAGATTACAAAACAATTAAAATAAATATTTATTGATGAGCGATACTGATTGACTATTTTCGATTTTGTTATTTTTTTTTTATTGAAAAACTAATGAAAAACTCACCTTAATAATATGAGAAATTGACGAAACTTGCGCATAATGCAGAGAATGATCTAAACGCTCCGATAGCCAATTGCAAAGCATGTTTACTTGTTGGCCATACCAGTGTTCAAAGAAATTCAATGTCCATAAATCATCGCCGATCTTGCCTCGTATCTGGTCCATATTATTCCGAAAGAAGTTCACATAGCCCTGTCCCAGATCTTTGCCTGAGCTTGAGACATTCGTAAAGCTTAGAATCGAACCGATTAGACTGCCTTCATCATAACGGGCTAATTTCGACAAGGTCGACTCTAGCACTGACATAAGTTTACCATTAAGACCTTGTGTCATAGCTACATTCGCCTTGTCAATTTGATCGTCAATTTTTGCGTGAAATTTGTACTGAAAAGAAAAACAATGGAAATGTTTTTTTCGAGAGCTCCATCTGTTTAAATATGTCCGCCTGGTCCGCTAGTATATTAATATTTTGTCCTTCCTCTGATAATTTGTTCCCCTTCTACTTACCAAATCTATACCGTCAATCGTGGTTAATTTAAAGCTTTGATTTTTAGCATCTAATATCACATTAACCATTGCGCACATTTCCGATGGCAAAATATAATCGGTTGATATAAAGGCAATATTCTTTTTTAGCCACGATTGAAAGGAAGCATCCGTCCGTTGAATACACTGTTCGATCATATCCACGGCCATCATTTTTAAACGCTGTTCCAAATGCTGACGAAACTCTGCATCCGGCCAGTGAAGGTCTCTAATGAACGATTGCAAGGCGTCGAGCTTCCAGAATAAATCTTCCGATGTGGCACAGCCATTTCTAGATACATATATATATATTTAGATAAAATTTTAGATACATTTTTCTTATTATATAGGATATAAAAATAATGCATTTAGCTAGTTCAATATGCAAACGCAACTAAGCCCTTTCTATTACATTATAAAATGCATTGGTTTACACAAGATAGGGAAAGTTATGAATACTTGTATATATATATTAATACCCTTGCAGGTAAAGGGTATTATCTATAAAGCTATCTGAGTAAAACGAGCCGAATCGGATTACTATATAATATAATTGGTATAGAAACGATCGGGAAATTTGTTTTAACAATACGATAACTTGGCCAATTTTCAAAATATTTGTATCTTATTTAATTTTGTGAGAAACGTTGGAGAAATTAATTGAAACAAATTTGTAATTTCGCTGTTTGTTAACATACTTTTATGTGCTCAGAGATGTGGCCATTTTTCATAAATTCAAAATTTCGGCTTTTATTTTATGCAAATCGGATAATTATATATTATAGATAACTGCATTATAAACGATTGGTAAATGCAGATGAACATGCAAAACTGTGAATGTAATACTGTAAAAGAAAATTTTTCTGTTTATCCTTCAGATTAAATTAGATTAAATTTTAATGAGGCAATTATAAGCTGCAAGGGTATACAAATTTCGGCGTGCCGAAGTTAGCTTCTTTTCTTGTAAGTAAAAAATTATACAATTGATGTGTGACACATGCTTCCATTTTGCTTAAGCTTCTTTATAAAGAGTTCGCAAAACAAATTCAAATTCTATCTATTTCTTAAATGGCTTTATCATCTAGAAATATCTGTGCGATATATTTAATGAAGTTGTTGCAATAATATAATATGTGGAATGTATTGTATAATGAAGCCCTAAGACAAAGGAAAAAACGCCATCATCGCCTTTTGCGCTTAAATATATATAGAGCAAGTCAAATATTATATTTATCCAACTTTATTTAAATATTTAATTTAAACTTTCTTTCAGTACGATGCCAATTTAATGTGTTACATGATAGTTTTTCTATTATTTCTGTTTTAAAAACAACATATTCGTAAATTGCTAAGTATGAATATGTGCGAGGAACTAAATTGATCTTTTTCTGGTTAAATATTGAAACTATAATAGTGAAAACTACTAAGAATTAGGTATTAACTTGGAGAAAGAGGTATATATATGACTGTGCCGATATTATTGGCAAGGTTTTTGCAGCAATGCAGTAATGCAATCAATGCAGTAATGCCTAAAATATTAGCAGAAACACAAAATGCAATATAAACCAAAGGCAGACATTTTTATAATAAAAATCTACGTTTTAAAAACCTTAAATCGTCGGTAGTCGAAGCTGCTGCTGTTTGTTTTGGCATTTTCGGCACATAAAAATTGATTTGATCTTTCTTTTGGCCGCTTAGTAGCGATGATGGGTTGAGGGCTGCCGTATTTAACGCCTGAGCAGCATTATTTAATGCTGTCGGGTTCAGGGCTGCATTAATCCTAAAGATTTTCATACACAGAATAATTACAAAAATAATAAACGGCTAAAAAATAAACACGCTAAGAAATACATCCTTAATTTGAAAACGTGATAACGTATTTTGTGATTTCTTAAAATTTGCTTAAATCTATTCAATTAAGTTTTCATAGAATCTGTTTCCCAATTTCTTTTTACATTTTTTAACAAACACTGCTTTTATTTTTTTTTAAATATGTTTTGTAATTGTAAGTAGGAATGTTACAAAATTAGCATTTAAAAGAGTGTTTAAATCAATAAAAAAAAAACTGCATTTTACACGATACTTTTAAAAGTAACGCTATTTAATTAATATTGTATAATATATATAGTCCCTCACATTTTCTATAGTCCCATTTATAAAAAAATATTTAAGTCTTATGTACACATACGTACCCCTTGCTCTCCCATCGTTCCTTCTCGAACCCCTTGTGGATCGACTGGGCTATTGAAGATTCCATGAGATCCACATAGCGCACAACTAGGGGAGCGAAAGTGTCTCGTAGATGCTGATGGAAGCGTCCATTGCGCAAATTGTCTTGTGAAGATAATTGGGAAATATTTGTTTTAATTCATTAAAATTGATTAAATTCTTTATTTTATAAATCGATTAAACTAAATCGTAAACGAAATTCTCAATATAAATTCCGTTCAACTCACCATCAGCTCTTAGATAGTCATTTAAAATTTGAAACAAGGGAAATGAGTCCCAGGTATCAGGCGCTTGTTCCGATAAAACTCGATCCATGTCAACGGCGAAAAGGGACCAAAATATCTCAGCATGTTCAACCAACAAGTCACTGAACCACGCAAATGCCTAAAGAACACGAAAGATTTTAGAATATTTTATTTGATTTATAATTCATGAAAAAGTGAATACTATAATAATTTAATATATAAGGTAGCAATAGTAGTACGCGTGCAACAGTAATACAAAGTAAAAATAATATTAAACAATTAAATTATATACAGATATTTCTCATATACACAAAATATTAGTACCATTAAAACGATTTAGTAAGGTATTTAGTAGGTATTTCATGCGATTTAGAAAAAATAAACATTTTGGTTAGTGTGTTTCCTTCTGACAATAAATAATCAAACCATAAAATAGTGGTACTAAGAACTAAGTTCGGAAAGGTTAAGAAATATAATTCTGTAAGAGAAAGCCCGTGTTGTCAGGAGATCAGTTTTTTCACATATACTTGAACTGACACTTTACAATATCGAATTATCGGTATAAAAACCGATATGATAAATCGAAAGGCATATCGCTCTGAGTATAATATCAAAAATAGCATAAACTTGCATATTTTGAATATTTCGATTCCACGCACAACGTTAAAAAATCAATTTCAGTACTGTATTTAAGAACAAATAATTATAAAAGAAAATAATAGTAAATATTAGGGAATCAAAACCATTATAGGATTTGGTAAAACAATACTATTTCTATCTTGCTGCGCTGGGAAATGTTTATAAATGATTTGTAATTATAGAAAATGAAAACCCTGAAATCCTGACCAGGCTTTACAAACAACTGATATATGGTGGTAGGTCCCTAATCCAATCGAATTTGTATATACGTGCCGTTGGTACTGGCGTTGTATAGACTGCGTGTGTCGGCATACAGTAACGAAATGAAGAAGATCCCTCGGTTGATTCAGCTTTAACCAGTTGGTCACTTGTTGTGCTTAGTCCAGGATTGACCTCGCCTTCAGAGAGTTGCTCTTCTCCCGACACATTACAATCTTCCTTCTTACCTACTTTACTTTTATCCAATTTATCGTGTTTGCGCAGCTAAATAAATCATAGGGCATAATATAGGCATAGGTTGTTAAATGGGTGTAAGGAAAGAGTTGTATATTCTTTAAACTTAAAATTATTGAAAAGACCATGTTTATGGAGACCATTTTTGAACTCTTGATTTTTAGAACCAAAATTATCATATTTTTTGCTTCCAATTTACAGTTCCCTAGGGTTTTAGAATAAAATAAATAAAAAATAATTACTGTGGCCTACTGATTTCCAAGATATAAATATTTATGCATATATTTATGCGTATAGATTCAAAGTCTTATCAAGAACAACCTTGTAGACTTTCCTTACTCTTAGCATAAATAAGTTTGATCTTTTTTAATTTTTCGTTTGGTAGAGATGTAGGAAAATCAACTAAAGTCCGCCCAGATTTTAATTTAATATGAGTTACCAAATTGTATGTACATATATTACAGTTGTGATGTTATACATTAATAACTAATTCAGTATTAGGGATGCAGAATGAAACAAAATAAAATAAATAAAAATGTGTACCAATACGAGAGGATGGATGGGATTATCAGTATTTTAGAAAATAAGTTCAAGCACATCCATGTTACAAATTATGTATAAAAATATATAATTATATTTGAATTTTTCAAAATTAGTTTAGTGTTTGATTACCATACACATATAGACATTTAATACAGGATATATATATACTTATATAATAATTATACTTATACTTATATTAGGCAAGCGCTAATTTATATTTTATTAACAACAAAGACTCAACACTTACTTCTCCATAATGTTCTTCGTTTTGTTGCAACAAGTCAACGCATAGTTCGGCCAAATGTATTAGGTCCTCCAGTTTTTTTGACGCTGGCACTATAATTTCGCCACGTAAATCTTCTGTGAGTAAATAAATTAATTGATTTCTTAATTTTCTGACTAAAATTATAATACCCTGCAAGGGTATATATAAATAAGGCAACTTTCTTACCTTCAATCTTGGCTTTATTCGACAAGCGCGTATAATTCACCAAAGCTGCTGTCTCTAAACTTTTCTTGATCATTAAACGAACTTCTTCGGGTGGCACCGGTGTCACTATATCCTTCATAAGCACTCTTTCCAACAAGGATAAGGTGGCTTTTAGCGCACCTTCAGGGCGGCCAAAGGGGAAACAGTATCGAAAATTTGTTATTTGAAACTCCAGCAATTGACGCAAACGTTCTTTTATTTCCGAAAATTTTTCCTTTTCTTCATGCGTTATGCTGCCAACACCATCGGGCCTGGGATAATAAACAATTATTAAGTAGGAAATATGTAGATAAAACAAAAAATTAAATGCAATCTTACCGATTTCCATGAACATGACTCGCACAGAATGCAAACGAGTAATGTATTAGCGTTGGATCAATCATATGTTGCTTTTCGGCGCGATCTAGTAAGTCCGAAAGGTAGCACAAATGACGATAACATCCACGGACCCCATAACGGGCACAATATTCATCTAACACAAAGACTTGTCCGGGACTAAACCAGCCCTGAGAAGTAATCATAATAATAATTACTAAATAAATTGCTTTGTTACAATAATGCACAGTTGGTGTGACTTTCGATAAACTCACCAAAGATGCATAGGGATCATTAAGCCTATACTCAAGTGTTAGGTTCTGTAAAGTTTTAAAAAGTGTCGCATGGTCAAAAGTACACGGATCTGTGCTTATAAAATCTTCCATTCCATGTTTCCGTGCCTTGTCTGCGTCTACAAAGAGAAATAAATTATTTCCATTGTACATTTTGCTTTATACAAAATATTTAATATATTAAAAGTCTCGAAAAATTTGTCATACTACTTACCACCTTGAATTTTCGATAACGCTGAATTCTTATCCTGGGTTATTGGTGGCGTTGGTTTATGCGATTGTCCTGTTGCTCTGTACATAGCCATTACCCAAAGGCTGCACTCGTTCTCATCGTCGCAGGCAAACGAAATGCTATCGCCCTCACGGACAGCATTAAAGAAGTAACGTCCCCCATTTAGATCAATTCCAAACATAAGGTTTGCTAAATATTACGAATTTAAAGCAAAATATCAGAGCTTTTAATGTCTTTCTCTATATATGTGCATATGTATATTTCACAAGTTATTATTGAAATGCGTAGCAGAGAATAGCGTTCAACTAACAATCAGTTGATGATTCCTACCAAATAATACTCACCACTGGCAGCTTCTATGTAGTCTACAGTGTAACCATCCAACTGCATCATCTCCGATGGTTCTGATTTCTTCTCTTTATAATTACACATTGCAAAGGTATATTGTGATACTTGAACCAAGACAAAATAACGCCTTTTCCATTTTTTCCAAACTGATTTACCGATGGCATAGAGATGACTGGATAAACAATAGATATACAAATAATAATTTATTAATTCATTTATTTTCTTAATTCCCATGCATTTAAAATAATAGAGGGCCCATATATAAAATTTATTGTATTTAAATACCACATGTACTTACCCACAATGCTTCATATTTAAAGGCTTATCGAGTCGGCAAGCTATCTTAATACGTATATCTTGATCTGGCAGATTTTTCGGTATAATCATACGATGCCATTCAGGGGACTAGTATCAAGTTGATATATCATTATTCTTTTATATAATTATTATTTATTTTCCATTTAATTGCAATAACTTACTTTGGATGATAGAGGCGTAGGTTTCAGGGTTACTTTCCCTAGTTCCTTATCCTCCAATGCCAACATCCCCGGATTCTCGGTATAAAGTTTCACTTTAACAACAGGTAATGGGTGTGTGGTTGTAAAATCGCCCTGTGTGTCCCACCTAAAAGAGAAATAGAAAATATTCATATGTAAAAATTGTAATAAATTAAGCTTCTTACATGGGCTTCGATGCCTCCGCTTGATCCGTTTGTAGCTTTTCGCCATTTTCCACTTCCATTGTGCAATAAACGATGCGATTTGGTGCCAGAGATTTGAGGCCTTTTACTTCCATAACAATTACTTCCAATTGAAAGGTTAGAACCACATCAAGTTTGGTTAGTTGAGTTGACCCATCCTCAGAGTCTCCTTCAAGCTTAGACAATGAGCCATGCGAACGTAATATTAATTTCCTTTTTCGATTTCATAAGAAAGAAAATGTTAACAAATTGCATTAATTAATATATATATACTCGTAAGCATAAAATAAAGAGATTGAAATGTTATCCGGCATGTAACTAGCGTTTACAAGTCCATAGATTTCTGTTAGCCATAACTTATAAATAGCTTCGATATATACTTACCATGTAATAGATATATATAGATATATATTGATTTAAATACTTACAAAAACGACGGAGTACTGAAGATACCAAAATACAGGAGAAGCAAAAATTTGGAAAAACAAAAACACTTTGTTCAAGGTGTCATTCTATTTGCAAGAGTAAAAATAATATATTTAACCTGTGATTATATCGCTTTAGTTTCTGAAGTCCGTATTTACTATCCATATTTCCTTTCGAAACTGGCAAAGATTCCAAATTCGCCATTAGCAAATTTATGGACGATTTCAATTCCTCAATATACAGAGATTCCATTTCTTTTAATACAAATTTTGGCATTAGCTTTCGATTTTTTTCCATTTCACCCACACGCTGCATTCTTCCATCCAATTCCCGTCTTATGGCAGCGGCCTGCTCATCCGCCGAGTCCAACTATAAAATGTATTTAATTATTATGAATTATCGAACTGATTACAATTTTAATTAATAACATTTTCATAAATATACTACATAATTATATACAAAATCGGGGAATAGATGTTGTAGGTTCGTGATTAATAATTACAATTACTTACCATTAGCGCATTATATAAAATTTGATGTTCAAATTTCTTCACCGATAATATTTGCTGAAACATATCATACAGTTGTTCTTTGGATAGTATTAGTTCACTATTTAATGACTGTTGCATTCGTGACGGTCGCTTTGAGTCCTCCTCACCGCTTCCCTTTAGTATTATATCGAATTTAGCCATCCAAGAGGTTAAAACGGTCTCCTTACTTAACCCATCAATCTCTGGTAAGGATCGCACTCTCTTCTCAATATTATTTCGAAAGACTTCACGAAAATCATGTTGTGATGAAGCACCCGACTGAACCATCTTTAGAACACGCTCCGATTTTAAAAACACATCATGATAGCTTTGTACGGCATTTTGGAAGGCTTCATCAGCCATTATTTGTGTTTCCCCTTTAAGAAAGGCCTGTTGATTGAATACATATTTTGATATTACATTTTGGATTGCAGTTTTAAATTAAATGAAATGCTAATGGACCAAGGTAACAATTGGTACAGCAGTGATAATAATTCAAGACTTCGCACGATTTTTACCTGAAATCTCTGAGTAATTATTTCCAGTTGCTGTTTGGTTATTTTTGTCTGTCGTTTTGTCATATCAGTGGGCTGTTTAGCATTAAATGGATATGAAATACAGCGGGAGACAAACACGTAAAGCTGAATTCGACGCTTGCGTTCATCTTCTTCACGTTCATGCTTGTCCTAAAAAAAGGTAATCGGTTTTTTTGGTTATCGGTTTTTTCCCCTCTCTGATGTCATTTTTCAACAATAATTTTTAATAATAGTGATAAATACCTAAAGCCATTTTAAGGCTCAAAGAGTTATGCTACTTACATGTGGATCCCCAGTATCTTGCTTTTCACTGGTTAAAGAAGGTGAAGGCGACAATGGACGCGGTAGCGAATTGGCCCTTGATGAACCAATACTTTGATTCAGAGTTTCTTGTGAAATTCCACTAAAATAATAATTGTTTACCCCATAATTGTGATTTTAAAAATATCATATTTATGTGTGTAAATCTTACCTGGGAATTCCGTTGTTGGGCACTTCAAGGCCACCTCCATCAACTCGATTAGTACCTTGTATGTGGTCTTGATTTTTGTTAGCGCCTACCCCCAATCCAGATCCACCACCACCTGCAACACTTTTTGGGCCAGCATCAACACGATTGTTGACAGCCGTTGTTGTATTCGTATTCGCTATATTCCTATGATTCCCAGTTAGATCTCCATTAGAGCCAGATGTTGGTATATAAGAGCCCAGGCCAGAAAGTGGAACGGAAACTGTACTGCCAGGGCCACTCTTATTGGACGGCTGGACATGATGGCGTCCCTTATTAGACGACACATTAGCAATGGAATCGTCATCGCCCTCCTCTTCGCTCGAACTGGGATCAATCATGATTGCTTGCCAATAAGCTTATATAGTTGATTTATTTTCTTTTAGCTAATTCTGCAATTCGAAATGTGAAAGAATACGATAAGTGTGGTTTATCAACTATTTTGAATATATTTATTATACCCTTGCAGGATATTATAATTTATATATGTATTATTTATTTATGTATGTATATATATTCTTGATCAGCATCAACAGCCGAGTCGATCTAGCTATGTCCGTCTGTCCGTCCGTTTCTACGCAAACTAGTCCCCCAGTTTTAAAGCTATCTGAATGAAACTTTGCTGTCACTACTATATATATCGGAACGGTCCGGATCGGACAACTATGTCATATAGCCCCATAGGACGTGAAGTTTTGAGAAAAATTGTAACTATTCCAATTTTCAATTGAAACTTTGAGATATGGCCATTATTTTTTTTCTAGATTCTCGGTTTTAATTTAATCAAAATCGGACTACTATATCATATAGCTTTCATTTATTGAAAACAATTTTGATGTCCTCTATTTTTCAACATATTTTTTTATTTGCTCGGAGATGTAGCCATTTTTGAGAAAACAAATTGTAACTATTCCAATTTTCAATATATTTTCATACAATTTGAGATATGGCCATTATTTATTTTTCTAGATTCTCGGTTTTAATTTAATCAAAATCGGACTACTATATCATATAGCTTTCATTTATTGAAAACAATTTTGATGTCCTCTATTTTTCAACATATTTTTTATTTGCTCGGAGATGTAGCCATTTTACATTATTTCAGAATTTCGGTTTTATTTTTATGGATGTTTATGACATATAAATAGTAACTGCCATAGAAACGATCGGTAAAAGTAGTAACTGTAAAAACGTAAATATAAGTAAGATAGGTAAGTGTTAAAACAATTTTTTTAATGTATAAATGTTTTATATAATTCCCGTTAGTTTTCCTTTTCATTTTATCAAATCTTATTAATTCATAATGATCCCAATTGTAAGCTGCAAGAGTATACAAGTTTCGGCGTGCCAAAGTTACGGTTTTTTCTTATTTTTTTACCTAAAAAATTTCATTCAGTTTACTTATGCTTTATAAAACTTTAATATTTCTTTCCTATTAATCAAATGAATTAATACAATACACTTTCCAACAAACAAATACAGTCGCTCCTATTTCGTGCAAGAATTAATTAAAATATTAAATAAAACTGCTTTTAAGCAAAGATACATAAATAAATAGTAAATAGAACCCAATAAAGTAGAAAAAACGAATATTATACATATACATATACAAAGGCATTTTATCATCGTTGTTTTGGAAGTTTGTTACACATATATATATACATATATACATACATTTATATTTCCAAAAGAGGGTGGAAAAAGCGTGGAATTTCGATTAAAAGAAAAGGGGATGGTTAATTTATTCCTTTATATATTGTCTTATATATATCAGCTTTTTTTTAATATGCGCCACAGTTAACGTTTGAACTTAAAATTATTCCATTTTTGTTAGCCGTTATTTTTTACACAACATAAGTAGTTTTTACATTGTGTACTGCAAGATAAGGGTGGCAATTCATACACACACTCAACATTATCTGATTTCCTTGAAACTTACTCTAAACAATTTATATGTTATATTTATTTTATTGCCGTTACTTTTTATCCGAGCTAAGGTGCAGTTGAAAAAATACCAGATGATTAATTTTTACTTATGCTTGAGAAAATTTGCACGGCAAATTGAGGTCTTGCGTTTTAACAAATCGATTTTCGATAAGTTATCGTTTTTTTCCATATTGACTGAGACTTAGTACTTAGGTTGGATTGCCATCTGCAGGCATTTTCTGCTAAAAACGAAGAAAATACAATGCCGTTTACCGTTTAAAATAAACGGAACGACATTTCATCATTGGCGAGGGGCGATGTTGAATTGTAACAGCGTATTACTGCAAAACGTATGAGATTTTAAATCTTAAAGCCACACACATTCCATTCACATTTACAATCTTCTGAGAAAATACCGGAGTACTGAGTACTGAGTGGTACCGGAGGCACCAACGCCGTTGTCGGACGTGTTTAAATGTCTTGTATTTAAAAGAAATATATTTGCTTTATATTTTTTGCTCGGAACATTTATCTTATTTTCTTCCTGCCGAGCGATAAATCTCTGCCGCTTTAAGAATTTTTATCTTATGTTAGTACTAGAATAAAGAAGTTTAATTCTTAATATATTTAATCGAAACTTATACAAATAGCCCTGCTTCAGATTTTGTTCGAAAGGAAATTCCCGATTAACTTGAACGAAATACCTTCGTAGATTCGAATAATATTTATGAAATATTCGGTGGTACCCACTTCAAAAAAATATTTTCAATTGCAGCCAGTTGTTCAGTGGCAGTGTTGTGAATTGGATTTACAATTTGATTAGAAATAATGCGGGCGGTTAGAATTGGAATTACAAAATAATTGGAATTGAATATCAAGTTTTTTCACATAAACTAAACAAATTATGCAATAAGAAAAACATAAGAGACGATTATAAGAGAATACATAAAAAAAATAAATCTGGTTTAATGCTCTTAAATTACATGAAAACCCCATTACTCAACTCAACGTTTTTATTTGAAATTACTCTTTATTGGTAATTAGCATGCAAACACTTTAGATATTGAAATAAGGCATTTTTATTTTGTTTTAACCAAAAATTACATTTTAAAGCCTTTTCGATTCATATCTTGAATTCGATTACAATTAACTTAAATTAAATACATTTTTTAAATTAGTTTAACAATACAAATATTGCCAAAAGCACAATTTGTTTCTGATCCTTTCGATTATATAGTAAAAAAGAGCAGATGGCAGGCATTAGAAAACTCTATTTTAGTGCATTTTTCTATTAAGAAAGTAAAAGTTTATTTAATGAAATATAAGTAAACAAAATTGAATTTAGGACTCTCGTTTCACAATTATTTTTCATATCCATATAGTCGTCATATTCAACCTATATAGAATCTTTTTTATCTTTCAAATAATCGGAAATTGATCAGAATTGCATTATTTATTTATATATTTATGCGTATATATATATATATTTTTTTTTTAAATAAGGTTAGATTTTTTATGTAACATTTTAATCCAAATTGTGTGTAACATTTATCGTAGCAATTCTGTTTTGTAATACAAATTCATACATATTTAAATTTGTGAGATCTTATTTTTGCATGTATGTTATGTATGTATTTATGTGTGCGACTTGATTTGATGTTTTATTTATTAATTTTGTATCACTTTTTATTGGCAGTGCCCTTTTTAATAATTTAATCAAATTAATAACAAACATGACAAACTGCGCTTTGCATGATCATTAAGATGGCAAAATGTGTGATATTGTTAGGAATTGGCTACATATCATTTCTTATATTTGTTAAGTTGGAGTTACCACTAATAATTTCAATGGATTTATCCATAACGTAACCACTACTAGCTAGGTTAGCTAATGACTCGTTAGCTGTATCTATGGCATATCCAGATCCTGTTTCTTTTCCCTTTAAATTGGGCGTGCTTGAGGTCGAGGAGTAATCTTGCAGGATATCCAAACTTGTGACATGCTCAAGTTGGGACAGAGAGTTAGCCGAGCTGTTTAGTGAGCCAGTGAATCCTAAAAAATAAATATATATATATGTATTTTTCATACAAGTAAAAATGGGAATAGATTTGATTACTATTAATTCCATTATTGTTCATTAAATGCGGTAAATAGGGCAGAGACGCTGGATAATATCTAGAAGTTTCGCCAGAGTCCGCTGAATGCGCTGTCGATGTTGTTGTTGATGGTAATAATAATCGTGGAGAGATGTCATTAACGCTGGCTTTTCTTAAACTCTCTGCCAATATATCTGTATCTTTTTTTGTTATTAATTCGCCGCCTTCGTTGACATTTAAGTTGGCCAGCTTCGTAAGTTTTAAATCGGACTGGCTGCTATTTTCGTTGTCTCTTTCAATTGTTAACGATATAGATGTGGCCGATGTTGAGGAATTGGTGTTTGTTACTTCATTTGCTGAGCATTTATTTGGACCTGTAAAAAATTATAATATATATATTTTTGTATATATTATATATATCTTCCTGTTAATACCTGTTGTTACTGGGGACTGATTTCCGCTTGTATTGCAACCGCCACTTGTAGTGCTTGGCGGCCTCGGCAGGCGACGACGCAACCAAGGATGCTTTAATGCTTCCGATGGCGTTAATCGCTTCTCTGCATCCCATTCCAGGCAGCCACGTATGAAATTGAGGAACAGCGGATCCTTGCAACCATCAAGCGCCTTCGATAAACTCTTGGAACAAGGTGGACCGCGTGGTTTGCCCCTTCGGGACTGACCACCGATTAGAACAACCATGCCATCGGACATGGTGCGGACAGTGCAGTAGCGGGGATATCCCTTTGGGCTAAAAAATGATTTCGATCGTTTCGAACTTGCCAATATATTCTTATTTGGCATTCCCAACACCTCAATAATGCACGCCAGCTGATCGCTCTCATTTTCGCCCGGAAACAAGGCATGCCCCGATAGCAATTCCGCTAAAATACAGCCCAATGACCACATATCAATGGCTCGGCCATATTTCGATCCCAATATGACTTCGGGAGCGCGATAGAAACGTGACTGGATATATGTGTAGATTCGTTGATTTTCAAAGCAAGACGAACCAAAGTCTATCACCTGTCCAAAGGGAGATTTCAAAAATATATATAGAAATATTATCTTAAAGAATAAATTATACTTCGTTCAACTAAACAAAAATACATATATTATTATTACTACTTTTCGAATTAGAAATAGTAGGATATAGCTCACCTTTATGCCCGAACGACCTTGTTGTTTTAGTAAAACGTTTTCCGGCTTCATATCACAATGGATAATGTCGCTTTTATACAAAGCATCTAAGCATTGCAGCAATGAATGTGCAAATTTTCGCACCAACTGAAGGCTAAAGCCTTTAAAGCCGTTCTTTTTAATCAATTCGTAAAGATTAATGCTAAGAAGCTCAAATGTGATGCAAGTGTGATTGCGAAATGTAAAGTAATCGAACATGTGAATAATGTTCATTGTATTATATTTATCGTGACGCCGCAAATGATGAAGAATTCGTATCTCCTCTTGGGCCTGACGATGAAACCTCTTCTCGTTGCGCACAATTTTAAGAGCAACATGCTCGTGGGTTTTATGGTCATAGGCCTTTATCACTTGTCCGAAGCTGCCTTTTCCAATTATTTTTAACATCTCATAACGATACGCCACATGATCATGCGGTACATGTATATAAGCACCTTGTTCATTATCATAATCCGAATTATTTGGGCCATATACGCCGGGACGCTTCTTGGCATTCGCCCCGATAAAATATATCTGTGGATAGGCCAGTATTTCTGTACGTTCGTACGGTGTTAGCTTATGCATATACAAGATCATAACTTGCTGGGGTGAAACGACGAGTACTTTAGGCTTATCCTGCAGAGCACTCTTCTGGTGGCCGGACATGATGATTTGTTCGTGAAATAAATAGCTTTGATTCTCCATAGGTTGCGGATTCTCTTCGGATTCCACTTCGGTTTCAGATTGTGCCTTAGCCTTACAACAGCTGCTTGAGATAGTAGTGCTTAAACTTAAATTGGTATCCTCTGTTTTTGTCAAGCTGCTGGCCGTTACATTTGGCAGCGATATGGCTGAAATTGTTGATAAAATGATTAAAAATTTTGTTAAATGTATTACTATTTACCTTGAGTAGAGACAGAGGGCTCACAGCCATCAGAAGTTGAACTGCGCTGCTGTAAATAAAAATTGCTGACAAGCATTTCTGGAGGATTTGGATCTGGATCTGATAAATCTAGCGGCATATCTTCTTGGCGATTATAAAGCAAAGCCGATGAGCCATAGCTTCTGCTGAAATATTGAACATGCCGCCTACCTCCGCTACACCCTTGTTGATGTTGGCTTGAGGTATGGGAATTAGGATGAGTAATAAGATTAGCCTGGTTGGCGTTCGAGTTTCGGTTAATCATCTGCTGTGGTATAGACATTGTGCGTGAAGGTGAAGAATTGATTTTTGGTGCTTTGAAGGATAGTTTTTCGTTTAAAATGATGTTTTCCCCGGCAACAACAGTAGTTTTCCGAATTGAATTCTTGCCAGACAGTTCAATATGATCGTTTTTTCTTAATGAACCAACCATAGCTTTTAGGTATACATACATACATCGATTCTTAGATATCTACGCTTTATTTATAATTCCACAGCTTTGTTTTGGTTTACAAAATCATTATAATTGTAGCCGTAAATTAGAATTTCGGAGAAGAAAAATTATTTACAAACTTCTAGCCATTTATCTTATTTTTATTGTTATTTTCAACTGCTTAATTATTGTATTAGCTTTCTGCTCACTTTTTTTTTCATAGAAAGTTACTTATACGTAGCATTGTGCTTATTCGAATTATTGCTAATAATTATAAATAATTCAGTACAAAAAAAACATTCAGAATATTGCACGAAAACACTATTTCACATTTCATAAACATGTATGTATATGTTCAGATGCACACAAATTCACAGAGAATGAATCCATTAGCGGAAACAGTCAACACATCTGTATATAAATTAGATTAGACAACACTTTGGTGCCATTTTGCTAAGCCTAAGTATTGTATTTTGCTGAATGCAATGTAAATAAATAAAGTTGTAAACTTATGTCCAGTTCCTAGCTTCAATAATACACAATTTTTTTCATCCGAACACAAGAACTAGGGCTGAAAGAACACCGATAGTTTATTTTATCTTCTCCACAAACCGATAATGTAGTAAGGGTATTCCCCAGGTGTTATTTTCAGGCGTCGATTATTTTTAATTAAGCCTTGTACTCACATATACGAGAAATTTTGTAACCGACAAAGCTACATTTAAAGTCAGCTACTAACATAAGATACATATTTTGAAAGCAGCAAAACTCCGTATAAAAAACGGAGCGAACAAACATTTTGACTTTTCTTGATGTTAGTGACACCTCTTCTCCGCCATCCATCATCCACCATCCGTGTAAATGTGTAGGGACCCTAGAGGATCCGAGGTTCCATTCCGTTCTGTCGGGGATGGACACCTGGAAGGGTGTGATAGAGTGACTGAACCTATCGAAGCCTAGCGGGAATTGGATGTACCAATGGTCAGAGAAGGTTTTCCAGCACCCTCCATGTCTTCATGGTATCCCTAAGGGATTCAGAAAGAAGGGTGATATCTAGTACCTCCCGACGCCGCGCAAGCCCCTCGCTAGCTCGCTCTCTTTGGAGACGTAACCCTCCAAGATGTCCTCCTCGTCGGACAATCCTTTGGGTGCCTCCTCGATCCGAGGTCCCTCTACGTTAGGTTCCTCTTCTTTATGGCCCGGCTCAGCGTCGGCCTTGTATACTCGGGCGGCCTTGGACCAAAGTCCTCCTCAACCTTGGTAACTCGCCAGTCAGAGGAGGGGAGGTTATTTCATTGTAGACTTATTTCCAACACCCTCGTTTTGACTACTATTTGTTTATAAAATTGTGTTAAATTTACCTGATTTTACCCAAAAATAAAAATACACGATTGGTTTTATTATTATTAGTGTACTGTATTTTCGTTTTTTTTTTTATAATAAAATTGTTTTTTTTTCTGTGTCAATTACTGCCTTTTTCACATTTTTGTCTTTATTTATAATTCGTTCGTTATACAACAGATCTTCACTTTCATTTCTCAAATACTTGAATGGCTAAAGATAAAGATGTTAATTTTGAGGATGCCAGAAGTCATTCAAGCACTGAGAATACTTCTAATTTTCGATGGTAGAACGATCTGTGAGTGAGTTTCTTCTTGCCAGTTATATAAAAATGTGAATTTATATATTAAATTAAGAGTATTTCTACATATAATACGTGAAATTATGAATTGTTGATATTCCAGGAAGGATGATGGTTTTGAAATGCATAATGTGATGATAGCGAGACTTTTCGATGAGCAGTCTAAATTTTCTGGGCATATTTCTAAGCCATATGCTTACGATTCTGCATTGTGTACGTTCAGTGAGAAGGCGCATATACTTTCTCCCTTTTTGGCCACAGCCTTTGCTTGGTATTGGCCAACATCATCCAAATTACACTTGGCAACTGTAAAACAATATCGGTTGCTATCCTTGGTGAATGAGTATCGTGAAAGTGTTTCGTCTATTGGTTTCCCGTCCTTAACCCACACTAAATTAAGAAGTTCAGAGTCCAATTCACATTCAAATGTGGTACTTTCCGTTTCCAATACCGAAACCGATGTGGGGAACTTTACGAACACTGGGTACTTGGGCTCATCTCCGGGCACAGATACATTAATAGTACAGGTGCTGAAGGATTCACCAATGTCGTTGAAAGCTTCACAAGTGTAGGTGCCACCGTCTTCCGGGAAAATTTCGGCAATTTGCAAGCGATATATATTCGCTTCATTTGTATATTGAAAATCTTTGCTTGGCTTAATTTCCTTGTTATTATGCAACCAAACAACATCGAAGTGCTCGGCACCAATTATGCGGCATGCCAATGTTACGGCATCGCCGTCCTTAACAAAGCGCGACTCCAAGTGACTAACTATCTTTGGTGCCTTGTCATTAGCGATTACATGTCGTTTTGTCGTTGTGTTCTTATCGAGAGCTACAAAAATATATTCAAAAACAGAGGAAAATTCAATTAAATAAATTTGTTTAATTTAGAAAGTCTCGCCTTGACTTGATATTAGAATACTTACGCTTTATTGTTAGTTTGCATTTAGTTTCCACAGCGCAAATCGAATTTGTGGCGGTACAAGTAAAGACTCCCTCATCTTCTGGGAATACTTCATTGATGGTTAAGGTTGCGATACCGTTTTTATATTTTAAATCCATAATATCCGAAGAAGAGATTGATTTTCCGTTCTTCGACCAGGTTATTTGTGGCTCTGGATCGCCCTTAACCTGGCAAGTAAGTACCAATTGTTCGCCATCACGAATAGTTAGATCGTGAAGGGATTTAGTAAACTCTGGCTTGCACATCAATGAATCATCCGGAGGAACTACGGAATAATATATCAGGAAACCATATATTATATTATAGACCGTAGTATTTTTTTTAAATTACTTACGTATCAGTTCTTTGGTAGCACTACGGGACCTCGTCGGGCTACCAGGGGTCTGTAAACTATTCGATGCATACTTCTTTTTGCTAGAAATGCTATTTGGTGCGGCTAAAGCTTCGTCTTTTTTGTTGGCCTAAAAATGTATATAAATTAAATTATAAACCAATAAAAAATAATAAGAAAAGCACTTGCCTTTGCTTCAGAACTTGAAGTGAATTGCCGAGATGTTATTATTGGTGGTGGAGCTGGTTTTAATGGTTGCTCTATGTACTTCCGGTCTATTTAAAATATTATGACAATTTTATATATAGTATATAATAAATCGCACTTGTTGGTACGATTAAATATTAGTTTGGTATAAAGTTGTTGTTTGGATTTTTTTTTAAAGATTAGTAACTCTCATATTTGTTTTATTGGTGCTAAAGTTGATTTATTGTTATATATTTATTACAATTATGTACACCGTACAAAGAATGCATCGTGTCAAAAGGAAAATTAATTGTAATGTTTGGATTTGTTAAAATATCTAATCGGTTATTACCAATCCCCCACAATCTAAAATATTTAGAATATTATCCATGCAAATTTCAATCTATTATCTGTTCTTTTTTATGCATAATTTCAATAATTTACATTTCGGCGTGCCGAAGTTAGCTTCCTTTACGCTTATTTATTTATTATTTATTTATTAAAAATCTTTCAGGATTCCTTAACCAAAATCCTGTTACTGAAAGTGGATCCTGAGAGGAAGAGAGCCACGCACTCCACTCCACGAATGCAAAAATAAGATCTCCATGCAGGAGATCGCCTCGGCAATGAAAAATCAAATCTAAAGAAAGGGAAAACCCCTACTCAAGTGCGGAAAAACCAGTGGGCCAAAGTGCGGGAAGTTGTTGGCCCTCGCAGTGAAGCGAAAAAGAGTGAAAAGTCGGGACAAGGCTCGAGAATATTCAAAGACGGCTGCCGGGATGCTAATGAAAAAAGTAAAAGTGAAGTGAAAAGGGCTGAATTTTGTTGTTTTTTTTTTATGTACAAGTGCAACAAGTGAAAAAATGGCAACACCTTCAACAAATAATACGGTTTTTTCCCATTTTTTTCCTCTTTTTAATTCGACGTTGAGATCTGCAGCAACAACAAAAGTAAGGGTGAGTGGGAAAAAACTATTTACTCTTTTTCGATTTCCTTGATTTTCTATTTCTGTAAATAACTATGTTTTTTTAGTTGGGTGAGTAGGCAGTTAGGATATATTTTCCGGATGCTTTCACGCCCCTCCCAAGACCCAAAACCCTTTCGATCCAAAGTTCGAGCTGGTGGGGAGTGCAGTTCTTCTTAGTGAGACTAACATATGACCCCTCCATTTTTATATATAGAGAAGAAGATTTAATTAAGGTATTATATGTGCATGCCAGGAAAGGGGACAACAAAATGTGTTTAAGTTTTGTTCATTTTTAATGTTTGTTAATTTATAATTTACCTCCTGAATATAGAAAATTGTGGGCAAGTTGGGACTGCTCAGGCGTAACCCATTCTCCTGGGAAATAGTTTAATTTTTACATTTAGAATATAATGATTTTTAAATGAAATGAGCAAGAACTACTTCTACAACCAAAAATAAGTTTGCAATAGTGGGTCACATTAGAGCTCTTTTTCCTGCTAAATTATTACCCAACTTATAAAGGATTTAAATCCGTATATTATAAAAGGTATATAATATCAAAGAGTATATTCATACTTTACCTTCAACTATTACAACGCATTCGGTTTCATCCGTTCCATGGCAGTTTGTAGCCTTGCAAATGTATTTGCCAGAATCGGATGGCTTGCAATCAATGATTTCCATGGTGACGACACCATCTGAATGGGTCATAGCATACTCGTATTTGCTAAGCTCACGACCATCCTTGTACCACTTAACCGTGGGCACAGGCTTTCCACTAAGACAACATAAAAGTTTACAGGTGTCGCGGGCTTGCATCACACGTGGCCGCAATAGGAATGTAAAACTGGGTGCCGATTCTGATTCTTCCTGCCAGAATGTATATGGCAATGGCTCACGTCGGCGAACTGGCGTTGATTCCGTACGGAACTTGGGCAATTCTTTTGGCAATGGTTGAACGTTAAGGAAGACAACTTCTTCCCTCGAACCATAATGATTCTCTGCACGTATTATATATTCACCGCGATCGTCTAACTTTACACGATTGATGATGAAGTAATAATCATCGCCAGTATAGCGCTTCATAAACTTAACACTCTGTCGTAGTTCAATATTATTGTGGGACCAGGTAAGCGTCGGCGTGGCTATTGCAATGCATCGACAATAGAACTTGACGCTTTGTCCCTCATAACAGAATTGGGATGATGGGCGAATTACAAATCGTGGAGCCGCTTGCCTTCGATCAATAACCGTATCATGAATCTTATATTTTTCCATTAGTAATTTACGTAGAGAAGAGTATTCGGAGAGCCGTCCAATTGGCAATAAATATTTCTCAAAGTCTTCATATTTCTTTCGCAACTTTTCGCGATACGCCAAATAACGATCACGATTGAGAGCTTGAGTTCTATCACTATGATCTCCGGTTAGCCATGGATGCAATAGGCATTCGTGTGCCGTCATACGCTTCTCCTTGTTAGCGACCAAAAGTTTGCGGATAAAATCTTTGCCTTCTTCAGAAATATATTTGAATGATTGTATATCAAAGTCCCAATCGCAGGCTTTGACGTTCTTAAGTGTTTGAACATCATTATCGCCGGCAAATGGTGACAGGCCGCTTAATCTATAAATAAGAAAACTATTTTTATAGCTACACTATACTAATAGTTAATAATAATAAAAACTTACAAAACATAAGCCAATACACCCGTTGCCCACATATCTGTGTAGAAACCAACGGGCTCTCTGTTTACAATTTCCGGAGCAGCAAACTCTGCGGTGCCTGTGGTAATTTTTACCACTTCATTTGGATCCAGCCTAGTGGCCAAGCCAAAGTCAATAAGCTTGACATTCGTGCTTAATCTAGTTTGGCACATGATATTCTCCGGCTTAATGTCCAAATGTATAATGTTCTTTTCATGCATATGTCTAATACCCTCGCATATTTGCCTCATGTAATTAATAACCTCAGCTTCCGTCATTACATAACCTTCGGTGGTAATACGTTCAAATAGTTCACCACCAGATAAGCTATTTACAAAAAGAAAATAAGGATTAATTGATATTTTGCAAAAAAAATATTTTTATAATGAATAAGCTTACAATTCCAATATAAGAACCATTTCGTCATCATCCTCGAAGGCATCATGCAAGTTAATTAACTTTTGATGGTGCAACTGATTCATAACATCGATTTCTCTACGAATCAGATCCTTTTCAATAGCATGTGACACTGGAATGAACTTGGCAGCAAATATATTTCCAGTACTACGCTCGCGACAGCGATGCACCACACCAAAGGCACCAGTTCCGATTTCCTCCAATATATCGTACTTATCATAGACACTTTGTTGCGATATTTCAACTGGCTGCGGTACAAATTTCGAGTAGATATCAAAGACATACGAATCGTAGTCCTTGATAGGTCCATCGGCTTTACCCCGCACCTTTTTGCCATTCGCATCGAGTTCGTATTTACGTTCGGTCGGCTTCTTCTTAATTGATTCCTTCGTCTTGATAAGAGTGCTCGGTTCGGATGGCTCTGAGCGTCCATAAACATTATCAGCATAGATGCGGAAATCGTATTCTTTACCGGGCGTCAGACCACTGACGGCCATTGAGGTAAACCGCGTATTACCCACGCGAATCCACGAGGATAGGGGATGCTCACGACGCTCTACATAATAATTTGTGATGTCACTGCCACCATCCCAGACCGGGGCTTTCCAATTCAGAGACAGTGAATCAGTGCCAATACTTTCGATAGTTAGGAAACGTGGCGGATCGGGGCGATCGCTTATTTGCACTTGAACTATCGCTGTATCTGAGCCAAGCTCATTTTCCGCTGTTATTCTATATGGTCCCGAGTCCAATCGGGATCCATCACGAATTGTTAGTACCGCATGTCTCTCCTTAACTTCGACATGGTAATGTCCACCAGACTCAATTTTCTCACCTTCCCTAACCCAGTGTATGCGTGGTTTGGGATATCCAGTGAATGGTATTTTGATTATAACATTTTCACCCTTGTCAAAGTAGGCAGTATCTCTGAATCGCGGTGGAACGTTTAGTTTGGGAGCGGCTGTAGGATAAAGATTTTTTTGTATTATTTACGATATGTAGGAATATAAGAAATAATAAATACTCACTCATAATAGCTAATGCAGCTCTAGTTGATTTTGCGCCCGCTTTGTTAACGGCACGACAGACATATTCATCGGCATCTTCACCAAATACGTCATTGATATTTAGGAAATAATTATCGCCTTCTGCGTATATGTGATATCTTGCCCCAGTGGTTATCTCGCGTGCGCCCTTATACCAGGTAATAGTTGGCCTTGGAATACCCGTAATAGTACAGGTGAATTGGGCATTATGATTTTGAATGCAATTGGCATCGCGTAACGGTGTCACAATCAATGGAGGCGACGCCGCCTTTGGATCTATTATCTTGATAGCCTGCGAAGCGGATGAATGCTTCGATAGGCCTGCAACATTCTGAGCAAATATACGGAACTCATATTGCCGACCTTCGATCAGATTGGAGCAGTTTAGTTGAGGAGCAGCACAGATGGTAGCGTTGACACGCTGCCATGTATCACTGCCAATTTCACGTTTCTCAATCCAATACCCTTGAATGTGAGCACCGCCATCCGATTCTGGCTTACTCCATTCCAAATGCACAAAATCACCCCCAACCTCAAGGATCTGGGGAATGCCTGGTGGCGAAGGTGGGTCAATTGGGGCCTTGGCTCGTATCGGATTCAAGCCCTCAAGGGGAAGGCCCATTCCGTTCTCATTAACGGCCATAATACGGAAAATGTATTCCTGATTTTCGAGTAGGCCTTGGACATTAAACGAGGTATCTTTGCAGGTACTAGACACCGTTATCCAATGTGGTGAGGAAACATCCTTACGTTCTACAACATAGTGAGTAACCTTAAGGCCCCCATCATAGGATGGTGGACGCCAGGCCAAAGTACATGAATGCTTGGCAATGTGAGAGATTCCCAGTGGTCCGACCGGTGCTGAAGGTAAACCGGTGATGTGCATATCAAATTGACCAATAGCACTACCCGAATCATTAGTAAATTCAATTTGATATTGACCCACATCGCTCTTGACAATATCACGTAGAAATATGGCCACGTAGTCATCAAATACGGTTAACTTAATGTGGCTATCATCACTGCTATCCGACTTCGCAACCACTTCATTGTTACGTCTTAATATCACAGTTAATGGCTGATCGCCAGAATAGTAGACTTTGATCTTACCATTATCGCCTTCGGGTAAGAAAAGCTCACTAGGACATCGGTTGATGATTGGCGGAGATCCGATCTTGAGGTAACCGGAAGTATGGACAAATCCAAGAGAATTGATCGCCTCGCATGTATAGTCACCGTCATCGCCAGCCTGCACATTTGAGATGTGCAATCGGAAAAGGCCATCCTTGGTGTCACAAGTAATACGTCCTCCGCCCATTTGAATTTCTTTACCATTTCGAAGCCATCTTGCTGTTGGGAGTGGTTTACCCGACGCCTCACATTGCAAGGTAAAATCTTTGCCATATGGTGCAACCCGATCGTGAAGTCTCGTTATCCATTCCGGCTTCTCGCCGCCAATCACTTCACAAACCTTAATGGGCATTGTACATAAGCTCGGCTCCGATCTTCCCGCTGAATTCACAGCAAATATACGGAATTCGTAATCGCCCATTTCAATCAGATTAATCACTGTAAATTCCGTATCTAAGACATTGTAGTCATTACACTTAACCCAAACGGCTCCACCGATATCTCTTCGCTCAATAATGTATCCAGTTATACGAGATCCACCATCTCTTAACGGCTTCTCCCACTTTAAATCCACATAATTCTTACCAACTTTGGTGACTTGCGGTGTTCCCGGTGGCGATGGTACGCTAAATTTGCCTTTTAGCTTAAAGCGCAATGAGGGTGGTGAGGGCTTGCTAAATCCTGCAGCATTCTTCGCCTTTATTCTGAACTCATATTCAGAGCCGTTGGTTAAGTTATATAATTGATATTTGGTATCTTTGATAAGGTAGTCATAGGTATTCCACGATGAATCATTTACTATATCACGATATTCAATTTGATAACCTTGAATACGAGAGCCACCATCACCAGCGGGTCGTGTCCAAATAAGGGTGACGTTTCCAGAGTCCCAATCTATTACCTTTGGTTGGCCTGGTTCATCTGGGACTGTAAATTGATGTTTCGCAACAATAGGTTCGTCGATATCAAGGGGATCGGATAAACCATATTGATTCTCTGCTCTGACACGGAAATGATACTTATGTTGTGGCTCCAAGCCCATAACATCGTAATGGGTGTTACGAACAAAGCTACTTACTTTTACCCAACTACCGCTGGCATCAAGTTTTTCGACAACATAATTCGTAATTGGTGATCCGCCATCATCTAACGGAGTCTTCCAAGCGAGTGTGCATGTGTCCGGGGTTATATCATACGCATTTAATGGTCCCTGCGGTGGTCCCGGCCTATCCACAACGGTCACATGGCATGAGGCTGTATCGGAACCCTTGCTATTGGTCAGTGTGATGGTGTAAGAACCAGTTTCACTTCTCTTCGCAGATGCATTATGGTAAACCGAAGCATAATCGTCCGTATCAAATCTGATCCGTTTATCGGGTACTACATCAAGACCATTCAACTGCCAAGATGGGGTTGGTCTTGGGCTTGCATGATATGGTACTGTTATGTGGAATTCTTCACCGGCTATAACTGTCATATCACGTATCGATAAATCAGATGTTATCTTTGGTGCATGAGGTGGTCGACGGCAGAAGATTAGATCACTGGATGCACTGTAACCAGATTGACCAGCCGCATTAACGGCCGCTACTCTGAATTCATATTCAGCGTTTTCTATTAGATTTGGTATCTTGCAGGTCAAGTCGGGGCACAACGAATGCACAGCCTTTGTCCATTTATCCTCGCCCAACAGGCGCTTTTCGATAATATAGCCTGTAATGGGTGAACCACCATCATGCTTTGGTTTTGACCATGCGATTGTTATGCTATCTTCCGTTGAGTCAATGCCACGCGGTATTCCAGGTACATTGGGTACATCAAATGGATGTCGGGCTCGAATTGGCTCTGTTGTATTGGCTGGATCAGATTGTCCATATTTATTTTCAGCTATTACGCGGAAATCGTAGTCCTTGTTAATACCAAGGTTTCGCACTCGTACAAATGGTACTGTACAGAAGCTACTGACCTTGGTCCATGTGGAGGAATGAGCTTCCTTCTTCTCAATTATATAATTTTGTATTGGAGAACCGCCATCATCCTTTGGTGGATTCCAATATAGTGTTAGGGAATCTCCCGCAAATTCGTCTGCTCGCAGTTTTGTTGGCGGCGCTGGTCTATCCAAAACTTTAACATTAATGGTCGCAGTATCAAATCCTGATGGATTCTTTAACTGTAAACGGTATTGACCAGAATCCGAACGATTCGAGTTTTTAACCACAAATGAAGCAGCGTCATCGGTCAAATGTTGATGAACACGCGTATCTACATCATCTAGAACACTGTCATTGGAATACCAAAAGGCATTTGGTTTAGGAAAAGCCACATATGGAACATGGATACTAAAATCATCACCAGCTCGGCATATAATATCACGAACATTACCCAAATCCATGCAAGGTTTGTTGGGTTGCTCCTCAATAGAGACGGGTTGTGAGGGCTTTGATGGCCCTGAGCGGCCAACATCATTTTCGGCAATAACACGGAATGAGTATTCCTCGCCTTCCTTTAGATTTGGTACCGTATAAACGTTCGAATTTATGAGCGTATCATTAATTGGCTTCCAATCTTTATCATTTTTGCCCCGCATTTCGAGGTGATAGCCCTTGATTCGGGATTTTCCATCGTTGCGCGGTGGTCGCCATGATAACGTAACACTATCTTTAAATATGCGATCAGGTTTAGGTGGTTCTGGTGGATCGGGACAATATCGTTGAAGCTCTGCGGTGACTGTATCCGATGGTTTTGACGGCTGACCGGGACCGGCTTCGTTTAATGCAATTACCCTGAACTCATAGCGAGCTCCTTCACGTAAATCTGGAACGGTGTAGCTAGTATTAGGTGTTGGATAATTATTGCACTTGATCCATTCACCACCGCGTTCACGTCTCTCCACAATGTAACCGGAAATGGGTTTGCCACCACAATAGTCAGGTGGATGCCATTCCAAGCTGACAGAGCTTGGTGAATATGCAGCAATAGTTGGCTGGGATGGTGGACCGGGTGGATCAAAGGGTGATTTCGCCAAGACAGGCCTGCCTTCGAGAGCGTCAGAAGTGCCATAAATATTTTCTGCTCGCACACGGAACACATATTTTTTGCCTTCTATTAGACCCTTGACAGTGTAGTTTGTCTTGGGACAATAACCGGGCACTGGTTTCCAGTCGTCCACTCCAAATTCAGAGAATTCAATTATATAACCAGTTATCTCACTTCCACCATCATCTTTAGGTGGATTCCATTGTAACGAGATGTGATCGGGAGCTGTTTCCGTATAGCTCAACGGTCCCTCTGGTATCGAAGGTTTGTCAACGACAATAATTTCAATGTCCGCAGAGTCCTTGCCGAATTCATTACTAGCGGAGATTGTATAAGATCCAGCATCTTTTCTATTGGAGTCTTCAATACGGAATATGGTCCTTTCAGTGTTAGTGTCGTAGGAAACACGCTTGTTTTCTGTGACCTTTATATCACCACGCTTCCATTCAATAGTGGGTGTAGGAGCACCGGAAATTGGTATAGTGATGTTAACAGGTTCACCGGCACGAACCTTAACACGTCGTCCCACCAAGCCATCCAAATATAGTCTTGGTTTTTCACGCAGCGGTCGAGCATCAAAGGTTGATGATGGTTCTGAAGCCTTGCCATTTCCAGCAGCATTAACCGCAGATATTCTGTATTGATATTGATGATTCGGTGATACTCGATCGTCTTGATACTCCGTTGTAGGGACTGGCTGACCATTTATTTTGATCCATCGTCCAGTGCCCATATCGCGCCGTTCGATGTCATAGCCAATAATGGGTGATCCGCCATTACTTATAGGCTGTTTCCACTTAATCGATATCTGATCCTTGTCACTATCCGTTAGCTCAGGTTTGCCTGGAGTTCCTGGTACTGTATATTGGTTCTTGGCAATTACCGGTTGATCTGAAGTTAGTGGATCAGAGCGTCCCTGTAGATTTTCAGCCATTACCCTAAATTCATATTTGGTTCCCTCTAAAAGTCTAGGTACTACAGCATGATTGTATTTGGCATTAACATAATTTACAGCTGGTACCCAACCACCGCCATGGGTAAGATCACGTTTTTCTATAACATATGCCGAGATCTCAGACCCTCCATTATCCTTTGGTGGCTTCCAAGATATTGTTACCGAGTTGGCTGTGATTTCCTCATATTCCATTGGACCATTGGGAGGGCCGGGACGATCGAGTACTATAAGTTCGAAGCTGCCTTCATCGATGCCTGAATCATTGCGTAAAAATAGATGATATATTCCAGAATCGGAACGTTGGCAATTGACAGTGTGGACTACAGTATGATGACCAATGGAGGTGATGGTTGATCTTTCATTTGATTTTAGTGGTTCATTATTACGCGTCCATATCACTTCTGGTGCAGGTTCACCAATAAAATGAATATCTGTATGGAAAATAAGACCGCACTTTATACGTATCTCATGAAGGGGTGTGATAATCTTAGGAGGTAAATAGCGTGCCTTCGCCATTATCATATCGGATGGTTCCGATGGCTCCGATTGTCCCGCTTGATTTACTGCAATCACTCTAAATTCATACTCCTGTCCTTCGGTCAGCTCCGGCACTGTCGCCGCTGTCTTATTTGATGGGACATGTAGCACATTAGTCCAATATGGATTACCCTTTTCTTTTTTCTGTATTATATACTCCGTGAGTGGAGCTCCACCGTCATTTTTAGGTGCAGCCCATTGTAAGTCAACATGATCGCAACCCCAGTCCGTTATATTGGGTTTACCTGGGGCATCAGGTTCATCAAACTCGTTCTTAGCAATTATAGGCTTGGACGCCTCTAAAGCGTCAGATTCCCCAATGGCATTAACGGCCTTGACCCGGAACAAGTACTCTTTGCGATGAACAAGCCGTGTGACATCGTGTACAGGATGTGTGCTCATGCCAGCATCTGACCAAGTTCCTCGCGTCATGTCCATTTTTTCAATAATATAATGTAAAATTGGTGAGCCACCATCATCTTCTGGGATATTCCAAGCCAAATGGCAGCCATCCCTGGAAATCTTAGTAATATCCAAAGGTCCTTTCGGGGTTGATGGACGATCCAATACGGTGGCATGCGCTGATGCATCAAATGAACCATGTTCATTCTTTAGGATTAACGTATACCGACCTTCGTCACTACGCAATGCAGCCGGTATTTCAAAGTTTAATTCGTTCTGGAACAATGTAGACTCGCCGCGGGAATTTTCGCCAAGTTCCTTACCATTATATAACCATTTAATGGATGGCTTTGGTGATGCCTCAATTGGTAAAGTCCAACCCAATCGCTTGCCAGCATGAACGGTAATATCGTTCAACAGAGATTTATCAAAGAATGGTGCCAGGAATCTTGGCTTGCATATAACCGTGTTTGATGGATCAGATGGATCACTTGGTCCAGCTCGATTAACGGCAATTACGCGGAATTCGTATTCACCACCGTCTGTTAATTCTGGGATGTGAGCTTTGCACTCATCACTGGGAACGACAACAGCTCGTTCCCATTGACCAAACTTGGGCCGTTTTTCAACAATATAGGAAGTGATAGGTGCACCACCATCTTTTTTCGGTGTGGCCCATTCCAAATCGACAAAGTCTTTGCCCCAATCAGTGGGCTGTGGTTGACCAGGCTTATCGGGATGCGAATAGGGATCTTTGGCAGTTATTGGTTGTGAGGTAGTCAAAGGCTGCGATTGTCCCTGTTTGTTGACAGCACGAACTCTAAAGCTATAATCATGATTTTCAATTAGATTATCTGCACGAATTTCAGTATCAGCACTTTCACCAACTGGTATCCATCTCATGGCTTCATTATCCATTTTTTCCACAACGTAATGTGTAATCTCAGAACCGCCATCATCTTTGGGTGGTCGCCAGCGTAGGGTTATCGAGTTTTTGGTTATATCACCATTGCGTAATGGTCCTTCTGGCGTACTTGGTACATCCAAAATGGTAACCTTAACTGTGTGTTTATCGATACCATTAATATTACGAGCTACTAAGGTGTAAGCCCCCGTATCCGAACGTTTGGCATCTAATATACGTAGCTTAGTTCGATCATCAAGGCTAGTAATTTTTACACGATCCGTGTTAATCACCATATTATCCTCGTGAGTCCATTCTTTCGATGGAATAGGTTCACCCGTTACTGGCACATCAAATTCAAACACATTACCTGCCTTAATTTTGATATCTAACATAAAGTTACGATCAATCTTTGGTGGCATATTCTTAGGTCTAGCAACGTGTGGTTCCGTTGGATCACTGGGTACACCTGGACCCGCTTTGTTCAATGCCCGAACGCGGAATTCGTATTTAACACCTTCAATGAGATCGGGAACATGCCCAGTAGTGGTGTCACCACTTACTTCAGCACACTTTTCCCAATCCGGTGAATACTTGTCACGTTTCTCAATGATGTAACCGATGATGGGTGAGCCCCCATCACTTTCTGGTCTAGCCCAATCCAAATCAACAAAATCTTTGTCGAAATCTTTGATGACCGGAGTGCCGGGCTTTGTGGGCTCATCATATGGATTTTTAGCCACAATAGCTTGGCTTGTTGTTAAGGGCTCTGAGATTCCTTGACGGTTTTTAGCACGAACTCTGAATTTATATTTATGCCCGGGTGTTAGACCTTTCACATCGAGAGTTGTGCTTGGGCCGTCTGTCTCACCAGCTGGTACCCAGCGACCAGATGCCTCATCTAGTTTTTCAACAATATAATTTTCAATGGGCTGACCACCATCATCATCGGGAGGGTTCCAATGTAAGCTGCAGCCATTGGCATTTATATTATCAACCTTGAGTGGTCCATTCGGGGGAGAGGGCTTGTCAATGACTGTTACCTTCACTTCAGCATTGTCTTCACCATTGGCATTCTCTGCATGAATTTTATATAAACCTGAGTCGGCTCTCGTTGCAGAAGTCACCTTTAGTTTGGTGTTGTACTCCACATTGGTAACTTTGACATTATCCTTTGAGCTTACTTCTTTATTCTTGAGGAACCACTTGGTTATCGGCGCGGGCTCACCAGATACTTTGCAATCAAATACAAATCCTTGTCCAGCTTTAATTCGTACTTCAATCAAGTTGGAGCGATCTATAATTGGCGGTTTGTTACGTGACTTCGCAGTGATCCGGGGTGTGGCATCTGATGGTTCTCCTGGCCCAGCTGCATTGATAGCAGACACACGGAACTCATAGGCTTCTCCCTCGGTTAAGTCCGGAACAGTGGCATTGCACTGATCTGCGGGAACTTCTAGGGTCTTCTCCCATTTACCAAACTTATCCTTCTTTTCAACCAGATACCCAGTTATGGGGGAACCACCATCAGTTAACGGCGGTGTCCAGGCCAAATCAATGTGATCTTTATCCCAGTTGACGGCTTTAAGATTTTCCGGCTTGCCAGGCTCATCAAAGGGATTCTTGGCTACAATCGTCTCGTCCCCAATTAAGGGCTGAGATTCGCCTTCAGCATTTACAGCTGAAACACGAAACTTGTATTCATTGCCGGGAGTTAGACCAGTTACGTTCACTTGCGGTTCATTGGAACGACAGCAGGGAATCCAACATCCCGTTTCTGGATCCAACTTGTCCACTTGGAAGTATTCAATCGGAGTACCACCATCATCGCTGGGACGTTTCCATTTCAAATGGCATCCCTCCTTATGAACATCTGATATTTGAAGTGGCCCGTTGGGTGGTGATGGCTTATCAGTAATGACAACATTGATTAGAACACTGTCTTTACCCGAACTATTTGTGGCAGTGACCAAGTACTCGCCAGAATCACTCCGCTGTGTTGGTCGTATTACTAATTTGGTATAATAATCCGGACATTCAATTGTCACATTTTTACCAGATGAAAGAGGGTAATTCGAGAATTTCCATTCGACTTTAGGTGCGGGCTCTCCTGTTATATTTGCATCTAATTTGAGAGCGGTACCGGAGGATATGGTTACATCGCGAAGATTTCTTCGATCGATTTTCGGTGCGAGGTAACGCGGCTTTGCAATAAAGTTTTTGCTTGGAGCTGAAGGCTCCGATTGGCCACCTTTGTTCAGGGCTATTACCCGGAATTGGTATTCGTTGCCCTCGATTAGCCCTTGTACAGTGGCTGTAGGAGCAGCGGAATCGGTTTCCAAAGCCTTCTCCCACAATGGACTGTACTTATCTTTGACTTCAATAATATAACCAGTAATTGGTGATCCACCATCACTTGCTGGCTCGATCCAAGCCAGATCTACCTTGTTGGCTGTCCAGTCGGTGGGTTCTGGTTGTCCTGGCTGCGTTGGGGCAGCTAAATAAGGATTTTGAAGTTAGTCACAGTTTAAGAAACATAAATTATATAATTTGAAAAACTTACTAAATGGATCCTTGGCAACAATCGTTCCCAAAGTTTCAAGTGGTTCCGATTCTCCCTCCTTATTTACGGCCTTGACACGGAACTTGTACTCGTGTCCTGGCACTAAGCCATCAACATTGAACTCTGGAACGTCACTCTTGCCCACAGGAAGCCAAATACCGGTATCTGGATCGAATTTCTCAACCAAATAGCTTTCTATAGGTTCACCACCGTCATCCCTAGGCTTCTTCCATTTCAGTTTACAACCATCTTTGTGGATATCTGATACTTCCAAGGGCCCTTCAGGTTTACCAGGTTTATCTAACCCAAAATAAAAAATATTTATGTACATAGTTTTCAAAGAAAAAAGGCTTGACCTACCAATAATATTGATTTGGAATTCCACTTGATCTTGACCATAAAGGTTATGTGCGGTGATCTTATAGAGTCCCGTATCCTTACGTTCAGGATTCTTATTTATATATTTGGTATTATACGGAATATTCTCCACATAACTAACTGATGTGGACTGAATGGATTTGTTATTTTGATTCCAAGTAACATCAGGTGCTGGTTCGCCGCTAACTTTAATATCCAAAAATATCGGTTCTCTAGCTTTAATGTTATAAGTTCGTACATTCTTGCGGTCAATTTTGGGGGCCACTAAAAATAAATATTTAATTTACACAAAAACTTACACAAAAATGTTGTAATAAAAGGTTAACTTACATTTTCTTGGCTTAGTAATAACCGTTTTGCTAGCATCTGATGGCTCACCAGGTCCAGCAGCATTCACTGCCTTAATACGGAATTCGTATTCACAGTTTTCATTAAGATTAGGAACCGTCGCCTTGCACTCTTCGCCAAACGATGGAGCCGAGATTTCAGCACCCTTAATCCACTTATCAGTTCCCTTTTCGCGTTTCTCAACGATGTACCCGGTAACAGGAGAGCCACCATCGTTGAGTGGCGGGCGCCATACCAAATCCACATGATCCTTATCCCAATCTGTTGCTTCTGGAGTTCCTGGCTTGCCAGGCTCATCGAATGGATTCTTGGCAATAACGGACTGTTCACCATTTAGTGGTTCGGAATCACCCTCAGTATTTACTGCTATAACTCGGAATTTATATTCATGTCCTGGCTCCAAATTGTTAAGTTCGGCAAATGGTTCCTTATAGCGACCGGATGGTTGCCAACGTCCTGACTCCACATCTAGTTTCTCAACGATGTAATGCTCAATGGGCAGGCCACCATCATCAAGCGGAGGATTCCATTTTAGCTTGCAACCCTCCTTATGAACATCAGTGACACGCAATGGTCCTTCTGGTGCACCCGGTTTGTCCAAGACAGTGACTTCAAATGAAGCCTCATCTCGACCCGATTCATTCTCAGCTTTAAGGGTATATTTGCCGGAGTGGAAACGTTTCGAAAACGGCACTGTCAATTTGGTGCGATAGGATTCCATGTCGATATTATAGTCACTATCATCGTTCTCCAATCGCGCCTTGTTGTGCAGCCAAAGTTTTGTTGCCGGCGGTTCGCCAGACACTTTGATATCATAACGAAGGTGTTGTCCTGCTTTGATCGTAATATCTTTAATATTGGTTCGGTCAATTTTCGGTGGAGCAAAGCGATCCTTAGCCGTCATTTGATCCGAAGGTTCAGAAGGCCTACTTTGACCAGCCTTGTTTATGGCCTTAACTCGGAATTGGTATTTATTTCCTTCAATTAAATCATTTACACGCGCCTTACAATCTGGTGTATTGGTTTCAAGAGCCTTTTGCCATTTACCCGTATTGGGATCCTTCTTTTCGACAATATAACCAGTGATGGGTGCACCACCATCATCTTCGGGAGCTCGCCATTTAAGATCACAATGATTTGCTGACCAATCAAGAATTTGTGGCTTACCGGGGGTCTCGGCGGCATCAAAAGGATTTTTAGCCTTGGTTGGAACATCGGTAACCAAAGGCTCTGATTCACCTTCGGCATTAACAGCCTTGACACGGAACAAATACTCTTTGCCTTCGGTAAGGCCAGGAACATCAGCCTCTGGGACTTTAGTGGTTAAAACTGGTACCCATCGTCCTGTTTCCGTATCCATGCGTTCAACAACATATTGTTCAATGGGCTCACCACCGTCGTCTTCGGGCTTCTCCCATTTTAGGTGAACACTTTCCGCTGTAACATCGGATACGGTTAGGGGACCCTTGGGCTTGCTAGGCTTGCATAGAACCTCTAGTTCGACTTCCACGGTATCAGAACCAGAATCATTTTTCGCAGTAACTATGTATGTACCACGATCTGCTCGCTTCACCTTTGGCATTATGAAGGTAGTCTTGTAATCCTCATTATCAATTTTGATGTGATCGGATGATTTGATTTCTGCACCATTATATGTCCAGACGATTTTAGCTGGAGGCTCTGCCTTAACAGCAGCATCCATATGAAGCATTTGACCACTGCGCATAATCTTCTTTTGGAGATTCTTGCGGTCGATATGGGGTTTTAAGAATCGTGGCTTAGCTATTACCGTCTTCGAAACATCACTAGGTTCACTCGGACCTGCCTTATTCACTGCAACGATACGGAACTCATACTCATGTCCATCTTCGATGCCGGAAGTAACGGTTCCCTTGCTCTTATCACCTGGCACTGTGGCGGCGTCCACCCAAGCCCTTCCCGACTTATCCCTCATTTGTATGATATATTTCTGGATGGGTGCCCCACCATCGTTTTTCGGTGGATCCCACGCCAAGTCAACAAAGTCCTTATCCCAATTTGTGGGTTCGGGTCGGCCGGGCTTATCAGGTTCATCGAATGGATTCTTGGCAATGATTGGTTTCTCTGTTTCCAAATCTTCCGACTCACCCTCCTTGTTAACAGCTCTCACACGGAACTTGTAGGGTTTTCCTTCGTGAAGACCTATAACCTTTGCTTCGGGTTCAGTACTCTTTCCACATGGCAACCATTGGCCAGTGTGCGGATCAAGCTTTTCTATTTCATAATAATCTATCGGAGTTCCACCATCATCTTCGGGTTTTTCCCATTTAAGCTTACAGCTGTGCTTTGTGATATCGTTGACTTGTAGGGGACCCTTTGGTTTGCCAGGTTTTCCCAAAACACTAACCTCCAATTCGGCGACATCTTCTCCAACTTCATTCGTTGCCTTAATGGTATACTTCCCACTTTGTGAGCGCTGAGCACGCATCACAAAGAACTTGGTATTGTAATCAACATTATCTATTTTGATGCCCTCCTCACTGCTCACAAGTGGCAAGTTATTGAAGAACCATTCCACTTTTGGTGCGGGCTCTCCCTTGATGTTAATATCCAAGCTTATAGATAGACCAGCTTTAACAATAGCCGGCTTCAGATTGGTTCGGTCGATATGGGGTTTTACTAAATACAAATATTAAAAATTTACATTAAAAATAAGACACAATTTGTATTAATTTTAATTATAACTTACGGTAACGAGGCTTAGCTGTATGCCAATTACTTTGCTCGGAAGGATCCGATGGCCCGGCCTTGTTAACAGCACGAACTCTAAACTTGTACTGCTGGCCCTCTTCCAGTTTCTTAACCACACCTTTGCAAATTGGACCCTCTGTCTCCATTGCTTTTACGAATTCTCCCGAATCCTTATCCATAACCTCGACGATATAACTTGTAATGGGAGAGCCGCCATCGCGTATTGGTGGTTCCCACTTCAATTTGACATGATGCTCATCCCAGTCTTCTAGTTCGGGAAGACCGGGTGGTGCTGAGACATCGAATGGATTTTTGGCAGTAATAGCTGAATCGGTTTCCAATGGCTCCGATTCACCCTCCTCGTTCACGGCCTTAACTCGGAACTGGTAGCGATGATTGGGATCAAGACCCTTTATATCGATATTGGTCTTTTCGGGATCAACGGAACCAGCAGGAACCCATTTACCCGTTGCAGTATCCATTTTTTCTACGACATACCCGGTGATGGGGACACCGCCATCATCCTTGGGTTTCTTCCACTTCAGCTTACAGCCTTCTTTGTGAATGTCCGAGACCTCCAATGGACCTTCGGGCTTTGATGGCTTATCAAGGATAATAACTTCAACAGTGGCCTCATCGACACCATTGATATTTTCAGCTCGAAGCTTATACTCTCCGCTTTCTTGGCGCGTTGTATCAAGTAGAGTGAGCTTTGTATTGTAGTCCTCGTTCTCCAACCTGACTTGTCCCGTTGGTGAGAGTTCCTTTTCTTTAAAGAACCAAGTTAAGGTGGGTGCTGGCTCGCCCTTAACATCCACATCGAATTTAACAGTTTGCCCAGCCCTTACCTTGATGGGCTTCATCTTTTCGCGGTTTATGGATGGTTTAACTAAAAAAATTATGTAATTAATTAAATTCAAGTAAAAATAAGAGAGAAGGATATTAAATGAATAGAAGCAGGTTGGCTGGCTTAACATTTTTAAATGATCGCAGGTCGAGAATTATTCCGAAAGGCTTAAGTTTAAGTTGATTACGATCTTACGATTTTTGTGTTTGGCCAAGTGAGGTTCTGTAGCATCACTAGCTTCACTGGAACCGGCTTTGTTTACTGCCCGCACACGGAATTGGTAAATATTGCCCTCAGTTAGGTTGTCAACGGTTGCTTCTGGTATGGATGTCTTCAAGTATATGTAGCACAATTAACATTAATATTGAAATATTGAGCAAGAAAGGAGCTATCTTCGGCACACCGAAGCTGATATACCCTTGAGGCTTTCGATTGCATCATCTAGGTTTAGATAGGTTTAAAACTGAGGTACTAGTGGAAACGGACAGACTGGCAGATATAATATATTACTTACTGTCGTTGTGAGCACTTCATCCCAAACGGGAGAGAATTTATCTTTCTTTTCAATGATGTAGCCAGTAATTGGGGCTCCTCCATCATCCTTGGGTTTTTCCCACTTAAGCTTAACCATATGCTGGTCGTAATCTTCGATTTTGGGTGTACCCGGCTTGCTGGCAGCATCGTACGGATTTTTTGCGATAATTTTGCCATCGGTATCCAGAGGCTCCGATTCGCCTTCCTCATTGATGGCCTTGACCCGGAACTGATACTCATGGCCCTCTTGAAGGCCCTTGACATCAAATTCGGTATCATTGCCTGAGGTCCGACCAACGGGAACCCATCGACCTTGTTTGGTATCAAACTTTTCAACTTGGTAGGCTGTTATGGGCTTGCCACCATCATCTTCGGGCTTCTTCCATTTCAATTTACAGCTGTCCTTTGTCACATCCTTGACCTCCAAGGGACCCTTTGGCTTACCGGGCGGGGCTAGTACATTTACTTCAACAGTAGCCTCATCCTCACCGTGCTCATTAACAGCTTTAATCTTATAAATTCCCGTATTCTTACGAACTGTATCAATAATGGATATCTTTGTATTATATGGGATGTTCTTAATTTCGCTACTACTAGGTAATTCTTCTGGCTTAAGTTCTACATCGTTTTGATACCAAATTATTGTCGGTGGAGGTTCACCGCGAACATTTACATCGTACTTAATAGGTTTTCCAGCACGGATTAGCAAAGGCTTAAGGTTTGTTCGATCAATGCGAGGTTTCACTAAACAAAAAATATATATGTAAATATTTATTATCGTTTCTCAAACGTTTTTAGACAAATATTTAAAAATAGATTAAATGGCTTAACGATTTTTTCTGTATTTCTGAAAGTAACTTACATTTTTTGTACTTTACAATCTGAGGTGTACTTGCATCTGATGGGGGCGACAGGCCCGCCTTGTTAACAGCTATAACACGGAACTGATATTCTCCGTATTCTTGAAGCCCGGCTACTGTCGCCTCCAGCTGATCTCCGGGTATTTCCAATGCTTTCTCCCAGTCTGGTCGATTCTTATCCTTCCTTTCAATAATATATTTTTGTATTGGGGCACCGCCATCATTTTTGGGTGCTGTCCACTTCAGACTAACACTTTGATTGTCATAATCGGTGACCTCGGGAGTGCCGGGCTTGTTGGGCTCATCAAACGGATCCTTGGCAACAACACCGACCAAAGTGGTCAATGGTTCGGATTCACCTTCCTCGTTGACGGCGGACACGCGGAACATATACTCGGAGCCTGGACTTAAGCCAGTTACATCGAAGCTAGGCGGTTCCTTTTCACCAGGAGAGCGTCCAACTCTTATCCATTTGCCCGTCGCGGTGTCCATTTTCTCCACAACGTACTCCTTGATGGGTACACCACCATCATCTTCGGGCTTTTTCCATTGCAATTTGCAGCCCGTTGATGTAACATCCGAAACGGCAAGAGGTCCCTTCGGGGAACTGGGTTTACCCAAAACAATTAATTCAACTGTCTCACGATCGATTCCATTACGATTTTCTGCTTTTAACGTGTAAAAACCACTATCCTTGCGCACTGCATTCGTGATCACAAAATCGGTATGATAGTCTACATTTTCGATCTTAATACGATCGCCAGTAGACAAGGGAACATCATCACGCCAACTCCAATGGAGCTCTGGGATAGGTTCACCGGCGACATCGACGGACCATTTATGGGTGCGGCCACTCTTCATAGTAACTCGTTTAAAGGTCGAACGATCAATCAAGGGTTTGACTATAAAAAGTGGTAATATTAGTAATTATATTTGCTTTTTTAAGTGTTTCCTGTAGCTTTTGCAAATATTAATAAGAATGTAATACATACGAAGTGAAAGCGTTGTGGTTTTCAACTAGTTTTCAGCCAACAAATTAAGCTTTGCTACAAAATGAATTATTATACATGCAGAGGCATTATATTTATTTAGCAAGTTAAAAGTGATTAAAATCTCTGAAAGCTAAAAAATTAGGTAAAAATAAAGTAGAAAAGAGCACTTTGCAAGTTGCGTGATGTAAAAATGTTAAGCCAAAAAGCATATATAGCCAAATAAGTGAAATGTAAGAAGTAACTTACGATTTCTGTGCTTGCAAAGATGATTATCGGTGGGCTGGGATGGCTCTGACGGTCCAGCCTTGTTTACAGCTCTCACACGGAATTGATATACCATTTTTTCTTTTAGTCCCTCGACCGAACATTCGGGCGTAGGATCCTCCGTCTTGGCGACCTCACTCCAAGTGGGTGAGAATTTATCTTTGATCTCCACAACATAATGAGTGATTGGACGACCGCCATCCGATGGTGGCCTCTTCCACTTGAGCAGGACACTCTTGTTATCGTAATCATCGATAATTGGTTGGCTTGGTGGACTTGGTGGGTCATAGGGATTCTTGGCCACAATGGCATCTGTGGTTTCCAATGGCTCCGATTCGCCTTCTTTATTAATCGCCTTCACACGGAATTTGTACTTCTTGTTCGGGGTTAATCCCTTAAAGTCAAAGGAAGTCTCATTGGGACCAACTTCTCCAGCAGGTATCCAACGTCCCGTCTCCTCATCCATGCGCTCCAAGGCATAGCCTGTGATGTCACAGCCACCGTCATCCTCGGGACGTCGCCACTTCATCTTGATGTGATTGGCACGAACTTCTTCGGGTTCGAAGGGACCACCTGGAGCATAGGGTCGATCGAGGACCACAACTTGGGCCTCGGACTCTATGGTTCCGGAACTATTGGATAATACCAATTTGTATGTTCCTGTATCCTTCCTCACCGCTTTCTTAATAGTTATCGAAGAGTTCCTATCCAATTGTTCAAGACAAATGCGTTGGTTGTCGAATTTGATGTTATCGGTGTTTTTAACCCATGTCGCTTGTGGTTCGGGCTCACCATCATACTTGATATCGTAACGTATGGTTTGACCCTTTTTCACTGTAATATTTTTGAGGCCATCACCAACCAGGAATGGTTTGACGAAACGGCATTTGGCAATAATGGATTTTGTCTTGTCACTGGGTTCACCTGGTCCTGCACGGTTAATAGCACGGACTCGGAATTCGTACTGCTGGCCCTCTTTAAGGCCATCAACTGTGGCGGTCCTGGCATCGCCATCAACTTCTTTTCCCGCAACCCAGTCATTGGAAAACTTCTCTTTGTACTCCACAACATAGGCGGTGATCGGATCTCCGCCATCACTATCTGGTGCTTCCCATTTGAGATCTGCATGGTCCTTGTCCCAGTCAGTAAGATCCACATCCTTGGGCTTACCAGGCTCATCCCATGGATCCTTGGCCAGGATTGTATTCTTAAAGGTTGCGGGATCTGAAGGACCAATACTATTAACAGCACGAATCCGGAATCTGTACTGTTTTTTTGGTATCAGATCATCAATTTTCTTGCTACATGGTTCGTTAGGTTTAACCTCAGAGACTGGCTCCCAGCCTTGTTTCTTGCTCAAATCCTGTCGTTCAATAACATATTTGATTATAGGAGAGCCGCCGTCATCCGACGGTGGCTTAAAGTTAACCACACATGATGTCTGATATACATCGGTAATATCAACGTCATTTGGTGGCTGCGGAACATCTTGGCATATCACTTGAACATCCTTGGTATCTTCACCTTGGCCATTGGATATTTTCACTTGATATGGTCCGGATAAATCTCGCGATGGTTTCTTGATTTTAAATGTTACCTTGTCATCACTAACAACGACCTCGACATCCTTAACGGGCAAGGGTTTGCCGTCCTTGAATAATTTTGCTTCCACGGGAGTTTGCTTAGTACCGGAAACTAAAAGGATATAGGAAAAACGGTTAGAGTCGAGATAGTAATTTAATTTAAATAAATTTAACGCTTAACGTTTTTAATTCTCATACCTTTATATGGTACCTCTAAAACGACAGGAGCACTAATTGGTCCAGCAAAATTATCAGGACAATCAATATTTGGCCTACTTTCCCCCTTGCGCACTGTAATATTACACTTGGAACTAAGCTGTCCCGATTCGCAGGTAACTTCGCCCTCATCGGACATATCCAGGTTCTTAAAGATCAGCTGATGCTTTCCGCCTCCTAAATTCTTGATCTCGATGCGTTCACTTGGCACGATGGGTTCGCCATTAAATTTCCAATCGCAGGGCGCTGTTTGATCCTGCAGCTCGACATCGAGAACAAGTTTCTCCCTTTCAACGGCATCGGTGTCCTTGAGTTTTTTATTAAAACGATTTTGATCTATAAAGAAATTCGAAGAAATTTAAAGAAGATACTCGTATTATGTATAATAAGAGTTTGATGAGTATCGCTTACAGTTGATAATTATTTCTGCTTCTGTCTTATCCGCATTCGTTGTGCATTTGAACTGGCCGGCATCCGTGACCTTGCAATCTTTGATCACTAACTTGCGCTTACGACCATCTTTAACCACTTGAATACGTTTATCGGGTTTAATTTCTTCATCATTACGGAACCATTGAACTTCACCGCGAGCATCATCGATCTCGCAAGCGAGAGTCACTGTATCTTTTTCAATGCACTGCTGAGACTTGAGTACTTTGACAAATTTATACGGGTACTCGGTGACCTTGAGCGTACACTCGGTCTTATCGGGCTGCTTGTCCAATTGACAACGATAGAGACCCGAATCCTCAAGAATCGTATCCTTAATAATCAGTTTAAGATTACCATTAATATCCTTTGAGATAAGATAACGAGGATCATCCGATTCGATTTTGGTATTGTCCTTAAACCAATGGACATTGGCCATGCTGCTACTAACGGAACACTCCAATGTCGTTTCGTGTTGCGTGAATCCTTCGAGTTTCTTCTTCAATGGTTTCGTAAATGTATATGACGGATCTGGCTCCTCGACATTTAAGAAGGCCGTACTGGACACACCACCGATTTCGATGGTGTACTTGCCAGTATCCTCGACTTTGGGAGTTGTAATTATCAATTGATATGTATCGTTTTCTTGTTTAAATTTAAATTTACTGCCCGTAAATACTTCCTATAATTGATGATATTTTCGGTTTACGGATTGTAGTTTGTGTTGGGGCGGCGCTACTTACATCTTTGCGGAATAGCCACTTGGGCTTGCAGTTCGGCTTGCTGAATCTCGCCTCGAACACAACCTTCTTATCCTTTCCCTCCTTAGCAAATTGATCAATTAGGGGACTAAGGAAGGACTCTACTTTCTGCGCTCCACCACCACACATATTACACGTTGTCAAAAATGGGTAAAGTTTTGTATAAATATCAATTTCGATATACGATATTGTGTAAATGTAAATTCTCAAAATATTATCCCATACATATGTGTATGTAATGTAAAAAATTATATCATTACAAGAACATCATTTGTAAGAAATATATATTGAATCGTAATTTTTTAATGGTATATTTTGAATGGTACATGCATTTTATAGTTTAAATAATTATTATCAAAAAAAAAAAAAAGGAAAAACCCTTTTTTCTTTTCTTTTCATATACACGATTAATAAGCAGTTTATATTCAAATATTGTTAGAAATAAAACTGTCTTTAAAGGATTATCGAAACCCATTCAATATTATATAGTACATTTATAACAAGAAAGAAATCTAACTCCCGCACACGTTCCTCTTCGATATTTTGACCGAACTAAAATTTAATTATTATTTAAGGGCTGTCAGTGTACCCAAAAATTGTTTTGTAAACTATCAGTTAGGGCAAGCTAGGGATCTTTCTTGATCTTGTTTATGATATACTTTAATATAAAGTATATACATTTGATATATGTATATTTTACAATTTAATTCGTATATCGAATTTAACAATTATGTTTTATGCTGTATTTAATGCATAAATATATATATACTAGAGCTTGCAATAAATGCCCACCATACATAAAAAAAAAATATGAAAATATATATTTTTAAATACATTTTTTATCGTTCAACATGCTGTTTTAGTTACCAATCAAAGAACATATAAAACCGTATTGTTACACCTTGTAAGTAAACTGAAAATGACGAATAGACTAAGAACAAAATGACAAAACTTCAAATTTCAAAATCAATTAATCAAAGTCCATAAAAAAGAAGAAAATATCGTAGAAATTTTTCTTCGAAATTCCTAGAGCGGTTGAAATCGAAATCTCAAATAAAAACTATAGTTACTATAGTAACTGAATTAAACTGATTAATAAAATCAGCAAAAAACAATAATTATCATCGCTTTTAACACTGAAAATACAAATGAAGTAATACAATATTTTTTAAAGAAGTATTATTTTCTTGTAGATTTAAATATGTAGAAGTTTTAAATAAAGATAGAGCGCACACCTCCTCTCTCCGAAATGGATGTAGTGTTGGCCAATCCGGGATCAGTTCGGCTAAAGATGGTCTACGTGATCCTGGTGCCTAAATATTTTCAGTTATAACGACCGTAAATAGACTCTATAATTATAACTATTTTTTTTTTTTACATTTTGAAGGTAAATAAATTTAATATGAAAAAAGAATTATACATCCCTTGTAGCGAGAATAATGGGATCCTACACTGAACTCTGATTTATGCGACTTTAAACCTTAATACAATATAAAATAAAATATTTAAAAACTTTCCAAACTTTTAAATTATATATATTTTCCTACACATATATTTTTTTTTGTAACTCTTAAGCGAAATTAATAATAGCATTTCGTGGAAAGTTTAGTAAAATGAAAGAAACTCAAGCTGCAGTAAAATGTTTCAGTTGGCTGAGAGTCAGTTTAAAGATAATGCATTAATAGTTTTAAACTAAAACAGTTAAATTAATAAAATCAGAATCTATGTCAACATAAGGTCGAGAGAGTTCCACAATTTCCATCATTTCTAACAAGATCTCTCTTGTTCTCTTACCCTTTCAACTTTTTTAAGGGCCGGCAACGGTTTTTCCGTTTCCTTCAGGTCACCCCAATTGGGATCCTGCTCATCTTTGTCCCATTTTTGATAACGTCTTTTCTTCAGCATGGCTCGGAAATCCATTCCACTCGAATCGGAGACATATAACTGCATCTCCGCCGAATCCTCACCGTGTATGTTCGATACAACAACCTTGTATTTACTCTCATCATTTGGCTTGCACTTACGCATACATAAAGTAATTGTGTTTGTCTGCCCATCGGTGAGAAATTTATAACGACCGCCCTCAAGAATCTCACTAACACCTTTGTAGAACTTAAATGTGGGCGCTGGGCAGCCCTCGACGCCGACCGTAAGGTAGGCAGTCGAGTCTACAAATAAACAATACAATTATGTTGTTAATATTTACAGATTGTGGTTAGTCAGACATTATATTCATTTTTTCAATTAAAAATGTGTATTAAATTATTTAAAAATACAAACATACCTTCAACCACCGAATATGACTCTTGGACATCCACAATGGATGGGGGCCCACCATCACCAACATCGCGCAGTGGTGTCGATGGTTTGTTGATCAGATCTTCCAGATCTTGCACACTAGGACGGCGAACATCAATCGATGGCCTTCGCCGCTATTTTTGACCAAACATCACACACAAGGAGACACGTAGACACAAAAATAAAATATATAAAACGAAAGGGATAAGTGATAAGGGTAAAACAATATTTTATAAAGATGTTGTCCATGCCCGGAATTAACATTCAAAATGTCTTTCTATACTTTCCGGGTGCTTTCCAATTAGATGTATTAAAACGTGCTACGCTTTATTTTAATATAAATACGAAAATAATGCAAAAAATTAAATTAAAAAAAATACTATGTTTACTTTCAGCCAGATTCTCCAGAGCCTGACGACGGAAGGAAAAAGTCTCCAGCTCCCAATATAATCTGGCCAAATGTAATGTGTACAATCGCAGAAAGTCAGTGAAGTGTTTTTTTTTCAAGTGTTTTGTTTTTTTTTTTGTTTTTTTGCGTGATTAAATACATAATAAATAAAACTACAATAAAGTGAAATTCAAAAAGTGCATTCCGCGGACTGTGGCAGGATTTAAGGTGAGTGAGAAAATTTCAAACTACCAAGACACAAACTAATTCTACGTTTTATGGTTAACTACAAGTATGGGAATGAACATTTTTAATTATTTACTTGTAAACATTATTACTTTAACAAATATATTAGTAAGTACCCGATTTCGATGTATGACTATAAGTATAAGGATTATGTATTCCGAATCTAATGGCAACAGTGCATCATTAATAAAAATATCTTGTATTTGCATTTTTATAAAACTTTTATAATATGGTGACAATCTTGACTGCCTAAAGGGAATCCTCTTAATATCTTATCTATCTTTGCCTATTAAATTGTTCCATATAATCCCAAGAAGTCCTAAAATATTAATGTTTAGTGTGTGTCTACTAAATATTTCTTCATCGAGTAATACATATATGTTTGAATGCCATAAAAACATGAAACGGACGACTCAGTTGCTATATATGTAGAATATTATATAATCCTTAAACATTTGAGTTGTTAAAAAAAATGTACATATATGATGCTAACCTTTAAACATTATTTACATTTTGTATTTTGTATTTTTTGCTTATAAAATTTTAAAATATGAATATTTACAACGAGATTGCAGTTTTGAACTATACACAATTTAAACTTTCATTCATATGTGAATTATAATCAAGTAGGCAAGCGAACACACATAGTAAATAGTTTAATAAAAAATGATTGATCGAACTTGACCATTTCTTTTTCGAGACCTGTTTAGTGTCCCCCATTTCGCCAGGTCGTGGTTGCTTTAGCTATTTATCAATCCAAAAAAAAAAAAAATTAATATATAATTATCATAGTTGGGAAAGAAGTTGACTTGAAGATATGCAAAACCTTTCATGTTTACAATTTTACAAAAATGTTGTATTATTTTTTCGAACATAAACAAAGCTTAGTTTATTATATGAATGTTGTTATTTTTCAAGTATTAAAAAAAAAAGAAAAAAACCAAACAATGGAACTTTGTGTTGGAACAACGACTACTTTTTCAAATATTTTTTGGATGCAATTAAATGAAAAGATAATTGAAATGCTAAAAACATATAAAACTCTCGTACTATGTGCGAAATGCGTTGCAGATAGTTTGAATCTTTAAATGAATCGAATCAGGTTGGGATAATTTGTTTTTAGATGATATATTATATTAAAAAGGCCAATAAAAAACACATAAACTAAATATCTGTATAATTCGATGCGCATCTAAGGCCTCTCTCACCTGTCCTTCACCGACCTCTCCTGGCCTCAATAACTGTAATATGATTTGAATAGTATTATAATGCTTGCTGATCCACGTTATGTACACGTTACTAAAGCAACTAAATGAAATTTTCCTTATTGGTCTTCTTTATTCTTACATAATTATTATTTCGATATATGTTAGTTGATCCTTTTCCATGAATATTTCATGTTTTCATGAATATTTTTGTGTTCTTATAAATTAAAGTATTCTTCGATCGGAATATAAATTGAATACGGAGATGTTGTCAGTTCACTAGCAATAATATATTTGAATAATAAACATAAATCCTAAGAACTAGAAAAGACTGATATATGATTCATATATCATATATACACGAAGTGGCCTTTAAGGTTGCATGTGTATGTAGATGCTTGAAGACCACATCGTATTTTATAAATAACATGTACATATATATGTGTATGTATATTAAATATTTGTGTATACATATATATATGAATATATATAATTTTTACGAAGGCCACAAGTTGGAAAATATATATAAATATATTTGCATCGTTTAGAAACAACAGTGAGCCATCGAGTTGCATTCATATCATTAATAGTTTTCCCTAGTTTTTTATTGGTCAGTGCTTTACTGTATTTTTAAAAATAATAATAAATATGCTGGCTATATCTAGGCACATATCAGGGGCCCACACTGAATTCAATGTGTATTTTTATGTACACAGCAGCGGTAAAAATACAAATTTTAGATAATACATTTTAATAATTAAAAAAATTAATACAAGAATGACAATAATATTCTTCTATACAAACCGAGTTGTTTATAAATTTTTGTATATACTTATATTGCAATTATTTTTATCGCCACTGTGTGTGGTGGTATGTGCTGTATAATTTATTTCTTAATATTGAACAAAAGATTACAAAAAATATATAAGTGGCCAGAATAATACTAAGTCGGGTTTCAAGTATAATGCAATTCTTACCCGTGTATCCATTACTTCGCCGGGTCGGAGTTTCTTCTGATTATTTTGTGGGTGGTATTTGTTGATTTTGATGAAGGGTTTTGCGGGCAGTGGGAACGATTGTTGAGAGTTGTTTTTTTGCAATGCAAAAAGGGTATGCGTTTTTTTTTTGTGTTTTTGTTAATTATTGTTGTGCATTTTAAAAATATTTTTTTGGTTTATTTATAATGAAATTGTATTTTGTTGATTTGTCGGTAGATTGGTATTCAAAGGAGGTGTTCGTTGGAGTATGTTTATTATTTATAGTTGTATTTGTTGTTGTTGAATGCAAAAAGGATATTATCGTTGGAGTCATTGTTTTATATACCGTTTTATATGTATATTTTATGAAACATTTTGGTTGGTTTTAATATATTTTTGTTTTGTAAACGTGGTAGAATTGTATTTATTGGTCGATTGATTGCAGGTTGGTAATGTTGTATAGGGGTTTAGGACATTTTTGCATGGTGGTATGGTAGGTACATATATAAAAGGGAACATAAGTGAATACATATATAAAAATTAGCTACTTTGTTGTAATTTACCAATTCGCATAAATGCACTTAGAGATAAAGAGATTAGCACAGTTAATTAGCCAAGGCAATAATCAGTCACTTTTAGATATATATACTATATACTTTACAAATAACAAAGATTAAGTATGACAAATAATATGGCAATTCTGACCAAAACTCGAATACCCTGCAAGCTTATAGAAATATCGGAATATACTTTTTTTAAATATTCCAAATCTAAGAATAGGACCTTACGTATTTACCAAATTTACGTGTAATTCAATGAAGTTGTATTAATTTCAATTGTATAATTGTGAGTTTGGCAAAGTAAATGTTTCTATGTTGGCTATTCATTAAGTATTTTGTTCCAAATATTCAAATAAATGGTGTTTTATCGATTAGATTTATAAAAAAAATCGGACAAAATACCAAATGAATATCCCATTTGTATTGAGAATAAGTAGGTTTAATGTTTCCTTTACCTCGTCATTAATGATCAATGAAGGTCGTCGTCCCATATCTGCTGGCGGTATTAGAGAACCACGGCGACTGGGGGGCTCAGGTGCCAGAGATGGTCTCTTCTCCCTTATTACCTCGATCTTGGGTGGCTCGCCCGGTGCCGGGGGTTGCATCCTGGGAGTTTTTGGTTTTTCGTCCTTCGTATAGAAAATATATATAAGACAATAAGTATATCAACTTGATTTGATCTAAAAATATTGTCTAAAAATAAAGATTTTCCTTAATTTTGTTATTAACAACTCGATCTAATTTCGTACAATTTAATCTAAAATTTATTTATACTCTTGACTAAAATATCCCTGATAATAGAGTACCCACCGTTATTGTAAAATTAAATGCCGACATTATAAATTTATATAATTATATTACAAGATTAAGTAATTTGAAACTAATTAATTATTTATTAAGAGTGCCAATTCTAACATAAAAAACTTTAAACATTTTGAAACGGAACCGCTTGGCTAGAGAGACAACTGCAGACAGGCAGACATCAAAGACAGTTTTATCACAAACATGTGATGTGATGTGATGTGTACATATAATTTTGACAAAGTTATGTATTTTGCCAACATATTAAGTATATAAACATTTATTTATATATAAATATAAGATAAATATAAATATGGTATATATATATAAATAACCTTTAATCGTGTTTGGCGGGGGAATATGTATATATTCTCATTTAATTATGAAAGTGGTATCTATTGTTATTCTTTGCTATATTATGTGCTGTCACGTTTAAAAAGCTAAGATAGTACGTAAATATATATTAAAATTAAAATAAGTGTTGTGATTTATTTAATAAGTTATTTTCTAATCACACAAAAGCAGATTGTAAAATATTCAGTTGATCGTTTGACCCGTCCGTCCGCCTTACCTGAACTTTTTCTGTTGGCACTTCTTGTGGTTTTATTTCCGGTACTATAATGGCAGGCGTGGCCTTATCTTTCTGGGATTTATCCATTTCGACTGGTTCATATTTCTCTAATGTGGGACGCGTATAATCGCCAAGAGTGGCCAAAGGTTCAGGCTTTACCAACTCGGATACCTGGGCCTTCATGGCCTTGGTGGGTGCGAACACTTCCGATGTATTTGCCTTATAATTTTGGATAGGGGTGGATTAGGTATATAGGATATTAAGGATATTACGCATGTGTAAAGTTGAATAAAAAACAGAACAGTAGAGGCAGAACAGGAACAGAACAGAGAGTAGTACAGAAAAGTCCAAGGTGGAGTGGAAAGACATAAAAAAGATACAGACAGAGACAGAGAGAGCTTTCGAGTTTAATACCCTAAATTTCACTTTGATCGGATGACAGAAATACCCGAAATGATTACCGAAGTCATGAAAATATTGGTTTAGTCAATAAATTTATATAAAAGAGAGAAAGAGAGAGGCAAGAGCTCAATAGATTGTGTGTTACCTTTGTCAATTGCTTGGCTTGCTGTGGCGCCGCTAACTCTTTAGCATCCTTAATCACTGGCTTTAAAATGATACCAAGGAATGATTCATTTTGAATTGGTTCCTTGGTCATCAGATTTCTAATTGAGGAACGGCGTCGTTGCTTTATAATATCTAATACAGATGGCTTATCATCATCTTCGACCTGAACAGTTTAGTATTTTATTATTAGGGGTTAACTAAGGATACTGCAAACTGCGATACTGCGAAACACGATCTAAATCCAAATGTTTTAAACATGATTTTGAACTTTAGATTTCGGCTAGCCGAAAAAAAAATGTTTTTTTTTTTCTCTTTTTTCTATTTAGTGTAAAGCATTTGGAGTAAGTAACTTACCTTCCTCGCTTTGTCATTTTTGGTCTTAGGCTCATGCGTCTGCAAGGGAATGTATGAGGAGGTTTTGAGGAAGCAAGTTTTGAAGCAGAATTCAAGACACATTTTTTGAAATGACATATCTATATTTATTACCCACCTCTGGTTCAATAATAACTGGCTTCAGAGTAGCGCCATCACGATTATCATCTTCATCTGGCAGTTTGCCCTTGCCAAGCTTTAAGGTTTTTGGTTCCTCTGCCGGTTGCTCAATAAGTTCTGCCTTCTAAACATTTAATAGACGACGCATTTGATGGCACATAAATATAAACATATAACAAATAGTTGCATAAAATAATAAATAAGACAGTGTGTACCTTTGGAATGCCATTTTTCTGAGGTGACGGCTCTACCTCCTTTTTGCCACTATCTACTATTGGTTTCTCCATCTTATTTGGAATCTCCAATTCACGCCCGAAATCTGTAGGCGTAAAATCAGATTTCTCATACTTTTCTAGTACGGGTCTTTCATAGTCGGGAATTTCAGGCAGCTCTTCATATTTTGCTTTTTGCTTTGGTTTGGCTTTGGTCTTTGGCTTTGCCACATCCGGTTTGGGTTCCTCTTTCGGTTGAGCAATTGAAGTTTTACGCAGTTTTGGTAATTCCTCTACAGGTTTCTTTTCCTCAATTACCTATTTTTGTCATTTCGAAATAATGACAATAGCATTAAAAAGAACCGCTCAATATATTATACAATATTTAAAGATGTAACGATTATAGCCGGTCTTTTACCCGAACTCAGTACACTCAAAGTTAAACTTAAAATAAAATGTTAATAAGCTGCGGAAAGTAAGTCACAGAGAAGGCAATCATGTTGAATATTTAAGAGATGTTCGAAGAGAAATTGTTTGAATATAATCTTTTATTTATTAAGATTTCAATATAAAAGAGTTGAGAAGATAGATACAGAAAGATACAGAATCAAAGTAAAATGAGAAATTTGCTATATTTGCAGAAATATTTTGAGAGACACTCAAAAGTCTCATCTCACCTTTGAAGTTCGTCGCTTTTCAGCTGGCTTTAGCTTTGGTATTTCTTCCTTAAAAGCCTGTGGATTCTTATTAGCTTCTAGATGCTTACTATCAACCTGCTACAGTGGTGAAATAATTATACGAATGTTTATGGGACTTAAGGGACTTAAAGCCAGATTAAAGCCAGATTAATTAACTTGCTTTAGGAAATCTTTAAAAACATTTTATGTTTATGGTAAATACTCACATCCAATGATTTCTTTTCAATAATAGATGACCGCCGTGAACCAGTTTTAGAATCCTCAACCTTTTGGCATTAGGAAACATATAGAAAACACAGAAATGGCACACAAATAAATGAAAAACTTGCCGCTAGGGATGACCTCCGTGATGATGATGTTATTTTTGTATCTTCTACTGAGATTTCCTCCTGCGATTGAATTATTGACTGGCGACGTACCTCGGACGAGGAAATCTCCTCTTTAACAGAGACAATACTTGCCTGAACAAAACAGAAAACATTTAGCACATAATATTGTAATTATATTAATTCGCTACCTTTTTGTTTGTTGTAGTAACTAAAATACCTTAACTTATCTTATGAAACGAATTCTATAAATATATATGAACAATTAATCTTATCTTACCTTTCGTTCAACTTTCTTCTGTACCTTTTCTTCTGTAATTTTTTGCTGCGAATAAAATATAGAAGTGATTTATATTTAAAATTAAATTTTGAAAATAATATTAAAACACAATTTTTCTATTCAATACATGCTTTCTGGTGGATTTTAGTAAGCTTGTTGGTGGAAAAAGGTTTACCTCTTTAGGTTCATCGATACTATCATTAGTTTTGGATGAAATTGTTTCCTTGGGTTGTGCCTTCTTTAGTTTTTCTTCAGTCTTTAAATCTGGTGTTTTTAAAACAGGCTCAGGCTCTTCTACTGAAGTCTTTTTGCTATTTTGTACTTTTACGGGAGTTTTCTCCTCAGTTTCTGTTTCTGCCTTATTTTTCTCTTCTTTATTTGCCTTCGGCTCTTTAATTTTCTTTAAATCTTGCTTGTTTTGTGGTTTCTTCTCATTTTCGCCGTTCACTTCCTCGGTCTTCGGGAATTCTTCTGCTTGATTTATTTCCTTTTCTTTGACAATATCTTCTGGTTTCCTTGGTCTTGATTCTGACTTCTTTTCTGCCTTATTCTTGTCTTCAGCTTTAAGCTGCTCTTCTGCCTTTGCAGGGGCGTTAGGCTTTTCTTCAAACCTATCTTCGGTTTTGCTCGATTTTTCTCCAGTTTTATTTTCTACCTCTGGTTCGGCATCTGTTTTATTTTCTAGCTCGGGTTCGGCTTCAGTTGCTGCCTTCTGTATTTCTTCCTTCTGTTTTTCTTTCTTCTTTTGTTTTTCTTCCCTCTCCTTTTCTTCCTTCTTTTGTTTTTCTTCCTTATCCTTTTCTTCCTTCTTTTGTTTTTCTTCCTCCTTTTGTTTTTCTTCCTTCTTTTGTTTGTCTTCCCTCTCCTTTTCTTCTTTCTTTTGTTTTTCTACCTTCTCCTTTTCTTCCTTCTTTTCTTTTTCTTCCCTCTCCTTTTCTTCCTTCTTTTGTTTTTCCGCTTCCGCTTTAGGGACTTCCTTTTCTTCACTCTTTATTTATTTATACATTATTTGTGTGTTGTATAGTGTATTGGTTATTGACGGGTGTAAACAAGATTAAGATTGTAAGAATAATTAGAAATGTAAATATGTCAGAATTGAAAAATATACAAAATATTAATAACATGAAAAACTTAGTTTTTATAGCTTAAAATAATAAGAAAATAACAATTATTACACAAAGAAATCAATGTAATCTGAACAATACCTTTTGCCGCTTTTCCATTTCACTCGTTTGCTTGTCCTTTTCCTTCTGTTGCTCCTCTTCCTCCTTCTTCTTGCCACCCTTCTCAACCGTTATTTTACAAGCCGACTCATCCTTGCCAATTTCATTGCTCACAATGACTTTATAATTGGAAGTGTGCTCTGACTTGGCAGTACTAAATGTTAAACGAGCCGTCGTACCATCAAAGGTGGTGGTTATATCCTTGGTTTCGCGGATTAAAGTGCTACCCTTGTACCATTCAATTTTACACTTTCGATCGCACTTTGTTAGGCTAATTAAAAGCTCAAAAGTCTTTGATTCGATGACCTTTTGGTCAACGAGTTTTCTGGATATTGTTGGCTTTTCAGGCTTGCGTTCTTCCTCGGGAATATCAACGAGATTAACAATTTGTGAGACAGCTTCGCCCTTCTCATTACTAGCCACTAATTTATAGGCACCCTTGTCACTGTCCTGGACATCGTTGATCTCTAGCTTCACCTGGAACTCTCCATCCTTGGTCTGTTCTACTAGGTATACGTGTCTCTTGCTCTCCTGAACAGTATTGGTCTCTTTGTACCACGTACATTTCGGTTCGAACTTGGAAGCCACTGTGCATTCGATCACTACAGTTCGCTTCTTGATAATCTTTATAATTTTTGGTTTGTCTTTAATAACGGGGACAACTTTGAAAAGAAAAAATAATTTAATGAAGTATTAACTATTTAATCCAAAGAAATTTGATATACAATTAATTTAACGAGAAACGAAGCTGCATAGTTTCGAAAATCTTAATCGGTACTTACTTTCAATATTCAGTGTTAAATTCGCATTCAACTCGCCCAATGTATTCTTAATGTTACATTTATATAAGCCAGAGTCCTCCAGTTGTGGATCCAATAGCTCCAATTTAATGTAGTATTGATCACCGCGCTGTTCCATTGACATTTTCAATTTGTTACTTTCTTTGATCACCTCACCGTTGCGGAACCAAACGATGTCTGGCTTGGGATCTGCTTTCACCTTACACTCCATGATCACCAATTTGCCATTATTTTCGGATACAATTCGTGGTTTTTCTACGAACGTTGGGCCCTCACCTTCGGGCTCTGGTTCGGCTTCAATATTTAGGTTTAGATTGGCATTCGATTCGCCGTATTCATTTTTGACATTGCATCTGTAAGTGCCACCATCTGTTGCTCCAGGATCCTATTTCATAGTAATAATATTAATAACAAAACCAATAAGAACAAGAAAGGAAGCAACGCAATATATTTAATAGGTTTACCCACCTTTATTTCCAATGTCAGTTCGTATGTGTCCTCCGCAATGACAGTTGTGTTTATTTTAATCTTTTTACTCTTCTCCACCAGAGTTTGACCCCTGAACCAGGTAACAGTTGGCTCCGGCTTTGCCTTGCACTTGCATTTCATTGTGATCAGTGTGCCAGATTCATTTGGAATTATCCTCGGCTTCTCGATAAATGATGGCGCAAAACCGTTGGCATCGCTAGCACCTGCGTTTGTTATCAAGATATTACAGGTTGTGAAACAGAACACAATACTATATGATTTTGAGCGTTACTTTTGGGGGGGATATTTACAAGTTTAAAATAAGTCCGATACATGAATCGATTGGAAGCGAAATTACATTATTAAGCGGTATATTCATTTTATATTACACAGGCCGACAAAATTTTGACCCAGAAACCAGTATATACTTTTCCGAAGGTTTTCGGTGCGGTGAATCCGAATCCGAGGTCGAAATTTCCGAATTGGCTCTGGTTTCCGAGATATCCTAACCTAAAAGTACAAAAACAGCGTTTTTTGCCTATATTTGAGGTTATGTAGCATCGAATTTGTTCTTTTTACTGAAAATACAAAACAAACCATCTTAAAGTATATCCCTTGCCCTTTCAAATGCTGTTGAGTTTGTTTAAATATCTCTTTTTTTCACGGAGATATCGTACTTTGAAATTTTCATGTTAATGAATTTACCTCAAAAAAAAACATTATGGATAGGCCCTATGAAGCAAACATTTTTCTTTGCACATAAAACAGCTTAAATCTGTTACTCGGGGGTTTTTGGGGTCGATGATCACGAATCCAAATTTTCATAATTCAAGATGGCGGATCCAATATGGCGGACCAAATTCGTAAAACGTTACTGGATCAAGCTAAAACTGTGTATATGGGGGTCTTCGGGGTCGCTGTTTACCAAACTGAGATAAAATTCTGAGATTTGATGTTAAATTTTTATTTTTTGTAAGTAAGAAATTCAATATGGCGACCATAAAACGACCATAAACGAAATCGCGGGGAATGTCAGACAGCTCACTCGACAATAAATACTCTATATCAATTTCAAAGTACGATATCTCCGCGATAAAAAGAGATATTTAATCAAACTCAACAGCATTTGAAAGGGCAAGGGTTATACTTTAAGATGGCTTTTTTTTTTAGTATTTTCAGTAAAAGGACAAATTCGATGCTACATAACCTCAAATAAAGGCAAAAAACGCTGTTTTTGCACTTTTAGGTTAGGATATCTCGGAAACCAGAGCCAATTCGGAAATTTCGACCTCGGATTCGGATTCAGCGCACCGAAAACCTTCGGAAAAGTATATACTGGTTTCTGGGTCAGAGGAATGATCTAATTTTGTCGGCCTGTGTTATTGTTTAGAAAATTGATTTGAATGCATTAAAAGAACGAATGAAAAGGTTGTTATTGATTTTAGATCTGGCTTCTTAAGTTGTAGGAGATCTAATGGTAATAATTGAATATGTATGTTCTTAAGATTGAAGTAGATCCACATGCACTCTGTGTTGTCTTAACACCATTCTAGCCGTCACAACTAACGCTTTGTGTAGGAAATAAATCTATAAAACTATATTTAAAATGGGATTTGCTAACAGCATTCTGAACACTTTCTTTGCGCTATTATTATATTATCTTTTTGTATATTGTTCGTAGGTTGCATTAAGGTGGAAATATAACAATTAATACCTTGAAAGTTAAGCGCTATGTTAGCATTACTTTCTCCATACATATTTATAGCGTTGCACCGATAGTTGCCGCCATCCTCTTTTGTGGGATTCTGAATTTCCAGTGTAAGAATATAACTATCTTTTGTGGTTGCTTTGCGGGTCATTTTGGTTCTTTGATTATTCGGTATTTCTCGATCCGAACAATACCAAACAATATCCGGTACGGGATGTGCTTCCAATACACATTCCATGATGAGTATATCCTCCTCTTGACGGATCGTTGGTTTCTTTGGAAATCGTGGCGACTTGCCATCGGGAATTCTGTGTATTAAGTTTTTAAGGAGTTGATAATCTAGATTGAGATTTTGGAATTTCGCTTGTTGTTGTTTTTCTTACTTCTTCGATCCGCTTTCGAAATTTAGATTAATTGTTGCCACACCAGTGCCATGTTTATTTTTCGCTAGCGCGCGATATTCACCCTGATCGGTGGATACAATACTACTTATCTCAAGGCATGCCAAGTGATATAGTTTTTGATCCATTGTCAATGACATTTTGTAACGTTTGCCGTCATCGCTAAGAATAGTCTCGCCATGGGACCTTTGTGTGGAAAATAGGTTTTGATATGAAACGTATATACAGAGTGCCATTTTTTTGGTTATATAATTTATATAAATTTTTGTAAATTCGGCTGCTCTTCTGCTACCATTTACTCGATACGAATTTTTCTTTAATGTGTCATATAGTAAATATAAATTATTTTTCGTACCATGTAACTGTTGGCTTGGGATCTCCCACACATCGACACTCGAATGTAACATTTCCGCCATCTTCGCTTTGACGTATTACTGGACGTTCGGTAAAAGTTGGCTTAATGCCTTCAGCACTTTCGGGAACGGGAGCCTCGTCGCCTATAGAAGTAGGGTTTCCATAATGTATACACAGTTTTTCAATTATGACAACTGAGTCATAAGCTCAGTTTCAAAACACATCACAAACAAACACCAAAAATGTTTTTCCATATTGTTAAATATGTACCTTAAAATATATCTAAGCATTTACATTTTAAAGATTTCTTTAATAAATGTATGTAAAAAAATAATAGAGCAAATTTTTCTTATTACTTGTATTCTTCACTGGAAACTCACTACAAAAATTTCTATGGTTGTTTATGTTGATTCGAGTTCTAAACAAGACACCGAACATCGAATCACCAAGAAAGTCTCAAATAACAAAATAAATATATGAAGAAATAAAGCGATATTGGGCGTAAATTGATCAAGAACTGAAGCATTATTTGATCTTAATTGTTAAAGTTATTTCCGAATAATGATAGATCAATGAATTAAATTGAATTGAAACTGCATTTTCTACTTTCTAATGTTGCACGAAAAACTTACTATCGAAATTAAGGCTTATTGTGGCATTGCTTTCTCCCAATTCATTTTTTGCATTCACTTTGTATTTGCCAGCATCCTCAACAGTGACATTTATTATCTCAAGTGTTGCGAAATATGAATGGACGTCTTTATCAATAGTTAGCTGAAAAGAATGATTAATAATAAATCATTAAAAGTTTTCAAAATACTCTGTTATATGAGAAATTATATTAATGGTTTAGGGAGTTATAATATGGAAATGTAAATATTAACCTTATGTCTCCCTGATTCCTTCACTGGTGTTCCATTATGATACCAAATGATATTTGGCTTTGGATCAGCATTAACGCGGCACTCAAATAAAAGTTTTTTGCCATCTTCTTCCTGTCGTATGGCGGGCTTTTTCGCGAATGTCGGCGCGAAACCGTCGATTTGTCTGTGGAAACGTATAAATATGTGAGTAATCAATTATGTATGTAATTGTTTATTTCTATATTGAATTAGTACGACAAAACACAACAAAATAATCATCCGTTAGGCTGTTATCAATTTTAGACGATTTAAACATATTTGGCGATATTGCATATTGCCGATTTGTTCGTGATACTATGTTGGTGACCACTTATGTATTTATATTATTATTAACACAATTGATTAATAGGAAAAAACAACAAAATAATAGGAAACATATTTTATGCAATTTGTATAATTATAAAAAGTCGGAATTTGTATATCGATTTTAGGTTAGAACTTTATACGAATGATCTATCTTAGTCTCTTCCCCGTATAGATTTAATAAATTACAAAATCCCTTGCTTTAGTTATTGTTAACATACATACAAACTCATACATGAAACACCCAATGAACTCTTTTTTACTTACCCATCGTTTTCAAGAAGTGAAAACTTTCCCTCTATTTTTGATTTGAAAACCCCCAATTTTAGTTAGTATTTGAAGGTATAGAAAAAGAGAAAATATTATAAGCAATTATATAAATTATTGCAGTTGCTCCATGCTTAAGCTTTTGTTATTATTTCAAATGCAACTAATATTAAATCGAAAGCTCAAATTGCTTATTGAGAAAAAGTCATTAAACCGTGGCTTACTTTTCTTTAGGTTCGTCAGCAGCTAATAGGGTATAGATAAAAGAGTTTTTATATATTGATAAATAAGTAAAGAAAATCTCAAAACCACGAAGAAGGTTTTCAAAAGCACTGAAGAAGGCAAATAAAAGGTTTGACTAATTCTTATAACAAACAACGGCGTCTCAAATTTAGTTTCCAATTTTCTTTTTTTTCTAAGAGTGCATAAAGCTGTACCATTTTCGAATTAAAATGATTAAATTTATATTTATATGTTACTTTATAAATGAAAAAAGGTCTTAAGAAAGTGAATTCTATATTTAAAAAAAAACTCATACTCACGTGTGAAATTTAAATTAATCGAAGCTGAAACTTCACCAGACTTATTTTTCGCTTTCACTTTGTAAAGACCGGCATCGGTTTCAACAACATCGTCGAGCTCTAATACTACGGTATATTTGTTGTCGTCGACGGGTTGTATTTTGAATTTGGTTCGCCCATCCTGTTCGAGTTTATTATCGCTTCGAAACCATTCAATATCTGGTTTCGGCGATGACAATAGCTGGCACTCAAATATTAATCGATTGCCATCATCCTCCTGATGCAGTTGTGGCTTTTTAACAAAGCTGGGAGCGAAATCTTCAGCCACCCCCATGCTGAGGGTATATCCTTAAGCTTCGTCTTCAACGGTTATGGCTCTATTTTGGTCTAAAACAAATTGTTGGGATTAGCAAACAGGATATAGAAGTAGAAAAAAACACTCCTCGAATGTTTCTTAGTTATTATATGTTTTTACACCTTTAAATTTCATTTCGAGAAAATAGTTGTTTCTTTCAAGCTTATATGTGATGTGATCTACATATAATTAAATAGTGGTGCTTCTTGGGAAGGTAATTGTTACATTTCTGAGTGCTCGGAAAAGGGCATGTATAAGTCGGTAACTTTGAAGCGTATGCTATAATTCTTTTTTAATATAAATATGGAAATCGAAACTAAATCATTTTTAAAATTTGGGAAATTCAAAATTGAAAAACTTCATATATTTAACAGAAATGTAAATTCAAATATAACAAAACGTATAACACAATTTTCTAACCAGAAGTTACGAGTGTTGCACACGAACCCACCAAGCAAAAGAAAATGGAAATTCGATCGCTGCTTTTCCCTCCTCCTCATTTTTAGCATAAATGAATGTTGTTAATGGAAAATACATTTTTACTGAATAAACGAAGAAATTTTCGTATATATTGCATGTTTATTTTTAGTTCGCAGTCACCGCGCACCGGTTGTGTGTTGTACATACAGAAAATACCGAAAATACTACTCACATCTATAATTTTATTTATAAATATATCCGTATATATGTGCATATATTAAGTACAGATCTCGCTGATTTTAATTGATACGAAAAATAATGTAGATAAGGTTGAGACAAAATTGATTGTTGAAGTTTAACTATTTCAAAAATTCACAGATTTTAAGTAAATAATGTACACAGTCATCATCACCATTCCGCTTCTTCCGCTTCTTGATAGTCTGTTTAGTCTATTTTTATGTTTATGAAACGACAACGTGTTACACAACTTGTTCTCAGAAGATCCCAAGATCCCAAAGCAGCGCACTGTATTGTTGTTAATCAATTCAATTCCTTATTTAAATTTCTTCTTTAACTTTATGCTTTTTATTGGAATGGAATTTCACTTTTTAAAAAGGCTGTTATGAGGAGCTCAAATTGGAAACTATCAGCATCCCTTATAAAGATTATTGATAGATAATTGATTTAATTTCACTTCACTATTCATTTCATTTTTCGTTCAGTCTGAATTGTACCTGTTATGTGCCATATCTCTTAGTACATACGAGAATGAGCAAGCTTATTTAAAAATAACTATGAGTCTTCACTGGACTTTTGGCAGTCAGTACATTTAGTCTATATACTATTTATACCAATAACAAAGATATCAACTTGGAACCGATCGAACGGAATCAGCCACAAAGTTAACTGTATTATTCATTTGAATATTGTAAATCCTTGAACGATGAATTAAGTACAATATGTATGATATTTATATATAGTATATGTATTTTGTACATACAACTAGGCTACAGATAACACAGTTCCGAGAGCAGCACCGAATTTATTGGTTCTTCTGCGAAAACGAAGCAAACTCCACGAGCTTTGGTCTATTACTGGTGCTCTAAGCATCGGCAGCAGCAAGACAAAGTACCAAAGGCACCCAGCCAGGCGGCAGGCATTAGCTTCCAAAGCGCAGACGCGATCTCATTTTATTTATAATACCCACTACTTAGTCAGGTAATATGGTTTAGCCATAGTTCATAGATCAGCAGCAACAGCCGAGTCGATCTAGCCATGTCCGTCTGTCTGTCCGTCCGTTTCTACGCAAACTAGTCCCTCAGTTTTGAAGCTATCTGAATGAAACTTGCAGACAGTATTCTATATGCTCTCACTACTATATATGTTGTTATTAATTTCACAAACATAATAATTTGCTGTTTGGCTTACTTTACTGTCGAATAGACTTATTCCATAATACCAAAATATTTTTTAATGGCTTGAATTACCTCACAAGGATAAACATATAAAAAATGTTTACGTAAAATCAAAATGTTCACTTGTTTACATTTGAAATACAATTTTCATAAATTATGCGTAATAATAAATTCATGAATACGACAGCTACCCGCAATACAAGAAATAAAAAGCAAGAAAAGCATGTTTTTACAAAATTAAATAATAAATAATAATAATAAATCATTACAGAATAGAAAAGGAAAGTATTATTTTTGACATCAGACATACGGAGTGAGTTTTTCTTCATTTGCATTTATATTTCACATATAGGTGGCGCCTGCAAGATTGAAACTTAACGAACACAGAAAGTTCAGTTCAGGAAATTTGTCGTTTTGAAATTTTAAAAAGTTAAATTATATTCGACCCATAGGTGGCGCCCGCAAGTAGACTTAACGAGAATTAACGAATACAGGAAGTTCAGTTCAGGAAATTTGTCTTTTTGAAATTTTAAAAAGTAAATTAAATTATATTCGACCCATAGGTGGCGCCCGCAAGTGGACTTAACGAGACTTAACGAATTCGCTTGGCAAAGTGCTTAAGCGCCATCTATCAATGATAACAGGTTAATTCGCTTAAGCGCCATCTATCAATGATAACAGGTTAATTCGCTTAAGTCAATTTTACTTAATTAAATGTAAAAAAATAAGTCGAAAATTGCGATAACCGATAGACGCGCGCTTTGGCGCCAACTTCATCTCAGATTAAAAATTCGAATAAATTAATTATATATAAATAAATAAATATATAATAAAATATATATAATTGGTGTAGGTAAATGTAATGAAAGCTGGCATTACTCTGCTGTTTTTTCTTCAACTTATATACATACATATATAAAAATGGAATTTTTAGATATTTCAACCTGATTTTAATGTTATACGATTTCAAAATAATGTTGAAATTTTATGAAACCAAAAATTTCAATATATATACATTTCTTTTGTTCGTTTTTTTTTTTTTTATTTGTCAAAGATGAATTGTTTCATACAGGGTATACAAACTACGGAGTGCCAAATTTAGCTTGCTCTCTTGTTTTCTTTTTAGTTGAAATTGACATTAGGTCCATTGACATAACTTTTTGCACAACGTATGTGCAGGAAAAGAAAACAAAAACCAAAATAAATGCAAAAGCCATAATAAATAAGTACAAATAAAACCATAATTGCATGTTTTCACACGAGAATCGATAGCTGACATAGCTGGCCTGCCTTTCTGCTTCCTTGGCTTCTGGGGGTTGATCGCCACTTAGATCCTAAAGATCGAAGAGTTTTTAAAGTTAAGTTTGCCCATGCTGACTTTTTTTTGTTGTTGTTGCACGCTGTGAGAAACAAAGGGAGAGATCTTAGTATTGCAGGGCAACAACAAAGAGCTAAAAGTTTCCGACGACGACCTCTAATGGCCCATTTCCAATGTCAATCTCAAGCGTCGGGATTTCACTATTTCTCTTAATAACATAAATAACCTAATATTAAAACACAACATGACGGCTTCAACTCTAAACTGTGCAATAGAACAACTAGAGAAATTTGTTCTCCAAGTTCACTCCAAATTCTTCCAAAGTAATCCGCTTTTCAAAAATCTTAGTAGTAGCTTTTAATATTATATAAATATTATATAAATTAGTGAAGTTTGATTGCTTCTCATCGTCGGTTTTCAGTTCATTTAACCCATCGCCCTTCTTATTAATCTTATATAACCCTTAATGGCAATTTTAACTTTTAACAGAACAGTCAAGGCTTAGACCGCAGGATAACGTTAGCTTTTACCATTCGAACAAAATATTACTATATCCTATAGATGCCGCTGGAGTGATAAGTCAAAAAAATCCTGAAAAGTTCAGTGGATTACTTAGATATTTTATATATCTCTCCTGTTTTCATTTGACCAAAGTGAATAAATTTGAGAATTATCTAAATGAACTGCAGGGATATACAAACATCGGCTTTATTTTTCCTTATTTTTTTATCGGCATGCAAATACCATTTAATATGTAGAAGGCATGAGATTAAATCGCATTAAACTCAACGGAGCGAAATGAAAAAATTCTTGAAAATATTATCTGCGGATTAGGATCAAATTTTGCCAAATAAACGTGGTGGCAAGTGCCGCTCACTGACCTTAGCCCTTAGCCAAATATTGATTTTGTTTTTAAATTAGTCGAGCAAACATTACATACAAATCACTGAGAAAAACAATTTAAATTTTCAATAATATAAATGTAATAAAATGTATAATACAGATACATATATAATTTGTATATTTGCTGATACTAAAAAACAATAGGCTTTACATGTAGGACATGTAGGAAGAAGTTTCCAAAAAGTCGGGATGAAAGACAAATAGATATGAACTTGGATATCAAAATTATAACTTTAGTCAGAAGTTTGCAACGAATTGAAGGAGTCAGTTTAATTTTGTTTAAATTTTAACTTTTAGCTCTTGCCTAGTACTATAATTGGTGCAAGTTTCGATTTTGAGGATTTGTTCAAATTCAAGATAAAAAGATTAAGATTAAGATTAAGATTAAAAAAAAAAAATAAAGAATTCGCACGCGTTAAAAACAAAATAACGCTTATGATAATTATTTAAAAATCACGCTTTTATTTCCGTTTTTTTGTGTTTTAAGTAGATAAGATAAGTTGTAAGCTTTCCTGGTTTTTGTTATGTTTTATTTTTCTCTTATTTTTTAGGTAAATGTACATGCTATCAGGTTTACCAACACGGGAACACGCAACATATAATTGCCCGTGTGAAAAGCAATCCGCATCTAAATCTAAACCGCACAATTCCAAAGATTGACCTTGGGTTTTTTTGGTGGGGATCAATGCCATGAATGGAAACTGCAATCTTTTAATGAATCCGTCGGAATCATGGGAATCCTAGGAATGAGGACATCTTCACCTTTGAAAGGCCTCTTTTTCATTTGGTGTGTATTTCGTGCTCTTTGCACCTCGCGGACACTCGCAAAGTTTTGGCTGAGTTAAGATTCCGCGCATTATTATTGGCAGAATTCTATTTTTAGTTTCCCTAGGGTAAATAAAAAAAAAAAAAAAAATAAAAAATTCCCTATTCCTATTTTATTCACTAATACGGCTATAATAATAATATAATTACTATTTCTTGTTTTCACCTTACTTTAAATTTATTCAAAAAAAAATTTTTAAAACTAAAAAATTAAAAATTTTAAAAAAAATAAGGAAAAACAGAGCATTTTTATATATATAGATATATTATAATAATAATATAATTACTCAGTAAACTTTAACAAACGAAGTTTGTTGTCCGCCTAATTCAAAATAAAACGTTATAATTATCACACTTGAAAAGCAGTTAGCACAGTTCCATCCACAGCCATCCTAAGCCCCTCAAGGGAATTTAAATAACGAGCCATTAAACAATTAAAGCACCGCTCCAACTGCCTCACGGACCACCGATGACCAGGACCAGCCAACCAAGCATTTTGCCAGCCAACCAAATATAAACAACAACAGGAAAATCCTTTTTGGGAAAAGGGGGAAGCACACACACTGCGAAGAGATGTGTGACGTGTCCACGGGGGACTTGCGGGCCCTTTATCTGGAGAGGCATCCCACATCCACTGATGATATGCTTCAATTATTTTGAGCCATACCGTGGACGCACCTCCCAGCCATCGCCCAGCTCACAGAGGACCACCTACGTATGGTAAGTACGCATGAAAGTTCCTGTCTCTGACGACGACTATCACTTGACATGATGGAAAGATAACCGACTATTGAATACCCACACAAAGTCAAGGAAACATTCAAGTTATATCGTAATATTGATATTACTATGTTCAAAAATATCAAAGCCTTTTTGATTCCCTGAATTTTTCAATATGATAAAGTCGTCCGATAAAGTCCGATAAAGTCGTCCAAACTTCCGACAAAATTGCAATACTCTCTTCGAGGGTACAAAAAACAAACCAAAAAAGTACGTACTTCAAGCAACAACACCCTAAACGTTCTATTAGGGAGGAAAAAAGTAAGGGAAGTGGTAATATGGTTTTTATTCTGGAAAGGGAGACATCCATCCGTAATTAAAAGAAACCATGCTGCGCTCTGAAGGGATTGTTAGCAATATATTCTTCTTGTTTTTAATGATAACAATATGTTAAGTATGAAATAATTAAAACCTTGTTTTATTGAATGAAGTAAATCTATTATAAACACTGGCTTAAACTAGATTTCTAAAAGTTTAAATAAAAAATTTGAATTTAATATTGGAATAATTTTAGGCAAGAAAGGAAAAAAATTTAAAAAAAACAGAAAAAGAAGACTTTGGGTAGATGGAGATGGTAACTCAAAAGCCAAAAACCTAACCAAAGGCAGATATTTAAATGCGGTTTTTCATATTGCTTGGGTTATGCAAACATTTATGCAACGCATAACACCCATTTTCATTTTAAAAACGTAAGCTATTTAATATATATTTATGGAAGCTTCGGTCTAAAGCTAAGCTACTCAATATGTACAAATTACAAACTAAACTTTTCATACAAAACTTTAATGCGTTAAATATTATGGGATTATACGACTCACCACCAGAACTCCACCCCTCCCTCACGACTACCTCCCTGTAAAGATCTAAGATATAGAAAAAAGTCTCAATTCCAGATGTGGCTACGCCCATCCATCTCAGCTAGGCTGTACACTTGGTGCACCAGTTACTGTGGCTGTTGTGCCTGCTGATATATAAAAAAGCGTCGTCCTTTCTTCTTATCGCCAGTCCGCAAGACTTCACACGACGCAATGGAATTATTTGAGGGGAAAAGGAGCCAGAAAGGGCTCAGGCAGTTGGCGCAGCTATATTGCCAAAATACTTATTCTTTAAGACAGAATCAAGTAACGCGATGTTTGAAATAAGAGAGATAAGAATGCCGCCTTTTCCCAAGCCATATATATTGTTAAATGGGTTATAACGAATATTTTTTTAGAAATGAACTTACTGAAAACGGAACACGGTAGGATCTTCAAATCGTACTTTTATCATTGATACGAGATCGTTTACCTTTCGAAAAGAAAAATATACGGAATATATAAAATAGCCGCTCGTTTAAAAATTATGAAACTGTGCATATATTAAAAATTAGAGAATTAATGTATTATACAAACTAGTCCAATGTATATCTTATATCCTAAAAGTTACAAAAGGTCTTTTTATAGATCCAATGATTCCGCATTATTTATTCTGCTGTTGCAACTGTTGGCGTACTAAGCCGTAGCGGAAAAGTTTTGCAGTGCTTTTCCAGCAGTACAACAGCCGCCGCTTGGCACGTGGCACGTGGCGGATATCTTGCGATATGGCCTGAGCCCGAGCTCTATGTACCAGCTTTGGCACTAGTGCGAACATAATATGATGATTGCAGGACGACCTGCTTTAATTTCCTGCAGAGTGCAGAGGGGGACTCCATTCCATTCGTGCTACACAACATTTTTGCTAATAAAACATTCCTCCATCTCTAGTAAAATCTTTGAGATGTGTAATCTGTGTATATTAATATTTCTTAAATATGATAGAAATTGTTGTGCTTGAACTCACACCACAATTGCATTGAAAAATTTAATATAAATATTTTACAGGTTCTTGACACCTATATTAAATACTATTATTAATATTATAATTAGTACGCAGATCATCATAAGACCTACATAGGAGCGCAAGTGTGTTCAATAAACACCTTATTCATTTAATATACTTTCGAAATATCCAAATTTGCAGGATGGAACTTATTAAATGAATTATTTTTGTAAATTTCTAGTACACATATGTACATACAGTTTACACGAATAGTTTTGGACTTTCATCTAAATTTACCGATCATTCATATTGCAGTCATATGACAGAATAAAAAAACACGCCTCTTTATAGTATAGTCGTATGAATTGAATTAAATTAGAATCAAAATTGGAAAATTAGAATCAATCCTCTATCTTGGAGGAAGTGAAATTTTATTTGTATGTATTTATATAGCGAAGTCATATTTAGATGGGCATTTTCACAGAAAGCTCCACCGCGGGCACCCAATTAAAATTTCTATAAATTTTGTATACTGGCTAATATTTTTCGTGCGTATTACCTTTAAATATATTGTCGCTCGCCTGCATTTATCTCATGTGTTGTCTTATGGTGTTTGGAAGTTTTTTAGTGAACAATTTGTGTAAAGCATGGCATGGCATAAAAAAAACGTACGTACGCCCCTCATATGCCGTCCTTTTCGAACATGCAGGACGCAGAATAGATGATTGGGTAGAGAGGCAAAAGCAGGACGAAACCTTTTCGAAAACTCGAAAGCCTCCACATGTGGGTGTAACCGTTCGTGTTTAGGCTTGTCGGCATTTTGCGCTTAACATTTGCTACGTTACGCCCACGTAACGCATTGTTTGTAGGTGTAAGTGCCACTCGTTTCACAGCGGAAACACTGCGGGTAGTTAACGGGAACCGGAAATGTAAGAGCGAATTATTGTGTATCGGAATGAAAGATGAATAGTGACTAGCCGACTTGATTATTTGGAAATATTTTCAATTCAAATTAAATTAAGGATTTAGAAGGGGACAGTTACAGCTTAAAGACCGTAAAGTAGAAAAACGAAACTCAACTTTTAGCTTATGTATTTGTTCAATCATAAAATGTAAAAGCACTGTTGTTGTGAATATTTGTGTCCCTGTTCTTGGCTTTCTTTTATTTCAAACTGATTTATTTTTAAAATCAAAACCTTAGAAAGAAGTCCAGTATTTTGTGTATTCTTCTACCTTTACTTAAAATGTATATGAAGGCAACTGTTGTGCGAGTGCGACAACTGTTGTGGCCAACAGCCAGCCAACCAGAGCACTTTACCGTGGCAAATGGTGGTGCTTTAGCCAGTATCCCAGGCTTAGCCAATCACAGACCACCTAGTTTCAACAACAATAATAATGCCATTATTCCCATGGATGGCATTCGAAGGGTCGGCCTAGTTGGCACCGCGACGCAGGCTGGCTATGTCCGGAAAATTCGTATTGCTCGCAAGCTCTACCATAAATAAATTACGGTTTCTCCGTCACTCCGTCGTTGAATCCTGTGAATCGTCGCGTATAATATGGTATAACACCTAAGCAGGAAAAAATATATTAATGTGTCGCAAAAGACATATTGATAATACTTTTAAAAAAGTGCTAAAAAGTGTTTAAAAAAAATCAAATGCAGTGATTGACAGCTCTTATACTCATTGGGAGTCTTTATCACTCGCAAAACAATGGATTTGTAATCATCAATAGCTTCGCCAACACCATTGCCCATTTGCATTTTGCATTTTACTTAAGGATCAGCGAGAGTACGAAATCCAAAAAATAAAAAGGAATAAGAACCGAAGCCCTTTGTAGAGAAAGCAATAATATCAATATCGGTATCGGTATCGATTTGTTCAAGTCCTTAATAGGGTGAAGACTGCCCAGACTTAGTTATGTTTACCCTACAACCCACTCCGACGGCCATAGGATCTGTAGTGCCGCCTTGGTCAACAGGAGCGTTAATAGAGCGCCTGCCGTCCCTGGAGGATATGGCGCACAAAGGTAAGCCGAAGCTAAGAAATATAAGTAAATATAAAGTACGACTTAAATATTTAAAAACATTGATCAAGGGGCACGTTATAAATATCATTCAAAGCACAGGGACTTAGCGACCGATCTCTCTCTCTCTTTCTATCTCTCTCTTCTGTTTCTCTCCATACAATATTTAGCTTTTTGTTTTTAACCTTTCATATATACCCAAGTAGTTGAAAAGACTTAAATAAACTTCAGCGACAGTATTCCAGTATTGTGCAAATAACTAGCATCAAGTTGACCTGTTAATACGATATATATTTTCCCTGTATGCTGTTCTGTTCTTTCTTTTTTCTCTATATAGACAATGTGATTGCAATGAGGAATCTACCCTGTTTGGATGCCGCTAATGGCATCAGCGGACTGGGCGGTATTCCTGGGAAGACATCAACGGCAATGGAATCAGTAGAAGCGAACGTAACAGCGTCACAGCCTCATTCCACGTCATCGTACTTTGCCACAACTTACTACCATTTAACAGATGATGAATGTACGTTTTCCTATTCCATCTTATCTCAATTTCCACTTCCATACTTGCATAATTTTCAGGATTTTAAATAGAATGCATTTAAGATACATTTAAGATACTTTTCTTTATGTCTCTTAAAAGTGTCGCAATTATAATTTAGATCATTTTCTCTAGCACAGAGCGAAAAAACATCAAATTGAGACGTCTCTGCCAGAATTCTTTATGGAAAACAATTTTCCTTTATGCCAATTCTTCAATGGTGTGAATATAAGTAGCTCAACATGTCTTAACACAATATAGAATTGATCGGTAAGGGGAATAGGAATTGTTTAGTAGCGGCACACATGCTGCCAATTATTATCCACACAATGGGAAATACAGATCATTCGTTTCGGCAAGCGACTTTTAAGACCATGTGATGATCACGAGTAGCTGCTGCCAGCTATCCCTTAAAACCCGGAGTCCCATTTTTCAATAACAACTCGCCGAGCTGTTAAGTACTCTTCGTCAGCACTATTGTTGTGAATCAATACAATCATTTTCCACCTTTCAATAATGATCTTGAAGTGTGTGTATGTCGACGGTCTGACGGTTGGACGGCGACCCCACCGCTTCCGTGTCATGTCGTTACAAATAGTAACAATTATTGGTATTGAGAGTTGTGAAGTCGAATAAATACACAAAATACAAAACATACACAATGCACTCAACAAATGCCGAAATGAGCCTCTTTAGCGACGACCAAGCGCTGCGTTGGTTCTTTTTGTACCTAGGGGAGTCGGACCCACCCCTATCCAGATCCTGATCCCGATCCCTTGCAGAGTCCAGGCCCCACAAAACCGACCAGAACCTTTATGAGGGTCCAGCAGTAACATTACTGCCAAAAAAAAAAAAACAATTGTTTGCCAAAGTGATTTGTGTGGCAATTACATTATTAATCCCTCAAAAATATATGTTGTTTTCTTTCGAAAAATGTTTGAAAATGGTTTATACCTAATTCAATCTGATTTCCCACAGTTGCTGATAATGGAGATCTATGGGAATTATGTATAATTAAACAAAATCACATCTAACGAGGTGACGATAACGCCTTCTGATGATATCAATTTTTCAATATTTCGTCACGCTAGAAGTCTTAATTCCAAAAATTAACCATCCGGAAGTTGTACAACTTAGTAAATAATATTTAGAACAATATTTTAAAATTTTAAAGAATAACTATATGTTATTTGGCTTTATCTTTATGTGTTAACAACGAAGTAATCTCAACACTTGTAATCTTTACCTTTTGTAGTTTTATGTTTACAGTTTTACGTTTTATAGTTATACTTTTTTAAATTCTTGCAGGATAAATTTAAAATACCCTGCAAGGGTATACAAATAAATAATGATCCAATATATGTAGATACAAACATTTAAAATATGCTTACATGTATCATCTGAGCCCTCTTTAAGTCACTTGAGGCGTTTGTATTTTTTTTACAAAATTCTTATCAACAGCAATTAAAATTCTCCAAAATGACACAACAATTGTATTTTAGATAAAAATACCAAGCATTATTGTCCCTGCTGTCTTTATCAGCAATCTTTTCACTCGTACGCATTCCTTTCTGGAAAAAAGTCACTCGGCTCACAGGGATTAGCCCCTTGTCAAAAAGCAGATACATTTGACGATGCTTCGCTGATTTCTTTACCAATAAAAGCAGTAAATTGATACGCAGATTTTGGGATTTTATTTCAATAAGTCTCCTCCGATACTTGGAAAATCGTTTGAAGCCCTTAACAACATTCTCTTCTCTCTCTCATACTCGGAACAGAGCCCAAAAGTGTTCCCCTTCTTCTTTTAGCCCTTTTTTAGGATTTCTTTTTTGTGCTCTTCCTTCGTTAGAAAGATACACTGTAACAAGGTACATGTATTGAACGAAATAACTTACAACTTTTAGTTAGCATTTATTCAATGATCATAAATTTGAGTACCATTTAAAACATTTCATTTTATACTTTTGTCCTTTCAAAAATTATATAATTTGTATATGAATTTATATAAATAGATGCCTTGAAATATATTTATTATATAATTAAATATTTTTGTATTTGAGGTAAATATTATTATGCTGCCATATTTTCTGTTACAAACAAAATTTAAGTTAGATACCTTTCTTTTTTAAAAATAGTTTTTAGATTAATTTGTCTCGGTATTGTATAGAGACGTTTAAAATATTTAAAAAGCAATATGGTTTCATACGATATTTATCTATAAAACTGGCAGAAAAATGTTAAATAAATGAAAAAAATAAAAGAAATAATTTTATTTATATACTTTTTAAACAATAATAATACCAGTGTGAACTTTATTACATCACCTTGCTATATGTGTATTCCAAACTACACAAAATAGTTGCGGCTATTAGGATGAGGGCTATTTCCTTAAGTTAGTTCATCTCATCGAGAGGGGTTAGGTCGACAAAAGTATTGTATTTGGAAGTCTTTAAAAGCGTCACAAATCAATTGATATGCTTTAAAGCCAATACAACAGCCAATACAATCTCCTTTGGGAGATTAATTTGGAGCGGTAATAAAAATTGAAGCAGCATTTATCAGTAAATTAAATTGTTTATGCTACTATTTTACTCATTATTTTAAAATGCATTTGTGTATTTCTTTTGCAGGCCACAGCGGAGTAAATCAGTTGGGCGGCGTCTTTGTTGGCGGCCGACCATTGCCAGATTCAACGCGACAAAAAATAGTGGAATTGGCCCATTCGGGAGCAAGGCCATGTGATATATCACGTATTTTACAAGTTTCAAATGGATGCGTGAGCAAAATTCTAGGCAGGTAGGAGATCATAACGTTTTATGATATCTAATTATTATTATTTTTCCGCCAAAATAATTTTAAACAGTAGTACAGAAAATATAAAATATACAATAAATTATCTAATTTATTATTATTTTATTTGTTTTTCTTAAATCAAAAGTAATTTTCATTTCTTCCTTATACCTTATCAAATGTACAAGTTTGTAGTTTGTAAATATTTTGCGCCCTTTTTTTATGTGTTTCCGAATTAATTGATTTCTGTTTTGGTTATAGATACTATGAAACCGGAAGCATACGACCGCGGGCTATTGGCGGCTCAAAGCCACGAGTGGCCACCGCCGAAGTTGTTAGTAAAATTTCTCAATACAAACGCGAGTGCCCGAGTATTTTTGCTTGGGAAATTCGCGATAGACTGCTGCAGGAGAACGTTTGCACGAATGATAACATACCAAGTGTAAGTAGGAACAGATTTTGTAACTAAACATAAAATAATTTAATTATAATTATATCAGCCAAAATGAACATGTTTTTAGAGTTTCTTTAAAATCTACTAAAAAAATAATTTTTTCGCCACAATTGAAATAAGAAAGTTTTTGGGGTAAGGTTATTTGATCATTATTTATCATTATTTGATGTTCACTCCCTCCTGTTTTTTTTTTAATTATTAAATTAAATTATAGGGTCTAGAAATATCGAATATTCGAAGTAATCAAAAAGGATTTTCCTAGTCAAAAGAGGCCTGTCCTTCAATTTTTGTTTTAAATATCCCGTGGTAGCGCCATTTGCTTTTCTCCATTTTATCCTATATTATATATTAAATATGCAAAAAAGAAGGAGCAGACCAAATGAATTGTGACAGCCTATTCTTCAGGCGATGACCGGCCTAGCGGCCGCTTGCCTTATAATTTTTTTTCTCTCTCATTGACAGTTGTGTGGAAAATGTGCTCATTCAAATGGAAGGGAAAATCTTTTATGCACATTAAGCGACAGAAAAGGGAAATCAGTGCTTGCAAAAATTGTATAGAAAAAATACAATATTAAATAAATACGGCCCCGCCGAGCGCCGAGCGCCGCCACCACAAACCGTTAAGCGTCGAGCGTTGAGCGTTGAAATTCACGCGTCAGTGTTAGGGGGGAAAACGGCTTTGCTAAATCACGCTTCGAGCCCTAAAAATTCTCGTACTTAGACTTTTTGGGGGTGAGAAGAGCAAGAGCAGGCCTCTGCCAAGAAGGTTAAAACGGAAATGTTTAGGCATTCGATAGTTGTCGTTTAAGTCAAATAGTTCCTGGGAGTTGCTACTTGTTGTCCCCGAATATTTAGGATTTAATAGTGGTTGGTTGGACGTGTAAAATCGTTATAATATATACAACAAAGGACGAAGCTCATTTTTTATTTCGTGAAATGAGTTTGAACCCCCTGGTAAGGACATTCTTTCTGCCTAATTTTTCCACTCAACTGCACTTTTGTTCCTGTTGTTCTTTCCTTCTCACTCACTCGTTCATTTATACATTTCCTTTATTCTCTCTCTATTTTTTCTTTTGAATTTTCGTTTGAAAAGCAATGTCAAGCGCAGGCATGGCATTTCTTTAAAATTATAATAAATTGTAAATATCCCAAGCTAAGGATATCGAATAATGAAATATTACAGTAAAGCAGAAAGTGGTTCGTACTTAAACTTAAATTAGAAAATCCGATCTCTTTATATATTAACAGGTTTCATCAATAAATCGCGTCCTACGGAACTTGGCGGCACAAAAGGAGCAACAAAATTCTGGAGCGAGTAGCTCCACAAACAACAGTAGCTCCGCCGGGCAAAGCACAAAAGTAAATGGTAATATCAGCAACGCCACGGATCTGATACAGACTTCAACGCCTTTAAATTCATCGGAGAGTGGCAGAGCCAGTAATTCGGGCGAGGGGAGCGAACAAGAGTCCATCTACGAGAAGTTGCGCCTGTTAAACACACAGCAGCAAGCAGCTGGATCAGCCTTGGATCCTGAGGTCATTGTTCCATCTTCATCCTCAGCTGTGAATCAAGCGCCAAGCAGCCACTTTCATCATCATAACCAGGTGCAGGTGCAGGTGCATCATCAACCACTGCAGCAACAGAGCTGGCCCCCAAGACATTATTCTTCGGCAGGATCTTGGTTTCCCAGCTCACTGGCCAGTGGCAATGAAATAGCCATTACATCGCCTTCGAGCTTAGCCTATACAACGGCAGGATCACGATCAACAACTGTCATCCCGGAGCCTTTGAGTCCACCCAACGACATTGCGGCGCATTTAAGAAGCTGTCCTGTGCCGACAACAGAGGATGTTCATTTAAAGAAAGGTAAGAGAATATCCATGCATTTTATTACAAAGAAGAATATTAAATGGCAGAAAGCTGTCTCTACCCAAATTTGTGTTTTGCTCGATATGTGTACGCACGAACGAATTAAAATATCGAGAAGAAAAGCATTTGCAAATATTCCCCTTGTGCTTATTCTGTTTTCTATTTCTTATTTTTATCAGTTATAAAAAATGTCTTAGACTAAACGTGCGTAAATGCGATGGGCACGTGACCAACTTGATTGAATCAAACTTTCTCTAAGACTTACAGATTTAATAAAAAATAGGAATATGCCAGAGCACCAAAGCTAGGAATCGCAAAAAAAAATGCAGCAAACTATTCCCCCAGTTTTAAATAATTCCTGTTAGCCTTTGATTTGATGAGGTCTTATTAATTCTTAATGATCGAATAGTAAACTGCAAGGGCTGCCGAAGTAAGGTTTTATTCTTTGATTTAACCTAGAATATTTATAGTGTTCAGAAAGTACAATAAAAACTTTTTGGAAATTTATTAATAGTCAGCCTTGTCCTGTTTTAGGAATTCTGTGAATATGAAATCCTGAAAAAATAGAAGCCATCCCAAGTGATTTAACAATGCTTCATAAAAGTCTGAATTTGAAGATTTCGATCTAAAAAGTTTGAAACCACGAAAGCAGAAATTGTGTGGGAAAATTGTTAGTGTTATATTTTGACTCCATCTCTTGATAAGTAGGCCTCTCCCTTCTTCAAAGCCTTGGGGCAATGGACATCCACTGACGTTACCACTGTACCGTGGTTGACAGGTTTACCCTTATCCCGTGTAGCCGTGTAGTTGGTTTTAATGCGATTTACAGACTCATTTTACAGGCGATGACACTTCATTAAACGACAAACCGTTGCGAGGGTGGTTGTGGTAAAGAGCGATGGGTTTTATATGGTCGGGATTTAGATTTTTGGTTGGCTGGGGGGTTGAACTCTGCTCTGGTGATGATTGTGGGGGTGCATAAATAGATTACAGAAAAATACATATTTATAAAAGTTGTATATTTTCACAGTCCTCATCTCAAACATCTCAAAAAAATCTCAACGGTCTTATCTAGCTTTTGCCTTTTCCGTGTAAAGTGTCACAGTGTTTTAAATCTATTGCTTTAAGAACAAATTTTCCCATCACATATGTAACTTGATTTTGAAATAAGAATTGTCAAAAGTTTTTACGAGGAGCCCGAAACTATTTGTTATAAATTAAATTAATCTGATAAAATAATTCAGAAGATAAAGGTGTTTACTCTTAGCAATATTTTATTTATTATTTAAAATTTAATTTAATTTTCTTACATATTAAACAATGTGCACTGTCCTTAAACTCAAGGTCTGCTACTACACGGTCATATCACCCTCTCTCAGATTCCATCTAACTAGAATTTGCCCTTGTTTTTTGCTGCCGGCATCTCTGACTACGGCGTCTGTCATTGTGACGCTCAGTTGTAACTATTGCTATTGCTGTAGGCTGTCAGAACATTGCAGTTAGCCAGCCCGGTGACATGTGCTTTGAAGAGAGATAAAGATACACAGACACAGACACAGATACAGATACAGGAGAACAGGGTTTATCCCGCGGCGGAGGCATGGCATCTCTGCCATCAGCGCCTATTTGGCTCTGTCATATTCACTAAAATTCAACGTCAAGCACACTCACAACCTCAACACACCTTTAGCTTAAGCCGACACATAAATAATGCCTCGGCGGTTACATTATTTGAAGTGACCGCAAACGCAAACGCAAAGAGCTATTTGTATCGACACGATAGCATATTTTAATAATGAATTTAAGCTTTTACTAAGGCTAAATTATTAACAAATTTGTTTTGCCTCCGATTCATTTATCGAAAGAGCTTGATGGCCATCAGACAGATGAAACGGGATCCAACGAAGAAGATAACTCGAATGGAGGAGCCTCAAACATAGAAAACAACAATGAGGATGATCAGGCCCGACTGATACTAAAAAGAAAGCTGCAACGCAATAGGACATCATTTACGAACGACCAAATAGATAGTCTAGAGAAAGGTAAGAGCAAACCAAAATTATTTTTTCTACAAGGGTTTTACCTACAATTACTCATACTTTGATATATCCCTTTATGCGGTCGGGATGCATATCTGCAGCATATTGCAACCGATCAAAAGGTAATATTTTTCAATATACACTGCCCAAGTGATACGTTTTTATTTAATATAGATCTGCATAAAGCATTTAACACATTTTGTGGTCTGGCCGCACTCTACTGTGTGTTGTGCGAAACATATGCTATCTTTCCCGCCAATTTTGTAAGAAAGCGAAGTAAAGTTTGCTGCTGGCATTGAACTTTACATTGTTTTTAAAGTGAAGGTTAATTGATTTAAAAAACTACACTATTGGAAAGGTAATGTGATCTATTTTTCATGTTTTATCGAGTTATTATGTTTCTTATTGTATTTGACCTGTGAATTGGCAATATTGGTATGTTGCAGATATGCATCAAAATACGTTTCTGAGTAAAATTTTTCTTCGTAATTTTTGATGCAGTTATGCAACATACACATGTTTTTGTCTTTACTATATTGTCTTGTGTCTTCTTTTATATGTTATTTGTGTATTATGATCTGTGTTTTGTGTTCAACTATGGTGATTACATTAATTGTTTTAAGGTATGCGGAATGAAATACGAACACGTGTTGTAATACAAATAGCAAATTTATTCCAAGTCAGAGGAACTTACATTTTATATATGTTTTTTATAAGACTTTAAGCTATATTACAAAAAATATTCATGACCGTAGCGAGCAGCTTTCCTTAGATTTTCGGGTACCTTTCGCATAGCCTCCTAAATTCCCTTTGTATCCATTTTAGCAAGCTCTCTTTTGATTTTTAATATTAAACAGTCAATGTTTTTCGGCTTATAATTCTTGCTGTAAACATTTCTTTTAAAATTTGCCCAAAACTTTTCAATTGGCCTTAGCTGAGGCACATTTGGAGGATTTTGCGCCTTAGGGGGTTATATACCTTTTTTTAAAAAAAAAAATCGAAAAATTTTGTTTGCTGAATCCTAAAGTACAATTCATAAAGAACATTTTCCCAAATTTTCATAGAGATCCGAACAATAGTTCCATAGGAAAACAGCTTTTTGTGTCGCGGTTTGTCACACTCAACACACTCAACCTCGAACTTTAAATGCGATTATCTCGAAATCGTTTTTTTACAAAAGTGCCTTTGCCGTGACTACGATTCCGCAAGAACCATTTGATCGATCTGCTTCATTTTTTTTTTTTTAATTGTTTGCAATGAATGTGCGGAGTTCGTGAACGATTAAGTTTTCAAGAAAAAATTTTAATTTTTTAAATAAGAATTTTTGAATACAATTTTTAGTGCTAAAAAAATTACCTTTTAAAAAAAATCGTTACTGTTTACAGAAAAAACGCAATATTCATTAAAGTAATCGTTCACGAACCAGACACTCCCTTTCTGGACACTCCCTATTTATACTAATGAAATGTTCTCTGTTTATTGACCTCAGTTGACCTGCTGACCTTCAATCGTAGTCACCGCGAGCCTCTTTAAAAAAAATGGGTTTGGTAGAATCGCCATAACTCCGGTAATTATTTATATTTTTTCTTTTTTCTTCAAAAGATGTACAATCAATAAATGATAACATTTGTGTAATAAAATGACTGCTTCATATTTAAAAAAAAAATCCAAAGTTTCCTCAATTTTTCCACTGAAAAAGGTATATAACCCCTTAGGCACAAACTCAATGCTCAAATGGTCAAGCCTCCAGTGTTGTTTTAGCATAATGAGCAGATGCCAAATCGGGCCAAAACACTGTATCATCATTTGCATGATATTTATCAATAAATTTTTTAACGGCCGGTAGACATTTGTCCTTGTAATTCTGCGCATTCACCGCTAGTCCTGCTTTAAAAAACACGGGATCGCTTATTCCACGTTCGCTAATGGCCAGCCACAATAAAACCTTTTTAGGAAACTTTGTTTTTGTAATTTGAGTTACATTTTGTGGTGGATGATTATTAGGGAGCTTAAAGTAGTGTTTTGGAGTCCATTCATGGCCCTCCATTGTGAAATATGTCTCATCATCCATTATGCAAACCTTTAAACTACTTGCAGAGAACAAATTTCTAGTAAGCGCGTGCAGCCGAAGTTTAATAGTTCTCTCTGGGCATCTGAGACTTTAAGAACAGTTTTTTTGAACATTTCATCACTCCCAATTCTTGAATGTACTTTTTTATTGTTTTGTCGCTAACATTGTATTTTTTGGCCAGCGCACGATACGATTTTGCTGTGCGACCCACAATTTCAGCCTTTAATTTGGCTCTAACTTGAAACTGCTGTAATGGACACTTTTTTCCGGACCCAGGGGCTCTATTCATTTTTTTTCCACTTTGAATATCCGAAATACCTTTATAAATAAAAGTTTTTTTTGAAGCCCATAGCCGAAAAGTAGTAAAAAATTGCATTTTTTGGCTGAGTTGGGTTATTTGCACAATATGTGCATATCAAATTTCCACGCTCTGCTGTGCTTAGAGACATTGCCACGACTACTGTTTTTCTAGAAAGCTAATATTTATTGTGTTGCAAGCTGGAATAGTACCGTTAATTGTCATGTGTTCTGTTCTTCTCCGTTAATTCTTGGAAATTCTTGCGAACATGTTTAATTTTGTTCGTATTTCATTCCGCATACCTTAAAGAAGTTTTTCATTCTTGGGAAAACTGTCAGGAATAAGGTTAACGTCGTCGCAAATAGCCAGTATTTTTGATAGTGCAGATAGCGAGGATGAGCTTGACTTTTCTGCTGATGACGAAAGCAATTATTCTAAAGATAAGGAAGATTTGCATACCACAGGAGACGAATACATCGGTGAAGATTTGAATATCGTTACCTCTGACACCATGGATGAAAATAGGTCTAGCCAAATCAATATGAAAAGGAATTTGCTGTGGAGGAAATGGAGTTTGATCTTCAATGAGAAGCAACTGCAACTGCTTGCAAGTACTGCATTGCCTCCAGAACTGATGGAACTTTCGAAATATTATGTCCCAAAAATCTTTTGAAGCAATCAAACATTCCATTCATTTCAACAACAACGATAATAATCTCCCAACGTCCAATCTCTTCTACGCTCGACTTTTTAAAATACAGCCCCTTGACGAGTTAAATAATACTTTTTCTAAAGTACTTAAGGAGCAGTTTCAATGTGTCGCTGAACAGATTTGCTCTTCAAAAACTCGATGTCATTTAAAGCGGTACAATCCCAACAAGCCTCATAAATGGGGATTTAAAATATATGTCCTATACGGAATTTCTGGCTTCTGCTACAAGTTTGAGATAGACTCTGGTAAAGAAAAGGTTCAACTCCCTATCGAGCCAGATTTAGGTGCAGCATCGAATTTTGTAATAAGATTGTTTTCGCCTTTACTTTACTGTGGAGGATATGCGCAAGTTATGTGCAACAAATGTGGATTTGCTTTATGCTTTAACAAAAGAAGCAATTGTTTTAAAGATTGTCATTTAAATGAATGTGTTATAATTACATGGAAACATTTGCATTTATTTCATTTGAATTTATATTAGTTTTTTATTTTTTCTATATCAAACACCTATAATTATAATAAGCTTAAAAGCTTATTATCCTGTATAAGTCATTTTGAATACAATTTATTGTTTAAACTATGTTATAATATCATCTTTCAAAATATATACTTGTTGAATTTTCTGGATATATGTGGGGTTTTTATTTATTAAGATAATATTAATGTTTTAATTAAGTTTAGTTTTACGTTAACATCTATTTAATGTTAGAAAATCCATAGTCTCCGCGTCGTTTACGTCTTCTTCTCTCGTCGAATACTCTAACCGTCCTCTGTCGGCTCTCGTCACGAACTGCTCCGTGTACGTCTTCTTTCGGCTCTCGTTTCAAACTGCTCCAGCCGTCTGCGTTCTCGCTGCTTATATTGGGATCAGTCGCTGCCTTCTCGGAATCGTTGATATACGTCGTAGTTCTTCAGTGGTTCAACTTCTCTTTTTCCGCGTATTATTGCGATCATCGACTTCGACTTCTGTTTTCCTCGAATTATTGTCTTTGCGTTTTCGTTGTCCAGGGCGTCGTCAATGTTCATATGCGAATACGTGGAAATATCTCTCCCACATATATATTTTTTTTCCCCCCAAAAACGTATTTGATGCATATCTGCAACAAATAAATATTCTCCAATAAATCGGCTAAAAATCAAAATCTGGAAAAACAAAAAAGAATAGTATTTTTTATTTTTGAATATCTATCGAATCTATCGAAAAGAAACGGCATCAAAATTAGTTTTCAGGCCGGATAAAGGGATATTATTATTATTATTGAGAAATTAACACGTATGTAATTAAAATTACGCGTATAGCTATAGCAGCTGAAGGCCTTAAGCTAAACTTTGTCTTAATTTCATATAATTTTCAGAGTTTGAACGCACCCATTACCCTGATGTCTTTGCACGCGAACGCTTGGCAGGAAAGATTGGATTGCCGGAGGCCAGGATACAGGTTTGGTTCTCCAATCGTCGTGCCAAATGGCGTCGCGAAGAGAAGCTTCGTAATCAGCGAAGAACTCCAAATTCAACAGGAGCCAGTGGCACCTCATCATCCACTTCAGCAACGGCATCATTAACAGATAGTCCCAATAGTTTGAGTGCTTGTTCTTCTCTGCTAGGTGGAGGAGGTGGAGGATCCGTGGTAGGAGGTGCCCCGAGCTTGACGTCACCAAATATCTTGGCCTGCAACACTGCTCCAGGTGTACCTGAGAGCACTGATAGCCCAACGCCCACAAATTTGCACCATAGATCTAGTGCAAGCTCTGCTGACAACACCCAAGGGCGCAGCAATGAAGACTGTAGAGGAGGTGGCGGCGACACTTGTTCACCCTGTCCTCTTGGAATTTCCGGCCAGCAACATCACCAGACCAACATTTCTCCTCATGTGCATTCCCATGCCCATGCGCTGGTTCCTGCCATATCCCCACGACTAAACTTCAGCACCGGCAGCTTCGGCGGCCCCATGAGTGCCATGTACTCCAATATGCACCATACAACTGCTCTGTCCATGAGCGATACCTATGGGTAAGAGTCTTTATTATTTTAAATTTTATTTTATTAGAAATAATTATTTAAACCTAAATACCAATAGAAAAAAAAGTGTACTAATATAATTAATGAAAAAATCTTCAAATACCATCAATTTTCAGATCGGTTGGACACATGCCCAGCTTTAACCATTCCTCTGTCGTTGGCTCATCACTTGCGCCACCAATATCGCCAATATCCCAACAGGGTGGCGATCTAACGCCTCCTTCGCTTTATCCTTGTCATATGAACCTACGACCGCCGCCACATCATTTGGTTACGAATGATGGCACTTCCCACGTAGATTCCAGAGGAAACTGTAGTGGATCATCAGGGGGATACGAGGCACTGTCTGCCTATGCTTTGCCACCACCACCACCACCGCCGCCAATTCCATGCTCAAACAGTACATCAACTTCGAATTTCTCCGAAAGCTCTCCCTCATCCAGCACAACCGTCGCCGCCTCTGTTACCTCTGCCCATCATCACCATCATTCCACTATGGAATCCCGGCACTCGCCATCCTGTGGATCCAACTCCAATCACCTGGGTATTAGCCATACTTCTGTCTTTGCCACGGACACAATCTCCCCGACCGTGTCTCCATACATGAGCTACAACTATGCGGCAGCTGCCGCTTCGGCTTCCTCCAGTGCCAATGGGACAACTAATGTTTCTGGGGGAAACGTGTCCTCTGGTAAGCAACAGTTTTTTGCCTCTTGCTTTTATTCACCTTGGGTTTAGGTTTAGACCTAGTTATAAGATGCCCCTGAAATCCAAAAATGAGGTTATAAAAATAATAAATCGAATTTACATATCTCTTAACTAAAAATATAAAGAGGTTGTAGAACGAACTGTCACTCCGCCCACTAATTCATAATCCTAGTAAACATAAAATATTTTGGTGTCTGAATGAAATTATTTAAAAGTATAAGGGGCAAGGCAGAGTAAACGTCTGCTAGGTAGCTACAATAGCAAGAGGACCAAGGACTGTTTGGAGTTGAGCAAAGGATCTCTCCGAATAGTCACGGTTTTCCTGACCGGGCACTGCAGACTGCGCAAGCATCTGTAAAATCTCAAGTTAGGGGAGGACAGTCTTTGCAGACTTTCTCTGGAAGAAGACGATACTCCGGAACACCTACTTGAGGAGTGCCCGGGGGTCCTTACACTCACCACACAGGAAGTGAGGGCTCTTCGACCAGGCGACATCATCGATCAATTTTGCGATCGATTGAACTGTTCGAAGAGCTATAGCTCATACACAAGGACGAGGGCACAATAGACCCTAGTGGTCGCAGTGCACTAACCTCTTGTGAACTATTATTATTATTATTATTATTAAGGCGAATAAAGCGGTTGGAGCATGTTCATGCTGGCAATGCAAGTATAGATGCTGCAGAAGTGAAGTGAAACACATACAAAAACTGTGTTGTGAAAAACTCCAAGTTTATTATCAGATTTTGGCTCCGCACACGTATGAATATTTACAGGTATTTAAAATATTTTAAATTATTTTATTTATTATTTATTTTAATTTTTTATTGTATGTATAGTATTCGGTTGGCAACATTTGGTAAGTATTTGATCCGGCTGTGTAATATTTATCTAGAAATAATGTCAAATTAGTAAATTATAATTATTAGTACCGTAATCTGAAAGGGTATACAAACTTTGGCGTGCCGAAGTTATTATTTATGTTACCAATCTGCAGTATTTCTGAAGGCGTTAAATTGGGACGATACAACGTTCGGCGGATCCGGTCCGGTCCGTTAAATATAAAAGAAGAATCGAAATGTGCAGGAAATCCATTATTTGAATATACATATATAATATTTTATTATAAAATAAACTGTAGCATGTGGACATGCGCTTTTAAATCGACTCACAAGAGTCACAAGTATTCACTCTCACTTCGTTTACGCTCTTGGTTTTCTGATCAGCTGCTCAGCTACTCAGTTTCATCTCGACATCCGAACCACGTAGCTGCAAGCCCACCTACTGAAACAATCTACCTTGAATTCTTCCTTTTTTCTTCGGTTTTTCGGTTCTCTATGCACAAGTTAAATACAATTAAATTTAATAGCTAATTATGTGCAACTTGGCGGTGAATAATAATCGTATTTATTTAAAAATAAGCAAAATATGTGCGAAATTGTATTGCAGCATAAAACCAACATAAAAGAAATACACATAAAAATAGAATTTCCTTTAGCATATATTTATATATGTATAAAATATAAATAAATACCCTAATACAATAGGTATGTTTCTTTATTTCCAAGTGATTTGTTATCGCTAAAATTATATACATATATGTACATAAGTACAAAATCTTTATGCAGAATTATTATATTGCTTGTATATATATCTTGTGTATACATATTTGTGTGTCGCTCTGGTTTACGTTTCTCCCTGCATACAAAAGGAGGCAATACTGAGTGCACTTTTTTCAGCGATAAACTGAAGTTCAAGAACGACCACAAAAAATGTATTATTATGTTTATAAATGGTTTTAATTGAATACAATAGAGTGGTCCGTCATGAAGAGAGAACGAGAGAGTGACTCGTGTGAAACCTGTAGTACATACAAATGTATACAACTGTATGGAACTCATATTTGTTCTGATTGTTCAAATTGGGGTGGTCATTTTACTATATGGAGACGCAATAACGTTAAAAATAATCTAATGCTTATATTGACTATATATTTTTTATATTTTCTTCAACATAAATAAATAATGTCTAGCAATGCTCCAAATGTTGGGGTAGGTCTCATCAATAAAGACTTTCTTGATCTATAATAAAAGTTTCCGAATATTATTAAACCAGCTTCGGTTAACCGAAGTGAGCTTCCTATTTTTTGTTTATTCTTATATTATTATTTAACAAAATGTCTCACAATTCTAGCCTCTTTTATTACAAGACAACGGTTTCATATGCAAAAATCATGAAATACAACACGTACCATGGTTTGAAAAATGTATGCTGGACTTTGGATCAATATTATAACAAAAAGAGCTCAATTAACATTTTTAAGGGCACTTACATTAGAATAAATGCCAATATTGTTCAATATCCTGTCTGTGAATGCAATGAAATTAAAAAAAACTCTCGAATGATATTTCAAAATTCAAAAAAATACCACCAGATCCTTGTGAAACGATGTTGGGCTGTCGTTGTACTTTTAGTGTTGGCAACAGCACATATTGCCTATGGCCAAAAACAAAATCTTCAAATTCCTGCTAGCGATGATTTAAGTCCTAATAAAAACATATCTTTTACGACTTCACCGAGCAAAGATGATCACGATCACGATCAAGTTGAGACAAAAAACACGGAAATTAACCAAATGATTGTGCAACAAAATAAGGTGTCTGTAGCCGTTCAAGGCGTTTCTATTTATCGCAACACCTTACTCAATATAGAGAGTATGTTACATCGTCAGTTGCGTGAGAAAGCGAAACTCGACAACTTAGAATCGATTAAAATGCATATACTCATGAGATTAAATCTAAAGAAATTACCAAATATAACGAAACCCATCTCAGTGCCGCAAAATATATTAGATAATTTTTACAAAGACTATAACGCATCAACCGCAAAACATATGCCGAAATTGGCAGAAGACTATCTCGAGGTATCCCCAAAATATATAGTCAAAGATAATGGAAAGACAGAAGAGATACGTGATGAAAATTTCTCGTCACAAATGCAAGGAGACGATCCTAATACTGTTAATACATTTCGCAACGATTTCGATCCAAATAAGACTTATTCCCCTAATGATAGCGAAGAAGAGGAATACGACAACATTCTTTCACACATTAGCAGCATATATATCTTTCCTGAACGTAAGTGTACTATATCCAAGGTCTTATATCTATACAACCAATAATATCTTAATATCTTAATATCTTAATATCTTAATATCTTAATATCTTAATATCTTAATATCTTAATATCTTAATATCTTAATATCTTAATATCTTAATATCTTAATATCTTAATATCTTAATATCTTAATATCTTAATATCTTAATATCTTAATATCTTAATATCTTAATATCTTAATATCTTAATATCTTAATATCTTAATATCTTAATATCTTAATATCTTAATATCTTAATATCTTAATATCTTAATATCTTAATATCTTAATATCTTAATATCTTAATATCTTAATATCTTAATATCTTAATATCTTAATATCTTAATATCTTAATATCTTAATATCTTAATATCTTAATATCTTAATATCTTAATATCTTAATATCTTAATATCTTAATATCTTAATATCTTAATATCTTAATATCTTAATATCTTAATATCTTAATATCTTAATATCTTAATATCTTAATATCTTAATATCTTAATATCTTAATATCTTAATATCTTAATATCTTAATATCTTAATATCTTAATATCTTAATATCTTAATATCTTAATATCTTAATATCTTAATATCTTAATATCTTAATATCTTAATATCTTAATATCTTAATATCTTAATATCTTAATATCTTAATATCTTAATATCTTAATATCTTAATATCTTAATATCTTAATATCTTAATATCTTAATATCTTAATATCTTAATATCTTAATATCTTAATATCTTAATATCTTAATATCTTAATATCTTAATATCTTAATATCTTAATATCTTAATATCTTAATATCTTAATATCTTAATATCTTAATATCTTAATATCTTAATATCTTAATATTTATATCTTAATATCTTAATATCTTAATATCTTAATATCTTAATATCTTAATATCTTAATATCTTAATATCTTAATATCTTAATATCTTAATATCTTAATATCTTAATATCTTAATATCTTAATATCTTAATATCTTAATATCTTAATATCTTAATATCTTAATATCTTAATATCTTAATATCTTAATATCTTAATATCTTAATATCTTAATATCTTAATATCTTAATATCTTAATATCTTAATATCTTAATATCTTAATATCTTAATATCTTAATATCTTAATATCTTAATATCTTAATATCTTAATATCTTAATATCTTAATATCTTAATATCTTAATATCTTAATATCTTAATATCTTAATATCTTAATATCTTAATATCTTAATATCTTAATATCTTAATATCTTAATATCTTAATATCTTAATATCTTAATATCTTAATATCTTAATATCTTAATATCTTAATATCTTAATATCTTAATATCTTAATATCTTAATATCTTAATATCTTAATATCTTAATATCTTAATATCTTAATATCTTAATATCTTAATATCTTAATATCTTAATATCTTAATATCTTAATATCTTAATATCTAATATCTTAATATCTTAATATCTTAATATCTTAATATCTTAATATCTTAATATCTTAATATCTTAATATCTTAATATCTTAATATCTTAATATCTTAATATCTTAATATCTTAATATCTTAATATCTTAATATCTTAATATCTTAATATTTAATATCTTAATATCTTAATATCTTAATATCTTAATATCTTAATATCTTAATATCTTAATATCTTAATATCTTAATATCTTAATATCTTAATATCTTAATATCTTAATATCTTAATATCTTAATATCTTAATATCTTAATATCTTAATATCTTAATATCTTAATATCTTAATATCTTAATATCTTAATATCTTAATATCTTAATATCTTAATATCTTAATATCTTAATATCTTAATATCTTAATATCTTAATATCTTAATATCTTAATATCTTAATATCTTAATATCTTAATATCTTAATATCTTAATATCTTAATATCTTAATATCTTAATATCTTAATATCTTAATATCTTAATATCTTAATATCTTAATATCTTAATATCTTAATATCTTAATATCTTAATATCTTAATATCTTAATATCTTAATATCTTAATATCTTAATATCTTAATATCTTAATATCTTAATATCTTAATATCTTAATATCTTAATATCTTAATATCTTAATATCTTAATATCTTAATATCTTAATATCTTAATATCTTAATATCTTAATATCTTAATATCTTAATATCTTAATATCTTAATATCTTAATATCTTAATATCTTAATATCTTAATATCTTAATATCTTAATATCTTAATATCTTAATATCTTAATATCTTAATATCTTAATATCTTAATATCTTAATATCTTAATATCTTAATATCTTAATATCTTAATATCTTAATATCTTAATATCTTAATATCTTAATATCTTAATATCTTAATATCTTAATATCTTAATATCTTAATATCTTAATATCTTAATATCTTAATATCTTAATATCTTAATATCTTAATATCTTAATATCTTAATATCTATCGTACTACCTGATTTCAAATTTCTTATATTATTAGAGTACAGTTTCTTTATATTTTATCTAGAATTCCAGCCACACTCCCGTAACAATCGAAATCGAAACAAACCCAACGCGGATTTTCTGCTATTTAAAATTGACAAAAGCTATTCCGACTTATCATATGCTACGCTTCATTTATATCTACGCGGATGGGATTGGATAAGCACACATCAGCCAGAACTTATCGAAGAGATCAAAAAGCAACAAAGCAAAGATATAGTTGTTACTATACACCGGGCTGTGCGACGGTCAAATAACTCAAGTATTACTCATAAATCCAAAATATTTGAATTTCGACAGAGGATTCCATCGGGACTAGGAGAATGGGTCAATGTTGACTTGTTTAAATCCCTCTTTAGTGTTGATCGTGGAGGAAATAAGACCCAGGAGATTCTAATCAAAGGTGCGGAGTTCTGGATGAAGCCATTAGTTGTGACCACCGATAACTCGGCATCAAAGAATCCATTGGTAAGACAACAGCTTGTAGTGTTCTCTTAAAGTTCCCAAAAGAACAGCTAAGATACTTTATTTTTTTCTTAATTTATAGACCGTTCATATAGAAATTGGATCCCAAAAGAAGCATCGAAGAAAAAGAAGTGTATTTATGGATTGTACAGAAAATGATCATGATTTGCGTTGCTGTCGTTACCCACTCAAAGTTAACTTTACCAGCTTCGGATGGCATTTTGTGGTAGCGCCAACATCATTCGATGCATTTTTCTGCAGTGGCGATTGTAAGGTTGGTTATTTAGAACAATATCCGCACACGCATTTAGCAGCATTAACTACGTCCGCTACACCGTGTTGTTCGCCAACAAAGATGAGTTCCTTAAGTTTATTATATTTTGATGACAATCATAATCTAGTACTAAGTGTTATACCAAATATGTCTGTTGAAGGTTGCAGCTGTTCCTAAGAAATGGACTGTTGACATTTTTTGCAGATAAATAATTGTAATAATAACACATTGAACTATATAAAAATATTGAATGTAAATAAGAGATCTATATTCTTCGGATAAAAACAAATTAGATTTAGTTCAATTAAAACATTTTATTACAAATTTACAAAAAAATAAGCTCTTCAAAACGGAGCTTAGCAACAAGTGGGAGTGGACCGGCATGTCTACCACCTATGATGTGAAACCACATGCTATTAGGTGGTACACTGACGGCTCACTAACAGAGGATGGTGGGGGTGCGGGTGTCTGCGGACCCCGACTTAAATATCACGAACCTCTAGTACCTTTCAAGCGGAAGTACACGCGATAGAGATGTGCCTCGCTCAATATTGAGCGGGGTTACAATCGGAGAGACATAGCCATTTTCTCAGATAGACAGGCAGCAATCAGAGCACTCAGTGCACATAAGATTGTTTCTAGACTAGTATGGCAATGTATAGGAACACTCAATGTAAACTCAGAGTAAACGTCTGCTAGGTAGCTACAATAGCAAGAGGACCAAGGACTGTTTGGAGTTGAGCAAAGGATCTCTCCGAATAGTCACGGGTTTCCTGACCGGGCACTGCAGACTGCGCAAGCATCTGTACAATCTCAAGTTAGGGGAGGACAGTGTTTGCAGACTTTATCTGGAAGGAGGCGAGACTCCGGAACACCTACTTGAGGAGTGCCCGGCTATCAGTCGGTTGAGGTTGACCCACTTTGGGGGGCCTTACACTCACCACACAGGAAATAAGGGCTCTTCGACCAGGCGACATCATCGCATTCTTGCGTTCGATTGAACTGCTCGAGGAGCTATAGCTCATACACTAGGACGAGGGCAGTCCTAGTCCATACACTAGTGGTCGCAGTGCACATACCTCTTTATATTATTATTATTATTATTACCAAAAAAAATAAATAAATAATAAAAATAAATAAATAAATAATTTGCCTATTAAAGTGTATCTGGCGCCAGTTGGGATTATTCGCAGATGTGAAACTCCGATTTCCTGATTCCGATTCCCGATAACAGGCAACCACAGGGGTTGTTCTAGATTTCATAACGTTTCAACATTACAAGCGTTCCACCGTCCCGGTAGCGCGGTTAACGGTGGATTGTGCGCAGTGGAGTTTCAGCATCTTTGCCAAATAATTGTTAGCGTAATTACAAAATACCGCCTTGGTCACACTTAAAGCAGGGTCGAGGAAAAAATATGTATACAATCCAGAGGAAATATATACAATATGAGTTTTGTTAACAAAGAAAGGAATAAATATGAATAATTGCGTTGTTGACGTAGAATACGAATATGTTGTGTTAAAAGTGAGTTCTAATAAAAGATGCGTATTAGTCGAATAATAATAAATTTACCTTTCAGATAAATAACGTAGATATTAGTCACTTGCCAAGGTATGAAGCGGTTCAAAAGTTCCTTCAGGCTAAAGAAACTTTAGTTGTTGAATTGAGCAGGCAAAAGCAAAATCACAATGCCTTAGCTTTAAATATTAAACAAGAACTTTGCTGCAATTCATCAGATAGGTATACGGAAACCGTTGCAAAAAAGCAACTCGAAGAGGAAACTGATTCTAATATAATTGGAATTCAACCCGAACCTTCTGCATCAACAAAAACAGCAATTTCTGGTGTCAGTCAGCAAATCAATTCCGTTACACCATTAATTCCTGCAGAAACAGAACCTTTAAACAATCCCGTAATTTTAACACTAAGGACCTTTAATAGCGAGAAAAAAACATCGAAGGAAGTTCAAACACAAACGGTATTAAACGCAGACATTATAAAAGATCACGACCTGGTCCAGACAATAACTGATCACTTTATTGAGCAAGAACATCACATTTTTGAACAATGCTTGGAGCCGGAAATTGATATTGAGGTGAGATGGGGATACTATTAATTTAAATAATTCCTAGTTGCTATTGGCAAATATATTATAACCTTTCTTTGTATATTTATTATTTTGTTTAAATTCGACAGGAAATAACAATCTCCAAAGCTGTTATTAACGATACTAGCAATGATATCGGCATATATATTTGCTCTACCGGCTATCAGTCTTCAAGCATCGATGCGACTAACAAGGGAGATCAGATAATATGCAATGATACCGGAGAGATCTGCGAAGATGTATTCATCAGTGGCATTGAACCGAAAAGTATAGCCCAGAATGATGGACGCCTACGGCAGGGTGATCAGATACTGCGCATTAATGGTATCGATGTGAAGAATAAGGAAGAGGCAGAGCTAAAGATATCGGAGAGTAGCACTGCTGTGACGCTTCTCGTTAGTCGAATTCTATACCCAGTAAGCATAAAATGTGTTCAATTTCGGCTAGTTTACTTTATTACTTGGTGGGTTTCGGATCAACTAAAATATTATAAATGTCTTGTCTATTATAGGAAGACGATGACGACGATGATGACGACATCGAGAGTAATTTTGAATATGCCAATACTACTTTTTTGCCCGATGACTACACCAATGTTGTGGATAAGTTGGATAAAGTCCTGTTAAGTCACGTTCATCAGTTTAATGAATTATCTAGTAAAGAAGGTGTTTCAACAACACAACCAAAACCGAATTCAACAACACAGCATCAGAATACAGCAACAACAACAACAACAACCAATTCTTCCTTGCCAAAAAAGATGGCCGAACAGCCTAGCAAAAACCCTTTCCTTGATACAAAAAACGTAGATCAATCAAACAATATCCGAGTTACGAAAAATGATTACGATGAGACCGAGCATATTTATGAGACAATTCCCGAAGATTCGGAATCAGAACCCTTATACTGTTCACCCTATCAAAGTTCAAACTATATAACTAAAATAGGATCGGCATCTTCGGAAGCATTGGAAACTTCTGCAAAGCAACAACAAACAGAACGTGTTGCCCAATGGCTGGGCTTAAAATCAGCAAAAGCAACTGTTACCTCCGTAGTTGGTAATCGCCCGACACTGCCCTCGAAGCCCACTGCCACATGCAGCAGGGTCTTTACCCTACGCAGCACAACAAGTCGATCCAGCAGCAGTGGCTATGCTCGAAATAATAATGTTAATGGAGGAAACAAGTTGGTTTTTACACAACAAGAAGAAGTCGACAACTCATCAAGTGCCTACAATACAGGAGGTTCCAATAACAGCGCCTCGCCACAAGTCGTTGACGACACCACAGCAGTGACAGTGGATAATTGTGGAGAAAATCACCTCGTTGACACCACTCCTGTGAGCAGTATGTTACTTTTGCCATTTGGAAAATCTGGACGGATTGGTCTCTGTTCAGCCAATTTACAAGCAACGTATGTTAGCGGTGAGTCAAATATACATTGTATTGCAACTTTTTTATTGTGCATTTATTTACTACATAATATTTGGGTTCTGGCAGCAACAGTTGATCTTAGATATTTTTCATCACACACATGCTTTTTCTGACTTTAGCTTCCGTACTTTCTAATTTTTAGAGTGTCTAAACAAAGGCAATCATGAAGATGACAACAGCATTCTTAAAGCAGGAAATGAGGAGTCATCTCATAACCACTGTCCACAGTTCAACGCCCCAAATTTAAGCCGCTATCACTTTGTGAGTAGTCAAGAGGTAAGTGCATTTAGGTATATTATAAATTATCTCACAAGCTTATAAAGTAACCATATACTGGGTACCAGTACCAGTACCGGCAATGAAGCGGCCGACATAATGGCTAGAAAGGGGGCGAGTACGCCCTTCTAGGCAAGGCAGAGTAAACGTCTGCTAGGAAGCTCCAATAGCAAGAGGACCAAGGACTGTTTGGAGTTGAGCAAAGGATCTCTCCGAATAGTCACCGTTTTCCTGACCGGGCACTGCAGACTGCGCAAGCATCTGTACAATCTCAAGTTAGGGGAGGACAGTCTTTGCAGACTTTGTCTGGGAGGAGACGAGATTCCGGAACACCTACTTGAGGAGTGCCCGGCTATCAGTCGGTTGAGGTTGGCCCACTTGGGGGGCCTTACACTCACCACACAGGAAATGAGCAGGCGACATCATCGCATTCTTGCGATCGATTGAACTGTTCGAAGAGCTATAGCTCATACACTAGGACGAGGGCACAATAGACCCTAGTGGTCGCAGTGCACTAACCTCTCGTAAACTATTACTATGGATTATTATATATATTTATTTATATAGGTCGCTAGTAAATGCCATGAGTTGTCAACAAATAGCTCAAAACCCAATGACGCACTCTTCAGAACCGAATCAAACAATGCAGATGAAATTCCAATGGTTTGGAAGGTAAAACGTCGCCCCGATGGATCGAGATATATAGTCAAAAGACCAGTGCGCAATCGTATACCCCAAGTCTCATCTTCGATTCGGAAAAACATGCGTTATAACGAAGTTACGACCACCGAAGAAGATACAGTATCGGAAGTAAAAATAGGTCGATATTGGACAAAGGAAGAGCGAAAGCGACATATTGAAAAGGCTCGGGAACGACGTCAGCAACAACAGCAGCAGATACAATAACTGCATTTCCTCTTATTACTAAAGAAAATAAATTTACAAATTCTTTATTGAACTTATGTTTCCATTCAAAAAACAATATCAACAAAATCAAATATAGACCGATTCCATGCCATGTTAAATTTTTACTTAATACAAACGTTGATATTTATAATTTGGAATACACACAAAACTCGTTCAAGGTTTTTAGCTGTTATCTCTTTAAATATAAATAAAACTTCTCAAAGCTACATAATCAAGTTCTTATAGCCCGGAAAACATATGGTCAAGTGTCTTTCCCTTTGCTTAATAATTATATTATGTTAGTTAATTGTTCCTATAAATAATTGTTTAAATAATCCCAATCGAATTATGATATACACATAAATACGTACTTTTAGGATAAAGAAGTCAGTCTTTGTTGTCTCTTAAAAATATCAAGGAAATAATGTTGTATTTGAACACAAACAAAAATATAAATAAATCCAAATTATTTGATTATAAGAATGAACAAAAACTTAGTGTTATTATACCCTTTGCTGTATATTAATAATAATAGTTTACGAGAGGTTAGTGCACTGCGACCACTAAGGTCTATTGTTCTGTATATTAAGAAAGTAGTCAAAAGTTGCAACGCAGTAGATGATAAACTGACTAATCTACCAGTTCTTTTGCTCATTTGTCCGTGTGTCCATTCGAAACGCCGAAGTTTATATACCCTTACAATTTGCCATCGATCCATTTTGGATATTACAGTGAAGAGGGAGTTTTGTATGTACTATAAATATAATATATAATACATGCTTAATATAGTGGAGGAACGATAGCACAGACCGGCATGACTTAGTTACAAGAAAAGTCAGAGTTGGCCATAGTATATCTTGAAGTGCTAAACGCAAATCTGTGGTGATATTGTACTTTAATGATAGAGTTTTACAAAATAAAAATAAACAAAAATTGTGCATTGGGGAAAATGCAAGGGTATGAAACATTTTTCTTATTAATCTTACCTTTTATTTGCTAACATTGTTATAATACTCGATATATTTGTATATACTTATTTGTATATTATTTTATATGATTGCTTACATTTATTTAAAATTATTTGAGTTAGTAACAAAATTAAAACAATTTAGAAAAACATTGAAAAATCTCGATAGCAGCAAATATTTATATATTTTATTATTTTTATATACATCTTAAATTTATTTCGAAAAAGTACGAATTAATAGGATATGCCTTAATTAAAATTGTACAAGTATGCGAAATAATATTTTGGGTCTGAAACCCAAGTATTCTTTCCATAAGATTTGATACTTATGTTATCCTTTTTAATGAATTTCAACACATTCTTTTTATCTTGTATTATATATATGTGTATATCTTCATGTATTTTACTTAAAATCTAATTAATCATAACTAGCTTATTTTTCATAATAACACGATAATGACGGCTCAATGTTATTCCATTTATTGGAGTCTCCCGTAGAGTTGTTAGGGCTGATCGTCGATGCTGGCCGAGATTGGGGATAATAATGCAAGGGACGAAATGAGTGCAAATGTGATTTAAAAAATACGGGAAAGGCCAAACGCTGTTGGATTTGTAGGCTAGACGATGATGATGATAGGTTCTGTGTAGACACTGAGGGTTTGTTGTAGTACTGCTTTTGGTTACATCGTTCCACATGATGATGGTGAGCTTTATCCGTTTTACGGCGTGTTATTATCTTTAAATGTTGACCATTTAAGCCTTTTGATTCCTGAAAAACGAAATTGAGGTTTCCTGTGATATTGTTTTTTTTGAATGCTTGTTTCATACATAAAATACTATAGGAAGAACTCAAAATATTTGAATAACAGTGAAACTTCAAAGATACTTAAGCCTTTCAATATAATTATTGTAACACATGATAGGATCCTTTTTATTTCTTCATCTTCAAGTTCTGAAACAGTTAAGATCCTACACAAAAGGACTAGAAGAAAATCCTTGTATCCTAAGTATTTATAGGCTTTAATTCCATACCCCATTCGTATTGAATTCATCGTCATTGCACAGTTTCCCCTTTGTATCCGGAGAAGTGGGACCCGATATTTGAATATGTTCGGTTTTAAAGATAGACAGCGAAGACCGACTAGCATTTTCAATAGAGCAAGAACTTGAGATAAGGTCCAAATGGTTTTCAGCATCCTCCTCGGTTGTTATGATATCAACATCGACATCTGCCTCAACATCAATATTCGTACTTGTCGTCTGAGAGAAGCTGTTACTTTCACTACTTTCGTGATGACTTAAGAATTTACTTTCATCCTCTGTTGTCTCAATATCCACAACTTCGTCGTCGTCAGCATCGTCATCGTTATCATTGTTATTATCGTTTATTTTTCTCGAAAAACTGTTTGCTAATATCTCTGTAAATAGTTTGAAAATTAATTATGGATAACACGTAAAATATTTTGGCTTACTTTCTTTATCTGTAATTGGCGAAAAAGCCAAGTCGTGGTTAACTATTCGGTGTGAAGTAGTATTATGTGTGAGAACCGTCGTTGTTCTTGTTGCTTGTGATGCGTTGATATTATCATTTCTCTTATTTAAGTCACTTGATCTCGTATATAATGAAGTTGAGACTATGGCTGTAGAAGCCACAACTGGCTTAAAAGCCGAGCAGCTTAGAATTGATGGAATCTTATAATCGGCAAGACTATTATTACCGCCTCCTCCTCCTATACCCATGAGCTTACGATTCTTGTGGGTAGTAATATTATCAGAAAGTCTAACGGAATTTCCCATTACATTCGACTCTTGCTTTCCCCATGATTTTGGATAATTCGATTCAAATTCAAAGGTTTCCAAATTTGATTCCGCCTTTTTTAAGAACTGTTGTTCATAATGCTGATGATCTTTATGTTGCCACATGTAGTCTACGACAAGATTTCTGCTTATTGGCATTACAGAAAGATGATCCCCAGATAGGGAGGCGTTGGAATCATCAAAATTAAAGGGAACACCAACTGCTGCAACCACAGCAGCGGTAGCAGCTGCAACAGTACTATACTTATATTGTTTATCTAGGCTGGGGGGGCATCTTGATTCTTCTTCCGTTGACAACAACGTTTTATTTGAGTCTCTTTCAAAGCTTAAAATTGGTGTTGGTGAAATACAGGATGTTTTTCCTCTCAGAACTCCAGGTGAAGGCGATGAGTTTTGATTACGATTATTATTGTTACTACTGCTTCCACTTCCAACCAATCTCTTTCTGGTTCCGCCATTAAACATTGCCTTGACATCTTCCCAAGCGTGTATAATTTTCTCATCACTGGTATTTCCATTTAATAAGGTCATATGACGGCGCCAAGAATTAAAATTAGCAGCATCTGGTTGTACATATCTATCATTAGTGGTTATCCGATGTGAGTGAAATATAAATTTATTGGGTGAAAAAAACATTCCACAATATGAACATTTAATACATTTAGCTCGTGAGGAATTATAACGGGATGGTAAAAACGAACCGCGACAGCCCCAAGCACACTTGTGCTGAACGCTAAACGCAAAATCTTCAGGCAATCGCGGCGGTGTATTATCTCCCAAAAAGCTTTTACACAATCTCTCCGCTTCTCGGCGCGTTATCATTCCGCAACGACGCGAACTTACTGGCATTGCGCCAGCTCTTCGCAGTATTTCCAACTGTACGGGTGTACACTGTACACAGGTAATGCCCAATGCAACCCTACGATTATGAATTTCGTTATAGCTAAACTGTTTGAGCAAAGTATTTGAGATTTGGGCCAAGCATAAACGCTCCTGTCCTTCAATATATAATGAAACAATTGGAACGCCGTAGAGAAGAACTGTGCTAACCTGAAAATTAATTAAATTGTAATTGTAATTAATGAAAAGGGAAACTTAAATGAGAACAGGAGTGCCGCAGAAATTACTGTGGTTTAAGATCCATTTAATTTATTTCTGATTTCTGTGGCATCACCATAGTATTATGCAGTATAGCAAAAAATGTACGTACATGATTTGACCTTTGAAGGGCCGCCGGACTATTTTCCATTTCGATAACAGGAGTGGCCACAGAAGCAGGCATCATCGGGATACTTTCGGCAACCGACATTTAATTTTAAACCCTGAAAATGGTTTAGGTTTAGATTAGGTGTAGATCGCTCAGCTTTTTAATTGATGGAGTTCTGCAAAGTGCAGAAAATTAGGTTTTTTGGTGCATTTAAGGAACTGAAACTTCAACAAAGATTTTGTGGCATCTTAAAATACTCTTCTCAGGTACTAAAAAACTAGTGAAAGGTTTTGTGGTGGGGAAGCTAAAGCCACCGGACGGGTCGCAGGTTGCGTGGCCTCCTGCAAATAGCGGCGGGGTACTGCCCCGGCGGCTGTCCTGCAGGCGAGTGACGCGGCAACACCGTCTTCCGCAGGGTCGAAGCCAAGGAAGCAGCCTGTTCCGTCGGCACTGAGGCAAGGCGTTAGCGGAGCAGGTCAAAGGTGGTTTCTCCGGTGTCTCGAGCGTGGCTTGAAGCCGGAGGAGGCTCGCAGGAGGGCGCTGGAGCACCATGCCCCTAATGTGGCTCCGGTGGAGATAGCAGGCGGCCAGGCCGTTGCGGGGACGAGCGTGTCTCTGGTAGAGACGGTTGGCGGCCACGCCGCTGCGGGGAGGAAAAGGCAGCTGCACCACACGTCGCCGCCTGACATCCCCAAGACTGAATCCAAGAAGGTGAAAATAATCATTATAATTTTATCCAATTCCCTTTCTATGGCAGCTGTATGATGTAGTAGTCCAATCTTGATAAAATTAAAACCGAAATTCAAGAACAATTCAAAATGGTTTACTCTGCCTTGGCCCTTTCGACGACCATCAGAAGTCATCGCAGGCAGTCATGCCTAGTCCACAGAAGGGCTCCGGACCATAGAAGGGCGTACTCGCCCCCTTTCTAGCCATTATGTCGGCCACTTCATTGCCGTGGATCCCCGCATGCCCTGGTACCCAGTATATGGTTACTTTATTGTTCACACTTAACTCATTGAGTGTTCCTATACATTGCCATACTAGCCTGGAAACAGTCTCATGTGCACTGAGTGCTTTGATTACTGCCTGAGAAAATGGCTATGTCTCTTCGATTGTAACCCCGCTCAATATTGAACGAGGCACATCTCTCTATCGCGTGTACATCCGCTTAAAAGATACTGACGAACTACCGTAGATGTCCGTGATATTTGAGTCCGCAGACACCCGCACCGTCCTCTGTTAGTGAGCCATCAGTGTAGGTGGTAGACATGTTGGTCCACTCCTACTACTATGTTCCGTTTTGAAGAGCTTGGTGGAATTCCTAGCAGCACATCCAGAGCTGTGGATGGACAAGTGCTAAACAGAAAAACTGGAGATTGCGGCAGATGACGAAGAATTTAAAATTCCAGAAAGGGTTTTTCTTCACAACCCAGCATGCTATATGAGCGTTTTATAAGGGTTTTCTTCTTTTTCGGACTTCGAAATATGTGTCACATGAAGCAGTGAAAACCCTCCGAAACGGACATAAAAGTTGCTTTAAAAAACCCTTTCGGGAATTTTAAATTCTTCGTCATCTGCCGCAATCTCAAGTTTTTCTGTTGCTAAACAGCGGAAATAGTTATTATCTAATTAGGAGGAGGAGGAGACATTTCCGACCCCATAAAGTATATATATCCTTGATCAGCATCAACAGCCGAGTCGATCTAGCCATGTCCGTCTATCCGTCCGTCTGTCTGTTCGTCCGTCCGTTTCTGCGCAAACTTGTCCCTCAGTTCTGAAGCTATCAGAATGAATTGCACATAGTGCTCTCAGTACTATATAAGTTGGAACGGGCCGGATCCGACAACTGTATCATATGTGTCTTAGGAACGATCGGAAAACTTTAAGAACAAAAATTATAACTTTTCCAGTTTTCAACATATTTTCATATACTTATTCTAAAATTTTAGTTTTAACTTAATCAAGATCGGACTTCTATATCATATAGCTGCTATAGAAATGATCGGGAAACTTTAAGGAATAAAATTATAACTTAGCCAGTTTTATTCTAGACTTTTGGCTTAAATTTATAGCTGTCAATCCTTAAATATACAAACTTATAAATACTTACTTAATGCTTCCTTTCTTGTTTATGTTTAAGATGACCTACAGCCATTCGACCAGATGTTAACCGGTAAATTGAGATGGAGCTCTGTGGGAATAGGATTCCAAATTTGTATCCAAATTTTCATTCACAAAGAGCAAAGGTTCACAAAATCTATTCAAAATTATGTGTATTCTGGGGACCTATATTATATAGAAACAAGTCGAGACATTTTGGGGCAATAATATGCCAGAAAAACCGACAAGTTTCTTGGGCATTTTCTAAGCATTGTCGTCTTTCCAATTTCAATTGTTCCTTTCCATCTTTGTTAAAAATTTTGTAGTGTTGCACCGAAAAACTACCGCATAACTTTCGGCAAAACCTTATGGCTCATCTTTTCAACGGATAGAGAATGGAAGATGGGAAGATGTGGAAAGACCCTATGAAAGAGATTTTGTGAGGCAGAATTCCACAACATTTGAGTAACCCCTTAGTCAGGTGAATTTCTATATTGAATTGTTGAACAGCTGTTCTCAATGGTTTTAACGGTCAACGCGTCCGATTGCAAATCATCCAAATCATCCGATTTGCATAAACTTTAACCCGAAATACTAGAATAATACAAAATCGACATGTCTTAAATTATATGAAAATATGTCGAAAACTGGCTAAGTTATAATTTTTTTCTTAAAGTTTTCCGATCGTTCCTGAGACACCTATATGATTAGTCCGATTTTGATAAAAGTAAAACTAAAATTTTAGAATAATACAAAATGGTCATGTCTCAATTATATGAAAATATGTTAAAAACTGGCTAAGTTATAATTTTTTTCCTGAGGGACTAGTTTGCATAGAAGCGGACGGACAGACAGAAGAACAGACAGACAGACGGACATGGCTAGATCGACTCGGCTGTTGATGCTGATCATGAATATATATACTTTATAGGGGGGGTAAAGGGTAAATTTTTAAAAAAAAAAAAAAAAAAAAAAAAAAAATTTTTTTTATCAGTTTGAATGGGAAAAACTGTTTTAAGGGAGTTGACCCATGTAACAGCCGTTTTTTTAACATTTTACTTAAAGAACACTTAAGGCTTAGGTTTTTGACATTTTTAAGAAAAGAGTGAAGTATTTATCTAAATGAATGCTTCCATCTCTTGAACTAACATTTTTGAAAAATAAAGATTTGACGAAACTTGTTTTTTCAAAAAAGTCTTGACCTATTTAAAATATCTTAGGTTTTGCAATGCCCGCATGTATTCTAAGCACTTACTAAAAATTTCCCTCGTGTTTACTAGTTGGAAAAGACACAATCATTGCAGAAAAAACAGCTCTAAGAGCACTTCTTTTGAGTGCAGTAACTATGTATCGACACCAAATATCGAAATATCCTTTTAACCATATATAGCAATTTAAGGCAACAAAGTGGTTTCGATTTTTGGAAACCGTTACATGAGTCAACAACCCCATAAGCTGCCGATATTTTTTGTTATTCAGTCATTCACTCCCCTAAATGATAGTCAACTATGACTGTAATATAAGTCAATTCGGTGTCGACTGTCCACAGTGATTATAAGATTTTGGGGCCTCTAAATAAGATTCAAAGCTGTGTTTTACATTGCACTGATTTTTTATTTTTTCTCAGTTTAAATGGATTTTTGAGCTTCTTTGTAATTTTTGGTAACTGATTAAATAAAAATATAATAAATAATAAATAATATAATAATTTATATATTACTATACAAATATTACATCTGAGCACACGTTCACTTATAAATTTATTCCACAAATAAATTAGTATCAGAGAACGACCTTTTCCTTACGTAAAGACTCCCTTATTCAATTATAGAATGCGTGTGAAGGGCGTAATTGAAAAGGAGCCCGGTGCCCCTAGAGACCATTTCGTTAGAGATAATAAGGTTAGCAAAAAAGTTATAAAGTACAGATTGTTAAGCTTAATGCCATTGTTATTTGCAGGACGGACGGCAAAAGCGAAACAAATGATTATAGAAACTTTTGTAAGGGGGAGGAAATACCGAGGGTTGAACAAATTACAAACCAGTGAGGTAAATAATGACAAAATTATGTTACTATTTAGAAAATCGAACCAGATTGTTAACAAAACAAAATCTGGCAGATGTACTGCTCAGACTTAGTCGCTAGAGCATAACTACGTGCCACAAGGATGTTTTATTTTCACGGGGTTGCTTGAATTGCTTTTTTTTTTCTTTGCAAGTTATAAAAGCATTACGTGGTTAGTATAACAAATATATACCAATTCTGAATCGAATAAAATAAAATAAATCTTACTTTGAAGCTTTAAACATATAAAAAAAAAACAAAAGGTTTGTTCTTATAATTTAAAAAGTATTACAATTTGTTTTTAAATTTAAAAGCATTATTTCAGTCATAAAAAATATCCACATCCCATGTCTAATTAGAACATATTTAATTACCTTTTTACGCTCAACGTCTCTTCAAAGTTTATTAAATCAAAACAATCAATATTCGCTCTTAAAAATTATTTAACAATCGGATTAAATAGCGGTTTACATTTAAGAAAGTAACCCTAATAATTATTTTTAAAAAAGAAACTTGAATTACACAACCTTAAAAAGTGTAAAATGTTCCTTATTCTTTATCCATAATAAGTTATAATTAAATTCTTTTTGAAACAACTATTCCAAGTGTAGCATTATCCCTAATTAATTTGAGTGCTAAACACACACACAAGGTGTGCCTCAAACTTTAACTTCCTCCGTCGCTCGTCTCAAATTTCAATTGGTAAGTGTACATATCCGTACACTGTCCTTATACAGCCATACAGCTACCATTATAGACGACGACCTATTAAAATTGAAAACGATTACGATTACGTTTCGAACACAACCAAATTTCAAGGGTTGTCTGGCAATGCAATCAAAAGCATATGCCTTTTGACAATACAAATGAAGATACTTCGGGGTAGATACAAAAAAATCCTGACTAAAATACCCACTGATGAGTTGGCAATAATTCGCTTGAGTGGCTGCTACTGCTACACTGTCAACAGGCAAATAATAATAGGTGTTTCCTGCTATGTATATTTGGGGCGGGAAACGTCGTTACAGAGCTTAGCATGTTGGTGCTGGTGTTTCGGCCGGTGATGGCCTTTTGTTTACACGTACAACATCATACATATTTAATTGGGTTAAATTGCTTGACGATTTAACATTTGGTAATGAAATTTGTGGATAATTGAGTTTACTTTGTGTCTATTTATAAACTCTTTTATGGGCGTGGGATAGAAGCTATCGTAGCCATGGAAATATTGAGGACACTAATGCTATTGGACCACTGTGGGAGCAATGCATGCACGAGTTTCTGACAAAACCAACAGCAGATTTAATTTAGACATCCTAATTAGTCCGCCTCCATTTTGTATGTGACTAGTCCATTTCTTTCTTTCTCTCTTGCCGTTTCTATTTACACCTCTCTCTGGATCGTTCTAGGAGAGAGAGATTGGGGAGAGAGAGAGCGTGAAAGAAGAAGGGAGAGAGAGATGCATAAATTGAAAGAGGAAGGAATATATATATTACATATATGGGGCGTTCCACCCAAAACTTTTTTTCCTTCTTATATTTTTTTTCGGTTTATTACTTGAAAATATTCGATACGTATTTTTTTATTTCAACCTGATACTTGGAATTTTCGAGAAATAATTTTTTGAAGGTAGCCGTTCTCAAAAAAGAGCCTTTTTTCTAACGCATATACTGAGAAAACTAATGAAAATACAACAATTTGTCCAAAACATGAAACTTGCGCCCTTTCCTGAGCTTTCCAATAAGTTACACTACAAAAAAATATTTTTTTTTAATGAAAAAAATTAAAATTTAATAAAAAATTTTTAAAATTTCAAATTTGGACCTAATATTTTTTTTGTAATTTTAAAAGGTAGCCTTAATGCTTGTTTAAATCATGATTAAATTTCAGAGTGGAGAAATGAATACTTTCGGAGCAGTACATTTTTTTTAATCACCGCTCGCATGGTCGGATGCTTTTTATACCCTGGCAGGGTATTATAATTTTAGTCAGAAGTTCTCAACGCAGTGAAGGAGACAATTCCGACCCTATAAAGTATATATATTCTTGATCACATCAACAGCCGAGTCGATCTAGCCATGTCCGTCTGTCTGTCCGTCCATTTCTACGCAAACTAGTCCTTCAGTTTTTAAGCTATCTGAATAAAACTTTGCAGATAGTCTTCTATATGCTTTCACTACTATATATGTCGGAACGGATCGGACGATCTGATCATATAGCTGCCATAGGAACGATCGGAAAATTTTTAGGAAAAAAATTATAACTTAGGCAATTTTTAACATATGAAATTTCATAAAATTTCAGACATGGCCATTTTGTAATATTTTAGAATTTCGGTTCTAATTTGATCAAAATCGGACCACTATATCATATAGATGCCTTAGGAATATATGTATAAATTCATTTAGTTTGTTCGCAACATTTTTCGCTAGCAACATTTATGTCAGTACCCGAGAAAACGAAAAAGTATTACTTACTTACTGCAAGGGTATTTAATCTTCGGCATGCCGAAGTTAGCTTTCTTTCTTGTTTCCCGATTAATTTTAACAGATTTCGTGTCGTTTTGTCGCTCCGACCATGCGAGTGGTGATTCAAAAATTCACTGCTCCGAAAAAAAATACGTATAGAGTATTTTCAAGTAATTAACCGAAAAAAAATATAAGAAGGAAAAAAATTTCGGTGGCTAATTATGCGTGGAACGCCCCATATATATATTATATATATCAATTTATGCCTCTCTCTCTCTCCCTTCTTCTTTCACGCTCTCTCTCTCTCCCCAATCTCTCTCTCCCTTCCTCTTTTACTCTCTCTCAATATCTCTCTCTCTCTTTTTTCTCCAATCCTCTCTCTACGCCTCCTCCAAAATTTGTTTTTTTCTGTTTTTTTCTTTCCATCTCTGCATAATAATTTAATACTGCGATCCGAAGCTAGCTTACTTTTTGTTCTGTCCATCCCTGTGAGTCATCAGGGATGGATTTCTGGCGATCCTTGGATGAATCGGGTTATCTGCCTCGGTGATGCCTCGCTTAGCTCGGCGAGATCCACAAGGGTGAAGGAGCCCAGGTACTGCAGCCTTCGTCTGCTTAGAGCTGGACAGTGGCAGAGGAGGTGAAAAACTGTCTCCTCCTCATCCCTACAGCTTCTACAAAAGTCGTTATGCACCGACAGCCTGGACGCATGCGTTCCAAGTAGCCAGTGACCAGTTAGAGCCCTAACGGCAAGGGCGCAGCTTTCCCTGCTTAAAGACTATAGCTCCTTGGAGCGCTTCGCTGATCGGCGTGGCCAGATCATTCTAGCGTGGCGGCAGGAGATAGGTTTTCCCATTTCCTGTCCGCGAGGAGATGGAAATGTTCCCTACAAAGTAGTCTGCGAGTGGCCAAGGGCATGTCAACTAGCTCCCTCTCCGGCTGAAGAGGGGAGGTTGTACCCTGCCACCTCATCGGCAGCGCAGTTGCCCTCGATGTCCCTATGTCCTGGGACCCAGATGAGGTGGAGGTCGTACTGCTCCGCCATCTCGTGAAGAGATCTGCGGAAGTCGTTGATGATCTTCGAGTTAGAAGAAATAGATTCGAGTGACTTCTGGGCAGCCTGACTGTCAGAGAAAATGCAAGAGGGAGCTCTGACCCTAGTTGGGGGGAGCTGATAAAGGGCTTCTTTGATGGCGTAAACTTCCGCCTGAAAGACGCTGTAGTGGTCAGGTAGCCTAAAAGAGACGTTTACTCTGCAGTCGAATGAAGAAACTATATATGTATGGGTAACTCTCTGGAAATGTCCACCAGCGCAAAAACCACAAAAAGACGTTTACTCTGCAGTCGAATGAAGAAACTATATATGTATGGGTAACTCTCTGGAAATGTCCACCAGCGCAAAAACCACAAAAAATGCTCTAAAATTTATATATGGATAAAATTAGAAAGCCGTTATCATATTCTAAAACAAATTTCGAAATATTCGAAAATCAAACTCACGCAAATTCCGATTTTTCATTATTTTGATGAAAAACACCATAAAAAAGATCATGTTGTGTTTTAAAAAAATTCCAAAAGCAGAGGAACTATGGTTGGACTTTTGCTTTCTATTATTACTGGGAGATTGCAATGAGTCAAAAGAGACCAAATTTATACTTCTCTGATTTACCTAAATAGTAAAAAACATCACAAACAGTACGATGGAAAAAAAAGTCGCGTGCAACATGTCGCGTGCGACAGTGATTAAAATTCAATTTAAAAAAACTACTTAATATTTTAAATTGAAACTATAATTTGTATTAAAAGAAATCAATGCATTTAAAATTATTTGCATTAAAGTCGTCCATCACGTTTCGCTGAAATCGGGGCTTGAACTGGTTTTCAAAAATGTGACTTCTATCTGTGGGAATACCTTACATTTTTGTGAATATCTCGAAAACGAACCTCTGCTCAAAATCGATATTGGCACCATATATAGTGCTACTCAAGAGCTTTAATTTTCATATTTTGTAAAAATTACAAAAAATCTTGGTACACGTTTTTTTGCAAGTTCGAATGTGTACGAATGTCGCGTTCGACATCAGAGAGTTACCCATATGCAGAAAAAACTTGTATAATCTACTGCTGCTATACCGTCAAGGCAATTACATCCTAAATGTATATGTAGACATATCCAAAGTTAGCGTCACATATACTTTTTTCATGTTATTAATTTTTTAAAAATTATATTTCGTTGCAAAATCACAACTTTTAAACCAAATAAACAAGACAACCAAGAGGATCACATTTATTTATGGCTGTCAATTAAGTTAAGTCTGTCTTTCTGTATGACATAACAGGCCCCACAGACTATAATCGATATATCAACTAATTCTGATTATTTTTTTATAAATGGGCTTATTTATAAAGAACCAAATTTAACGTTATTTTTTGATTTATTACGTTACCTAATGTAGTAGCTAAAAAATCCAGGCAATATTAATCGTTCTCAAAAATCATTTTTTTAATTTAACTTAATATTGGTTAAAAAGTTATCTTGTGTAAACTTTTACCAGAATCCTCAGGACAATCCTTAGGATATCGCGTCACGAAATAAGTACGGAAACTGAATATGAAACAATTTTACTGATACTGACGGAACCCCATGTACTGAATGCTCATGAAATCTTGAAATTTCAACCAATAGGAAACACAGAATTAAGCATACACTACAAAAAAATATACCTTTGTACGTGCCCTTGGAAAAAACAACCAATAAGATTCAATATTCGCAGGGTCAAAAGGGCGGGGCGTATCCCAAAATGGACGCGTCTGCGCTCTTTTCATATCACTTAGACGTTGTACCACTTCCCCCATTCTCTACTTTCATGTATTTTAAATTATTTGAATTCCCTCACTTCATCTTCTTAATTTAATTAACTTTTCAATGGAAATATTGGTTTGAGAAATATGTGTGCTTCATAGTAGTTTAACAGAGTTAGGGCACGAAACGCATAAAACATATTGTATACATATGTATCCGTTAGATACATATGTATCTGTCCGTTTCTACGCAAACTAGTCCTCCAGTTTTTAAGCTATCTGAATGAAACTTTGCAGATAGACTTCTATATGCTCTCCCACTATAAGTCGGAACCGGATCGAACAACTTTATCGTTTAGCTGCCATAGGTATGGTCGGAAATTTTTGAAAACAAAAATTATAACTTTGCAAATTTTCATCATATTTTCAAATAATTTGAGATATGGCCATTTTAAATTATTCTAGAATTTAGAATAATAATATATCAAAATCAGACTACTATATCATATAGCTGCAATAGAAAGCTTTGTTGCTAGCAACATTTAGTTGTTGCGCAACATTTTTCACTGTCAACATGTTTCGCTCAACATTTATATTATCTAAGAACACGCGAAAGCGAATAGAACCGCAATCCTTAAATATATATATATATAAATATTCCTACTGCAATGGTATTTAAACTTCGGCCTGCCGAAGTTAGTTTCCTTTCTTGTTATGATTTGTTTTAGATTAATAATTTTTCCAAAGCTATTGACATGCGTTCCGGTGGCTGCCTTGAACAGCTCATAGTACATGTCCAAGTAACTCAGTAGATTTTATATGGACTATTTTAGGCAAGGGTGGGGGTTCCGTATTCCGTTCAGGGAGAAAAATGATGGAGGAGAAGCTGCATGTCCTGAGCCAGTTGCATAACGAGATGCAAAAGTGGCCCATTTTTTTCCGATAGTGCTGCATCCTTATTTTTAATTTTAGTTTGAAATATGTGAAGGGCAGAGGGAGAGGCAAACATTTGTGACAGCCAGTTTTATTAACATTTTTATTCTTTTTCGCTACGCGTTATGGAAATACTAAAACGCGCGCCCTCAAATAATCTGGTATTATCAGGTATTTTCAAACCTGAACTGGATACCACACTTTGAAACAGACCTAGGTGACAAGCTGTTTCAAAGTATTTGCCCCTCGCTCTCTCTCACTGCTTTGCCACAGTTTTCTTCTCTCTGGATACTGTGCTTTAGTAACCATCCGTTCAAAGGATGGTGGAGGATAGATGGATCTTTGTGGCAAGAATACCATAAGGGAATTTATAGTGTTCCTTTTCCACAATTCCAAAGTACCAAATTTGTCAGTGCAGCAGTTTGCCTGGCGATAAGTTTCTATCGTTAGAGTTTTCTCGTTAATAAAATTTATTTAAGACAATAAGGAGATACCGAAAGTTGTTGTTTACAACATTTGATTTTATTACTGAAGGCGAATTGTACAAACATAATTAAACCGGTGTATTATATTATATCTATGTTTGCATAAGTGATGGACTAAAGTTTGTATAATCACTTGAAGCATATACATATATGTACGTTTGCATTGTATATACATACATATGTACGTTTTCTTTCGCTGGCAGAAGTTTCTTCTAATATTAATTGATTTTACGGAATAACAACAATTACAATGGAAGCAAGAAAACAAAATGTAAAGTAAGTTGATTTCTATTAAATTCTTATATACTACATATTGTTTAATTGGGATGTGCATTTTGTATGTACATATGTAAGTGAACATATGTATGCACATTTCTGATGTAAATTAATACATGCTATACTTCTGTACAATGTTGATATATTTACATATTTGTTTTTTTTTTTTAAGGTATTCGAGAGCAGATCTATTATCTCTGCGTTATGAAGGCAAAAGTCGACAACGTCCGCAATGTTCAAACCGCGTCGAATTGCAGACTCTGCATTTTTGGAAAGTGAATTTAAATGCAGTAGCAGCTTCTTCAAGTTTGGCCAGCAGCAGTAATTATGCAAATCAAAGTAAGAATCGGCTATCACCGGAGACGGATAACTCTAGTTTAAATAGTTCGAATAATGGCTCAATAAGCTCTCGTCGTGCGATGAGAAATCGCGAGCGGGCGAATAACTACTATCAGCGTTTTGTACCGAGCGTTGGCGGAGATCCTTTGCCGATTTGTGGCGAAGAAAAGGAGAAATCTTTTAAATCTCCGCCAATCATCGATCATCGAAGCATATCATCATCGCATTTAATGCCAGCATTTGCCAAACGGCGTTTTGCGGCAGTTAATGGTGGAAGTGGCAATGGGAGTGATGCCACGCAAAATACATGTGATGATTTAAATGGCCAAGAATTAATGGATCGTGTTGCAAGTCCTCAGTTGACCAAAACCAGTACCACCACCGCAACAAGCTCACCTCAGAATTGGAAAGTTAGCGGTTCTGATTTAGATCCAGAAAGAGTAGAAACTGAGAAACGATTACAGGATCCGCAATGCTCTTCGCCAACATTTTCAAGTCGTCTTGAAAGGCAGCGCATTGGCAGCGGTCGTTTATTGGTAAACTCTTGGGAATATAATAAGAGTCAGAAGGCAAGGGATGGCAGCGTGGATATAGAAAAAGAAACTTCTTTTAATGGAAACAATCGTCATCGCACTTATAGTGGACGAATTACCGAAAACATAGATCGTCGCTTTCAGTATGATAACAACAAAAGGCACCCGGATAATAGACAAAACATTGTCAGTAATCGTCGCAATAATAACAAAGAAGCTCTCAACAGCCGCGGCAAACGTATGAATACCTATCATCACGATCGAAATGAGGAGCCTGAATGGTTCAGTGCTGGGCCAACTTCGCAGCTGGAAACTATAGACTTGCACGGCTTTGATGAGATGGAAAATAATGAAAAGGATAAAAAGGATGATGAGCAAGAAGTGCGAAACAAATTGAAGACATCCGAAAATAATATAGATAAAAATGTAGATATAATGCGAGATGTTGATGCTGCAGCCTGTTCTAGCGAAGATAAAATTGATACTAAAGAAAAACAAAATAAGAATCAGTCTGACACTCAATTCAATTTTGATGCTTTTCTGAATATGCATCCTTTGGATCCCACTCTTCTAGTAAGTAATATCGTTCATTTTGCAAATAATAAAATTAACAATATGCTCCGTTTATGTACAGACTAATGATGAAATTGGGAAAGACGAATTGAAGGGTACGTCACGTTTTAGCAGATGGTTTCGGGGTAAAGATGCCACGAATAATACTGAGCCTCCACCGTCTTATCATGAGTCGTTGCATATTCAAGAAAAACACGGTGAGTTCCGTTCTTTATTTTCTCTTAAAAAACCTAAAAATTACACTAATGAATCATAAATTTGTGAAATCTTAAATATATCTATTTATATATTTATAATACTACTTTATAGGCATTCCCAGTGTTAAAGATTTAGAAGCACAAATGACAAAAGTCGATATGCGACCATCTGACTTTCAAAGGGCTGACGATCCAAGAGCTGCTCCCGTTCCTGTTCCAATTTCTCAGATAATGCCAATGGAAAAGCCAGTTGTTAGAGATACAGAGGCATTTAAGAAGCTGCTACAACAGTTGGGCGGCTCTCACATTCAGCCTCAAGTCAGACAGCAATCCTCAAATCCGTGCTCAAATGAGGGTTCTTTTCGATTATCTAATAACATAAGTCCCGAATTACCGGTGGAACCAATTCGGAAAACTGGTCATAGAGTCCCGCAACAACTGCACCTACTTAACATGAATACATCAAGTAGTGCAGTCAGCGAGTTCGAATATAAGCGCATGGAAATGCAACAACTAATGCAAAGTAAGTCCAACTTTAACTTGCATTTTTAATTAAAGTTTTAGTAATAATACAAAATATAATTAATTACCTAATTACCTGGATATTCGGCATTCTCTTCTCACTTCATTATTTTTCAGACCTTAATCGTGGTGATATTTCTATAGAATTATTGGAAAAGGAATTGCATAACCCTAATACTCCACCGCAGTCTAAGGAGATTATTGTTTCTGTTATTCGTGAATATACGCAACATACTAAAAGGAGTCCAGTAGCAATAGTCCATAGCGATCCGCATTTAGTTGTCACACACAATTTGGCGTTCCAACAACATGAAGATTTAATTCACCTAAATCCAGGCAATCATCATGGAATCAATCAGCAGCTTAATACTGGTCACAGCCACGGCCACAACAATTCACCAACTCCCTTGGCCTTCACCCCCACATCAGTACTGAGGAAAATGACTGCCGACAAAGATACATCTTCGCAAATACAGGGCTCATCTCACAATCAGCAACTTAATCAGCAATATCAGTTAAATCCACAACAGCATGTCAAGCAGCAAGAGCCACCAACAACGACAGTGCAACAACAACAACCACGAATGATATTGGGCGGCGGAGGGAACTTTGCTGTTGGTCCAAATCCACAGCAAATGTCACCAAATTTACAACAGCAATGTCGCAGCAATCAGAATCCAATGCTGAAATGGAATTCCGGTGTTGCCAATATGCACATAATGCATGGAAAGTCATTTGGTAAGTGACAAAAATTGAAATTAAATGTATTTTAATTTAAAATTGAAGGAGAATGTAAGGGATACTTCTGTAGATTTCTTGACATTAATATTATTATTATCGTTATTTCCAGGTCGCCCCATACTAAAAGGAGGCCCCAATTCATTGCCGCAAATACAAATTCCAGCAGTCGCTTCTTTAAACCAAAAAATTGAGCTGCAACAGCATCTCCAGCAGCAGCAACAGCATCACCAACAGATGCAGCAGCAACAACAGCTTCGCTTCAAGACTTCAGTCGAATCAACTATAAATGCAGAAAGTTTGCATCAAAATATACATTTTCCGGATGGATTTCCTCAGCATAATTTCCAGCAGCAGCATAATCTCTTGATGCATCACCAGCAGCAACGTCAATCTCTTCGGCCTCGTGTGATTTATGGCGAACTACACCAGCAGCAGCAGCAGCACCATCATCAACCGACTTTCCCAATGGCTTCCACACCTTTATTAACAGGTAAGCAAATCAACAAAATAAAAAAAAACAACCCCAAGCTTAAATACCCTTGCAGTAGATAATTAAAAATTCCTATAGTTAAGGGCTTACAGGGGTCTTTTGAGTAAAAAAAATGCAACATTTTTGAGATTTTTTTTCTTTGTTCAGTTATGACATACATTTTTCGGATAAAGTACATTTAAAAAAGTGGAGTTTGAACTTTAATTTCTGAAAATTTCAACTAAAAATATTTTAAATTCAGCCGATGGCAGCCATTTTACGAAGACGTTGTCGAGAAGAAGCACCTTGCGGTGTCCCTCGTAACTCGATGTAGAATTATCTGAAAGCAAAAATCCAAAGTGATTTCATTTTTGGACATGTTTTGTGGCCCCAACGATGCCCGAATATTTTTTTCAATTCTAATTTTTGTATAACGTTTTAAAGCAAAATTGGGATTTTCGCAGTAAAGTCGGCCATTTTGTAGCTGTAAAATCGAAAAAATTGAAAATAAGATCGTTGGGGCCGGGATAAATATGTGTAGAAAGTGTGTGAAAATTTCAAATTGATCGGTTGCATATTCGCTGAGTTATGATGGACACCGACTTTAAAAACAACATTTCGAGAAAAACGTTGTTATTGCAGCTTGTTGCTCGGCTCTTTGGACGCGAGACAGAAACTTTAAAAAATCATATCTCCGTCAATTCTTCACCAAATTGCTTGCAATTTTAACAGAATACTCCTGAGACTTTGTACTATCGAATAAAAAAATAAGAAATTTTGACCATTTTTGACCCCTGTAAGCCCTTAAGGATTGGGAAGAAAAAATTATTTTCCGCTTCGAAGGCAGCTCACAGAATGAGAATATTAATATTTATTTATTTATTTATTTATTTTGCAACGGTATAACCTTAACCTTAATATTCCGACAAAAAATCTAAACTTGTTAAATTACACAGGTTAACTAAAAAAAAGGAGACTAAACGTGGTTAATTCTAATAATATATCGGAAATATCTTCTTTACTGCGTTGCACTTTTCTGACTAACATTTTAATACCCTGCAAGAGTAAAAAAAAAAAATACACAGAACAAGCGACGTCAACAAGTTGTACTTTTAATTATGCCCAATATACATTTCAGGTGACTTTCATGATCTTTCCGGCGACTCTGGAAATGTTGTAAAGAACAGCTTCCACAGAGATGAACGGATGCCTTCGCCACCGCCTTCAACCAATAATCAATTGGCGCAATGGTTTTCACCAGAGCTCCTGGCCAAAGCCTCAGCCGGAAAGCTGCCTCATTTAAATCAAAGTCAAGCGCTTAGTTTAGAAGAATTTGAACGTAGTATTCAACATTCCTCAGCTGTTGTACACAATTAAAGTAAATTCATTACACAGCAGCATAAACTTTAAAAAGTTCTATAAAAAAAAAATTCAATTCTAAATTTATGTTTAGACTTTTCTATTACTTTTTTATAAATATTAGAAAAAGGTATCATATTCAAAAATCTTTTTAAAATATTTTTTTGGCGTGACACTAGTTTCTAACTAATATATAATATATGCATATACCCAAAACTATTTAAAGTATTGACACAGAATGTAGTTGATCAATCATATTGTAAATTAAATATTAAATATGTAAATAATACATTACAAAATAAAATGAAATAAGAATAACAAAAATAATAATTTGGGGGCTAAGGCTGTGTCAGTGAAGCGTGTGCGCCTGTCGCCGCGTCGATTCGCCAGTGGGTAGTTGGCAGTCACATGCCGACTACCAAAGACCGACCATAAGTGGTGAAGAACCACATCCTGCTCGAGGTGTCCCTGCTCTAGCGTAAATATGGCGGATCTAGAGAGGACAACTCGAAAAAACCCGTAATCACCGGTGTTACCGTACCGTGCCAATGTCAGTGTGTCTTTTAACAGTGGCTTCCGTATACCTGGCACCTCCGGTCGTATAAGCGCCCGATCCGGGGTATGAGGCTCTGCCCCGGGGGATACATCCTTCCTCATTACAAAATAAAATGAAATGAAATGAATAAAAACATCGTCCGTGCCTCAACAGCAATGCACTTGGCGTGCACGATGCTGTCATACTGCCAGCAGCCGATGGCCGAATTCTTAATAATTCGCGATACTCCTTCCGTTTTAGCGTCTGTTTTTGAGCATTCACTGTGTAGAGGTAAATGGATATGGAATGGAATCAATCCCAGGGTGATCCTGTGTATTCAACAAAAATTGTGAGTATGGTTTTTCAATATAAATTATAAATGAAAAAATAAAAATTATAAACCAATGAAGGAAAAAACAGGTTTTTTCAATATTAACTTTTTATTGTTTGTAGTTTTTACAGGGTTCTCTTATATTTATAGTCGCATGGATTTTGAATCTAAATCATTATTCATCTAATTAAATATGTATTTGTTTAATTTTTACTTAGAAACTGTGTAGGACTTTGAATTAAATTGGAGCAGTTATATACTTTAAATTATTTAATCTGCAATTAAAGGCAACAATATCTTTGCAATCTAATCACTGCGATTAGGTACTAACCATGTATAAAACAATGCATCAATAGTTAGGGGTTTACTTCGAACTTTTGCTGTATTCAGAAATAAACGGCATATTATTTATCAATTGATCTAGTGTTTCTTACTCTAAAATTTCTATAAAGGTGGGCCTATTACTTTTATAAAGTGTGTATTGCACACATACTTATATACAAAACAAAGATTAATTAATTACTTAATAGATTATTGATGTTTAAAAAGCTTACAAATAGTTTTGGAGAGCAGCTTTATTATTCCAGTAAATGTTGGAAAACGTTAAAGTTTCCAATGATTTGAAGTAAAAACGTCGATACATCGAGGAAATTTAAAGCAATATAACACAAATGAACCCCACTGGTGCATTAATTTATAAGTTTTAAACTTGAAGCGTTAAAAAAAAACGAAAGCTTAGTAAAAAATAAAACTCTAAATTTTAAGTGTTTAAGAACGCTTGAATATTATTTCTATTATGAAACAAAATAGGTTACATTTTTAATAGCGAGGCAGTGTTTATTTAACGCAGCAAACTTAAATATTATGTTAAAAACAGAAACGTTATATCAGATGCTGAGCATATGTACTTCTTTTGCAAACCACGTATTCCACAAAGCAGGATACTTAGTTTTGTAAGTGTTTCGTTTGAGATTTTAAAAGTATTCCAATTATGATTATGATGTCTTAATTATTAGCTTGGCCACTACAGATTGACCCTGCACACTCAAATTCATCTTCAACCAGATATTCGCCATTGCTAAACTCGGCAATTGGACTTGTGACTTGTTCATTGAGTTTTGGGCTATTTTGTTGTATAGGCTGCATGCTTGAAGGGGTCATAGCGCCACATACAGCTCCACCTTGAACAGGCAAGGTAGTGCTACTTCCTCCGATCTGTGTCCGACTATATCCGGAGCTATTCGGCACGCCTTGAGCTGCTCCCCCACCGGCTCCAGTTCCGGCAGCCGCTGATCTCCTGTAAACCGTGCTATTCATTGTCAACTTGCGCACATTCTTGTCTGGATGAAATACGAGGATGTAGACTTTTGGGGAATATAGGCAAACTAGGGCCACCGAAGCACTGAGACTTATTGAAATGCACAATGTGGTAATTTGTATCTGGAAATCGATTAATTATGCATATATCTCAAATTTATATATTTAAATATTTTATACCTCATAAGAGTTGCCAGTTCCAAAGTATATGGGCACAAAAGCTAGCCATATTATACATGTAGTGTACATGGTAAATCCAATAAATTTGGATTCATTAAAATTCTCTGGTATTTTTCTAGTTTTTATTGCATATACCGTGCAAATTGTAATAAGAATCATATTGTAGAGTTGCGAAAATAGGAAGGACATATCCTGTATTTTGCATTTTAGTATCACCTCCGTCCGGTCGGGATAATAGAAACGCGTTCCAGGTGGCTCTACAACCATCCAAATCATAGTGATTAATATTTGTATAGCTGTGGAGAGAGAAAATTAACAAACTAAAGTTATAATGTTTTTTATTTTCAATTTTTCCCCAGTAAAAGAGTCCTCCGCTTCGATACCGATATTTTGCAGCTTCGTTCGCTATCTGATCAAAACTAGGAAATATGTAATCCGCAAACTAAATTTCTGCTATGGCAGTAACTCCAGTATTGGCAACTCCGATGGCAAAACCAGCAATTCCCTGTTCACATAACGGTGAGTTGAAAACTCGGTTGTTTCCGTATTTATCTCGTAGATTAACTGAGCACCGAAACACTCCCCCGAAGCTCACATCCTCCCCAAACAATAATGCTGAGTTATCATATCTTACCGATCAGTGATGCTGTTATTATAACCTGCGATTGCGGACTTATATATTTAAGACGTTGTGCTGACTTCGAAGCCGAATGAAATATTCGTGAAATTCGATTGGTTTTCGTGAGCAGGGCACTATAGATGATAGAGAAGCCAACGCCAATGCCAAACCTCTGAAGTACACAGGAGCCAATTGTGGGCTTTGCTATTAGCGCGAATGTGTTGCAGTAACAAACGAGTATACCAAATAGAAGAGTATAGCTTAGCTCTCTGCCCGATGCTCTAACCAGTGGAGTATCGTGGTTCTTGGCAAATAGAACAATAACTATTATTGTCACGGCAATCCCAAAGATGGCAATGGCCATGGGAATAATGGCAAAAAGCGAATTCCAGCGCATATACTGAATATCGAGGGAAAAGCAGGATAGCTTGTCAGCGTAGGGCCACAGTCCGGGGCCGCAATCCTTACACGTGAATTCGTCAAAAACATATTCATAGGACTCGCAGCTATCACAAATCCAGCAGCAAGTGTCACCCTAAATAAGAATGCAATGTATAGTGAATATTTAAAGAAGCAGATTAAATATTACCTGTTGCTTCTTTATCATGCCAACCTCACATGGTAGGGAACAGGCAGACGTTGGTTGTTCCGCTTCCTTATTCCATACAACTGTTTCCGAGTTTAGCTGCAATCCATTAAACCATTTTCCAATTACCTACAAAGAGTCAAACAGTTTTTGACCTTAGTGATATATATGTAAAGCACTTAGCTCTGGTTATTTTACAATTATTACTATTATTACGTAAGCTGTAGAAGCTGCAAATATGGTACCTTATATTGATATCCTGATGAGTTTTCCAGACGTTGATAATTCAAAATATCATACCTAGCCAATCCGTCTCCTTGTCGATCAAATTTAACCTCGCTGCCAGCCAGATCTTTTTAAAAACTGAGTTAATGAAAATATCGAAGCAAAAATGAATCAATAGTACCTATAAATGACACGTTCAGTAAATAATTATTGTAAAAGTCCTTGCCATCGTAAGTGGCCATTTCGGGACAGGCTTGGGACTTGGTATTTGTTGATATCGGTCGGTACCATACCGACTCGCTATGCTGTTGATGTCTTCGTTGTTCCGTTGTCTGATCACTTTGGATATTGCACCGATCATTATACAAATTGTCTAGCGCATAGGCAAATGCGTATACGGCATCCACAACAAACTGAGTCTTTGATTCTTGTTCGTATCTATTTCAAAGCGAAAACCATATGTATATGTATTTATAAAAGGAGGGAAAGAGGCATAATTAATTATTTATTCATCAATTGAATGATAAGTGGCATAAAGAAAACATACCCAACTTTCTCCGATAACCGTAAAGTATCATCGCATATGGCTTTTGATTTAGCATAAGACTTGATGCCATCAGAATTGTTAAGACTGGATACTGATTCAGGTTCCAAGACACAATTAAACGTGTCCTCCCAATACTCAGCAAACCAGGGATTTCGTTGATTCGTTGCCGGCGTCAATTGCATCATATAACGATCGAAATCTTCGATTATTTCCGATTGCAGTTCCACGGTGATAGCGCCCTCAGCAATATCCTCCAATCCCTCCAATAGTTTCTGCTGCTTTCCCCAACCGTCGCTAGCGATCCAGTGAAAGGGTTGCGATAAATTAGCACGCTTCGCCGCAAGTAAAATACGTCGAGCATCTTCTGCTCTCGTAAAAAGCACTACGCCGCGAGCATTGGACTTCTTTTGAAGTTTACTAAGTATCGAATCGAAAACCTTATCGTCTGCTGCACTTGGCACTTTCTCAGCGGCCGCAATGCAGACGTGACGTTCGTTGGCTTCCTTGTGAAAGGCTTCGATACCATATTCACCTAAAAAGGGTATAAAAAGAGCTTAACTATGAGAACATGATCAAAAACCAACAAAGTGCCAACTTACCATAAGACCCCTCTGAATGTATCGTAGAAACATAAGACCAGTTAAAATTTTTTATTATATCTACTAAAGCTACCGATTGAAACGTATCTGGAGGCACTGTTCTGGCAAACAGATCAAAACGTGATTTATCAGATAAGGTCTTAGCAGTAGAGGCCGGTGATATTTGCGGAATATGAAATAAACGCAACAAGTTGGCTACTTGTAATGATACCGAACTATATGATCCACCAATTACTCCAAAAACTGGACCCGACGAAGCATTCTTCCGCAGTTGCGGAGTTGATGTGTCAGAACATTCGAACACAGAAGTGTCCAAGTTGTTAAGGGAAGCCCGTACAAATTGAAGGGACTGATTGAGGGCATATGTATCTCTGGAGCAAGTATCCAATATATGTACACCTATCGTAATCCCAGGAAGAATATTAGAGTCATTGTTGACTCGATCAATTGCATAAAGCATAGCTTCCAAGCGTTGAACTCCACGAGTGTATACTTTTGGTCCACATGGGGATCCATCACCCTTTTCATGAACGGGAAAGAGGCCGCCAAGGACAATATCACCAGGCAGAGACACGGAGACTGTGTCCTGGCCGTTGCTACTTAGTCCCTTTTGCTTCGAAACTGATATGCTGAAGGTAAAAGCCAACAGGACCAGAATTATTTGTATTTCTTTTGACAGCTGCATTTTTACACTTCCCTTTCGATTCCTTTTTATTTAGTTTAATCATAAAACATACATATTTAATGGATTTATGTGTTCTTTTTAAAAGGGCTCGAAAAGATTTGCTGAAAGTAGAAATTAGAAATGTTTGCATTTAATATTTATATATAATATAAAAACAAGAAAAGAAGCTATCTTCGGCACGCCGAAATTTTTATACCCTCGGATTTTCTTCCTTCACTGCGTTTCAAAGTCATGACTAATATGATCCGCCAGATTATCAAATTAACAAATTCAAAAAGCAAAAATTTTGTAGGTTACCGTTAAATCGATACCTTTTTTAACAGCTGCTCTTAACTTCTTCAGCTTCGTTTGGTTTGTGTCTAAGCTTAAAAGCCGGAATGGGTTCCACTGGGACGTCACCCCCCGTGGATACGGTGATGGTGGAGGACCTTCCTTATAAAAATACTGATGCTTGTATGTGTAAAGGCGACCCAGAAAAAGCTTTCGGGCTTCCACAAGAACTTAAGCAAGAAGTACCAACAAGAATGGTACAATTGATGATGGCGATGGATGCTGTGTCGAAGAGAAGGGGGGAAGTGTTAGCCATAGCCATAGGCAAAAAGCCCAGAAGAAGAAAAAAAAAAGGCGTACACAGATGCAGTATATGTATATTCATTAGTATAATTTTAGTTAAATGTACATATATAAACGATTTTCCGAACCATTTAACTCTGCGTTAATATTAACACTCACATACCAAAAAATGACAACAAATATTAACAAACTTTATTTTGTTTACTTTCATCGCGTTTTTCCTACAACTAACCTTGGTTTTATTTCATCCTTTCACATACCGTTTGAACTGTTTTTTATTTAATTTTTCTTAAAATCTTATATTTGTGTATATATTTTGTCCGTTTTTGTCGAAACGCGTATACGAATGCACGTCTTTTCTTTGAATTACAAGCAAGTTGACTGATTTAAACCATGACATGATAAGCACAACGCGAAATCAGTTCTTGTACGACGCAGCAGCACAACAACATCAGCAAGCAGCACCCAACCAGCGCAGCAGCAGCGGTGCCAAGTAAAAAAACAACAATAAGCAGGCAGCATCAGCAGCCGCAACAACAACAACAATCCTTCCACTGGATTCCACTCCGTCTTGTCCATCTCTCACAAAAGTTTTTGTACCAAAGAGAATGAACACGATAAGGATTACGAAAGAGAAAGTACTAATAAGTCTCTCTTCTCACGCTTCTCTGCTATGTAGAAATGGTGGAAGGCGTTGGGAGTCCTGCGCTTTGCAGCACCACTTGGCGCTCAAAAGCACAGTTAACATTACTCTGTTACTGTTTTACATTGAGATAAAACACTAATTTTGCCAACAATCGCTAATCAATTATAGCTGATATGAACAAGCAAAATAGGAAGACCAACCCAGGAAGGCACTTCCTGGGATGTCAAATTTAAAACTGCCTTTTACAGCTTTGTCGAACCTTTTTCTAATCCTTATTAATACCATAATCGAGTATACATGTGTATTTTTATACCCTAGCAGGGTATTATAATTTTAGTCAGAAGTTTGCAACGCAGTAAAGGACACATTTCCGACTCTATAAAGTATATATATTCTTGATCAGCATCAACAGCCGAGTCGATCTAGCCATGTCCGTCTGTTCGTCTGTCCGTCCGTTTCTACGCAAACTAGTCCCTCAGTTTTAAAGCTATCTGAATGAAACTTTGCAGATACTCTTATATATGCTCTCACTACTATATATGTCGAAACGGGCCGGATCGGACGACTATATCATATAACTGCCATAGGAACGATCGGAAATTTTTGAGAAAAAAAATTTTAATTATGCCAATTTTCAATATATTTTCATATAATTTGAGACATGACCTTTTATATTATTCCAGAATTTGGGTTTTAATTTTATTCAAATCGGACCACTATATCATATAATATAATACATCAATATATAGTATTCCAACATCCAATTTGATCGATTTCATTCTAACTTAAGGGGGTCTTCTACTTAGGATTTTTTTTATTTTCGATTTTTTTTTTTAAATTTTTTTTAAATACTAGAGGACCTGAGGAATATGCCATATATAAAATTCCTTTATGGGTAAACGAAGCCCGAAAGATTGCCACCTCCATACGTTTCGACCATTTTTCCTATCTTTAAACGCGTTTTCCCGTAAATCACCTTTTTTAAGCTTTCTGGTATCACTTCTACCAGTAATTTTTCATCGAATTCAACCAAATGTTTTCCCACTTCATAATCAAACAATTCTCTATGAAAATGGAACTTTTTACAAAAAAAAATTTTATTGAAAACAATTTTTAATTAAAAAAAAATCGTACTCGGAGAAGCATAGAAAACGTAAAACTGAATATAAATCAAATTAATTTTTTTCAATTCGGGCAAGTTGAAGGGTAGTTATGATACCAGAAAAATGACCCCTAACATTTTGATGACTCCATATAAAAAACGAATGATTCGCTATACACACTTTAAATTCTTCATAGTGTTAAGTTTAAAGATGTACAAAAGTAATAGAAAAAGAATTATGTCATTATCTTGTACAGTTTTCTGACAATTAATTTTTGAAAATAGGCCAACATTTCGGCCTCGTAAGTAGAAGACCCCCTTAACTTTATAAAGTTTGTTTACATAAAACAGCTGGATATAAGAATGTATCAAAGTAACCCTATTCCAAAGCTTCTTTAAATTCTTTGGTCATGTTAGTACCAGGCTTAAAGCAGTGTTACCCTCTCCGTACCGTAAATCGCATACGGGAATACCCTGCATGTATAAAATACTTGGCTAAGTTGATAGCTAAGTTGGCAGCACTGCCTTGTTTCCACTATCGAAATATAACAGCTATCGATATATAAAAGATTAATTAGTTGCAGCTCTGCGCCTATTAAACAGAACACATTGCATGTGGAGTTTAACAAAAAAACCTTTTTTTGATTTATAAAGAGTATTTAACACTAACTAGAGTTAGTTTGATACATTGCACTGCTGCTGGTTCAACACTAAAAGTGTAAACTGTTTACTAGTTATTCTTTTCTTTTGTAAATACTTGAAATCGCGTGGAAGGAAGGGAGACACACACATGCTTCAGGTAAAAATTTCATCGGAAGAGACAAAAAAATTAGCCAACAAATATTACATGATAAAATTTCGTTCGTTGAAAGTGATAGAAAATGATCTCTCCATAAAATAATGTATTTAGTACATATTCGGCTTCATTATTTGTAGATAATAAATACCATATTTTATTTTTATTGCCTGTGTGCTGTTGTGAGAGCTTCATCCAGTATTGCCACAATAGCTACGTCGGCAAAAAGTATGTAAAGGCTACATATGTACATATATGTACGTTGTGATTGGTTTTTAAAATCAAAAACTTACGTTTATGTAAGTTTCTGAGCCTAACAAATGTTACTAGACTATAAAACTCAGCTAAAATTGTAGCATTTTATTTCTTTTAAACCCCCCTACATTTATGTAAGTTTTAAAGCCCCATAAAACTTGTTAAAAAATCAAGTTTTCGTTAGGAAATGTTTCTCTTTAAATTAGTGCATAATTAATAGTTTTGTGAATAGAATATGTGATTTTAAGATGTGCAAGTTAATGGAAATCAAGAACTATCGATTTTAGTCCAGTTTTGACAAAAATAAACATTTTTGAAATCAAAATATATAATTTTCGGCATACATTTCAGATTTGTTTCTACCAGTGATAAAGCCAATATATTCACAGGTTGTCTTACGATAGATAAACAAATAATGAAGCTAATAATATAAAAACTCTATCTGCAGAATTCGATGGTTGTGTGACGACGTATAATTTTGTGGGTCAAAAAATTGACCTTAGAAATCAATGAAACGGCCAAGTTGACCGTTTCTGGTGATTTCTCTTAAAAAGGCAAGCAATTCTAAGGATTGTACGTAATGCAACACATTTTAACAACTGTATCGACACAATCAGATATAAATAAAGTCATGCAGCCCCATTCAGCACAAAATATGGTAAGATTCAATATAATAAAAAAAAAGTAAAAAGTTTGATTAATTACGTAAAATTGTTATTATAATTTTCAGTACGTTTCAACGGGAAACAACAGTTCTGGAAACAACCGTTCAAATCCACAGACAGGCGGCGGAGGAATATTTCGCGGTCCGCAACAACAGCCCTCATCATCGGTGAATGCTCCTCGTGGAGGTGGCGTGAGCGGAGGTGCTACGCGTCACGTGCATGTCCAACCGATGTATTCTCAGGCTGCACTTCACCAAAATATGGTGCTCCAGCCATACACACAATATAATCCTCGCCAGCAAACGTTTCCCACATCTCATCTTCAATATGCACCAACACCCATGCCCTACTATCAATACCAATATGTGCCAACTCTGCAGCAGCAACCGCCGCCACCTCCGCAACATACTCATCCGCGCAGTTCCGCCGTCTCCGTAAATTCAAATAACAACACATTGCAAGCGGTGCAGGTTCAGCAGCAGCAGCAGCAACAATCTGGTGGTAATCCCGGAGGTGGTCCAGGAGGCACCCAAACCTCCCAAATACAATTACTAGCTGGTACAGTGCAAGGCCCTGGCGGCAATATGGGGCAGGTTGGTGTAGGAGTAGCTCCCATGGTTGGAGTAGGCGTCATCCCGCAAAGTGTCGTCCCGCCACAATCGGTCCAAGTTCAAGTGCAGGTGCAACAATCGAGCCGAAGACGACATCAACATCGCCTACCCATAATCGATCCAACCACTAAGAAGAATATATTGGAAGATCTTGATAAGTCCAATTCAAACACGGAGAATGACTTCTCTAATGAGCAGCAGACGGCGGGGGCAGTTCTTACTGAAGCTCCTGCAATACGGATTCCTCAGCAAGATGGTAGTGCAATCCATCAACATAATTTAACCAACTTACCAGCACTGGCAACCAACGATATCCGAACGAATTCGGCGCCTTACAATGTCCCAATGGGTAAGATTATACATATTTAGCCTCTTGCAGACTCTTATAATTTGTAGTAGGAAGTTTAATAATAATAATAATAATGTGTGTATATATATTCATATTTTCATATTTCAGAACCAATAACAATACAATGCCAAGTTGCTGTAGGTCAAACTCCAATCGTATCCGCCATGTCAGACGCCCCTTCGGTGGAAATTTTGCCAACGCCTCAAAAAGTCAGAAGCAAAAAGTAAGTTAATCACATTTTCTTTTGTGTATTTAAAGCGTATTTAAATAAATATAATGCAGAACTTATAGTAACCGTTTACAACAAATTAGAAAAATAATATACAGTGGCGAGCACATTGACTTATTTCCTTTTTTCCATTATTACTTTGATTAATTTCAGAATACCCATAGTGCCTCCTAAAAATGTCTCTGACTCTACTTCTGCAGATTTATCATCTACAAGTAAGTAATAATATACTAATAAAAAAAGTTTATTTAAAATCACTACCTTTATATGAGTATTATAGTAAAATTGGATTTAGTTTATAATATCAAGTTTACCTCTGCAAAAAATATGCTGTGATCCACTGTATGTAGATGTAGATGAATTCCCATTTATCAAATTGTTGTGGCACTGTATTCGCATGTGGATGATGTTGTACATGTGGTCCATGTGGATATTGTGGATCAAATACGGCGAGCTTTATATAGCTTTATAGTTATTTATATTCACATACATATGTTTGCACATACATGCAAACAGTGACCCGATATACAAAAAAATCATAATTCTTAATAGGCTTCGGTAATTAGTGGGAAACTCATGTTCATAATTATTTTTTATTTTATTTCTTAGTTCAAACCGTAGAAGTTTCTGAATTAAAGGACAAGGAGCAGTCAACAAAGCAAAATCTGATTGATCCTAATTTGATCGCAGTCGAAGTAAAACAATCGGCATCGACATTTGCAGTGAATACTCAGATAGCAACGGAGAATGTTGTGACACCTGTTGGATCTCTAGAGGCATCTGAAGAAGTTCCGAAAACAGCAACTAGGGAGTTTTCTTCTGAAGAAAAAAACGTGTCGACAGAAGAAGAATTGTTTACGAAGAATATTCAAGAGTCTGAAATCAAGGAGAATACTGAAGAAGAAAAAGCACCTGAAGTTTTAAAAGATAGCACTCCACACTCTGAATCAACAGTTTTAGTTGATATTTCAGAAGAGAAGAAAGGTTTAGCTAAGAAACCAAGTGAAGAAGAGCATTCAGATGAAACTGATCAGTCTTCACAATCATCCATGGCATTAAAGGAAGTTGTTCTTCCCTTAGAGGAGAAAGGAAAAGCTGTAGTAGAATCATCAGAAAACACAATAAAAGCTGAAGAAGAACAATTAGAAACACTTGTAGACACTCCCTTAGAGAAAGATTCAGCAGTACTCGATATTAAGCCCTGTTCTCTCGAAAAAGAAAAAGAGTCATTGTCCTTTATAAACTACAATGAAGGTCAATGGTCACCAAGTAATCCTGATGGCAAAAAACAATACAATCGCGAACAATTAATGCAATTACGCGAAGCTAAAGCCTCGCGCATACAGCCCGAGGTAAAAAATGTGTCTATACTTCCGCAACCCAATCTTATGCCATCGTTTATCCGGAATAATAATAATAATAAACGAGTACAATCAATGGTGGGCATGATCGGCAATCGAGAGTCATCGGCTGGAGGTTATATGGGAAAGCAGCTATCGATGTCGGGCGTTCAAGGCCAAAGTCAAGGCTCTGGTGGCCGTAATAGTAGCATGAAGGGCATGATGATCCATGTTAATCTCTCATTGAATCAAGATGTTAAATTAAATGAGAACGAAAATGCCTGGCGACCGAGACAATTAAATAAATCATCGGCTACAGAAAACGATAGTAACTTGAAGGCCACCCAAGAAAAAGATGATTTGGTAAGACGAGTTCGTGGTATTTTAAATAAATTAACTCCCGAGAGATTTGATACACTAGTTGAGGAAATAATTAAATTAAAAATCGATACGCCCGATAAAATGGACGAAGTTATAGTGCTGGTTTTTGAAAAAGCCATCGATGAACCAAATTTTTCGGTTTCCTACGCTCGCCTCTGTCATCGCCTCATATCCGAAGTCAAGGCCCGCGATGAACGGATGGAGAGTGGAACAAAGTCCAATTTAGCACACTTCCGTAATGCCTTATTGGATAAAACCGAACGCGAATTCACACAAAACGTCTCACAGAGTACTGCCAAGGAGAAAAAGTTACAGCCAATTGTAGATAAAATACGGAAGTGCAGTGACCCAAATGAAAAGGCGGAACTTGAGGCATTTTTAGAGGAGGAAGAACGTAAAATACGCCGGAGATCTGGTGGAACTGTTCGTTTCATTGGTGAACTCTTCAAAATCTCCATGTTGACTGGGAAAATTATTTATTCGTGTATAGATACGTTGCTTAATCCCCATTCGGAGGATATGCTAGAGTGTCTTTGCAAATTATTAACCACAGTCGGCGCCAAGTTTGAGCAAACTCCTGTCAACTCAAAAGATCCAGGACGTTGTTATTCCTTAGAAAAGTCCATAACCAAAATGCAAGCCATTGCCGCCAAAACCGATAAGGATGGTACTAAAGTCAGCTCTCGTGTTCGTTTCATGCTTCAAGATGTTATTGATTTACGAAAAAATAAATGGCAGACCACTAGAAACGAAGCGCCGAAGACGATGGGCCAAATTGAGAAAGAAGCAAAGAATGAACAGCTAACAGCACAGTATTTTGGCAATATTTCCGGGAATTCTACGCCCATTGGTTCATCGCAGAGCGGCGGAGGTTCCAACAAGCGAGAGGATCGTAATATGAATTCGCGATATGGAAACGAGACGCGTTCTGGTAGTAATTACGGTGGCAGTCACAGCCAGCGAGGACATCATCAGCAGCAGAATAACTCTGGAGGAGGTGGTGCTAGCAGCGGTGGAGGAGGTGGCTCCGGAAGCGCTTCAAATGGAGGAAATAACGATGACAACACTTGGCATGTCCAGACGAGCAAGGGTAGTCGTTCTCAAGCTGTTGACAGCAATAAACTGGAGGGTCTGGTAAGTTATTATTTTAACAATAAATAATAACTTTTTATATATCTTTTTTATATAATTATAATTATAATTATAATTTTACAGTCAAAACTATCTGATCAAAATTTGGAAACGAAAAAAATGGGCGGCCTAACGCAATTTATTTGGAACAATAATACAAGGCAATCGTCATCATCGGCGGCTTCTGCGGCCCCATCAACAACACCATCAAATCCTTTTGCTGTTCTGTCCTCTTTGAATGATAAAAACAGCAGCAGCAGCGACAGGGATCGGGATCATCATCACGATCATCGTGGACCAAGAAATAAGGGTTCCTATAACAAGGGATCAATGGAACGTGATCGTTACGATCGAGGTATCAATTCGAGAACTGGATCATCGCAAGGATCGCGCGAGAGTTCCTCCTCGCGCCAGCAGGGAGGAGGTCGGAGCCTAATGAATTCTGCAGTTCAAAAGTCTGCTAGTCATTCAAAATATACGCAACCACAGCCGCCCACCTCGGTTCGTCACAATACTAGCAATAAGGTGAGATACATTTTCTGTTCTTTATAAGCAAGCTAACCTTCACTGCGTTGCAAACTTTTGGCCAAACTTATTGGTACCCTGCAAGGGTATAAGTACCATTTCATCAATTATCAATTATCATATTTTTAGGTACAATCAAACTCGAGCGTCAACGCAGATCGTGGAATTTATCGTGGCGGAAGCAATGATCAAGGATCAGGCTTAGTTGCTACTTCGGCGACGACGTTCCCGCAGCAAAGCAATCGAATTGCTGCCTCCGCCCCCCCTGCAGTGTTCCAAGAGGCCAGCGATGCCGATCTGAAGCTCACCAAGTCGGTTGTTTCTGAAATGATTGAATTGGCGGACGCAGCAAAATCCGTAACACCTGCGGTTGTCGCGTGTATGAAGAGAATACCAGAGGATCGTCGTTGTGGCTTCCTATATTACATATTGACCGATTATTTGCATTTAGCGAATGTGGGAAAACAGTCTCGCCGATATCTTGGCATAACTGTGAGCCAATTAATTCAACAGAACTATATTTCGGTTGAGCACTTTACGCTTGCGTACAACGAATTTAGCGAGTATGCGAATGACTTAATTGTGGATATACCAGAACTATGGCTATATATTCTACAATTTGCAGGTAACTACTACCCATAAAATGTTGATTTGCTGAATTTTTACTGCTTTTACTGATACAATCTTACATACAAATCTTTTCTCTTACAGGTCCATTAATTGTAAAGAAGGTTTTAACTGTATCAGATTTGTGGAACAAGTACCTAAAAGATAATAGCCCATCAAGTGTGGCTAAGAAGTTCCTTAAAACTTATTTGATTTATTGCACGCAGGAAGTTGGTCCAAATTTTACGCGCAGCATGTGGACTAAGTTCGCCTTGAATTGGTCTGACTTTCTGCCAGAAAATGAAGTCAACGACTTCATCAAATCCAATGTAAGTTCTGTTGTTTTGAAAGTTTTAATGTAGCGAAATATTTTATTTGAAATTGTCCATACTCCAAAATGTATTTCAGAGACTGGAATATGTGGAAAATGAATCGATATCGCCAGTGATTGAACAACGAGGCGGTGAATCATCCGAGAAACACGTTAAAAATGTGATAGAGCATATTGAGCATTTGCTAAAGGAAGGGACAACAGCAGATTGTATCATTGATTATAGTAATGTAAGCAATTGTCCTCTGCCTCTTTATTCCTTTATTTAATTTATTTATCCTATTCAAGGGCAACATAATGGTCGTGGATAAGGTGTTTATAAGAAGCCTAACAGAATCGCTGAGCAACTTTTCAATTTTGTACAAGGATAATAGTTATAAACTAGAAACCGAGACCTTCCAGAAGTTCTGCATACCAGTTTTGCAGCGCTACATTGATTCCAATGAAGATCATCAATTGGAGTGCTTGTATGCGATGCAGCTATTGGTGCATAGTTTGGAGCATCCGAGGGGTATTAAAACAAAATATACAGGAGCTTCCTTTCATTGATATAATTAAATATTTTTCAGGATTACTTAGCGAACTATTTGGCGAGTTATATGACGCCTATGTAATACAAAAGGAGTCGTTATGCAAGTGGCGCGATTCAAAGGATCAGTCAGCTGGCAAAGGTAAAATTAATTCTATTCTATAATTCTATATAATATTCTATATAAAGTAACCATATACTGGGAACCAGGGCATGCTGGGATCCCCGGCAATAAAGTGGCCGACATAATGGCTAGAAAGGGGGCGAGTACGCCCTTCTAGGTCCGATGCCCTTCTGTTGACTAGGGCCAGGAGTCATCAGCCAGAGCAGTCGTGTGTGGATTTCATGACTGCCTGCGATGACTTCTGGCGGTCGTACAAAGGGGCAAGGCAGCTAGGTAGCTACTAGGTAGGTACTTGGTACTGCTAGGTAGCTACAATAGCAAGAGGAGTTGAGCAAAGGATCTCTCCGAATAGTCACGGTTTTCCTGACCGGGCACAGCAGATTGCGCAAGCATCTGTACAATCTCAAGTTAGGGGAGGACAGTCTTTGCAGACTTTCTCTGGAAGAAGACGATACTCCGGAACACCTACTTGAGGAGTGTCCGGGGGGGGGGCCTTACACTCACCACACAGGAAGTGAGGACTCTTCGACCAGGCGACATCATCGCATTCTTGCGATCGATTAAACTGTTCGAGGAGCTATAGCTCATACACTGTCCTAGTGTCGTTCGAGGGCACAATAGACCCTAGAGGTCGCAGTGCACTAACCTGTCGTAAACTATTACTATGGATTATTCAACATTCAACATGATCTTAATTTTTTCAACAGGCGTTGCTGTGAAAAGTCTAAATCCCTTTTTCAACTCTTTATTCAACGACGAAGCGAACTGAGACGTGCGGATGGCAAACATTTAAATTTGTAATAAAAAATTAAATAATTAAAAGAGAGAGGAGAGTGGTGTGAATGTTCAGACGTAACTGAGTAGACCCTATATTTCGTTATGGGCATTTATTCATTTACAGATTTCTGGTTCATAGATGCATTAGGAAGGAATATATGCAAGCAAAAATATGAAGTGTATAACATTATGTAAAAATAAAGCAAATTTAAAGGAAATTCTAAAGTTATTTCTCACCACACAGGGGGGTGTGTTTCCTATTTTTAAAAACTGTATTAAATTTTTTTGAAGATATATATTTATTATAAATACCAATACATTTTTATACCCTTACAGCATATTATAATTATAGTCAGAAGTTTGCAACGCAGTGAAGGAGACATTTACGACCCTATAAAATATATGTATTCTTGATCAGCAACCACAGCCAAGTCGATTTTGCCATAAAAATTTTAACTGGTCTTATGTTTCTACGATACATTCAGAGGCATCGTATGGTAAGTTGGCACTTTGTTGGTTTTTGATCAAGTTCTCACAAGTTTATACCCTTGCAGTGTATTATAATTTTAGTCAGAAGTTTGCAACGCAGTGAAGGAGATATTTCCGACCCTATAAAGTATATATATAGTCTTTATCAGCATCAACAGCCGAGTCGATCTAGCCATGTCCGTCTGTCCGTCCGTTTCTACGCAACTGTGATATAATCATCCGATTTGAATAAAATTCAGAATCGAACTTCTGCGATGAGTGCCCATTTAGGGTATAAAAACCCCTTTATATTGCTTGTATTTTTTTGTAAACCGTTTCAACAAAAAAATAAATAAAATATGGTTTAAATATGGTTTATTGAGTTGTAGTGAATTGATTCAAATGTCGTACAGTTTTTTTTTATCAATTACAATCCATATTTGATAGATTATTTAAGCAAGAAATGTTGTATTTAGGCGGCCTCCTTGGCGAGCCTATCAGCTTTTTCTATAACCTCCTCAATGGGCCCCACCATGTAGAAGGCCACTTCCGGCAAATGATCATACTCTCCAGCCAGGATCTGCGAGAAGCCCTTGATGGTCTGCTCCAGGGGCACCAGCTTACCGGCATGACCGGTGAAGACCTCAGCGACCTGGAATGGCTGCGACAAGAAGCGTTGAATCTTCCTTGCACGTGCCACGGTCAGCTTATCCTCCTCCGACAACTCGTCCATACCCAGAATGGCAATGATGTCCTGAAGGGACTTGTAGTCCTGCAAAATCTTCTGAACACCACGAGCCACATTATAGTGCTCCTGTCCAATGATGTTGGGGTCCATGATACGAGAAGTGGAATCCAAAGGGTCCACAGCCGGGTAAATACCCAACTCGGCAATGGCACGTGACAGCACAGTGGTGGCGTCCAAATGGGCAAAAGTGGTGGCTGGAGCCGGATCTGTCAAGTCATCAGCGGGCACATAGATAGCCTGCACGGATGTAATCGAGCCCTTCTTGGTAGTAGTAATGCGCTCCTGCATAGAACCCATATCGGTTGCCAATGTTGGCTGATAACCCACAGCGGAGGGAATGCGTCCAAGCAAGGCAGACACTTCGGAACCAGCCTGAGTGAACCTGAAAATGTTGTCAATGAAGAGAAGCACATCCTGTCCCTCCTGATCGCGGAAATACTCCGCGACAGTCAGACCAGTGAGAGCAACACGTGCGCGAGCGCCTGGGGGCTCATTCATCTGGCCATAGACAAGAGCCACCTTGGAGGTCTTATCCTTCAGAGAAATGACTCCGCCCTCAATCATTTCATTGTACAAATCGTTTCCCTCGCGAGTGCGTTCACCAACGCCAGCAAAAACTGAGTAACCACCATGAGCTTTGGCCACATTGTTAATCAGTTCCATAATCAACACAGTTTTGCCCACTCCGGCACCGCCAAACAAGCCGATTTTACCACCCTTGGCATATGGAGCCAAGAGATCCACGACCTTGATTCCAGTTACCAAGATCTCCTGCTCGACGGACATTTCAACGAATTCGGGAGCTTCGGCATGAATGGCCGCCGTTTTGTCCGTGGGAATAGGACCACGTTCATCAATTGGTTCACCTTAAAAAAAAAACAAAGAATATTGATATTTTGATTGTAAATACAATGAAATGTACATACCAATGACATTAATGATACGTCCCAAGGTCTCGGCGCCAACGGGAATACGAATTGGATAACCAGTATCGAGAACCTTCTGTCCGCGAACCAAACCCTCAGTACCGTCCATGGCGATTGTGCGCACCGTATTCTCACCCAAGTGCTGAGCCACCTCAAGGACCAGACGGGGCGAACGGTTGTCCACTTCCAAGGCATTCAGGATTGGCGGTAAATTGTCGTCAAATTGCACATCAACGACAGCGCCAATAACTGCCACGATCTTGCCATTGGCCCCGGCAGCAGCCTTAGCAGCAGCCTTGGCTGCATGACCACGAGCTAGAAATTAAAGAAATGTAAAGAAAATTACTAATTGATCATTACGTCATATAGAAATCAAGAACCAAACCGAATCAAAAGTTAAAAAAAAAGTAGGGAATTAGTATCTGTAGATATAAATGTATATATGTGTACATATGTACATATATTTCATTATAAACTCTGCAAGATTAGTCTCGTCTTAAAAATCATTAAAAAATTAATTTAAAGGATCTTTTAACATTAATTACATTAATTGTAATAAAACTCGCACATTTTAAAAAATATACCTGATAAATAGATTCAAATAGCTAGTTAAAGTTAAAATGTTATGCAATCGTTTCCCTTCTGTTCGTCGTAACAGCAGCACATCATATTAAGGTTATGTTCGGTTATTAACCTTCTTTATTTCGACTCAATACATTATTTAAGAATTTAAATTGTGCTAGCTTTTAAACATACTCCCAAATAAGTAATGTTCAAAGAATATTTTAATCGTTACTTACACAGTTGTCCCAAAATGGGAAGCAAACTCTTGTCGGCTTTGGCGGCAGCACGTAACGCGAACATTTTTCCGTCTAATTCAATGCGTTGTGTAGTAGTAGTAGAGTAGCACACACTAATACGGCACATAGGATAAAAAGAAAACTCACTAAAAAATACCAAAAAAAAAAAAAGAACCATTGCACAAAAATAATGCACGGTTCATATCTACTCTTAAATGCTGCTGCAGAAATACCAAATATTCTTATTTAAAAACATGTTTTACATACATAGTTGCTTCTCAATCGTTCCTTGCAGTCGTGCGTTCCAAATTTAACGAAGCTTTTTACACAAGATTCATAAAATACAAGAATGAAATATTATTCGTTTCGTGTTTGCGCAATTTTAGTATTCTATGTATCAATCTTAAGCACAGTATCCAGCAAATAAAGTTGTCACGCAGCGCAAAAATGTTTATTCTTTTGAAGTGTGACCGCTCTTTCTCCTCGTGTCTCGGCATTTTTTGAGGGCCAATGATGCGGTCATACTTTGTTGACAACCGGCAAAATTTGAAACATCACACACATTCATCTTTTTATGATTTGTTTTAGATTATTAATTGTCCCAAAGCTATTGACATGCGTTCAGGCGGATGCGCCTGCCTTGGACTGCTCATAGTACATGTCTAAGGAACTCGGATGATTATATATGGGCTCTTTTCGGAATGGGTGGGTGTTCCGTTCAGGGAAATCCTGATGGAACCAGTGCCTATACCCATGGAGGAGAAGCTGTCCTGTGCCAGTTGCATAACGAGATGCAAAAGTGGCCCATTTTCCCTTCGATAGTCCTGCATCCTTATTTTTAATTTTAACTTTTTCGTCCCAGGTCTTTTAATGCAAATTCATATAATTTCCCGATTCCCAATATATTGAATTTGTCTTTATCAAGTCAATTAGGACTGTATTCGCTCCTTTAATTCGACTTTTCCACGCATTTTTGCTCATGCCGGGATCCATAGTTTGAAATATGTGAAGCGCAGAGCGAGACGCAAACGTTGGAGACAGCGAAAAGAATAAAAATTTTATTCTTTTTCGATACGCGTTATGGAAATACTAAATGCGCGCCCACAAATAATCTCCTAAATCTTGAACCTTTCTAGTATTTTCAAACCTGTACTGGATACTACCCTTTGAAACAGACCTAGGTGACAAGCTGTTTCAAACTATTTGCCTCTCGCTCTCTCTCACTGCTTTGCAACAGTTTTCTACTCTCTGGATACCGTGCTTTACTTTTTACAGATGTTTATCGATATTACATTAAATTATGGTGCTGTACATGGGTCTTTTGATTGTCTAATTCATTTCACACAAGTTGTTCACAAGTTATAAAAAGATAAGCCCAAGTAAGGTTTATTTATTTTGTTATTATATTACTATTTTGTAAACTTTATTCGGAACAACAAATGTATGTAAATGTAGAATGTCTGGTCCAAAAAATGTACATATGTATGTAAAAGTAAATGTAGAATGGTCCAAGTTTCAAGTAAAAATTCGAAAAATGCGCTTTCCTGGAAAGTGTTACATATTTTGTTTAATAAACGAATGCCTATATATTTTATTGGAAGGAACTAGGATATTTTATACATAATCAGCAATGGTTACAATTAATAATAAATATAAAATCAATTTATTTCAGAATATGTCGGGCAGAGGAAATCTGTTGAGTTTAATTAAAAAAAAGACTTGCTCTTCCGAAATCTCACCTTCAAGTGATGATCGTGAAAGCGGTTTGGATGCCGCCCATTCTGGTTCAAATGAAGAAAAAAAACTGGAAAGAAGCAAAAAGGAGATCGCGGCGGTGAAAAAATCGAAATGTGCGGAAAATTCAGCGATCCCGTGCAGTGAAAAGTGTTTGTGAAGTGTGGGGAAAGGCCCAGGCCTGGAGTAGCCTCAAAGCCCCTGGAGCCCCTGCAGTCACGTCGAGGGACTTGCCCCCGATCACGCCGCTTGGTGGGCCCATTGGCTCGCCCTTCCCAGTGACACCGGTCCCCTGCCGCCTTTGAGGTTTGACGGTCACCTACGTTTTTGTTTGTTTGTTCGGACAAATTCATTTTTGTTCCCACGAGTATGCTGGGATGGGGATAGTCCGCCACGGTAGAGCCCGCATACCGTGGTAAGCCTAGTTAAAACTGATGGGTCGGCCGGTCCACCAGAGTCCGCATACTAATGTCCAAGCACCCCCCGGATACGCATCCCTCGGCATATGCTGTTCCACCTTGGATTGGGGTAATTTTTTGGGCAGGAGTTTTCTTCTCCCCGCCCGACTACCATTCGTCAGCATCCTCAGCAGCGACATGACCGTAAAGACTTGATTATGCTCTCCATATTAATAATCTTTTGTTTTTTTTTTATTTGAATAATTACATATGAAGCAGGAGTGCTTACCGCGGAGGTCCTTTGATTTTCAGGACGTTACGGGACAAAGGATAACTCGGAGTATATTTAATATTTTTCAATAAAAACGTTATGAAATATTAGTTGAAATGTGTGCTTATCATTTAAAAAAAAAATTGGTTTGATTACTTTTATTGGTTGCCAGGAAAAAATTTAAAAAAATTTGCTTTTTTGCGTTTCTCGGTGGGTTACCTTAAGGGGGTAAACCCACCTAGGAATTTCAAAATTGTCGATTTTTTTTATTTTCTTAAAGTGTGATATATTAAGAATGTCTGGTCCAAGTTTCAGGTCGAAATTCGAAAAAATGACGAATTTATGGCCGACAATGGATGCCTTCGTTACACGTGCGCTTACCCATTGTCAAATTTTCAAACGCGTTTTTCTCGAAACCATGTTTTTGAAATCGGTGCTCACGATATCTCGTGAAATTTTCTGTGGCTATTCTATACATAATTATCTAGTCTACTACGTAGGATTTTTTTTTTTAAGATTTTTAGTTTTTTTTTTATTAAGAAAATAAACTTTTTTTAAAAATCGCAATTTTGAGTTCAAACGGCCGCCATTTCGCCAAAAATCAATATTTTCAAAAAATCCTACGTAGTAGACTAGAAGAGGATCTAAAGATTAATAATCTTTTTGTTTTTTTTGATTTGGATAATTACCGATGAAGCAGGAGTGAGCACCGCGGAGGTCCTTCGATTTTCAGGACGTTGCGGAACAAAGAATATCTCGCAGTGTATTTAATATTTTTCAATAAAAAGTTATAAAATATTAGTTGAAATGTGTGCTTATCAGTTAAAAAAAAATGGTTTGATTACTTTTATAGGTTGCCAGGAATAAATTTTACAAAAATGGCCTTTTTTGCGTTTCTAGGTGGGTTTACCCCCTTAAGGGGGGTACCTTAAGTATTATTGATTGAAGTATGTAATACTATTTCTAGCATTATAATACCAACCAAGGTATTGAAATTTAAAATATTTAATATATTAAATACAATTTGCAAGGCTTTGGTATTATAATTTTAGTCAGAAGTTTGCAACGCTGTGAAGGAGACACTATAAAGTATATATATTCTTGATCAGCATCAACAGCCGAGTCGATGTAGCCATGTGTAACAATATGGTCTAATTTTCAGTTTAAAAAAAAATGCATTCAATAGCAAAAATCTATGCAAAAAATACAAAACGAAGTTTGATATTCTTTTCGTTTAATGACTTCAGCCAGCCGATTTTACATTAAGCTAGGTACTGACATAAGATAAATTTTCTTAAAGTTGCCAAACTCCAGATAAAAAACAGAGCGAAAAGAAGAACTACTTTCTGACTTTTCCCTTTCGCGGGTACTAACATAAGATAAATGTTGTGAGCGAAAAAGCTAAAAGCGTTGCCAGATCAAAAAACTGAACAGCTGTGATTTCGAAGCCCCGTTCTGGCGTTTTTCTGCCAGCTCTAATCTAAATATTCACTTGTAGAGAGTAACAATTATTTTATGGACCTCATCCCTGGTCGAAAATAGTATTTTAGGACAGCAGGCCCAAATGTCCAATTAGTCCGTCTGTCGAATATATTTAGAATTAATCTAAAATAAAGTCTTACACAGTTTATAATTGTATATTTTCGTTTAAATATGTTACACGCACGTATACACACATATATAAAATTTAATTTTTATGGTTTACTTAAAGAATATGGTAAATTAATACTGGCGCAACTCTGTCTGTCATTTCCAGAATTATTCAGGCCATTGGTAAAAATATATGTACATATATAGTGGTTGATACACAAACATTCTTTCTTTATACCCTTGTAAAATATATACATACATATACGGACTTAAGTTCCTAAGCTCCTAATAGCATGCCTTGAATAATCCAAAAGAAACTGCAGATTAGTGATTATCCACTAGGTTATTAAAAAATATTTTAAAAAGATTTTAAAAAAATTGTTCTGGTGTTTACTACAAATTACTTATATATGATGACAAATTTAGTTTAAAGCTTAGTACTAACATAAGATAAATTCGTTTTTTTAATTTGTTTGAGCGTAATTGCTATATAAGAAAAGGGCCACAATGTCACGAATTACCAGCTGTTTTTCTTTTCTAAACAATGAAATTAAATTATAATAAATTTGAACGGATTGGAGATTGGACTATTATTGGTGTATTACGCAGCTATCAAAACGCAGCTATGAGACGCCAACGGCTTTTATTAAATGAAGATTTTTCTGCCAGAAAAGCGCTCCATGCGAGCAAGGTTTAAAGGTTGTTTCCCTAAATCTTGCCTTTTGAAATAGATACAATTCATTTATTTCGCTTGAAATCACAGTTTTTTTTTATCTCAAATTTACTTCGTTCGAAGCGTTGTTAAATTTTTATCTTATGTTAGTAAAAGGCTTAATTGTAATTTGTATATAATTTATATTTATACAAGGGTTTTACAAGGTTATTGCATGTCTTACGTGGCTTAACAAAGCCATAGGTTTTCAATTAACCATAATATTATAAAAAATTTGGTGGGCATTTTTATTTAGTGGATATTGAATTTAATTGCGCATCCTTATTATTATTGGTTTTATTCTCATTACTAGTAACTATCAATTTAATCCATTTTATTACATATTACTTACTATTGGTAAAAGAAAAATCGTTTAGGTTTTGTGGTCACCCTCTTTTATAAATCATATTGATTGATTTTTAAATATTACCAATTCAATTTTTCATAAATATTATTCATATATTATACTCTTCTGCCAAATAGCCCGTTAATCGTATAAGTTTGTATATTGCCTCGTTTTGTTGAAAACAAACCATCATAGCGTTTCAGCAATCCAATAAATATGTACACTGTATACACCATAAGGATTATTATTCATACAATTATTTAATTGCAATGGTTAATTTATACATATACATACATACAAAGATACATTGAAACATTTAGTATAAAATATTTACGTTCTAGCTTTATATTAATAGCGTTAAATTGACAAGAATAAATGTTAAAAAAAAATAATAGCTTTCATGGAAAAAAAGGTGGAGTAAAAATGCATTTGTTTTTAAATGTCATTGTATGTGAACTAAAGATAAAATTATCTTATTGATTTATATCTAACCGGTCCTTAACTTAAGAAGGTTGTATGCAAGTATGATAACAAAGTGAACATAATGTAAATCAATTTTGATATGTTCAAAGCCATTTTAGTTTGTTCACAACTCCATTTTTCTTCCGACGTAAATTTATTTGATAGAGACAAGATTGGCAGTTGTAGGTTAGGTTCTGCTAATTAGAATTTGCTTAATAAAATGTATAGAAAATTAGAATAAAAAACAATGTCTATATTAAATAAATTTCATAAAATTCTTCGAACCAAATCTCTTGCAAGCGGAATTATAAATAAATAAAAATAAGTATTTGATCAAGATATATTTGAAACCCAAAAGTTGAAGTCCGCGAAGTTTGGTATTAATATAAATAAAATATATTTGATGGTAAAATAATGAGTTAAGATTATACAATTAATTTACACAAAATGTATTGCAATTTTATTAGAGGCTTTTTATTCCGCGACAGTTTAAAGAATCACAGAACTTTTGTATTTCTTTTTTTGTTTGTTTTTTTTTTATAAATATATAGAGTGCCATTAGGAATGTGACTTAGTACCAATTATAAACTGCACATAAGATTAAGCTATACATACATAAATATATAATTATTTTTGAACATATGTACGAAACTATAAATATAATTTTCTTTGAGTTTATAGTTTATATAAATTAAAGTCAGTCGTTTTTTAAGTTGGATTACTTTTCTTCTTGACAAATTTGATCTCACATTATTTTACTTAATATCAAAATACATTTACGTACAATACGATTATTATATTTCTAAGTAAGTATTAAATGAGCAAATATACGACACATTTACACCTTATCGATTTTTTGGTTGTTTGTGAAACAAAACCAGTTACATTTATTAATTTATGATAAATTTCGGTGCTGTTGAAAACGTTCTCTTTATACAAGTTGAAATCGAAAATTTCGATATATCATTGATATGCGAGAGACCGAACATGAAATTCAAATTTAGAAAGCTGAATGTGTACTTATACGGTCAAGTGAAATGACAAATGTATTAACAAATTATTGATGTTCAAGAAAAATAAGGATTTCAAAAGCTAGAGGCATTTTCGGAATTAAAATAAAATTACATGTAAAAGGAGCTTATTTGACCTTTTTGGTTAGAATTTCTAAAGACATGAAGGGGAACATAACAAACATATAGAGGGGTAAAGAGAAATGTTACATGTTGCATGCATTGTTAAAAAAAATAACAATGCAAGCAATATAATTTGTATAAAAATATACATAGTTTTAAATGTATGAAAAGCAGTTCACATTAAAAAAAAATTTTTGTAAACGAAAGCTTAAAGCAATAATGTGTGATTGGTTTATTGACAACTACCTTGAAACATAATGATTTTATCAACTAGATTAGATGCTTAGACAAAAGCTCACATTATTTTGCTTAGTTTATTAGTTTGTCATATTTGATTTTATTTTAGCTTTTTAGTGCAAAAATCGTATTTATTCGGCTGACATTATGTTGTGAACTTGCTCTAATTTAAATGCCAAGCGCTGCTTTTGCGAAAATTCATCTTCTTCGAGTGTCACTGTCAGCTGTTCATTGTACTTAACAGCGTATGTGTAGAGCTCATGCAGAGCACAATTTGTATTAAACTCTGTGGTGTGCAGCTGAAATAATATTAAATTGACAGATAAAATTAAAAAGTTCATTAGATCGAGTTTCCGAACCAGGAGAGAATGGTTGAGAGAGTCAAATGCTTTATTAAAGCTCTTCGCTTTTTAAATCCATGCTCACATGGAGGAATTATTGATAAACAGGTGCTGAAAATGTGGAGTAATGATGTTTTCGAAATAATAATGCTACTCTTACCCTTGATTCTTCAGCAAGCATTGCGTTCATGTCCTGATCTGATATTGGCGACATATCTCGAATGTCGCGATAATAGCGATCAACCCACTTTCGATATTCTGGAATATCTTTAGCATATAAAAGCTTCGAGCTGGGCGAGTCTTTGCCTGAAAACAAAATTAAATGATTTTATTTAAATGAATTTTATTATTTTTATTATCTTTATTATTTTTACCCAAACGATGATCAGAAGTTGAACAAGAGTCCATAAATGTTTGAGCAACAACTGAAAGACATGAGTCCACAATATTCGATTTATGGATGTCGAAGACAAAATTTGGATTCTTTATTAAGTTTACCCAAAATCTAAAAAATAAACAAAAATAAGAATAGTTTATTCAGTAACCAATTATAGTAAAGAGATAGACCGTTATTATTAATAATTACCTCAATGGTAAACTATTACTTTTCCAGGTATGAACGACCTCAGGATCTGTTATGCCATGCAACTGCGCTTGATCATCGAGAAAGTCAAACATGTACTTTATGGCTAGTGGCAAAGCCGATCCACGATGCGCGGTGCTGAATATAGTCTCAAAGAGATCATCTACGAACTTCTGCAGTGTGCCCTTGGTGGCCAACAGTCGGGTAAGATATATTTCCGATACCAATTTATTGACACGTTCGCCTTCCTTCTGCATATCGCTATCGTGGTGCTTAACCAAATGCCAGTATCTCATACCGTTATCATGCATATCATTGTTTAAGGGGCTGCCGGCGCGGCTAAAGGTCGGAGAGGAGGAGGTGTATTTCGATATATTAAGTGTTTCATACCTATAGATATATTTAAAATATTTTTATTAGCAACAATTGCATATTGATATGTACGTTTAGTTTGTCTTACTTGTGCGATTTCTCATTTTTATCCGATAAAATACTAAAGTTGTAAATGGAACTCTGCTTTGGCACTAAACTCAGGCCAGCGCCATCGGGAACATTATAATGCTGCAAAGTGTTGAGCTTTTTCCATTCATTCTCTGTTTTCGAGGTGACATCTTCGTCGTATAAAATAACACGGCCTGTTGCACCCGTCCGCCATTCTATAAAGAAAGCACAAATGAATTTAACAAAAATAATCACTATATAGTAGTAATTTATAGTATATATATATACTTACCCAAATCTAAATCATCTTTTCTCGGCCTTTGGCTAGATGGTATATTTTTATATATTGTTTCCAAACATTTCTCCTTCACCTGTCCAATTGTATCGCAGTCCAGCACCTTAACAGATACGTTTTCCGTATGAGGTGGCAACATGTCCAAATTATTGCAAAATATTGGCTGTTGAATGATACTGGCATATACGTTCATTGGTCGGAAATCGATGCTTTGCCTTATTAGTTTCTCCTCGCTGAGAGAGTATCTGGCTTCATGGGTGCAGGCGTCAACGGGGCCCTTGTCCACTTGTCCCTTGACTGCACGAAATAGCATATACAGAGGCTCTCCTGCACACTCTTTTAAGAACTTGTAGAGAAGAAAAGTAAACCAGGCACTCAACATTTTTTCAGCTACACTCTCCGTACGCCGCAGCAATAGTTTTGGATGACTCTTTCCCTCGATGCATTTTTCAATTAAATCCCCAAGCAAGGTCTTGAGGATGTCCGTGCAATATTCCAGCTTCGATTGTAATGTAACCATAATTAGTGAGGCTACATTTACACGCTCGCGCATTGAAAAGTAGCGATTCGATTCTAGGGTTCGAATGAAGAGCAAAAGAAACGTTTTATTCATAATCAATTGCCCGAAAATACGCAGGCCCTTCTCTTTTCGCAGAAGCTCTGGACGTTCCCATTGCAAAACTATGTGATCTTCATGATTGGGGAACAGTATTTTCATGGCATACGAGCGATAATCGAGGAAGGGAATACCGCCCGAAGTTAAATCTCCCGTTAAGTCAGTCATTTCCGTTTGAAGTTCAGCAAAGGCTTCTTTACACTCTGCAGCCACTCTTAACTCCAATATATCCATTTGTTCCTGCATATTCCGCAGAACCCGGTTCGATTCGGAGCTCTTCTTTTTATATGCCACAAGCGTGGCAACAAAGAAGAGCAATATTATCACAATTGTGGCAATTACAGCGAATACCACGTTGTCTCCCCAGTCCAAAATGATGTTTGAAGACTCGTAACTCAGTATTCCAAGGCGATATTCTAGGGAACTTCCGATGCGAACGATGACCTCGGGTCCGTTAATACTCTTCGTTGCCGTGGCTTCGGGAGGTGGTCTGCACGTAAGCTGTTGCCTAGAAAGCGACGTAATGTTGCAGAAGCCATTTCCGATTCGAACTTCAACGTCGCTCTCTTTGCATGCGCGATCCAAATTTCTCCCATTTATTGTCAAATATTCGCTCTTGAAGTACTTGACTCTTTCTTCAAAGACGAAATATTCGGGATTTGGATAGAGTTCGAAGTAGTTGTTGTGCATTTTCGACAGATTTTGAACGCGCAAAACATTGTCCATGAGAAAACCATATTCCAAAAGCAATGGCTTTTCCGCATCAATAATCACTCTATTGTCCACATCAATTATGGGTGAAGCACACTCCATTTCTGTGTCCGATTGAACGCGACACTGGTTGGCGTACATCACATCGTTGTAAACCACATAAATATTTGGGGTTTGAATGCTTGTAAATTGTGTGCCAATCACCGAAATTCGGATTCCTCCAGCCGGTATACCCTTAGGCACCTTAATCTGGCCACTGGGACCCGAGCTCACATGCTCTACAGTGGGATCGAGGACATATTTAAAGTTGTAGTCATTGAATTCCCTTGGTCCGTTATCAAACGACATCTTCAATCTTCCCTCGATGATGCCAGGGGACGGTGACGTACGGCATATAGCTTGTGATGAATCAGTGCTTAGAATCTTGCAAGGTAAATGATCGTTTATCGAGGCTTGTATACGAGATCCTGCATTTAAGTGCTTGCCGGTAATATGTATTTCTGTGCCACCTGAAGTTGGTCCGAATTTTGGATAAAAATCAAGAATTTTTGGATCGACAAACTCGTAATCATCATTCGATTCGCCACGATAGTCGCCAATTTGGACGACAATTCGACCATTTCGATACATTTGCTCACCAGGACTATCCACTGTGCATACAATTTGTTTAGTGTCAATATAAAACTGAGGAAACGGCATACAATTAATGCCGGCAATACGAACACCCGAGTATATATCATTGTAGTTCTTTCCCAAATTAATGCCACGTATCGTTATGTTGGTGCCGCCTTCCCAGGGACCAGTTTTGGGCTCAAATGTGTGTATCTCAGGATTTGGACAGATCTCACTGCGATTCAACCAATCCGTCTTACCCTCCTTATTCTTATTGTTACACTGCTCTTCGACCTCACAGGTGTTGGTCGAGGAACACCATCCGCAATTGTACTTCTCAGGCAATGCCAAGCAAATCCCACAGCTATCCGCCATTTCGCGACAACGGTAAATAACAACTGAAAATAGGTAAATATTCATTTACTTATCATAAGCAAAGTTAAAGTTAAAGGGAGTACAGAATGCTTGTTTCTAGTTTTTTTTTAACTTACCATGTATATTGTGTGGATTATCCAGTGGCTTAGATCCGCCCCATATAACAGCAAATGTAGCAGTCAAGTTGGGCGATCGTGAAGTATATTGGAACTCCATGCTGTCACAGTAAATGGTATCGCCCAGCAATTGGGCATTTAAGCTCGTTACGCGTCCCTCAATATTAAATTGGCAAACAAAACGAGTCTGAACGATAAACTGTCCTATTATGTGGACCTTTACCTTTATCGATTTACTTGTACCGCCAGCTACCAGAACCTCGCTACCATCCCCGGTGGCATTAATAGTGGGACAAAATCCAGGACCTGATCGGTAGCTTGGCCCGATGCGGCTGACACCTGTGACCAAAATATCATTGCGGCAATTTTCTGCGGTGTCATGAGTGCACCGATGAGCCTCAACACACCAATCACAGGGAAATTCGGAGGAAACACACCTTGTACACGATGAGTGTGTGCTGCAATCGAAGAATGTAAAATCCGTGGATACCAAGTCCGGACCGTTCCTAGTTCGCACCGATAATTTTGCTGTGAAATGATGTTTGCCCTGCTCGATCTGAGGCAGCATATCAGTTCGCGGTGTTGTGCAATTAACACCATTCCTTTTTTTCGTGGCATTTGTAAACAAGGCCTTATCATCGGTTGTGAACGCACAAATTAAATTCTCCTTTAATTGCGGCAAATGATCAATGATTAACTCCAAAGTGCGAGCCGTGGTTCGCTGCAACTGATGGGGAACAACGCTCGTAATGGTCGTACATTTCCCTGTTTTATAGCTGACCCAATATAAAGGATCATTAGCATCGTCCTGGCAATTGGAGCGGGGACTACACTTGTTCTCCAACGAACACCACCCACAATAGGGATCTCGAGCTCCCAAACAGTCGCCGCAAGTTTTGTAGTCGGAACAATCGAAAACTTTCACTTTCGATACCATTGTTTCAGACATCACGTACATGTAGAGATTTTGGTTATCGAACTGCATATCCTGGTTGATGGCAGAGCCTTGATGAACCGCAAAATTAGCATATTCATTCGCAACGGAAGATGACTCGACTACCACTTTCTTAAGGTAACCCATGTCAGTGCCCACAAAGACCACAGTGTAGCCACTGGTGCTCGTAGCTGCTACCGAGGTTAGTCTGGTGTTGAACATGGCTACTGGTACGGAAGTTATCGGATTTTCGCCGCCCAACGGTGAATTCACATCAAGTCCACAAAAATCCTCGCCAATTGTTTGAAGTTTCGTTAAAACGCATGGCATACTTGGTGATATAAAGTCTAGCCCCCTCATTCCAACACCATTGAAACAAGACTTAATATTTTGCATAAATTTGCGACGTATGGATTTCAGTGAGTAAATACACAAAGCTGAATTATTCGTGGGTGTATTGCCATCACCCTTAGAGAACACAGCAAACAGAACATCATCTTGTATAGAAATTCCCAAACTTTGAGCTAAATCCGCGCTGGGCTTGCCCAGGAAACCAGCTTGAACCAGATTAAATTTAGTTCCACCTTGCGCCTCGCTAATACACTGCACAGGAATCTCAGTGTACGAATAATAATTTGAATCCTCTTGACATATTCGTACCAATTTTGTTATATATTCCTTGGGGGAAGAGTGATGACTGTGCTTTAGCTGTGTGGTGAGAAAGTAGGAGAATCTTTCCGAACTAAAGCCATAAACATAGTTTACAAAATATGTTTCTCGAGCATAATTATTTATAAACGTTCGTGTCCCAGTAGTAACTGCCGATGAAGCTATTTGGAACATCTTAGTTTTTTCCAAAGATCTCGAAGCTACGGCTGGAATCTCACTTCGATATGGAGAATTATTCGTATAGGTGACACCAACGTACATTACATTCGTCACGGGGTGCTGGGGGGGTCCCGGGGCTATGAAGGCCACAGTGGAGGAATTGGCATCATTAGCCACCACTGCATCGGGCACTTCATGCTCTACAATGCTTACATTTTGCAGGTTACGAACTGTGCAGGTACCTTGGAATAAAGAACCGCAGGCAATAAGTCGCGATGTCGCCCGATCAATTAGCAAAACTTTGTTATAATTATCCGTTGGGCTGCGCACGGCATTTAAAGGACAGTCGAGGCTACTGCACTCCACGGAATCATTTTGTGGCCCCGTCTTTACTGTCTCCGAGAGCTCCAGATCTGGTGATAATTGATACAATCTGTTTACTCCACCAACAAAGACGCGTCCAGTGATAGTATCAACCAAGAGATGATTTAATTTCGTATCGAATTTGGCCACATTTGTAATGGTTGTAGTATTTAGATTCTTCACATTTGATATTGTCACATTGTTGGCATCAGTCAAGTTATTATTATTATTAAATGGTTCATTTTGCATAGTTCCCCAAACATTGGCTGCCTCGATTTGAGTAAAGCTCGATCTTGATCCATATTTATCGTACAAAGTTGCTATTAGCAGACAACTAAGAATTAAATTCATCTCCACTTAAATCGTTCTTTGAGTAAGAACGATTCAATATCCGCACTCCGAGATGTACTTTTTAACTGATTCGCAGATTGTTCGATTGTGTATTCGAATAAATACAATTCTTAAGCAGGCTCTTTTTCGTTGATACTTGTTTTAAACTGCACGCATTTCATTAGGTTACGCTTGCTTTTTAACTATATCCATTTGAGCATTATGTTATATGTTAAAGGAACCTAATCATATCAGCAACATAATTTGTCATCTAAAAATGAAAAAAGACATTAATCTGGTATATATCATATTCACAGTAAAGAATTGTATGCACCCTGCATTTGTTGGTTTAAAAATACTTCAGATAAAGTAAATCGAATCTGTAACTACACTTTTAACAATATTAGGGTCTGTTTTACATTTATTCGTTTAACTTTTATTTGCGATATGTACATACGCATACATAGCTTTTACTATGATGTATACATACATTTGCATGCGCTGCTACAGAACTCATTCTGTTCATATATGCATGTGCATATGTAGGCTTATATGTATGTACATATATATAATTATTGTTCGTATCTACCACGCCCTTTCAACTAACAATAACAATTGCTTTTGGAGGGTAAAATGCACTTCATTAACATTATGCATGGTTTTGTTCGTTATTTTCTATACCAATTTTTTTTTACGGGTTACATACACATTTCAGACAAACGAAAAATCACATCTAAGAAACACATAAAATCTTTAAAACTTTAAAAATTTTCGTAGATTATAAATTTTAATTCACATATTCAACTTGAATTCATATACGGCATCAACTTTAACATTGGGCAAAAGAAAATCGGAGAAGTAATTTCATTTTCTATAACTGGGTTCGGTTTTTGTATGTATATCTTAATCTTTAACACGAAGGAAAGTCTCCCATTTATAGCCGCTTGACGAAAAAGCTGGCACTATATAATTGAATAAAAATATTAATATGTACCTATGTTTATTACATTTTTGTATATTCAATAGTATTATTATTTTTGTTAAGCACACATTGCACACACATTATTGTATGAAATTTAACAACCAGAGATGAGCGGAATTTCATTTTAAGATAAACTAGAGCTGGACAACCAGTTACGATAGTATCGATATATTACATATTTATGTTTCCAAACCAATATCGAATTATCGAATACTAAACGATAGTTGCAAATGACCATCAAAACATCTACATTATTTTACCACTATACAAGTTATTAGAACCAACAAATTTTCATGAAGTAGTCTAACTTTTAATTTTAAAACTAGGTACTAACATAAGATACATTTTCCTAAGCGGCCAAACTCCATATAAAAAAACGGAGCGAAAAGAAGCAGTTTCTGACTTTTCGCTTTCTTGGGTACTAACATAAGATAAATGTAGCGAGCGAATCTGGTAAAAGCGTTGCCAGATCAAGAAACTAAACAGCTGTGATTTCGCAGCGAAATAAACAAATTTATATATTTCGAAAGCTAGATATGGAGGGAAAATTGAAGGAACTAAATGTGTCTAGAGTTGAACGATTTTCTTCTCGCGAGGATAAAGTGGCTTTAAAAAGCAGTTAAAGCGAAGCCCGAGATATGGGATTTAACCCACAAAGGGCATTTTACTCATTCTTATTATTTTGTTTGTCAAATCTGAGGTGGTATAAATAACAATAGAACACTGAGTAAACAACTTTTTCCCCCTTATTAAGCTAGGTACTAACATAAGATAAATTGGCTTTAAGGGGTTAAACCACTGTAAAACCCAAAAAAAAGGCATATTTTCGAAATTTGTGTAGGTAAACACAATGGAGTTATTGAAATTCTGTAAAAAGTATTTTATAATATCAACATTTCAATTAATTAAAAAAAAAAAAAATGGTGACTCCGCAGCAGTTCTGGCATGTTTTTCTCAGATGGGTTCACGACCGGAAACGTATCTTCTACAATTTTTGATCTAGAACAAAAAACCAAACATTTTCTGAATCCATAGTAATGCCACCAGGGAACTGCGTAGGATTTTTTTTTTTAAATTAATTGTTCGTAAAATGGCGACAGTTAAAAAAAAAATTGACAATGAAATTCATCACATTTTTATTTAAAAAAAAAAACTATTACATTTTTCAAAAAACCCCTACGTAGTTCCCTGCGGACAACAATTTCAAACGTACTGTAAAAATTTGGAATCGATCGGTAAAAATTTGTTCGAGTTATGTTTCCGGCCAGATAAAAAAAAACAGTGGTTTTGGGATAATCGCGTTTTAAATTTTCAGTGGCTGTAAAATCGTATGTAAAATCGTGAGAGGTCCTGCGGCAGAACTTAAAATTCAGGCATGTAAAAATTTTTCCAGGACTTCATCTTTTAGTTTATCATTCTTAAGACCCTAAATGACCTTTAACAATAAAAAATTTTTTTAATTTTTAAAAAATTCTACAGTGGTGTAACCCCTTAAGAAAGACCCGAGCGAAATTGCTATATACTTCGGCCGGGAACCAGTGTGACCAAATATCTTAAGGAAAAGGCGGAAAACGCTTAAATGGGGTCATACTGACTGCACAGCTGTTTTATGTAAACAAACTTTATAAAATTAAATTACAATGAACATGAAAACTTTAAAGTTATATTATAATGAACATGAACGGATTCGATATTGGAGTACTATTTACTGATGTATTCGCCACTATATAGCTCAAGGCAAATAACAGGAGGCACAAACACCGTCGCCGACCACAGACAAATTTTTTTCTTATTTAAAATGTCTTTTGTAAATTAAATCCCATATAATAACCCTTAGGCTGACGGCAGAGTGCGAGCGAGAAGCGAAGCGAAGCGAGAAGCTATGAGCAAAGCGAGAAGCTATGAGCAAAGCGATTTGATGTCAGAGTGAAAGCAAAGCGAGAAACGAGCTATATTGTTAAAATTTAGTTAGTTTAGTTATTAATGTCAACGGGATGGATTCGGACGATGAATTTTTTGCATCAAGCACAACTATTAACTTTCTGTTAAAAAAAAAAAACTGGCGTCCACCCCCTTAACTGCAATAGAAATGAAAAAGGAGAATTCAATAATTTATATAATTTTTTTTTTTTTTTTTTTTAGTTTAATATACCTTTATTTACATCTGCCCTCTGGGAGCAATAAATTAAATTGTTTGATAAAAATTGACTCTTTGATTAACAAATTATGTTAATTAAGGTGTGTTATTGGGGCGGGTTTGATGTTGGGGAAATGGTTGATGTATGGGAGGTATGGGTCTATGGGAATCTGAACGGCAGGTCCTGTGGGTGACATCTATGTAGTCGTCTTCGTTGATCTGTGTTTTCAAAAAGGCTTGTGGCTAGTGGGTTTACATGTTCCTGCATTTTGTCCAGGTGTCTTCTGCTGGATTTCCGCAATTTCTTCTAGGACCGAAGGCATATTTAAATCACGCTTAATGGTGGTGTTGCGTACATAAAAAGGCGCATTAACAATTTGTCTGAGTATTTTGTTTTCTGCAACTTCCAATTTCTTAATATTTGTTTTAGCGGCAGAGCCCCACATCTCAATGCCATAAGTCCATGCTGGTTTGATAATGGCCTTGTAAATAAGAAGCTTATTTTTAATTGATAGTTTACTTCTCCTTCCTAGTAACCAGTACAATTGCCCATTTTTCTGCCGCAGAAGCTTGACTTTACTGGAGATATGTTCTTTCCATAACAGCTTAGCATCAAGTGTCAACCCCAAGTATTTTGCTGCTGGCTTCTGTGGGATGACTGCTCCATTAATAAAAACCGCCGGGGAGATGCCTGGTCTTAGTGTGAATGTAACGTGTGTAGATTTCTCAGCGTTTATGACGATGTTCCACCTGTGTAGCCACGTCTGCAAGTTGTCCAGAGTTTGTTGGAGTCTATGAGCTGCCAAAGCAATTGTATCAGCTGAGACCAGGAATGCTGTGTCATCAGCATATGTACATATAATATGGGTACCCATTGGAATCGGCATATTAGCTGTGTAAATTGAATACAGAATCGGTCCTAGGACACTACCTTGTGGTACTCCAGCATTCACATCCTGAATAGGAGACTCCGCGTGATTATACCTCACATAGAAACGTCTGTTATTTAAATAGGCCTTTAAGAAGAGATAGAATGGCGTAGGCAGACATTGTTTGATTTTATAGAGGAGTCCCTGATGCCACACCCTATCGAAGGCTTGCCTAACATCCAAAAAAGTTGCAGCACAGAATTTTTTGATTTACGAAACCACCCAGATAAGTTCTTTAACAAAAACCGTGCGAGCATTGAAAATGAAAAGTAAACAAAGCACAGAATGTCAAAAAACAAAACAAAATTCGTACGTTCTGAGCGGGTTGAAGCGATAAAGCAGGTTGGAAACTAGGGTTGTTGATAATATATCAAAATATCAATATATCGATATTTTTTTCTGAAAATGATATATTTATATCGTGATATTTTTTTTGCCCAAATATCAGTTTTGCGATATTTTTTTTTATATTTTTTGATATTTTCCCATATCACCTCCATTGCAAAAGACTTGGACGATGAGAACAAGGAGAGAAAGAAGCTTAAATTATATTTTAGCTTGCCCCAAGCTGCATGGGAAAGTAATCCAATCGAGGTATGGAAAGGCCACAAGTCAACAATGCCGGGCCTTTACCGCTTGACCTCATGGCTTGATAACTCCGGGTAGCTCAGTGCCTTCAGAGCGGTTGGCGTCCGCTATAAAATGTGTAGTGTGCATTCTGGCATTAATATATGAAATTTATTATTATCTGTTTTTTTATCCGTATTATTATTATTATTATTATTATTATTATCTGTATTAGAAATCCATGAATTTTAATAAAAAAAATGAAGTTAATAAGACACTTTTATATTTTTATTGTGGGAAAAACAAATTAAAAAACAACAAAAATATCAAATATATCGATATTTTTTTGTGATATTTTAAATATTATCATCATTTTGTTTTGATAAAGAAAATATCATCGATACGATATTTTTTTAATATCACGACATCCCTATTGGAAACTGCTCGCCCGCTTTGCTCTCGCTTTATCGCTTGAACTCGCTACTCGCTTTGCTTTCACTCTGACATATTTCTAGCGATTTCATATAAAAATACATGAAGCGATTTATCGCTCGTTCTCGCTCAATATTATCGCTTCGCTTCGCTTCTCGCTCGCACGCTGCCGTCAGCCTTATCATTACGGCTTTTATACAATTAACCTTTTCCTGGGGACAATAAAAGCGTTCAACACGAGAAACTTTTTGTTCCTTGAACATTCCCTCCATGTTCTGGCATTCGAAATAAATAAATTTATAATAAATATATTTATAAATTTATAATAAATATATTTATAAATAAATTTATTTATTTCGAAAGCGGAATCACAGCTGTTTTGTTTCCTGATCTGGCAACGCTCTTACCCGTTTCACTAGCAAGATTTATCTTATGTTACCCCGAGAAAGCGAAAAGTCAGAAAGTTTTCTTCTTCTTCTTCTTTTTTTCGCTATGTTTTTTTATATGGATTTTGGCCGTTTTAAGAAAATTTATCTTATGTTAGTACCTAGCTTTAAATTAGATCTGATTTAATATAAAATAGGCATTTACTTTTCATATCGGCCAGACAAAAGTCGTTTTACAAATCGCAAAAATCATACGAAATAGAGAACAGGAGAATCGATCTTGCGATTTCAAAATCCACTTCATGTGTATATACGAATTCTGAAATATTACATTTATTTGTTCTCTAAATATAAATTTGAACCATACATATATATATTATTTTTTATAATTTTTTTAAATCCGAAGGCTTATTCGTAGGGAGGTGTCTTATTAATTGGATGAGATGTTGGCGTTTTTATCAAGTTCGTTGCAATTTTCTATGATTTCCTTTCCTATAATTAGTAGAATAATATGAACAATATTGGTGCCATAAATAAATTTAAAAAAAGATTAATTAAGTCTGGTGCTGAAATTAAAAAGCTTTTTTTAATAACCAGTTCTTAAATAAAAATATCACATCGCTATATTAAATAAATATTATACTGTAATGCGAAGTTGATAAAACTAAAAGTGACTGCTTATTATAAACTAGAAACTAGAAACTAGAATTGGTATCCCCAAATTATAATTATAATTTATCGAAAAATAAATTATAAATTAAAAACAGATATTGTACACAAGTGAATATTCTGAATATTTCTTGTTTACCCTTGCAGGATATTTAATTTTAGTTCTATATTATTTTTAAATTTGGATAAAAGCTTGCAGCAAAAGATTTCGCAGCTGATGACAAGTACGACGATGATGGTGGTGGTGATGATATGGGTACTATACGACTTGGGCCAATTACAACATCTACATCCCTACTTACTCCCACACATTTTCCCCCATTCAAACTCAGATATTTTAATGAACAGGGCATAATAGTTGGACTATTAACTGGTGGGAAATCGTTGCTATTATTTGTAGCATACTCTCCTTCTTTTGCTACGGCGTGTGCTTTTGACAGTATATTAGGAGGAAAATTAATGATTGACGATCACTGAAGACGCGGCCAGTAATTACTTCCCGTTAAATCAGATACATTTTGCGTTGAAATTTGTACGGGGACTGAAACACCGGCAGAAATGACACCTGTAAAAACACGTACTTCTTTAATTTTAACTAAACAATTAAATATATTTAAATTGTTACCTGTATTTGATGATGGCATTGTAGAGCTATTCCCATAAACACCATGCTGAGGTGGCTGTTGATGCGCCGCGGCAGGATTACAACTGGTATTTCGATGGTGGGCAGGAGCATACGGGGATCCTAGGGATAAGGGGTCGTGAAACATATAGGGATAGGCATCTCGTTGTTGCAGACAGGTAGGCGTCATCGAGCTTAATGATGAACTGCAAAAATTATAAAATATGTTTTAAGTCAAGATAAGTTATAAAATCAATGTAGAAACAAAAGTCTAATTTATGTATAACAAGAAATGAGGCACGCACGAAAATACATGTATACTTTATAGGGTACTCACTTATAATTTTCTGCCATTGTTGCTATTGGCTGCGGAATTGATGAGTACATGGCATTAAATCCGGTATTTAAGGGAATCCGTGGTGCTACTGCCTGAAGTGGTGGACTTTCAGAAGTCGTATGCGTATTGGCATCACCCCCGAGAACCTACAAAATAAAGTTATATATACATATGCATGTCTCTCTATTATATAAAATTGTTTTCTGCCGTGCCTAAAAATTATAAATTGACAGCTAGAGAAAAGCATACTGTTTTTTTTTTTTATCATATTAAATAAATAAATATTTTAAATATATATTCTTACGGTTGGAGCACTTGTTGTCTCGGGAAGGTTATTGCTAATTATTGCAGACGATGATGCACGCTCCGAACTGTTGACAGCTAAGCTTGCAATGCCGGTTGGAGAATTATTTGAGGTTGCGACAGTGGCAGATACCGATGTTCCCGTTCCTGAAGGATTATTATTATTTTGTCCTGTACTGGCTCTACCACTTCCCGCATTATCCGTCGACCTTCTCTGTGTTCGCATTTTTTCCTCCCGCCTCCATTTAGCCCGTCGGTTGGAGAACCAAACCTACAGATATTAGATGATCGAATTTTATATAACTTGACAAGACATTTTACCATTTACCGTACAAGCTAATTAAAAACAAAAATGTAATGAAATTAAAGTGTTTACTGGTAGTTACAAAACATAGCACATTCTGTTAAAAATAATCGTTCTTTCTTACAAATAAAACTCCTCTCAATATGGTATAAAATAAAGTATTGTGATTTTGTTGTTTTGTTTAGATCCATATCCGTTATTATTCTTGAGCAAACAATATATACATACATAGGTAGAACGGATGTTACAATTCTCATAGAATTAAATATGGTTTAATATTTACATATTTAAAAAAGTATTCTTTCTTTACGAGTAACTTTAGTCACGCTGTCAAAGGAGCTTTGCAATTAGAGGACACCCTTTGTAATGCGGTTTTATACATTAAGCAAACTTATTGAACTTGTAGCAAAGTCTATACAAAGGGGTGAAAAAAGGGATTACAATATTTTCCACAATGACATTTACAGCTGAGCGTTATTGTTGCCGTTCCCACTTCAGTTTCACAATTTACCCCTGAAGCTTATATTTTCGATTCGCGCCCCTGTCATCAAGAATTCAAGGAGTATTTCAAGTATTTTTACAGTCAAATTGTTTTTATTCACTTTGTACAAATAATCAAGAGCCGTAACGTCGATAAAAACATTATTGTAATGAACTTGCATAAGCAGTGCGTATATGAGGGTGAAGTGAATAATGATAAGTTTTTGAGGGATGACTTTTAAAGTGTTTCTCTTTCCTCCCCCCTTTTATTTTGCAAAAATGTGTGTCTTCAAGTGAGTTAAGTTACGTGGCAAAATATATCACACACATTCAAATTTTTAAATATTGTTTTTAAAAATTGACTCAGTGCAAATTAGGATTTTGTATTAAATGATAAATTTTTAAATATTTTATATTTATATTTAGCCGAATAAAAAACCAACTAATAATAGAAAACAATATAATTGAACAAAACGGAAAGACAAACCTGAATACGTGCCTCTGGCAAACCAATTTTATCTGCAAGCCTTTCTCTGGCAAAAACATCCGGGTAGTGAGTTCGTTCAAATTCTGTTGGATTATATAAGTAAAGTTTTTAAAAACATAAAAAATAGTTGAAACGTTTTATTATGAACCTATACTTCTTAATTAATCGACAAAATTATTATTAAATTTTGTGGTATAAAATTACCTTTTTCCAGACTATCGATTTGTTCATTCGAAAACGATGTTCGATTTCGTTGTAGTTTCCTTTTTAGTCTCAGTCGCATTTGCGAGTCTTCATCACCCGATGAATTGTGATCAGAATTACCCTCGGACGTACTATCGTGTGAGTTTGGATGAGATACGTCCGCGGAATATTGTAAATCTGAAATCATCAAAAAATTACAAAAATCTTAAATCATAATTTTAAGATTACAAAGAGCGTTTAATTTTTGTGTCCAAATATTTAGTCATCAGAACGCCGGGCTATGCGTGGTTGAATTGGCCAGTATTTGTGACAATGCGGAAACAATCAAGATTAAAGTAAATGGTATAAACGGGGACAAAAGCGCGGTGGATGTTTTTATTTTCATTTGCAATGGCACATATGCTAGACCAATTCATTGATTGAACAGAGAAACAAAAACAGCCCGATAGAAATAGAAGCACATAAAAGCAAATAGCATTATTCAATAAGATTTAATGGCAAATAACACAAATGACCAACAAATTAACTATTTGTTTTGCCCTGTTGTTTGATCATCTGTGAGAAAATGAGAGAATGCATCGGTTTCAGATTCTACGAAAGAGACTATAGGGAAGTTAAAGTAGTTTTATAGTATTTAAATGTAACGTAACAATCCGTACAAGGATAATACTCGAATTTGTAATATGTCACTTCTCAACATTGAACTGATTTTCGTTGACTTCATTTAAATTATTTGTACGCATATCGTAACAATATTATTATTTTTATATTTGTTATATTCATTAATTATTTTTATATTCAGCATCAAGAGTCGTTTCGATTTAGGCATGCCCGTCTGTCTGCCTGTTCGCGTGAAAAACCCAATAAAAACGTTCATACTTGCCTCTTTTTTGGACATCATCTCGGTTAATTTGTCCAGATAAATTTGTGGGCGTTGATACTGAAACTGATGATGTCGCTGGTGGTAAAGCCAAGTGGGCCGTCGCTGTATTGCTTGGATACCAAGCCCATCCACCGGTTTGGCCATTAAACATTCGTAGCTTTTCATAAACTGATTCATTTTGTTGCTGAGCCTGCTGCTCCTTCTGAGATGCTAAATTTCGCAAGACTCGATTTATAGATGAAACCTTCAAATAAATATTTTATGAAAAATTATTGAATAAAAATATACTGATATCACATTTCCTACAGAAAGTATTCTGCTTTATTATAAACTAAAAGGATATTGTAATAGATATAATACTTCCCTTCTTCATTTTTAAAGTGCTCTAAATCGAACTTAAGTAACTTCAGCAATCTGTGTACATTATGTTACAACTGCTTAACCAACCCTCTCTTTATTTATTGCCACGCAACTGGCTGACGACTTTAACCAATCAGCGAATCCGAAAGCGAGAAAGCTATATAGATGAAAAATAAACTTGTACATGTCATACTCTTCGCTCGCCGGCTATTCCCACAATATAGAAACACAATTGCAATTGCGGACAAACTAATAGGTACAACGAAATACTATCAGTAAGCTCGGGAAGCCAAAATTTATGTATGCAAAAGATTGCAATTTGATCGCTTCGATTATATCGATTCTACAAAAAGAAGCATTATAAAAAATATTGTATAACAATGTATATAATCTATATATATAAAATTGTGTATCGTCGTATTGGACAGAAAACTCCTCCGAAACGGCTCGACCGATTCTCATAAAATGTTATATGCAGATTCAGTAGGTCTGAGAATAGGCTATAGAATTGAATCAAAAAAATAACATAGTAAATTGAATTATCTGCGTATTATTATCACTTTATAAATATATAAAACAAGAATTAGGGGCGAGACAAAGTTCGCCTGGCCCGCTAGTATAATATAAAACTATAAGTGCCCCAGAAGTTTCGTCTGTTATTAAAAAATGTACAATCATGGTCAAAAGTATTTTCACAACGAACCATATTTGCAAACTCCAACTTCTTTTAGTTGTTATTCTTGTTGTTTTTGACCAATTTGACTGAAATTCTTATCGCATAGCTTGATCTATGCAGAATCTAGATGAAAAGAAATGCGAAAGATAACGGTTCTTAGGACAAAGCTTAAAGCAAAAGAAAATATGCATGCAAATTGTCAAAAGTATTTTCACAAGTTTATTGCGCTTCAAAAGTATTTTCACAATGCAAATATTTAATTGTTCTTGGAATATTTTTAAATATTCGCAGTCGTTTGGACTTTCTGAAGTTTTAAGAAGATTTTGGTTGAATAATTTAAAAAAAGAAATTACCAAAATGCTGAATATGAAAAAAATTCGAACGAACTGGTGAAAAAGTGTAAATGCTTTATTTTAGTCTTAATTTTTTTTCTTTAATCATGTAAATTTGTTTTGCAAAACTGTCTACAACGTTATATAAAATATGTAATGGTAATTACTAAAATAAGTGAAATTAATGTCAAATCGATTATAACTCGGCGTTCAGTCATGCAAAATAAAGACAACTCAATGGAACATTTAGTAAAAATCCTTATTTTGGTCATGCTAAAATTGCCAAAATATCATAAAACCCAAATTAATATAACGACTAGTGATAGTACACTCCACCGATGACAAAATAAATTGAATATCAGCTAGTATCTTGTCTAGAAACGAAAATGTGTTACTCTGGTGAAAGTGTCAAATCGACATTTATTTTCTTTAAAGTATACTGAAAAGCTAATAGAGTAACAATGTTTTATGAATTAATGTGGCTTCAGATTAATTACAAGGTTCATTTAGAACACATTTATTAAATATACCACAAGAACATAAGAAAAAGGACCAACTACCCATCAGATTTGTAGGTGGCTCGGTCAGGTACTTTCTATTCTTTCTTATTTTCGATTTGGAGATGGGATATTCGTCAATATCACTTGAAATAAGTCTGGATATGTTATTTTTCTGAAAGATCATGGTTTTTTGTTTAAGATTAGACTATTTCCAAGCATTGAATGTATCCTGCAACATGATGGTGCTCAATGTCACAACGGATGGATGCATACAATATTTGTAAAGGACTGTATTCACGTTGGCTTACCATTGTTTTGAAACATTTCTGACATTAATATTATCCAAAATAGTTGGATATCATAATTTGTTAATCATTATTTAAAAAAGGCAGAAACTTTAAGGTCCTGCACTCGAAATAACAGAGAGTTTGTAAAAATGTACTCTTTAATTTCAACATACTTTCATAAACTCAATTTCATCAAGGCTAAAAGCCTCCATCGATGCCAAATGAAATTTTTCTGATTAATAATAATGTAACTAACGAGATTATTGCTTAAAAGAATATAACAATTAAGTATAATTATATTTATGATAAAAACATTTTATGTGAAAATACAATAAACTAGTGAAAATACTTTTGACATGCAAGTTGCATATTTTCTTTTGCTTTAAGCTTTGTCCTATGAACCGTTATCTTTCGCATTTCTTTTCATCTAGATTCTGCATAGATCAAGCTATGCGATAAGAACTACTTCAGTCACATTGGTCAACAACAACAAGAATAACAACTAAAAGAAGTTGGAGTTTGCAAATTCGTTCGTTGTGAAAATACTTTTGACCATGATTGTACATTGAGAAAAGTATTATACATAGCGGAAAGTGGGGAATTGTGGAACACACTTCTTTTTTGCACAATATCTCTATCGAAAAAAAATAATTTTGAAATTCCAAAAACTGTAACGTTAAATATTTATATAAACAAAAATTCTGGCTATTACCGATTGAAAAAATAATTTTTATACCCTTGCAGGGTATTATAATTTTAATCAGAAGTTTGCAACGCAGTGAAGGAGACATTTTCGACCCTATAGAGTATATATATTCTTGATCAGCATCAACAGCCGAGTCGATCTAGCCATGTCCGCCTGTCCGTCTGTCTGTCCGTCCGTTTCTACGCAAACTAGTCCCTCAGTTTTGAAGCTGAATGAAACTTTGCACATATGCTCTCACTACTATATATGTCGGAACGAGCCGGATCGGACGACTATATCATATAGCTGCCATAGGAACGATCGAAAAATTTTGAGAAACAAAATTTTAACTATGTCAATTTTCAATATATTTTCATATAATTTGAGACATGGCAATTTTGCATTATTCCAGAATTTCGGTTTTAATTTGATGAAGATCGGACTACTATATCATATAGCTGCCATAGGAATATTTATATAAATTAATTTATTTTGAAAGCTTTGTTGCTAGCAACACTTAGTTGTTGCACAACATTTTTCAATGTCAACATGTTTCGCTCAACATTTATAGAAACTAAGAACACGCGAAAGCGAAAATAACCGCAATCCTAAAATATACAAAAATTTTAAATACTTAATGCAAGGGTATTTAAACTTTCCTTTCCTTTCCTTTCTTGTTTTACGGTAGAAAAAGTCGACGCAGCGGCTTTCTGGTGCAGATGCTGTGTGTAAAACTTTGTAAAAGCACTACTTCCCTGACCCATGCAATTAAATATTAATATAAATATAAGGCAAAAATTGGCATAACTTCATTATGACGTGAGATTTTTTAACACGAATTGAATTGCATCAACTTAAATTTATAATTTTTCTGTTTTCTGCATTCAATGTACATACACCGTGGTCGCTTGTAAGAAACATTGAAAATGCCACTTTTGGCAGTTAAGTGCCGCCACGTGCAACGCGACTGCCGTGGCCTTAACATTTTTTAGGACGTTTTGTTCTTCATTAATGTACTGCACATTACTCGCCCTCATTAATTGTGTGACTAACATCAAAGAACATCAAACAAAACTGAAACCACTGTTAGACGAAATGATTAAACTTTGCCTTTTTGTTACCATGATAAAGAGCTTCAGTAAGTTACCCTGCGAGTTTTTATAACCTTGCAGGATATTATAATTTGACTAAGAAATTAGAAAAGACATTTCCGACCCTATAAAGGGTATATATTCCTGATAAGCATCTGTACGTCTCTCCATCCGCTTCTACCAAACTAGTCCCTTAGTTTTGAAACTATCTGAATGAAACTTTGCAGATGTCATCTATATGCTCTCACTACTGTATAAGAAAGGAAAGAATGATAAAGCATTATAAAGTTGATCATTTTAAAAGATTTTTACAGATCTTAAATATGCCATTCTTGTTTCTTAAAATACTTTTAATAGATTTCATTTAATGTAATTCAAATATTCTATTTTTTGTACATTCTTTTTAAAGGCCCTCTGCCGCCAACCTCTCACAACCCTCCTGTATTCATAAACCCCTATTATATCTATATCCCTATCGGGAACACCCACTCGCTCTCTGTAATGATGGATTAGGTGAAAAGTCTATACCGTATATCCATTTGTTTACCTGGTCAACATATAATGAAAATGTTTTCACTTATCAAGACCATCGGAAAATGCTGCAAGGGTACAAAAAAGAAACGAGACGTGAAGGTTTTAGGTATCTTATGCTTTAATCCATTTTAAGTACGATGGATGGGTTTTTGTTTCGGATATTTTTAATCTGATGTGCGCCCCTCTATGTATTGTATTGTAATTATTTTTAACCACTTCCTAGAATATTTAGATCTGTTAAATATATAGAATTTTAATATAACGATGCCTTGCTATTGCCCAAAGTGAAACTTATGCCTTTTTCCGTACTTGAGCTGCTTTCTATAAACCGAAACATTGAACTCCAGAATCTTTTACAAATGCAAATACAAATTGTGTATATTGTTTTAAATTTGCTCGATTTATTGATGTTTTAAATTCAAAACTTTAGAAAAATCTACTACGTAAGCAAGAAAAACCGTAACCTTTATAAAAATATAATTTTATTATTTGTTTGTAATAACGTGTTTAATTTTTGTCAATTTAAAGACTTACGCTTGGTATATTATCACTATTGCAAACTTGTTCCGATAGTAGACGATCCCGGATTTCCCACGCAAATATGCTTGGGCATTCCCGTTTATAGTCTGCAATTTTTTGTACGACAGGAGTAGTGGCTACGCGTGGCTTTGACCCACCTATCGCTCGTGGCTTAATTGATCCTGTTTCATAATATCTGAAAAATAATAAGAAAACATTGTTACGTGTTTAATATTAGGAAATTGTTTAATTAACAAGAAAGAAAGCTAACTTCGGCATGCCGAAGTTTAAATACCCTTGCAGTAAGTAAGTAAGACTTTTTCGTTTTCTCGGGTACTGACATAAATGTTGCGAACGAAAATGTTGCGAATGAAAATGTTGCGAACAAAAAAGTTGCGAACGAAAATATTGCAAACAAACTAAATGAATTTATAAATATATTCCTATGGCAGCTATATGATATATATATATATCAATTCATTTAATTTTTTTGCAACATATTTCGTTATCAACATTTTTCGCTAGCAACATTTTTTGCTAGCAACATTCCGAGAAAGCGGAAAGTCAGAATATTTCTTCTTCTTCTACTTACTGCAAGCCAAGCCAAGTATCTGGGAGTGATACTGGATACGAAGCTTCTATGGAAACAAAACATCAACGAAAGAGTGAAGAAAGCAAGCAAAACTTTCTATTCCTGTAGGAAGATGTTCGGAAAAAACTGGGGCATAAACCCCAAGACAATACTATGGCCCTACACAGCGGTTGTAAGACCCATACTCACATACGGTGCACTAGTATGGTGGGCTGCACTAACTAGGGCATACAACATCCAGAAACTCACAAGGATACAGAGATCGGCATGCGCTGGCGCCACGGGAGCACTAAGATCGTGCCCCGCAGCAGCGCTGAATGCCATTCTAAACATAATGCCGATAGAACACTTCATCAGGAACACAGCAGCCCAAAGCGCGGTACGACTGAAGGCAAGCCAGAGCTGGAAGAACTACCACAACGGGCACTGCAGGATCCTGAACGAAATAAACAATCGGCTAACAGAAACTACTAATTACATGACAACCGAAATGAGATTCGGCAATGCATACACCACAACATACCCCACAAGGGAAGAGTGGAGAAAAGGGAGTGTAACCGAGCCAGATGAGGTATCACTTTACACCGACGGTTCAAAAATGAGCGGCGGGGTAGGGGCCGGAATCTTTGCCGAAACCTGGGGGATAGAAGAGTCCTTCCACCTCCCAGAGTCAGCAACAGTGTTCCAGGCGGAGGTTCTCGGGATATTGAAAGCAGCTGAACTTTCATTGGACCGAGACCTCCGGAATACCAAGGTAAGGATGATATTCTCGGATAGCCAAGCGGCCATCAAATCTCTTGCAACAGCCAAGACCACATCTACATTAGTGGCCAAATGCAAGGAGGCACTAAACAGACTAGCGGAAAACAACAGGGTACAGATAACCTGGGTACCCGGACATAATGACATCCCCGGCAACGAAAAAGCCGATGAACTGGCCAGGAAAGGGTCAGAAGAAATCACACTAACAACAGATATCCAAGTATCTCTGAACACGGTGCAAGCTGAAATTCACGACCACTTCAAATCATTCGCCAGCAAGGAATGGTCGTTGAAAGCTGAGCATAGAAGATCGAAACTATGCTGGCCTGAATTCAACAGGAGAAGAACAGCGGATCTGGTCTCCAAAAGTAAATCGGATATTAGGAGGATAACGGCAGCCATCACCGGCCACTGGCCAATAGGCACGCATGCCTGTAAGATGGGCCTACCCTACAACCTACACTTCGGAGCACACCAACTCGGGTCACTAGGGGAAGTGGGAAGGCAGTCAGTGAATGCCATCCTAGCGTACCTGAATGACACGGGCTGGTACTGAAGGGAAGCGCGGAATACCACCAAATCGAGGGCGTGGTTCAAAACGGAGCTAAGCTCTAATTGGAGGTTACTTAGCCAAGAGTAACCTCACCACTTGCACCTACTTACCTACTTACTGCAAGGGTATTTAAACTTCGGCATGCCGAAGTTAGCTTCCTTTCTTGTTAAATATACACTAAATTAACGGTAAGGTATAGTGCCCTGTTAATGGTAATTTTTATAAAACATGTATGTACATTGTACATGCATACTTACAAAAAAAATTGTAGTCATTTTAATATTTTTTAAAATAAGCACTTAACGGCGGTCCATATATGAGATAATCACCAAGGAGGGAGGTCAAAATTCACATGTCCCACTAGTTTACAAATAAAATTGTTTTTTTTTTTCTAAATAGACACGGAGATCCAATTATGTTTATTTTGCAAAAAAAAACATTATACTCGTTGGTACTATCCGTTAGGATTTAGGCTTTTCAATATATATGTATAAATCATTAGTTTGCTAATTTCATACGATAAACAAATGTTTTAAATTTTATAAAAATTAAACTGTTACATTATATGTGAAGCTGTAATCGGGGCGATAAGTATAATTTTATAAGGAAAATCAGAAAAAGTTATACATATGTACATGTTTGACATATACGTTGTTTATATCTCTTCTGGTAAATTTTTATTTTAATTGCCTTTGGCGCGATGTCGGATTTCTATATTGTTTATTTTATTGTTTTGACTTTATTTATTAAAATATATTTTTATACTCTTGCAGAGTATTATAATTTTAGTCAGAAGTTTGCAACGCAGTGAAGGAGACATTTCCGACCCTATAAAGTATATATATTCTTGATCAGCATGAACAGCCGAGTCGATTTAGCCATGTCCGTCTGTCCGTCCGTTTCTACGCAAACTAGTCCCTCAGTTTTGAAGCTATCTGAATGAAACTTTGTAGATAGTCTTCTATATGCTCTCACTACTATATATGTCTGAACGAGCCGGATCGGACAACTATATCATATAGCTACCATAGGAACGATCGGAAAATTTTTAGAAAAAAATTATTGCTTAGGCAATTTTCAACATATTTTCATGAAATCAGACATGGCCATTTTGAAATATTTTAGAATTTCGGTTTTAATTTGATCAAAATCGGACCACTATATCATATATCAACATTTTCGTTCGCAACATTTATGTCAGTACCCGAGAAAACAAAAAAGTCTTACTTACTGCAAGGGTATTTAAGCTTCGGCATGCCGAAGTTAGCTTTCTTTCTTGCCTTTTTTTCTTTTAATTGCCTTTGGCGCGATGTCGGATTTCTATATTGTTTTTTTTATTGTTTTGACTTTATATATTAAAATATATTTTTTCTTTTAAAGTTCATATCTCCGTGTTATTGTGTTATTTCAGAATTATAGTTGCTAGAAACAAAATGTAAATGTACAGGAAAATGCAAAACTGTGAATATAAGACTGCAAATATATTATTATATGTAAACTATAAACCGAATTTTTGGTATGTATGTATATACAAACATAGTTCAAAGTATTTACACAATGAACCATTATTTACCAGGGTCCGTAATCATTATAAGTTTTATTATAAAAATCAAATGATAATGATTATATATTGATTTTTTTCAATTTCATTGAAGATAATCATTACTTTTGAGTGAAAATAAAAACGTTCAAAAATAATGATTATTTATGATTTTTATTATTTTTTTTTATCAAAATAAAACTAAAACCAAATCACGCGTTCCGTGTAAGACTTTTTACCAATATTATTTAATATTCTTGTATAAGGATCGCTAAGCTACCCCTATAGGTATAATTATCGCGGCAGGGTAATAGCTTTAGGACAAAAAATGTCTGAAGTGTCAATCAGCTGAAGTTTTCGGTGATTATGGGGCAAGAGGAATTAGAAAATGCATACATTGAACTTGTGACCGCCGCTAAAATCCCGTTGCGTTTTTTTCGCATTTGCGTCTTCTTAGATAATATAAATGTTGAGCGAAACATATTGACAGTGAAAAATTTTGCGCAAGAACTAAATGTGCTTTCAAAATAAATTAAATGATATACATATTCCTATGGCAGCTATATGATATAGTAGTCCGATTTTGATAAAATTAAAAAAATCGAAATTCTAGAATAATACAAAATGGCCATGTCTGAAATTATATGGAAATATAATAAAAATTGGCAAAGTTATAATTTTTTTCTAAAAAATTGTTCCTATGGCAGCTATATTGAATAGTCGTCCGATCCGACCCGTTCCGACTTATATAGTAGTGAGAGCATATATAAGACTTTTTGAAAAGTTTCGTTCAGATAGCTTAAAAACCATAAATGTACTTGATTTTTATTTTTGAAAACTGAAAATAATCATTATTTTCGGTCCCTGTTATTTACACATTTAAAAATTTTACTTTTTTAAATTTACACGTCAAATTAAAAAGTCAATTTCTACAACCTCTCTGTTACTTCGAGTGCAGGACTTTAATGTTTTTGATTTTGACATGTTATTACAGCTTACTATTTTGGATAACATTTATGTCAGATATTTGTAAAAATAATGGTAGGAAAGCGTGACTACAGTCCTTTAAAAAAGTTGTACACATTCATCCGTTGTGACATTGAGACCATTTTGTTGCATTAATGTTTGGAAATATTCTAAATTCAAACAAAAAACCATCATCTTTCAGATTAACAAATAAATTTGTAATTCATATTAACTAGTAAAAATAAGAAAAAATGCAAAATACTTCACAGAGCCACCTAAAAATCGAATGGGTAGTTTTCCTTCTTATATTCTTCAGGTATCATTTTAATTGGTTCACTGAAGTAATATATATTCTATCCAATATTCACTTTATTTTGTCAACAGTTGAGTGTACTATCGCTAGTCTTTATTCCAGTCAGTTTTTTTTTTTGATATTTCGGCGATTTTAGCAAAATAAGGATTTTTACGAAATGTTTGATTGAGTTGTCTTCATTTTGCATGAAATGACTTATGACCGATTTGACATATTATTTTACTTTTTTTATATAAAACTAGCGGCCCAGGCGAACTTTGTCTCGCCCCTTATTGTTGTTTTATATAGTTCTAGAGTGATAATAATACGCAGATAATTCAATTCAATTAAATTCTAGCTTCAATATCAGGTAGTTGCACCTTCCCAGACGCGCAACACATCCCGGCTGGTTCATTTGTGAATTTGAGAGCATGACAATGCGGTCATTCCTTGTCCATAGCACCAATTATAACTTTTGAATGAAAATAATATTCAATATCGGGTTCATACCGGAATGCAAGATGCACGCTGGATCTGTTCCTCTGTTCTTTCGTCTCTTCTGCTTCGAAATATTCTAGAATTACTTGAGCTTCGGCTCAAATCAGCCCCTTTGCGTTTTGTTGGCATTTTTTTCTTTAAAAAACACATATAAATATAACTAATTGAATCACTTTAAATCATGAATCTACTTTTCAAAAGAAACTCACAGGTCGGCCACAGAAACCTCTTCCTTTCCAAAAACCAAAAAAATAATACCGAATTGCCACAGCACTGCCACATAAATATTATTTGGGTATTTCAAAATACAAAACTTGACGTAAATTTCATGGCTACCACATCCATAGATTCAAAATTTCACGGAGAGTCGCTATAAAATCAATTTTATTCGCGACCACGGGTAAAATATTGATATAAAAAGTATCTGATGTTCTTGCTGACACCTTACTTTATATTGTCTCAAAATTTGGGCTCTAACAGTTCAGAACTTTTCGAATGCATAGGGTTCGGATCCCCCAACAGAGCATTTTTATATATATAGATTGTAGAAAGATATCCAAAAAATTGTGCACGATTTAAAAAAATGTAGACTAAAATACTGCAATTAGACTTTTCGAATTTCGATCGAATTTTGGCTAACTATTCCTTCATATTCAGCATTTTAGTAATTTGTATTGTTAATTATTTAACCCGAATCTTCTTAAAAATTCAGAAAGGCAAAGCCTCTGCGATTATTTAAAAAATATTGACTTTTTGACTTGCATGCATCAATTATCAATTTACTTCTGCCACTGTACTATAAACCTTTATCTTTCGCCTTCCTTTTTGGGTTACTTCTGCATAGATCAAGCTACGCGGTAAAAACTAAAAACCCTTGCAGGGTATTATAATTTTAGTCAGAAGTTTGCAACGCAGTGAAGGAGACATTTCCGAACCTATAAAGTATATATATTCTTGATCAGCATCAACAGCAGAGTCGATCTAGCCATGTCCGTCTGTCTGTCCGCTCGTTTCAACGCAAACTAGTCCCACAGTTTTAAAGCTATCTGAATGAAACTTTGCAAATAGTCTTCTACATGCTCTTACTATTATATATGTCGGATCGGGCCGGATCGGACGACTATATCATATAGCTGAAAAACATGGTCAGACATGGCCATTTTGTAATATTTTAGAATTTCGATTTTAATTTGATCAAAATCGGACCACTATATCATATAACTGCCATAGGAATATACATATATATAAATTCATTTAGTTTGTTCGCAACATTTTCGTTCGCAACATTTTTCTTCGCAACATTTATGTTAGTACCCGAGAAAACGAAAAAGTCTTACTTACTTACTGCAAGTTAGCTTTCTTTCTTGTTTATTGCAAGTTTCTTTTCAAAAATAACTTCGTTTCCGTTTTTTATTTGTGGAATCTCAGTGCTAACTAAAACCTAATTGTAAGCCTTGTTGATTTTAAAGATGTTCCTTTCTGTCTTCAAAGTGAATGTTAGACAGACTTATAATAAAAACTGAATACATTTGAATCTTATCTGATCTTAAGCAAATAAATAGTTTAGTTGTTTTAACAAAACAAAAATATTAACTAGTTCAAACTATTCGTACCAATTTTGGTATCTACTTGTGTTCAATTTAGTGCTCTCTGTGTTCTCACCTGCCAAGAATTTTGCTAACACATCCGTTGGAAACTTGTAAAATCCTTGAAATATCACATGGACGGGCACCCGAATGGGCCAATTCCACAATTTTCTGACGCGTTGAATCCGGCAACGGCCTTCCGTTGACATAGACGCCGCCCAATTGATTAATGCCACTGTGACCTGCCGTCGAACACCCAAAGATCGAACTCTGACCGACGGACGAATGCGGGTGGTGGCCATGCATGATGTGTTCCGTCGTTAGCATCATGATTGATTAGTTTAATATGTATAACGAGGTGGTTATGGAGGAAAAGCTTCGATGATATTTAGAGCATATTAAATGCTCGTTTTTTTTAGGATGATTTCTTCGTTGAACTTGTTTTCGTGACTCGATCTTGTGTGTTTCTGTCGTCACTATTTTATTTAAAACTGTATTATTTCTCTGTTAATATTTCGGCGGGAGGTTAATATATTTAGTACTAAGAGAAAACGTTCACACCAGAGGCGAAGTATAAATAATAATATTATTATATTATTATAATGGTCCCGAAAAGTAACGGATACTACCGCAATTCGCCGTAAGTGCGAAGGGCCGTCGCGGCGAGCCCAACGACCTAGTTTATTAATCTGCAAATAATTTGCATTCGAAATTATCAAACCCGTGACGTTTTAGTTTAAACAAAAATGTCTTCTTTTACTAACAGGTTTTCCATCAGTTGACGAGGCGAGGCGCGCACTAAGCCAAGCGAAACGTTAATGAGCTCTCAAGCGAAAAAACACTGGCAAGAGCAGCAGCAATAGCAGTACATCGAAAAATTTCGCTTTAGTCAGCCATTTTGAGAGAGGGTCACCTATACAGTCGTCTCTTTCCATTGGCAGTTTTACCATGGCAAGCGGTTGACTTGAAGCGAGATAGCTAGAGTGACACGGTCCGGTATCGAGGCAATGACAAATATGCAGGACCAATAGAAATTGAGCAAGAGCAAGACGGCTGTCTTCTTTTTGCAGGAAAGAAAAGGAAAGAAAGAAATTTCAAGTGTATTGGTTGGTTCATAATAAAACGCGGGGCAACTTTAACTTTATGAATTTACAGTGATAATAACACGGAATTTATATAAACCTACACAAAAATATACATACATAAATACTTACGTATCCAAATACTTATCCGTCTGCGTATGCATATGCTTGGTTATGTTTATGTTTAATGCTTTATCAACTTTTCTGTCGCCATTTTTTTTGTATTTTATAGATGTACATATATCTTAAATTTTATGTTTTGAGCTTTTGGACGTAACAAAAACAAAATCTGGTAGCAGAAATATTGGCAACAGCAAGATACAGAGAACACGGAATGTCGTATTGAATTGCAGTTAATCTATTTAATACATAAATAAATACACCTATGTACATATATATTTTACATTTATTTTGTATGAAACAGAAAATAACTTTTTTTTTAATATCAACTTGGGTTAATATAGACTTCAAATAGCAGTTCTTTTTTTGTTTAGCAGTTTAGCTTTTATGCACATTTTTGATTTTCCATCTTGAAAAAACGCCACCAAGTACAATTTTGATTATTTAAAGGCAACCCCTAAAAGGCTACCAACTAAGCTTATGCGCACTCAACATCCTGTCCGACACGTTTTTGGGATTTTTGAAGTCACACGCACCAACGAATCCATTCGCTGCCTGCTCCCCCAATTCTCTTCCTTCTATTTTAGTGCGCCGGCATTCAATTTTGTTTGGATTCTTCAAAGGGAAGCATTCCTAGGACGACTTTTTGTCATTCCAATTGCGTGTGCCAACAAATTTCACGGCGCCTCATGAGAGAGAAGGTGACGAATCTGATTTTGAAAGGAATGTGTGAAAAGCGTTAATTTATTCTAGAATCTAGATTGTTTCCTGTGAACACTGGACATGAACAAAATTTTTGATAATAACTCTTAGTGATGCATAGCCCTTACAAGAATTATAATTTTAGTCAGAACGTTTACAGTGACTTTATGTCCTTGATCACCATCCATCGTCGAGTTGATCTGTCCGTGTCCGTCAGTCTGTTTTTACGTAAACTATAATTTTAATTCACCCTCTGCAGGGTTATATTCATTTTCGGGAATGTATTTGATAACCATTTAACCATTTTAACCAAATGAACATTGTATTTAACTATAATACAAATAAGTTAGCTTTACCATATACATATGTATAACGTACCATCTCCAAATGCCAAACAAAAGATTTGAGCCCTTTTAAGCCACCACTTTAGAGGTCTCTGAAGATTTATCTGATACGTTTTCTTATCACATGTCACAATTTAGTTCCAGTCGACGATTTGAACAAGCTTGTCGTCAGTCGGGCCATAAAATCATAAAGAAATAGCATCAGCTGTTATTTTTCAGAATGTGGTGGTTACGATTCCAAAAATTAATGACACACAAAATGAAACGCGGAAAGTGATGCTGTCAACAACACTTGTTCGGTTGGGATTAGGGAAAACAATGCCATAAGAGAGCTGAGGCGGTACCACAAATATTGGCAAAAGAGTACAAAACACACTTAACACAGCACAAAATAAACAAAACTGTTGTCGATAATTTAATTAAGTCAGATACTTTGATATGGACAATTCGCCTACTCTGGATTTTTAAATAGATACCTGCTTAAAACCTACGTTTTGAAAGAAAAATAAGTTTGAACGCTGTGGAGGAGTAAAATCCGAAGCCAAAATTTAGCTACTTGAATATTTAAAATAAATCTATCAATGTCCGTCTGTCCCACCGCTTGTCTATTTCTACGTGAATAAACCATTTGAATAAAATTTTCAGATAGAGTTCTTTCTATTCTCATTAGAATATACATAGGTCGATCCAGGGCTGATCGGACAACAATATTCTATAGCTGTATATACAAATATTATAATAAATACTTATATAATATTTTTAACATATCTGAGTTTTGGAAATTTTTTTTATTTTTAAACTTTGGTTTTAACTTTAAGGCCTAGACAGCAGTTTTAACTAAAATAATTTTATTATTTATTTTAAAACCTCTCTGTAAACGCCATTCTTTGTTTGCCCCATCAGGCTTATTGCTGAGCTAACTATTGAACAGGCCTTATTAAATTGTCCGTGGGAGAAACACTTATTAGTTTTATTAATATACCACCATGGCGCGAACTTTCCTCATTTCCACACTACCCGGAGGTAGGGAATACAGCGCTGAGCTGAGAGCTGAGCAAACTCTTCAAGAATTTCGGCACTACTTAAGGTATTCATTTGTATAACCTTGGAGGGTATTCTAATTTTAGTCAGAAGTCTGCAACGCAGTGAAGTAGACATTTCCGGTCCTATAAAGTATATATATTCTTAATCAACAGCCGAGTCGATCTAGCCATGTCCGTCCGTCCGTTTCTAAGCAAACTTGTTCCTCAGTCTTGAAACTATCTGAATGAAACTTTGCAGATAGTCTTCTACATGCTCTTACTACTACATAAGTCGGAACGGGCCGGATCGGACAACTATATCATATAGATGCCATAGGAACGATCGGAAAAATGTAAGGATACAAATTAAAACTTAGCCAGTTTTCAACATAAATTCATATAATTTGAGACATAATCATTTTGTATTATTTTAGAATTTTGATTATACTTTTATCAAGTTCGGACTACTATATCATATAGCTGTCATAGGTACATTCGGTAAATTTTAATGAAAAAATTATAACATTGCCAATTTTTAACATATTTTCATATAATTTGAGACATGGCCATTTTGTATTATATATAAAATATGTTGAAATTAGGCAAATTTATAATTTTGTAAGCTGCAAGGGCTTCTTTTCTTGTTACTTATTATTATTATTTTAAGCTGTTAAAGATTTTTATAAGAATAGAACTAGAGCTTTTGGGGGAACCACCAAATGAATCCTTAAAGTGACAGAATTGTCACAATGATTGCCGTCGGAAAAGAATGCGTACATTTTTTGATTTTCTAAAATCGATGAAAAATATTAATAATCTAAATATAATTTATTAAATTAAATCTAATGTTTAGAATGGTGATTCCTAATTTTTGGCAGAGAAGTCGAATGGCTACTGGAAAAATGAGGGCCTGTTTGTGGCTTAAATAAATCTTAGCTAGGAAAATTATTAGAGTTATTAGAACGGAATGATATACAAGTTTAATATGGTTAAGTGGATTAGGCAAAAAAAAAAAAAAAAAAAAAAAAAAAAAAAAAAATAATTAAAAAAAAAAAAAAAAAAAAAAAAAAAAAAAAAAAAAAAAAAAAAAAAAAAAAAAAAAAAAAAAAATAAAAAAAAAAAAAAAAAAAAAAAAAAAAAACGTGGGTTGATTCTTAGTTTTGATCAGTAGGTTTTATATACAATGTATATATATTAGATATTTCAAAACCAAAATATTGTATCATGCTGTATATCCGATGTTATTGTCCTTTTCATATATACAAACAATACAAAACGATAACATCCCAACATACTACTATTAAAATATGTGTGTAGTATATCCCGTCGTAAGCGACGGAACTGACGATAACGGCACTGTAATAAAACTCTGGAAATGTCTTGAGTTAATACTAGATCCAATTGGTAAAGCCATGGTTCAGAATATAACAAATTAAGCTTAACATTTCTGCTCAATTTTAGAAGGCATCCCCTTTTTCCTTTTCCGGTTGAGTGACTAATTGCTCATTGGAGTAGCATTGTAGCTCCGGCTACGACCAAGCGATTTGTGATTTGGATTTTGGACCGTTGTGCCTGTGCCCATGCCTCTGATGAGGACGACGGCCCATTCTCAGCAGAGCCACAGAGCTAAACCGACATTGTAATTGTCATCGCTGTCTTCATCCATGGAATAAGCTTAGAATGGCGAATCTCATTGTTGCTTAAACGCTTATTATAGTTTTTGTTTCCCAGAACTTTAATTAATTGCATACAAATTTAATGGTGTTTAAAAATCTTTAACAATCCTTATTTATTTATTGAAATAAGTAAACAATTTTTGAAGCTCCCTTACTTTTCTAAAAACAAGATTTCAAATTTCTAATAAAATAGAAATAAAAACTCTAGATACGCCACTTGCACAGTTTTCGATTACCACAACGAACACAAGAAAATAATTCTAAACAAAAACGAATATCTCGACTGAAACTGCCAACAACAGAAATCTGATAAAATAAGGCGGACTGACTGACTGGATATATGAACTGAGTGCGCTAATTTAACTTCATCAGCGGCGATACGCCTACTTTTCCATATATACGTATATTGATGCTGCTGATGTTGAAGTGACGCAAATGTGTGTGGCTCACCAACAATACCGCACGCGTCTACAAAACGAGAGGACGAGGACGAACACCCCAAACCCTCGGTCAAATATACAACAGAAAAAGGGACAGGGCAAGGACCAGGACACGGACGTATTTTCATAGGGCTTGGGATGTATTTTTGGTGGAAGAAAAAGGTCTAAACTGCGAGCTGCCGGGGTTGTGTGAGATGACTTGAGGGTTTGGGGTATCCCTTTGATTGTTTTTTGGGATTTTCATTATTTCATCTCAATGGTTTTTGCATTCATGAAAATTGTCGAGACATTTGTTATACAATAATTTAATTTGCTTGCCTCCTAGATAAGCTTTTAAATTATACAACCAGCTGTTATAGTTCAGAGACTGTGATTAAAATAGTATGCTTCTTATCGCTGTCCGTCCCATAGAGACGATGAGCACCGTCAGTGGCAGTAATGCAACTATTATATATTCAATAAAATGTTAACTTAACAAACTAAATAATTCAAATATTTTTGCTTTTGGATAATATGTAGGCCTTTAATTTAATTATTATTTAATATTAATTTAATATTTTTAATTTAAGTTATATTATTTATAATTTTATTATTTTATACGGCTGGAATTTTAAATTAATTTATGTACCAAGAGGGTATTTAAAGTTGATTCCACAAACTTCTAAAGACTGTCCTTGCGATTTATTTATTGTATTTTACAATATTTACAAATTTTTTTCATTTCTCCAATTGTTACCGATTTGTCGGTACTATAATCAATTGTCGGATCATAGTAAAATGCATCTCGTTCAAGAATCCGAGGATCACTGCGTCTGCGTATTCGCCTAATTTCATTATGTCTTGCTTGCTGTTATTGTGTTTGATGTGCACTAACTTGTGGTGTTCTAAACCTATCCACTTCATTGTCTCTCTCTAAAGAACGCAATTCTGACATAGCAATACGACTATTTTCTCGATCTATCTCTCTCTGGTCAAGAGTGCGGTTAGCACGTGAGGAAGCTCTTTGCACATTTGACTGACTGCAACAACCTAAGTCTGGTCGTTTTCTTTTCGGAATTGTAAAAAGTTTCCCTTCATTTCACCTAAAAAATATTTTTCAAAATGTATATTTGTTACCATTAGCTCTTCGAGATGCGCGTTCCATGCGCGATATTACGTATCTCTTCGAGATACGCGTTTTGTTTTTCAAAGTCTAATTTGCAGTACTCAACTTTTGAATTCTACTGAATTTAAAAAAAAAAGACTACTTTACAACAGGATGATTGACGTCTCTTTGCCTACTATGTATTACAACATTCAAATTTTATTCTGTATAGGAGCTAGAAAAAGGCTGTTGTTAGGGTTTTCCCGGATATTACTCGACTTTTTCTCACCTTGTATACCTTTCCTAGACCTCCACGAACATATCAAGACTAAGATTATATAAATCCGTACAGCGGTTCTTGAGTTTTTGTCAGACTAACATATGACCCCTCCATTTTAAGTGTATAGGAAAATGCAAAACTGCAAAACTGCAAGCTGCCGAAGTTAGCTTTCTTTATTGATTTTTTTAACTTTCCCGATAGTTTCTATAAAGATTTTCTTTATATTTTAAGTCGATCTAGCCATGTCCGTCTGTCCGTCCGTCGGTCCTTTCTGGTTGTTTATAGCCAGCTCACAGACAAACAAATCTGATGGTTTTATAACACGGGAACAGCAACATTCAATTGATTATGTGAGATATATATTCAAGTTCATATATATATGTATGTATGTATATCAATTCAATCACTGTTCTAGTAGCAGTTGGTTAATTGGCAGCTTCTAAAGCTATCACCGATCGATAACAATAAAACTGTTGTTCAAAAGCGCAAAATGCCGCAAAGTGTGTAATTTGTCGATGGAACAAAAGAGGGAAAGACCGCTGATGGTGACTGCCTGGAACCAGGCGATATATGAATTCATCAATGGTGTGTTTAAGCAGTTTGTCAGCGCCACGTGGCGGGCGGCTGTTCTCCGTTCTCCAAGCAGTCTTTTGAATTCTTTTGCTGGGCAACAGCAGGCGGTGGCGGGTGGCTCAACGAGTGCCCTCCGTCGCACATCGATTAGAAACGAGGATGAGGGAGTCGTGTGCCGGCTATGATGATGATGTAAAGCAAGGCGTCCGTTAGTCCAATTCAAGAACAGCAGCTTCCCAGCTATGTAGCTCCGCAACCAATTCCTCACTTCCCCCAAATCGCTGCTGGATACGAGGTGCAGTAAACACGGGATTTAAACGCTCCGTATTGCCATCGTTGCTGGCTGGCCACTTTGCCGCCTTCACGTTGTCAACGTAACAACGCAAAATGGCCTGCGAGGAACGAACGACTCTATCAATGTATACTTAAAAAAATAAATATTAAACTTGCTCTGTTAATTAAATAACACGGGTTAGAAGTTATAATTAATGAACGGAAATATTTCAAAATATTAGACGAAATTCATCAGCTCTATTATATACATTATATTACGTTATATATAATATATTACATTATATTATATTATGTCGAATAAATCTATCTTGAAGTTGTCGTAGGAGTATATTCAAAAAGAAAGTTTGGAAAACCTTTGAACCCCTTCAATATTGTAAATATATTATAATGGCTATTACAATATATATAATTCTGGCATTACATTAGTAGACGAGTATACCCTTTTATATAAGCAAATAATAATACAATGAGTATTCGGCACGCTCCTTTGTTAATTTCCCGTGCACACGCCACACACTTACCCATTACCACTTAATAAGCGCAGATTCAAAGTCCCTCGACGCAACTAGCTTTTTTCCCATTTTTCTTTTGCTTATAATGATACGCCGTTTATTTAAAGTAATATTTCCTTTTCCGGAAAATAATTCGAAACGCGTGTTTCATCTCTCAGACTTTCTAAAAAGGCAATGTAAATTTATGCACGGATTGCATAAGATAAGGTGTATTAAGAGGTCGCATAAAATTTCGCCAGAGCTTACGATATTTTATAAAAATGCACACATGCAAGTTATGATGCAGATGTGTTCCCATAAACCGTCTGTCCATTTATAGGGCGAATAGGGCCGGATAAGGAGACTCAAAGATAGCTTCATATGTTGCTCCAAATACTATGGTAGAATATCCCGCCCTTTACACAGCAGACACAAAGAAAGAGATCATCGTGCAAAGCCTTATTCATGCACAAATCCCACATACAAAGAAAATAATTTTAATTGTTTACTTCAAGGGTAGTCTTAGCGCTCGCTGCTTTATCCACGGACCTCGTCGCACCCCTAAGTAGGGTTTTAACTGTGTAAAAACTATTCAGAGCTCCCTACACTTTGTCTTGTAACAATTTTGACCTCTTTTGTTTGGTATAGAAAAACCTTGTCGGCATTTCGCTTTGCGGTTTTTATCTATCCTTTGTTGTTATTTAAGCTATATTGGGGTACCGCTTTCTTATTCCTTTTTCGATTGTTATCGATATCAAAGAATAAATTTATTTTTATTTGACCTCAAAAGTCTGCAAAGTCTGTGGGTGACGGTATAACGTTAAGATCTTTGGGTTATAATTTAGTTGGCGTGCCAAAAAGTTATAACCAATGTATGTATGTATGTATACCTATGGTTATAATTTTAAACAGTTATTATTAAACCATAAAACCTTTTTACATCCTGTATTATCTGAAGTCAAAAATAAAGCAACTGTATATAGTTCATTTTATTTTCGTTTCACAATTTGAAATGTACAGCGTATTTTACAATCAACTTTTTTTATTCGCTTAAATTAGTTATTATATATAAGTGATATTCGATTTTCGAGATCTTAAAACACCAACCATGCGTAGACAATTTTAGTGTTTTGGTTATTATTTATATAATGGGTATCATACATACATTTATGAATCTTTTATAATATTCTCCCTATTTGTATATTATATTCCTACTATATAAAATTGGCTCTATTATTGTCGCGGAACTTACAAATTAAATTTTATTGTCAATATAATATTCATCATACACGTGTAAATACTGTTGATGAAGATGGTTCTATAGAATGTAATAGTAATTAAATAACACTTCCGTGATCCATTCTCTGATATATTATTAATAAATATTATAGTTATAGTTAATTGTTGCATCATTGTGGCATGCAGTTTTAAATAGTCATTGGGATAAATAATATTAAGCTAATAAATGCATACATATCTGCAATTTTGCAATTCAAATACGGAGGCAAAATCAATGTTTATACTGATATGTTTATGCTCGGTGTGAGAAAAATTCATTCTTTGTAAATAATATATAGGTAATATTAAGGTTAATAATAATTACTATCCAGTGGTAGATTGATTGATGATATTGACTAATCCACGGCTCAGATGGTTTTATTCATATTAATCTTAATATTTTATACATTTAAGCAGTTAACATATTTGTAATAATAGTTCGATATGATACATTCATATATTCAGATCAAAACAACATTCAGCAGGTTGCGATTGTTTAAATATGACGATAATCTACTACCTTAGTAATGTTTCCGATGCTTGGGATAAGGTTTTCTTGATTCCTTTCACTATCTGTTCAAATATTTTTTGAATGTCCAAAATTGTGATTTTTTTAAACAGCTAATTTTTCAGAGCAGGCACAAATGCATATATGTACATGTTATTGGTATTCTGGAGATTTTAGTTACATTTTCTTAGTGTTGCTTTTGTTTCTTTTTAATAACTTTTTACAGTTTTTGGAGATACGATCGATATATATTATAAGTAATCTTTGATGGGATTTTAAATTCTCTGGGCTGAAGCACAAGGAGATTTTTGATACCGTACCCAATTTCTGTCCTTGCGATTTGGAATGGTTGCACTTTTCCTGGAGTCTGAAAAACAGTCATGATTGCGAATCGTCGTGATATGTCTATACTTTTTAGATGACTAAAAAAGCTTTTTTTCATTATTATATAATTATATGGAATATCTAGGTACTTTCCGGATAAAGTTGTAATACATTTTTCATAAAGTGTATTTTGAAGTTTGGGATTTATTATATAGTGATATCTTATTTTGAATTTGATTGTTATTGATTGGAAGCATCCTGTGGTTTTAAGTTTGGAATTTAAATCGTAAAATTACTAAGTACATACATATATAAATATAGTATCTTTTTCGAAAAAACATAGTTTATAATTAATGAAAAAGTTAAATTGATTAATCATCTCTACTGGAGTTTTTGATACCGATTTGGAACTTATTTAGAAGACATTTAAATCCATCGCTAAATTATTAGGTATTGTGAATCCTTTTACTTTTACTTTTGTTTTCTACACAAATATCTTGCAATTAATTAGATCAACATAAAAATATGTATTTACAATGCAAACTTTAGCTGAAACTCAAGGAATTGTCTTTTACATTGGTTTATAATAGTTAAGAGAAGCCTACTTTCCTTTACAAATAATAATTGGGTTCGTAGTCTGAGAATTCATCCAAATGTTCAGTTTCTGGGATTACTTTCCCCAGCTTAACATTTATATCGTTTTCTACAGATGCAAAATAATTTTCATCATTCGGCGGTTGAGGGTTATAGTTATATGTATCAAAAAAATACATTTGCCGATCTACATCATTATTGCCTTTAACTGTTCCTTTATTTCTTTCCGAATTTAATGGTGAAGTCGTTAGCCCTCGTAGAAAACGTCGGAAGTAATTATTTTCCAGCGGCTTAAAAATATTTAAGTAAAAGCATATACCAGTTTTAAGATTTATATAAAATGTAAATATAACAGCTTCCCTCCAAAGGGAATATGCTTGTAAAATAGTGAGTTAGTATAAAATACTTAACATTTTCGGTACCAATCTCTACCAATAATATACAAATATTTATTTATTTTAGTTAAATAAAAATAATAATTTGATTATTTAATAATGCAATTTACCTCTTTTAAAAGTGATCGATTTCGTTCTCTGAAATGTGATTTCCGTATTGGATATGACCTTGGTATACCAATGATAGTACTATGATCTCTTTCGGCTATTAAATCGCTTGAAATGCGACCTGTAGTTGCTGCTCCTTGATTTAACTGTCCATTTTTGCCATATCTTCCTGAAAATATGCTCTTAGGATTTTCTTTATTACTTTGGTAGTCTTTGACATTGTAAGATGGAAAAGATGTTCCAGATGAAGTTCCGATGCGACGCGTAGTTGCTCGATTCCCAGTTCTGTGATTATTTTTATTGTTAACTTTATCGCTTTGCAAATTTTGTTCATTTAAGATAGACATGCGATTACTATATTGATAACTGTCACCGTCGGGGCTGCGGTTTTGATCCATCATAATTGATTCAGAGGAGGAGCTGCCTAAAGTTGGAGGATTGTTGTTTGAAAATATGCTACAAATGTTTAAAAAATCATCATTAAAAAATCATTTTATTCGAAATTCAATTTTGTTTAAATAAATCCATACTTTTTCCCATTGGCTATTTCCTTAAGAGCGGCAGCGCGTGCTGCCATTTCTTCATCCCTACGTTGCTGTGTTAATTCTTTAGCCCGCTCTGTCCAGATTAACTCTTTAAGCTTTTGAAAACTTCCTTGTATGGCAACAGAATTTTGATTGTCTTTGGAATTAGTTGCAATTCCTCCACTTTCGGTTGGTATTCCGCCCACATATCGATTTTTATTTGATCTTCTTGATGAGGAGGACGCTGAATTTCCATTTTGTGGACGAATCTCAGAGCCGTAAAATCGAGCTTGACTAGTGCCTAGTGGAGGATTACTCGATCCAAGTTCCACCAGTCGCTCTCTTTGATGGTGTTCCAAGGGAGATATTGGCATCCGTTGTGGCAAACTTGGCTCTCGACTGACAACTCGACCAAACACTGGCGATCGCGATCTTTCTTTGCCGCCCATCCTAAGTCTGATTAAAAATAAATTAAAAACCGGATTATAAAAAATTTAAAAAATAAATAATTCCGAGGCTCGACAATAAATAATTCAATTACTACGATTCAAACATTTTAAAAAGTCCTCCAAGGGTTTAAACTGACTGAAATTAGGGAAATATATATGTATGTAAGTAAACTTACGATCCCAGCATTCGTGAGTTTAAATAAAGTGGTTCCCAAACATTATACGTAAATGGGTCACGATACGTTGGTATTTCATTTGTGATTTCCGCCGCTCTTGATTGCCTCTTGGAAAATCTTTAAAGTAAATATTAAAATGTAAATATTGTAATTCCTTTTCCACAACAGTAAGTTGGGAGACCCTTACATCCACATAGCGCGCAGTTGTTCGCATGTTGGCTCTTGTGAATTTAGTGAGAATGTTTTTGGCACAAAAACTTCACCAACTGCTCGCATGCCACCAGAAGCATCCTCCGTTTTGACCGCATTTTCCTTATTCAAATTTCTCTCGCGGCTGCGAGAACTGCCAAGATAGTTTGCATTTCCATATTGAAAAATTGCCAAGACTACCAATACATCAAATTGTATGTACTTGATCTGCAGAATTATATTTCATTAATCATCTAATTTTAATTCTGTCTCCTTTAACACTTTATACATACCAATAACCAATTGTAATGCATTTTCGGAAGTTTATTAGAATCTCAAAGTGACCACTGAATAAAAAATCGACCCTCTGGCTAGCATTTGATTGATATGTAGGTTCTATTATAATAAAAGAAAAAAAAAACAATTATCTCTGCACTTAAAAATTAGAATTACCAGAAATCATGCAAGGCGTTGGAAAATTCAAATATTGAATATAATCATATATAATACATATATATATACGTGTTCGCACGTGCTCTTACTTTCTCGAAATAAGAACTATCTAAATTCGTAGAATAAGAATTGTTCGAATAAGAAATGAGTTTAATTATAGATAACCTTGTTAAGAGGTGTTTTTGCTTAATGGTTTTAACTGCTTGAGTATATAAATAGGCTTATTAAAGTTACCCTCCTGTTGTTTTTTAATCATGAACAAAAACAGTCGACTATGTTTCACAGGTTTTTTATCTCTCAGGTATAATAGCAAAATACAAGGGTATACAAACTTTCACTTCGCTTAGTTCGCCTAATTTCTTGTCATTAATATTAAAATTAAAGGTGCGTTAGTATGTTTATTGTGCATTTAAGGTACAGGTGCCGTGCTGAATAAAAAAAATAGTCTATTGGTGCAATTAGATTTGAGTAATGGTGCAAGTTAATCATGTGCTCTTTGCCATATATTAGTTCATTTACTTTTCCTGCATTTGGCATATTTACTTCCAATTATGTAATTATGCGAGTTAAATTGGATGCAAGGAAACGCTTGCATTTTGGATACCGCCATGGATGCCTATAGAAAATCCACGAATCACAAAAGGGAGGTTTCATCCCGCTGAAAAATATCGCACAATTTTTAATAACTAATAACTTAAGAAAATAACATAAAATAAGTCACATTAATATTTGTTGTCTTCTTGTGGCTAGTTTGGTTTCCGTTACTTATCAAATTTCTGCTGACGTATTCAATAAAGCTTCTTCAAATTCGTTTAATTTATGAAATTTACAAAAACACATCTTTTATATTTACTGTAAATAATTGAATGGAACTAGTGAGCGAATTATATCCTTTATCAGGCTTTTGTGTATGCATTTCATGAATGAATCACATGTACTCTTATACCTATACTTATACTACGGTTTTTTCAATGACCAAGGTCTTGAGGACATGCGCAGAAAAGATATCCATCGGCAACAAGCTCCAGAGATGCTGATTAAGTGTCTATACATACATGTTTATAATGTATCTTTCTTTAAATTTTCGTATTACGTTTCAAAAAGCACAAAGCACAAGGATTTTGGGCTAAGTCTGTAATGTTTTTCTTTTAGCTATATATGACAGTTGTTTGTTACCGAGTTCCTTTTAATATTAATATTATTGCGCTTGTTACCAAAGGAATTATTTGTACTACGACGTAACCAAACACTCAATGTAAACTGAACTAAATGTTAAATGAAGAACATGAACGGTAGGTAGCTTGCATTAAAAGTTTTATACTCGCCATGCTTTTGTCCTCAAGCAAGCTTTGCAAGCTTATCCTTAATTATAAAAGCTCCATGTGGTAAAGTTTTGATTGCGCCGATGCTGAGGCCACCTTGTGTGTGTGCCTTGGACTAGGCGCAGTTCCTAGAGTTGATAGTAGAATTCCTAACGGGTTCTAGCTACATCCTGTTTTAACACAGTGCTCAAAATGCAGAGACATGTTTGCCAATGAGAGGACATTGTACTACAAATATATATTCAAAATACTGCTTGTGTTTGCCAAGGATTTCGTTGACCTTCCTCAAGACGGATTCAATTGTTTAAAATTTTAATATTAAAATACACTTATTGAATATAAATTTTATTTACTAAATAATAATTTACATTTTTATACAAATAATAGTTTATTTACAATATTTAAAAGGAAATCCTTTTAAATCAATAAGTAACATTTAAAGAAAGCTCTACATTGAACAATAGTAAATCAATAAATTCAGTATGTAAGTATTTACATATTGTATTGTACATACATATGTATATACATAGGTATATATGTATATATACATATGTAAATGTATACAGGCGAATATAATCTCCTGACCTTCATTATAAAAAAAATTAATTCCAATATAATACCGTGTTATTTTCTAGTAAACAAAAATGAGTGAAAACATCAAAGCTGTCGTTAGATGTCGACCCATGAATCAAAATGAAATTGAAAGTAAATGTGAAGTGAGTTTAGTGGAGATTACTAATGAAACAAATGTATATTAATATACATTATAAAAACGTCCGTTTCAGAACATTGTAGATATCAAAGATTATTCCGTTTCTGTTCTAAATCCATTAGCACGTCTTGCTCAAAAAAAAATATTCACATTTGATAGTGCTTATAATATGAATACAAAAACAGAAGTGATTTATAATGAAATGTGCTATTCACTAGTGGAAAGTACTATTGAAGGATACAATGGAACGATTTTTGCATACGGCCAGACAGGTTGTGGCAAAACACACACAATGCAGGTAATTTAAGACTTATATAATATATAAATACTTTTAATTCTATAATATAAAATAATCTTTCCTTACAAGGGCACTGGAAACATGGACCATACAATAAGCGATGGAATCATACCAAAATGTTTCGATCATATATTTGAAGCAATATCCATGGCAACCAATATTAGATACTTGGCGTTCGTAAGTTACCTCGAAATTTACAACGAGAATATTCGTGACTTGCTAATGACGACAAACGATGGTTGCTTGGTTAATCATCCACTTAAAGATATACCGGGTATTGGAGTGACAGTACCAACATTAAGTTCCCAGCCAGTTATTAATGCAATACAATGTTATCGCTGGTTAAATATAGGCAATCAGAATCGGATAACAGCAGCGACATTAATGAATGAAAATAGCTCACGATCGCATACAATGTTTACCATTACTTTGGAGCAATCACAAAATTTTACTAAAAATATTACATCAGAAGATACTGATCTTGATCCTGGAATTCTGCGAGCAGGAATTCGGCGGGGGAAATTAAACCTGGTGGACTTAGCTGGTTCAGAAAGGCAACGTAAGACGGGAGCTCAGGGAGAACGCCTAAGAGAAGCAACTAAAATTAATTTATCGCTTTCGGCTTTGGGAAATGTTATATCATCGTTGGTCAATGGTAAAACCAAACATGTTCCATTTAGAGATTCGAAACTTACACGTCTGCTACAGGTAAACCACATAAAATAATTCAGAGATTAGTGCCTTTTTTACGGGGTTACACACCGTTGTTGGTTTGATATATTTCTTGTTATACCCTTGCAGGGTATTATAATTTTTGTCAGAAGTTAGCAACGCAGTGAAGGAAACATTTCCGACCCCATATAGTATATAGAACGACTCGGCTTTTGATGCTGATCAAGTATATATTTACAGGGTCGGAAATGTCTCATTCACTGCGTTGCAAACTTCTGGCTAAAATTATAATACACTACAAGGGTATAAAAAAAAATGTTTTATGGCATACATTTGGTTTTTCTTTCTTCCTCTTTTAATCTATCTACCAACTTCCCCTAACCTTCAGGACTCCTTGGGAGGAAACACAAAAACCCTTATGATATCCTGCATTTCCCCATCAAGTGTTAATTACGATGAAACAATAACGACCTTGCGCTATGCGAGTAGAGCTAAGAAAATTGCAAATAAACCCACAATTAACGAAGATCCCAAAGATGCTAAGCTACGGCAGTATCAAAATGAGATACTTTATTTAAAAAAAATGTTGGAAAAAACGCAACAAAAGATGGATTACAAAAATACTGAGAAATTAGGTATAATAAATTCAAACAATGATGAAAAATACCAAGAAACCATCAGTGCTGAAGCGCTGAACTCAAAGTCAATGTTACCTGATCAATCAAAAGAGGAGATACAATTAAAAAATGAGGAGATACAATTGCAAGCACGTAATCGCATAGATCATATTAAACGCACTTTAATTGGAGGTGAGCGTGTTGATGACTTAAAACTTAAGGAACAGCATAAAGCCCGTAGAATTGCTGCTCAACGCCACCTGTATGCTGTAGCAAATGCCTTGAGCCGTGTTAATTATGAAGATCGAGACCTCTTACAAGGTCACTATGCTAGTATAGCCCAAGAAATAAATATTAAAAATGAGCACATACGATATTGCCAACAAAAAATTAAAATGCTTAAAATGGAAGTTTCGGATTTGAATTCAGAGTTTCAGCTTGATCGTGAAGATTATTTGGATGAAATAAGAAATCTTGGACGTTACATTAAGTTTTATCAACAATTACTTTATAAATTTGATTCAATTTTACGTAAAACTGATAAAAATTGGTAAGAAATCGACGCCACAATAATAAGTACGAACCTAAACGTTTCCTACTAGGTCTCCGGATATTTTAATGGAGCACTCAACATGGAATGATGATCTGAAAACTTGGAAAATTCCTGACAATTGTTTTTTGAGACTTCCACCAGCTAATCTCAATTCCGGTAAACAGCGAATATATAGCTCTGCACGAATTAAGAACATTTCAAACAACTTCAAGAATGATGAAAAGCAGCCTTCTGAACATGTAAATATTTTTTTATCTACTATATTTGTATGAAAATTGTATTTCTTCATTATTAATACTTTATTAAAGGATAACCATAGCATATTGAAAGAAAGGTATAACGTGAATGTTCTCAAAAACTACTTTCGCACATCTCGTCCAAACAATAATAAGGAACAATTCGGAAAAACTTCACAACAGCTTAAAAGCATTAATTAAACAACTGCATGTATGTATATATGATTATAAATTTCGTATATATTTTTATTTAGTGAGTAAATTTATTTATTTATTAAAGTGCAGAAACGTACAAAAAAAGGATGAATACCTGCATATTATTAATTTTTTTCCACAAGAACATAGTATTGAATAAAGACAATTTAAAACTCAAATATAGTATTTTATTATGCTTCATCTTATAAAGATCGTTCAAAAATGCAATATTGCTTCGCTTACTTCGTCTTCTGCGGTTTTATCTCCTGTCGCAGAACGGTTAAGGCTATCGATAGTTAGTGAAGATTCACTTAAGCACAGTATCCAGACAGAAGAAAACTGTTGCAAAGCAGTGAGAGAGAGCGAGAGGCAAATAGTTTGAAACAGCTTGTTACCTAGGTCTGTTTCAAAGGGTAGTATCCAGTACAGGTTCGAAAATACTAGAAAGGTGCAAGATTTAGGAGATTATTTGAGGGCGCGCATTTAGTATTTCCATAACGCGTAGCGAAAAAGAATAAATATTTTAATAAAACGCTCTGTCTCCAACGTTTGCCTCTCGCTCTGCCCTTCACATATTTCAAACTATGGATCCCGCCATGAACAAAAATGCGTGGAAAAGTCGAATTAGAAGAGCGAATACAGTCCTAATTGACTTGATAAAGGCAAATACAATATATTGGGAATCGGGAAATTATATGAATTTTAATTAAAAGACCTGGGGCGAAAACGAAAAATTAAAAATAAGGATGCAGGACTGTAGAAGGGAAAATTGGCCACTTTTGCATCTCGTTATGCAACTGGCATAGGTATTGGATATGGCCACTGGTGCAATCATGTTTCTGAACAGAACACGGATCCCGCACTTGCTTAAAAGAGCCCATATACAATCATCCCAGCTCCGTAGACAAGAACTATGAGCAGTCCAAGGCAGGCGCAGCCGCCGGAACGCATGTCAATAGCTTTGGGACAATTAATAATCTAAAACAAATCATAAAGAGATGAATGTGTGTGATGTTTCAAATTTTGCCGGTTGTCAACAAAGTATGACTGCATCATTGGGCCTCAAAAAATGCCGTACTACAAGTAGAAAGAGCGGTCACACTTCAAAAGAATAAACATTTTTGCGCTGCGTGACAACTTTATTTGCTGGATACTATGCTTTAGAGCCGCCAAAACTTAGATATATTTGTGTCAGGATTTTCGATGTTTATGTATTTGGGCACACTAAATCAGGTAAAGCCAAGCTTAATTACGACGGACTTAATTACTCCGTTTTGAGCTATCACATGAAGAGGGAAGAGAAACTGCGGTATGTAAGATAAGAATTGTATTCAGGTTAAGTTTAACCCCCAATGTGTATATTCTCAGAATAAAACATCGCACGTAATCGCTCTACAACTACTCCAACTATGTTCTGAAGGCATTTCCCCGTGATCAGCCGGGCGGTGTCATTTTCTTTTATTCGCACCAAGCATTCGCCCCGGCGGAGCCCCAGACTGGATGTCTCGGGAGTTCCCGCAACTGCGACCACCACGGCCACAGCAACTGGCAACCCGGCCAGCTCTGCGAGTGTGGCTGGTGATCGGCAGCGGCCACAGACTCCGAAGGAAAGTGGAACAGCCGCCAGGAAAGCGGCAAGAAACCTGCAGCCCGCAGCAACGGGGCAGCTTACGGACTCCACGACCGTACAAGTGGCGGCCCTAATGGAAAGGATAGCACACCTAGAGTCGGAGCTGGTGAAGGCAAGGGCGAGTGAAGGACACGCAGAGGCCGCCAGGGATCCCGCTGGAATCGGGGCACGCGGCATCGGAGTGAGCGGTGCGGCGAATACACCGCCATGTTTGAGTGAAATGGTGTCATGTCTGAGAGCAGCACCACGGCAGGGTTCGAGTGAGAACCTAGGCGGCCGTTGGGCAAATGGGCAACCTGTCACACGGAGTTGTACAACAAACACAGTGAGCTATTCTCCGCCATTTTGTGTTACCGCCACGGCGCAGCCTGAACGAGGTTATGTTCATCCGCCACGGGAGCCAACACACAATTTTTAGGTATCAACGCCATCGCCCCAATCATATGGAGCGGCGACGACGAGCATACCTGGGTGGACGCCACGCAGACTGCCTGATCTTCCCGAGTTTGAGGGTCAACCAGAGGAATGGCCAATATTCCTGTGCGCGTTCACGGAGACAACGGCAGCTTACCAGTGTACAGAATTGGAGAACAATCAGAGGCTAGTGAAAGCCCTGAAGGGCGAGGCCCGAGCAGCAGTGAAGTCGCTGCTCATCCACCCCAGCAACGTTCAAGCTGTTATGGAGCAGCTACGATTCCGGTATGGACGTCCGGAGCTACTGATCTGTAGCCAACTAGAGAGCGTGCGCGATGTGTAGGTCGGACGTCGGAATCAAGGAGCACCCGAAGCGAAAGGTATTGCACGCGAATAGTGCTCGAGAGGAGGGGCGGTATGCAGACCGCCCCAGATATTGCCCCTTGTGTGAGGGACAACACGAGATCAAGGACTGCAAGGAATTCAACCACGCTTGTATGGCAACGCGAATCGAGTCCGTAAAGAAGTTGAGGTTAGGTTTTTCGTGTCTGGAGCATGGACATATGGCTCGGCTCTGCAAGAAGGGCCTCGAATGCAACGTCTATGGATGCCGGTCGCCGCCAGTCGCAGATGGAGGCCGCAGGAGGGATCAGCGGAGCAGCCAAGACCGGCAGCTGTACAGAGACAGCAGCCGACGGATACGAATGCCACAGTCAGTGGATTCCAACGAGAAGAGCCTGCCTACGTCAGCTGCAGTTATAGACGCGGGACGTGAGGAGGATGAGAGGCGATCGACATGCGATCGCCAGGAATTATCGCATCGGAACTTGAGTTGTGACGATTCGGATGGAGGGCACCTGCTATTCCGGATTTTGTCCGTGACGTTGTACGGGGAGAATACGCAGGTCGACACCTACGCATTGCTGGATGAAGGATCGTCTGTCACGCTCATCGATGACGAACTTATCCGCGGCCTGAACCTGAAAGGTGAGAGTTGACAACTGAACGTGCAATGGTTTGGCGGAAAGTCCGTCAAGGAGCGCACGAGGATCGTTAGTCTGCAGATCAGTGCAGCGGGTAAGCCAAAGCGCCATGGGCTAAATAAAGTATACGGAGTAGCCAATTTGAACCTGCCGATGAAGAGCTTGCGTCGGGAAGATGTAAAGGCAGTGAGGTCGAGTGCCCGCCTGCCTTTAAAGCCGTACAACAATGCGGCGCCAAGGATCCTAATTGGATTGGATCATGCGCACCTAGGAATACCCCTCAAAACCAGAAGCTATGGATCTGGAGGGCCATATGCAGCAGCCACCGCACTTGGGTGGGTGGTAGATGGACTGGTGAAAGGAAAGTCAAGTTCACCGCTTCAGAGATCGTGCCTCCTAGCCGTGCCACAGGATAATCTTCTGGAGAAGATGGTCAGCTCTTATTGCGAGATCGAGAATTTCGGAGTGAAGCCGGCACAGCCAGTCGCAGTTGGCGGAGTGGAGCTGGCGCCGTCAGTCGCAGATGACGGCAACGCTCGGGGCCTGAGTATCCTGGAGGAGACGACTAAGCGAGTAGGCCGACGATATGAGCGGGCTGCTATGGAGAGACGACGAGGTGAGACTACCAGAGAGCTACAGTATGGCACTCAACAGACTTGTCAACATTGAACGGAAAATGAGGCGCGATGTGGACTTCGCGCGGGCCTACAATGGAATTATGAACGATTACGTCAAGAAGGGTTACGCACGACAACTGGAGCCCCAGGAAGTCCAGAGGTCCCAGGAAGGCAAGGTGTGGTACCTGCCGCACTTCGGGGTGGAGAACCCGAACAAGCCTGGAAAAATCTGGCTGATCTTCGACGCGGCTGCCAAGGTGAACGGAGTGTCTCTGAATTCAGCGCTGATAAAAGGCCCACAGCGCTACAAGCCCCTCCCAGTGGTACTCTTCCATTTCCGGGAAGGAGCAGTTGGGGTTTGGGCAGACATCAAGGAGATGTTTCATCAGGTATCGATGCAGCCAGAAGATAGATGTGCCCAGGGGTTCCTATGGAGGAACGGAGATGATCGTCGGGAGCCCGACACATATGAGATGCAGGTGATGACGTTCGGAGCGGCCTGCTCACCCTGCTCGGCGGATTATGTGAAGACCGTGAATGCTTCGCAGTATAGCAGCGATCAACGAGTATCAATACGGAGATGACCACGTCGACAGTTTCCCTAATGAAGAAGAAGCTATCGCCGTTTCGTCACGGGTGAGAGATATACATGCAGAAGCTGGGTTTGATTTGTGTCGATTTACTTCCAGTTCGGCTCCGTTGAACCCACTTGAATCCATCGCTAGCGTCAGATGGACCGAAGCTGAGGAGAAGGTACTAGGAATGTACTGGCAGCCAGCTACAGATGACGCGACGAGGCCGCACAAGGACGTGGACCTGAGTATTCGTTCGCGGTGGCTAAGTGGTCCTCCATTCTTACGAGGACCGGAAGAAAGCTGAAGACGCCAGATGAAGAGGAGATGAAATGTGAGTTTGCCCTGGTCATGGCGAACTTTATATCGTTACGGAGATTTTCGAGCTACAACCGATTGGTGAGGAGCACCGCATGGGTGCTCAGATTTATTCGACGGTGCCGTGGACTACGCTCCGATTGAGAGGATCACGGACTGACGTCGATGGAGTGCGCTGAGGCAGAGCGCGCACTGATAAGGCAATCGCAGCGAGAAGCGTTTGCTGAAGACAGCCAAGGAAAGGCCGCCAAGGGCAGCCGACTGTATGGGTTGTCACCATACTTTGACGAGAACGGAGTAATGCGAGCCAGCGGAAGTATCGACGACGCGGCGTGTGTGCCATACAGCGCGCGACGGCCGGTCATACTGCCTCACGAGGAGGCACTGGCGGAGATGATTGTGCAGCATCACCACGAGAGGATGTGCCACCAAAATGTGGAGGCAACTATTGGAGCGATCCGGCAGAAGTTCTGGATTACGAACTTACGGAGGCTGCTACGGAAGGTGATGAGCAACTGCAATCTATGCAAGCTACGGAAGGCGTGACCTGCGCAGCCGGAGATGGCCCTTGATTATTTTGGATCCACTTGGAGATAGCCCACGATTTGTCTACAGATTCCTGTATAATCGCCATGAGGAACTTCATGAGCCGCCGTGGACCGGTGGTCAGGATAAGGAGCGACAATGGGAAGAACTTCGTTGGAGCCGATAGAGAGACCAGGAAGTTCAGCGAGGTATTTGAGCCTGCCAAGATCCAGGGCGAGCTGTCGTCCAAAGGAGTCGAATGGATCTTTAACTGCCTGGCGAACCCAGCTGAGGGTGGCGCCTGGGAAAGAATGGTGCAGTGCGTGAAGAAGGTGCTGGCGCACACAATGAAGGAGATCGCGCCCAAAGAGCACGTATTCGAGAACCTGTTGATTGAGGCGGAAAGCATAGTGAATTCTCGTCCGCTCACTCATCTACCAGTGACGGTGGACCAGGAGGCTCCACTGACACCCAACGATTTATTGAAAGGAATACCCGATGTTCCGGATCTTCCCAAAGATGCAGTGGCGCATAGCAAGAATGATGCGGGATCGATTCTGGAAGAGATGGGTACATGAGTATCTGCCGACACTTGTGCGCAGGGAGAGATGGTGCAAGCACGTCGAGCCCATTCGTCGAGGAGATCTGGTGTTCATATGTGATCCGGCCATACCACGAAGAGAGTGGAAACGAGGCGTCGTGGAAGAGGTGTTCACCGGAATCCCTCGTCGGGCGGCGGTGCGGACTAACGATCGAGCCAAGACGACAATGCGTCCCGCTTCGAAGCTAGCTGTCCTGGACGTGGTGAAGGCGAGTGCTTCACCGGGGTGGGAATGTCGCGGAACGGTTAAGGCTATCGATAGTTAGTGAAGTTTCATTTAGAGCCGCCAAAACTTAGATATATTTGTGTCAGGATTTTCGATGTTTATGTATTCGGGCACACTAAATCGGGTAAAGCCAAGCTTAATTTCGGCGGACTTAATTACTCCGTTTTGAGCTATCATAGTAAGAGGGAAGAGAAACTGCGGTATGTAAGATAAGAATTGTATTCAGGTTAAGTTTAACCCCCAATGTCTATATTCTCAGAATAAAACATCGTACGTAATCGCACTCCAACTACTCTGTTTGTTATCAAACACGAGGTGTTTTCTGGATGTTCTGAAGGCATTTCCCCATGATCAGCCGAGCGGCGTCATCTCCCATTTCCCCATGATCAGCCGAGCGGCGTCATCTCCCATTCCAACGTCCCGCACCGGAGTAGGATGTGTGCTCCGGCTAGGAAGTCCATTCCTACACAGGATTCCACCTGCAACCTGTTTCAGTATTATAAACGTCATCTCGAACGATCTTCCCCCAAATCGGATCTCCACGTTAAATCTTCCCACGGTCCTCTGACTTGACCCGTTGGCCAGTGGTATATCTGCCCGGGTTCCATTCTATCTGTTCCATGCTATTGCTATATATTTCGCTCGGGAACCAGTGTGACCAAATATCTTAAGGAAAAGGCGGAAAACGCGTAAATGGGGTCATACTGACACGTATGCACAGCTGTTTTATGTAAACAAACTTTATAAAATTAAATTGCAATGAACATAAAAACTTTAAAGTTAATTTATAATGAACATGAACGGATTCGATATTGGAATACTATTTATTGATCTATTCGCCACTATATAGATCAAGGCAAATAACAGGAGGCGCCAACGCCGTCGCCGCCCACCGATGGTTTTTTTCCTTATTTAAAATGTCTTTTTTGACTTAAATCCCATATAATAACCCTTATCATTACGGCTTTTATACAATTAACCTTTTCCTGGGAACAATGAAAGCTGCCCATGCAAGCAATGTTTTTAATTTTTTGAATTTCCCCCTATATCTAGCTTTCAAAATAAAATTTTTGTTTATATTCTTATTTATTGGATCTTCCCTTTTAGGGGACTAACAATAAGTTTTCAAATCTTATTATAAACTAACTAATTATCTTACCCGTTTCACTAGCTAGATTTATCTTATGTTAGTACCCAAGAAAGCGAAAAGACAGAAAGTTCTTCTTTTTTTCGCTATGGTTTTTTATATGGAGTTTGGCCGCTTTAAGAAAATTTATCTTATGTTAGTACCCGAGAAAGCGAAAAGTCAGAATGTTCTTCTTCTTGGCCGCTTTAAGGGGGGTAACGCACCGAGGAATTTCAAAATTTTCGATTTTTTTTTTTTTTATTTTCTTAAAGTTTGATATATTAAGAATGTCTGGTCCAAGTTTCAAGTCGAAATTCGAAAAAATGACGAAGTTATGGCCGACAATGTATGCCTTCGTTACACGTGCGCTTACCCATTGACAAATTTTCAAACGCGTTTTTCTCGAAACCATGTTTTTGAAATCGGTGGCCACGATATCTCGAAAACTAATAAACCGATTGACTTGAAATTTTCTGTGGCTATTCTATACATAATTATCTAGTCTACTACGTAGGATTTTTTTTTTAAGATTTTTAGTTTTTTTTTTATTAAAGCTAGGTACTAACATCGACGAAATATTCTGCAAGCAGCTTAAAGAAAAATTGCAATATATTTTGATCGGGAACCAATGTGACCAAATATCTCAAGGAAAAGGCGGGAAAAAGGCGGAAAACGCGTAAATGGGGTCATACTGACATGTACGCACAGCTGTTTTATGTAAACAAACTTTATAAAATTAAATTATAATGAACAGGAACGGATTCGATATTGGAATACTATTTATTGATATATTCGCCACTATATAGCTCAAGGCAAATAACAGGAGGCACCAACGCCGTCGCCGCCCACAGACGGTTTTTTTCCTTATCTAAAATGTCTTTTTTGAATTAAATCCCATATAATAACCCTTATCATTACGGCTTTTATACAATTTACGTTTTCCTGGGCATAATAAAAGCGCCTCATGCGAGCAATGTTTTTATTTTTGAATTTCCCACCATATCTGGCTTGCAAAATAAATACATTTATTTATTTTGACGACGAAATCACAGCTGATTTGTTTCCTGATCTGGCAACGCTCAACGCGCATTTTGATAGCTAGATTTCGCTTATGTTAGTACCCAAAAAAGCGACCATCAAAAATTTTTCTTCTTCTTTTTTCTGCAAGCGTTTTTTTTATATGGAGTTTTGGCCGCTTGCAGAATATTTCGTCGATGTTAGTACCTAGCTTAAGAAAATAAACTTTTTTTTCCCTTAAAAATCGCAATTTTGAGTTCAAACGGCCGCCATTTCGCCAAAAATCAATATTTTCAAAAAATCCTACGTAGTAGACTAGAAGAGGATCTACAGATTAATAATCTTTTCTTTTTTTTTTGATTTGGATAAATACAGATGAAGCAGGAGTGGCCACCGCGGAGGTCCTTTGATTTTCAGGACGTTGCGGAACAAAGAATATCTCGCAGTGTATTTAATATTTTTCAATAAAAAAGTTATAAAATATTAGTTGAAATGTGTGCTTATCATTTAAAAAAAAAATTGGTTTGATTACTTTTATAGGTTGCCAGGAAAAAATTTTACAAAAATGGCCTTTTTTTGCGTTTCTCGGTGCTTTACCCCCCTTAAGGGGTTACACCACTGTAGAATTTTTTAAAAATCGAAAAAATTATTTTATTGCTAAAGGTCATTTAGGGTCTTAAGAATGATATACTAAAAGATGAATTCCGGGAAAAATGTTAACATGCCTGAATTTCGAGTTCTGCCGCAGGACCTTTCACTATTTTACATACGATTTTACAGCCACTGAAAACTTTAAACACGTTTATCTCAAAACCACTTTTTTTGAGATGGCCGGAAACATAACTCGAACAAATCTTTACCGATCGATTCCAAATTTTTACAGTACGTTTGAAATTGTTGTCCGCAGGGAACTACGTAGGGGTTTTTTGAAAAAAAGAATAGTTTTTTTTTTTAATTAAAATGTGATGAATTTCATGGTCAAATTGTGAATTTTTTTTAAACTGTCGCCATTTTACGAAAAAATAATTTAAATTTACGTTTCCGGCTGTGGATCCATCTGAGAAAAAATATGCCACCGCAGAACTGCTGCGGAGTCACCACTTTTTTTTGTAATTACTTGAAATGTATGTTTTTTTGTAGTTTAATATTGATATTATAAAATACTTTTTACAGAATTTCAATAACTCCATTGTGTTTACCTTCACAAATTTCGAAAATATGCCTTTTTTTGGTGTTTTACAGTGGTGTAACCCCTTAAGAAAATTTATTTTATGTTAGTACCTAGCTTTAAAATTGAAGTTTTATATTTGTGAACCAACGGATGGACTGTGTGGGAAAATGGTATTGTGCCAATCCATAAGAACGCATCAGAAGTGGAAACCACCTATTTATGGTATAAATGGTATTTTATAATATAATTTGATTACAGAAGATATGAACACCACTATTTTAAGGCATTTATATACCACTCTTGTGCATTTTTTTTTTTTTTTTCGTTTTTTGATATTACTAAATCAGTAAATTTTAAATTTTTTGGTGATTCAAACATACACTAGTTGTTTTATGAAAGGCGAAGCATACAAATATACATTTAACTGTATGCAAACAATGAAGATTGTTTAATTTGTGTTCGAACTTGCTTTCAAATGCAGCTGAAAAGTTTTTATTTCAAACATTTACTTTCTTAAACGAAACACATTGAATCTGGATTTGTATTTATACAAAAATAAATATGTAAGTTTTCGAGTGTGTGCCATCCACTAAGATTTAAATAATGTAAAAATTACATACATATGTACATACATACTTGAACAGATCATATAAACGTTCAAGAAACAAATTTATATAAAAACAAAGACCCATACATATGTATGTATGTACGTGTCTTTACATAAATGTGCTTTTAAAATGTATAGTACAACTTCGAAATAAAATCATTTGAAAGGCATGGCATTCGAACGTTTTGGCATACTTGTTCAAAATGAACAATACGGCGATGATGTACAAAGCCAACCAGAAGGTGGACCAAAGTTAAATATTGGAAACATAAGTCATGGTAAGTAAATAAATTCGTTATATGTAATTCAAAAGTATAAATATATATATTTTAATTAATTACAATTATTTTTTTTAGAGAAAAACACTTAAATATTGGCCTTCAAATGGATATCAATAATAGCATTAAAAATATGGCTTGTGCCCAGGAATATGATGAAATATCAAACACTCTGCTTAATAATAGTAGCAATTCAAACAATGACAGAATCATTTGCGAAGATTCTACAAAAAGCGTACTGAATACCCCTGGAAAATCTAGAAGATGGGAACAGAAGCTTGTTCAAATTAAAACAATGGAGGGAGAGTTTAGTGTAACTATGTGGGCTTCGGGTATATCCGACGATGAATACTCAGGATCAGATCAAAACATTATTGAATCGGAATTGTTAAAAGGAAAGGATAACAAAGATGATCACTCTTTTTTACACCAAGCGGTGTACTTACATGAAGCACAAGAAATTCATCCACAGATAATTGAAGATGTTAAAAATCTAACCACAAAAAATATTCTTAATAATTCTACGAGCTTGGTTGAAAATACAGTCTTACAGGTTACAAATTCCTCAAGCAATCTTCAGTTAATTAATGAAACAGCCGCACTAACCATTGATAATAATCAAAGGATATTGAAAAGTGATAATAATACGTGTCAGCCAATTTCAACTTCGACTTTAAGTAGTACTTCTGTGCCGTTTCTTGGTGTTGGTGTTCTTGGTGGTGAAAGGTTACAACATAGTGGCTTATCTACGTACAACGATAACTTGGGTAATTCACTTTCTACTACTTTTTAATTCTTGTATTTAAATTAAATACATATTCATGAAATACATACAGGAAACTCTGGATCTGAACTAAATTTCAAGTATTCCGATGGTAACATAATCACGTATCAAAACGATAAAAAGATTGCCTGTCCGCATAAAGGCTGCCATAAAAACTTCAGGGATTCATCAGCAATGCGCAAGCATCTGCACACACACGGTCCCCGTGTGCATGTGTGTGCCGAGTGCGGAAAAGCATTTGTCGAGAGCTCAAAACTAAAACGACATCAATTGGTTCACACTGGAGAAAAGCCGTTCCAGTGTACTTTCGAAGGATGTGGAAAACGATTTTCCCTTGATTTTAACTTAAGGTAAACATAACCCGTGTACCCTATTTACACGTGTATAAATAATTTAATAAAATTTTGGACATAACTATAACTTAATCAAGTATTATCTAATTATTTGCAGAACCCATGTGAGAATTCATACTGGCGACAGACCTTTCGTTTGCCCCTTTGATGCATGTAATAAAAAGTTCGCTCAATCCACAAATTTAAAATCTCACATATTAACTCATGCTAAAGCTAAGTAAGTTAAATAATTTGTTCTTATGACATTTATTAATATATTGACACGTATTATTAATATATTGTTATATTTAAGGAGGAATACTACCAGCATTACGCGTAAAAGCAGCCCCAGTGAAGATAATCCTACAAATTACATTAAGGCAGAAGTACTAGAAAGTGTAACCTCATCGGAAAATAATGTACCATTCGTAGTTTATGCAGACTGAATTATGTATTGTAAATTCATCTATTTTCCAGAATTTCAACTCTATAAACTATTCATATAAATATTTAAATTAAGGATTAATTAATACTTATTGTAAGTTATGATTAACATTTTTAGTAAAAAAACAGGAGATCGTCAGAATAGATTTATACGTATATTTTAAATAAGGATCAAAGCAAAAAGTTGGAAAATAGTGTGTGCTTAGTACATTAATATTTGAAAATTAAAAATAAATATAATGCAATGTATAATAAATTTGTAATAAAATTTTACACCTTTAAAAAGAGTCGAAAAGACCTTTGAGTGTTTGGTGGGACAATTACCTTAAATTTTTAAGGAATGTGTGTTTTATCACCTTTTTGCGGATTTAATAATTTTTGCATACATTGAAGTTATTATTGACTCAAAGTGTATGCATAAACACTATGTCGGGAGATGCATTCGGTCCGATACTTAAAATATTTTCAGAATAATAATTATAGCTATATAAATAGGTATTTAAGTCGAAAAAGGCTGGATTTTGCTACATAATGACAAAATTTACCCACCCAAATGTATTTAAAACGCTTAAAGACCAAAAGCTTTTGAAACAATTCTGGTAAAGCTCTTACGCATTTAAAAAAAGAACATAGATGTTTTCAAATTAGGCAACACTGAAAACGCTTTGCGTGTACATAAAATATCTAAAATCAGTCTCCGTTTTTACCTCTTAGAGCATCGATCGCCATTTCAAACAAATTGATTCGTGTGAATGAAACCTTGGTAAAATTTGAGCTAGGAATAATACAAAACGAAAACAAAAATGTCGTATATTTACATTAATATAAATAAGTCGAATATGATTAATGAATAGACTATAATAGATTGATTTTTGTTTTGTTTTATCAGATCTAAATAAATTAAAAGTTATTATTATATTTTGTACAGGTGCTAATAATAAATATAAATTCCTTTTGCTTGCAACACAAGAATTCAGATCAGTGTGTGTGCATACGTACGTTTTTATGTATGTACATATATGTATGGATGTATGTATAAGGTAAAATTGCATGCCAATGCACGATTCAGGTGAATACATTTTTCTTCATTATGTAAAACAGCAATAAATACATATCCATACACATATGTATAAGTGCTTAAGGAATATTTAACTCGATTATATACATATGTATATAGTTAGATTTTAGATTTTAGTTTAATATTAAACTCATTGCACCCTTTTAGAAAATATATAAAATACATATTTTAATAATTAACTGAATATAAACAAAAAAAAGTAGGCCATGGAACCTATAAATTCAGCCAAAGTGAAGAAAAGCAAAAGTAAAAAAAACAAATCAACTGACAACTATGACAAGCAAAATATAAATATGGTAAGTTAACGTTTATTATTTTATTTAATTAGTATAAACTACACACTTCATTCCTTTTTTTTAGAAAAAGAGCTTCAGTAAATTCGATGATCTGCAAAAGCGGAGCCTCATTCACGTACGTTCAAGCGATTCTAATAAGGCTAAAGAAATATTTTGTGTAAGCTAAGCATCTAAAGAATGAATTGTATCGAAGCGATTTGAAAAATAATACTAAAGAATATATCGTAAAATGCTATTTTTTTGTGTTTATAAAACTTTAACTATTTGTAGACTCCAATGGCTGAGCAGCAGTTGGACAACTGCCATCAATGTCAAAAATCTGTTTACAAAATGGAGGAAGTTGTTCTACACTTAAAAACGGGAACAAAGTTGTTCCATAAAACATGTTTACGTTGCAAGGAGTGCTCAAAACAGTTAAAGTGAGTAGATAAAATATATTTATATTATATTTTTTTAATGTTATTCCGTTCAGACTAGAGAGCTATTATGCTCACGATGGCGATATCTACTGTCATATGCATTTCAAATTAATATTTGCTCCAAAGATAGTTTATGAAGGGATTAAACCACAAAAGCCAGAACTTATAATACGTGAGAATCAACCATTGGAATTGCCACCGGATGTCGCCAGAGGTAAAATAGTGAAATATGGACGAAAATCAACAATCCGTTACTGCTTTAAATATAAATCTCTTATTTTCAATAAGGGTACAAACTTTGACCTTACACTTGTGCCTTTACTGTTTTAAAAGAATAACACGTACATAAATATTACAGCATCCGATAAACCAAATCTGGGACTTGACGAACTCCAACAACTAAATGTCCGATCCAAATTTGAGGTGTTTGAAAACGCTTGTTCCCAAAATAGTAATAATTCACAAAATAATTGTCAAGGAACCGCCATAACCCATGGCAAGTCGATTCGATCCACGCTAAATAAACTTCATAAACTTGGTATTTCCAATTTAAAATCTGAACAATTAAAGGATATTAATGATGTAAATTTAGATGATGAGTCAAATGACGTCAACAATGATAGCGATTATTATTCTCAAATGTTAACAGAAAAAGAAAGGCCTTTGGGTTTAGGTGAAGCAATGAACGATATAAGAACTAAATTTGAGAATGGTGAAATGATAACTAAAGAAGAGCGACGAGAAGAGCGAAAACAGGAGATACAAGGAATACGCTCTCGGTTATTTATGGGCAAACAGGCGAAAATCAAAGAAATGTACCAACAAGCAGTTGCTGAATCCGAACAAGGTCTCACCTCAGTTAACAAAACCCCAGATATTGAACTAACTACAGACACGCAATCTATCAAAGATCGTTTTGAAAATGGTGAAGCTTTTAAGGATACTATAAAAATGCAATCTAAAGAAGCCATTGAAGATGCAGAAGTTTTTGAGTCTGGTAAGAAAAAAATGTATACTACATTTACATAGCATATTTATTATTTTTTTAGCTATAAGCAAAGCCTCACGTAATATCTTCATGGAACTGGACGCAAACAGTGCTTCGGATCTAGATCTAGTCAGCTCCAGAATCATGTCAAGTAATCCAACAGAAAAATTAATTCAGAGTGATAAAAAGGTGAGACAAAATATACTGTATCATCAAATAATCCATTTATTTATTCTTCAAATAAAAAAAGATTGTCGGTATGGATACGGATATCGTAAAATCTGACGCCAAACCCGAATATGTTAAGGTTTCCACCGAAGAGTTGTCGGAAAGGTTTAAATTTTTTGAACAATTTCGTCCAGTTGAAAAGAAAAGGCATATTTTTCGCATAACACCACCAAGAGAAGGTGTTGTTAGAATTGATTCCGACACTGACACGGATATTTTATCATCTACGGAACAAACTTCCATTGCTGAAGATATTTTGTTGAAAACCAAAACGACATCAACAATTTTAAACAAGTTCCGTGAAATGGAAAAAAATAAGATTTTAGATAAAAATAACAAAATGAAACAACCAAAACCTTTGAAGTGCTTTACTCCTCCACCAGAAACCGAGATTAATAATCGATTTAGTAATAATAAATCTGATTCCGAAGATGAGGAAAGCTTTAGCGAAGATGATGAGACAAATACTAACGAAGATAGTGATGACGACAAAGAAATTTATAGTGAAAATGTAAACAAATCATGTAACAGGGATCAGGCGCTTCAAGAGGTAAGGATAAGGATTCAATGATACAACAATATTTAAGAATTTGTTGAAGAAAATTGTAAAAACAACTACATTTCACTTAATTAATTTTAATGAACAGGCAAAAAATGCTGCTCGTGCTAAACAATTGTGTGCCAAATTTGAAAAATGGCAAATAAATGAAATACAACGCGAACTAAAAGAAGATCGTGAAGATGTTTACTCCCAACTCATTTCTAGTGACTCGATAGAAAGTGCCAAAATGTAAGATCTTATAGAAATAAATACATAAAAGTTTGACGAATTCTGTATTTTTAGAATACGAGAACGCTTTGAAAATATGAAGCTAAACGGAGAAACACAAATGGAAGACAATGTTCCCAGAGCTAAAATCAATCGTTTTGTTGTATGTGTGTTGGAAAATATTCGTTTTATTATTTAATAATATATATAATTTACAGTAATCTCAATGTATCAAGAACTGAAAAGTGCTTTATATGATCCCAGATCCTGGAAAAGAAAGATCCGATCCTCCCAGAAGCTTAACAATTTGTATTAATCACATATTTTACATAATTAACCTGAAAAAAACATATATATTAATAAAGAAATTTTATTATTTGAACTAGATGATCGAGCTCAATTTAATTGGTCACATTTAAACGTCCTGAAATGGATAATTGCAAAATAATAATTACCACATATTTTCTTTAAAATTACGAAATAATAGCTTTGTAATAACTTATATTTTATATGTCGTAGTATATAATAACATTTTCTGACATTTTGAATGTGGCAAATACAATATAATGATTATAATGATAAGTAATTTATTCTATAGCTTTATCCATGAATTCCAAGAATCGTTTGGCATATTGTTCTGGGTCACATGTCGATATACCATCTACATTACTCCCATACTTTACAGTTTTAGCTGCTTTCGCTGCCTGCAAACAATAGTTAAGAATTAATATATTTTACCAAATGAAAAATATTTAAGATAAAATATACCTGCTTCTTAACGCCATATTGTGTTAAAACATCTATAATGGCTATAAAGTATATTTCGCGTTTTTCTACAGAGGGAAAATTGTTGAGAAAAGAAACTAATTTAAAATTTTCACCTCACCTTCAATACTTGGAATGTCATATATATCAACTTCGTAAATGACTTCCTTGTACTGAGCACCTCTTGGCGAATCGGGCGGTGTATTATACGTCCAGCTTGAAGATTATACTCTGATGATCGCAAAGAAAAATAATATATTAGTTTACTTACCGTTCACCACTATCGCACTCCTCACTTTCGCTATTTTCACTCCGCCCAGCTGCTGCTGCGACATTATCGCCTTGGAGAGCTTCTTCCTCGGCCCGCACACAATCATGTACGCCGACTAATAACGAATAGTCCATGATGTGCAACTTAATCAGTAACTATAACGAAAAAAAATTAAAGATATTTTTTTACTAAATTTGAAAAAGGAAAGAAATGTATTTGGGCATTGTCTGGTGCGCATTATGGAGTTATATACTCACGTCCACATCATTATTCAACGTATCCATCAACTTATCTTTTGCTTCTTTTCCGATATCCAATTTTATTTTTTGCTTAATAAAATCATTATCCTTAAGGGTCGGCAAATGTTTCTCAAGTTCCTTCTCTGACGCCTCCCGATCCACGGTACTACCTTTCAAATCAAATTTTCTATAAAATAAATGTTTTATTTGCTATGCAACATAAATCGTATAATATCGCAACGTCAACTTTCTAAATATATTTCCCATACTTGTGAATTGTTAAGTGAGAGCTGAAAACATTCCTCATCACCACAAAATAATATTGTACGCTTTCCACAGTTATCCGGTACATGCCTAAGTATTGCGGTAATAGGGTTTTGCCATGCCGTTCAACAACGTACTAAATAGTAAAAATCATATTAATTATATGTATAACCAATTCAAAAGGATGTAAAACTCACAGGATGATACTGCTTCAAAAATGCGTGCATACGCTCTATTTCTTCTGATGTTAAACTTTTGATTATGAAAAACTTATCATAGCTCTGATAGAATTGTGCACCTGACTTTCCAGAAGAATCAATTTGTATCGGCTGCGATCGAGTTAAGGACTCGCGATAGTCAACATCATCCACTCCAAATCTTTCGCGCAAATTCCGAAATACAAGGGGACAATATTCTTTCACTTTAAAATGCGACGGCATATTTTCCCTTAAATAAAAATATTTAAATCTTTAGATAACGACCAACTTCGAATTATTTTCTTACTTGTTAAAAAGATGATTATCCACTTTAATTTTGGAATAAGCTCGAAAGTCATCTGGCAGCAGCATTACGGGAATATTTACATGACTTAGTTCATTGATCTGTGAAATTTTATAATTAAATTGTTTTTATTAAAGTGTTTTAAAAACATTAAGTGTTTGAAGTATGCAAAAACGTACAGTGTGATTAATTCCCCACATAAATACACTCAAAATCGGTTCATTGGCACGAAAAAGTTTTACTTTTTGATGCTTCACTCGAAAATGCTTCTTTTTCAAAATGCGTGGTTGCGATACCGACGAGATCTTCTTATCCATGTTTTCTAGCTAAATAAGAAATGCATAATTAATTATCAACGAGAGCAAAGGAAAATAAAATAAGACATATAAAAACATTCTGTTAAGAATTTAACATACATATATGTATGTACATATATGTGTTTGGAGAAGTGCACTTTGTTTTTTGCGTATATTTACAATTTTTTCGAGAAGGAGCTGCTGTCTTTGTGACGTTATTTACGTAATAATTAAAACAATTATATCAGCAACAATGTATATTCAGAATAAGATCGAAATATATGCTTATTTTTACCTTTAACGGTACAACTTGCTTTAGGGGAAAAAATATTCTAGTTTACATAAATTTTTATCAACCAATATAATCGATAGGATCAACATTTCAAAAATATCGATAGTATTCTTACCTTAAGCTTAAAATACCATATTCGCACCATTAACAGTTTATTTTCTCAGACGGTCAAAAAATATTAACCGTTTGTTTCAGATTAATTTATATAAATAAAAATATGTTTATCAAAGTTGTGCTAATGAATAATAATTGACTTTTACATATGTCAATTTCTTACCTTTTTTCTATTTCCGTTTCATTCGAAATTTTTTTTACATTCGTTTATGTTAATTTGTTTATTATTATCGATTTGTATATTCGACATATTTTTTTAGTGTTATTAATTTATTACCTGATAATAAAATCGTATTTTTTTAATTAGTCAATTACATTTTCTGATCAGCAATAATCTGCTTTTGAATTATCTTAATATAATTGCATATGCTAAAAATAATTACCAACTTGTTTAACTGTTTATCTTGAAAACTAAGCAAAGAAAAACAAATGTGTCGGTAATTTCTTAAAAACACATTTAAAATTATATATTTTATATATATTAAATTAAAAATAAAAATGGTCTATTTATTTATCATGAACTATTCAAATAATGTTAAACGATATATTCAATTCTCTTTACATACTAACATTTTACCCTCCGCTATTCGTGCTATCACGATCACTTACTGTCATTTCTTTTCTCACCGCTATTAAAAGCTTTTCTTTTCGTGTTATGAAATTTTTTTCGGTACTCATTCCGTAAAATATATCTTTTATCTCGATTGGTTTATGTGCGTGTATTGAAAACTTACAACAAAAAATTTTAATAAATCCTAGTTAAACAATTAAATAAATGTGTGTTTATAGAGTAGTTCTCCCACTGGAAATACAATGACGGAATCTGGAATCGATCTGGGCTTTGATATCGAGTTCGATTTAAATATAAGTCTTCTGAATGAAAACGAAACAATGGATTTTTTACCAAATGTCACAGTAGCGGGCAGTTCGGATATGGAATTTTATGAACTGAAATCATCAACTCGGTCTTTACGATCCGATGAAATGTAAGTACATGAATAGATATATATATATGTATGTACATACAATTCCTCACATTGCTAGAAATACTAAATGAGTAGATAAATATGCGTGCAATCTTCATTATTTGATGTATAATTAGCGCAAATTTATAATCTTATCAAGCAAACGTTCATAAGTACATACATATACAAGTGTACATATGTATGCACATTTTGTATAAAAACACAAAACCAAGATTTGGACATACATATGTACACAGGCATACTACACAAACATAATGAAATTGAAATGTATGTATGTATTTTTGTTTACGAATATTGAAATGATTGATTATGTATGTACATATGAATGTATTTGTGTACTATTAATATTATCGTTTTATAAAAGTACTCAAAAATCTGTTATTTTAAATGTATTATTCCTTTTCATTAATGTAGGGGACTATAAAGAATTGTAGAAACTTTTGTCATTTTACATTCTTAAGATCATTTAGAATTTTTTATATTCATTAAATTAATTTTTTGTTATTGTTTAATTACTAATTCGAAGAATGTATGTGGTGCTATTAAATACTTAATACAAAATACAGTGGCAATTAAATTTAACATATAAACATAATTATGTATGTATTTTTTTTTAATAATATTTAAGTACACCCTGTTTTTTTAATATTACATATAAAAAAATGTATATATGTATGTATATATATGTACATTCGAATGTTGTTGCATATAACAAAATGAAAATTCTGATGTGCTTGTGTTTACTCTAATACATCCAATGTATGTATGTGTATATTATAATTAATGACTAAAACTGTATAAGGTGGTTTTTATAAGTTCTTAATTTCTCTCACTCAAAAAAATCATTATTCTTAAAAAGATAAAATCGGTAGTCGATTTAACTTATTTAAATGAATGAAATGACAAGGCTTGTAATATTCTTTTACATATGTACATTTTATTCATAATTTGTATACATAGCATTATAAATTTTGTAAACTCTTGGGAGAGCATTACAAATGGTGAAACCTTAAACATTCGTCGCATTATATGCTATGTGTATTTTTGGGGAAAGCATTTTAGTCGAACTGATCAGTCTCTTTTCACATTCGCTTGCTAAGATAGAAGATCAAGGTCTTTTGTAATATTTGAAATTGTGTTGATATATTGTGCGATATATTGTTAAAAAAAAACATGTTTTCATACTGGAGTAAAAAGAGTTTAGAAAAAAAAACAAAGCTAGATCCAGAAATAAAACCATCACCAGAGGAAACATTTAATAGCGAAAATATGACTACAGATAGAGATTCAGAACGCATTCTAGAATTTCAAGACTTTTTAATGCGTGTGCAGACATTACAAATGTCACAAAAAGAAAAGGATGATGAAAGTAATCAGAGCTCGATGGCAATTGAAGTTGGCGAGGAACCTTTAACAATTTGTTCTGAAAACGATAATATGAATATTAGATTCTTGAATCCATATTCAATTCCGCTGTCATCTCAGATTCACTGTGAATCTACTAAAAATATTCGTGTCACAGTTGGAATCGATAAAGACTTGGAAATGATTCTAGAAATGGATCCAAGTATTGTTGATTTGGATGACACTGAAGCTACAGAACCGCGTATAGTGGGTCTTCCTCCACTTTCGGGTGGGTAGGTACATTAGTTGACATCACTGCTGTCTATCAGTCAAAATGAGTTGCAACATAACCCGTTACTTATTTTTAATATTTATTTTATAGACCCACATTTAAAACTGCCACACCCACCTCCCGAACGCAACTGAAACTTCAATTACAAAGAGAGCAACATCAACAACAACAACAGCAACAGATGATAATGCAACAACAAATACTGGACTCAGATTCAAAAATGCATTTGATGTTGGGGTCAACCGAAACAGAGTTTATAGATAGTTGCAGCACAAGTGCCTGTGGAAGTGGATCATCCAGTTTGGATCAGATGTCACAATTAGTGCAAAAGGATCGTTTAAGTCCAGTTAAACTGAAAGTTCCTCTTCAAAGTATTGGAGTAGATGTACCGCCACAAGTGCTGCAGGTTAAATGAATGATAATAAATGTATATATCTTCTATATAACGTTTTTCCTGATACGTAGGTCAGTACAGTGTTGGAAAATCCCACTAGATATCATGTCATACAAAAGCAGAAGAATCAAGTGCGGCAATATTTAAGTGAATCCTTTAAACCTTCTATTTGGAGCAACAACAGTGACGTAAGTATAATAAATAGGAATTATTTTGTTTTTATTTTATTATATATATTACTATAATATTAATAGATGAAAATAACAAGTAACTCTGCATCTGCTGGCAATCTACAGCTGGCTTCCTCCTTAGAATGTGATATAGCTATGAATGTGAAGCATAGTACAAATGGACATTCCGCCGACGATTCAATGCAAATTTCGCCATTTGGTTGCAATTATTTACGTGGTGATAAATGTAATCCCAATGAACCAAATACTTCATTGGGAAGTAATAATAATAACGCCGGCGGAGAATCATCCCCAGCAATTGTTAGTAAAACTAATCAGTTGGGGTTTGTTAAGGCTAATTCAAGCTTAGCCTCTTCTACAAATGTGCCTCGTTTATCATCTGGAATTATAAATTCTATAAGAAGTACCGGAAGCTCGTTGCAATCCACATCAGCACCCATATCGCCCAGCTTAAGCTCGGTAGCTACTAGCGCATCAGAAGTGAGTTCGAGATTTAATTATACTCTTTTTAAGGGTATAAAAATGCCACATTTTCTTTATTTTTAAATAAAACTGTCGTTTTTTTATTTGTACTTTTATAGCTTCCCTCGTTCGACAGTGATGTAAGTATTATTATTAATGATTGAAGAAAACTATTTCGAAACCAAGTTGGCCATAAAAGTTAGTATATATTAAATTTTCGTTTTAGCCAGATGATCTCTTTGACGATATTTTGCAAAATGATTCCTTTAACTTTGATCAAAACTTTAACTCAGAGCTATCCATTAAACAGGAGCCACAAAGTTTAACGGACGCCGAAATAAATGCAATGCAGAAGGATCGACAAAAGAAGGATAACCATAACATGAGTATGTACATATATATGGAAATATTTTACACATACATAATCCTACCTAAATTATTGTGAATATTTACAACCCTGTTTAGTTGAGCGAAGGCGACGTTTTAATATTAATGACAGGATCAAGGAGCTCGGCACCCTTTTGCCCAAGGGTAGTGAGGCCTTTTACGAAGTGGTTCGCGATATTCGCCCAAATAAGGGAACCATTTTAAAGTCCTCAGTTGACTATATTAAATGTTTAAAACATGAGGTAGCACGTTTAAGGCAAAATGAGTGCCGTCAGCGGCAAGTGGAGCTTCAAAACCGGAAACTTATGACAAGAATAAGGGTAAAATACTGGAATGCATTTTTATATTTTAAACCAAATTTTAATATACATTATCATTAAAGGATCTGGAAATGCAGGCTAAGTCTATTTCCGAATACCAATTAACTTCCGTTTCAGTATCAGCGCCAACGCAAGCCAATGCATATCTTAAAAGCTCGAGTTTGTCGCCAGGTGTCTCCCAAAGTCGTCGTTCGCTTGTGGAAAATCAAGTGGGTCATAAAATTCTTATTTTTTAATGTTTAATTTCTTCAAGTTTATGACATTTATTATTTATTTTAAAAGCGTATGGATCTTACTAGTAACGACGTAAATATGGGGATGAATCAGATTGACGAACTAATGGAGGATTGCAAGCATCCAGTGCAAGGCGGAGATCCAATGCTGTCATCACATAGTCACATGCTGTCAACGATGTTACATTCGCCTAATTTTAAACCAAAGAGCGGTGTTTCGGAGACGAATGTTTTATTTAGAAGCAATAACAGAAAGACAGTTATGGTTGATAACTGCACATCATGCTATGACCATCATAACAACCTCAACCTTAAACACGAGAGTTGTCAGCACAGATTATCGGATTCTGTTAAGAATTCTGAATTTAGAGAAGCTCACAATCATGATGCCCTGCTACTAACATCATCTTCCCAACAGTCGCTTTGTGAAGATCAGCAGAGTTCCACCGACTTGTCTGGAGGTTTGATGAACGATGACCTTTCATCTTTAGTGGATGATAGCCATAGCGAGCCAATGCTTCTTACGCCGGAAACTTTAGAAATTGACTTATAATTGTATGTCTGCTACGTTTACCGGTATCCAAAGGGTAAAAATGGTATTATAGCTTAGTGCCAACCAAGAATGTATGCAATAGGCAAAGAGAATCATCTCCGATCCCATAAAGCTTATATATTCATGATCAGGATCAGCAACCAAGCTAATTTTGCCATGCCGGTCTGTCCGGCAAGACGCTGTCTTAGAGACGCTGATTGTTTTGTTTTAAAATTTGGCCCATTTCTGAACTAAGAAATCATGAAAATAGTAACTAAGTTATAAAAACTATAGAAAAGCTACAAATTCGGTTTACAATAAAAGTTGTTATAGAATAATTCGACCGGTCATATTCTGATAAAATTGGGTAATAAACATGGGAGTTATTTTATATTTAATTTTAAATTAAACTTCTGACTAAAATTATAATACCCTGCAAGGGTATAATAAGCCGTTACTTTATCTTAATTGTGTACACAAAGTAATAATAAAGAATATACTTTTTTCAATACGTATCTGCACCAATTTCACTTTCTTTTGTGGACACCCCGGTGTAACTTTTGACACAGGACAGATATATGGATCTGTCAAATGTCATGTGTGCGCTATTGAAGCTCGATTGTTTTGTGCCCTATACCAAACGGAACGGACGCGTCTGCTTTGTGTCCCGGAAAAATGAATTTTTTCACCGTGAAAAAAATCACAAAAGTTTTATTGCACGTTTTTAAAAGTGTCACCGTGTGAAGTGTGTTAATTAAGAAGGTGAGTGCAATAGATTTTTTGACGTGAAATTTAGTTATGTTAAAGATTCCAGTCCGAGTTTGAACAAAATTTTCACAATAAAATATTTTTTCATATGATTTTAAAACGACTGCTTTAGGCAGTTGTGTACACTTAAATGTCGGGGGTTGTGGACACCCAATTTTTTGTTTGACAAATCTTAAAATATCGCCGTTGATTCAATTATAAGTACAGCTATATACATAAGTAAATATATTTTAATGGTGTTTATATTCTTTTCTTCGATGTTTGTTGCCAAAAAAATTGACCGCCTGCAACTCCGTTCACTGCAATGATTGTGATCGGCCAGTGCACTTGAAGTGTGCTGACATGTGTGCCAGCTATTTCACATGAGCGAATTGTGCTTCTGATGGAGAATGATCCCATGCGTAATATTTGTTTTTTTGCTTTACAAATGAATAAACTTCCATTTTTTCTTCATTTGATTGCGTTTAACTTAATACTTTTCTAATTTTAGCACATTCTACAAAGGTGTCCACAACCCCCCTTAGAATCTAAAATTGGCAAAAATGACTATTTTACAAAAACTTAAAATTTTTTTTTTCAGTGATAGATATCACTGTAATTATTCAAAAACTAGTTAGCTAGGGTCTCTAGCTTTCCATTGATATGCACCTGTCCGCATAATATGCTCCAGTTAAAAAGATATCAGCGAAAAACAAAACTATGTCCACAACTGCCACCTTTCCCCTAATGCTTTAAAAAAAATGTTATATTCTTTTCAATATAGATACAATGTACCAATGTATGTACCAATTTTATTCGGTTTAGTTTCAGTACGACTTCGTGGTATAAACAGTACTTAACAAATAACTGGAAATTAAAGCTCTTGAATGTCAAAACAAATTTTTAAAATATACCAACGATCCAACGTTGTTGGTCAGTTCAAGTTAGATAGCAGTGGACTAAACTTTATTAACACGACGGACATATTTGTTATTACATTTTGATAATGCAGTTGTTATTTATGAACACCGCTAGAATAAATATAATTTCGCAGTTCATGTTTATAATCGCGATTTTAAATGGAACCCATATTGTTCATTCAGTTTCCCAGAGACTTGAAGGTCATGTTTCTCGTCATTTAATTCCAGAGACCTTCAAGGGAGAAAGTCATTTTGAGATAATTAATGAATGGAAATACTTGGACTTTGAATATTCAACCTTTGTTGAACGTCAGCAGGCCATTTTAAATGGGTATGAATTTTCTATTATTATTATTGTCCTTAAAACGTACCAGTGCATCAATTTTATGAAAGCTACTATTTTGAACTTTTCTGTATATACATACTTACATACATATGTAGATTATTTATTTATATATGTACATATGGGTAATTAAAATTTAATTCCCTTTTTGACAAAGGCGAAACTGATAGCTTATATAAATAGCTCATACATACAGCTTATGATGAGTATTTATGAGAAAAGGCTGGTTGTAATTTATTTCGTTCACTGCAGTAATTGCATAGATGCACACTGCAAATAATAAATAAATACATTATTAATAATTAATTAATAAATAATTAATAATTAATTAATAAATAATTAATAATAATATTTTGTTTTATTTATGACTGAAATGAATCGATCTCAAATAATTCAATTGTTACTTCAACTGACCTTTATAAAGCATTACCCATATTTCGCAAAACTTAAGCAGCAAGCCTGACTTACCACTACTTTTATTAATTTGTTTATTTACAGTGATTTTGTACCCAAGAACAACGTACCCTTGGGAATTGACGTTTACCGAAATCGTCTGTTTATAACAACGCCTCGTTGGAAGGATGGAGTACCCGCCAGTTTAGGTACCATTCCATATCCAGTAAGAGAGACAAGTCCAGCAATTAGACCGTATCCCACATGGAAGGCTCATGGAGACCCCAAAAATCCGGATTGCTCTAAACTAATATCGGTATATCGTACAGCGATTGATAAATGTGATCGACTTTGGTTAATTGACTCGGGTATTGTTAATGCTACTGTCAATTTAAATCAAATCTGCCCGCCAAAGATAGTCGTTTATAATCTTAAAACTGATAAACAGATCATTCGCTACAATTTACCAGAGTCGCAAGTGAAACAAGACTCTCTTCATTCAAATATTGTTGTAGATGTTGGAAAGACATGTGATGATGCTCATGCTATTGTATCGGATGTCTGGCGATTCGGACTGATAGTTTACAGCCTTTCAAATAATAAAAGCTGGCGAGTTACGAATTATAATTTTAATCCGGAGCCATTTGCATCTGACTTTAATATTTATGGATTAAATTTTCAATGGCTCGACGGTGTTTTTGGAATGAGTATTTCATACGATAAAAAGATTAAACAGCGTGTTCTCTACTTCCATCCAATGGCAAGCTTTAAGGTGTGATTTAAGCTCTTGTAATGATAATATTATTTAAATATGTAAGATTATTATTGTTTTGTGGATATTGATATTGGTCTTTCGAAAACAAAGTGTGATGCATCGACGCCAAAATACAATTTTCCCACTAATTCTCTTTGCACCATATTAAACATATTTTCCCTTAATAATAAAATATTTAAATATTCGTTGCAGGAATTTATGGTACCTCTAGAACTCTTACTAAACGAATTCATATGGGAAACAATTAGCCAGGAAACCGCCAAATATTTCTTTTCCATTGGTGACCGTGGATATAAAAGTCAGTCATCAACTTCCGGAATCACAAGAGATGGCGTCATGTTTTTCACACAAGTTCATCGGGATAACATTGGTTGCTGGGACACTGCAAAGCCATATACTCGCGCTAATGTGATGTTACTTTTTGATCAAAGTGATGACGCCCCCAATACTCTAATCCAATTCCCAAATGATTTAAAAGTGGATAACGAAGAGCAGCAAAGTGTTTGGATAATGAGTAATCGTTTACCAATTTTTTTGTATAGTACCTTGGATTACAGTGAAGTTAATTTTAGAATTTTAAAGGCTAATGTCAGTAAGATAATATACAATAACATATGTAATCCCGTTAATAGGAACAGTAATGGCACAAAGTCAGCTATTGTAATGATAGAAGAAGGACAATGTTATTAAGAATGTTAGTAATTTTCGATCAAACAGAAAACAATAATAAAAAGATAAAAACAAATAAAAGAAAGAAAACAGCATTTTAAATTATTTTGATTGTCAACCTATTTTTCTTTTGGTTTGCCTAAGTTTGGAACCTTGGCCTTTAATTTAATTTATTCTTATTTTTTACTAAAGTTTGGAATTTGTTGATGTATTGGAAGGTTTTTGGATACTGGTCATTATCTGCTTGAATGTATGTAAGTATAAAAGATAATAATTTTGTCTGATAAGCGAAGAATTAGCGAAGACACAACTTGTTTAGACAAAAGAAACGATATGTATTAATATAAGTAATAAAAACATTGTTGTATTGTGTTTATGAGTTTATCATTATTCCACTACTTCTTTTTTTCCATTGTCCTTTGCAATTTCCGGATATTCCAATTTGACTCCCGGCTCGCAAGTAAAGATGGGACAGCAGTAAGGGAACGGTGCGGTCTTGTTTGTCTTTTCCGTGTCTAGTTTGCATTTTTCGTTGGCCAAGGGCAGTGGGCCGCAATCTTCAACAAGTTCCAGCAATCTGTTTCGGAATTGTATGTTAGTTATGTATACATACATATTTAAATGGTACTAAATTAAACAAAATTGTAACATAAACAACTAAATATTACTTGGTATCGTTTTCCTCATTTTGTACGCAAGTCGAGCGACCACAAAATGGAGTTAAGTCCCAGGATTTTCCTGGCTCAACAGTTGCACATCGAGTTGAGGCAAAGCACATTGCTGGAAAATCTTAAAAAGACAGACATTCAGGTGGTATTTCTTCAGTGAATTAGAACTCAGAATCAGAACTCACCTCTCAGAACGTCAGCAGGAATAAGACGTTTGTAAATTCGAATTTCCCCAGCTTTATCAATTACTTCAACATTTTTTTCAGCTCCCCTAAGACAAGGGGCCAGAAGAGTCAAGGCCAAAACAAAAAAGTGAATATAGATGCTCATTGTTTATGAGATGGCTTTATTTGTAAACTTTAAAACTTTGACTCAATAGTTCCCAAAAATATTATCACTAAATGGCAGCAATTGCGTCAAGTCTGTGTGCGGCGAAAGTTCACAATAAATTGAAACCAGCCAAAGGCTCACCTATACTTTTATGGAAAAATCATATGTTCATACATATGTATGTATATGAAGACTTCCTAAGACAAAGCTCTTTTTTAAGAGCTGCTCACTCGATTTTCGGTGCTAAAAGTTGTTACCCTATTTAAAGCAGTGATCGGCACCAATACATACAAGTTTAAATTGATATGGGTAAAAATGTAAGACAAGTTTATAGTGTACGTGAGCGGCAGAAGTACATATGTATTTGCCGTCTCCGCGGAATAGGGCCGAGTCGACCACTATTTAAAGCCCAGCTTTGTGCTTTGCAACGGTCCGGTTTGCAGCGGTGCTAACACACATATGTATGTATGTATGTACATGAGCAAGTATTTTGACAAGTGAGCACACACCATTGAACATATACATAAGAGTCAATACACTTTGCTTCAGTAAAATAGTTCCACTTTAAATTTTTTGATATTGCATCCCCACTCCTTTAAAAGGGAGATATCACTTTTGCAGACTTCGTATATACATCATCATCATAGCAATAGTGTTAATTACCATTATCATTAAGGATTTGTCAGCACCACAGTGGTTAATCTCTTATGTATATACTTCATAGGGTCGGAAATATCTCCTTCACTGCGTTGCAAACTTCTGACGAAATTTAGAATACACTGCAAGTGTATAAAAACAGCATTTCTTGTTCGTCTTCAATTATACACTTTCAAAACTAACATTTTTACAAATTCAAGTTAAATAAAAATAGCAATATCCGACATACATATACAGGTTTATTGAAGAGTCTCCAGCATTTGTATTTTTTCGGCGAAGAATGCGAATGCTCTTATTGTACAATTTAAATTAAATTTTTTTAATATTATTTTTTAGCCAATTCTGCGGAAAGCCAATCAAGCCCTTCATAAAGTCCGTGACCCTGTGTTGCGCAAGTAGCTTGAATAAACCACTAAAAAAGAAAAAGAAATAATTAGTTTAGATAATAATAATAACTCAAACAAGAAAGAAAGCTAACTTCGGCATGCCGAAGTTTAAATACCCTTGCAGTAAGTAAGTAAGACTTTTTCGTTTTCTCGGGTACTGACATAAATGTTGCAAGCGAAAAATGTTGCGAACGAAAATTATGCGAAAAAAATTTTGCGAACAAACTAAATGAATTTATATATATATCCCTGGCAGCTATATGATATAGTGGTCCGATTTTGATCAAATTAAAATTCTAAAATATTACAAAATGGCAATGTCTGTACAAAAGTTCATGAAAATATGTTGAAAATTGCCTATGTTATAATTTTTTTCCTAAAAATTTTCCAATCGTTCCTATGGCAGCTATATGATATAGTCGTCCGTTTCGACATATATAGTAGTGAGAGCATATAGAAGCATATGTGCAAAGTTTCATTCAGATGGCTAGATCGACTCGGCTGTTGATGCAGATGTCGGAAATGTCTCCTTCACTGCGTTGCAAACTTCTGACTAAAATTATAATACCCTGCAAGGGTATAAACATACGTGGCGATTCCTCAATTGATTAAGACGTAATTTATCCGTTAGCTCGGCAGCCGTCATAGCGTTGGGCAGGTCTTGTTTATTGGCAAAAACCAAGAGCACAGCATCCCGGAGCTCATCTTCCTGAAGCTAAGAATAAAAGAAACATAATTATTTAACATATTTATTTAAAAAAGCAAACAACTTGTACCATATTTTGTAATTCCTTTTCCGCTTCATTAATCCGATCCCGATCGTTTGAATCAACAACAAATATTAGACCCTGCGTATTTTGGAAATAATGGCGCCACAATGGCCGGATTTTATCTTGGCCACCAACGTCCCAAACGGTGAAACTTATATTTTTATATTCAACAGTTTCCACGTTAAAACCAATAGTTGGAATGGTTGTGACAATCTCTCCGAGCTTAAGTTTGTAAAGTATTGTTGTCTTGCCAGCTGCATCCAAGCCAACTATACAGAATTATACAAATATTTAATAGTAGTATTCAGAAATGGCAATCAATAAAGAATGTAGTGTAATTTTGTTTTATACTACATATGTATATGACATCAGGCATAGCTAGCAACGTTACCCATAAGGATTCTCATTTGTTTCTTCCCAAAAAGACGAGTCAGAAGGCTAGATATGGTTAGACCCATTTCTGCTATTGGTTTTAATTTCTTTGTATGCAGTTCTTCTTTTCGCTTTAATTAAATTGACGTGTAAACTAGCCATTTAATTAGTAGGGCCAGGTTCGATGAAAAACAAATACCGAACTTTCAACGCATGCAAATATGTTCGATTTGAAACAGGAGAAAAAAAACAATTGTAAATGAAAACACCAAAAAAGAAACAAAAACATAAAAAAGCAATTGATTTTAAACAATGGAAAGAAACAAAAGTACGTAAAATATTTTGATAAATATCAACAACCCTGCTCCGGTCACACTCTGTTTTCGCTATTGGTTCCGGCAAAGTCTGTACGAAAAAAATAAGGTCCGCGTGTGTTTGTAGTAATTGTGTGGAATGTAGTAAACTAAGCTTGAGCCTGAGCCAGAGCAATGCAAGTGCCGTGACCACAGCCACGCCCATCTTCATCAACTCGCAGGCGGCGACGCAGTAGCAGCAACAGCTTGTTTAAACAATTGATACCAATTTATCTATTTTCCCGCTTGATCTGGCGGTTTCAAAAAACACGGAAAAATGTGCGCGGCTAAATAAACATTTATTAAAAATTGTAATATATTTGTGTACATAGGTTTTATTTTAAATCTAATAAATTAAAAGACATTTTGTTTATATTTAAATTTTATATTTGTAAATATTGCTATATATATTCTAAATTCACTTTTACGTTGATATGACATTTAAATATTGTTATTTTTTAGTTCAACGTGTAAGCTATTGTCTGGCGGGATTATAGCTATTCCATGTATTTCACACTAGCGTCGCACATATAAATAAAAATATTTCGATAAATATTTTTAAAAATAAAAATATTTTGATAAATATTTTTAAAAATAAAAATATTTTGATAAATATTTTTAAAAATAAAAATATTTCGATAAATATTTTTAAAATACAAATATTTCGATAAATATTAAAAAAAATAAAAATGTTTTGATATTTTGTCAATAACCCTACTGCGGTCACACTCTGTTTTCGCTATTGGTTCCGGCAAGGTCTGTACGAAAAAATAAGGTCCGAGTGTGTTAATAGTAATTGTGTATTTGTAGTATGGAGCATGTAGTGAGCCTGAGCCAGAGCAATGCAAGTGCCGTGACCACAGCCAGCCCATCTTAATCAAATCGCAGGCGGCGACGCAGTAGCAGCAGCAGCTTGTTTAAACAATTGCATTATGGTTCAATTGCATTTTGTTGGCCAAAATTAATAACTTGAAACTTTGCCAATCGCATTTTTGTAATTATAGGATGATACTGAATACAAATTATCCCGATCAAAAAACTACATCCTATAGCTTTCATAGGAACGACCGAATAAAATTTGAGATAAATTCACAAAACTTCGGTTACTTGAAGATTATGTCATTTTAACTCAACTTTAAAAATTTCATCGAAATCGGATCAAGAATTCTTATAGTTTTCATAAGAAGAATCGGAAAATAGTGCTGTTTTTGCTTTAATTGTACAAAAAATTGATTATAAAAACTTTACATCATTCTAAATTTTATTTTGAGATTGTATCTTACCCAAATGACTATTTTTAATTAATTTAATTTGATATGTATCAGTTAGCATGAGTATACAGACATTATTTAAGCTTTTCAGTACAGCACGGTATCCAGAGAGAAGAAAACTGTTGCAAAGCAGTGAGAGAGAGCGAGAGGCAAATAGTTTGAAACAGCTTGTCACCTAGGTCTGTTTCAAAGGGTAGTATCCAGTTCAGGTTTGAAAATACTAGAAAGTGGCATGGCGCGCCTTTAGTATTTCCATAACTCGTAGCGAAAAAGAATAAATATTTTAATAAAACGCTCTGTCTCCAACGTTTGCCTCTCGCTCTGCCCTTCACATATTTCAAACTATGGATCCCGCCATGAACAAAAATGCGTGGAAAAGTCGAATTAGAAGAGCGAATACAGTCCTAATTGACTTGATAAAGGCAAATACAATATATTGGGGATCGGGAAATTATATGAATTTGAATTAAAAGACCTGGGGCGAAAACGAAAAATTAAAAATAAGGATGCAGGACTGTAGAAGGGAAAATTGGCCACTTTTGCATCTCGTTATGCAACTGGCATAGGTATTGGATATGGCCACTGGTGCAATCATGTTTCTGAACAGAACACGGATCCCGCACTTGCTTAAAAGAGCCCATATACAATCATCCGAGCTCCTTAGACATGAGGGTAAAGTAGTCACGCAGCGCAAAAATGTTTATTCTTTTGAAGTGTGACCGCTCTTTCTCCTCGTGTCTCGGCATTTTTGTTGACAACCGGCAAAATTTGAAACATCACACACATTCATCTTTTTATGATTTGTTTTATATTATTAATTGTCCCAAAGCTATTGACATGCGTTCCGGCGGCTGCGCCTGCCTTGGACTGCTCATAGTACATGTCTAAGGAACTCGGATGATTGTATATGGGCTCTTTTAGGCATGGGTGGGTGTTCCGTTTAGCACGGTATCCAGAGAGAAGAAAACTGTTGCAAAGCAGTGAGAGAGAGCGAGAGGCAAATAGTTTGAAACAGCTTGTTACCTAGGTCTGTTTCAAAGGGTGGTATCCAGTACAGTTTCGAAAATACTAGAAAGGTGCAAGATTTAGGAGATTATTTGAGGGCGCGCATTTAGTATTTCCATAACGCGTAGCGAAAAAGAATAAAATTTTTATTCTTTTCGCTGTCTCCAACGTTTGCCTCTCGCTCTGCGCTTCACATATTTCAAACTATGGATCCCGGCATGAACAAAAATGCGTGGAAAAGTCGAATTAAAAGAGCGAATACAGTCCTAATTGACTTGATAAAGACAAATACAATATATTGGGAATCGGGAAATTATATGAATTTGCATTAAAAGACCTGGGACGAAAAAGTAAAATTAAAAATAAAGATGCAAGACTATCGAAGGAAAAATGGGCCACTTTTGCATCTCGTTATGCAACTGGCATAGGACATGGGTATGGCCACTGGTGCAATCATGTTTCTGAACAGAACACGGATCCCGCACTTGCTTAAAAGAGCCCATATACAATCATCCGAGCTCCGTAGACAAGAACTATGAGCAGTCCAAGGCAGGCGCAGCCGCCGGAACGCATGTCAATAGCTTTGGGACAATTATTAATCTAAAACAAATCATAAAAAGATGAATGTGTGTATTGTTTCAAATTTTGCCGGTTGTCAACACAGTATGACTGCATCATTGGCCCTCAAAAAATGCCGTACTACAAGTAGAAAGAGCGGCCACACTTCAAAAGAATAAACATTTTTGCGCTGCGTGACAACTTTATTTGCTGGATACTGTGCTTTTAGGGAGAAACATGTTGGAACCAGTGCCATACCCATAGAGGAGAAGCTGTCCTGTGCCAGTTGCATAACGAGATGCAAAAGTGGCCCATTTTCCCTTCGATAGTCCTGCATCCTTATTTTTAATTTTACTTTTTCGTCCCAGGTCTTTTAATGCAAATTCATATAATTTCCCGATTCCCAATATATTGTATTTGTCTTTATCAAGTCAATTAGGACTGTATTCGCTCTTTTAATTCGACTTTTCCACGCATTTTTGTTCATGCCGGGATCCATAGTTTGAAATATGTGAAGCGCAGAGCGAGAGGCAAACGTTGGAGACAGCGAAAAGAATAAAAATTTTATTCTTTTTCGCTACGCGTTATGGAAATACTAAATGCGCGCCCTCAAATAATCTCCTAAATCTTGCACCTTTCTAGTATTTTCAAACCTGTACTGGATACCACCCTTTGAAACAGACCTAGGTAACAAGCTGTTTCAAACTATTTGCCTCTCGCTCTCTCTCACTGCTTTGCAACAGTTTTCTTCTCTATGGATACCGTGCTTTCTTCCGCGAGAGTGGCCCCATCTATGAAGATTTTGAGTATGGTACGTTGATGGTCACTCTATACTTTATCGATTTCGCCCAAAATCACATTATTTGGTTAACTTTTAAAACATGGGTTTTGGCCAACAAAACAGGTCGTCTGAACCATAGTGAATTGATACCAATTTAGCTATTTTCCCGCTTGATCTGGCGGTTTCCAAAAACACGGAATAATGTGCGAGGCTAACTAAACATTTATTAAAAATTGTAATATATTTGTGTACATAGGTTTTATTTTAAATCCAATAAATTAAAAGACATTTTGTTTATATTAAAATTTTTTTATCGTTGTTTATTCCCAAGTCAGGGTGGTGCGCTGTGCCGCGCTCGGGGTCGCCCGTCCGGCCGCGGAGAGAGAGAACGTAAGAATTTTGCGATGTTGAACTTAGCCTATAATACAATACAAAATAATTTGTACATTCTTTGTTTTACAATAAGTTAGACTAAGAACAATCCCAACAATAATAAATAGATAACAATAAAGAATTCCATGATTTGACAATCGGCAACTAAATATACATTGAGTGGTTAATCCTGCGGACCGCCTACATAAGGCTTGAACATGGAGCTTCGCTTATGGCATCTTAACATTTTTCTTGTGGGGCACTGGCGTGGTCAAGTATTTTTGGCAAAGTTTTATACTAGCACCCACATTGCGAAGCGAGGGTAAGTTTCGTAAAGACTAGATGGCCAACTGCCGCTAACGGACGTGTACACTCGGGCAATGGGACCCAAGAGTACAGAGGCCATCTGATTTAGCACAAAGGCAGTGGCACACTCTGCTACTTTTCTTCCCTCACATTAGGCTTGCCATTTTTAACTTCGAGACATGCCCCTTGGCTTATAAAACTCGCTCGATCTTTTATATATAAATGGAGCAAAAACAACTTGAGCGAGAAAATGACCAAGGGGCTGGACTGCAAGATACATGCTCTCTCCCAAAGAAGCTGGTCAAGGGGGGGGCAGATCGAAGCCGGTGTTGGTAGGCAGCAAGATTAGCAGCAGAAGATGATGATTATTGTAAATGTCTCCTACTGTTGCTACTGCTGCTGCTAAAGTTATGTGTGCCTCCCTCCCCAAGTCGGGTGGTGCGCTGTGCCGCGCTCAGTGATTGCCCGTCCGGCCGCGGAGAGAGAGAACGTAAGAATTTGGCGATGTTGAACTTAGCCTAATAATACAAAATATAATTTGTACAATTGTTTTACGACTAAGGACAATCCCAACAATATAAAAAAAAGGTAACAATAAAGAATTCAAAGATTTGACAAACGGAAACTAAGACAATACATTGAGTGGTTAATCCTGCAGACCGGCTACATAAGGCTGCAGGTGAGTGCGCGCGCGCTCGAGGAAGAGACTCTCTCGTCTCGGCGCCCGCTCGCAACGCCGCAAATCTTTTTTTTTTATTTTTTAAAAATAGGTTGAGCTCTAACAAAACAAATTTAGCCTATAACAATTACTTAGCAATACATAAATAACAAGAAAGGAAGCTAACTTCGGCATGCCGAAGTTTAAATACCCTTGCAGTAAGTAGAAGAAGAAGAAGAAAAATGAAAGAAAAATTGATATATATATTCCTATGGCAGCTATATGATATAGTGGTCCGATTTGAATACAATTAAAACCGAAATTCTGGAATAATATAAAATGGTCATATCTCAAATTATATGAAAATATATTGAGAATTGGCATAGTTAAAATGTTTGTTCTAAAAAAATTCCGATCGTTCCTATGGCAGCTATATGATATAGTCGTCCGATCCGGCCCGTTCCGACATATATAGCAGTGAGAGCATATAGAAGACTATCTGCAAAGTTTCATTCAGATAGCTTCAAAACTGAGGGACTAGTTTGCGTAGAAACGGACAGACGGACAGACGGACATGGCTAGATCGACTCGGCTGTTGATGCTGATCAAGAATATATATACTTTATAGGGTCGGAAATGTCTTCTTCACTGCGTTGCAAACTTCTGACTAAAATTATAATACCCTGCCAGGGTATAAAAATAAAAACTTTAACAGGGTGTAATACTATGTTTTACAATAGAATTGTATCCTAACTAGGCTAAATATAAAAACTATGAATTAAATAACAAAGAATTCCATGATTTAAAATTTTTCTGAGACTGATGGGCTTCGTTCTGGCTATCTGATTTTAATTTTTGTGGAGATTCCGATAATTGTTATTCCACATACGAAGCTGTGGGCCTCCGCCACTCCGTATAGCTGCGCATCTGCTATGCAACATGTTGCACCAGGACTGACCGCGGTGAACAGAGGTCGCTAGCCAATTATGGGCAGCGTGCTAGAGGGCATCCGGGCCCACACATTAGGCTTGCCAGAGAATTTATACTATAAAAAGTAACGCTCTGGTCAGATCGATGCGTGCGCGCCCGGCCGACGCTCGGAAGCCTGTGCTGATACAATTCGCCTTAAGGGCGAAGAGACCAGATCACGGCGACTTGAGAGGGCATACATACAAAAGAGAGAGATACATAACATAGATGTAACATAACAGGATTTGAACAGAATTTGACTTAGAATTTATACAATAAAATGATGTAAAAATGACTAGTAAAAATGACAATAATAAATAACAATAAAATTTAAACTAAATGTATGCTAATCAGTCTCGAGTCTTCTTTAGGTTAGTTGCGCTCCGCGCCTGTTTTAATATCGTGTTTTTGTTTGCATGGCGGAGCTAGGCATCCGTCGCTCATGCTCTGCTGACCCGCTGCACTCTGGGCTGCGGGACCTACTCCGCACCCATTGAGCTGCCTAGCCAAGGTGGGCCAACAGGGCAAGGCTTTTGGGATCCTACATTTGGCTTACAGGCTTTTATCCCCCGCTTATAAAAACTCGCTGGATTTAATGGGCGTAAAAAGATGTGCAAAAATTCAAAAAATTCAACTGCAGCGAGAAAAATGACGGGAGATATTATTTTCATTAGGCTTTCTATAGAAAAAGATGAGGGGCAGTCCATGCTACTTTACTATACTCTAAAAGAACTGCCCTAACATCGCCTCTATATATCTAATCCAAAGGCCCATTGTGACGGCGAAGACGACGATGATGTGATGAAGGTGATGAACAAATCCGATCCAGGGAGAATGTTGACGCTTTGCAGCCGGTCCAGTTTTGTTGATACAGTTTTATGTGCTGCGTGCCGTTGCGGCGGAGCCGCAATGACACCCGGACGATGTCATCAGGTTCATCGGAGTCGTCGTGAGTTTTCGTTGGTGCCGTCTTTAGATTTTCGGGGTGGTTGCAGACAGTCCTTCACGTGCTGCCAGGCGTGCAACAGGTGGCACGCAGATTAATACATGTGTTTATTTTGTAGCATACTTTCAGGGCTGCTTCAGCTGCTCGCTCAGGCCGCTGTTTTAGTTTATTAGCCAATGCTGATTTTTATAACAAAGTTTGCGGCCAGAGTTTGAAGCATTATTGCAGCAGCCAGAGGGGTGTTATCCAGGGATGCAATACAAAAGATGCAGCTGCACAGGTGTGGGGACTGCAGCTTGTCCAGGGCCGTTGGATTAAGCACTCTGCCGTGCTGTGATGACCAGGTTGTAAGTTATCTTCTGCATGATGAAATTTAAATTTCCACCGCAGGAGTGCAAGAGGAACACACACACGCACAGAGACGGATCCATATGCATCGTCGTCCTGAACTCCTTGCCAGTGATGATAGCGGAGTCGTAGTGCTTGGCTAGTAGCAGGAATCCACTCCTCCTTGGAGCTAGAGCATCCCGTGTTGAAAATGTATGTGGTGGTCCTCCATGTGACCGAAAAAAACGCAGATTGTATATGCTGTGTGTTTGTCCAAAAGGTGTTGTTTTAATTGGCTGATCTGCCAGCGTGCAGATTATGCCTGTAAGGGCGGCTCCAAGAAACTGCAGATCATATATGGTGAGAAATGCTTGTCCCGAGCACTAAAATCCAGATTTCTACCAACTAAGGCCGTAATAAGCGGCCACATCCTGACTAATTTCCCGAAGGTGGCAGGGTGTGTGGCTGGATAAGAGTGTCCACGTCTTACGACAGGCTGCATGGGTCCTGTGCGTTGCAGTAAAGAACTGCTAGCAGCAGCAGGATGGGTGTAGCAGGATAATTCTCCATTAGGCTTTCTAGGCTGCCGTTTTTCGCCCATTTTTAAGATCTCCGGCCAATGGCGACACGGAGAGACAGACAGACAGACGGTGATGGAGGCATTTTCAGCTGGGGGGCGCCACCAGGTGGCAAAGAGAGATCCGTACAAAGATGACAACGACGTGAGTGTGTGTGTGTGTGTGTGCGTGCATGTATCATCAAATTTTGCAGGCAGCATGTGCTTGTATTAGAGCATTATTATTATGCATTTGCTGTTCCTATGTTGTTGCGCATGTATCACCATCGCACCAGGACAGTATTGTCCCGGCCGCAAGCAGAGCCCGTCCGTGTGAGAAATCCTGAAAAGGACATCTCCTGTGGACTCTGTGCAGCCGGGACGCTGCCCCCAGTGGATGCAATGCGATGTAAGTGTTTTCATTTGGGCATCAAGCCGCCGTGAATATTGGTCGCAGCTTGCCCAAGAATTTGTACTCTATTCAGAGTATCTATCTTTGTCAAAATAGATCCGTTCATCAGTTGGGCAAATTTGCCACAGGATATTTGTATTGCAGTATGACAGGATCTAGTGTTTTTTATTAATTTCCTTTTTTAGCTTTTTGGTTTTATTTCCCTCACAGGTTGGCCATCGATGGTTGTTAATTGTAAGACAGCTCACAAGTGGCCAGCCGACCAGGTATTTATTTATTTGTTTGGGCATATGATATGCGGGGGGAGAGAAGTGCCGAAAATAAAATATGGAACAGAAAAAAATAATGTTGAATTAGTAAAATGTTTATGTTTTGATTTATGACATGTCTCTTGCACTATGCTATAGTGTAGCAAATTTTTACGTGTCAGGAATCCAATTGTGGCAGATATTAAACTGTTTTATATTTTTATTATTATTATTATAATAATAATAATAATGCCCATAGGGCCTTATGGCTCTGGATTGATTATAATTTTTTTTTTTTTTTTCCTTGTTTGTGCAACAGTTGGCTCGTTTTATTTTGTTTTTTTTTTAATAAATAATAAAATTATAAAATTTCATATAGCCTTCTTTGGCACAGAAAAAATCAGAATTAATTTCCCGGACACAGTAGGCAATCGTGCAAGAGGCATGTCGACACAGAGAAATGAAAAAACGACCACTCGGACGGAATAATATTATATAATCTCTAATCAACACAGAGTAAAACATTTATTTAATACGTATATATATATATAGTCTAGTGTTTGTCTATCGTATTACTGGTTCCATTACCTATCCATTCTATGCAAATCTCTCTCTGCTAATATTGTGCTACTAAATCCCAATCTATCCCTCTAGTTTTCTTTTCTCTGAATTTCATTTAAATTAATTTATTTTCCTTTTTTCCAGGTTCAGCTCAGGACGGTCAATGGGACGAATAAGGTGTAAGTATAGATTTGCCCCGCAATTGAAAAGAAAAATGTTAAATGTTATGCATAAAGTATACAAGTTTTCCTTTTTTGTATTAAATTACTTTAATTTCTTTTATTTTCAGTTATTTTTCTTTTCCTTCATAGGTTGTGTTTTCTTTTTATAATATATATTTTTTTTTTGTTCCAAAAATACAAATAATAATTTATTTTTTCCCTTTCTTTCTTCTCTTTTAGGATTTAGTTTTTATCCCTATTAATTGATTTAATTTGTATTAATATAAATCCATTAATGTTGATTTATTTTTTCCCTTTCTTTCTTCTCTTTTAGGATTTAGTTTTTATCCCTATTAATTGATTTGATTTGTATTAATATAAATCCATTAATGTTGATTAATTAAGGGTGAGAAAAATATATCCGATGATTGTTGAAATTTTCCGTTGTTTTATTTGCATAAGGAGAAATAAGAAAAAATAAAATGCTTGAGTATTTGCAAAATTGCAGGTGTACGATTGGCGATCTTTGTTTTGGAATTTTCCGTATGTATTTGCATTAAGAATATATCCATGATTGTTATTTGTATCAATGGGTGCAAGAGAAAATGATTGTAGCATTTAATTCGATTTAATTTAATCGATATTAAATTTTTTGTATATACGTGAAAGCAGAATTATACACATTTATTATATCATCGATTGTGTGTATGTATGTGTGTGCATATGTGTATATTTTTTTTGGGGGCATGATTATTGGAGGGGCCATCCGTGAGATTCTATGGACAGATACCACGACAATTTTAATTGATTGCGGGTGCCATAGGATCCCGGATGGCGCACAACAAATAATCAATGCCAGAGATTTTAAAAGATTACATCTGCAGTATGTTCAGAATTTTTAGTCGAACAAACCCGAGTAATAGACAAATAAATAAATGAATGCCCAAACCCGGATTTTGTCATCGGACTAAGTGTAGATTGCGAACGTGTAAATTTGAACAAAGTCTTCAGGTGTAACTAAACATAACGTTAAGGTCCAGTATAAAACAGTCAAATAAATAGTAATAGTTTAGTAAAAAGAGATTGTTTATACAAAATACGTTAGTTGGTTCAATTTGTGAGGCCAAGGATCAAATTTCATGTCCTTTGGCATTGATTTCGTATTTTTAGGGAGGTTTGAAAAAAGGTCCCTTTATTGCTGTCTCGCTCGCCCAACTCGGGGATATCTTGATGGCCAATTGCTTTTGTTTGTGTTTTTGTTCGAGTTGTTGTTGTTGTTTTTATTGTTCTTGTTAATATTATCATTATTGTTATTAATAATATTATTTATTTTATTGGCTGAATCATTGATTGTCGGTTCATTGGGAGCGGCAGCATCGGTGGCTGTATTTTGTCTTTGAGAGAAGTGAAAGCCCGTGAAGCGCTTTTCAGCCATTGTTATTATTTGTTTCTGTTGCCTGCCAATCCAGCCCACCTTGCTATAACGTCCTCTGATCGTTCTGTGTTGAGCAGGTGTGGTGGTGCCTGGTTTGCTATTCGGATGTCTACCCGATGCAACATGCAATCTATCCGGCGCAGCCTGCAGCCTGAGATTGTTTTTGTTTTTATTTTTATTGTACGCGCCATTAAATTTATTGTTATTAATCTTGCTATTTCGATTTCTGTTGTTATTGTTATTATTGATATAGCCATTATATCCATTATAACTATTATTACTATTATGAATGGCTCGCTCCCTTGGCGTATGCATCTTCTGCTGGCTGGAATTTCTCCAGAGCCTATTTTCAGTGTGCCTTTGCCTGGGTGCAAATCGCTGATGATTTTTAAATTCAGCAGATGCGGCATGTGGGTGTTGTTGATGCCCATTTTTAGATGCTCTGTTTGTTGTTGTTGTTATTTTGCCTTTGCCATTGACGCGATCATACTGCCCGTATTTGTTGTTGTTTATCCGATTAAAATAACGGGACAGGAGATGTCGTCTGGCGCGCCGGTAGGCGTGGCAGCCCTTAAAACTGGCAACGTGCGCAGAGCCACAGTTTGCACAGCAAGGAGGCAAACTCATGGGTTTATTGCACTCTCTCGTTTCGTGCGAGCCAGCGCATTTCAGGCATCTAATTGATCTCCTCCATTTATTTCTCGTATGCCCGTAGCTTTGGCACGAGAAGCACCGTATTGGCTCTGGGAGGGGTGGGAGGATTACAATTCTACCTTTTTGGCCACAAATAATCCCATCATTAATTAGCCGATTGCAGCTTTCTTTAGCCTCGTTGTCAATATTGATTTTGGCCTCAAAGATTCCCAGCCGTTCCCCAGTCTTGAAATGTTTTAGCTGCCTTAACGAGTTATATATGACACCCATATGATCTAGAAATTTACGAATATTGGTAATTCTGAGACGCATATGGGGTCGTACGAGTTTTCGTTTCTGGTGTTGTATTTGCAGTTGCGGCTGCTGCTGCATTATCGGGCCAGTTTTGACATTGGCATTGTCTGCCGCCAAGACTTGGTTACGACTTGAAGGTTTTATATTGGCATTAGCATTGACGGCCTCATCAGCAGCAGCAGAAGCAGATATCCTTTGCTTTGGATCGTTCTGCTTGTGCTGTTGATGGTGGTGTTGGCTCTGCATGACCTCTTGCCTTTGAAATAGTTTTTTTCTAGCCGGCTGTTTGGCCGATTTATTGGAATCATCCTCTTCGTCCATGCAGCTGCTATTATCACTATCATTGGCCCTCTTTCTACGATTGCTCATTAGGGCAGCGGACTTGCGAGCATTAAAGAACCTCATGCTACCATCGACAAGTGATTGTATGGATGCGCTGCCAACTGCGTCCAGAGGCAGTGTCGGCAGTATGGTGGGCAACTTAGAAGGAGTCTGAGGATATTCTACATTGTTCCTATTATTTTTTCCCTCATCAAACTTCCTAGCATGCTTGGCCACAGCAGCGAAATATGCTGCTGCAGAGTTTAAGGATTCTACTCGCTGGCTGCCAGGCAGAGGCAGCATTATTTGACAGTCTTCAATTGTTGGACGAGGCCGCATGGGAAGGGAGGTGCGAGGAGCCGGCTTTGGAGGTAGCACAGCAAAGGCATTAGTTTTTGTAACCATCGCTGCTCCTCCTGTGCTGGGTAAGGACCTCCTATCGGTAGCCACCGATGACATGGTGCTAGCCGAAAGGGGGCCATTGTCAGCAAACAGGATTGTGTTGTTTACAGCAGAGGCTGAGGCAGAGGCAGAGGCAGCACAATTGATGCCATCTCTATTTTTCAAGGCAACCTGCCATGGGGGTATGGAGAGTGGAGCAGAGAACGGACATGCCACACTCTCGTCCAGGGAGAAATCATTTGGCTGATGCTGTACTATCTGTTGTTGCTGCTCAGTGTCCGTTAGGTCGAGACTGGAGTTGTTTGAATTAATGGCGGCAACGGCTGCAGAAACATTATCACTGACCTTCTGCTCTTCCTGCTGTTTTTTCTGTTTCAAGAGAGCCACCTGCCCAAGAAGCTGCTTCTTGGTCGTGCTTTTCAAATTTGTCTTCTTCTTTACAGACTTAAATTTAGCCATTTTTAGTTTGTATTTACTCAAAAACAGAGAAAAGAAAAGATGAAATGATTTTCAGGTTTCTTACTAAGCTCAGGTCAATGGGCAGTGATTATATAATAAATGCTTCAGTAGAAAGACAAGAGACTGTTGCAGCACAAGGGTCAGTTGCAGGCCAAGACGAGAGAGAGAAGGCGCAAAAGAAATATATATATATATTTATTATTTATATTTAGCCTTATATTGGCCAAGGTCAAGAATATGTTTCAGTTTACAGGCAGGATAAATTTGTTTGAGTTTCCAATCAGTTTATTTTATTTTATATCCAATAAGTATTGTTTACTCCTTTTTTGTTTTGTTTTTTTTTTTGTTTTTTTGTTATTTTTATTATTTTAAAATGATGCTGGAGAGCGAGAAGAAGCGCCTTATGGTAGCTTCCTGCTACATGGCACACGACAGAACGGCCCCTCCGGAGGAACTCAGGAGCATGGTGGAAGCCATCCCGAACGACCAGCAACTGATCGTGGGTGCGGACGCCAACGCACATCACTGCGTGTGGGGGAGCCCCGACATCAACGACAGAGGTGAGTCACTCTTAGACTTTCTATTACCCACTAACCTATGCATAGCTAACGTAGGAGAAGAACATACCTTCGTAGGTCCCACCTCCTCAAACGTGCTAGACATAACACTCGTAAGGGGACAATGTACAATGGTATCAGAATGGAGAGTCCTTGAGAGACCATCCTTCTCAGATCATAAGTACATTCAATTCCAATACGACTTCGACCACTCTCCCAAACCAACTGTCTTTAGGAACCCCCGGAACACCAACTGGGGAAAGTTTAGGAAGACAATCTTTACACGACTCGCGACTGGCCCGGGCCTAGTAAAATCCGCTGAAGACATAGAAAAGTCCCTAGAGACCCTCTCCAGGGAATTACTAGATGCGCAACGCGCAGCATGCCCGACATCTAGAGCTAGGAAGAGGACCAAGCCACCCTGGTGGAATAGTAATCTTTCGCTCCTACGCAATAACCTCAGAGAATTCTTCAAAATCGCCAAAGAGGCGAAAGAGGATGTGATCGACGAGGAATACAAGATCCTACTCAGGGATTACAAGAAGGAAATACGCAGGGCACAACGAAGCTCGTGGAGAAACTTCTGCTCCAATATCGAGACGGCCCCAGAAACGGCTAGACTCCGGAAGTTGCTATCAAAGCAACCCACCATACAGAGTCAGCTCCAACGCGACGACGGACAGTGGACTGAGGGCAGCGAGGAGGCCCTAACAGCACTAATGCATGCTCACTTCCCAGGATGCACTGAGATATCCGATGCTAGCAAGCATCAGGAGCTCGCACTTGGAGAAGAGAGTCTCCCAACAAACCTAATATCCTCTAGAAGAATCCAATGGGCTATAGATTCCTTTGCGGGAATTAAAGCACCAGGACTAGATGGAATATTCCCAGCCATGCTACAGGTGACCAAAGAAGTGATCACCCCATGGCTACACGCTATATTCACAGCTTGCCTAAGCACGGGCTATATCCCTATCCAATGGAGGACCTCTAGGATTGTCTTCCTGCCAAAAGCAGGCAAGTGCAGCCATGTGAGCCCCAAGGATTACAGGCCGATTAGCCTCACCTCATTCTTACTTAAGACGCTAGAAAAGCTGCTGGACATATACATCAGAAACGATGTAGGACGACTGCTGTCATCCAACCAGCACGCTTACACGAAAGGGAAATCAGTGGAGACGGCACTACACTCGTTAGTAGCCACCATTGAGAGAGCCCTGTATAACAAAGAATATGCTCTAGGAGTGTTTGTGGATATATCCGGAGCATTCAACAACGTGACCACAGACGCTATAATGGACCGCCTAGAAGCGGCCAACACGCCCCCCGCCATCAGTATGTGGATAAGAAATCTACTAAGCTGTAGGCGGGTACAATCCGATTGGGGCACCGCCTCCACGGTGAAAGGAGCACACAGGGGCACGCCGCAAGGCGGAGTCCTGTCGCCTCTTCTGTGGAATCTGGTGGTGGACGACCTGATCAAGAGATTCGAGAGGAAGGCCCCAAAGATAACAGCTTATGCTGATGACATAAGCATAATTATCACGGGAGTCTGCCCATCGACCCTCAGCTCGATTATGGAATCAACACTCAGGGAGATATGTGAGTGGGCGAAGAAGGTAGGACTCAGTATCAACGCGGACAAGACGGACCTCATTCTCTTCACCAAGAGATACAAGGTTCCGCTATGGGTCCCCCCCGAAAATTAACTCTACCAGGCTAACCCCGAAAACACAAGTCAAGTACCTCGGAATTGTATTAGACAGCAAGCTGGCATGGAAGCCCAATGTATTAGAGAGGGTAAAAAAGGCCACCATAGCGCTATATGCATCCAAGAAGATGCTTAGCAGCACATGGGGCCTCTCACCCGCTCTAATGCACTGGATTTACATCTCGGTGGTGCGTCCAACTCTGATGTATGGAGTCTTAGTGTGGTGGCAGGCCATGGAAAAGAAGACGTATAACAAGCTCATGGAGAGGACTCAGCGGCAGGCACTGCTCTGCATAACAGGGGCGCTGAGATAAACCCCCACAAAAGCACTCGAAACTATAATAGGAGTTGATCCCCTAGACATCCACGTGCAACTGATTGCAGGAAAGGCGGCACAACGCCTAGTCGCATCAGGAAATATGTCCCTACAGGGATTCGGGCATAGTTCAATTGGTCGAGACATGAGCAGTATATCTGACTACATGGTCACCAGAACGTGCCCGGATGTAAAAACAACTACATTCATGGGACCAGACGACTGGAAAACGGGTCAGGACCATGCTCAACACCTCAACATATACACCGACGGCTCCAAGATGGAAGGAGGAGTTGGAGCGGGCATATACTGTACAGACCCTGAAATGAGGCTGTCGTATAAGCTACCAAGCCAATGCAGCATCTTCCAGGCGGAAGTATTCGCCATAGGGAAAGCGGCAGAGCTTGCGCAGAGCATAGACCGCCCATATGGAGCGGTCAATTTGTTCGTAGACAGTCAAGCGGCGATAAGATCCATGCAATCGTCGGCGGTCAGTTCCAAAAATGTACTGGCAAGCAGGGAGGCACTAGATATCCTCAGCACGACTACGTCAGTGCGGATCTACTGGGTTCCCAGCCACCAGGGCATCGATGGCAACGAGACGGCCGACGAACTTGCAAAGGAAGGCGTAGGACTGCCGATTGAAAGAATAGTAAACATTCCTGTCTCCCTTAGAACGCTCCAAAGAGAGCTAGAGAGCCGGGCCGACACACGAGCTAACAGCAGGTGGAGGAGAAATTCCACAACCTGCAAAACATCAAAGATTATGTGCAAAGAGCGCAACGCAAAACTCAGTCACTACGTGCTGCATCTTCCGAGGAAAGACTGCAGGCTGTTAGTGGGAATTCTCACAGGTCACTGCCTAGCTGCTGCTCATGCAGTCAAGCTGGGCATTACCGAAAACACCAAATGCCGGAAATGTGATGAATCCGAGGCAACTGAAACCTTGGAGCATCTCATTTGCAAATGTCCGGCCCTAGCAAGGGCAAGAATAGTATACCTAGGCGCTCCGGTTCTGGCATCGCTAGAAGATGCCTCCAGGAGGAAGCCAGGCGAACTACTTGCCTTCGCGAAAAGCACTTCGATCCTTAAAGATTTCGAAAACCGCGTAAATACTCTCTAGGTCCACTCAGAAACTTTCGGACAGCTAAGGGCCATATTGGCCTATGCGTGGCCCCCTCGAGGGCCTTCCGACATAACCTAACCTAACCTAACCTATTTTAAAATATATAAAAGTTGACAAGACGTATCGGTTGTGCTGTTTTGCAAAGAAGTAGATTGTATGTATGTATCAGTGTGAAGTATATGTGTGTGTTTACAAAGTTGTATGTTTAATATAAGTATATATATATGGTCAAGATATTATCAGTGACAAGCTTTGGTTTTTATTTATATATATATGTATATAAAGAAAAAGAGAAACCACTACACTATTCCACTAACTATTTATTGATTTCCTTTTATAATGCTTGTATATGTCCATGTATGTTGTAACTGTAACGAACACACTCAATGAGCGTTGTCCACCTCAACACACTCTGTCTACTTTTTTGACCGGCATGCTCAGGGAAAATGGGCGTGGGTTTTGTGTTAAGATGAACAAGAGTGTCACAGATACAATACTGTAGACAGAGATACGATAGCTGCAATACGATAACCAAACGGTTAAGAATCAGACAAGGAAGTGTACCTATTGAAGATGAGGACCAGATGTTATTGGCCTCTTTCTATACCCACCCTACCTGTGAAATCCATTCGGACTCCACCCTTTTACAACCGCTACTTTACATACCCTTTGGTGCCCAAAAAGACATCAGATTAATATATTCATATTCGATACCATATAATCAAAGATAAAGATAGTATTCCGATACATTTTCTAAACCTAACCTTAAACCTAAAGATTTAGATCTTTACGTTAGAAAACTTCTTATTGAGTAATTTTTGTTCTTTTACTGCAAACGCAAATAAAGATAATTAAGATAGGAATAAAGATATTGATATCTGTTTTACATTATTATTTGTTTTACTTTACGTCTTACTTTACGTTACGATTTACTTTACGTTTCTATTTAACACACTATTTAGGAATCTCTGACTTTATATATTATATATTATATGTGTATGTTCAGATCTTACTAGGTTTTTACGGCTATGCCGTACTTACGCACTTTCCAACGATGTCAGCAGGCCTGATGACTGTTGATGAGTAGCTGTGGATATTAATTTAAGTTGGGAAAATCATATATATAATTCTCAGATCATCCACAAAGTACGCTAACTTAGGATCGTAAAGATTTATAAGTACATATTCTTAAGCAAAATTAACACATAAATGCAGAACTATTCTAAAGAACTATTCTAAATCTATGTGTGTGTGTGTGTGGCGGCAGCGGCACGTTAATACATATGTGTGTGTGTGTGGCGGCAGCGGCACGTTAATACATATGTGTGTGTGTGGCGGCAGCGGTACGTTAATACATATGTGTGTGTGCGCCGAACCGAAGAAAAAAGGCGCACAGCGATCCGCTCCTCGCTTGTAGCGGCGAAGGGGCAAGCGCAGCCTTACGCTGCACGCGGTGGGTGCTCCAGTTGCACGCAGATGTGAATCTTACTGCAGTCGAAGAAGCACGGAAAAATTCCACTGCACGTGATCAAAACTGGGGGCAAACCGCTTAAGCGATGCGGCCAATAGGAATTTTCTCCAGAAAACGTGGGACGGCCGCAGACGCTATACTGAGAATCAATTTTTTAGCCACTGGCGATCGAACGCACTAAAAAGCTTACCACTTAATTTAAAGCACAGTTTAAGCTATTAATTGGCAATATTTGCCTTGAAAAACACTCTTCCGATCGACACGATGCACGTGGATTAATATTTGGGGACGATGCAAAAGTTAAACTGCACTCGATCGCGCCTTCCAGAAAAGAGAACGGAAGTATGAAGATCCAATGTGACCGTAGCTTATCCAAAATCCCAAACAGGAATTCTTTGCGATATTTTATCGAAAATACACAATTTGCCAGGATCTGGACTTCGCTAGGATGGTTCGTTGCCAAATAATTGCGATAGCACATATTGGGGTTGCCATCCTGACTCGACTCCCACAATGTGTCAATAAAATAGGTTTTAAATCATGAGGCAGTAAGAGTTTGAGTGTGTGTGTGTGTGTGTGGAATCATACAAAATTGTGTGTCTGTATATATGTTTGTCAAAAGCTGGACTGTGATAATTATTAATTAATTAATTAATATATAACAGATAAAGATGAGAAAACACTACACTGTATAAATATTGGCTTTTATTTCCCTTGTATTTTGATTTTCCTTCCTTTTTTTTAATTTTGTAATATTTTATTGTATTAGGAGAAGAGAAAAGCCCTTTGCATAAATCAGCTTATTCTATAGTTGTTTGTCGAGACGGCAGCAGCAGCGGCAGCGTGACGCCAATAGGTGTTTATTTGCTTGTTTATTGTAGATAGGATAGAGTAGATTAATAGATATCTAGAGAAGAGAAGAAGTAGAAAGATTATATAGTAGAGAGTTGCAATTTGTAGAATAAATAAGAGTTAAAAGTATAAGTATAGGTAAACCAGCAATAGTCTGTGCGAGATATGTGTATTAAAGACCGTAAGCCTCAAAAATGGAGGTTTAAATCATTAATTGTGCTTTTTCATGAAACTTTTGCAGCCTAAAATTTGTGTATATTCCCCGGGAAAGATTAACAGAGTTAATGATCGACAAATAACAAGCCCAAATAAGAGATATATATTGGACTTGTTTTGCATACACAAAAGAGAGAGAGCAGCACGTTCAAAACAGATGGAGAGAGAGAGGGATATAACATATATTATGTGTGCAAAAACTCACAGTTTTTTCCCGTTTTCAATGTTGCTATTTCTGTTCAATTCAATTCCTTCTTCAATCTTCTCCAAGCCGTTTCAATTTCCAGTTTCGATTTCAATTTCCGACGTTCAAGACGATCCAGAAGAAATAACGGCCGCTCTCAAGTTGGTTTTCGTTTTCTATGCAGATATTGTCGAGTCCTCCTTCTTCTATTCTCCTTCTCCAAGCCGTTTTCAAGTTCAGGTTTCAAAAATTTTCCATCCACGATCTAGAGGAAAAAACGGCCGCTCTAAAGTTCTTCACAGAGTGCACAAGTGTAGGGAGAGAGGGAGAGAGACACAAGAGTGACACAAGAGTGATGAGAATGAGCAGGAAAATGGTCAAAGGAAAATCCAAAAAGACCAAAATGGCTGCTCGCTTTTGTCTTCCTTTTTGTACTCGTTTTTATATATATATATATATTTTTCTTCTCTCAGTCGTTCACTCAAGTTTCAATTTTCACTCAAAGGTATTCCACTCCACTCCAATTGTCTCAACTCCCGAACACTCCGCAACGTGGTGGAAGAGAGATAGAGAAAGAGAAAATGAAGAAAAAATGGATGAGAACTCTTGCAGCAAATTTGTCACAAAAAAACTAGAAAAAATTGGCACAAATGTAGTTTTTTATTGGCCCTCTTTTAATTGAGGGTTGATTCTTTGGGCTTTGTTTGCCTATTTTTCCTTTTTTATTTGCACTTTTTCACTCCTTTTCCTCTTTTGTCAAGCACTCCGTGCTATAGCAGCGCCATTTTTGTGAGTGGGAAAAAAATGAACACGTTTGAGTGGAATTTGTGAAAATTGCAGAAAAACGTCGAAAAACCATCAGAAAAAGCCGAATTTCACGGAAACTTTGTTAATAGGCACTGGGGGATATTGCTGCGCACAAATAAGTAATTAATTCCAATTTTTGTTAAGTGTTTCAGGTGTTGTTTTTTATTTTATAGCTCTGGTCACCCTCTGGTCAGATCGATGCGTGCGCGCCCGGCCGACGCTCGGAAGCCTGTGCTGACAAAATTCGCCTTAAGGGCGAAGAGACCATATCACGGCGACTTGAGAGGGCATACATACAAAAAAAAAAGAGATACATAACATAGATGTAACATAACAGAATTTTAACAGAATTTGACTTAGAATTTATACAATAAAAAAGATGTAAAAATTACTAGTTAAAATGACAATAATAAATAACGATAAAATTTAAACTAAATGTATGCTAATCAGTCTCGAGTCTTCTTTAGGTTAGATGCGCTCCGCGCCTGTTTTAATATCATATTTTTTGTTTATATGGCGGAGCTAGGCATCCGTCGCTCATGCCCTGCTGACCCGCTGCACTCTGGGCTGCGGGACCTACTCCGCACCCATTTGAGCTGCCTAGCCAAGGTGGGCCAAAAAAAAAAATTCAACTGCAGCGAGAAAAATGACGGGAGATATTATTTTCATTAGGCTTTCTATAGAAAAAGATGAGGGGCAGTCCATGCTACTTTACTATACTCTAAAAGAACTACCCTAACATCGCCTCTATATATCTAATCCAAAGGCCCTTGTGACGGCGAAGACGACGATAATGTGATGAAGGTGATGAACAAATCCGATCCAGGGAGAATGTTGACGCTTTGCAGCCGATCCAGTTTTGTGTATACAGTTTTATGTGCTGCGTGCCGTTGCGGCGGAGCCGCAATGACACCCGGACGATGTCATCAGGTTCATCGGAGTCGTCGTGAGTTTTCGTTGGTGCCGTCTTTAGATTTTCGGGGTGGTTGCAGACAGTCCTTCACGTGCTGCCAGGCGTGCAACAAGTGGCACGCAGATTAAACATGTGTTTATTTTTGTAGCATACTTTCAGGGCTGCTTCAGCTGCTCGCTCAGGCCGCTGTTTTAGTTTATTAGCCAATGCTGATTTTTATAACAAAGTTTGCGGCCAGAGTTTGAAGCATGATTGCAGCAGCCAGAGGGGTGTTATCCAGGGATGCAATACAAAAGATGCAGCTGCACAGGTGTGGGGACTGCAGCTTGTCCAGGGCCGTTGAATTAAGCACTCTGCCGTGCTGTGATGACCAGGTTGTAAGTTATCTTCTGCATGATGAAATTTAAATTTCCACCGCAAGAGTGCAAGAGGAACACACACACGCACAGAGACGGATCCATATGCATCGTCGTCCTGAAATCCTTGCCAGTGATGATAGCGGAGTCGTAATGCTTGGCTAGTAGCAGGAATCCACTCCTCCTTGGAGCTAGAGCATCCCGTGCTGAAAATGTATGTGGTGGTCCTTCATGTGACCGAAAAACGCAGATTGTATATACTGTGTGTTTGTCCAAGAGGTGTTGTTTTAATTGGCTGATCTGCCAGCGTGCAGATTTTGCCTGTATGGGCGGCTCCAAGAAACTGCAGATCATATATGGTGAGAAATGCTTGTCCCGAGCACTAAAATCCAGATTTCTACCAACTAAGGCCATAATAAGCGGCCACATCCTGACTAATTTCCCGAAGGTGGCAGGGTGTGTGGCTGGATAAGAGTGTCCACGTCTTACGACAGGCTGCATGGGTCCTGTGCGTTGCAGTAAAGAACTGCTAGCAGCAGCAGGATGGGTGTAGCAGGATAATTCTCCATTAGGCTTTCTAGGCTGCCGTTTTTCGCCCATTTTTAAGATCTCCGGCCAATGGCGACACGGAGAGACAGACAGACAGACGGTGATGGAGGCATTTTCAGCTGGGGGGGCGCCACCAGGTGGCAAAGAGAGATCCGTACAAAGATGACAACGACGTGAGTGTGTGTGTGTGTGTGTGCGTGCATGTATCATCAAATTTTGCAGGCAGCATGTGCTTGTATTAGAGCATTATTATTATGCATTTGCTGTTCCTATGTTGTTGCGCATGTATCACCATCGCACCAGGACAGTATTGTCCCGGCCGCAAGCAGAGCCCGTCCGTGTGAGAAATCCTGAAAAGGACATCTCCTGTGGACTCTGTGCAGCCGGGACGCTGCCCCCAGTGGATGCAATGCGATGTAAGTGTTTTCATTTGGGCATCAAGCCGCCGTGAATATTGGTCGCAGCTTGCCCAAGAATTTGTACTCTATTCAGAGTATCTATCTTTGTCAAAATAGATCCGTTCATCAGTTGGGCAAATTTGCCACAGGATATTTGTATTGCAGTATGACAGGATCTAGTGTTTTTTATTAATTTCCTTTTTTAGCTTTTTGGTTTTATTTCCCTCACAGGTTGGCCATCGATGGTTGTTAATTGTAAGACAGCTCACAAGTGGCCAGCCGACCAGGTATTTATTTATTTGTTTGGGCATATGATATGCGGGGGAGAGAAGTGCCGAAAATAAAATATGGAACAGAAAAAAATAATGTTGAATTAGTAAAATGTTTATGTTTTGATTTATGACATGTCTCTTGCACTATGCTATAGTGTAGCAAATTTTTACGTGTCAGGAATCCAATTGTGGCAGATATTAAACTGTTTTATATTTTTATTATTATTATTATAATAATAATAATAATGCCCATAGGGCCTTATGGCTCTGGATTGATTATAAATTTTTTTTTTCTTTCTTGTTTGTGCAACAGTTGGCTCGTTTTATTTTGTTTTTTAATAAATAATAAAATTATAAAATTTCATATAGCCTTCTTTGGCACAGAAAAAATCAGAATTAATTTCCCGGACACAGTAGGCAATCGTGCAAGAGGCATGTCGACACAGAGAAATGAAAAAACGACCACTCGGAAGGAATCTATATATATAAAAATGCTCTGTTGGTGTATCCGAAGTCTATGCATTCGAAAAGTTCTGAACTGTTAGAGCCCAAATTTTGAGACAATATAAAGTAAGGTGTCAGCAAGAACATAGGATACTTTTTATATCAATATTTTACCCGTGGTCGCGAATAAAATTGATTTTATACCTGCCTGCTGACTGTAAGATTAGAAATTTTGAATCTATGGATGTGGTAGCCATGAAATTTACGTCAAGTTTTGTATTTTGAAATACCCAAATAATATTTATGTGGCAGTGCTGTGGCAATTCGGTATTAATTTTTTTGGTTTTTGGAAAGGAAAAGGTTTCTGTGGCCGACCTGTGAGTTTCTTTTGGAAAGTAAATTCATGATTTAAAGTGATTCAATTAGTTATATTTACAGTGCAGTGGCAATTCGGTATTATTTTTTTGGTTTTTGAAAACGAAGAGGTTTCTGGAAGAGGTTTCTGTGGCCGACCTATGAGTTTCTTTTGAAAAGTAGATTCATGATTTAATTTAATTAGTTATATTTACAGTGCTGCTGTGGCAATTCGGTATTATTTTTTTGGTCTTTGGAACGGAAGAGGTTTCTGGAAGAGGTTTCTGTGGCCGACCTGTGAGTTTACGAAGAGGTTTCTGGAAGAGGTTTCTGTGGCCGACCTATGAGTTTCTTTTGAAAAGTAGATTCATGATTTAATTTAATTAGTTATATTTACAGTGCTGCTGTGGCAATTCGGTATTATTTTTTTGGTCTTTGGAACGGAAGAGGTTTCTGGAAGAGGTTTCTGTGACCATGGAATTGACAGAAGGTATTTACAACGAAGCATTAATAAACATTGAAGACAAGTGCTTAGCCATTGCAAATAAAGTGCTAAGTGAATTGGGAATGCCAGCACCCACCCGAACTACGGCTGCTTCATTTGATGTGGATTTGCGCCGTGAGCAGAATTACAGCAGCGGTGATCTTCAGTCATACGTCCAATCAAACATTAGGAAATTAACGCACGAGCAGGAAGACGTCTACAATCAAGTTCTGCAAAGGATCAATAGCGGAGATGGGGGTATCTTTTTCTTAGATGCTCCAGGAGGAACTGGAAAAACATTCCTCATTAGATTGATTCTGGCCACGGTACGTGCAAAAAACGACATAGCTTTGGCTCTTGCTTCATCTGGAATAGCTGCGACATTGTTACCCGGTGGAAGGACTGCTCATTCAGCGCTGAAGTTGCCCTTGAACATGCAAATGATCGACAGTCCCACATGCAATATTTCCAGAGCATCAGGTATGGGAAAAGTATTACAGACATGTAAACTCATTGTGTGGGATGAATGCACGATGGCCCACAAAAAATCACTGGAGGCTCTTGATCGAACATTGCGGGATTTGCGTAGGAACGTTGAACCATTCGGGAATGCATTGATATTGCTTGCAGGAGATTTCAGACAAACGTTGCCTGTAATTTCTAGATCGACACCAGCGGATGAAATAAATGCTTGCCTCAAATATTCAACATTGTGGCGATATGTTCGCCCATTGCAGTTGACGACCAATATGCGTGTCCAGTTGCAGAACGATGAATCAGCCGAGGAATTCTCAATACAATTACTGGACATCGGGAACGGAAAGATCCCAGTCAACGAGATTTCAAGAAAAATTTCATTACCCAACACTTTTTGTAAATTAGTAACGTCGAAAGAAGAACTAATTCAAAAAGTATTTCCGAATATTCGAAGTAATTATAAAAATCATGATTGGCTCAGTGAACGAGCTATCCTGGCCGCCAAGAACAAAGACGTTCATCAACTTAATTATGTAATTCAATCTAGCATAGAAACTGAGGAAGTTACATATAAGTCAATAGACACTGTTGTGGAAGCGGATGAAGCGGTAAATTACCCAACAGAATTTTTGAATTCGCTTGATCTGCCTGGAATGCCACCACACCTACTGAAACTAAAAATAGGTGTGCCAATTATCATGCTGCGGAATATTAATCAGCCAAAACTTTGCAACGGTACGCGACTTGCAGTCAAGAAGATGATGAACAACGTGGTGGAAGCAACAATATTGACGGGGCCTTTCAAAGGTGAAGATGTCCTCATTCCTAGGATTCCCATGATTCCGACGGATACACCCTTTTCATTTAAAAGATTGCAGTTTCCCATTCGATTGGCATTTGCAATCACCATCAATAAAGCTCAAGGTCAATCTTTGGAATTGTGCGGTTTAGATTTAGATGCGGATTGCTTTTCACACGGGCAATAATATGTTGCGTGTTCCCGTGTTGGTAAACCTGATAGCCTGTACATTTACGCTAAGAATGGAGAAACCAAAAATATTGTATATCCACAGGTTTTACAAAATTAAAAATATTGAACACGTATGTTTTGTTGTCTTTCTCATTCGATATGCCTACAACCTCATTATGCCACAGCGAAGCGTGGCAGGGTACAGCTAGTAATATTATATAATCTCTAGTCAACACAGAGTAAAACATTTATTTAATACGTATATATATATATATATAGTCTAGTGTTTGTCTATCGTATTACTGGTTCCATTACCTATCCATTCTATGCAAATCTCTCTCTGCTATATTAGCAGAGAGGGATAGATTGGGATTTAGTAGTACAATATTGTACTACTAAATCCCAATCTATCCCTCTAGTTTTCTTTTCTCTGAATTTCATTTAAATTAATTTATTTTCCTTTTTTCCAGGTTCAGCTCAGGACGGTCAGTGGGACAAATAAGGTGTAAGTATAGATTTGCCCCGCAATTGAAAAGAAAAATGTTAAATGTTATGCATAAAGTATATATGTTTTCCTTTTTTGTATTAAATTACTTTAATTTCTTTTATTTTCAGTTATTTTTCTTTTCCTTCATAGGTTGTGTTTTCTTTTTATATATATATATTTTTTTTTGTTCCAAAATACAAATAATAATTTATTTTTTCCGTTTCTTTCTTCTCTTTTAGGATTTAGTTTTTATCCCTATTAATTGATTTGATTTGTATTAATATAAATCCATTAATGTTGATTATTTAAGGGTGAGAAAAATATATCCGATGATTGTTGAAAATTTTCCGTTGTTTTATTTGCATAAAGAGAAATAAGAAAAAATAAAATGCTTGAATATTTGCAAAATTGCAGGTGTACGATTGGCGATCTTTGTTTTGGAATTTTCCGTATGTATTTGCATTAAGAATATATCCATGATTGTTATTTGTATCAATGGGTGCAAGAGAAAATGATTGTAGCATTTAATTCGATTTAATTTAATCGATATTAAATTTTTTTTGTATAAGTTAACTCCACAAGAATTCGTAGCAAGCGAAAGCTCGCACGCGCATCCGGCCATGCACCTGCAATAGCCGAGAATTGCAAAGCTCAGCGTCTGGAGCGTTTCCCGTGGGAACGCTGACGGGAGCCAATGGTACCGACGCCGGCAGAGGCAGCGACGAAGTGAGCACCGACGCAGGCAGAGGCAACGACGGAGCTGGGGGGTATAAATACCACCCAAACTTGTAAATTAACTTTAGTTCCAATTTTTGTAAACAATACAGACGGACCTTTGGTCCCAATAAAAAATACACATTTTTACAATCAAACAAAGTATTCTTACTTAACTGGCGCCCAACGTTAAAAGGATCCTGCCGCAAAAAAAATCCTTCGTCGTAACAAAAAACCGTTAAGTGCACCCCATAGGTTGCCCCGGCTACGCTACACGAAATCGCCGCGAAAAAATCCTTCGTCGTAACAAAAAACCTTTAAGTGCACCCCATAGGCTGCCCCGGCTACGTTACACGAAATCGCGAAAAAATAAAAACCTATAAGAGCACCCCATAGGCTGCCCCGGTTCAAATAAAAACAACAAATCTGTATGTGCACCCAATTGGCTGCCAAGATCACGGCGAACGGATCCTGCAAAGAAAAGAACTCACTTACATCGGTCTGGAGGCTATCGCCGCAGACAACTGAACGGGAGTGTTACGAAGGTACCCCAGTAGCCCCAGGAGCAAAAAGGAAGAATACCAAATAACCGGTCCAGGATGTATTTTATACTGTAAGTTAATTAAGTGTAGAGATTAAGAGAAACATACAAAACCTATACGGAAAATATTGTGAAAATAATAAAAGAATTCTTATCCCGAAAGCATACAAAATCCATACGAGGAACACTTTCAAATTATAAAATATTTTGAACAAGATTACACAGAAAAATATTTGAAAATATAAAATATTTTTTTTACAAAATTACACAGAAAAAATATTTGAAACAAAAAAAATCAAAATCTATATGAAAAATACCTTGAAAAAATAAAATAAGTTTTAACAAAATTACACAGAAAAAATATTTGAAAAACATACCTTGAAAATATAAAATATTTTTTTTTTTACAAAATTACACGGAAAAAATATTTGAAAAAAAAAATACAAAACTTATATGAAAAATACCCTGAAAATATAAAATAAGTTCTAACAAAATTACACAGAAAAAATATTTGAAAAACATACAAAACCTATAAAATATAAAATTTTTGTTTATTCTGAAAACATAAAAAAATCTATACGAGAAATACCTTCAGAAAATCTTTACAAAAAAATACAAAAGATAATATTTAACCATGGCAAACCCAAACAACCTAATTAGGCCTGCCCTACTTAATAATAACACAGCCCCCGAAGTAAACCAAGCCGTTAACTTAGCAAATATGCAGACACAAATTCAGGAAATAGTAGAGAGAATTTTGAGCCAAAAATTAAACTCAGGAACTGCACCACTACTTGATCAGACAGTCGATATAAACAATGGTAATATGAGTGAATTAGACCGAGTCCCAGATATAGTAAAATGTTTAAGGGAATTTTCAGGCCAAGCAGGAGAATTTAGCTCATGGAGAAAAAGCGTAGAGAGAATATTAAAAATATATTCATCAACAATAGGATCACCCAGATATTACGGAATTTTTAACGTTATCAGGAACAAAATTGTAGGCAACGCAGACTCAGTCCTGGAGTCTTACAATACCCCACTAAATTGGACAGCTATCTCAAAATGTTTGACAGCACACTACGCGGATAAGCGCGATGTGACAACCCTAGAATACCAAATGACCTCGCTGGTACAAGGAAATCAAACCACAGCAGATTTCTACCAGCAAGT